>OY365788.1:13992554-15281342 GCA_959347405.1 Napeogenes sylphis | reverse complement strand
GGAGGGTTTTGCTGTCCAACCGGCAATGTATTCTTCATTTGGATTTGGGTTAGTAATTTTATTAAACATCACGATCTTTGGACATATATCTGGAGCTCATATGAACCCTTCAGTGACATTATCTGCTGTTATTTGGGGCAGTATGTCCATTCCTCTAGGAGTAGCTTACGTGATAGCCCAATGCGGTGGAGCAATCGTCGGCTACGGATTACTACTCGTTGTGTCTCCTTTCGATTTGATACCGGGCAGTGTTTGTACAACTGCACCGCATCCCAACCAGGCTATATATCAGGCTTTGATAACTGAAATCATGTTATCATTAGCATTAAGTTTCGTCAATTGCTCGGTTTGGGATCCGGTAAATGAAGATAAGGTGGATGGGATTCCCTTAAAGTTTGGTTTCACGATTGCTGCTCTATCTCTTGCTGGAGGACCTTTATCTGGGGCCAGTGTGAATCCAGCTAGAACACTGGCTCCATCTCTTTGGACTGGTAACTGGACAGCGCACTGGGTTTACTGGGTTGGACCACTAGCTGGAGGTGCTATTGCGCCAATGTTTTACAAATTATTTTGGTTACAAAAGAATTTACAACACATTTCATACTTATAATATATAATTATTAATAATAATTTTACGAGTGTAAAACGTTAATACTCTTCTTAACAAATGGCTGTTATACTTTTTAATAATAATGTTTTGTTCGTAATAAAAATATAACTGTTAATGTTATTCACAGTTTTTTTTACTAAATATATAAAAGGTCCATTTCTTTAAATTATGTAATAAATATTTAATGTTGAAATAAGGATGTAATTACTGCATGAACATATGTACCTATAAATATAAATTTGAATCTTATCATATGATAGCGTAAGGGTATTTTATTATATAAATTTAGGAAGGTTTTTTTTAATAATCATCTCCCTTAATAAATTTCAAGTTCGGACTTTATTATTTATGTATACGGCGTATTATTTATTTTATCAAGACATAAATTGCTTTATACAGCATGATTTCAAAATGGATATATTTCTTTTATTAAGTACGTATAAGTTGCAATAATATTTAATTTTATAAATCTTCCATTATTTACATTTCTGTAATCTCATCAATATCATATTAATATTTATAATATTGAGTCTGTAGTTAATATGTCTTAAATGTAAAGTCTTATGTTCTTAATATGTCAAGACAAAACTATGTTATTATTTAGGTCTAGGTATTGTAGTTATACAAACTTAAATCCGTAAACTCTTCAACACTTATGAAAGTATTAATCAGCGTACTGATAATTAATTGCTACTTAAATAACCATTTTCCTGTATTTTGTATAAAATATTTTATTAAATGTTGTTGTGTATGCAATGTGATGTTAAAAAATATATTATATTAAATTTTTTTGGGTTTCTATTATGAACTTAACAAAAATTCTAATTTTAATAAAAAAATAATTTATCTACCTGGCTTGTCTGTAAGTGACTTTTAACTACCAAGATCTATTTTCATCCTAACTTAATGTACGGGTACTTAAGGGATCCATAATTTAAATAACATAAAATGTACAAATTCCTTATAATTAAAATATAATTAAATATAACGTATTAAAATCCATTATATAATATAACGTTTTATTAACTAGTACATTTTGGCAACGTAACCTTCGTGGTTTAGCTAAAAAAAAAGTCTTGTTATGTTTAAAATCGTTTGTAAATAAAATATAAATTAAAACAATATAGAATTAACAATTTTTGGAATCGGAAGGTACTTGAATCTGGGATCTCTGGAAAACAGAACGTAATAGTTTTGATAAACCTAAATCAAGTAGATGGTGAAATGATAATGATAATGGGATTAGTGTAAGAGTGTTTATTTAAGTACATGCGTTTATTTGGAGTGTGTTAAATGCGTCTTGCTATATAATATATTAGTTGAGATAATAAGTTACGAAGTGGATGTTATTAAAATGTTTAATATTTTGTCTAAATTATTGCAACTTTGTTTAGTTTAAATATGACATATATACTTTTTATACAGATATCTACAAAGTTAGTGAATTCATGATAAGCTTTAAAATACTATCCCATTTTTAATGATCATACAATCAATAAAATATCAATATTTTAGGCTTACTAGTAATAGTAGTAATTCCTTCTAGCTTAAAAGACTACTGGGTCATTGGTCAAGAAGTACTTTTAACGAAATGACGAAATAAAATATTCTTAATACTAATAATAATAGTTAATTTATTTGTACTCAAATTGGCAACGGAAGATTCGAACAATATCCTAAATAAACAAAAGCTTTCATTTTAAAATTATTAATATAGAAATGACTCTAAATCTATAAGGATTATGTTAGTCCTTCTCATGATAATCACAAGAAGGACTAACATAAAAATGTCTGTAACTAAATTTTTTTATCGATAGAACTGATAGACCACGCCTTAAATAAATTCAAGTTACATATAATAATAAGTACTGATAAATTGTATTGATTCTGGAAAAATGGATAACGATCTCTATGTTTTTATGACTGTTCAGAATTCACATAATTTAAATTAACCAATTATTGGTATATTCATATTAATAAAATGTAATTAAATTTTGTTGGGATTGATGTAGAAAGACTGTCTACAAGAGGTGGTCAGTTAATTACAAATAACCCTGTATATCTTATATACATTAAGATTAAACATTTATTTATTTAGGCGGGGTAAAGGTATGGTAGCTCAATTAGTGGAAAGACGGAACGGTTTACCAGAGGTCGCGAATTCGAACCCCTTTTCTAATCGGTTTATTTTCCATTTTATTTTTATTTGAAATTCAGTATATGTATTATTTAATTCATTAAATTCATATTGTATTGTGTTCAATTTATATGAAAATTTAAAATAAATGACTGTTACTTTTGTTACCAGTTTCAGTTTATTCAATTAAATTGTGTATCGAAAAACGTTTAGTGTATGCTCTTCCTTTTAATTGACAACTGCGAAAAACATAGCCGGTGTGAGAGTTAGGGTCAGTTCACACGATAATGATTTTAGGCACAGTATTGCAAAAAGTCGCATCGTATTCGTGAAAAAGGAAAAGTTATATATTAGTTATTAGTAATTAAATCAAATATCTTTTGTTTATTTTTTAAAATTATGATTATCATATTATTGTTACTGTAAAAAAAAGATCTGTTATAACGCACGTTAAATAATGTGTTTAGATCTCAATCCTCGTCGCATCCGCTCCGACTAACTGACTGATAAATTATGATAAAGTATGACGTATTATGTCGTTACGTCATTTATTATGTGTATGTCAAGTTGACATAATGAATTGAATTTCTTTTGTATTTATTCTATTTTTTTGCTCAATCTATGTACACACATATTGATACCAAAATTATTGTTTTAATACAAATAGTATTTATATTTACGTAGAGCTTATTACATATATTGAGGTTAAAATTTTGCGAATTAACACTTTTTACATGTCCAGTGGCCTGCGAACTGAGATAACTTCGTTAAGCCAGATTATACACGTTATTTACACATTCATTTTATAAAGCAAAGTTGTATACAAAATGTGATGATTTATAATAATCACATTTTTATATGAATATATATATTTTTTCAAAGTAAATTCGAGTTTTACGTAGTCATTAAGATAAAGGTAAATATTGTATGGGAAATAAAATAATCTAAACATAAACTTTTTTATATCTCAACATCATCGTTTTTATTAAGCTTTTGCAACGATGGTCAAAGATAAATTAACATTACATTTGCGCATCATTAATATATTGACAGTTGCGCGAATTCTGGCTTTATTTCAAAAGTCAATTAAATAAATAACTTTTTCTTACACCATCTAAAATGATTAATGTCCATCATGTTACCAATATGAATGGAGCGGTTTGATTATTATTTATAATTTAAACGCATTCTAATAAAATATTATATTTATATATATGTATATATTTTATATTGCATATATTCAACATGTGTTTTTGAAGTTTTTACGGGGACATGTGACAATGCGAACAATGTCAATTCTTTTTTTGATGATTGTAATATTCGGTTACGGCATTTCGCTAATAAATTATATTATGTTCACTCGAATCCCAACTTACTTTAGTTACTTTGAGAGATATAAACCAATAATTATGAATTTAAACCAGAATTTTTGTTGTTCATTTTTACTAAAAGAAAAAATTAAAGCAACGTACATATCAATCTATTATATTATACATTAATCACAGCAGACAGTTTCATTTCATTTTTAATATACAAGTAGTAGTAGCAGAAATATTTTATAAAATTTCAGAGTTCTCTTCAATTTTAATATATATAATAAGTACTTAGTTTAATATAAGTACAATATATAAAATCTATTTGAAATATGTATGTGTGTGTGTTACAATATTGTAGTAGACCGACAGAAGAATAAGTACAATGCAATAAAAGCCTGATTATCATCCTGACGGTGGCGTTTTATTAAAACTCGTCAGTAAAAGTTTCATTTAAAAAATCATAAATGATACAACAGAAAAATTATGCTCTTCTAAGTTTTTATTTTTTAAATATAGTATATTTAGAAAACCATCATGTTTAGCAAAATTATTTGTTACGAATACAAGATTCAGAGAATACTTAAATGAAACATTAATTAATTATTCATTCTAGTACTTACTGTTTATATTATTAATTCAATACAAGAGTACGTATATTACGGAATTACGAGAACACATTGGAAATACAAAAGGTCTTAACATAAAGGTTTTAATATAATTTAAGTAATATTATTTAAGTTATGTTAACCTTATAATATACCCTATAATTTAAGTAATACATATATATGTGTATGTATTACTTGACAATAATTATGAATTGTACGTCGAATTTTATTATACATTATGAAAGATAAGTGAGGTGGATTCTTGAGATCATATTTTAACAACATAATTTATATTCATTGAAAGCTTATAATGACGAACAAATGTCAAAATAAAATATATAGAAATGCTATCACTAAATAATTTCCCTAAGATCAGGCTTTAAGAATGTAAAAGCAGACAGATAATATATCTACTCTCGCAAACAGCAGACATTCTTTGAAGAAGAATGTTCTTTATACCGAGATACGATTACCGGGAAGCCGTCTGTCCCGACAAAGAAAATTTCATTCGTAATTCAAACATTTAGGTAAATGTCTGTCACTTGTGGTTGTTTGTTCTAAATTTCTTACTTACAAATAATTTGTTTCTGAGAAATTAAATCATATTTGTATATATATGTTATTTGTTTAATAAACAAGATGAAGATAGATACAACAAGGTATCTTAAAAAATGATAGAACAAGATAATGATTACTATATTATTTGTTTGATCATATCAAATGCTAAATATATTTATAAATATATGAGGTGGGGTTGAGAGGTCCATAATTGTCTCCTCACTCATTACTATATCCCCGTAGGTTTTGTATTTAAAATTCTGTGAGACCTGCACAATAGCAAGCTTCTGATAAAATATAGTCCAAACTTTTTACCTTACCTTAAACAATTCTAAGACAAAGCACAACTGCAGAATGAAAGGTAACTAATTGTTCTCTCATCTATAACTTTAAGCTCTGATATTGACCAAATGTTCTGTTTCAAGATTTAGTACTTTTTTAAACTTCTTAGAATTGAGCTTTCGTATCCCTACTCTTTAATTATAGCTTATTACTAATTAAGTATTATAAATGACAAGTAAATAACTGAACAATGTAAAACTTACTAAACAAATAACTATAGTTTGAAATTTTCAA
Organism: Napeogenes sylphis; assembly: GCA_959347405.1. Taxonomy (NCBI): domain Eukaryota; kingdom Metazoa; phylum Arthropoda; class Insecta; order Lepidoptera; family Nymphalidae; genus Napeogenes; species Napeogenes sylphis. The sequence continues at coordinate 15,275,540 of OY365788.1, read as the reverse complement.
TGTCTAAAGAAGTCTTGGTGATTAAACTCGTTCAAGCATAAGTTGAAATTATAGCGTTTTTCTTTAGCCTATAAATAAAGTTAAAACGGTTAAGCATGTTTATAGTCAATTTTAAACATTATTTTGTTTGTGTCATAGTTTGAAAAGAAACACAATAGGTTTTACTACCAGGAGATAAAGACAATTATACGTATATAGAATGAAAAATTCATCGTTACATCTTTTGCGATACGGTAACTGAATTTGGTGAGCAACGGACGGGTTTTCCAGATGTCGGGTCTTCAAGAAAAGAGTGTATAAGTTTCCAGGGTAATCCGTCTTCCTATGACTAGATTTCCACTTACCATCAGGTGGAATGTAGTCTAGCATTTACCTAGTTACTTAAAAAAAAATGTTTTTTGGAGATTCGAATTCTGCCCAAATCAATTGACTTTTCTATAAATATTTATTTTAATTATCTATAATTACCAACATTATCAGATCCTATTAACATTTTTTTCTAAATACGAATTAGGGCGTTACAAACGGTAAATTAGGAAGCGTTTCAAACATCACTCCACTCTTTTATAATTTCGAAAGATAAGAAATTCGTACTATAATCGTATTAAAAATAATATGTAAACTTAGTTAACTATTACAGGACAATTGGTAGAGAACGCTTTCACAAAACCATGGTGAACTTGCAGCAAATAAAATATGAGGCACTTACTTTTCTGTAAAAATGAATCAGTTTCCAAAATTATTATTTAGTTCCATTGAAATGAAGATTTTTCTATCATCTAGTGGCGCATAATAAATGAAACATTAACAAATATAACACAACACATTGAAGTTCAAATTAAAACACGTTATACGACTATAACAAAGGCACGATCTAAATCTAAAGTCGAATCAGAAACTGAATTTTAACATTTTCCACGAGCCGTGCTTCACACTTTAAGGTTTTCAATTACAAAAGAGCTAGACTGTTGTTGTGACAACCATTGTTGCTAACTTAGTGCTCCAACGAGAGGCAAGTTGTAAGCTGGCGCCAAATAAATTCTCCTTGCTATATAAAATTAGGTATGAAAAACAATAATACATATTTTTTTTAATTTTTATTAAGTTATCATAGAGCAGTTGCTCTTTTATTGTGATTATAAATAATAAAAATGTGTAAAACTTTTTGAATTGTGTGTAAGTCAAAATCAAAATATATATTTCATCAATAACCCACACATTACAAGAAAACTTTAAGGTTAACTTCTTGTTTTGAGTCCAATACGCTCCGGTGCCAAAAGAAGTCACTACTTAATAAATTCATACATTAATACAAACTTATAAGATGAGAAAAGCCTTATATAAAAATTATTATTAAATGCAAATATGTGTGTGTGTGTGTGTGTGTGTGTGTGTGTGTGTGTGTGTGTGTGTGTATTCTTGTGTGTGTGTGTGTGTGTGTGTTTGTGTATGCGAAAATAAATCTAAGTAAGGTTTACAAACATATATATATATATATATATGTAAGTTTATTTTTGTAATTCGGTTCAATCGTAAACAATTTGTATGTTCTATACTAATACTACAAAATGTTGTATGTATGTAAAAAATATCAATATCTATGCTTGAGTTTTACATCATGTAGGCTTTATATTCTGTTAGAAGTATTATATACTACTAAAACGCTAAGAAAGATAACAAAGCAATGTATTTCTTTGAAATACTGCCTTAATTTGTTAGGTACTTTTTATGATTATCTTTCTTTTGTGTTATCGTTTATTATATTCCTTTTAAATATATGCTACAAATGAAAAGGTAACAGTTATTACTAAGATATTGTTTAATGATATGTTATGTAAACTGGGAATATATATTCCAGCCACAGTAATTATCTAAGCACGAGTGTCTAAATGAACTTCAAACAATACTAAGGACCTCATGCCCTAGGGAAACACGGCATTATTGTTTGATATACCAAACAACGAGAAACTTTCCAAGGGACTCATTATGTATTATATTTACTATATATCTAAGTATTATTTATTATTGTGTATAAAATTTAAGTAAAATAAACCCCTAATTAACTTTCAAAAAAATTGTTGGAAACTTTTACACTGATTTGTATAAACTTATTGACTAGTCGTAAAGTTTACGTTCTGGCAGTTTCTATAACCTCGTGTGACTAAGTGACTAATAAATCCTGAGACAGTTTGAGATGCGAAACTAAGAATAACAGTGTAGTATTTACTTGCGCTTTAATAGTATTAATAGTATTAAAGCGCAAGTAAATATACTTATACCTTACCAAATGTCAGATATCTCTAGTTCTATCTATACTTATGTGTGGTATTTACTTGCGATTTAATATACTTACTTTACAAAATGTCAGATATCTCTAGTTCTATCTATAAGTCTCTTCTGGATTGTTTTTCTTGTAATGGATTTTAATGGTCTTGAGTCTGCCAAGTTTGAATAGAGATTTTGAGAGAGAGAGAGTTTATCGAACATGGTATTCTCTCTCTTGTAGACATGACCTGTTATCTATTCCCTACCTCTTCCAGTCCACTAAACCTAAAGCTGCAGTATTGGTCTTATGGAATGTATGTAAATAAATCTACAGAATCGTTTAGAGGATGCCTATCTCATTATCTGATGGAATAATCATAATTACATAAATTTTAATCCTAATGTTTAATAAAGATATTTTAATAATTTATAACAAGCATACCAAATTATGACTATGCACAATACCAGAGTATAGTATAGCATAGCATAGCATAGTATTTTTATTTATTTATTTATTTATTTTCCCAAACACAGAATACAATAAAACATACAACTATAACAATATAAATAAATAATCAGTGTAGGGACAGGAGTCCAAACTAGGTAGGCCCTGTAATATGGATCTCCTGGTCTCCCTAACCCTCTAGACAATAACAAAACAAATATGAAATAACATTGTGTTTGAGATATTAAAGATGGAAACACAAAATCAAAATTAACTAAAAAAAGAAATAAGATTACAAATTCACAATAACAAAAATGCTTATTTATGCAAGAAAGAAAAAAATAAAATATAGAGCAGGTGTAAATGAATGTTTTTAGTGTTTAATGTGCAGCCATGAGAGAATTAATCACGTATAGTTTAAGTGCAGGAGAGCTTCTGTTTCATCATAATTAAGACTCAAAAGCCATCTCGATATGGATCTTTTTACTTGCCGCCTCGTGTCAGAATTAAAAGAAAACAGTTTATTTGCATGATTGTATAATTTCGGGCCTTGAAAAACCAAAAATTTTTGCCCAAATTTAGTGCTTGCTCGTGGAACCTTAAATAATAAATAACCTCTTCTATTTTTAAATGTGTTATAATTTGGAGTATTATTAATTTTATACTTATGCTGCTTGAGAATCGTATATAGTATAAACAATTGTCTAACGGAAAGAACATTTGCGGTTTTAAATAAGTCTACTGTTGGATACAGACGCGGTTTGGAATAACAAATTTTTAATATTAATCTCTGACTTCTTTCAATATGTAACATGTGGGTCTTTGTAGCTCCTCCCCAAGACGTGACACAGTATGATAGAATTGATTCTACAAGGGATGTATAGACAGTTTTGACAACAACAGTTTCAATGTCAGCTATATGTCTGAGCTGTTTAAATATGTAGGAAAACTTTCTTACTCGGTCTGACAGAATTTTAATATGCTCAACAAATGAAAGATTTTTATCAATCGTAACCCCAAGATACCTAACACAATCCATCCGCTGTAGAGGAGGACATTCACAAGAAGGACTGTTAGGAAAAAAACAAGAATGTGCTAAAAGTTCGAAATTAGCACTATCATTCGTAGAATTGTTACGGATGGAAAATGTTAAGTACTTGGTTTTAGTAGCATTCAAAGTCAGAGAATTCAAAGCTAACCATCTACACACAGTGTCGAACCCTTTCTGAGCAACTGAGTAGGTGCTTTCCCAGGTATCGCCGTAAAAAATTAATGCAGTGTCATCAGCATAAGAAACTATCCTGCAATTTTCAAGGTCAAGTTCGCAAAGATCATTAATGTAAATAAGGAATAGCGTTGGTCCTAATATACTACATTGTGGTACTCCAAAATGTACAAGCGATTCCTCACTGATCACTTCACCGATCTTGACTCTTTGTGTGCGATTTGTAAGGTAGTCCTTAAGAAGATTCAACTGCACATCTCTAACACCAATATTTTCAAGTTTATTTATTAGAATGTGGTGAGAGACAGTATCAAATGCTTTAGCAAGGTCCATAAAAATAGTAATACATTTCTTTTTATTATTTAATTTATCAACTATAAAATTTGTTAACATATTTACAGCGTCTTCAGTAGATTTTCCTGATCTAAATCCAAATTGTGCTTCGGAAAGTAAACAATTTTTTTCAAGATAGTTTACTAATCTGGAGTTAATGATTTTTTCTAAGATTTTGGATATTGCGGGTAGTATAGAAATAGGTCTATAGTTATTGATACAATCTCTAACCCCACTCTTAAGAACTGGTATAACTAGCGATTTCTTGAAAGCTTCAGGAAAAATTCCAGCATTAAGACACCGATTCAATAAGCTGGTCAGGGGTAGAACAATATGGGGTTTGGCCAACTTTAAGACTCTTGCAGATATACAGTCCCATCCCTGGCTATTAGTTTTAATATTCGTAATGATCTGTTCGATCTCAGAATAGTCTGTATTCAGTAAAACGAATGAGGAGATCGGTTGACTTTTCCTAATAATTAGTTTGGCCTCCGTAGGTTTTGCTTTGGGTATTTTAAGGGCTAAATTCGATCCGATGTTGGCAAAATAATTATTTATATTGTTTACTGATTCTTTGGGGCTAGTGTCACAATAAAGAAGTTCTTTTGCAGTGTGATTATACTTCTTTCTATGCGTAATGCCATTAATGATCGACCATAGGCTTTTAGTATTATTTTTAGCTTTGAGGACTTCTTCTCTATCGTATTGTCTTTTGCATTTTTTTAGAATGTTATTGCAGAAATTTCTATATCTTTTGTACATTTCCTTTAATGCTTCTTCTTCTGGGAACTTTTTGAGCTTCAAATGCAACCTATCTCTGTTCCTTATGCACCTTAATAGCCCAATTGTAATCCAAGGTTTTATAGTTCGCCTACTATTTGGAATTTTAAAGGTAATAGTATTTCTTAAGATAACATTTTGTAAGTACTTTATTCATTCGTACTTACTTAGATTAATATCAAGTATACTTTCAATTGTATTAAAATCTATTTCCTTAATATCGTCAGCTATATTATTATAATTGATTTTCCGTGCAACACTATAATCTTCTAAAATATATTGTACAAAATTAGTTTCAATACAAATAGAAGTTTTAATAATAATTAATGTATTAAGTTTAGTTTTTAACATAGTATGATCTAAACAACTACTGCCTCTTGTTGGAATATTATGAGCTTGAATTAATCCATAGTACGCGATAGTATCAAGATAGTTATTTGTAACAGAATCTGAGTCAAGAATATTTATATTAATATCACCCACAATAATAATATTTCTATAGCTAGAGAAACTGGCAATCGATGTTGCGAGGGAAGTAATAAAATTGTCAGTATTCTTAAAACTAGGTGGTCGGTAAATAGCCATGATTATCATACTATAATTAGGAAACTCTATCAGAAGGCAATTAGAATCGGATATCTGTGATTCCTTGATTACAAACTTTAAGCCGTTTTTTACATTTACCACTACACCATCACTTTTATTATAGTGATGTGATGTACTGTAGCTGTAGTAACCAGGCAGCAAAGGTATATTCGAAACGAAAGATAGCCAGCACTCAGATAACACTATAACGTCACATTGTATTTGCAATCTGTTCAGTAAGATGCATAAGCCATCGTAGTTTTTATTTAAGCTACGAATATTTTGTTGTAAAATTTTTAAATATATTGTTTGATCTCGAATAATGTTTTTGCAATATTCCGGTTTACATAGGAGAGGTTCAGTGATATTATAGTTGTCTATGTTTTTTATTAAAATATTTACATCGGCGAATTTTGAAATAAGTAAAAACGAGTTGAACTAATACAAAGATTGGAAAAATATATCAACATAGAATATTTTCTATTTAATTGATGAGCAACAATACATCTTTGTACACCGATTAAAAATGTTCCTGCAAGCAATTGAGTTGCGCGTATCTTGAAAGTATGTACCAGTGAGTTAACGTAGGTAAAGTTTTTTAAGTGGACCTGCACTATACATAAACAAAATAAGCAGTTTTTACAAACAATTAAAAATTTTAAATATAATAATAACAATAAACTGTACAGAAAGTAAAACAAATAAAATAAAATAAAACAAATAAAATAAAATAAAACAAATAAAATAAAACAAGAAATTAAAAATGTATGACAAAGAGCACAAAAGGAAAATTATATCTAGTCATTTTTTCAATTTAAGTGTATTTAAATCCTCTTCGTTTTTCAGCCGTATTACTGGATCACCCTCCTTTTGACGAAGGTAAATACCACCCGGCGTAGCCCAGCAAAATTTAAATCCATTTGAGAGTGCGTAGTCTTTAGCTACGAAATGTAACCTTTTTATCCTAGGTGTAAGGTAATCAGATAGGAAAACCTGCGATCGTGGCCCTTCAATTTTCAAGGTAATTGTGCTAAACTGTTGTTCCTTACTGTTTCTGTTGTATAACTTATAGGAATTAAGTAGCCTATTTTTCAGTGAAGTAGACACGAAATCAATAAGGATAGGCTTTTTTTCCGATTTAGAAAATCCTCTATAAACTTGACGAATATCTGTTGGTTGTATTGGTATGTTTAAAGCGTCACCAAGGTTCATCACAATTCTACTTAAATCATCATGTTTTTCTCCGTACTTTAAAGGAACATTTCGCATCTCCAGCGTAGAAATTTTTGTAGTTTTTTCCAACGCATCAATTTTCTTCTCCAATGACTGGATATATACTTTATCCAGCTTTCTGTCTTGTTCTAATTTCACGATAGTATTTTTCATTTCATCATATTGTTGTGAAATAAATTCAATGTTTAAACTTATGTTAGTGTTCTGTTCTCGTATTTCATTTACCATCTGGAGTATTTTGTTATTTTTTACATCTTGCGCTTCCGTCCAAGATTTAAACATTTCTTGCATTTTTTGCACAAAAACTTCAAAATCATCGGTGTGCCTTCTTTTCTGAGGCCGTGAAGAGGTGCCATCATGTTTCAGATCAGATAAATTAGGGTCTGAATTTGAAGACATAAATCTACCCGGAGGAGGCTGCAAGGTGTTTGTTTTGTTCGGAGAGCGTTTGACAGACATAATAGTAGACTAATTTAACAATGTAAATTTACAATAAAATAAGCAAAAACTAAAACAATAATATTAAACCTTATAAACGTAAAATACTAAGAATCATTAACCAAATAGAAAAAACCAAAAAGAAAAAAATAAAACATTAAATAAAAAAAAAAAAAAACAAAAATAAAATAATAATAAAAATAAAAATCATATATTTCACTAGTCTTTTTTCTTTCCTGGTTAGGACCGAACTCGGGTTGTGTAAATTGTTCGTCTCTAAAGTCAAATGAAGATACGAACCGGCTACTCAAAGCTTATCTACCAGATGCAAATTAGTCTATATAGTTCACTACTAGCAGATGCAATTGCAATTGCAGATGTGTACTTTGGACTTTCTTTGTTCCGCAGTTTATTAGTAGCAACTTATGGCTCACTATTTAACGAACAATTTTCACTTGAAATTCACTACAGATCACCAAAAGTACACTTTTTCTTGTTGCACAATTACACTGTCACGCATCCTTTGCTAAGGATTTTGTAGTTGACCAATATTAACAATATTTAGACAATTTTGTCGATTAAAAATGATTTTTGAAGTCAGGAGACACTAAAACACGACCATCCGTAACGGCAGTTGAGGGGGGGAAAGGTAATGTAATGATATAGTATTTTAGGTAAGTTTAAGCGTAATTGCTGCTGGATTCTTTTTCTTGACAAAATGGTCTTGATCTTCCATGCCATCACGCCATCATAAACTTCAAGTCCTTCACATCTTTAGTGTCTGAAAAAGAAATTATAAAAACCGTACTATTCTGATTAAATCCATTGCTTTAGGTGAAGATGAATACTTATAATACTTTAGATGGTCCTTTGATTGACGTTCTTCTTCCTATATTATCCATATCTCGTTTTCCATATGAATTTTTATTACAAATTTATTCATGTACCAAATTTGCTCCACAAAATATATGACATAGAATGACCCTATCTCTATAACTAGATCTATGTAGCTTAATGAATGTGACGTTGTTCTTTTGGAATGCAGAAATAGGTAGGTTGACACAAAATATGATAAACCACACACTTATACTTAAATATACTGAATTTAATATAAAAATATCATACAGGAATGATGCTATTGATTTATAAACCAACTCAATTTAAAAAAGATTATTGTTTAATTATTGTTTTTTCTAAACGTATATCTTCATATTGTTTTATTTTACACTGGCAAGAAAATTTATTTCTTGTTCCGTACTAAATAAAAGTAATAAGAAAAATATTAAAAAAGTTGCTTTAAGCAAACTTTGGAAACATTAAAGAGATATCCGGATGCCAAATCGTTATAGTTGTAAGTTGCAACTTCTATTCATTGACGCGCTTAAAGTCGTGAGCGAGATTCCATTCTGGTTTTCAGGAAATTTGCTTCAACTTTCTGAACTGACGTCTAAGAAAGGTAGTAAATCTTGCATCAAAGAACTTTGTTGATAAAGAGTTTGGGATGAGAAAATAATCTACCTTTACGTTTTAGAACACTAGATTTTACCAACCAAACCAATCATACCAAACGATATTATAATATTTTACCAACACTTTTACTATATCTGTCGGTTATCATCATCATATCATTTTTTATTTAAGATTAATTCAGAATGATTGTCCTATTTCATTACATATATTATAGTATTTCACTTTCTACTTCACCTATTTTTAATGTGTCATTTTAAAGTAATAGTTAAGGTTAAATATAATTATAACGAACTGATATATTGTATAAAAAATGAAATTATGAGAAACTGATAAGGAAAGCATGGGATAATTTGGTAAACAACTATAAAAACACTAATATTAGGATAGTTATAATGCAATATAATATTTTTCTTACAGCATTCATCTGGTAACAGCTGGAGGCTACTTGATGTTTTAATGAGTTTCTAAAGTTTACTGCTTGTACAACAATTTAACAACTTTAAGAATTTGAATATATTAAAATATTTTTATTTATTTATGAATATAATAATAATAGTAATATCAGGACAAATTACACACATTGATCTAACCCCTAAGTAAGCAAATTATTTGCTTGTGATAAGGGTGTTAGACAAGGATACAAATACATAGAAGTACACATATAAATACTGAGAATATATTTAATAAACGACCAAACCCAGAAACATAGACATCTATGCTCATCACATAAATGCCTGTCTCTGCCGGGAATCGAACCCGAGCCCCATTTCGCCGCGACACGTTAGGCGTGTGCGCTAACCACTAGACCAACGGGGCGGTTAAAAATACATAAAATATTTATGGACACTGATTGAAGGATGACAGAAGATACTGATTTTTGTATTTTCGCCGAAGTTCAGTACTACAAAAAAATACATATAAGGATTACGTCGTAATTTAGGTTAATGTGGTGCCATGACAGTCATATTTGCCTTGTCTCCCGCAACTATATATATCTAATGATTGAAAATATCTTTAAACATGTATAGCCATGTTAAGCTTTATATAAATTTATATATATCTCTCTTGCAAAAAACGTAAGAATAAAGGAGAGGGGATAGACACAATATTAATTAATTATCTCTGTGACACATGGAACCTTAAATGATTATTCTGTGAAACTTTATCACAGTTGCTGGAACCTATATAGCTGTTCTGGAACAAATCAGCCTAAAGTTTAAAAGGTAAGTGATTGTTCTTAAATCAATAGCTTGAAACTCCAACATAAACTAAGTTTTCGGGTAAAAGATTTAGTGACTTACTTATACTTTACCGCAGAGAGTAAAACTTAATTTCCTATAATAATCGTATACTATTCAAAACTTCAGTTGAAGCACTTAAAATTTTCAAACTGAAATCAATTTTATGCTTTCAATAACTAGAACTGTAGATCTCTTCATGAATTTAGTTTTAGTAGATGCCGACACCTTTTTTTTATAGAGATACTTTTATCAGATTAACTATGTTATTAATAAAAATAATTCAGAAAAGAAGTTCGTAGGTAGGTTGCCTCTAATAAGAGAGGGTGCTTGGTGGGGAGACGGTTCGAGACGTTGCCTGGATTAATCGTGGCCGTGTGCGACGTTGCGCTTGGTGATGGTTAGTCTGGGCGTGGTGGGTTCCCGACTTATGCCTTTTTCTTGCTGGTCTCGGCTGATCACCGTGGCCTAAAGGCCTGTCGGGTTTGACGTTGGGCCCCCTACGTGAACGGACTTACGTTTGACTCCAGTGTGTTGCAGTGAGGCTGCCTGCGCATCACTGGGTCTTATGGGAGTGTGCTCTTCCAGGGGGCCTGACCGGTGGTCTCCTCTCGGGGAGACTACCGCGGTGGGGCTGGACAAGGTCGATGATGGTCGAGTCGGGTTTTACATCTGATTCCCTGAGACCGAGTCCGGCCAGAAGGGAGTCTCGGCCCCCTTCAGAGGCAGCAGGCTTGGGTGGAAGGGGATTCCTCCACAATCTTTCAAGCCTGCGAAAAAGGGATGGGTGCTTCTCGTTGCGGGGTGCCCTCTCTGTGAATCACGTCGGGTCATCGCGGTGAGTGCGAAAGCGATCCCGTGGTGCCCCATTATGACGGCGGCGGCAACCGTCAGGTTTAATGAGTAGGAGTCTCACATAACCACCTCCACCATCCCCTGGATGGAGGTGTGTATCCAGGTATCCACCTGACGTTAAAAAAAAAAGTTTGCCTCTAATAAATACAAACATATGTAAAAAAGAAACATTTATTTATATTGAATCTTCTCCATCAATGAAATGATGACAAACAAAGAAGTGCTCTCTAATTCACAGTACAACTAGTTATTAAATTTGTTGTTTTTGGTATACACTATGATTTTAAATGAAGTTTAAACATATGACATTCTCAATTTGTTTTGTTGTAATATTTGTCTGTTAGCAAGTTTATTTATTTATTTATTTATTTATTTATTTATTTAAAGGCTTACTAACTAAATTTACATATTAACACAGAGGTAAAGTACATTCAATTATTAAAATCATTTTTCTATATAAATTTAACTTACAAGTATGCACATCACTAACGTTATAATTGATTAAAACAAAACTAATACAAACCAAAAATATACAAACAAAAATATCTAAAGATCACCAAGTAAAAATTAAAACTCAAATATTCGAATATATATACTTTTTAAATGTACCAAGGCTGTGAGAAAAAATGTCTAAATTGTGTTTGTGAAATAGTGAATTATATAATTTCAAACTTTGTAAAATTGGGGAATTTGCACCATAATTATTTTTTCTTTGTGGTATATATAGTGGTTTATAATTATGTGTTCTAGCTGAGGGTCGCATCACGTTTATATTTATTCTAGATAATAAAGATGAACAATCAATATGGCTGTTAATTATCTTGAAAAGGAACATAAATTTTAAACATTTATTTCTTTGGTCTAAAGAATTCATATTAAAATATTTTAATTTTTCATCATATTTGCAATACTCATTGCAACGAGAGATGTTAACAAGTCTTTTGATGAATTTTTTCTGAACCTTTTCTATTCGATGTATATTATTCTGACATCTAGGAAACCAAATTGGACAACAATAATCTATATGGCTACGAACAAGGCCAAAATATAAAGTTTTTAGAGCAGCTACCGATTTAAAGTCTTTGGTATTACGGTTAATAAAACCTAGCATTTGCAGACTTTTCCCTATCACAGAATCAATGTGGCTGCCAAAACGTAAATCCTTATCTATTAAAACTCCAAGATCTTTTATTTTAGATACCTGGTTAAGCTTTATTCCATTGATAGTATAAGAAGTGTCCAAGGGATTTTTTTTTCGCGAAAACTTAATGTGGAAACATTTTTCCAGATTAAGTTCCATGTTATTATCATTACACCACGTATATATCTTATCAATATCATCTTGGAGATTTTGCTTGTCAGATGTCGTTGAGATATTTTTATATAATTTTAAGTCGTCCGCATATAATTCAAATTTAGAGTGATTTACACATTCTTTGATGTCATCAATGAAAGTTAAAAACAAAATAGGTCCCAAATGAGATCCTTGAGGGACACTTGAGGTTGGAATGAATTCATATGATTTATATCCATTTACAAATACTGCCATGCTCCTTTGAAGTAAATAAGACTGAAACCATCGTAATAGTGATCCATAAATGCCAAAGTTGTCATGTAGCTTTCTTATCAATGTGTTATGGTCAACTTTATCAAAAGCTTTTTTTAAATCACAATAGATAACATCAACCTCCTTACCTGTACTCATGGCCTCAATCGTTTTTTCAATAAAAATTGTCAGGTTAGTGGCAGTAGATCTATTTCGGAGAAATCCATGTTGATGTTCACTGATAGACTGCTTTATATGGCTATTTAACATAGGGCATATGAGAGATTCAAAAACTTTCCCGAGGACACATAGTATGCTTATGGGACGATAATTTATTATATTTGATCTGTCACCAGATTTTAGTACCGGTATCACTTTTGCTGTTTTCCACATTTTTGGAAATACGCCATCTTGTATTGACTTATTGTAAATAATGTACAAAGGCTTGGATAAAAGTGTAGAACATCGTTTGAAAAAAACTGGTGGTATATCATCATCGCCAGCACCTTTACCTTCTTTTAGATTCTTAAGTGACTTTTCAATAGATAATTGAGTTATATGAATATAGCCAAAGCATTGGTGATAACAATTATAGTTATTATTAATAAGTTTCGGAGTTATATTATCAGGATCTATTGTATAAGGAGGTAAATTATATATGGAAGCAAAGTTATCTGCAAATAAATTGACTATAGCTTCGCCGTTATCGGCAGTTTGATTATTCAATTTCATCTTTTGTGGTATGTTATGACCATTTTTATATTTACTCCTAAAATATGACCAAAAATAATTAAAGTCCTTACATATATTACTTTGCACGCATTCTATATAAATAGAGTAATCAATATCCATTTTATTCTTGGCTCTTTCCTTTAAGAGTTCATATTCAAATCTATCCAAATCATTGTTGAAGATTTTCGCTTTTTGCCTAAGCTTTTCTTTTTCCTTTAAGATTTTAATCAACGAAGTACTGAACCACGCTGGATATTTTCTTTTAAAATTCTTTTGAAATGGGACAAACTCTTTTATAACGTGTTTCAAAATTTCATAAAACTTACGGACTTGTTCGTCCACTGTAACACAGTTTGAAAATTCCACTTCCCAATTAATTTGGACTAAATGAGAATTAATTTTTTTGTAATCAGCCTTAAAGAATTTGAATCTGGCATTCGGCTTTGGGATCAATAATTTTGAAGACCCAGTTGCAATTTTTACAAACAAAGGAGGATGATGTTTATCAACCACAGATATAATTTCTTCTGATTTGAAGACTGAAATCAATTCAGAAGAGTTAGACAAAACTAAATCAAGCATTTTAGTAAAACCGTTAAGTATATGATTACACTGTATAAGACTGCTAGACGATAGGAAATCAATAAAAACATTTTCAATATGGTTGTTATAATTGCTCGGAATGTTATGCATATTAATATGATTTAGTGTCCAAGAAATTTTACTCATATTCAAGTCACCTATAATTATGACTGAATCCAGTTTGTTTATAAATGTGTTTACTTTTTCAACAAAATGCTGTAAGTGATTCAACTGTACTGGTGGAGGTAAATATACGGCACCCAAATGAATTTTTCTTGTAGACGTAATCTCTATAGTTATCCAAAGATCCTCGCAGCGGCTTTCATATGTATAGTTTCGAAAGGAATTTAATGATCTAAGCACAGCTATAAGTACACCACCACCCTCCTTACCCTCCGAAAAAGTTTGATGTTCTCTATCCCTCCTAAATACCTGGTATCTATTGTCAAATATTTCAGAATCAAATATGTTACTATTAAGCCAGGTTTCAGTTAAAACAATGACACTAAAATTATTATTTAAAATATTCCTATGCATTTCTGACAGCTTGGTACGCATGCCTCTAATATTTTGATAATACAAAGATATTTCATTGAAAGTTTGATAGGTTAGTGGTTTTAAAAGTAATGAGTTACAAGATTTCTTAATTTAAATATAAAAATGTTTATATCTTCGTTACAATAATATAACACTCTATAATCATTGATAATGCATTAAAATAACATTATAATTAGTTCAATGATGTGTAAAAATTTTTATTAATAAAAACGTGTATATATCATTAATGTATTACTATTATTAAAAAAACTGTGTAAGCTATTAGTTAAACTGAAAGAAGCCAAATTTGAATTGGTAATTAAATGTTTTGTGTCCAAATATTTTTTTAACAAAAGCTTACTAATAGCTACCCATCATTCATGAAATGTATCCGTAACATTCGAATAGCTGCTATTTTCTAGTATTTTCAAATAATAAATATATATATTATTAGTAGGAGCTATTATCTTGTCTACAGCAGACACTGAAATCCCCATACCAATGTAAATGGCAATAATAACGGAATGCTAATGTGAGGTATATCGTGTAATGTCACGTGATTTGATTAGTCATGGTAACGACAACGTGTCTGGTAATTCTATAAAAGCATATAACTTTATACGATTAAAAATGTAAAGTAATTTTAGTAAGTATATATTAAGTTAAAGTTTGTTAGGAACAAACAATAAACTCTATATATACTTCTTAGGAAGAACTAAATGAATTTGACTGAAAAGTTTGCCTGACATAATTGCCTTTGCATTATGCATAATTAAGATATAAAAATGTCCATCTAATATGTTTTTTTCTGCATCTCTTCATACTTTTTCACATTAGTAGTATTAGTTTAGTTTATTTTTACGTCGGTTATAAAAACTAGATTTTACTTTGTTGATAAAAGCTTAAAATTAATTGAATTTGTTATCATAAATACCGTCCATAATCTATATGTTTAATATTTAAAATCATACAAATATTACGATTGAGTAACAAACTAGGTAACTATCAATTAATAAAATATAATATTATTTTAAGCAAAAGAAACGTATGAGAGACGTATTAAACTTTATAATTGGCTCCATGAATATGAATGTTGCAGTAACTTAAAATAAATACTGAAATTAATAATTAAAAAGAAGAAATAATTGTAACAAAAACGGGTAAATTACCACGATATTTGATTTAAAAGTCAGGGTATCATGTTTGAAAATACATATATATATATAAAAGATGTATAGCCATGTTAAGGTTATTTAAATTTATATAAATATAGAATGAAAAATAAACCGATACGCTACGCTAGCGATACGGTGGCTCAGTTGGTGGAGCGACGGGACGGTTTCCCAGTAGTCACGGGTTCGAATCTCTGCCCGTATCGGTTTATTTTTCATTCTATATTTCTATAAATTCAGAGTAACATAACATAAATATTTTTTTATTGTAAAATTCTTTAACTAAACCTTATTTTTTAATTTTTAGTCAGTTTGTTAAAAACATAACTATCATATTACTTTGACACCCGCAGAGTTTTATTCAAGCTACTTAATATTCAGCTCGACTGCCACATTTGAAGCACTCAATAAATTATTCAGAATGTTTTACAAGTTATAACTTAGTTTGAAACTTACAAATATTTAAGCACATTTGTTTTGGTCATGAAGCAACTGACAAGGGTCAGAAATTGCAAAACATCTACGGTCAGCGAACTAACGCACGCGTTACGACAGTCTATCACTGTCAACATTGTAACAGAAAAATGAGAAATAAATGAACATATACCGGTTAGTCACTAGAGCAGTTCCTGGTTAAAAGTTCCAAATCCAAATTCCATACTGTTGTTAATGTTGCTCAATTTATATTGTGCGTTTATGAATGCTTTTAATTAACATTACACAACTCTATATACGAGTTACAACAACATTTGTTCAATCCAGTAGTTTGTAATCGTTCAATGCGATGTCAGAATCGTTGTACGCTATTTATTAATGAGGTAAACATATTACTCCTAATATTTATTCATTTGTTATTCTCTGATTCGTGGCATTCATTGTTAATTCAAAGTAATTGCTTTACAGGACGTTCATTATTTTTATTTTTTAAATACTTTATATCAAAAAGATTATGTAAGCTTCAAAAGTGTTCGAAAAAATAATAAATTATATAAACGTGTTCGGATGATAATTACATTATAAAACCTACTCGTTGCATTTAATTATGTAAATTGAATATAAAAGTAAGCAATGTTAATTCTTGTTTAAATTTGTTTAATGGGTTTGGTTTTTAATGTTGATCAATTATATTTAATTGGTTTGGTTTTTCATATTTTTATAGAATAATATTTTGTTAGATGCATGCGGTTGCGATTATGAAAACAATAAGATGGCGGTTTTTTTTTAAAGCAGGATTTACTTCTTATTAACTGCTTTAGGTTGTTGTAGCTTTATTTTTTTTACTTGAAAAAAAAAGTCTTTTAGGCTTTTTATTACAATTAAACTTATGAAATATGATTTACATCGTTATAATACTACTAAGTCCTACATTAAGGCGATATTCATATTAATTTATCAAAAGGACATGAAACTTAAGATTCTACAAAATGGTAGATATTCACATACGAAAGCAAATTAGTTTATATTACTTAGGCAGTTGGTACTAATGTCTTCTTAATTAGAGTTAGGTAATTATGAAGACATTAGTATAAGGTATAAAGGAAAAGTAGAAGGTAGGTCTTGAAAAAGAAATATTATATTGTAAGAATAAAGAGTGGAAATTACCTAAAAAAAAATTGAAAATTTATTGATTTTTCACAAAAATATCAAATTACTCCAAATAAACCAAGAAATTAATTTAAAACAAATCATCAAATCTACATTAAAATAACAACTTAACGATTACTTTGACTACACCAATATCAAAAATAAAATAAAATGGTTTATGTAACCTTGACATTAACTCCGAAATAACAAATATGGGTATATCCGTTTGATCCGAGAACAAGAAGAAAAATGAATGTAAAAAATATGAATGACGCGTTGTATTTATAGATGTTTTTGGGGAAAAGTCGTTTTTCTGTTACAATATGTATTCTATTTAAGAAAAAAAATGAAAACTCTGGTAGTAAATATTTTACATTAGGTTGCTGTTAGACAATATTATAAATTATATTTCTAATTAAATGCTCAAGGCGTTTTTTTTTATTTGAAGAAATAGTAAGTGATGGTTTTTTTGGCATTAACATGTAATGTTATTCTATTTCTATTTCTTGTAAAGTAACATGGATCTCGAAGACCTACAGCTTTTATATTTTGCACAGTAACTTAAACAATATTTAAACGCTGTTATTTTTATGGATTGGATATGGATGATCTTTGTATTATATATTATTAACACGGTTTATTAACACAGGTTGAAATAAATGTATATAGAACGTACAGATTTTCGTTTTTTTGCCAAATATATTGAACTGATACTTCAGATAGAAATTTAAATACAATTACTACCAAGTTGAAAGACAATGCAGATGAACCACATGATACCATAATAGTGATATAGTAATATAATAGCACCAAGACCATAAATTATAACTCTTCATGTAATTTTTGTAATGATAAAATTATATATAAAAAAGAATACTAGTTTAAATATATATTTTTTTATTTCTACAAGTGAGTATTCCGCATAAATAAATATTAAAAATTACGATTTTTTTTTCGTTTCACATTACCTAAGTCATAAATTTTTATAACTTAATTTTAATTATTTATTAGCATGGTAAAAAAAACTCGTTGAATCAATTAACCAGTAAAAATATAAAATATGATTCCTTAATAAACAAATTTATATTACAAATATAGACTGATATTAAAAACTGAAATGTTAATATTAACATATTTATTTATCTGATTGTATGTATTTAGACATGTTGTAAGAAGTTGTAGATACACCCTATTTTGCATTTATTATTAAACTAGGTAAACTATAGACACAACAGATCCACGGCAGACAAACAACAGACTCACTGCAGACCCACGGTATACACAAGGCAAACATGCGGCATACAGACGCCTGACACACGGCAGATACGCTTCAGACACGTGGCAAATACGCTGCAAACACGCGGCTTACACGCTGCAGACAGGCGGTATACACTTGGCAGACAGGCGGTACACACACGGCAGGCACGTTGCAGACAAGCGGCATACACGTGGCATACACGCAGCTAACATGCGGCAGATATACTGCAGACACGCTTCAGACACGCGGCAAATACGCTGCAGACACGCGGCATACACGTTGCAGACAGGCGGTATACACTCGGCACACAGGCAATACATACAAGTCGTCACGTTTCATTTTTTAGTTAGTTTGTTATATGCAATGAATAATATAGGTCAGCACACGTTTATAATTTACAAGTTCCCAAAGTATTGTTTGAGTAGTTAGATAAATCCTTATGTCAGCCGGGGGTATTGTAATGTTGTAAACACGACAGACATGCGGCATGCACACGCGGCAGGCTTGCGATAGACAAGCGGAAGGTACGCGGCAGACAAGCGGCAGACAGGTGGTATTCACGCGGTATACACGCGGCAGGCACGTGGTAGTCAAGCAGCTGGCACGCGGTAGGCAAGCGGCAGGCACGCGGCAGATAAGCGGTAGACAGGCGTAATACACGTAGCAGGCACGCGGCAGACATGCGGCAGATACGCTGCAGACATGTTGTTTCATTTTTTTGTTAGTTTGTTATATGCAATAAATAATGTCGGTCAGTATGCGTTTGTAATTTACAAGTTCCCAAAATATTGTTTGTTAAATTCTTACGTAAGACAGGTGTATTGTAACATTCTAGTTTTAAATTAATTGAGAAATTATATATATTTTAGTTATTTACATTTTTTTACGCGATTGGAGCTACTTACCGGTTCCTTTGTGAGTTCGAGTACGCTGTACGCACATCCACCGCTCGTCTACTTATGGTGATCAATTCTGAAGAAACAATCTTGTTTGAGGTAACCCTATCTGATTGTAAGGTTCAGTGTTCAGCGGTAAATATTATATATCTTAGCTTACGAAGGTAGATATATTTTTTGGATCTTTATTCATTTTATTGATTTCATTTATTATTTTTTTTTAATAACAGTCATTACATCTTCAATTTCAATTCAATGATAATATCATAATATTATTATATCTTGTGGCCACGTATTTGCAGAATGTGAATAAAAAGTATAGATAGATCTTGTAAAAAATATACTTGTTATTAAAATGCTCTTAAAATACTCACCCACACCAATTTCTTTTATTCGTATTTCGTTTTTCGTGCTCACTTTCTTCTTGAATCTATTCATAAATTAAAAAAAAGAAACTTTATTTATATAATATGAATAGTATGGTTATAAGAAGGAAGCCGTAAAAGGAATGATTGATGTGCGTGAAAAATGATATGACAAAAAGCAAGTCAACTGTAGACTTACAGTATACTATTTGGGATAAGGACAGATGGATAATGAATAATGTCTGTTTTATAGTTACGTATCTAACCTGTATACATTAGTTTAAATATCTTCTAATAATTTTATATGGAATCCTTAGAAAATCCGTACTTTCTTATGTTCGTTGTTTATGTAATTTCTTAACACATTAATGATTTTACTATAAACAATCTAAACATTAAGTTCTAGTTATAATAATAAATGTCATATTTTTTTTTTAACATTTAAAGGCGATTCATAATCGTTATTCGATCTATCAGTCATCTTATGTGCCCACATAAGATGACTGATAGATCGAATAAGTCGGGCAAGGAGACTAGGGTTTATTAAAATCACAAAATAATCCGCAATATAATTAACAGTCTTTTATTCAATCTCACAATTAATTTTTAATATTCAAAATTATAAAGGATTGCACTGCTAATTCGATTAACATTCCACCGATACACGTGGGTGCGTGAGCGCACACTCGCACTCAACTAGTAATGGCCGCCTCCCCAGCGCTCGGTGTTATGTCTTCTGTCAACTGTCACTTGTCAGTTTAAAAATCAACTGAATAGTCTTGGCGCCGTCAAATTCATTCTTCGAATTAGGAACAAGTACCTATATAAAATATATTTTTTTTGTTGTAACATTTATGATTTTATAAATCTTCAGTTTTAGTTGACGTGTTTCAAACAAATACGACGGAAAATATATTTTTAACCCCTGACTAAAAAGAGGGGTGTTATAAGTTTGACCTGTCGATCTGTGTATCTGTCTGTGGCAATGTATCAGCCAAACGCGTGAACGGATTGGAATACGGTTTATTTTAATCGAAAATTATGTTGGTCGAGATGGTTCTTAGCTATGATTGGTCGAAATAGAAACAGCCGTCCCCAAGATATTGACGTTTTATTGGTAAAAGGTTCTTATGCAATAATTAGCTGTTACCAGCGGCTTCGCCCGCGCTGTATAGAAAAAAAAGCTTTGTTATGTAGGCCAAAAGGTTTTTCACTTATTTATTCAGGTGAAATACTTTATTAGGGATAGCTGTTGCCCGTGACTACGTCCACGTAGACTGTAAAAAATATAATTATATGGATTAAGATCGTAGTCATAAAGAATCACGGGCAACAGCTAGTGATAATATAAATTCTTTCATCATAGTGTTATTAGTGATTGTAAACAATTTTAACTATAAATGTTTATATTTATTAATATTCGTATAAACCTATATGAAAAGTCTTGAATCATGTTACTTAATACATTTATAATTTATAACATTGTCGAAATTTTCACGCGGATCCTTATTCTCGTATTTATTATAATCTATGTTCATCAGATGGATAATGAGGGATTCTAAAGGTAAAATATTTTATTAAATCGGTCCAGTAGTTTCGGAGCCTATTCAATTCCAACAAACAAACAATCAAATCTCTCCTCTTTATAATATTAGTGATGATGATGATGATTATTAAAATATAGCCTTTGTTCGTCAGGGATAATGTAGAATTCTAATGCTAAAAGATTATTTTAAAGCGGTCCAGTAGTTTCGGAGCCTATTCAATTCAAACAAACAAACAAATCTTTGATCTTTATAATATTGGGATAGATTAATAGAAATACTTAAACAACTGGAAATTTGTGTGTCTGTAGGTTCATTTATTACAATTAAGAAACCAGTAACATAACGTTAAAAAGCAGAAAAAAATAAATAAATAATAAAAACCCCCCGTAAAAAAAGACTACTAAAAAAAATAAAAATAATATTATTATTATGAACTTATTGAAGCTATTGCGTCGGGGGATCGTTTAATAATTGAAGAAATTAAAATGCAAGTAAGTTACCAAGGCAAATAAAGAATTACGATATCGAATCGTATAGTCTAAGTCCTCAATGATTAACTTCATAAAATAGACACAATCGTCAACGTACGTACAAAGGTACCCCGACGCAACGACTTTAATAAGTACATATATATATTATTTTTATTTTTTTTAGAGGTTTTTTTTGTATCGGAGGTTTAACAAAACAATTTAATTTAATATTAATTTAAACCTTAAACTAACTTCGAAAAAAAAACAATTAAAAACGTAATATCGTATATTTTTAAATAACAACACATTTTGTATAAATTGACTTACTTGTTTATAATTTGATTTAATAAAGCTATCGCAGCTAGCAGGCCACTGAACATTTTAACAGAGATTCGTAAAAGTTATAAGCTTCACATTCTTTAGCTGTTTATTAAATTTATATCACACATATTTGAATAAAAACATTAGGTTAATGTATCAAAATATGTATCCGTAGATTATACAATAAATATAAAAAAAATATATTACACTGTGGAACTGTAAATTCAAAATACACATATATGAAAATTTACAAAATATGTCCTACTTAATCATCATTTGTCAGTCATCTAGCTGAGTAAAAGCGTTGAGAGTTAGGGTCCAGTCCCATTGTCTGACTCGCTTTATAACATATTTTATAAATTATATCTATTAATTTTAGCATATAGAATTTTAGTTAGAAAAACATTCGATTAGAATATATAAAGCTTATGAATATACTATTATCTTATATATCGTAATTTGTAAGAATAATAGTAATAATTATTTCTTTTAAATTTCTCTTGTTCATGTCAATAATTTATTGTTTAATAATGAAAGAAAGAAGGAATGGTATAGTAATGGTAACCTAGTATTGTGTTATTAAAAATAATTCTTTTTGTAATATTTTCCTTATGGTATATGTCATGTGTATTGACCCTAACTCTCATACCAGCGATGTTATCACAGTGCTTAATTAATGGGTACAGCGTCACCGAAATTTTAATTCACAGTAGAATAAACTGAAACTGATACCAACAATTATTTTGTTGGCGTTTAAATTATAAATTCAATTGAACAAAATACATGAAATATAGACTGATATTAAAAACTGAAATGTTAATATTAACATATTTATTTATCTGATTGTATGTATTTAGACATGTTGTAAGAAGTTGTAGATACACCCTATTTTGCATTTATTATTAAACTAGGTAAACTATAGACACAACAGATCCACGGCAGACAAACAACAGACTCACTGCAGACCCACGGTATACACAAGGCAAACATGCGGCATACAGACGCCTGACACACGGCAGATACGCTTCAGACACGTGGCAAATACGCTGCAAACACGCGGCTTACACGCTGCAGACAGGCGGTATACACTTGGCAGACAGGCGGTACACACACGGCAGGCACGTTGCAGACAAGCGGCATACACGTGGCATACACGCAGCTAACATGCGGCAGATATACTGCAGACACGCTTCAGACACGCGGCAAATACGCTGCAGACACGCGGCATACACGTTGCAGACAGGCGGTATACACTCGGCACACAGGCAATACATACAAGTCGTCACGTTTCATTTTTTAGTTAGTTTGTTATATGCAATGAATAATATAGGTCAGCACACGTTTATAATTTACAAGTTCCCAAAGTATTGTTTGAGTAGTTAGATAAATCCTTATGTCAGACGGGGGTATTGTAATGTTGTAAACACGACAGACATGCGGCATGCACACGCGGCAGGCTTGCGATAGACAAGCGGAAGGTACGCGGCAGACAAGCGGCAGACAGGTGGTATTCACGCGGTATACACGCGGCAGGCACGTGGTAGTCAAGCAGCTGGCACGCGGTAGGCAAGCGGCAGGCACGCGGCAGATAAGCGGTAGACAGGCGTAATACACGTAGCAGGCACGCGGCAGACATGCGGCAGATACGCTGCAGACATGTTGTTTCATTTTTTTGTTAGTTTGTTATATGCAATAAATAATGTCGGTCAGTATGCGTTTGTAATTTACAAGTTCCCAAAATATTGTTTGTTAAATTCTTACGTAAGACAGGTGTATTGTAACATTCTAGTTTTAAATTAATTGAGAAATTATATATATTTTAGTTATTTACATTTTTTTACGCGATTGGAGCTACTTACCGGTTCCTTTGTGAGTTCGAGTACGCTGTACGCACATCCACCGCTCGTCTACTTATGGTGATCAATTCTGAAGAAACAATCTTGTTTGAGGTAACCCTATCTGATTGTAAGGTTCAGTGTTCAGCGGTAAATATTATATATCTTAGCTTACGAAGGTAGATATATTTTTTGGATCTTTATTCATTTTATTGATTTCATTTATTATTTTTTTTTAATAACAGTCATTACATCTTCAATTTCAATTCAATGATAATATCATAATATTATTATATCTTGTGGCCACGTATTTGCAGAATGTGAATAAAAAGTATAGATAGATCTTGTAAAAAATATACTTGTTATTAAAATGCTCTTAAAATACTCACCCACACCAATTTCTTTTATTCGTATTTCGTTTTTCGTGCTCACTTTCTTCTTGAATCTATTCATAAATTAAAAAAAAGAAACTTTATTTATATAATATGAATAGTATGGTTATAAGAAGGAAGCCGTAAAAGGAATGATTGATGTGCGTGAAAAATGATATGACAAAAAGCAAGTCAACTGTAGACTTACAGTATACTATTTGGGATAAGGACAGATGGATAATGATTAATGTCTGTTTTATAGTTACGTATCTAACCTGTATACATTAGTTTAAATATCTTCTAATAATTTTATATGGAATCCTTAGAAAATCCGTACTTTCTTATGTTCGTTGTTTATGTAATTTCTTAACACATTAATGATTTTACTATAAACAATCTAAACATTAAGTTCTAGTTATAATAATAAATGTCATATTTTTTTTTTAACATTTAAAGGCGATTCATAATCGTTATTCGATCTATCAGTCATCTTATGTGCCCACATAAGATGACTGATAGATCGAATAAGTCGGGCAAGGAAACTAGGGTTTATTAAAATCACAAAATAATCCGCAATATAATTAACAGTCTTTTATTCAATCTCACAATTAATTTTTAATATTCAAAATTATAAAGGATTGCACTGCTAATTCGATTAACATTCCACCGATACACGTGGGTGCGTGAGCGCACACTCGCACTCAACTAGTAATGGCCGCCTCCCCAGCGCTCGGTGTTATGTCTTCTGTAAACTGTCACTTGTAAGTTTAAAAATCAACTGAATAGTCTTGGCGCCGTCAAATTCATTCTTCGAATTAGGAACAAGTACCTATATAAAATATATTTTTTTTGTTGTAACATTTATGATTTTATAAATCTTCAGTTTTAGTTGACGTGTTTCAAACAAATACGACGGAAAATATATTTTTAACCCCTGACTAAAAAGAGGGGTGTTATAAGTTTGACCTGTCGATCTGTGTATCTGTCTGTGGCAATGTATCAGCCAAACGCGTGAACGGATTGGAATACGGTTTATTTTAATCGAAAATTATGTTGGTCGAGTTGGTTTTTGTAATATTTTCCTTATGGTATATGTCATGTGTATTGACCCTAACTCTCATACCAGCGATGTTATCACAGTGCTTAATTAATGGGTACAGCGTCACCGAAATTTTAATTCACAGTAGAATAAACTGAAACTGATACCAACAATTATTTTGTTGGCGTTTAAATTATAAATTCAATTGAACAAAATACATGAAAAAATATAATAGATATAATGGATTATAAAATAAACGAACTGTTTGGAGGTAGGTAATAAGAATAAGGCACTCGTGCATATATTAAATTTTATATATCCAACTTTAAGGAAAATCTCTTTCGGATTCTCCGGTTTAGTTAAACGTGAGACCCACAACTACAATTAAATGGGTTTACTATTGCGTATAAAAATTTACAATAATAATATTATAATATTATTCACATATAATATAACTATAGTTACATAACCAAAATATAGACATAGGTACACATAGACTGAAGCATGTGTGGTAAATGTTTTGATTCAGATAGTTAAATAATATAACTTATGATTTTTTTCTTAGCAATATTTATGGCTCGGTTTATTTAAATCTGGGATATAATTGCGTATAATTAATGGATCTTTATGTTTTATGTTTCCTGATTATTTAAACAGTTTGCAATACTTTAAATAGTTTGGTCATAGAAAAGGCGGGTTTTTGTTTTCTATCTGAAATATATTATATATTATGGGATTTTGTATTAACCATACCCAAAAAGATCAGATACAAAATCATATATATCATTGTATGAGAAATTGAATTATTAATTGTATAAGAAATTGAATTAATTTTCGAAACAAATCACTGTACATTATAAATCTTATAAATTTGATGAATTTTTTATAGTATATTTATATTTTTCTTGCCATCAAAATACGCTCTTTTTAGATATTCAGGTATGTAGGTATGTAGGTATATATTTATTACTCTTGTGCCGATTCTTGACCAATGAGAAAGGCATACTAATTATTACAAAAAATATTTCAAACAATATAGTCTTATAATATGTAAGTTTTTTTTTTATTTATGTCAAGGATTGAATCATTTTCCTTGAAGTTTATGTTTTGTCCTTTTTAGTTGTGATGTACCGGTCGTAAGTCCAAGCAATAAAATACTTTAAAATGTTTCACTAAATGTGTCAAACTTTGATTATTTATCTATTTTTAAAATACTCATTGTTTATTTTCATCGACTATATATATTTCTTTATACTCAATCACAAAAACATGACAAAAAACATTAGAATAACTCTGCTGAATCAGTGTAAGTTTTTTTATTTATATTTTTTTGTGACATTGGCAGCGACAAGTGACAGTGACAGTGACAAGTGAACGTGACGCGTGTTTCATTACTCTGGGAAATCTTGGGAATTCAGAACTTCGTACATCATTTCGCACGGAGGAAAACAAAATTTAAACACCGGATGTTGTAAACTAAAATATGTTCTCGAATATTCGAATTATATAATTTAAATCGTTTTTGTGTGCTCTAATTAAATTTCTACGAACATCGTAAGTATCTGATAATTATAAATTTCATTAAGACACATTAAATTTAAATGATCTCGGTTAAATCATACATTTCATTCGCTGTGACTTAAGAATCAAAATGGATATTAATATTTTTCGTCATTTAAACTCATTTATTGAAGTAAATTAGTTTATCTTGATAAGAATTACAAACTGTTATGACGCACCATATCGTAGACTTATTTATCACAACACTTCTAAATGAGTTCAGACAAATCTTAGTTATTTCGAATTAGTTTTAAATCTTTCTTCCTCTTTTATGAGTTATATAATTAAATAAAATTGAAACTACGTCTTTAAGAGCGTATCATTGTAATGCACTTGCAATATTAGATAGATACCATTAAAATTTATATAAATATAGAATGTAAAAAACCGATACGGGCAGGGATTCGAACCCGCGACTACTGGGAAACCGTCCCGTCGCTCTACCAACTGAGCTACCGTAGCTCAGTTGGTAGAGCGACGGGACAGTTGGTAGTCGCGGGTTCGAATCCCTGCCCGTATCGGTTTTTTACATTCTATATTTATATAAATTTAAATAAGCTTAACATGGCTATACATGTTTAAAGATATTTTCAAAAATAGATACCATTATGTAACGTAAACTACTGGAGCATCAATACATAACACCTTTGAAGTAAAAAATTATACAATTG
The DNA here is from genome assembly GCA_959347405.1 of Napeogenes sylphis. NCBI lineage: Eukaryota > Metazoa > Arthropoda > Insecta > Lepidoptera > Nymphalidae > Napeogenes > Napeogenes sylphis. The sequence continues at coordinate 15,248,187 of OY365788.1, read as the reverse complement.
AAATAAAGTTACTATAATTTCCATACTAGCAACTATCTGTTTTATTGTATCTTAATAATTATAACAATCGACATTTATTACGCGACAAACCAACCAAATTGAAGCCTGAATTTCAACAAACTAACGTGACAAAAGGTCATTTACCCCATATTTGTATCTAATTCCATAATCATTGTCATTTACATCGTTCATTTTAGTATCAGTCCGATCTAGACAAGGTTTATCAGAAATGTTATGTTGTATACATTTGATATGATATTTGTTTAAATTGACCTATTTTTGTAACCAAACTATTATTATAAATGCAAATGTGAGTTCTTTTGTTTGTTACGCTTTCACGCTTTAACTGCTCAACTGATCATTGAGAATCATTATTACTAAAAATAAACAGCCAAGGAAAAAAATACTAAAACCGCGAACATTTTTTTTTCTTTTTAAATATATATACAAAGTTGATATATACATACATATATAAAGTTGATTTATACTAGATATGTGATTATTATGATTATTATTTTATTATTATGTAAAAGATGATACATAATAATAAGTTATAGACTTGAGAATTATTAATCGCTTGAAGATTAATTGAACAGTAAAAGTGATGTAAAAATTATAACTACAAGTATTTGTATTAAAAGTAAAAAATATATTTAAACTCAATACAGTAGTTGAAAATAATATTACATTCACGCTATATTACCAATGTTTATCTTTTGATAATTTAAACTATTATTTACATTTTAAACACACCTTATAATCATAAACAGTTTTGTTCTGTAATGAATAGCACCAGCACTGTTATTATTTGTTGTTTTGCAACCAAACGAATTTATAAAATATTGGCGCAAAAGTTCCTCCAATTATTGGTCCAACCCAGTAAACCCAGTGCGCTGTCCAGTTACGAGTCCAAATAGATGGAGCCAATGTTCTCGCTGGGTTCATACTGGCCCCAGTTAGAGGTCCTCCAGCAAGAGATAGAGCAGCAATCGTGAAACCGAACTTCAAAGGAATCCCATCCACCTTCTCTTTATTTACCGGATCCCAAACAGAGCAATTGATAAAACCTAATGCTAATGATAACATGATTTCAACTATCAGAGCCTGATATATAGCCTGGTTGGGATGTGGTGTAGTTGTACAAACACTGCCCGGTATCAAATCGAAAGGAGACACAACGAGTAGTAATCCGTAGCCGACGATTGCTCCACTGCATTGGGCTATCACGTAAGCTACTCCGAGAGGAATAGACATACTGCCCCAAATAACAGCGGATAATGTTACTGAAGGGTTCATATGAGCTCCAGATATATGCCCAAAGGTCGTGATATTAAACAAAACTACCAACCCAAAGCCTAGTGGAGCATACATCGGTTGAGTAGAAAATTCACTAAATGGGATAGTGGTCATACATCCCAAAAACAGCAATAACATTGTAGATATAAACTCAGCTACTAAAACTTTAAACTGCACCGACCACCATTTCATCATCACTTTAAAGGGAGAAGTTTTTGTTGTTGTATCAGCGAATCCTTCAACGACATTAGCAAACTGGTTTATGGATGTCACTGTCATTTTAGTTTCTGTCCTTATTCTTTTTATAAAAGTCGATACAATATACACAAAACATTCACAGTCCCTAAGTCTTAACCATAAGCACTTTTAGTTAACTTTTTTTTTAATTCGCAGCACACGACCGTTCTTGGAGACGGAGCAGGTGAAAATATGAATGTATTTTATATATGTGTACATTCACCGCGTGCATTGAATAATAACACAGATAGGCCAACGATGTGTTCCAACTCATCTCTGTAGCAGGTGAGATAAACTGTTTTATTTTACTATCTTGCATGTGTTTGTGATATAGTGGATAAAAATAATATTTTGTATAAAATAACACAACTTAATAAATACTTTTATTTGATTTTACATTAAATTAAAAAATGAAGTTTGATGCAGGTTCGAGTTATACGTTGAACAATATAATGAACTGATTTAATTCATATTCACGTTAATAATAATAATAATATTTATATTTATTTCATTATTATATATCATGTACCATTATATTTCTACCATATCTGAATTGTATTGATGAATTTGCAAACATAAATCAATATGCGAACTTTCTAATCTCTGGGACTGTTTCATCTTTTAACATGTGCATAACTGGTTTTACCAATGTTGATTGGCAACAACGCAAAAGCCAACATGATTAACTGCTTTGAGTTTAAGTTAAGTTTTATTTGATTCTTCTTCATCAAAGTAACTTTTACTTTAGAATTTAGATGGTATGAAAGACTACTATTAAATTTTGAAAATACTGCTGTTACTGGTTACAAAAAGAGAGAAAAAAAATGAGATTTAGACTGCGGTTCTTCTGATTTATAAATCTATCTCTCTTTGGGTTGTTTCATCTCTGTGTGTTTTGTTGAGATAAAATAAATATTTCATAACATATCTTATCATCTCACTATGTCAATTAAACATATTTACCATAAGATTAATAATTTAAATATAAGTATATTGTTGGTTTGTTTCGAACTGGTACTCTCATAAATCTCATAAATCTCATAAATATTATTAATTATTACAAAATAGTATTTTAAAATTAGAACAGGCGTAAATTCAATTTATATTGGAAACAATAATCAAATCACTTTAATATAAAACAAAAATAATGTAATCACAAAATTCCTTTAAATTATTTGGTGGTTGATAGTTTCCAATTTATTGTTTGGTGCTTTTTACCATCGGTTACGAATAAAATGGAAACTATTAAATAGTCCTATCTTAATTGATAACAAATAGAAAAAATACAGGTATATTAACAAAATATTATGTATTGTCTTGAATAGTAGCTTTAACCATATTTCTAAATCTTAGTCTGCATTAAAAAATAAAAAAAAAATATATAAAAAATGGACGGTAATAAATTTTATTATGTACTCTATAAAAGGGAATTAGTGACCGGTTTCTTTAATAAACAAACAAGCGTTTCGAAACACAAGATGCATAACTTTTACATAACCCCAAAAAGAAGAATTTATATTGTAATCTTGACACATTTAAAATTTCATATTATAAGGTAATAACAAATAATACTAGCTGTTCAGCGCGACTTTCTTTAATGAAACAATTTTTTTTTTAATTAATTTTACGTAATTTACTTGTGAACCTTGTCCTTGAAATAGATAAATAGACCAACTTACTGCTTAAAAAGTGTTGTTTTGAAAATATATTAATTACTAGCCTTTGCCCGCGGCTTCGCACGCCTTAAATTCGTAGTAAAATAATTCTCACTTCCCTTTTTTGTATTGACTTCTATATGACTTATTTTAAGTGATACAATCAAAATTACGACATCGGCAGACATCGTTCACTGTCAAAAGTATATTTAATTTTTTTAATAAGAATACAATATTAGGTGCTATAATTATTTATTTACCTCTCTTGTTTTTACTTAAACGTCAATTTAATTACTTCTTAAACAGAGAACTTAATAACCATTATAACCATATATCACAATTACAGATTTTCATTGAATATAATCAAAATATTATCATGTAAACTTGAGGAATTCTGAGCTACACAATCGACGTTATTTTCACCATCAACTTGCAGGTCTAGTTTTATTTAAAAAAAACTATTTTAAATGATAAACATTCAATTAGCTATATGCATTAACAATACTGAACATTCACAAAAGCCATTTTTTTGTCATTTTTTTTTTTGACGGTTTTTTTTCATATTTTAAATCTGTAATATCTTCAAAAATATTTATTTAAATTACATACTGGAACGGGTCAATGTTGTTCCATATTAAATGTAAAATGTATTTAAGTTCCTAATTAGATAAGGATTAAAGCTTAATTTCTTAAAATCGCTTCGTAGATAGACCTAATAAACCTATACCATCGCAGATTTTCTTGTAGAACTTTTTAAGGTATACAATAATTAGTACATTATTTTGATCTGTCTCGTAGAGTTCAGCCAGCGTTTGCATTGTAAGCGCAAAACAATGTGTTTGTTTACGACTTCGCATTAGAAATCTTGAAATGATCAGTGGTTATCTGATATATTAAGCATGTTATTATACATATAATCCTTCCTCCTGCATCACTCTATCTATTAAAAAAAACTGCATCAAAATACGTTGCGTAGTTTTAAAGATCTAAACATACATACATACAGACATAGGGACAGACGCGAAAAGCGACTATGCTTTAAAGTATGTAACTTGCTGTGCGTGCGACTTCGTACGCGTAGTTTTTGATTTTGATAAAAAGTACCCTTTGTACTTACTAATGTATGTAAAAACTATAAACCTTCAAACTAAGTTAAGGTAAGAAGCAATGGTATGACAATAAAAGATTATCGGCTTCTTTTTTTGTTAAAAAAAAACAAAATATAAAGTGAATCCCATGACTATATATTCCAAAAAACAACATCCAAATAGAGATAATTCGTTTCTGAGATTAGCGTGCACAAACATACAGATATTCAGACGAACAGATAAAATGAAAAAAAAATTGTTTTGGGTTCTCTTGCTTATATAAAGGTTATATGCTGAATTAATTTTTGAAAAATTTTTTTTTGTGTTGTGTGCACAATTAAAAGACCAACAGATAAACAGACAAAGATTTTAAAAATGCTGAAAATAGATTCTGTTAGTTATTACTTCACATCCTGGTATATTTTTTTAAATATTTTCAATGTACAAATACTACTCCTCTACAGATTTATTACATGTATAGAATAAGATTTTCATGGTACCTATTACGTGGTTGACATAAATTGTCATAACTTTTTTATTTCTTAACCGATTTAGATAAAATAAACACTAAATGCTAAGTGAAGACTGTATAAGTAAATAATATATTTCTGAAACCCGTAATTAAATTGGTTAAGCCGTTTCTGAGATTAGCGTGCACAAACATACAGACATACAGATATACAGACAAACTGAAAAACCATTTTTTTGGTTTTGCTCTTATAAAGAATTATGATGTTTTTTTTTTAATTCCATGTACATGAATGGATCAGTGACAATTTTATTGTATGTATAGATATTGAACAACGTTTTGAAAACCCTTCGAACAAAAATCCTATGAAACTATTTTTGTCGATTGCGACCCTGCTGTGAGTTTTTTGTTTTATACATTTGTTATGGAACCTTTAATCAAAGTTTATTTTTTTACGAACGTATTGGAATTATGGAATTTTAACATGAAAATATTTGTAATACAAATTTAAAACATTCTGACTTTTAATTGCTTTGTTGTGTGTAAAACTAAGAACATCTTTTCACGTAATATTTTTTAACTTTTATTGTCACGTTACATTAATGAATCGTCATTTTGATTTTTTACGAAATGTTATAAGATTGGATTTAATAATTTAATAATTTGATTATTTGATTATAATATAAAATTATTTGATTGGATTTAATAATTTAATTAAATGGCAAAAGTGGTAATATGGTGTACAAGATTTGGAGGAAATTAATAAATAACGATAGACTTTGAACAGCCTATAATAGTAGGTCAATATATTATGATCTCTGAATAACCAAAATTATTTTTATTGAACCTGTTTTACGATTAACTTCCAATGAGTTGAAAATAATTTATTCATTGTTTTTTTTTAATCACGTAACAAAGGAAAATTTCAACAAATAAATTACCTTTTCTATCATAATATATTGTAAGTAATATTTTTTCCAAGACGTACTTCGCTCATAAGGGATTTCTTTTGCTTTTTTAGATTCGACCGTATTTAAGTTTAAATGTTAAAGAGTTTGCAACAACTTCTATGCATATATATTTTTTGTGTTATTTTATATTCTTTCGTCAGACGATACTCAACTTGTTGCGACTATTTGACATTAGACTAATAAATAGATAGCATTGACAGTGTAAGTAATGAAATAGTTCGTGTAATATGTTATTATTGTTTTATGCATTTATTATAGTTTTAATGCATCTCACAGTTTATATTCCTCCGTATAAAAAATACACAAACTATATAACCTATATATATAACTATATATATATATATATATATATAACCTATATGTAAAATACAGAAACTTTTGTTCACGTTTATTATCATTTACTTTAACTTGATTATATTACATAACAGAGTATTATTGTAGCTACTTAATATTCAGTTCGGTTGTCACACTTAGAGAACTCAATTAAATATTCAGACTACTTTAAAAGTTATAATTTAGTTTCCAACATACATATATTTGAACAAACTTGTTTTCCTTCATGAAATCAACTGACATGGCTCAGAATTCCCGAGATGTCAGCCTATGGTGAGAGGAGGCATGCATCACGACAGTCAACATTGTAAAACAACGGGTTAGTCAATAGAATTATTTACACTGAATAAGAACAATTGTTACTCGATTTGTGTTGTTTTAATAAGAAATGCACACTTTAGTAGTTGGTAATATCGTTCAATACTATGGAACAATTTGATTTGCCTACACCACTCTACTATTTCTTACTATTTCATAGCGAAACTACAAAACACAAATTCTCTGTTTAAGCGGTGAGCAAATTGCGCTCAGGAATTTCTAATTAACCATAGTTTGAAAATTAATAAGATGATTTTTTGTATTACATATGGAAATATATTTTCATAGCATTTTTGTATTACGTATTAATTCTGTAGTAATTAGAATATAACTCTAGCAGCATAGTTAATAATAAGAAAACTTTAATAAGATTTTATAAAAAAAAAACCATTTGTGTAAAAAATATTTGAAAATTATCTATAAAGACCCATTAACTCATTATGTCAGTTATATATTATATATATATATTAGTTTTTAATTTTGTAATTTTATGAGGCAATATCACGATATTGTATAAAAAAAATCTGAATTTTATTGATGTGTATTTTAAGATTATCCATATAACATATTCCATATTTCCACATAAATTTTCACTTGCTTAGGTATTTCTAACAATATTGCATGAGAACCCTACACCCACGTCAATAAAACCTCCATATCTTGGAAACGACTATTTCTATTTGGTCCAAACATGCTTCGAAAAATCAGGCTTTCGATTAACAAAAAACCGCAATCAAATCCGTTCACGCGTTTCGACAGGACAATCTGTGTATATGTATACACAGATGTATGTCAGATTGTATTTCAGATCTGTATATATGTATACACAGATCGACAGGTCAAACCTATAACACCCCTCTTTTTGATTCGGGGGTTAAAAATTAAACAAATAAAAAAATAGTGTGTGAATATCTATCTATCAATATCTAAACCTGTGGTGAAATAGATTTCAAAGTATTCATTTTAGTTAATGCGTAAAATAACTAAATAAACTATTTTTAATATGATAGGCTCTAGACCCAGGAATGTCTTAAAGGGATGGGTACAAAACTTAGGTATATAGTTCAGTAGTACTCTGGGATGACAGAAACTCACAGACACATTTCAGTCATTTCGTAACATAAGGATCTTAAGCAAGTAGTTATTAACTTCACGAGATTTCTCTAGCCTTATCTGTTGTAGCTTAAAGAAAAATTCTCCAAAATCATAAAAAAGTTATGGATTATTATATATCAGCATATCACTATAATATGACAAAATTCACCATCACATTAATTTAGCGCATTAATTTAATATTAAGGCCTGATTAAATTACATTATTATTTACACGAAAATAACAATGCAGTAAAATAGTAGAAATGAGTATAGAATTGTAAATAATACTATTATATTTCCAATGCAAACAAATTAGAAAATAATACCAACTGCGCCTTGCTGATTGTTTAGACTATAATGTGCAGTTAAGTAATTATGAAGACATTAACATCCAGTCAAAAGAATAAGGAAGCTTCTAAGAAGTATAATAAAAATAATGCTTCGATCTTTATTTTATATTTACTACTAGCTGACCCGGCAAACGTTGTTTTGCCATATAAATAATTTCTATGTACTTTCTAGTGCCGACAGAAAATAACTAATCTATTTTAAGTGTGTAAGGATGTGGTATATGCACGAAATAGGTGTGTAATGCTGTGAACGATAAGGGAATATAGAAATAACAAACGCCAAGCACTATATTTATTAATAATTCATTATAATTTATTTCTGTAATATATATATATATATATATATATATATATATATATATATATACGTATTATTATTCGATAAGAACGGCAACACTATCAAAAAATATCAGTCTCTTAATGCTACAGCGTGAACAATATTTTTTGTTAGCCCATCTTTAGCTAACACAAACAAACTTGATGGTTTACCCACTCGAGAGCATGCCACGTATAATTGTCCGTGTGAAAAACATGGCGTGCTTAAATCTAAGCCACAAACCGACATCGTTTGGCCTTGGGATTTATTGATGGTCATGGCAAATGCCAATCGAATTGGAAACTGAACACGTTTTAATTGAATTGGCACATCCTTAGGTATTATAGGAATCCGTGGTATTAATATGTTTTCACCTCGGAACTTTCCATTTAAAATGCTAGCTTCGATGACGTTCTTCATTAATTTTCGAATGACCAATCGCGTACCGTTGCACAGCCGTGGCGGGTTCAAATTGCGAAGCATGATAATCGGAGATCCAACCTTTAATTGTAAATTATGCGGTGGCACACCTGGCAAATCCAGTGAGTTCAAAAACTCTGTCGGAAAATTTACAGTTTCGCTCGCATCACAAACTGTGTCAATAGATTTATATGATTCCAAGTTCCCTGGCAATAACTGTTGTATCTTCAGATTCAAATTGTTAACGTCTACATTTTTTGCCGCTAAAATTGCTCTTTCTGCAAGCCACTCATGATTTAAGTACTGTGTGTGTACATCAGGAAATATCTTTTCAATGAGAGTGTCTTGCGAGTCAACGATTGTGCAAAAATCTGTCGGTAATTTTACGCATCCAGTCTCATCTATAGTTACTTTTCCATCACCGATATCTAGGAGTTGTTTTGAGAATGTTTCAGCGGATGGATCTTGAAGCATTTGAACGCGCATATTTACTTTCAGCTGTACTTTTTCAACATTACGCCACAGTGTAGATGATTTTAAGCAAGCATTAATCTCATCAGCGTATGTTGAATGACGGGAAGTGTTTGCCTGAAATCACCTGAAAGGACTAACAGAGTGCCGAAAAATAGTTTGTCGTTGTTTTTGATATCTTTTAACGTCCTGTTCAACGTCTCAAGTGAATGTTTGTGCGCCATAGTACATTCATCCCAGATGATAATTTTACATTGTTTCAGCACGGTGGCCATGGACGATTGTTTTTTTATGTTGCACACTCCGTCAGCGTTATTTTGAATATTTAATGGCAGCTTAAATACTGAATGAGCTGTTCTGCCTCCATTCAATAAAGTTGCAGCAATGCCTGACGATGCAACGGCCAATGCGATGCCATTATTTGATCGTATTTCAGCAAGAATTAGCGAAATAAGGAATGTTTTTCCAGTTCCACCTGGTGCATCCAAAAAGAAGAATCCACCTTGTCCTGCTGAAACTGCGAGCATAATGCGGTCGTAAAAGATTTTTTGTTCCTCATTCATTAATGGGACATTGCGAGTAACATTCGCCGCCATTTCTACAGTGTTGTACTGCATTTCACGATTCATTTCCGTGTTCATGAAATCAGATACAGCTCGATCTGGCGAATTCATACCGAAATGACTGAGTGATAAATTAGCAATTATAATGTAGAGATCTTCAATAGCAATCAATGCTTCATTGTACATAGCGTCGCTGAACGTTATCGTTACATCGTTGCATCGTGTACGATGTTGATGCAATATATCATCAGTCATTGAATTTTTGTGATTATCCCACAATATCTGTGCTCGAGCTGGAAAACATGTAGTTAACACTATAGCGAATAGTAGACGAATTTGTATTGCTGTACAATTCAATGCTGCTTCAGCAAACATACATTCCCACTGGTTGTCGTCTTCCAGCAAGCCGAGTGCAAGGCACGCATCTTTATACGTTGAATACTGTTGCCCATTCACTTTCCGTATATCTTGAAATGACAATGGGCCAGTAACATTAACCAACAACAATCGAAGATAAAAGCATTCAGTTTGCTTTGGATTGACTGTAAATACTCGCCCCAAAGCGTTTGATTTAAATAAATTGGGACATGCATCAACTGGGGAGCCTTGCTTGGGGGGCATCCATTTTTTTGTTTGAGCCCATGTGAAATAGCATGGTACTTGTGAATAGAGTAACGTTCGTGCAAAGGCACCAAAATCATCCGCACGATTACACAATTCGAAAAATTCAGTGAGTGTAGTTTTAGGTGGATTTACAGCACGATCACGCTGGCCGTTTTCGAGATGGACGGCTAACTGAACAACTGCTGAATCCCGTTCATGAATCGGGAAACCAAAGATACGCCAAGCAGCTTCATTGGAGCTGATGTACCGACCAATTCGATAAAGTGTTATTTCATCGTTTTTATTCACTGGTTGAGCATTCACGTTAGTATTTTCCACTCTAAACACAGCCATATCGCTGCCTTTATGGACATACTTGCAAATGTATTTGATGCTCTTCACAGAACTGCAGAACTCAACATTAATATGAGCATTGTATGTCTTGCTCAACAGAGGTGAATATGGTACCACCCAACGATTATCAATGTCAATGTCTGTGTTGTTGATGTTTTTAATAAATGATCGTCCGCCATTATCGGGACTTCTTCGACGATATATTGGATATCCGTCGACATTTGTGATCATATCGTTCGTGAAATCTTTAGGGAAATTTTTAGTGCATTTTCCATCTGCCATGCAAGGCGATGTACGATTAAGAGTACCGCATGGACCATGAATCATGTTTGCTGTAACAATATCAAACAGCAGTTGGTCAGTAGACTGATCTGGAAGTTCTGTAGAAATGATACTATCGATTTCTTCAGGACGGATTTTATCGATTAACCAAATCAAAATGTGAGCATGAGGTAATCCTCGCTTTGCCCACTCAACTGAATACAGCCAGCAACGTGTGCGGCCGAATACATGTAATTTAGTAATGAAACTTATTAAAGACTTCAACTTTTGTTTGAACACACGTGCTGTAACGTCATGACGATGGATTGAATTTTGTCCAGGCAATAGCAAAGATTCAATCTCTGTCCATTTTGGATTACATGTAAACGTGATAAATAAACACGGTCGTCCATATTCGCGCACGAAAGTCAGAGCATCCTGTATATATTCTTGCATATGACGTGGACTGCCCACATACGATGATGGTAGAATGACAGAGTTACCAATTTCGGCAGCGTCAGCGTTGTTGTTAATAGCGTCCCGCAAGTGAATGTACTCTTCCGCACGCAGCTTGAGTTGATTATATCGTAAGTATCGTAGTCGTTCGCCTTCTATCTTGGCGTACATGTCGACCATGAATTGTTGACAAAGCTCGCGACATCGTAGAATGACGTTGTCCCGGCCGCGTCGAATCATCAATCGCTACGCATAATAATCTTTCGAGCTAACGTTCTTGTTTGTTTCGGCTCCTGTAATAATATATTTTTAAATATTAGATTAAATCAATTACGATAAATATATATATATTTTTTTAATTAGTAATCAAGTTTAAAATGAATGAAGTACCTGATACGGGATCGCGTTGTTTGATATTTATGCAGTATCCGTCTTGTCCCTTCCAGAACATTAGCGGATATTGGAGAGCATCATATGAACGATGTGTATCAGCAATGAACTGAAGATTATTACTCCTTCTACGAACCACAATTTCTCGTGCGCCTGTACACGCCAACCATGATTCACGAATGATTCACGAATCGCCAACCATGATTCCCGCAACGTCGTCAACAACAGGTGCATTAAATCTACGAATATGCTCTCCAGCTGGTGTTTTATCCGGATTAATGACAATAGCGTGGTTATCGTTTTGTAATTTATGCATGTGTGATTTGAATATATTCAACAATTCATTGTGCTCATTCAGTAAAGCGTCCAGTTCGCTCACGATGCGTTTGGCAAAAAATGAATCAAGGTTGTTATAGTCACAACGTGCATTCACACGATTGGCAAGTGCGCTTCCGGAATCCTCGCCGCCCATAAAGTAGATTTGTAAAAAATTATGTGCTTCGTTTGGCATTGGCAGTAATGAGCCTATTTTATGATAAACTTGGCCTCTAATTTTAAATGTCGAATTGTATTGTTGACCAAGTGAATTAGTATTTCGAACTATTTCTGTTGCTCCGAACGATGTCATTTGAAAGCATGAATTGAATGTTCGAATGGACTTCAAAAACACGTTAGAATCTGGATCCGTGCCGATAAGTAAACCGTTCAATGGTTCCGGTGGTGTTTCAATGTCGGGTAGTTGAACTTTTCCTGACGCGCAACACATCCCAGCTGGCTCGTTTTTAAATTTAAGAGCATGACAATTTGAACATTCGTTGTCCATAGCACCAATCACCACTTTTGTATGGGCATAATATTCCACATCAGGCTCATACTGGAATGCTAGTCGCAGGAATGAATCATATGTAAATGCTCGGTGTATATGTTGGCGTTGCTGGTTGTTTGTTCTGCGTCTATAGGCTGTGAATCGGCGTGATTGTCGTTGTTGTAATCTTATCACTTTATTGCGTTCAGCTCGTGTATCTTCAAATTGTTCTTGACGCAATTGCGCCATGCTCACACGTGCATCAGTATTTTCTTGCTGGATTTCTTCTTCAGTTCTTTCGGATCTTAAATTTCTCTTGCTTCTGGTTTCACTTGTATTACGGCTCAAATTAGCCCCTTTGCGTTTTCGTGGCATTGTTCGCTGTACAAAATACACATAATTAGAACTAACAAAATTACTTTAGAGTGAAAAACATCGTAATTATATTGTTATTAACAACAATTTGAGTATAAAAAAAAATATACTTACAACAACACAAAAGTCGTTGTTGGTAGGAGCCCCTGACACGCGTTGAGTATTTTTAGGTTATAATTAATAATAACAGATATTATTAATATTATCTTATATTATTAATTTACTATTAATTAATTAATTGTATGATTAATTTAAGAGAGTTATTATTATGTAGTATTAATTTATAATTAATAATGAGAGTTACACTGACATAAAAAAATAACAATTCTAAACGTCAAAAAATTAAACTCAAAAAATGTTTCAAAAACTGTCTCAGATACGATTACTTCAACTCTATCGGTAGTTTGAGGAGAACTGAGGGAAATTTGAATTTTCAAGCCTTTTATAGACAAATGCAGGACCATCGCTTAATTGTGTTCAAAAAGGTAATTAACGAAAGGGACCAGGTGTTCTTTTCTTTTTGAAAAGTGAGAAACTTTTAATCGGAAGGTCGGAATTTGTACAATAGGTAAAGATTGTAAACTCAAACGAAAGGATTTTTGAATGAGGATTACCTTAGTAATAAATATTTCTATAAATAGATAACAATAAGCGGCTTTTTTCAAATGTATTTTTAAGGAGAAATTTGAGACCGACCATTTTCGATAACAATAGCCGGCTGATAACATTAACCGCGATCACAATAAGCAGCGTCCACTGTAGTATTAATTTATAATTAATAATGAGAGTTACACTGACATAAAAAAATAACAATTCTAAACGTCACTACTAAGTTTGATACATAAACATTAATGATGGCCGACAACAGTGGAGGGAGTGAGAGAAACAGGAGACCGGCTTCGGTCTCATCCCTACTCCGCGTTGTTCACTGGGTAGTTACACCGATATAGTCTGGCCAATGAGTATCCAGAGTAAAAGCGCGGAAAATTTTAAAAATTAATTAAATTACTAAAATAATTATTAAAAAATAGGAGTTGGTGATAGAAGGGCAAAAACTTAGGGTTGTATGTATTTTTGAATATCGTATCATAAAAAAAAAAAAAAAAAAATTGTCAAAAAAATGAAAAAAAAAATTGAGGGGTGGACCACCCTTATTATTTAGGGATGTGAAAAATAGATGTTAGCCGATTCTCAGACCTAACCAATATGCTTACCAAATTTCAGAGGAATCGGTCAAGCCGTTTCGGAGGAGTATCGAGACTAACATTGTGACACGAGAATTTTATATATAAGATTTGAATTCACCTATTTTTGTTTAAAGAATTTGTATAGTTTTTTTTTTATTAATAATTTTCTTTTTGGAATCAACAATAAAAAATAATAATAGCTTATATTATAACAAATTTAATTAAATTGTTTTGTTTCCTATTAATTAAGTTGTTTGTTGTTGTACGGATTTTGCCTTGTTCTTATTGTATAAAATCATGCTTTATGCTAAATCCTGCTGCTGCTCCAAACAGTCTAATATATAATAGGTATCAATTTTATATTACTAACAATATCGTTAAAAGCTGAACATTATTTTTAAGAGTAGATTATTATGCGAGTAAAATGATATTATGATGTGTTTCGATTCTTTTAGTCAGTTTTCTACTTTGAATAAATAATCACAGGGTGTTAGACAACGATACTAATAAATAGAAATACACATTATAAAAACTTCGAATAAATTCAATAACCGGCCAAACTGAGAAAAATAGACGTCTATATTCATTACATGCGTACCTGTGTCTGTTAGGAATCGAATCCGAGGCTCTTTGCATCGCGTTACGTTAAACGTCTGCGTTAACCACTCGACCAACGGGGCGGTAAAAGGTATACGGTGATAAAGTACGCCATATTGTTGCAGTTGTATAAATTATTTGTTTATATACTGGCACATCTTTAAATACATGTAGTTTATGTTACGGCACATATATCTGCTACAAAGTTTTATGTTACAGAAAGGTTACAAATGTTATAATTAAAGTTTTGCGAATCTGCTTCTAACATATAATACACTTCTTTAAACGCTTTTTTTCACAACATTTAATTTTTATTAAACAAAGAAAAAACATTTTCAAAACATACATTTAATATAATAATTTTGAAAAATGTTTTTTTTTACTTTTTGTGTTGTGTTTATTTTTTATCCTTTAAAAGGTATTCAAATACTTTTTCTATTTATTAGATTTTAAAGACTGAAAAGAACCCAAACATCAATGAATATCTTTTACATAGAAAAAGTAAAAACAATCTCCAAATTATTTTTTTTAATTTATAGCAATGTAAATGTAGGTGTCTGTCAGTAAGTCAGTTAATTAGTCATTTACCTTGAACTATTCCTAAACTATACAACCGGGATTTTAGGAACCGTGTGGAACAAAAATAAAGTGGATAATATTCTGTAGGATTCTGTGATTCAATTGTTGCGAAAATATAATTAAAACCGCAAGCGGAGCGAGATGTGCAGCCTTTTACTCGTACACTCTCATACCATTCCACCTGAGTGGTACGGAGTACCAGTACCTGCCATATATCCTGGCCCGGCGATGTTGGATCCAAACCCTTGCCCAGCGTACAACACCGACACCGAATTGGCTAGTACTCCGTGATTCAAGCAAGTGTATACCTCAGGCGATGCTCTGAGGAAGACCATCTTGACATACACGATACGAAAATTTGCAGACGCCTTAACCTCAACAGTTGAAGGAAGCCATCGGGAGTGACACCGAGCTCTATTAATTTAATAGTGATAAATATAAAGGAGAGTGTACGTATTAAGGTTCTGGATCGTTATCGTATCTACGTTATTTAAATAACGTCTGATCAATTACTTGTGTAAGGAAATTTAAATATCTTCTAACAATCAAAGGTTATTTGGAAGAAATCTAAACATAAAACACCATTTGTCTGTCAAAATTCTTCTCATTAATTTGTAAAATATTACATAAAGTAAATTGAATTTACAGCACATTCACGTACTCTGTAATAATGCATCTTAACAAGTGACTTCTACGCATGGTGATTTCTCTAATATATTGGATAAATTTTTGGTTACAGTTCTATTTTGGGAACCTGTGAAAAACATAATCCCTCTGTCGTAACATTTATGAATTTTTAAATCCCCAGTTTTAACTGTCGAGTCTCAACCAAAGGGCATTGTCATGAGGAAAATCAATATTTATTGTATTGTACTTATTTTCAGTACTTACTTGAGTAGGTACCAAAATATTTTAGATAGATTGGAAATATTCTATTAATATTACAAAACAATATTCAATATTCAAAAATACATTTAAATAGAACAGCAGCGCTTTTAACTTATTAAGGGAAAACATTCATACTTTTACGAAATTTAAATTTTGAAATATTTTGACTTTACTCTCAACTTTTTTAAGTTGGTTTTAAAATAAACGCAAACATACGAGCATAATATTAATCTTTAACTAAGGACATGGATAATAGTTAATATGTTCATTTGTCTGGAACTATTTCCATAATAGAAATTTGAATATGAATTGAGTATTTATAAATGTATGTGTAAATTATTTTATTATATTTACAAACATCAAATTTACTGTTAATACATTTTGTATATAATGATACATTATAATACTAATTTTGCGTATTAATATCAAATTGATTCTTTTCTATATATTGAACTTTTCTTGAGAATAAAATCGCTTTTTGTTTTGGTGTTGTGGCTTTATTGCAGATAAGACAAGAATTGAAGGTTTGTATTATTTCGCATCAAAAGCTAAATAGGATATAAGTTATATTTTTATTATTAGCCTATAAATACTTTACAATAACTTGAAACATATTCACTTAATAATTGTGAAAAATATATCTGAGTATTATCTGATTAGATTTATTAATTCCTTTTTGCGAATAATACTAATCTCGAAGACATTACAATCCATGCCTTGATACAAAAATGGATTGGAAAACCGCAGTATATGTTCTTTAATAAATTAGTCTCGTAAAATAATACTTTTTCTAAAGACTTTTATAGAAGGTTTTTATATAAAAGTTTTGGTTATAAATACAATACCAATTATACAAAAAACTAAGCGTTTTTACGTTTATTTAAGTTATATTATTGGAAGGAAGGAAGAAGGAAAATAATGGAAAGAATAAATGTTTTTTTATGTCGCTATATCTTCTACGATATTTTGCTAGAGAAACAAACATTGGCTTACCTTTAAGCTATACCAAAATATATAGGATATGGAAAAAAACGTATTTTGTCCGCTTCTTGTTGTACTCAGCACTTGCATTTTTATAGGTTCCCTTACCTAAAGGGTAAAAACAAAATCCTTTTACTAAGACTTTGCTGTCCGTGTATCTGTCTCCATGCTGTAACTTACGAACCGTGATAGCTCAACATCTACAAATACACAACACAAAAATACAAATTATAAATTTCTGTTGCCGCTATAACATATAAATACTAAAAACAAATATATACATATATTTGTTTGTAGTATTTGCTTTCTTGGTTTTAATAAAAGCAACCGGTAAACGCTTGAAATATCCACAAAATACTTAATTAATTCATAATTAAGTCAGTTTAAAAATAAATAATTAATTAAAATAAAATAAATATTTAAGGGTGGCTCTCATACAACAAACGTTATTTTTTGCCGTTTTTTAGATGTAATGCTTCGTGGGCGAGTCCGACTCTCACTTAGCAGGTTTTTTAATTAACACAAAATTTTCATTGCGGATAAAAAGACTAAATATGAAATTGGATTATCTCTATCAAAACTATAATATCGAAACATCACAAAATCATTGGTTTGTTGAAAATTATAAGTGTTATTAGATATATTTTGTTAGGTATGTTATGTTGTCTGAATTTTGTGTAGTCTTATTTTAATTGAAATAATTCTAATTCCTTAAAATGGTTATGTTTAATTTTAAATAAATTAACTTTCATACGTCAACAAATCCTTTCGTATTCTTTTGTTAGAGACTATTAAAGTTAGGAGAAGGTACATCTAAAATAATATAATACAAATTTAAATTATAATATAATATAAATTTAAATTTAATTAAGGCGCGGTCCTTATCAGTACCATTGATAAAAAAAAATATTTTTTATTTTTTGTTTATTCTTAATGCACAATTTTACAAGAAGAAAAGTGTTCAACAGTTGGACTTAATGCTATTTAGAATTTTCTACCATGTATAAATATGAGTGTAATTGTGTGTTATTAGTATGAGTAGTAGTTTTTAACTGACATTTAACGTTATTGTGTCATCACGAAAATCATAGTTACTTAGTCAATTCTTTTGTTCTTGAAGATTGTATGATTGTCAACTTCCTTGTGAGTTTATTAAAGTGCAGTTTTTTATAATCTTCTGAGACGTTTTTATTATAATGTGTTCATGACAAATAGAGAATATAGCATAAAAACTTTTTTACTAATATTTTATTAGAAAATTCTAGTGGTTATACCTCTTTACTATTCAATAATTGTCACCAATTAGGTATATTTATATATTTAGTATTTTGATCTTAATTACGTTAACTTTTATTTATTATATTATTGGAGTAGATACTATTTTAAGTATTTGAATTGAAATAAATTATATGATTTCACTCAGAACTTTTTTATAAATGGAAATTAGAACAATAATCTTAACGTTTCATACGTGCAATGTAAGCAGATAAAAAAAGAACAAATGTTTTTGGGATTGATGTAGAGAGGCTGCCTCCAAGATATGGCCAATTAATTACAAATAACCCTATATACATACATACGTTTTATATACGTTTACCAACAATCTTTGTAGTAGTTAGGACGATAACTCGTTTTTATCCCGTGAACTATTATATATTTTGTAAGGATGTTTATCAAATTTTATTAAATGAACTTATCTATTCACATACTGCTTACCTCTAAATAGCATACCTCAACAATTTACGCGTTATATTTCGGCTTATATATTAGCCTAAAAAAATCATTCCTTTCCAAAATTCTATCAGAAACTCTTTTAATTATCGGAAATATGGCAACTCTCTTAAAGATAACATTAATGAGTAAATTATCTAAAATTTTATTTATTTATTACCTTAAACGAATATATATTTATCTAAAGGTATCTATTTTATATCGAACCATGAAAAACCACAAGAATAACTAATCGGTGTACGTTTCCTTATTTATATTTTTTTCTGTGGTTTTGAGAGTGACAAGTGAACGTGATGCGTGCGTCTTCCCTCTAGCTCCTGAGTGATATCTCAAGAATTTTGACCCTCGTCAGTTGCTGTCACTGTCACAAGGTTTTTGCTACATTTGGATGTTATAAACTAAATTATATACTGTAATACCACGTAAGTATCGTTACTTTATTAAATATCAAAATAAATTATTCGAACTTTATAGTTATGTTATAATTATAAATTTAATTAGCGGATATTTAATTAAAATATTTGTAGATAAGTACAAGTTTAGTTCTGAAACATTCATGCGCCAACGTATAGTTTAATACTTTCTGTCACTAAACGTCATTAACTGAACGAAATTGGCTTATCCTGATAAAGAAATTAAAAAATTAATTACTACCTTATACTTACCTAACACTTATTTCTCACAAACATCAATGGCATAAAAATTTAAATTATTTCGAATTGGTTATTAAATCTTTTTTTATTATCTTTTTTATTAATAATATTAACTAGTGAATAAAAATTGTTAATTGATGCCGAAGTGTATTAAAAAAATATTGTAACCTCATTAGAAATGAGTAAACGTCTTTTAGAAAGTATTACAAATGCACTAAAATTAAAGATATATTTATATTATAATATATTAATAATAAACGTACTGAAAATTAAAAATACGGTAAACATATTAAATTTTTTATCTTATACACTAAACATTTTATTATTATATTTTTAGTATATCTTCTTCTTGACTTTTTATTTCCAAATTTATTAGGTATATTTATTTCTAAATATATAGATAAACGATGTTTTATGTAGGTATATAATAGGGATTTATAGCATGACGTATGTGTGAGTGTAGGTCAATGAACGTACGTTATTATAGAGGATTTACCTCATGTTTGCAGCTAATTCAATTATCTCTGTCATTAAATGCAGTCTGGTAATTTAATATCAGCGAGATCTAGACAAGGCTTATCAGAGTTATTTCGTTGAATAACGTATTAAAAAATGTTTATATTTTCACTTTAATCAATACAAGAGAACACTTGTGTACGTCAAAAAAAAGTGTCATGAGGTATTATTTTGATATCATACTTATCTAAATAATATAGTAATTGTTCACATGTTGCATAAACACTGCCCAATATAAGATGACCATTTAAAAAATAAATCTCTCGTATTATCTTGACTAAACTAATGATAAGTGAGAATCTTAGTTTAGTTATTATTTTTGTCTGTATTGCTGTCACACTCACACCTTAACTCCTCAACCGTTCATTATGAAATGTTAATACTATTGTTAAGGGTAATAGAAAAGGATATAGAGTAGCTTTTTCGATAAAAAAATTCCCGAATGTCTTTAAAATAACGGATATACCAAGACTGTTCCTATTACACAATATGTTACATAATAAATTTCTATTATATGTTGTATAAAATACCAGCATCATTAATGACGTTTTATAATCAAGACGATAATGATAACAAAATTGTTCAAATATGTTTAAAACATTGCTATGATATGCATCTCTATGAGATACATATAGTATCATATATTAGAGAGTTCTATAATTTGTTAGTTTGCAGTAAGGTAGTCCTTACTGCAAAGAGTAAACCAATGACAGTCGTTATATTCTTTAAAATACTTTACTGACACTGCTCACCAACACACTTTTACTGTTTACTATTTACTATTTAAACTCTTTAGTATCACTGTTACACTTTATCATACTAGTTCTGTTACATGACTTAGTCTCTCAATCACAAACAACTTCTCTTAGCTGGGAGACGATTTATATATACACTACTTTTAATCAAATCAGTGTCCAATATTACAATTAAACTTCTATATAAACATTACATGTTTTAGTCATACCACCAACTAATATTTTTACTTTTTTATCAAAACCTACCCTCCAATTATAAGAAAGCTAACACATATAAGGTATCCTATCCTATCCCTTCTCGGTATAAGCTTAAGTTTTTAATATTAAGTTTTGTATATTGTATTACCTGTTTTGTTATTATTATAGACTGTCTATCATTGTTTTTGATTGTCCAAATTATCTTGCATCTCATTTTATTGCAAAAATATGTAATTGGAAACAAACTCTTTAACAACATAAAAAAAATCGTTATTTATATAACACATTAAAATAATAAAATTAGCGTAGGCGGCTTTATCTAAGTGGTAATTAATCACAAATATCGTTTAGAAGATAAAGAGTTTAAGAATTTTGTATAATTATAACCCATGGTCATTAATATCAATATTGCATTATCTTGACATGTTCCAAATATCTACAGCACTGGACGATAAAAATAATACCGTATTAAAAAGTGATAAAAGATTTATGTAATTATTATCTTAACAGAAAAAAAAAGAAAAAATATATATTTTGAAACCATACTGTATGAAAATATTTTTTTAAACATGTATAGCCATGTTAAGCTTATTTAAATTTATATAAATATAGAATGAAAAAAAAAAAAAAAAAAAAACCGATACGGGTAGGGATCCCTGCCCGTATCGGTTTTTTTCATTTTATATTTATATAAACCATACTGTATTTCGCAATTTATATATCGTGATAAGATAGCCTAATACAACGTCGTATAAAACTATGAATTTGCAAATGAAATTGTATGCTGTAAGCTGATAACAACTTATATATATTAAAAATAGCGAATTCCTTAATATACGATATACATATTATGTTTTTATAATGAAATAAATGAAATATCATGAACATAACTACCTCTACTGTTGTAAAAATATATAAGAACTATTTCTGTTATGAGTCAAATATTACACAGTAACTAGTATTAAAACTTCACATACCACTTATAAAATAAGTGTTCAATTCACACCACACTTTAGTTTTGCGTGTTGAACTTTAGATAATTCAAACTATTAACTATTATTTACATCTTTAACACAATTTCAGTTAATAAACAATATTCGTTCTGAAAATAACATAGCACTATTTCTTAAGATGATTTATTCATTTGTAACCAAACTAATTTATAAAACAGTGGCGCAAAAGCACCTCCTGTCATAGGTCCAACCCAGTAAACCCAGTGTGCTGTCCAGTTCCCAGTCCAAAGAGAAGGAGCCAATGTTCTCGCTGGGTTCATACTGGCCCCAGTTAAAGGTCCTCCAGCAAGAGATAGAGCAGCAATCGTAAAACCGAACTTCAAGGGAATCCCATCCACCTTCTCTTTATTTACCGGATCCCAAACAGAGCAATTGATAAAACCTAGTGCTAATGATAACATTATTTCAACTATCAGAGCCTGATATATAGCCTGGTTGGGATGCGGTGTAGTTGTACAAACACAACCCGGTATCAAATCGGTAGGAGACACAACGAGTAGTAATCCGTAGCCGACGATTGCTCCACCGCATTGGGCTATCACGTAAGCTACTCCTAGAGGAATAGACATACTGCCCCAAATAACAGCAGACAATGTTACTGAAGGGTTCATATGAGCTCCAGATATATGTCCAAAGGTCGTGATATTAAACAAAACTACTAACCCAAATCCTAGTGGAGAATACATTGGAGGATGAACAGAAAAGTCGCGTAATGGGATAGCGGTCATGCATCCCAAAAACAGCAACAACATTGTAGATACAAACTCTGCTACTAAAACTTTTGACCACCATTTTATCATCCCTTTTAAGATTGAACTGTTTACTTTTGTATTAGCAAATCCTTCGACGACATTAGCAAACTGGTTAGTTGAAGTCACTGTCATTTTTTATGCTGTCCTTATTTTTTTTAATTTAAATCTATATAGTTTTCACAAAATATTCACACACCCTATATCATATTTATAGGCACTTTTTATTGACTGGTTTTAATTCGCAACACACGACCGTACTTGGACACCCAGCAGATAAAATATGAATGATCTTATGTGTGTGAACATTCACCGCGAGCATTGAATAATACAGATAGGCCAATGCTATGTGGGCAGGCAAGTTAATGTTTTCCTTCCTTGTAGTCTTTAGTAATTCTTATAAGATCATAGCATTTAGATTTTCGTAATTAATACTTTATTTTAAAACAGCTCAACTGATAACTGTTTACTTAAATTTAGTTATAATATCAAACGAAGAATTTCAGCATTTCTACCAACAATATTTTAAATAAAATTCATTTTGCCATTAAGTACAGGCAAGGTATAAAAATAAAAACGTTGCTTTATGCAATACATTTTTTCAATATATATGTATTTTTTAAATAAATATAGTTTTATAAACATATTTAAATAATCTACGAAATATATAGAGGGTTTTACAAATTGAAAAATAAAGTGTACTTGCTCATTGTGATTCTTACATCTTTTAAGGAGAATCTTTTCTAGAAGGTTTATGAATTAAGTATGAATGCTTGGTAAGACAACACAAAAACTCAATGTGATTAATTGTCTTTATCTTAAGATTGTTTTTATTATTTTTTTCTTAATCGTAACATAATATAAACAAAGTATTTGTGTTGTTATGTAATTTTGGTTAATTTTTTTTCATTAATATTTGACCAAGACATTCTTGTCGATACAATCATGTTTTGATTAAAACTTAAAAAAAAAAAAAAGTTTAAAACAACTATTTACTTGTTTTATTTAAAACAACTATTTAGATGTTCTTATTGTTTACAATAGATATGTCAGTTATTGTGTATTTTATGATAAATAAATCACAAGTCTCTTCTCGTTCTGTTTCAACTTCATCTTTTGCTGTAGATAAAATAAATATTTGTTCATATCTCTTATCATCTTACATGTGAAGATGCATATTTATCATAAGATTAATTTAAATATATGTAAATTGTTCACTTGTTTTAGAATCATTTATGGCTGCAAATAGTTTATATATAATGGAACTTTCCTATTACTATGATCACATTGCAAAAGAATGTTTGAAAAATAGATAATCAATTTCCTTTTACCCGAATAACTTTTACCCGAATTCATATTTTACATAAAATAAGATTAAGTATTCACAATTACATTTTTCTACTATGTACATTATCACGTATATGTATAGATAAAATGTCGGATGAAAAAAAAATTTTTTTTTAAATGTGTACTTGCATCCAAAGCCTACGAAACTAAGCACTAGGTATATTGAGGATAGGTAGAGAATAACTCAACCCTAAGGAACTATTGTTATATATTTATTTTATTTGTTTTTTTTGTTTTGTTGTTGTTTTGTGTTGTTGTTTTGTTGTTTATTACATTTTTTTATCAAATAATCTTTTTTTAATATTATATATAAATATATATGCTCAAACAAAATTATTAATACTAACTTTTAAACTATCGCGTTTCTTTATATATAATTATTTAAGAAATCGGGAATTAACGCGTAAGAATAGGTATCACATACCTTTTATTTGCCTGACGTTTCGACCAGGTTGAACCGGCCGTGGTCACAAGCTGACTGTCAACGCATTAATTCCCGATTTCTTAAATAATAATATAAAATTATTAATATTTATCAATTATAACTTAGGTATTCTAGTTTTCAAAATTTTATCCTTTTAAGTCAGAAGAGAACTAAATATTAAAAAGATTAGTTTGTAAAAATAACCTTTTTAATATTTTATTATATTATTTTATTTAGATTTGAGTCATAAGGAATCAGAGTTTCTGGGAACTGCAAGTTCAGAGCTTAAGAGTTACAATAAGTAATTGGAAAGTATTTAGATATCTAATAAGGTAAAAAAATATTGTTTAAAATATTCAACTACATTTATAAGTATCACTTATTATAAGTTGAAAACACGTCGAAAGGTACTTTATTTTTATGTAAAATTGACTTCAGAAACAGAGAAATCAGTAAATTTGAGGGTAAAGTAATTAAATGTGACATAAACTATATCATTTTCTTGTTTTTATGATCAAAAAACACGTCATGGTAGGAGTTACTAATGTTACTTATTGTAAAAAAAAATGAATAATTAATGATGACATCATCAATATTATTGTCTAAACTTTATTAAAATAATATTACTATTATATACACTGAAAAAAATAAATAAATAGAAGAAATTAAAAAAAAAAAATATTTTTGTAAGAAATTGTGGTAATGTATACTAGACCGTGAATATATTAAAAACAAACTTTGAAATTATAACATGTCCATTATGTTGAAAAGAATTGAAAATTTTTTTTTTCTTGGATAAGGTCATTTTTTACACAGTTCAGAAATAGTTGCTTTCGAATAGCATTTTTAATCTATATTTTCACCTTTCTTTTTTATCTTTTTATAACATTTCAGCACAATCGGTGCAGTAGTCCGTCGAAGCGTAATCGACAGAGAAGTAGTCATTTTCTCATTTATTATATAGGTATTTCATAAATGAAATTAAAAATACATTAGATATCATACCTTATGCGTATCTTCATTTGAATATTCTCTGTCTGTATTTCTCTGTTTGGTCGTTTATTAAATATATTTTCAGTATTTATATGTGTATATACTGCCCTTAACACAAGCAAATAATTTGCTTAATTATCAATGTGTGTAATTTGTCCTGTGATATTATTATATAATACATTACTATAAAAAATATGAAGGTGACAACAGAAGAATCAAAAAAGGAAAACAGAAAAAAGTGGTTTATTAATAACTTATTATTATTATCTCAAAGTTAAAGTTGGAGTGAGTAATAAAAAAATATTTAAATGAATTACAGAAAAAAGTTCCACATACAAAGTTTCCCCTTCATTACATTCTCGAATACGGATGCGAAATTTAAATATGCAACTTCGTCTACTCAGCCATGAACGGGAATGTAACAAACAGATAAACGAACCATGCAAAAAACAGCTTAAGTACTGTTGTTCTGAAAGCAGACCAAGTTGTGTTAATTAATATTAATTATATCAAATAATAACGTTATATGTTTTTTAGATTCTGTGTGAATAGTATATGATTTTAAGGTACATTTTGTTATTAAATATTAATAATTACTTTGGCTAGAATATTGTTAATGCTTTGTTAAAACTTTTATTTATCTTCATCAAATTAGGATGCATATTTTTTCCTTCAACACACAAATAAATTAAAAAGTATATCTTTATAAAATTGTAAATTTCGTTTACATGGTATAACAATTTCTTCGTAACCATTAAAATGATCCCAAATAGAAAATGATATGAGCTAGGAAAATAAAGTTTAACGTTTCTCGAAGATAATGATGTTCTTTAATAGTTCTTCTTATTTCACTACTATTGGGTCATTCTGTATATAATTTTATTATTATATCCGCATTGCGGGCAAAAAACAGCTTTTCTGTGAATAATATAATTTTAAATGCGCATAACTTTGGCCTTTCCGCCAGTTTTACATGAAATGTTTATAATTCCGAAAATTTCGTTGTTGAAGAAAATGTAACTTCTTAAGCTTTTTTGCATGCGAGGAATGTAGAGGTATTTTACTTGTTTCGTGTCAAATAGATAATAATCCAAAGAAACGCGGCTACTTGTGGCTATGTGCGGACTGAGATAGTTTTGATTCCATACCTTTATTGTGGAAATTTATCTTAATATGTATATGTTTTTAATATGTATGTCGTAGATCACGATAATTTAACGATAATTAGTAACTCAATTGATATCATTGCAACAGTGGGGTGTGAACGCCGTGACGTATTGAGTCACGTGATCGGAATCGTTTGGAGGGGCACCGGAGACATTTTAAATATCCGAGAGCATTGAGTTTAGGAGGAATTGATTAATGAGAGCCTTACAGTTCGGACCCCCAAACGGGACCGGTGGTTCACGCAATTTTGATAATTGTATACCAACAAAGTAATTTGTAATATCTAATTACCTACATTTAATACAAGAATTGTTATATTGTGTCTCTGTGGTTTAATTGCCTGAGACCTACGCCTCGGATCCTGTACCAGATGACTCCATCAAGAACGAGCAAGCCACTGATATGCTTCTATCATGCGAAATATAAAAATTACTTTTTAATTGTATTGTTTGTATAAAACTAAATAATACTTAGAAAATCTTTTTTACGGTGTACGTTTATAGGTTTTATTACGTAAATATTATACTTATAATAAATACCAGCCATTCTTAAAACTGATTGTTATTGTTATTGCTGTTGAGCGAGAAATATTATAAGACTCGATTATAAATACATACAATTGATAAAAAATATATATATAAAAAATGTTCATGATTATTATTATTGCAATGTTCAATATTCTTATAGCAATTGATAAATTGTTAGTAGAGAAACAAACCTTTTTAATGGATCCAACTCGCATATAACTGTAGTGTTTAGAATGTTAAACCACTACATCTCGTCCTTCCATAAACACAATTTATGCAAAGTAATCTAAAAATATAAATAGAATTATACACGAGTTAGAACCGGTCAAAAAATTATTTAAATCAGTACTAGTAAATCAGTAGTCAGTACCAAGAATTACTTTTTCAAGGATTCTGATAAAAATAAGTAAAAACGAAGAATCACCGAAAGAGCAATGAGTATAATAAATATTTAAGTAATAATATATAATTATTACTTAGATATATATTTTCAAAATAAGATTGCTACTTGAATATATTTTTCTTCTAGGATAAGAAACAAATAAGATAAGATTATTACAGCATTATTCTGTTTTGATATTCTTATGAAATAAATTTTGCAAGTTGAATGTGTGTGTGTGTCTTTTATTAACCGACTTCGTCAAAAAGGAGAAGGTTCTCAATTCGGCCGGTATTTTCTTTTTCTTTTTTATCTATGTACATCGATTTCTCCGAGGTTTCTGAACCGATTTACGTAATTCTTTTTTGGTTGATGCGGAATAGTTTCGAATTGGTCCCATAAAAATTTGATTCAGGTAGGCCCATTAGTTTAGAATTATGCTGGTCAAGAGTTTCTTGTCGTAATCGTGATTCCATATATGCCTTTATGGCTAACCAACGTTTTTTACGATCTTTAATAGTCTCACAAGAACGTGAAATTGTGTTTCGAAGAGCATTTTTGCGGAGACGACTACTTTTATCCGTACCCGTTTCTTAAGATCTGTATTTTTTTATTCGTGCAGTGCTTTTGTAGATCTACCCATGTCTAATTGATAATGTAGCAATAAACTAAAAAGTATTAAATAAAAATAACTACGTTAAAAAAAACCGACTTTAAAACTAAAATGTAAAAAATAATGAAGATTTTATATTATTTATATTATGTCCTATTTACTAAAAGGTTTGAAGTCCGTACCAAGCCTTAAACAAATAATTATATTTAACCCCTTTAATGAATACGAGCAAATTAATACAATGCAATGCCTACTTTAATGATTAAGATACGTTTAACGATAAGAACTTGGTTATAGAGTTTTGTGGATGATAGAATAATAATTATCCTTTCATCTTGATGATAGGTTGGTTTTAGAGGCATCTTTAATTGTTGGTACCTGTATTTGAAGTGCATACTTTAATAAAGTTAAAATTTGTCACTGTCATTTGTAGAAAACTGGCTAAAGAGAATAATTGAGGTATAATGGAAAATCTATGTTTTTAAAAACTATAACAAATATCTTTACGACGGCTAAATAAACTATACCATTGGTGACGTAGTCGAGTGATCAGTATGACGTCACCGTGACAGTTATTTCAAAATAACAAAGACATTTGTTTGCTTTGAGGATAAATGTCGTTTTAAGTGTTTTATTGTGTTCTAGATTAGGCTGCTACTCATTTTGATAAAATAAACTTTTTTAAAGTTATTTTTACTCCAATATTCACAGCAGATTAAAAAAAAGAATGCAAACACTTACAATAGTTTTAGATTTAATGATGTTTATCTTAAAAATAATAACCTTAGACATCAGTTCAGAAATTAAAGCCAGAAAGTATATTAGTTTGCGGACTTTAAAGCAAGCCGTACAGCTTTTATATGTTTGGTGATAAGTATTATCTGCCGTTTTCTATAACAAGTCCTCCATGCGGATACAAATGTGCTCATATATCCGGGGATAGTAGTAACCAATCCAACAGCATCTACTTCAACATATCGAGCTCACTATTTGCAACACAAGCAAAACAAATAAAAAAAAATGTAATATGTGCGATAAACTTCTAAATTATGATGTTATTTAAAAAAAAATCAGACAAATAAACAATGTTTCAAGATTGACAATAACTGTTTTTAATTTTAACTTTCTTGCCTTATACGCTTTACCCAGATTTGTCCTAAATATATTTTAGCTTAAACAACTACAAAGTACTGAGTACAAAGCAAATTAAACATGAGAACTAAATGATTAAGTCAACCAAAACCACAGATAAAGTATTAAGATTAGTTTCGTTAAAGCGATTGCATTTACTAAAATCTTAAGATTACTTTTCATTGAATTGATTAGTCTGCTTGCTACGAAAAATAAAATAATTTAATAATTAGTGTTTCAGAATTACGTAACAAAGAAAAAAATCAACACAAAAATAAATGTAAGTTAAAAATTAAATATAACAAGTAACAATAGCCCCGTCTTGAGTTAAAGCAAGAATTGAAGCGTTACGTTTTCCACAAGACTTCACACATAAAGTCTTTCATTTGCAAGAGAGGTCGACTTTTGTTGTGACACGCATTGTTGTTGACATATTGCTCACGACAAGAGGCAAGTTGTAAACTGCCGTTTGTATCTTTTCGCTAGTGTCTTCAAATATGTTGTTTTTCTATTTGAGAGAGTTATTAATTATAGTAGCAGTTTATTATGATTAAAGTTTTAGTAGCATTTTTTATGTATGTGTGTTTGTATGTGTATTGACTATCAATACATAATTAAGAATAATAAAATCATAAGACTAATACAAAAATTTTAATATACAAAATATAACAAAAGACTTAAATTTGTGAAATTAAATGTTAAGGCGCTAGACTATCATATAAAAAATATAAGTACTTAAATATATCGCTATCTGTTGCATTGCAATCCAAGGCCACAACGAGATCACTAATCTATCTTATCTCTTCAAGATAATCTGCATTAAGGTGATATGAAAAACCATAAATATAACGATTTCGTATCTATTTTTTTTTTTTTTTTTTTTTTTTTTTTTTTTTTTTTTTGTCTGTCTATGCTGTTAGCCCTGTTGGCTATTACAGCGTCACCGGGGGAATGGGTGGGTCAGGAGACCCACCCTTAAAAAGGGGGGGCCAGATGGGCCCCCATGGGGAACGACGTCCCGAGGGCGTCTCAGATTGAGACACGGACCTCGGCTCGGGGCGTCGTTAGTCAGGAGGGAAGCTAAGGAAATTTGGACACTAGCGTCCTCCGACGGCAGAACGCCGGAGCAACGGAGCACTTACTCAGTTGACGTACTGAGTTGACTTACTCAGTTACGTATCTATTTATAATGTTTTTTTTGTTTACTAGTAAAAATCGTTTTGTATAACCAAAGTCACGCTCACCATAGGTGATTATTTTACTTTATACCGTATAAAACTGAGTATTTTAAGCTATTTATTATTAAGGTTATATCATGAATATCAGAAAATAGGATTACTCCTAAAATATTCTACCATCTCCCCCACAGCGGCAGGTTGTTTCTCTTATGTTGGTTCTAATGAATGCGCCACTGTTGTTGTCCAAGTGGCACTGCAGGACTGTAGTCCTAGTCCAAATGTATATATGTATACTAAACTATATAATACAACTAACTACATACCTATTTTCTAGTTATTATTATTACAATTAAGAACTTGCTACGTATTCTGACGTGTTATCCTACGTATCATTTAGGATAGCACAGTAATAGTTTTTGTTGTATTTGTGTCAATATTTAATGTCAAACTACAAACACAAAATGCCTTATGAAAATATAAAGACAAGCCCAACTATGTTATAAGGTACTAAACAATCTTGTAGCTGTTATTTTTTTTTAATGTCAGTTATTTTCATTTTATATAGTAAGCTACAATAAATTAAAGCCTAATTAATAAAACACCGATTTCCAAGTGGTAAACCAAGATACAATAGTTAAAATATTTCTGGAAATAAAACCGGGATTCATATATATATTAAATAGGCACGCGACATCTGTGGAGCAATAGTACCTATTGGTTTGACAAATAATAAAATATCTAAAAAAAAAACAACAAATGAGAAAAACTAAAAGTAATCAACTTTTTTTTTAGATATTAAAAAAAAAAATAAAAAATCAACTTTAAACGCCTGACAAGTAAAGATTACACGTTACGTATATTACGAAATCAAAATATATATTACTCGAAATGTAATTATTTAATTAATCACGGGTGTTTACATAAACTTCAAACGTTACTAACCCCCTCGTGCCTTAGGGAAGGATACATAGCATTATCGTTTGATATTTCTGAAACAACAGAGAACATTCCAAGAGACACAAATTATGTATAATATGAAGAAAATTTTACTATTAATTATCATTGTTTATTAATTTTAAGTGAAATAAACCCTTGTTTGAAATTAAGAATAATAAAAGTAATAAGAATTTTAACTCTTTGCCCTGGTCTAGTTTGATTTATTGACCAGTCGACGAAAATCTGAATATAACTTATTGTTTTTTTTTTTAAGAAAATGTTGTTAGCTAAGTGCTAAAAATCTAATGTCTATAAATTACTCGGTCGGTGATATACAGCCTAGAAATGCATTAAATTGACTTAATAAAATCAATATTTATAAAATAATCAACTGAATACTTAATAAAAGCTAATGGATTATATATTTTAATATTTAAAAAGTATAAAATACAACCCATATAACCCATGTAAAGTATACAATATATACAATTATCTGGCTGCGGTAATTCTATTACATTTTGGGTTTTATCTACCAGTCTACAAATCATACAAATTGCTGAACGACACTTTTTTCTTTTCTTTGAACGGGCTTTTTTCACAATTTAAGTTATGAATCTCGTCTGCTGAAATGATTCCAGGATCTACTTCAAACAAAATCATCCACGGAGTAGATACAAATATAATAGAAAATAGACATTGCAAGTTGACTTTAAGGACAACTTCGACCTTACATGTGATGTGATAGCCCAGCTAAGTTGATTATTCTCCCGACTGTGCGAATGGTATATCTTTGCAGTGGAGGATACAAAATAAGAAATTCTTAAAATTAATATAAAACAAATTCAATTATATTCTAATTGTTTCTAGGCTGCGCTGATACAATGTTTTGATTCGAATGATTTGAATTAGTATGAATTCCCATCCAGTACTTTGGTAGTGCCGGCTGGCACTGGCACTTCTTTGATTGTTTTTTGGTTGTAATAAGTACGTTGCACCTTCTATTATTAATATATTTTTTTTATTTCTTGTTTGTATATTTTGCATTTTTCTCTGCTTAATTTGTATTCAGCTTGTGCTGATAGATATTCTTCCTGAACACAACCTATTTTCAGGCCGTTCAGAATAGAAACCTATAGTTTTATGTAATCAACCTATTATGATCCACAAAAACTTTATTATTATCATCATAATCAATCATATATCAACTTTATCATCATCTCATGTACAATAATATTAAGTACTGACATAGTCTAATTAGAAGCGAACGAATTAACTGTTAACAGCTATTATAAAATAAATACTCGCAATTTATAAACCCGATAATGTGACGAAAATTAATTTAAT
Source organism: Napeogenes sylphis (assembly GCA_959347405.1). Lineage (NCBI taxonomy): Eukaryota > Metazoa > Arthropoda > Insecta > Lepidoptera > Nymphalidae > Napeogenes > Napeogenes sylphis. The sequence goes on along the minus strand of OY365788.1, from coordinate 15,215,475 downwards.
GAAAAAAAATCAAACAAATTGGTAATTACGAAAAAAAAACAGCTAAATTGAATATTTTGAAAACAGCCGTACTTTCCAAAATGCAATCCTCAACTAACTTAGTTAGTAAGTGTTTGATTTATGTCTATAATAAACATTTTTCTTTAATCTCGCATTCTTTTTAGACTTTTTAGAGGTTATATGAATATTATAACTTATAACAAATTATTTTTTATAATATTTGTTAAAGCAAATATAATTATTAGATGATGGAAAACTAGAGTACTAATCTTTATAATTGGCTCCGTGTACGTGTATTATGCAACTTAAAAGTATTAAATTATTTTTAGAGCAAATAAATAATTGAAGGAAATGTTGAGTTAAATACAAAAATAGGTAGCTTTTTTTTCTATCAACTCGTATTTTACTATATTTATTACCAGATAACATCAAATATTTTAAATGTCAGTTCGTTCAAAATATAATATTACTTTAACAACATTTACGCTACTTTATATTCAGTTCGGTTGTCACACTTGGAGCACTCAATAAACTATTCAGTTATAATTAGTTTTAAGCTTACAAATATTTGAACAAACTTGTTTTTCTTCATGAAAGCAACTGACGAGGGTCAGAATTCCCGAGATATCAATTCGGAGTATGAACATTGACGCGGGCATTATTAGAGCCTATCATTGTAAAACAGAAAAATAAGAAACAAATAAACATGAACCAGTCAGTGGAGTAGTTTCTGTTCAAAAAGTTCCAATTTGAAATTTTGTACTCTAAGTAAACCTTACCTTTTTCGGAATGAAAAGTAATCTCTTTTTTATTTAAAATTTTTTTCTTCATTTGTGTGTATATATTGTTTATATATGTATATTGTTTATAGAGGTATATTGTTTCTAAAGGGTTATTTTTTATTAGTTGACCACCTTTTGCAGGCAGCCTCTCTTCATCAATCTCAACAACATTTGTTCTACAACTTTTTAGAAATCTTGATAAATAACACACAAAACACGAAACAAAATAAATTTTGCTTTCTCTTTTACTTATTACTAGGTACTTATTTTGTAAGAAGTACTTAAAAAAGTCAACGCTCGGGCGCTATACCGATGCTCAGAGTTAATGCCAGTTCAGAGACAACAATTCAATTTCGTATGTTAAAATTTTAATTTTAAAAACTATTAATTTAAAAAAATATATTTATTCTTCTTTTTCTTATACTTATATATACCTACGTGGGAGAGATCTCTAAAAGAGATAAGTAATCCTTTGTACTTCATAATTTTTCTTCTTCTAATAGTATTTTGTTAATTTAATGGTACATGAATAAATAAATACATAATTAAACTAAGAACACAGTTTACACCAAAAAGTGTTGTTCTATTCAGTTGTTTGTCAATTAATGTTTTCAATTATGGTTACACAGCTCTATGTATATACTAATGTATATTAACATTTGTCAGTTCAATAAATAAATAAATACATATCTTTAAATAATATTAAATATCGTAAAATTGTATAAAAATTCAATATCACGTTTTTTAAAGGACAAGCTTGTAGGTTTTCCTGATTTTACAAAAAAGATTCCTAGTTGATAGATAGCAAGATAGAAGATATCTATCTAGATATAGATAATTATGCAAACATTTGTACCAAGACAAAAGCACTAGAAAGGTGGTACAAATGAAACATAATATTTTATTATTTATCTATATGGAAACATAATATTTTTTTTAAATATCTAAGTGAGACGATATTATGATGAGTTTTAAGTCTAATCATCAGTACCTTTACTCTAAATAATAATAAATTACTTATAAATAATGAGAGAGTATAAAATAGTTATGAACAGTTTATTATTAAACATTATGAGAAAAGTCTAAGTTATTTTATAAATATTTATTGCAAAGGCTTATGTTACACAAAGGTTAACAGTACTTCAAATTCTTGCTTACCTCCACTTTTAACTTTAAGCTTTGTTAAACCAAAGTAAGATAGCGCTGCATCCTTATATTTTATTTTTATAAACAATATGTATACATAAGTACGCGAAAAAGAATTTGGCTATTGATATGTAATTTCATTTAACGTTATAGGGACACAAAAAATATTTGAAAATATTAGTTTGTTTAATTTATAGTGGGTTTTAAATTTGTATAATACTTTTACTTATTTTCATTGGGTAAATAAATAAAGAATGTTTTCTAATTTTAGCTTTTATTGTACTCTAATAAAAGATAAATCATTTAATAAGTTCTCCGAACGACCATTTTGAGATAATTAATTGTTGCAACAGATTTGTTTACCACAATATTTTGAAATTCCTTTTCCTATCCCCTTTGGGTCAAAATAATCTTAGGATGTTCCTATTTAAATTTAAAATTGCAAATAAGTTTGTACCCTTTTTACATTTATTAGAAAGACAGCTGGTAAATAATAAAAACTTTGAAATGAGCCTGCTACCACTACAGATTTCATCGTTATTGATTTTGATCTTATTTTGTTTCGTCTGTATTGTATTGTACAACTGAATTAGTTTTCGAAAATAAGACGCAATTTCGATTTACAGAAACAGCAATATCAAAAATCGTATCGGTTGGAAAATAATGGAACGACTGATTCTCTTTAAATGTATTTTGTATCAGAGTAGAGAGTATGCATTTAGTATTTTACCTTGTAACTTTGTAAGTTTATATATTTAAAAGCGGATATCTTAAAACCCAATCTAGAAAATAGTTTTGTGGACTTGTTTTATTTAAATAGTTGGTATTCTCGTTACAAGTATACAATGGTCTTCTGTTGGTCAAGTGTCAAGTTCGTTACAAGTATACAATGGTCTTCTGTTGGTCAAGTGTCAAGTTCGTTACAAGTATACAATGGTCTTCTGTTGGTCAAGTGTCAAGTTCGTTACAAGTATACAATGGTCTTCTGTTGGTCAAGTGTCAAGTTCGTTACAAGTATACAATGGTCTTCTGTTGGTCAAGTGTCAAGTTCGTTACAAGTATACAATGGTCTTCTGTTGGTCAAGTGTGAAGTTCGTTACAAGTATACAATGGTTTATACTGAGTTTTTCTTATTTTATATTAATTTTAATCTATAACATTTATTAAAATATTGAAACCTGCAGTACTTTATAATGTTAGATCATAGGTATACCAAATGGTATAAATGGTAAATAGGTTAGTGAGTTCTGAAACGAATAATATTTCCAAAATTTCAAAAATATATTAAATGGCAAGAATGGACAGATTATACAGATTTATGTAGTATATGTATGTATATCTATTCTGTCATGGTATCTACTTAGAGAAATAGAACATAAACATCAAGATCATCATCATTAATTATCAAGATAATTTATCTATACAAAGCTATATTTACAACAAATAAAAACTATTACTGTTCGGCTACACGATACGATATATATATTTGCTAGGCATGGTATATGGTATTACCTATTATAAGTTTATTTAAATGTTAAATAAAAAAAAACCGATATGAATGAAATGAAAATGAAATGAAAATGAAAATGAAATGAAAATGAATAAAAATAAACCGATATGGGCAAAGATTCGAACATGAACGACCTCTGGGAAACCATTAAACCGTCTGAGATAAAGTAGCTCAATTGGTAGAGCAACGGTTTCCTAAAGGTCGGGGGTTCGAATCGCTGCCCAATCGGTTTATCTGGTAACTTACATACATTTTGATTTTTTCCTTTATTAAGTGGTGCCCCGACACAAAGACTTCCATAAGCACATAATAATGTTATATTTATCCTTTTTAGACGTCTTTTTCATCGGAAGTTGTTTAAATTTTTAATTTGATTTTTTTATTATACATTTATTTAACACATATTTCTTTATACATTTTTCAACAAAACAACACGGTATTAAGTGTTTTACAACATTTTATATGATTTTTATTTAGATTCTATATCAGGCGCGTATATAGTTGCTGGTGGGGAGACAATCATACCGGACACCACCCTAGCTCTAAAATCTCGACTTTATCCTTCTAAACCTTTTTCTCAGAAATTTAAGAAAATACAGAAGATTTTTTTTAATTGTTATATTTCTGATATTAACGATTTATACCTACTGTTAGATTATGTTCATCTCCCAAGTAAGTACTTTTTATTATGTTATTTTATTTACTGTTCCCATCATTTAAGGAGCTCGCTCTATATGTTAAGGAAAACGAGTTAGATTTTTTTTGTTTTTATATCCAAAAATTATCGGACGATAAGGATGTAGTTTGAAGGATATAGTTATAACAATTTTAATTAAGTTTTGTATGCAGATATAACATTTAACCACCTCCCATTATATTATCTTTAGACTTGTAAAACTCTTAGCGATAATCGTATCTGGGTACTTTCTGGAAAAGAATATCTCCTGTCTACCACATTAGATACTAAATATATTTGTGGTATCTCTCCTGTCTTTGAGCTATTTTTCAGGGCAGTGTTTTAGCAGCGATGACGTTTTCATTTAACTGGTAATAATTTTCTTGTTTTTATTTTGTCATTTGTTTTCGCTGAAGTAATTACAAAGTTTTAATTAGAATATTATTTTCTTATGTTTTGTCTTAAATGTTTTTTTAAAAATCTGTATAAAATGTATTTATACATAACTTTGCAAGTAAAACTTATGTCTATTAAAAATTTTAAAATAACGACCAAAAATATGGTAATCTTACTTAATTATTTATTGTTAAAATTATTTTTTTTTATAAGTCTTCATCTATACCTGCCAAACTAGTGCTATGTTTCTACTGAAAATAGTATGTCCGTATGAAAGCGACAAAAAAATAAATAAATAAAATTAATTACTTTTATTTTTTTTAAACTTTTCTATACTGAAATAAGCCTATCGCAATAAATCCTTACTCAGAATTAGGTCTTTATGGTTATTGTGATAGTTTTACGACTGACATGTGAAGAACTCGGAGTTGGGCTCACGAACCGCTACAGGCGGCCCTTGGGAATAGTTTGAAAACCACTACATCTCTTTTATAATGGTATAATAAATTATTGAATTCATTCTGCAACTTTATTATAAAGGTTGTTTAAGCTTTTGTACTATTCAGAAGACTTCCAGTAGATCCAGTATTTACAAAACCCAAAGCATATACAATAAATAAAGTATTAAGACCGGTGTCGGTACAGCCATTATTTTTACGGAAACCATCTTTATATTTTTTTCCTTAGAATGAAGATTATTTAATCGTTAACGTTTTACTTACCCGTAGAAAAACATACTTTAAAAATTTATAACACTCTTTGATCATAAAATATAAGTTAAAAATTTAAATACGATAAATAACAATGCCAGGATCTTAAGAAGAACTGTAGACGAGACGTACTTCACACGTTAGGTCTTTCATTTGCTGCAGTACCTCGACTTTGGCTCGTGACATGCATTGTTAGTAACTTAGTGCTCAGAAATCGTCATAGAAATATTTTAGATTTAGTATTTTTTTTTTCAGTATAAGTGTGCTGTGATAGAACGATAGCAGTTTGATTATTAAATTATAAAAGAAATCTGACTCTTTGCTTATATATAAATATATTTGTTGTGTATAATTGCAAAATCAGTTTGCTAAACAAGAAGTAAACATTTTTTAAAGTCTGTAACAATATCGTAAATAGGTAAAATACGTATGATTGAGTCTCTATATAGGAAGTAATCTTTAAAACTTTATTAAAAATATAAATATATATTTCTACAAACAATATCAAAATAACATACACGTATAATATGTTATAGAAACAGGAAATGTTTATTTTAACTACTGTACATTTTTAAACATGGGGGTTTATATTAACTTCAAACGATATTAGGGACTTCGCGCCTTAGGGATTCATGGCATTATCGTTTGATATTTCTCAAACAACCGTTAACTTTGCAAAGGACACATTTGATATATAATATTTACTAAATCTGATTACACAATAATGTTAATTTTAAGCCCTTGTATAATTAAAATAAATGAAATGAGTATAAACTTTGACATACATACATAGTTTGACGTGACTTCTACAGTTTATGTTCCCGTAGAAACTTCTACTATTTAATAAATGGTATTTTTCACTCCAAATATTAAAAATAGTCTAACATTTATTTATATTTGTAGCTAGAATAACTTCTTTATCCTTTAAAATCAAATGCTAAGAGAAAGTTTAATGTTAGTTTCAGATTGAAAGTGTTTTCTTTTTTAGAAGTCATCACTTTGTGGTCATTAGGAAGGAACTCAACATCTTATAGCCACCTGTCTGCTCCTGATAAAAGTTTTTATTGGAATTGCTAGAAGTAACATTAAAGGTAAAAAATAAGTGTATTCTTTTTAAAATCGTCAATTTTATCAATATGAGATTGTGGTGTTAAAGCTAGAATATTTATATATTGTAAAATAAGAAAGTCGACTGTTTTTCATTATCTATTACTTAGAGGGCTCAATGTCTGTCTTGATTCCCAATTATTTTTTTAATATACACTTTCTTAATGACTTCCTTTTGAAGATATCTTTTTCAATGACCTTTTCTAGTATCCTTCGTCTAATGAGGTTATTTTATCTGGCCCCGAATTCCAATATGACTTTACATACCTAAATATCTATTATATTTAAATATAAATGCATTTTTTATATTACAAAATTAGTGAATAATCGAGTGCTTGGGCCCGTACTCGACCTTTGAAAATATTTTTTTGCGTTTCCCTTTAAGAGTTAAAGCAAAATAACCCTAGGACACGAATAAAAAAACCTCCAAAGCCTTGAACACAGGCGTAGAATTGCTAGCCTCTCAGTATTCTATAGGATACATTTTGGTGAGTGTGCGCAGGAATTACACGACGTAATTCCCCCGGCCCCCTTCCATCACCGGACGTCCCGACGCACGGCAGGTATCCATCCTTTTGTTGTGGACATTTCACCTGTCCGAACAAAGCGCTTTGCTTCGTCTTTTTTACAACGTACAGCGAAGGATTGGAACAGCTTGCCTGTGTCGGTGTTTCCGGCCGAATACAATGTGGGTGTCTTCAAGAGATGAGTGACTAGGTTGCTAGGGTAATGCGCTTTACCACCTAAGACTACATTCCACTTACCATCAGGTGGAATGTAGTCAAGCATTCTCAAAAAAAATAAATATAAATATTGACTTATTTCTCACAATATACATTTATATAATATTGAATTATAAAAAAAAATTATGCCTCTTATGTATAATTAACAAAATCAATAAACAGCAATCAAGCTCTAGATGCATTAGTAGAACTATTGGACAATATTATCAGCTATCTTAATCAGAAAACCGCTTCAATTATATTTTTTTCTAAAAAAAGAGTTAGTGAAATCATTTTTATTCATTAAGGTTTATGATGGTTTAAATTTGATCGATATATAATGAAATAAATTTTATTTTTCTACATTTACTTTAAAAAATATACAATTATATTTATAGGGACAAAATTAACTATTACGTTGAAAGTATGATTTCATGTTCAATTTTATTATTTTGAGACAATGAAAGACTATAAATTCTTTAAGACCATATTTTAATTTAGATAATGAATTAACATTTCCAAAGGATAGGCTTCAAGTTAACATGTACATAACAATGTACGTAACAACACTAGCTAACTTCCAAATTCTCCCCACGTGCGCATTCATGCTTGCAGGAAATCCGAGCAACCGGCTTAAGCTTCTATGCCTTACTCAGAACCATATTACGAGGCTTATCCTTTGTTTACCCGCTAATGTTTAGCCTTTCTGCAAATTGGCTCGAGCGAAAACGGAGCTATGTTTAAATCCCAATTAATTACATTTTCTTAAATAATTACTTTTATTACAGATTTTTGTTCACTATCTAAACATTGTTAAAAATCGTTATTTATCTACTACCTAAAAATGTTTTAAAAACAATTTGTGATAGTAATATTTGACTGTTAACAGAAGATAGAAAGCGCTTGAGTTTTCTATTATTGAGAGGCGAGGTCCTAGAATCATCCAATTTTCATGATAAATTAAAAAATCTTGTAAAATGTGCTTACTAAGCTTCCTTGTGGAGTGAGTGTATGTCCAGGATATTTTTAAGACATTTTTAACGGTTAGTTTAAATTACAGTAAATCAATGTTGTAATCGTTATGGTAGTTATTAATGCACTTTTATTGTATGGATATGGTTTAAATTAGCTCGACTGGTAGCCGAGCTCCGAGCTATGATGCAGTAAAATTTGTATTCACAGAGGAGTCCCTTTGTTATTATCTATTATAGTTTTTAAATAGTCTTATAATTTTTGAAACTCTAGTTCAATTTTCAGGTTGCAATTAAAGAATATTTCATTTCAATTTTGCTTGAAATAAAATTTGTGTTCTAGACATTGTGTTAAAGGTATTTTTGAAATTAATCTTAAACATATTTAGCCATGTTTAGACATTATGTATACGATAAAAAATCAACATTGCCAATTGATCTATAAGTTTTTTCATATATTTTTATTGGTATTTTATTGTTAGATGTTATTCAATTTCTTTATATATATCTACAAGATATCCCTAGAGATATATGATATCGGAGTCGCTAGTGCATCAAATATTGTAGAAAACAAAACTTTTAAATCAATAGACATAGAATTAGGTTAAATGATGAATGTAATTTAAACATATAATTAACTTAAAATATCATAATTTAAGCCAACCAATAACAAGTTAGCGTTCTTGTGTCGCTCGTAATATATGCAAAGGTTTCAGTTTTCAAATATTGTGTATAATTAAGAATATCGGTTACATTTTGTAAAAGTAAGTGCTTCGATGTAGAGAACCCGTTACAGATATCATAATTTAATTTAACTTTAATTGTATAAAATGTTATTATTTTAGATTTCATGAGCGTACCGTTTATTTTAAGCTATATTTATTTACTTCTTTATAGTTCCTACAGAAAGCAAAAACCTATTATAAATTGTCATAAAAAGACGGAACTACAGAGAACTTATTATAAGAAAAATGTTCTTGACATCATTTATTTAAATTGGATGGCAAGACTCTTTGGACCTTAGTGATAGCCTATATTGTTGTAGTTGTGGTTCACGTTAAGCTGGTAGAGGCAAATGGCTGATTTATTAAAAAATATTCTTCTTGTGGGACTATAGAAAAGTAATAGCTAAGCAGAACAAGATTACGCGCTCGTCTTATAAATATATGATGCCTTATATATACTTATTATATTTTAAAAACATTGTATTTCATTTATTTCCTTGTTGTTTTCAGTAGTCTAAATGGTAGTCCATTGACAAATAAAAACTGTCAACTGTAAAGTGCCTTTTACAACAGCTTTCTAACTAGACTTTTAAATCTGAAACACTGGCAACTTCGCAAAGTATTCAAACTGACATCAAAACATTGTTACTGCTAGTATAAAATGTATTCATTTTTATACTTTTCCCTGGGGTTCGGAATTTCCATTGAAGTTTAAAGTTCAATCAAGTAGTAATGCGGTCATAAAAGAAACATGAACGAGCGTCATGTCAGCGTCGGTTTTTCATACAATATAGATCTTGATTTTTTCTTTCTAGTAATCATAACTGCTCAGGCAACTGACGATGTTTATTATTCTATATTCTTACGCAACTAAATGCAAAGAATATTTTATATACAATATTTCTCTTTAATATGTACAATTACAATTAGACATAAATGACATGTTATAAATGATGACAAGATGAAGTCTTTGATCAAAAGTGATTATTATTAATCAGTTGGTTTGTCTGTTTACTCCGTGTTCCCTCAAAACTTAATAATAAAAATGTTACATTAATTGCAATAATATATTTATTTAATATTTTTTTTATATGAAGTTATGTAATATTGCAACCTAAATGGAATTATTTAGATACATGCCTATTATATAACTAGTTGAAGGAATACCCCTAAAGCCACATCGAAAATCGTTCAACTTATTATAAAATAACAGTTATAAAATTTCAATAGACATTCGGGACGAAGGGAAAGTTCTACTTCTGCGTTTCTACTACTTAACTTTCTACTTCTCTACTTTCCAATTCCCAAGAGCGGCAGCGTAGTTGAAACTCTCTATGTAAAGGCCTCATTATGATTTTTTTTAATATTTTCGATCAGTGACAGTTTTATTATATGTATAGATTTTCATGGCTTCTGGTGTAGCCGTTCGGTTTATTATATCATTTGTTTTACTTATTTCGACTGAAAGTAATACTTGATTATATGTGCTAATTTTTTAATTCCACTTTAATAATATATATTACAAAATATAACAAATTATAGTCAAAGACAGTCAAAACATTTTATACAAGATCAAGATACAAGAAAATAATAACTTAAATAAGTTAAAAACAGGTAGAGCGAATTTAATTGAAGTCACAATATAACGCAAATTGTAATAACGTCTTCCCAGGATTTAGGATGTACTGGCGGGGTAAATGAATTTGAAGTCGAGTAAACACGCAGTAGAACGGAAGAGGAAGTGGCGCCATCTATTGTTTCGTCGGCTTAACATCCTTCAAGTAACCTAATTCTGAGTAACAGGCGTTTATTACTTATATTATTCTGGATACGTTACGTAATTTAATTAAAATGTTATTGTAATAGATGATATACATGATGATATTTAATGTTTTGTTAAAAATAATAATATATCTGTTGTTCAGTGTAATGGCACAAAAATCTTTGATAGACATTTAATTTATCAACAACCAACTAGTGCTCATATTATTTAAATAAGAATTTTAATCCTAATTTAATAAAACTATAATATAATTGTATAAAAAAATCAATATCACATTTTTCTAAAGGAAAAGGTTTTATGTTTTTCTATGTTTTTTTATAAAAAAAAAGTTTTTTTATGAAAAAAAGTTTTTTTATTGAATAAAAAGTACATATGTAGGTATTTAAGCACGTACGTAAGTGAATTAAAAAAATAATACCTAATGCTTCTTGTTCCTTGTTTTAACTATAATGTACGGTACAATAATACGCAGACAATAGTACCATGACAAAAACACAAAAACATCCAAGGATTGATATATATTATTTATTATATTATTTCAAAAATAAGGCTAAAATGTGTTTATCTCGTGTCACGAGTGAGATGATATTAAAATATGTTTCTATTCTAATTGTCAGCTTCTCTACTCTGAAAAATAATAAATGAATACTACTACTACTATTGCTAAAGTCAAATATTAATGTGTGTAATGGACAAAGTTATATGGTAAACAATATGGATGTCTTTGAGAGATATATTGTACTCGTTTTAATTTAAAATTATTGTTTAATAGGTAATGTCTGTTATATTATAAAAAAAAATGAGAAGTTTTTTGTTACACAAAGGTTAAAAGAATTAAGATTCAAATTTTTGCTAAACTCCACTTTTAACATGCTCAGTGGCCTGTGAACTACAGCTTTGTTAAACCAGATTAAGACGGCTCTGTACTGTAATATATAGTACCTGATATATTTTATTTTTATTAAAAATATTTACAAAGTACGAGAACCTTTTTCTCATATACTCTCATTTAATTTTATTTCATTATATGTTCAGTATATGTTATCTTGTTTTTTTCTTTTACTGAATACATACCGTTTTTGTAGTGACAAATACCTTTTATTATATATACAAATTCCTTAATGACAAATATTGACATATTATATTGACAAATATTGAAATATTATATTGACAAATACCTTATATTTTAAATGTTAAAATGTTTCTATTTTAATTGAAATCGCAAATGAGTTGGTACCATTTTTAAATTTACTTGAACAGCTGCTGGTAAATATTAAATGGCTTGTGATGAGTCTACTGCTACAGGTTTTATCGTTATTGATTTTTGTCTCATTTCATCGTTGTTATGTCTGTTTTGTGTTTTACAACTGAACTATTTTCGAAAATGAAACACAATTTCGATTTACAGAAACAGCAATATCAAAAATTATGATTGGAAAATAATGAAACTACTGATTCTCTATAAATGTATTTTGTATAAGAGTACAGAGTATTCATTTAGTATTTTAATTTACTTGAACAGCTGCTGGTAAATATTAAATGGCTTGAGATGAGTCTAGTGCTACAGATCTTATTGTTATTGATTTTAGTCTTATTTCATCGTTCTTTTGTTTGTATTGTGTTGTACAACTCAACTCATTTCGAAAATGAAACGCAATTTCGATTTACAGAAACAGCAATATCAAAAATCGTATGGTTGGAAAATGTTGATGTTGTTGATTGATATAAATGAATTTTATATCAGAATACAGAGTATTCATTTAGGTTTTTTTTCTTGTAACTTTGTAAATTTATATTTAAAAGCGAATCTTTTAAAATTAAATCATAAAGAGAAGTGAGTTTTATGAACTAACTAATTTTATTAATATAGTTAGTATGTTGGTAACGACTATAAAATTATATTCTATTGTAACATTATTGCAACATTTGCCGCCCCGTTGGTCGAGTGGCTAGAGCAGACGCCTAACGTATAGCGACGCAATGGGGCTCGGGTTTGATCCCCGACGTGGAGGCATGTATGTGATGAGCATAGATGTCTGTATTTTTGGGTTTGGTCGTTTATTAAATATATTCTCAATATTTATATGTGTATTTCTATGTATTGGTATCGTTGTTTAATACCCATAACACCAGCAAATAATTTCCTTACTTATTGGTTAGATCAATGTGTGTAACTTGTCCTTTATTATTATTACTATTTCACTTGTCCTTTATTATTATTACTATTTCTCTGTATCCAACAGTAGACTTATTTAAAACCGCAAATGTTCTTTCCGTTAGACAATTGTTTATACTATATACGATTCTCAAGCAGCATAAGTATAAAATTAATAATACTCCAAATTGTAACACATTTAAAAATAGAAGAGGTTATTTATTATTTAAGGTTCCACGAGCAAGCACTAAATTTGGGCAAACATTTTTGGTTTTTCAAGGCCCGAAATTATACAATCATGCAAATAAACTGTTTTCTATTAATTCTGACACGAGGCGGCAAGTAAAAAGATCCATATCGAAATGGCTTTTGAGTCTTAATTATGATGAAACAGAAGCTCTCCTGCACTCAAACTATACGTGATTAATTCTCTCATGGCTGCACATTAAACACTAACAACATTCATTTACACCTGCTCTTTATTTTATTTTTTCTTTCTTGCATAAATAACCATAGTTGGTATTGTGAATTTATAATCTTATTTTTTTTAGTTAATTTTTATTTTGTGTTTCCATCTTTAATATCTCAAACACAATGTTATTTAATATTTGTTTTGTTATTGTCTAGAGGGTTAGGGAGACCAGGAGATCCATATTACAGGGCCTACCTAGTTTGGACTCCTGTCCCTACACTGATTATTAATTTATATTGTTATAGTTGTATGTTTTATTGTATTCTGTGTTTGGGAAAATAAATAAATGAATTGAAAATGAATTGAACTGAATGCTTGAATAATACTTGAAAACTGACGCAGTAATCAATTCCTATTTATTATAGATTATAAACTATTTGGTTTATACTTACACAGTTGTTTTCTATTTTATATAAAATAATCATAATTTCTAATTAATTTATTAATATATTGAAAACTGCATTAGAAATCGTTTACCGATATTGCCTACAAAATCACACATTTTTACTATATATTATGTTGTTAATTTGCATCAGACAATAATAAAATATAAGTCCGTAAGGGCCGTAAGTTTTGAAACAAATAATAATATATTATAATGGTATATATAATATGCTATATTTAAAAAATATAATTATTATTGTAGTAGTTGAGTTATATAGTAGTATATATACAAAGATAGTTCAAAGATATTTATTAACATAATTTATCTATGCATATTAAATTAATTCTCAGCATATCAAACTATCATTCTTCCACAATACGATACGATATTTGTATGTCTTAGCAAGACATATATAGTTACTGTTTGAAATCATTACATACTATAAAGCGAAGTCGCTTTCCGCGTCTGTCCCTATGTCTGTATGTATGCTTAGATCTTTGAAACTACACAACGGATTTTGATGCATTTTTTTTAAATAGATAGAGTGATGCCAGAGGAAGGTTAATATGTATAATAGCATACTTAATATACTAGAGAACCACTGATAATTTCAAGATTTCTAATGCAAAGTCGTAAACAAACACATTGTTTTACGCTCCCTAAGCTCTACGAGACAAACCAATATAATGTATTAAGAATTGTAAGTATTGTATACCTTAAAAAGTTCTACAAGAAAGTCCGAGATGGTATATGTTTATCTCTTAGGGATAACCAATTTTTCATCCTTTGATTTTTACCAGAAATTATGGCTTATTTACGAAGTGATTTTAAGAAATACAGCTTTATTCCTTATCTAATTAAGTAACTTAAATAAATTTAACAATTAATATTAAACAATATAGCCCCTTACAGCATCTAATTTAAATGAATATTTTTGAAGATATTACAGATTTAAAATATAGGGTCTTCGCGTTTGCGGCGGTACGGTCTACCGGCGCACTTTTGAATGGAACCGTGCAAACCGTCTCAAAAATGGCTTTTGTGAATGTTCAGTATTGAAAATTTTGTTAATGCATATAGCTAACTGAAAGTCTAATACATATTATTTAGCATTTGAAATAGAAGATTTTTTTTCTAATAAAACCAGACGTTGATGGTCAAAATAACGTCGAATGTGTAGCTCAGAATTCCTCAAGTTTACATGGCCATTTTTTGATTATTTTCAATGAAAATCTATAAGTGTGATATATATGGTTACAATGGTTATTAAGTACTCTGTTTAAAAAGTATTTAAATTGAAGTTTAAGTGAAAACCAGAGAGATATAAAAATAATTACAGTACCTAAAATTGTATCCTTATTGAAAACTTTAAATATACTTTTGACAGTGAGCGATGTCTGCCGATGTCGTATCACTTAAAATAAGTCACATACAAGCCAATACAAAAAAAAGGAAAGGGAAATTGTTTTACTACGAATTTAAGGCGTGCGCAGCCGCGGGAAATAGCTAGCTTATAATATGTAATAGTAATATATTATTTAATAATATATTACTGTTATAGCCATACTAAGCATATTTAAATGATAAATAAATGTAGAATAAAAAAACCGACACGGGCTGAGATACGAACCCGCGACCTCTGAGAAACCGCGACGCTTTGGGCGGACCCTTCAATTTATTTAGAGAACAGAACTTAAGTGAGAAAAATTTAAAAAAAGCTTTCGGTGCTCCATAAATACTTAAGAAAAACAAAAAGACACACTATCTATGATAGGTGTCCAAACAAATAGAGTAGGTTAAGGACCTAGTAGGATACTGAGCTTTCCTGTATTAACCGAGATGAAAATGACTATTATTGAAAAATTATCTTGATGAACCTGCTAAAGCAACACCGTAGGAGAAATTTGTATTCCAGTAGTTTAATTTTGGCATATCATATACTTCATGATTCAAACTACTTCAATGCATTATAATTGCTTCCATCCATTTACGCATCTCCATTAAAGAGTTTTCTAGGACGTTTCTAAATACAATTAATATTTTTTTTACAATATTTTAATTCAGACCTTAGTCTGTACTTTATGGTTATTGTGACAGTTTTATGACTGAGATGTGAAGATCTCGGATTTGGGCCGGCTTACGAACCGCTACAGGCGGCTCGTGGTAATAGTTTTGATGGCCACTACTCTACTATAATGGTATGATAAATTAATGAAATAATTCTGCAACATTATTATATTAGTTGTTTGAGTTCATCTACTATTAGAAGACTACCAGTAGATCCTATAACATGTATATAGGAAGTAATCCTTAAAACTTTATTAAAAATATAAATAAAATATTAAATGTATTTATTTAGATTGGCCATAAAAAAGAATATATATATAATATATTATAGAAAATGGAAATGTATATTTGACCTACTGTAATTATTAAAACTTGGGTGCTTATATTAACGTCAAACGATATTAGGGACTTCGTGCCTTAGGGATACATGGCCTTATCGTTTGATATTTCTCAAACAACCCTGAACTTTGCAAAGGAGACATATAATATATAATATGTACTAAATCTGATTATGCAATAATGTTGAATATTTTTAAGTCTTTGTATAAATACAAGAAATGAAATGAGTATAAATTTTGACATATAGACGTAGTCTGAAACGACTTCTACAGTTTATATTTTCGTAGAACCTTCTACCTCGTCTTGCTTCAAACTAAAATTTAAATTCTAAATATCTTTATTCAAGTAATCCTCTAAGAATACATTAAATTGGTCAGTATCAGTCAGTCCGTGAGTAAACTACCACCAGCTCGGAATGCTGTTCTGTTGAGAAGAACTAGCCAGAAACTAAAGAGTTGCTCTTTTAAAATGAATATTAGCAAAGTTTGACTTACACATTATACTATCAACGCTGCAAATAAGTCAAGGACCCAAGTTCCACACATTTAGATCAAACGAAAATTATGGAATAATGCGTACTATATGCGTAATATATGCGTACATTCAAGTCCATCAAGGATTTGTCAACTATTTGAAGTCAAAATTTAGGTGTTACAAGTATATTTTCATTTCTTGTGTTAATGGTATGTTTGTCGCTGTTTTTATTATAAGTATTTCAATTTTGACGTATGTATAATATAATATTAAAAATGTATTGAGAAGCGACCGTAAGAAACCAATTTCTATAAAATCGTTTCTCAGGGAATCTCTAGCTGTTAAGTTACAAATAGCCTAAATAGCTCTTTTTTGTAAAACAAGTACAGAATTAATTTCGGCAGCGCTGCCTCATAGTAAAATACTGTAAGACAAAATACTATGAAAATAACTATAATAAACGAGTCGAGCCGTATTAACATCTGTTAATTACAAAAACGGCTGAGCTGAGTTTGCCTGCGAGTTTTGAGAGATAGGGGTTCCACTGGAGCTTTTTATTTAAAGTTATACTTTAGAAAATTGTTGAGTCAGTCAGTACTAACACTTCATTTTTTACTTTTGATATTAGGAAGTGTAAATTCCATTCCAGTTTTTTTTAGTATTTACGACCAAATTATTAATTTCGAACCAATGTAGAACGTGACAGAGCATTATTTCCTTTATCATAATTAGCCTTATTACCCTCAAGTTTAAAAATAAGAGAGGTATATCATTAGCAAAAAGTACAATGTCCTTTTACGTAAAAGGGCAAATCATTAATATAGAGTAAAAATAAAAAGGGGCCAAGAATAGATCCTTGTGGAACACACATTTTTAGGTGAGAACCAGCCGATTTAGAATTATTTATATCAACCGTCTGGAGTCTTTGATTCACGTAAGAGGCAATAAGATCAAGCGCAGCACTACGCACACCATAGTGGTTAAGTTTGCATAGTAATGTTTGATGGTCTACATAATCGAAGGCTTTAGATAAATCACAAAACACCTCGATTGCATTCTGTGACTTCTCTCATGC
This sequence comes from Napeogenes sylphis, assembly GCA_959347405.1. Taxonomy (NCBI): domain Eukaryota; kingdom Metazoa; phylum Arthropoda; class Insecta; order Lepidoptera; family Nymphalidae; genus Napeogenes; species Napeogenes sylphis. The sequence goes on along the minus strand of OY365788.1, from coordinate 15,197,980 downwards.
GTCGTTTATCAGTTGGCACCCGCATCCGTTGTGGTTTTCTTTTAGTGAAACCAAATTGTAACTATGCATGATTTTATTGCTATAAACGAATTCTGTTATTTGGTTTAGAATAATTTATTCGAAGATTTTACTTAAGGTAGGCAAAATAGATATTGGCCTATAATTTCCCGGTTCTAGTCTGTCGCCACTTTTTAACAAAGGAACTACTTTACTATTTTTCATTATATCTAGGTATGTACCGGCATGAGTACGGTGGATGTTTTAGTTCTAATTGAAGCTCCTCTAATTTGGTACCCTTTTGTTGTGCAGTTTGTGATCTAGAGTTGTCGTGAAGCAGCAGTGGTGTGAGGCGGTTGACCAGCCTAGGTTGTTTAGCAGATAGCTTTTTCATGATGAATAGACATCTGCCGTAACAGTCCGGCCAGATTTAAGAAAACTGCAATATACCACACGCGCACTAGTCCAGCAAATGTTTACTAAAATTTTTTTTTGGATAAATTTTCGCTTGCAGCAGGATTTCACTGACTGACCAGGACCGGACATGACCTAACCTAACCGTTGGACGATTGCGATGAAAAGGTTGAAACCAAAAACGTGTCTTAATAATGTTATATTAACAATATTTTATTTCAACTTCAATTCACTATAGATGTAAATAAGTTTATAAAATTACATAATAATGAATAAATTAATCTTTTTAATAATTATCTTGTCTAAACCAAGCGGATATTGAAATCCCTAAAGCGATGTAAATGACAATAATAATGGAATTAGTTCCAAATGTTGGCTAAACCGTGTATTGACACATGCATTAATTGGATATGCATGCATGCATTATATGGTACAACATACGCGGTTGGCGATTCTATTAAAGCCTTTAGCCATGTACGAGTTTGTATATAAAGTAATTGGAATGATCACATATATATTAAATAAAGGTTTGTAGGAATTAAAAACAAGCTATGTTGTTAGCCTCTGCCAAGTTTTTTCAAATGAGTGTAAGTGAATAATAATCTAGATGTTAAAGCATAAAATTGAATGGACTTGTTGGTAATTACTACATCAACAATTTATAATTTTATCCAATGTTACAAGAATATTACAAATCAATGACATAATAAATAATAAAATACTTTTAAAATCGAATAAAACGTACCAAAGACTCGTCTTTATTTATACAGCCACGAAATGATTTCGCACAGGTTGCAAAATTCGAGCCCCTATTCAATTATATTTATAATAGCAAAGGGCCCATAATTTTTCTTACTATATATATTCAAAAATGTAATAAGTTCAACGTTAAGATGGGTATCTGCCGCGACTAACTCAAAATACGTGGCTGATAAGTGGTGATAGGCGTATTAATGCAAACTATTATTTAAAGAATATTTTTGTAACATTTACGACATAGTAATGTTATAACAAGTATTGTTTTCACCATGAAAGCTTTAAAACCAACGATGGGCAAACTACAGACACAGATTCCACAAAAACTGTTTTACGTAAAAGTGTCTACTACTAACTATTATGTTACTCAAAGCTTACAAAAATTAAGCTTAAAACTTTTACGAAACTCTGCCTTTAACATGCCCAGTGGCCTGCGAACTACGATAGCTTCGTCGAACCAGATTATGACCTGGTTGTTTTCGCAATATTTTCAGAATTCTCAACTCTGTGTACATATTACACGGAGTTTGTAGTTTTATGAGGAATTCATTCATGCAAATCGATTTCCGTTGAGAATTTTAAAAACAATTTTTCAGTTTAAATTTGGAACGTTAATGGTTTTATCTGTTGCGTTGATACCACAACAAAACTTGCGCTCAAAAATAGAGCTTAATTTTGATTTACAGAATCAGTGACATAAAAAACCTACGGATCTAAAACAATTCAACAAGAGACAATATACTAGTTCTCATATATATTCTATTATATTAAATAATACAAAAAATATTATTGAGGTTAGGCATCTTTTATATTTCATTAATATTACTAGCTGCTGCCTGCGACTCCGTCCACGTAGCCTGTAAAAATTATATTTATATGACTTATATAGTTGTGGCTCATGACTTATTCTAAAGAGAGTTCAATTGTTTAAATAAAAACTGCGGACTGATCGAAATATGGGTATTGCTAAAAATGAAATGAGGTAAAAGTCCAAAACTATATGGTGGCATAGATTTAAATAGAACGGGCATATTATGGATTTTAATATTTAAAAGTCAACTTCTATTCTAACTGATACATATAATAATGTTACCTCACCTATTATGAAATACACTACATTGTTGAGTGAGTGATGGTTGAGTGGTTATAATTAACACGGGCTAGTGTAGGTATACATAAATATTAAACTGTCCTTAATACTACAGGTTTCGTCTCAAGAGGACGAGTACAGAGTTTACGAGTAAAGACTATTATATAAATATAAGGAAGACGCTCGTTAACGGTTTCTTCATGAGACCACTTGCAGATTCTTTTAACTCATTACAAATATATGTGTTACTAATTATTTCAGTATAGTTTTGCTTTTTTGTTTGATTTTTCTTTTTAATGCTTTATTTCTTTTTAAATGGTAGATTGTGTTTTAATCATAACATTAAAACCTCTTTCGATGGTCAATGACCATAGCCTAAATGAATCTATGTATATTATTGAAAGGTCTTAAGGAAAATGTTAAACATTTTTTATAGTACCTACAGACAAACAAAGCATTTTAGTTGGTTGCTAAAGTATTCAACGTTCTTAATTTAGATTTACAATACCGTTCTTTATACAACAGTAAAAAAATATTGTTTTCTGAAAAAAAAAAATGCAACTTTAGGAAACTGAAAATACGTGAACAACCGATCTATAAGTGACCATGTGAAGAGCATGATGCGCCCAAATAAATGCCTGCCACTTTTAAAGTATGGCTCTGGGATTGATCGTTATTGTAAAAGCGAGTTTTAACATAAAATGGCAACTTCTTGAATTGAATTGAAATCGTAAGTTAGACCAACAATGGGCTTGGGGTAATTAAAACGCTCTCTCCTTTAGCATCTCCGGTAAGAATGGTGACTTTTATGATGTCAATGTCCAGCTTTGTGATACAAAGTCTGATGCGGTTGTACAGTCTGGGGACATCAAGGTATCCCATCCCCAGAATTGGAACGCTAACTTTAAACTCCAGCTAATATGACGGCACGTCGGTCAACTTCGGAAAATTGAGAAATTCCGTCACCAATTGTGATAAGCCTAGTGGATGATAGTTCTGGTTCAACGTTCATGTTTTGGGTATTTGTAATCTTTTGTATGTAAGACGGTTGTCTCTATGAGTGAAAGTAAAGGTTTAAATAAATTGAAGGTTTACTTCTATGTATTTCTGACAATAGTAGTCTTAAAATGTGTAGCTGTAATTTATTGAGGCGTGACTCCTTCGAGCAACCACTGTAAAATTATCCTCGTGCCATATCGTTTATAATCTTTTATACTGTTCGAATACTATGGGGAGTTATGACACAGTAAAAGATATTTTACAAAACATTGAAACACTTATTTTAACACTAGATCTAATTTAATCAGATTAAAGATAAGTATTTTGACATTCTTGATAGGTATATGACATGAATACTCCTTAAAAAAAGAGTACTTTATTCAACTCAGGTCGGTTAACAGGTGGGTACCTATAAGATTAAATATCTCTAAATAAGCGTAAAAGGCTGTCTGGCAGAAAGTTTTAAATAAGATAGCCATTTATATATCCAATATATTTTTGTAATATTATAATAGTCATATTTTAACTAAAAAAAACCCGCTTTATTTGAAATATTAGTGAATTGTTCTCGAAGCAAGTTATTAAGGTAGGCTCCATTATATTTTTAATGTATCATATTCAATTCACTTTTAGTTATGGCCTTGGTCATTGAAAATATACTTGTTCCTTAGTAACATTTATGAACATTGAAATCCTTTACTTTAACTGCCGAGTTTCAAGTAACTGCCGCTATTATGAGGAAAATCGACATTTATTGTGGTAACTTATTATCGGTCGAATGGTTGCCGTATTAACTATAATTTTGATATGGATTTAATATATTTTACGAGAGCCCTAGAGCTGTACGCTAGACTTAAATTTCGTGAATATTGACTTATATATCACATAACACTCGTATATAATATTGAATATTACAAATAACCATGCCTGTTATGTATAATTAATGAAATGAATGATGCGTAGTTTAATACGGTATAATCAGACATCACAACCGGAAAACGCTTCACGATTTTTTATAATACATAATGAAAAGTAATCTCATTATATTAATGTTTTCATTTGAAAATTATTGTAAAATTTAAGATAGATACAGTTATGTGGTCAGGAGTCTATTTAAAGTAAAGTTACGATAACATTTGTTAGTAATTTATTCCCCGTGAGAGTAACGCCATGTCCTTAAAAAGCCAAAGGCTCAATTACTAAATCATATTGCATATATATGAAATAATTAAATATATTCACGTTAATTATTATTGTATATATCTTCAAACTATGAACTGTTAAATAAATCAAATCGATACAATCTTAATTTTTGCACCATGATTGACAGAAACATACAAAGATTATGTATATAAAATTCAAAATATTATTAATATTTCTACATTAATAAGTCCAGGTAATAAAAACATGGCTTGCACAAGAAAACTTTAGTCAATGAATGATATACGTAATGATATATTTATGAATAAATAAATATACTAATTTTGTATATAATATTACAATCATATTATAAATGTCTATAAAATAGTTTAATTTATGAAAAATATACTTTATAAAAATTATTATAATTAAAAAATCACCTCACAAAGTTAACAATGCGTTTATAATCTGGCTTAAAGAGGTTATCGCAGTTCGCCGGACCAATCAAAAGTTTTAAACTTCAATCTTTTAACTCTTTATTCTACTTGTAAATACTTCATATTTGAATAAAACAATAACATTGTGTATCTAGATGTCTGATTGTGTACGTAGATTAACCAAACAATAAAATAAATATTAAAATAAAATAATATGCAAAATGACATAACGGTATAATAATAATTTGGTTACTTTTAAATACAATGGTGTATTTTTAAAATATCGCATTTACTCAAAATTGATGCGAAGATTAAAGCTCTAGTCACATTTTTTTACGGAGCTACTAATATTTGAAAAAGAAACCGAGTAAGTTGTTTAATAAACTTCCAATTTTACCGATAAATTAGGATTAAAACTTTTTTTTCTCATTTCTATCTTATTTAAAATTACTTTGGATAACAATATTCAGTATTCTAGAATAATTAAATTTACAACAAATAAAATTTTGTGATTGTACTAATAAAAATGTGCATATTGTTTATTGTGTTATTTAAATATTAATATAAAAGCTTTACAAAAACACATGGGAAATAAAAAATACTCTCCAATCTCAAGCTTTGTGCCAAAAAGCTTCTTTGGGGGTTGTTAAGAGATATTTAATATTATGTACATAGGTAGATTAATAATAATTATATATAAAAATTAATATTTTAATTACTATTCATCTTTGATTTAGAAGGTAATAACCTAACGCAAACCTCTAGGTGCATCTACATTATTTTATTTATAAAATAAGACAGTAGAACTGAGTTCATACAAAATTCACTTAAGATTTAAAGTGGTTATTAGACTTTCCGTATGATATTCAAACATAATATTAAAAATAAAAGAAATTGAAACATATTTTATTACATCAGAACTAAGAGTGAGAAAAAGCTTGTTATCTTAGAGAGAAATTAAATTGCCCAGGGAAGCATTTTTGGACCGTTATTATTTTTGATCTATATAAATTACCAATGACTCATCCTATGATTTTGTTTGCGGTTGATAGTACTACCATAACAAATGTAATAACAAAAACACATACGAAAGGGATATAAATAGTGCTATTGAAGGAATATTTATTGGCTAGAAGATAATGATTTAATTATAAACTTACAAAAAACTCGAATTAGGCATTTTTACCAAAGATAACATAACCAAACACAAAAAATCTACTGTAAAGATAAAAAAAAATATTAAGTTAATGTTAACAAATGTCTTGGTATTATTATAGACAGTCAATTAACGTAGAAGCCTCAATCCGAAAATATTTGTAAAAAACTTAACGTATCTGCCTGCCTATGCATTATATAATTTAAGTAAGAAAGTTAACAATCATACAATTCTAGTTGCATTCTAGTTTTACGATTTGGCCTCATATTTTGGGGGTGACTGTAGTGAAAGAGAAAATATTTTTAAAGGGCAAAAACGTTGTTGTTGTTTTATTCTTATGTTATAGATAGTTGTAAAAAAAAATTTAAATGACAAACTTTTGACATTTCCTTGTATTTACGTCTATGAAATTTCTATATTCGTGAAAACATATAAACAACTGTTTTTGTTTTTAGAAAACTCTAAAATTCGTACAGAAATTCGTAGACTACAAAACTTCATTATTGTATATTAGGCATGGCCCCAGCTATATATTAAACAAAATACCTAAACTAATAAAAGAATTGCTACTAATAAAAAAAAAAAAAACTTACATCATTCCTTATTGATAAATGCTATTATTCTGTTACCGATATCCTAATAGACAGGTTATAATTTTAAATTCTTTTAATTTATTTTTGGGTTAAAAAAATTTGTTCCTACATTCAGACCAGACAAATAAATCATTATTATTATTACGAGACGATAATGTAGGTACTAATATTAGTACCTTATATTAGTTGTATTATTATATATTATAATAGTAGTAGTTACATCAACTGTTTTACAAAGAGAAATATGATAACTTTTACTTGCTCTATTTCAACCATACATGGCATATTTCAAAAGCATCTATAATATGTCTCTTCAAATAAAAAAACATAATGGTGTTTTATTTACAACTAATTATTATTATAGTGTATTATAAACTCACTTATATATAGTGTGAGTGTGTATATATTATATACACACTCAATAGTATATACTAGGTGTACTTACAACTAACAGTTGTGAGTATATTTGCGACTCGACGATCTAGAATGTTTGACATTGTGTTTTCTGTTTAATATTAGTTTATTTTATTAATCCTCTTATAAGGCTAAGCTATTATAAATATAATAAATATCATGGACCTGGAAAAAAAAATATCTATTTAAATCAAAGTAGAAACTTAACTAGAAAATAAAAAGAAAAACGTACTGCTTTTACTGCTTGTATTCCGAGTCAATCGAACCAATCATATTGCAGAAATCTCAACTTTTCTTGAGAAAAAGTGAGTTTTAAAATTGGTAGGTAGGAATATTATATATATATATACGTTCGTAGATGGAAAACTAGAAAATTTTAAGAGATCCGAAAGTGTGAAGCCCGTCAGGAGTTAAAGTTAACTTGCAAAAGCTAATACTATAAAAAATGGACATATTATATTTTTACTTATAAAAACAGTTAATAAATTTATTTTTTAATCAATATAAATACATCTGGTCTTAATTTTCAATATATAATGAAATAAACTATATTTATAGACATATACAAAAAAAATACAAAATATTATAATACAAAATTCACTGTCTTGTTGATAGTATGAATTCATATTACAATTTTATTATTTTAAAACAATGAATTACAAAAAAAATGCTTTAAGACCATATTCTAATTTAGATGAAGCATAAACATTACTAAAGGATAGGCCTGAAGTTAACATGTACACAACACTAGCTAACTTCCAAATTCTCCCCACGTGCGCATTCATGCTTGCGGGAAATCCGAGCAACCGGCTTAAGCTTCTATGCCTTACTCGAAACCATATTACGAGGCTTATCCTTTGTTTACACGCTAATGTTGAGCCTTTCTGCAAATTGGCTCGAGCAAAAACGGAGCTATGTTTAAATCCCATGTAAGTTAAATAAATTAATTACATTTTCTTAAATAATTGCTTTTATTACAGATTGTTCGTTCACTGTCTAAACATTTGTTAAAGTCGTTATTTATTTACTAACTAAAAATGTTTAAAAAAACTATTTGTGAATGCTAATATTTGACTGTTAACAGAAGATAGAATACGCTTGATTTATAAGTTTTTTATTATTAAAGGGAGGCAAGGCCCTATACTCATCTAATTTTCATGATAAATTAAATTACTTTGAAAAATGTGCCGCTAAGGTTCCTTTTGGAAAGAGTACCTATATGTCCAGGATAATCTTAAGACATTGGTTTGTTTAAACTATAGTAAATCAATGTTGTAATCGTTATGGAGTTACTAATTCACTTTTATTGTGTGTATGTATTTATTCAATTAGCTCGACTGGTAGCCGAGCCCTGAGGTATGAAGCAGTAAAATTTGCATTCACAGTGCAGTCTCTTTGTTATTATGTATTATATTTGTAAACGTAGTCTCTAAACATCTTTTTTAATTTTCAGACTGTTCTTTAATCCGAAAACAGGAGTTTAATAAGAATGTTGCACGACTTAAGAATATTTCCTTTTAATTTTCCTTTTCTCATACAAATCCGTAAATCTCATATATAGTTCAAAATTAAAACAAACCTTGTATTCTAGACAACTGAAAATATTTAAGAATTTTTCTTAAATCATTTAACCATGTTATGCTTGGTTGGTTGGTGTCAGGCAGGCGGCCGACTGTAAAAGAAAAGCCAAAACACATGCAGTATGCAGGTTAATATGATGCGCGACAGGGTTAGGGCGTCCCCCCTAGGCGACGCGCAGGAGTAGCACCCGGCCCCTGTGAGAAATGGACAAGGGTTGTCGTACCACTCGGAGCGGGTACTACGTAAGAAGCGAGCCCGAAGTGTGAAGAATGTTAAGTTGAGGTTTGCCAGTTGGAAAGTAGGTACGATGAATGGAAGAGGAAGAGAGTTAGCGGATGTTTTGAAAAGACGAAGAATAAATGTAGCGTGCTTGCAGGAAACGAAATGGAAAGGTACTAGGGCGAGAGAGATTGGAGAAGGATATAAGTTCTATTATTGTGGAAGCGATGGGAAGCGAAATGGGGTAGGGATTGTATTGGATAGAGAGATGAAAGAAAGAGTTACAGAGGTTGAAAGGAAAAATGATAGAATGATCGTTGTCAAACTGATGCTAGAGAATGTGGTTATGAATATTGTAAGTGTGTATGCCCCTCAAGCAGGCTGTGAGGAAAGTATGAAAGAGAAGTTTTGGGAGGACTTTGATGCCCTAGTAATAAGTATACCAAACAGCGAAGAGGTATATATTGGTGGTGACTTTAATGGCCATGTAGGAAGAATGAATGGAGGGTATGAAAGAGGTCACGGAGGCTGGGGGTATGGAACACGGAACAATGAAGGAGAGGCCCTCCTACAAGCGGCTACTGCATTTGACCTGGCAATAACAAATACATGGTTCCAGAAACGAGAAGAACACCTCGTTACATACAAAAGCGGCCTGAACGAGACGCAGATTGATTATTTTCTAGTAAAAAGGAATAGAATCAACTGCGTCAAGGACTGTAAAATATTGCCAGGTGAAACACTAGTTTCACAACACCGGTTATTGCTAATGGACATACTAGTCCGAGTCCTTGCCAGTAAACACCAGAACCGCCCCCCACCCAAAATAAAGTGGCATTTGCTAGGAAAGGATCAGTATGCATGTGAGTTTAGGAAGCAAGTAGTTGACAATATGGTGGAAATGAAGGATATGAAAGAAAAAAGTGTGAATGAGTGTTGGAATGAAATGGCAAAGTGTATCCAAAGTGTAGCGAAGGAAGTTCTAGGACAGTCTAAGGGTAAAGGAACCATAGATAAGGATATATGGTGGTGGAATGAAGACGTCCAAGAAGCATTGAAAGAGAAGAAGTAAGCATTCAAAGAGTGGCAGAGTGTGGAAGTAGGAGACGAAAGATTAAAAGAAGATAAGAAAAAGAAGTATAAAGAATGCAAGAAAATAGCTAGAAGAGTTGTTGCGACCTCAAAGGCTGCGAACCAAGACGACATTTACAAGTCGCTAGAGTGCCCTGAAGGCCAAAAATGACTCTTTAAATTAATGTATATGTTGCAATAATAATTAATTTTATAAATCTTCCATTATTTACATTTCTGTAATCTCACCAATATAATATTAATATTTATAATATTGAGTCTGTGGTTAATGTCTTACATGTGAAGTCTTATGTTCTTAATATGTCCAGACAAAACAATGTTATATATTTAGGTCTAGGTATTATAGTTATACAAACTTAAATTCGTAAACTCTTCAATACCCTGGTGAAAGTATTAATCAGCTTATAATTTAATTGCCACTTAAATAACCATTTTCCTGTATTTTGTTATAAAATGTATATATAAAAATTAAGGTAGAATGTTTTATTAAATGTTGTTCTGTATGCAATGCGATGTTTAAAAATATATTATATTTAATTTTTTGGGTTTCTATTATGAACTTAACAAAAATCCTAATTTTAATAAAAAATAATCTAACTATCTAGCTGGCTCGTCTGTAAGTGAGTTTTAACTACCAAGATCTATTTTCACCCTAACTTAATGTACGGGTACTTCAGGGATCCATAGTTTAAATAACATAAAGTGTACAAATTCTTTATAATTAAAATATAATTCAATACAGCCAGGTCCAGTTCCACGGTCATATTGAGGGCAAGGCCAAATTGAACTCAAAGAAGCTGGGTATACTAAACAGATCGAGACGATATTTCACTCCGGCCCATCGCCTGCAGCTTTATAAGGCGCAGGTTCGGCCGCAGATGGAATACTGTTCTCATCTTTATGCAGGTGCACCTCAGTACCAGCGTACCAGCTTCTTCCTCTTGACCGCATACAACGGAGAGCGACTCGAATCATCGACTGTCAAGATCTTTCTGATCGGCTTGATCCCTTGGCGCTGCGTAGAGATGTAGCTTTTCTCTACATCCTCTATCGCTTATACCATGGGGAGTGCTCTGAAGAGTTGTTCGGATTAATACCACCCACAGATTTTTGCCATCATCCATCGCGACAGAACCACCATCCGCATCACCTGAATGGCTGGCGTTCTACCACTGTGCGCTTCTCTAGAAGTTTCTTACCTTGCACAGCTAATCTGTGAAATAAATTGTCTCCCGAGGTATTTCCGGACCGATACGACATTCAAACCTTCAAGAAAAGAGCGTATTCCTTTTTAAAAGGCCGGCAACGCGTTTGTAACTCCTGAGTTGCAGACGTCCATGGGCGACAGATGTTGCTTACAAGCAGGTGACTCGTTTGCTCGTTTGCCTCCTATCACATAAAAAAAAACAACGTAGAATAAAAATCCATTATATAATATAACGTTTTATTAACTAGTACATTTTGGCCACTTAACCCTCGTGAATCGGCAAAAAAAAAAATGTCTTGTTATGTTTAAAATCATTTGTAAATAAAATATCAATTAAAAAAAATCGAGAATTAACAATTCCTGGAATCGGAATGCACTCGAATCTGCGAAACAGAACATAATAGTTTTGATAAGCGTAATTCAAGTAGATGGTGAAATGATAATGATAATGGGATTAGTGTATGAGTGTTTATTCAAGTACATGCGTTTATTTGGAGTGTGTTAAATGCGTCTTGCTATATAATCTATTATTTGAGATAATAAGTCAGGAAGTGGATGTTATTAAAATGTTTAATATTTTGTCTAAATTATTGCAACTTTGTTAGGTTTAAATATGACATATAATATACTTTTTATACAGATATCTACAATGTAAGTGCATTCATGATAAGCTCTGAAATACGATTCCATTTTTAATGATCATACAATCAATAAAGTATTAATATTTTAGGTCAACTAGTAATAGTAGTAATTCCTTCTAGCTTAAAAGACTACTAGGTCATTGGTTAAAAAGTACTTTAAACAAAATGGCGAAATAAAATATTCTAAGTAATAATAATAATAATAATTAATTAATTTAAACCTAAATTGGCAACGAAAGATTCGAACAATATCCTAAATAAACAAAAGCTTTCATTTTAAAATTATGAATATAGAAATGACTCTAATCTTTATCACGAGAAGGACTAACATAAAAATGTCTGTAACTAAATTTTTTTATCGATAGAACTGATAGACCACGCCTTAAATAAATTCAAGTTACATATAATAATAAGTACTGATAAATTGTATTGATTCTGGAAAAATGGATAACGATCTCTGTTTTTATGACTGTTCAGAATTCATATAATTTAAATTAACCAATTATTGGTTTATTCAAATTAATAAAATGTAATTTAATTTTGTTGGGATTGATGTAGAAAGGCTGTTTGCAAGAGGTGGTCAATTATACAAATAACCCGGTATATCTTATATACATTAAGATTAAACATTTATTTATTTAGGCGGGGTAGAGGTATGGTAGCTTAATTAGTGGAAAAACGGAACGGTTTACCAGAGGTCGCGAATTCGAACCCCTTTTTCTAATCGGTTTATTTTTTATTCTATTTTTATTTGAAATTCAGTATATTTATTATTTAATTCATTAAATTGATATTGTATTGTGTTCAATTTATGTGAAAATAAAAAATAAAGTGATAGTTGCAGTTTATTCAATTGTGTATCGAAAAACGTTTAGTGGACGCTCTTCCCTTTAATTGACAACTGCGAAAAACATAGCCGGTGTGAGAGTTAGGGTCAGTTCACACGATAATGATTTTAGGGACAGTATTGCAAAAAGTCGCATCGTATTCGTGAAAAAGGAAAAGTTATATATTAGTTATTATTAATTAAATCAAATATCTTTTGTTTATTTTTTTAAATTATTAATATCATATATTGTAGAAAAAAATCTGTTATAACGCACGTCCAATAATGTGTTTAGATCTCAATCCTCGTCGCATCCGCTCCGACTAACTGACTGATAAATTATGATAAAGTATGACGTATTATGTCGTTACGTCATTTATTATGTATATGTCAAGTTGACATAATGAATTGAGTTTCTTTTGTATTTATTCTATTTTTTTGCTCAATCTATGTACACACATATTAAAACCAAAATTATTGTTTTAATACAAATAGTATTTATATTTATGTAGAGCTTATTACATATATTGAGCTTAAAATTTTGCGAATCAACACTTTTTACATGTCCAGTGGCCTGCGAACTGAGATAACTTCGTTAAGCCAGATTATACACGTTATTTACACATTCATTTTATAAAGCAAAGTTGTATACAAAATGTGAAGATTTATAATAATCACATTTTTATATGTATACCTATATATTTTTAAAGTAAATTCGAGTTTTATGTAGTAATTAAGATAAAGGAATGTTTTGTATGGATAATAAATTAATCTAAACAAACTTTTTTATGTCTCATCATCATAGTTTTTATTAAGCTTTTGCAACGATGCAATGCTCAAAGATAAATTAACATATTACATTTGCGCATCATTAATATATTGACAGTTGCGCGAATTTTGGCTTTATTTCAAAAGTCAATTAAATAAATAACTTTTTCTTACACCATCTAAAATGATTAATGTCCGTCATGTTACCAATATGAATGGAGCGGTTTGTTTATTATTTATAATTTGAACGCATTCTAATTTCTAATATAATATTATATTTATATATCATGTTTTATAACGCATATATTCAACATGTATTTTTGAAGCTTTTACGGGGACATGTGACAATGTGAACAACGCCAATTATTTTTTTGATGGTTTCGGTGGTTACGATATTTCGTTAATAAATTATATTATGTACACTCGAATCCCAACTTCCTTTAGTTATTTTATAAGATATAAGCCAATAATTATGAATTTAAACCAGAATTTTTGTTGTTCATTTTTACTAAAAGAAAAAATTAAACTAACGTACATATCAATCTATTATATTATACATAAATCACAGCAGACTGTTTCATTTTATTTTTAATATACTAGTAATACAGGAAATATTTTATAAAATTTCAGAGTTCTCTTCAATTTTAATATATATAATAATTACTTAGTTTAATATAAGTACAATATATAAAATCTATTTGTAATATGTATGTGTGTGTTAATATTGTAGTAGATCGACAGAAGAATAAGTACAATGCCATAAAAGCAGATTATCATCCTGACGGTGGCGTTTTATTAAAACTCGTCAATAAAAGTTTCATTTTAAAAATCATAAATGATACAACAGAAAAATTATATTCTTCTAATTTTTTATTTTTTAGATATAATATATTTAGAAAACCATCATGTTTAGCAAAATTATTTGTTACTAATACAAGATTTAGAGAATACTTAAATGAAACATTAATTAACTATTCATTCTAGTACTTATTGTTTATATTATTAATTCAATACAAGAGTGCGTATATTACGAAATTACGAGAACACATTGGAAATACACATTGGAAATAAAGGAGGTCTTAACATAAAGGTTTTAACATAATTTAAGTAATATTAATTAACTTATGTTAACCTTATAATATACCCTATAATTTAACTATTACATATATATGTATATGTATTACTTAACAATAATTATCAATTGTACGTCGAATTTTATTATACATTATGAGAGATAAATGTGGTGGATTCTTGAGATCATATTATAACAACATAATATATATTCTTTGAAAGCTTATAATGACGAATATTAGCACTAAGAAAACAAATATCAAAATAAAACAAAAAATATATATAGAAATGCTATCACTAATTTCCCTAAGATCAGACTTTAAGAATGGAAAAGCAGACAGATAATATATCTACTCTCGCAAACAGCAGACATTCTTTGAAAAGAATGTTCTTTATACCGAGATACGATTACCGGGAAGCCGTCTGTTCCGACAAAGAAAATTTCATTCGTAATTCAAACATTTAGGAAAATGTCTGTCACTTGTGGTTGTTTGTTCTAAATTTCTTTACTTACAAATTATTTGTTTCTGAGAAATTAATTCGTATTTGAATATATATGTTATTTGTTTAATAAACAAGATAAAGATAGATACAAGATATCATAAGAAATGATAGAACAAGATAATGATAACTATATTATTTCTTAAATCATTTCAAATGCTAAATATAATTTAAAATATAAGCGGTGGGGTTAAGACGCCGATAATTGTCTCCTCACTCATTACTCTATCCCCGTCTGATATGAAATTTTGGGAAGTTTTTATATTGAAAATTCTGTGAGCACAATAGCAAGCTTCTGATAAAGTATAGTCCAGTCTTTTTACCTCACCTTTAACAATTCTAAGACAAAGCACAACTGCAGAATGAAAGGTTACTAATTGTTCTCTCATCTATAACTTTAAGCTCTGACATTGACCAAATGTTCTGTTTCAAGATTTAGTACTTTTTAAAACTTCTTACAATTGAGCTTTCGTATCCCTACTCTTTAATTATTACTAATTAAGTATTATAAACGTCTAGTAAATAACTGAACAATATAAAAGTAACTAAACAAATAATTATAGTTTGAAATTTTGAATCTCTAAAGAAGTCTTGGTAATTAAACTCGTTCAAGCATAAGTTGAAATTATAGCTTTTTTCTTTAGCCTATAATTAAAGTTAAAACGGTTAAGCATGTTTAAAGTCAATTTTAAACATTATTTTGTTTGTGTCATTGTTTCAATGACATCCTGCAAGGTTAGAAACATTGTTTTGAAGTTTGAAGTTTTGCTACCACGAGATAAAGACAACTATGCGTATATAGAAAGACAATTTTATCGTTACATCGTTAGCGATACGGTAACTGATTTGGTAGAGTAACGGACGGGTTTTCTAGATATGGGTGTCTTCAAGAAAAAAGTGTATAGGTTGCTAGGTTAATGTATCTTACGATCTTTGACTACATTTCCACTTACCATCAGGTGGAATATAGTTTAGCATTTATTTTATTTAATATTTATATACACACAGAATACATATCAGATATACTTATTAAAAATACCCAGTTTGTTTTAAAAAATTCTGCCCAAATCGATTGACTTTTCTATATATATCTTTAATTACCTAATTATCTTTAATTACCTACATTAACAGATCCTAGTAACAAAATTTCAAGTGATAGTTAGGTCAACTAGCGTTAGTTATTTTGATATGTGTATGATTGAGATGTAAAAATAATACGGATTTAGGCCGCTCACAGACGGTTAATTACGAAGCGTTTCTAAGATCATTCATCCATTCATTTATCACTTCATTCATTCTTTTATAATCTCGAAAGATAAGAAATTGATACTAGAAACGTGTTAAAAGTAATATGTGAACTATTACCTATAACAGGACAATCGGTAGAGAACGCGAACGAGAACGAGAACAAAACCATGGTTAACTTGCAGCAAATAAAATATGAGGCACTTACTTTTCTGTAAAAATGAAACAGTTTCCGAAAGAGAAAATGAAACATTTAACTCCATTGAAATGAACATCTCCTATCATCTAGTGCCACATAAGAAATGAAACATTAACAAATAAAACACAACACATTGAAGTTCAAATTAAAACACGTTATACGACTATAACAAAGGCACGATCTAAAGTCGAATCAGAAACTGAATTTTAACATTTTCCACGAGCCGTGCTTCACACTTTAAGGTTTTCAATTACAAAAGAGCTAGACTGTTGTTGTGACAACCATTGTTGCTAACTTAGTGCTCCAACGAGAGGCAAGTTGTAAGCTGGCGCCAAATAAATTCTCCTTGCTATATAAAATTAGATATGAAAAACAATAATACATATTTTTTTTAATTTTTATTAAGTTATCATAGAGCAGTAGCAGTTTTATCTTGAAAATATAAAATTAAAATGTGTAAAACTTTTTGAATTAAGTCAAAATCAAAATATATATTTCATCAATAACCAACACATTACAAGAAAACTTTAAGGTTAACTTTTTGTTTTGAGTGCAATACGCTCCGGTGCCAAAAAAAGTCACTTACTAAATTCATACATTAATACAAACTTATAAGATGAGAAAAGCCTTATATAAAAAATATTATTAAATGCAAATATGTGTGTGTGTGTGCGTGTGCGTGCGTGCGTGCGTGCGTGTGCGTGTGTGTGTGTTTGTGTATGCGAAAATAAATCTAAGTAAGGTTAACAAACATATATATATATATATATATATATATATATATATATATATATATATATATATATATATATATATGTAAGTTTATTTTTGTAATTCGGTTCAATAGTAAACAATTTGTTTGTTCTATACTAATACTACAAAAAAAAAAGTATGTTTCTATGTATGTAAAAAATATCAATATCTATGCTTGAGTTTTACATAATGTAGGCTTTATATTCTGTTAGAAGTATTATCTATATATATAAAGAACGATGTTTGTATATATGAAATCGATGAACTCAGAAACTATTGGACCGATGATTATGAAAATTGGTATGTATATGTATTTTTCCACGGAGAAGGTTTATATGGTAAGCCCATTGATGTAACTCGCCACCAGGCGGCGCTGTCAAATATAGACTACCGCCCCGTTCAACCGATTGTCATAAAAGTTGGTATGACCATGTATGTTTCCTCGAAGAAAACGAATATGCTATGTCCATTGATGTAACTTGCCACCAGGCGGCGCTGTCAAATATCGACTTCCGCCCCGTTCAACCGATTGTCATAAAAATTGGTATGACCATGTATTTTTCCTCGAAAAAAACGAATATGCTATGTCCATTGATGTAACTCGCCACCAGGTAAAGTAAGGGTTAGCCCAGCGAAGCGGGCTGGGTTCGCTATTATACTACTAAAACGCTAAGAAAGATAACAAAGCAATGTATTTCTTTGAAATACTGTCTTAATTTGTTAGGTACTTTTTATGATTTTATTTATTTTGTGTTATCGTTAATTATATTTGTTTTAAATATGTGCTACAAATGAAAAGGTAACAGTTATTACTAAGATATTGTTTAATAATATGTTATGTAAGCTGGGAATATATATTCCAGCCACAGTAATTATCTAAGCACGAGTGTATAAATGAACTTCAAACAATACTAAAGACCTCATGCCTTAGGGAAACACGGCATTATTGTTTGATATCCCAAACAACGAGAAACTTTCCAAGGGACTCATTATGTATAATATTTACTATATATCTAAGTATTATTTATTATTATGTATAAAATTAAAGTAAAAAAAACTGGTAGAAACTTTTACACTGATTTGTATAACCATATATTGACGAGTTTTAAACTTTACGTTCAGGCAGTTCCTATAACCTCGGGTGACTAAGTGACTAATAAATCCTGAGACAGTTTGAGATGCGAAACTAAGAATAACAGTGTATTAAATATGGTATTTACTCGCGCTTTAATATACTTACTTTACAAAATGTCAGATATCTCTAGTTCTATCTATAAGTCTCTTTTGGATTGTTATTCTTGTAATGGATTTTAATGGTCTTGAGTCTGCCAAGTTTGAATAGAGATTTTGAGAGAGAGAGAGTTTATCGAACATGGTATTCTCTCTCTTGTAGACATGACCTATTATCTATTCCCTACCTCTTCCAGTCCACTAAACCTAAAGCTGCAGTATTGGTCTTATGGAATGTATCTAAATAAGTCTACAGAATCGTTTAGAGGATGCCAATCTCATTATCTGATGGAATAATCATAATTACATAAATTTTAATCGTAATGTTTAATAAAGATATTTTAATAATTTATAACAAGCATACCAAATTATGACTATGCACAATACCAGAGTATAGCATAGCATAGCATAGCATAGCATAGCATAGCATAGCATAGCATAGCATAGCATAGCATAGCATAGCATAGCATAGCATAGCATAGCATAGCATAGCATAGCATAGCATAGCATAGCATAGCATAGCATAGCATAGTATAGCATAGTATAGTATGTAATGATATAGTATTTTAGGCAAGTTTAAGCGTAATTGCTGCTGTATTCTTTTTCTTGCCAAAATGGTCTTGACCTTCCATGCCATCACGCCATCATAAACTTCAAGTCCTTCACATTTTTAGTGTCCGAAAAAGAAATTATAAAAACCGTACTATTCTGATTAAATCCATTGCTTTAGGTGAAGATGAATTCACACTAGAATTTAATAAACTAAAGTCTACTTTAGATGGTCCTTTGATTGACTTCTTCTTCCTATATTATCCATATCTCGTTTTCCATATTAAATTTATTTACAAATTTATTCATGTACCAAATTTGCTCCACAAAATATATGGCATAGAATGAGCCTATCTCTATAACTATAATATAATAATAACTATATATAATGTAGCTGAATGAATGTGATGTTGATCTTTTGGAATGCAGAAATAGGTATGTTGACACAAAATATGATAAACCCACACACTTACACTTAAAAAATATACTGAATTTAATATGAAAATTATATATAGGATCAATGCTATAGATTTATATACCAACTCAATTTAAAAACGATTATTGTTTAATTATTGTTTTTTCTAAACGTATATATATCTTCATATTGTTTTATTTTATACTGGCTAGAAATTTTATTTGTTGTTCCGTATTGAATAAAAGTAATAAGAAAAATATTTAAAAAGTTGCTTTAAGCAAACTTTTGAAACATTAAAGAGATATCCGGATGCCAAATCGTTATAGTTGTAAGTTGCAACTTCTATTCATTGACGCGCTTAAAGTCGTGAGCGAGATTCCATTCTGGTTTTCAGGAAATTTGCTTCAACTTTCTGAACTGACGTCTAAGAAAGGTAGTAAATCTTGCATCAAAGAACTTTGTTGATAAAGAGTTTAGGATGAGAGAATAATCTGCCTTTACGTTTCTGGAACACTAAATTATACCAACCAAACCAATCATACCAAACGATATTATAATATTTTACCAACACCTTTACTATATCTGTCATTTATCATCATCATGTCATTTTTAATTTAAGAGTAATTTAGAATGATTGTCCTATTTCATTACATATATTATAATATTTCACTTTCTACTTCACCTATTTTTACTGCGTCATTTTAAAGTAATATTTAAAGTTAAATGTAATTATAACGAACTGATATATTATATAAAAAAATAAATTATGAGAAACTGATAAGGAAAGCATCAGATAATTTGGTAAACAACTATAAAAACACTAATATTAGTATAGTTATGATGCAATAATTTTCTTACAGCAATCTCTTCATTTTCATCTGCTAACAGCTGGAGGCTACTTGATGTTTTAATGAGTTTCTAAAGTTTACTGCTTGTACAACAATTTAACAACTTTAAGAATTTGAATACATTAAAATATTTTTATTTGTTTATGAATATTACATAAAGTATTAATGGGTACTGATTGAAAGATACTGAAGAAAGAAGATACTGATTTTTGTATTTTCGCCGAAGTTCATTACTACAAAAAAATACATATAAGGATTACGTCGTAATTTAGGTTAAGGTGGTGCCATCACAGTCGTATTTGCCTTGTTTCCCGCAACTATATATATCTATCTTGCAAAAGACGTAAGAATAAAGGAGGAGGGGGGGATAGTTACAGTATTAATTAATTATCTCTGTGACACATCGAACCTTAAATGATTATTCGGTGAAACTTTATCACAATTGCTGGAACCTATACAGCTGTTCTGGAACAAATCAGCCTAAAGTTTAAAAGGTAAGTGATTGTTCTTAAATCAATAGCTTGAAACTCCAACATAAACTAAGTTTTCGGGTAAAAGATTTAGTGACTTACTTATACTTTACCGCAGAGAGTAAAACTTAATTTCCTATAATAATCGTATACTATTCAAAACTTCAGTTGAAGCACTTAAAATTTTCAAACTGAAATCAATTTTATGCTTTCTTTATATATTATTGGTATTGGTATGGTATTTTATCTTTATGAATTTAGTTATAGTAGATACCGACATCTTTTTTATTAAATGTATATCATCTAATATCTTACAGGTTTTTCGTACATCTAACACTATTATATCCGATTTTATATTAATACTTACTGAGCTTAAATGTGTTATCCCTGGGAATGTTTGTTGCCCAAGGAACAGTAAGCTCCACAAGTATCACGCGCCTCAGATGTTTAGAATAAGTCCGGTCTGGATGACGAAACACCAACATCCCCAGGGGTTTTGTAATGCTTTTCATTAGTCTATCATGAGAGTCCAATCAGGAGTCGCGCCTAAAATTGAATAAGGCTTCGCTTTTGATTTTTTGGAGGAGCCTTCTTTTATGAATTCTATAGATCGTTTGGTGGTTGTTATACCCTTCCGCGCTCTTGCTACTGAAAGACTAACCGCTTCCCGTATGATTTCTAATACCACATGGTGGTTTGTTACAACAATATATCTCTATAATCATTGAAAATGCATTAAAATAAAATTGTAATTAGTTCAATGATGTGTACAAATTTTTATTAATAAATACGTGTATATATCATTAATACACTACTATAATTAAAATATCTGTGTAAGCTATTAAGTTAAACTGAAAGAAGCCAAATTTTAATTGGTAATTTAATGTTTTTTGTCCAAATATTTTATTAACAAAAGTTTACTAGTCGCTGCCCATCATTCATGAAATGTATACGTAACATTCGAAATGGTGCTATTTTCTAGTATTTCCAAATAATTAATAAATAAATTATTAGTAGGCGCTATTATCTTGTCTACAGAAGACATTGAAATCCCCATAGCGATGTAAATGGCAATAATAACTGAATGCTAATGTGAGGTATATCGTGTGGAGACATGTGATTTGATTAGTTATGGTAACGACTGCGCGTTTCGTAATTATATAAAAGTCTATAACTTTATACGATTTATAATGTAAAGTAATTTTAGTAAGTAGAAATTAAGTTAAGGTTTGTTAGAAACAAACAATAAACTCTATATATACTTCTTAGGAAGAACTAAATGAATTTGACTGAAAAGTTTGCCTAACATAAATGCCTTTGCATTACGCATAATTAAGATATAAAAAATATTTCTATCTAATATGTTTTTTTTCTTCATCTCTTCACACTTTTTCACATGAGTAGTATTAGTTTAGTTCTTTTTTACGTCGGTTATGATAACTTTGTTAATAAGAGCTTAAAATTAATTGAATTTGTTATCACAAATACCAATAATTTATGTGTTTAATATCTAAAATCATACAAATATTACGATTGAGTAACAAACTAGGTAACTATCAATCAATACAATATAATATTATTTTAAGCAAAAGAAACATATGAGAGACGGAAAACTGGTCTACCAAACTTTATAATTGGTTCCATGAATATGCATGTTGCAGTAACTTAAAAAAAATACTGAAATTAATAATTAAAAAAAGAAGAAATAATTGCAACAAAAATGGTTAAAATACCACAATATTTGATTTAAGGTTAGAGTAACTTGTTTGAAAATATTTATAAACATGTACAGCCATGTTAAGGTTATTTAAATTTATATAAATATAGAATGAAAAACAAACCGATACGCTACGCTAGCGATACGGTGGCTCAGTTGGTGGAGCGACGGGACGGTTTCCCAGTAGTCACGGGTTCGAATCCCTGCCCGTATCGGTTTATTTTTCATTCTATATTTAAATAAATTCAGAGCTTATGTTTACATAAATATCTTTTTATTGTAGAATTCTTCAACTAAAGCTATTTTGTAATTTTTTGTCAGTTTGTTAAAAACATAACTATCATATTACTTTGACACCCGCAGAGTTTTATTCAAGCTACTTAATATTCAGCTCGACTGCCACATTTGAAGCACTCAATAAATTATTCAGACTGTTTTACAAGTTATAACTTAGTTTGAAACTTACAAATATTTAAGCACATTTGTTTTGTTCATGAAGCAACTGACAAGGGTCAGAAATTCCAAAACATCTATATTCGGCGAACTAACGCACGCGTTACGACAGTCTATCACTGTCAACATTGTAACAGAAAAATGAGAAATAAATGAGCATGAACCGATTAGTCAACAGAGCAGTTCCTGGTTAAAAGTTCCAAATCCAAATGCCATACTGTTGTTAATGTTGCTCAATTTCTATTGTACGTTAATGAATGCTTTTAATTAACATTACACAACTCTATATACGAGGTACAACAACATTTGTTCAATCCAGTAGTTTGTAATCGTTCAATGCGATGTCAGAATCGTTGTACGCTATTTATTAATGAGGTAAACAAATTACTCCTAATATTTATTCATTTGTTATTCTCTGATTCGTGGCATTCATTGTTAATTCAAACTAATTGGTTTACAGGACGTTCATTATTTTTATTTTTAATATACTTTATATCAAAAATAATATGTAAGCTTCAAAAATGTTTGAAAAAATAATAAATTATATAAATGTGTTCGGACAATAATAACATTATAAAACCTACTCGTTGCATTTAATTATTTAAATTGGATATAAAAGTAAGCAATGTTAATTCTTGTTTAAATTTGTTAAATTGGTTTGGTTTTTAATTGTTGATCAATTATATTTAATTGGTTTGGTTTTTCATATTTTTATAGAATAATATTTTGTTAGGTGCATGCGGTTGCGATTATGAAAACAATAAGATTGCGGTTTTTTGTTCAGAGCAGGATTTACTTCTTATTAACTGCTTAAGGTTGTTGTAGCTTTATTTTTTTTACTTGAAAAAAAGTTTTTTAGGCTTTTTATTACAATTAAAGTTGTAAAATATGATTCACATCGTTATAATACTACTAAGTCCTACATTAAGACGATATTCATATTAATTTATCAAAAGGACATGAAACTTAAGATTCTACAAAATGGTAGATATTCACATACGAAAGCAAATTAGTTTATATTACTTAGGCAGTTGGTACTAATGTCTTCTTAATTAGAGTTAGGTAATTATGAAGACATTAGTATAAGGTATAAAGGAAAAGTAGAAGGTAGGTCTTGAAAAAGAAATATTATATTGTAAGAATAAAGAGTGGTAATCACCTAAAAAAATAATTTAACAAAGATAGAAAATTATTGATTTTTAACAATAATATCAAATGACTCCAATGAAACTAAGAAATTAATTTAAAACAAATCGTCAACTCTACTTTAATATAACAACGTAAAGATTACTTCCATTTGATCCGAGAACAAGAAGAAAAATGAATGTAAAAAATTTGAATGATTAATGTAAAAAATTTGAAAAATTTGAATGATTATTATAAAAATTTGATTGAATCATTATATTTATAGATGTTTTTGGGGAGAAGTCTATTTTCTGTTACAGTATGTATTCTATTGAAGAAAACATAAATAGAAAACTCGGGTAGTTAATATTTTATATTAGGTTATGTATTTGGACATGTAGTAAGAAGTTACCATTTCATTAAAACTTTAAAAGCAAGGTTCGATATTTTTATAAAATTAAGTCTTACTTCCTTAATGTAGAAGTCTGGGAAAGGTACTAAATCTTCTAAATATTGCACTGAAAAAAATGTTTTATATCAGAGCTTCGAGTTATGGATGAGAGAATAATTACTTTTCTTTTATTCTGCAAGTTTGAGAATTGATAAGTAGGTTGAGGCAAGATGCAGTTTGCCATTTAGATGTAGAACACCCTATTTTGTATTTATTTTGTAATTCCCATTCAACCTATTTTTACGACTCATTCACATAATTCTTGGTACTTATAAATAAAATCGTCACATTTAATTTTTTAGTTAGTTTGTTATATAAAGTGAATAATATCGGTCAGCATACGTTTATAATTTACAAGTTCCCAAAAAAATAATGTTTGAGTAGTTAGTTAAACCCTTACATATAGGAGTTATACACGCGGCATACATGCGGAAGATACGCTGCAGACACGCGACAGACATGTTGTTTCATTTTTTAGTTTTGTTTGTTTTATGCAATGAATAATATCGGTCAGCACACGTTTATAATTTACAAGTTCCCAAAGTATTGTTTGAGTAGTTAGTTAAATCCTTACGTATCGAGTACGCTGTACGCACATCCACCGCTCGTCTAGTTATGATGATCAACTCTGCACAAGACACTCCAAGGGGACCAAATTTTATTAGTATTATTTAACTTATAAACTGTTCACTTACAAAAGTGTAATGTCATTATTAATTATTATATATTTTTTATTATGTATTAGTATTTGGTTTTCGAATAGAATGTGCCATTCAGTTCGGGAATAACTTAAATATAGGTGAACTGCAGACACACAACAGACCCACAGAAGGCAAACAACAGACTCACTGCAATCCCACGTTATACACACGGCAGACATGCGGCATACACACGCCTGATACGCGGCAGATACTCTGCAGACACGCGGCATACACGCTGCAGATACGCGGCATACACGCTGCATATACGCGGCAGACACGCTGCAAACATGCGGCAGACACGCTGCAGACACGCGGCAGACTCGTGGCAGACATGTTGTTTCATTTTTTAGTTAGTTTATTATATGCAATGAATAACATCGGTCAGCATGCGTTTATAATTTACAAGTTCCCAAAATATTGTTTGTTAAATCCTTGCCTAAGAGGGGGGTATTGTAACATTTTACTTTTAAATCGATTGGAAAAATATATATATTTTAGTTATTTACATTTTTCTACGCGATTGGAGCTACTTACCGGTTCCTTTGTGAGTTCGAGTACGCTGTACGCACATCCACCGCTCGTCTACTTATAGTGATCAATTCTGAAGAAATAGTCTTGTTTGCGGTAACCCTATCTGATTGTAAGGACGTTCAGCGGTTAAGATTACATATAGTTTACGAGGGTATATATATGTTTTTTTTTCTTGTGGCCAAGTATTTGCAGAATGTGAATAAAAAGTATAGATAGATCTTGTAAAAAATAAACTTGTTATTAAAATGCTCTTAAACTACTGACCCACACCAATTTCTTTTATTTTTACCAATGACATAAAGAATCTAATAATGGCATATAATAATACTTCGTGCTCACTTTTTTCTTCAATCTATTCATAAATTAAAAAAGATACTTAATTCATATAATATGAATAGGTTATAAGAAGGAAGCCGTAAAAGGAATGATTGATGTGCGTGAAAAATGATATGACAAAAAGCAAGTCAACTGTAGACTTACAGTATACTATTTGGGATAAGGACAGATGGATAATGATTAATGTCTGTTTTATGATTACGTATCTAACCTGTATACATTAGTTTAAATATCTTCTAATAATTTTATATGGAATCCTTAGATAATCCGTACTTTCTTATGTTCGTTGTTTATGTAATTTCTTAACACATTAATGATTTTACTATAAACTATCTAAACATTAAGTTCTAGTTATAATAATAAATGTCATAATTTTTTTTTAATATTTAAAGGCGATTCATAATCATTATTCGATCTATCAGTCATCTTATGTGGGTGGTCGGGCAAGGAGACTAGGGTTTATTAAAATCACAAAATAATCCGCAATATGATTAACAGTCTTTTATTCAATCTCACAATTAATTTTTAATATTCAAAATTATAAATGATTGCACTGATCTAATTCGATTAACATTCCACCGGTACACGTGGGTGCGTGCGCGAACACTCGCACTCAACTAGTAATGGCCGCCTCCCCAGCGCTCGGTGTTATGTCTTCTGTCAACTGTCACTTGTCAGTTTAAAAATTAACTAAATAGTCTTGTGCGCCGTCATATTCATTCTTCGACTTAAGGACATATATAAAATAATATCTTTTTGTTGTAACATTTATGATTTTTTAGTTGAAGCGTTGCAAACAAATACGACGGAAAATATATTTTTAACCCCCGACTAAAAAGAGGGGTGTTATAAGTTTGACCTGTCGATCTGTGTATCTGTGTATCTGTGTGTCTGTCTATGGCAATGTATCGGCCAAACGCGTGAACGGATTTGAATACGGTTTATTTTAATCGAAAACTATGTTGGTCGAGATTGGTCAAAATAGAAACAGTCGTCTCCAAGATATTGACGTTTTATTGGTAAAAGGTTTTTATGCAATAATTAGCTGCTACCAGCGGCTTCGCCCGCGCTGTATAGAAAAAAAAAGCCTTGTTATGTAGGCCAAAAGGTTTTTCACTTATTTATTCAGGTGAAATACTTTATTAGGGATAGCAGTTGCCCGTGTTTACGTCCACGTAGACTGTAAAAAATATAATTATATGGCTTATGATCGTAGTCGATCGTAGATCGTAGATCGTAGTCATAAAGAATCACGGGCAACAGCTAGTGATAATATAAATTCTTTCGTCATAGTGTTATTAGTGATTGTAAACAATTTTAACTATAATTGTTTATATTTATTAATATTCGTATATACCTATATGAAAAGTCTTGAAACATGTTACTTAATACATTTATAATTTATAATATTGTCGAAATTTTCACTCGGATCTTTATTTTTTCTCGTATTTATTATAATCTATGTTCATCAGATGGATAATGTAGGATTCTAAAGGTAAAATATTTTATTAAATCGGTCCAGTAGTTTCGGAGCTTATTCAATTCAAACAAACAAACAATCAAATCTCTCCTCTTTATAATATTAATGATGATGATGATGATTATTAAAATATAGTCTTTGTTCGTCAGGGATAATGTAGGATTCTAATGCTAAAAGATTATTTTAAATCGGCCCAGTAGTTTCGGAGCCTATTCAATTCAAACAAACAAATAAATCTTTCCTCTTTATAATATTGGGTTAGATTAATAGAAATACTTAAACAACTGAAAATTTGTGTGTCTGTACGTTCATTTATTACAATTAAAAAACCAATAACATAACGTTAAAAAGCAGAAAAAAAAATATATAAAAAACCCCCGATACAAAAAAGACTTCTAAAAAGAATAAAAATTATATTATTATGAATTTATTGAAGTTATTGCGTCGGGGGACCGTTTAATAAAGCAAGAAATTAAAATGCAAGTAAGTTACCAAGGCAAATAAAGAATTACGATATCGAATCGTATAGTCTAAGTCCTCAATGATTAACTTCATAAAATAGACACAATCGTCAACGTACGTACAAAGGTACCCCGACGCAACGACTTTAATAAGTACATATTAATATTATTTTTATTCTTTGTAGAGGTATTTTTTGTGTCAGAGGTTTTTTAATTTTTAATTTATTTTTTTATTGTATTGAATTTATTCTTAGCTCCCACTCGACCAACAAAACAATTTAATTTAATATTAATTTAAACCTCAAACTAACTTCGAAAAAAAAACAATTAAAAAACGTAATATCGTATATTTTTAAGTAACAACACATTTTGTATAAATTGACTTACTTGTTTATAATTTTTATAATTTGATTTAATAAAGCTATCGCAGCTCGCAAGCCACTGAACATTTTAACAAAGACTCGTTAAAGTTTGAAGCTTCACATTCTGTAGCTGTTTATTAAATTTATATCACACATATTTGAATCAAAACATTAGGTTAGTGTATCAAAATACGTATCCGTAGATTAAACAAATATATATATTACACTGAGGAACTGTAAATTCAAAATACACATATATGAAAATTTACAAAATATGTCCTACTTAATCATCATTTGTCAGTCATCTAGCTGAGTAAAAGCGTTGAGAGTTAGGGTCCAGTCCCATTGTCTGAATTTATAACAGATTTTATGAATTATATCTATTAATTTTAGCTTATAGAATTTTAGAAAGACATACAAATAGAATGTATAAAGCTTATGAATATACTATTGTCTTATATATCGTAATTTGGAAGAATAACAGTAATAATTATTTTTTTTAAATTTCTCTTGTTCATGTCAATAATTTATTTTTTATTAATGAAATGAAAGAAAGAAGGAATTGTATAGTCATGGTAACCATGCTAGGTTACTAGGTGTTATTAAAAATAATTCTTTTTGTAATATTTTCCTTATGGTATATGTCATGTGAATTGACCCTAACTCACATACCAGCGATGTTATCACAGTGCTTAATTAATGGGTACAGCGTCACCGAAATTTTAATTCACAGTAGAATAAACTAAAACTGATACCAACAGTTATTTTGTTGGCGTTTAAATTATAAATTCAATTGAACAAAATACATGAAAAAACATAATAGATATAATGGATTATAAAGTAAATAAACTGTTTTGTGGTAGATACCTAATAAGAATAAGGCATTCGTACATATATTAAATTTTATATATCCAACTTTAAGGAAAATCTCTTTCGGATTCTCCGGTTTAGTTAAACGTGAGACTCACAACTACAATTAAATGGGCTTATTATTGCGAAGAAAAAACACTATTTACAACCAGTTTATGATTTGCCTGTCAATAATTGCCTTGAATCAACTTCAAACATATTTACACTAAAGTACAAAAGTATGTGCTTCAAACCAATAATTTATTATTGAATAATATTATAGTTACATAACCAAAAGATAGCACATACACATAGACTGAAGCATGTGTGGTAAATGTTTTGATTCAGATAGTTAAATAATATAACTTATGATTTTTTTCTTAGTAGTATTTATGGTTTGGTTTATTTAACTCTGGGAGACAATTGCGTATAATTAATGGATCTTTATGTTTTTTGGTTTCCTGATTATTAGTTATCAATATTTTAAATAGTCTTGGTCATAAAAAGGCGGGTTTTTGTTTTCTATTTGAAATATATTTCGTATTATGGGATTTTGTATTAACCATACCCAAAAGGACCAGGTACAAAACCATACATATCATTGTATAAGAAAGGAAAGTAATTAATTTTCAAACCAAACCACTGTACATTATAGATCTTTTAAATTTGATAAACTTTTTATAGTAGGTATATTACGCTCTTTTTAGATATTCCAGATATGTAGGTATATATTTATCACTCTTGTGCCGATTCTTTGGTTGACCAATGAGAAAGGCACACTAATTATTACAAAAAATATTTCTTACAATATAGTCTTATAATATATAAGTTTTTTTTATTTATGTCAAGGATTGAATCATTTTCCTTGAAGTTTATGTTTTGTCCTTTTTAGTTGTGATGTACCGGTCGTAAGTCCAAGCAATAAAATACTTAAAAATGTTTCACTAAATGTGTCAAACTTTGATTATTTATCTATTTTTAAAATACCCATTGTTTATTTTCATCAACTATGTATGTTTTTTTATACTCAATCACAAAAACATGACAAATAACTTTTTTTATTTTTTATTTATATTTTTTTGTGACGTTAGCAGCGACAAGTGACAGTGACAAGTGAACATGACGCGTGTTTCATTACTCTGGATCCAGAAAAATCTTGGGAATTCAGAACTTCGTAATCATTTCGCACGGAGGAAAATAAAATTTAAACACCGGATGTTATAAACTAAAATATGTTCTCGGATATAATTTAAATTGTTTTTGTATGCTCTAATTAAATTTCTACGAACATCGTAAGCATCTGATAATTATAAATATCATTAAGACACATTAAATTTAAATGATCTCGGTTAAATCATACATTTCATTCGCTGTGACTTAAGAATCAAAATAGATATTAATATTTTTCGTCATTTAAACTCATTTATTGAAGTAAATTAGTTTATCTTGATAAAGAATTAGAAACTGTTATGACGCACCATCTCGTAGACTTATTTATAACAACACTTATAAATGAGTTCAGACAAATCTTAGTTATCTCGAATTAGTTTTAAATCTTCCTTCCTCTTTAAAAAAAAAAGAATGCCAAGAACATAATTTTTAGCTAATAGTATTGAATTTGAGTTACATAATTAAATAAAATTGAAACTACGTCTTTAAGAGCGTATCATTGTAATGCACTTGCAATATTAGATAGATACCATTATATAACGTAAACTACTGGAGCATCAATACATAACACCTTTGAAGTAAAAAATTATACAATTGAAATAAAATTACTATAATTTCTACACTATCAACTATCTGTTTTATTGTATCTTAATAATTATAACAATCGACATTTATTACGCGACAAACCAACCAAATTGAAGCCTGAATTTCAACAAACTAACGTGACAAAAGGTCATTTACCCCATATTTGTATCTAATTCCATTATCATTGTCATTTACATCGGTTCGG
The DNA here is from genome assembly GCA_959347405.1 of Napeogenes sylphis. NCBI lineage: Eukaryota > Metazoa > Arthropoda > Insecta > Lepidoptera > Nymphalidae > Napeogenes > Napeogenes sylphis. The sequence continues at coordinate 15,166,943 of OY365788.1, read as the reverse complement.
TCATTTTAGTATCAGTCCGATCTAGACAAGGTTTATCAGAAATGTTATGTTGTATATTTGATATGATATTTGTTTAAATTGACCTATTTTTGTAACCAAACTATTATTATAAATACAAATGTGAGTTCTTTTGTTTGTTACGCTTTCACGCTTTAACTGCTCAACTGATCATTGAGAATCATTATTACTAAAAACAAATAATCAAGGAAAAAAAAAATTAAAACCGCGAACATTTTTTTTCCTTTTTAAATATATATATAAAGTTGATATATACATACATATATGAAGTTGATTTATACTGGATATGTGATTATTATTTTATTATTATGTGCAAGATGATACATAATAATAAGATTTAGAGTTGAGACTTATTAATCGTTTGAAGATTAATTGAACAGTAAAAGTGATGTAAAAATTATAACTACAAGTATTTGTATTAAAAGTAAAAAATATATTTAAACTCAATACAGTAGTTGAAAATAATATTACATTTACGCTATATTACCAATGTTTATCTTTTGATAATTTAAACTATTATTTACATTTTAAACACATCTTATAATAATAAACACTTTTGTTCTGTAATGAATAGCACCAGCACTGTTATTATTTGTTGTTTTGCAACCAAACTAATTTATAAAATACTGGCGCAAAAGTTCCTCCAATCATTGGTCCAACCCAGTAAACCCAGTGCGCTGTCCAGTTACGAGTCCAAATAGATGGAGCCAATGTTCTCGCTGGGTTCATACTGGCCCCAGTTAGAGGTCCTCCAGCAAGAGATAGAGCAGCAATCGTGAAACCGAACTTCAAGGGAATCCCATCCACCTTCTCTTTATTTACCGGATCCCAAACAGAGCAATTGATGAAACCTAGTGCTAATGATAACATTATTTCAACTATCAGAGCCTGATATATAGCCTGGTTGGGATGTGGTGTAGTTGTACAAACACTGCCCGGTATCAAATCGAAAGGAGACACAACGAGTAGTAATCCGTAGCCGACGATTGCTCCACCGCATTGGGCTATCACGTAAGCTACTCCTAGAGGAATAGACATACTGCCCCAAATAACAGCGGATAATGTTACTGAAGGGTTCATATGAGCTCCAGATATATGCCCAAAGGTCGTGATATTAAACAAAACTACCAACCCAAAGCCTAGTGGAGCATACATCGGTTGAGTAGAAAATTCACTAAATGGGATAGTGGTCATACATCCCAAAAACAGCAATAACATTGTAGATATAAACTCAGCTACTAAAACTTTAAACTGCACCGACCACCAATTCATCATCACTTTAAAGGGAGACATTTTTGTTTTTGTATCAGCGAATCCTTCAACGACATTAGCAAACTGGTTTATGGATGTCACTGTCATTTTAGTTTCTGTCCTTATTCTTTTTATAAAAGTCCATACAATATACACAAAACATTCACAGTCCCTAAGTCATAACCATAGGCACTTTTAGTTAACTAATTTTAATTCGCAGCACACGACCGTTCTTGGAGACGGAGCAGGTGAAAATATGAATGTATTTTATATATGTGTACATTCACCGCGTGCATTGAATAATAACACAGATAGACCAACGACGTGTTCCAACTCATCTCTGTACTAGGTGAGATAAATAGTTTTATTATTACTATCTTGCATGTGTTTGTGTTATAGTGGATAAAAATAATATTTTGTATAAAATAACACAACTTAATAAATACTTTATTTGATTTTATATCAAATTTAAAGATGAAGTTTGATGCAGGTTCGAGTTATACGTTGAACAATATAATAAACTGAAAACTTTAATTCATATTCACGTTTCTAATAATAATAATTATTTATATTTATTACATTATTATATATCATGTACCATTATATTTCTATTATCTCTGAATTGTATTGATGAATTTGCAAACATAAATCAATATGCGAACTTTCTAATCTCTATGATTGTCTCATCTTTTAATATGTGCATAACTGGTTTTACCAATGTTGATTGGCAACAACGCAAAAAGCCAGCATGATTAACTGCTTTGATTTTAAGTTAAGTTTTATTTGATTCTTCTTCATCAAAGTAACTTTTACTTTAGAATTTAGATGGTATGAAAGACTACTATTAAATTTTGAAAATACTGCTGTTACTGGTTACAATAAGAGATAAATAACATGAGATTATGACTGCGGATCTTCTGATTTATAAATCTATCTCTCTTTGGGTTGTTTCATCTCTGTGTGTTTTGTTGAGATAAAATAAATATTTCATAATATATCTTATCATCTCACTATGTTAATAAAACATATTTACCATAAGATTAATAATTTAAATATAAGTAGGTATATTGTTGGTTTGTTTCGAACTGGTACTCTCATAAATCTCATAAATCTCATAAATCTCATAAACATTATAAATTATTACAAAATAGTATTTTCAAATTAGAAGAGGCGTAACTTCAATTTATATGGGAAACAATAATCAAATCACTATAATAAAACAAAAATAATGTAATCACAAAATTCCTTTCAATTATTTGGTGGTTGATAGTTTTCAATTGATTGTTTGGTGCTTTTTACTATCGGTTACGAATAAAATATAAACAATTAAATAGTCCTATCTTAATTGATAACAAATAGAAAAAATACAGGTATATTAACAAAATATTATGTATTGTCTTGAATAGTAGCTTTAACCATATTTCTAAACCTTAGTCTGCTATAAAAAAAAAAATGACGGTAATAAATTTTATTATGTACTCTATAAAAGGTAATTAGTGACCGGTTTTCTTAAAAAACAAACAAGCGTTGCGAAACACAAGATGCATAACTTTTACATAACCCCCAAAAGAAGATTTTATATTGTAATCTTGACACATTTAAAATTTCATATTATAAGATAATAACAAATAATACTAGCTGTTCAGCGCGACTTTCTTTAATGAAACAAAATTTTTTTAATTAATTTTATGGAATTTACTTGTGAACCTTGTCCTTGAAATAGATAAATAGACCAACTTACTGCTTAAAAAGTGTTGTTTTGAAAATGTATTATTTATTTATTTATTTATGTACCAAGATAAATATAAATGACAATGTATTTATGAAATAATTATTACATAGGATTACTTATCTCTTAGCAGAGATTTCTTCCAGAAACCCTTAATAAAAGTAGACATTGTGTTATTGACGGTATAGGTACGTAAAAGCTTAAAAATTTAAATAATTTAAATTAACATAAGCTAACACACTTAAATATAATGAATGTATATTATATAACTATACACACATATGTACATACTAAGTTATAATAAACATATATAATTACATATATAGATATATGTATACATACATACATACATACTCACAAATATATACATACATGCAAAGATATACCGATAACCACAATACATTCTTCAAGAAAATCTTAAGGTGAGAGTAAATAATTCTTCAACCTAAACTTAAAGGAAGCGATAGAAGGCCAGTCTTTATAAATGTGATTAGGGATTGAGTTCCAGAGTTGCGCAGCACGAACAGTGAAGGATTTGCGATAGAATATAGTATTGTACCGCGGTACATCAAGAAATTTTAAGGAAAGACAGGAACGTTCTGGTAAATTTCTGGGTGGACTTAATTGAAAACGATCTCGCAAGTAAGAAGGAGAAGATTTTTGAAGCACTCTATAGAGGAGCGTTAACACGTGCATATTCCGGCGGATTCGGATCGGGAGCCATTTCAATTTTTGGCGGTACTCTGAAATGTGTTCAAATTTGCGCAATCCATAGATGAAACGGATGCACAAATTCTGAAGTCTCTCTAACTTGCCAAGGAGCTCATCAGTTGCATCTAGATAACAAACGTCCGCGTAATCAAGGAGAGGAATCAATAGAGATTGCACTAGCATTATTTTAGTTTTAACGGGAAGGAAATTTTGAAGGCGTTTGAGGGAGTGTAAGGAATGATAGAGGCGCCTGCTTACATCGTTTACCTGAGGAATCCAGGTTAAATGGCAATCTATAGTCAATCCCAGATTTTTAACCGTGTCCAAATACTGCAACGGAGTATTATTATAAACTATATAGGGCAAGTTCGTCATATTTAAATTATTGCGTAGTTGTTTGCTACTAATTATTATAGCCTGCGATTTATTAGGGTTAACTAAAAGACCATATTCATGTGCCCACAAGCGTATATTATCCAGATCTTTATTAACAGATTTGATACATTGGTCTAGCTCTGAGAAGGTGGAATGTCTGTAAAGCTGTAAATCATTTATATCTGTCTATCTATCTATCTATCTATCTATCTATCTATCTATCTATCTATATACATTTGTTACGGAACTTAATCTTTAATAAAAGTTTTTTTATGAACATTTTGGACTTATGCAATTTTAACATGAAAATATATGTAATACAAATTAAAAACATTCTGGCTTTTAATTGCTTTGTTGTGTGTAAAACTAAATAAAACTGAGAAAATCTTTTCACGAAATATTTTTTAACTTTTATTATGCAAACCACATTATATTAATGAATCGCTGTTTTGCTTATTTAGGAGATGTGATTATAAGAATGGCAAAAGTAAAAGTGATAATATGGTGTACAAGATTTGGAAGAAATTAATAAATAACGATAGATTTTGATCAGACTATAATAGTAGGTCAATATACTATGATTCCTGATTACCAAAAAATACTTTTATTGAACCAGTTTTATGATTAACTTCCAGTGAATTGAGAATAATTTATTCATTTTTTATAATCAGGTAAAAAAGGAAAACTTCAACAAATAAATTACCTTATTCTATCATAAATATATTGTTAGTTAATAATTAAACACAATTAATAACAGCAGTAAGCTCCTAAGTTGAGGTGGGAACTAATTCGTAATATTTTTTCAAAGACTTACTTCGCGCATAAGGGATTTCATTTCTTGTTTTAGTTTCTATATTAAAAGGCCTCCTTTTGAAATCAATCTCTCGTATAAGAGAGATTCATTTCTTGTCAATAATCCGATGTTATAACAACGTTGTAGGGCCTCTTTTTGATGACTTCCAAGTTGTATTGATCTAGAAACACCTGTAACGGAAGTTCATTCCATACTTTGGTAATGCGAAGAAGATAGACAAACTTCAAGCATCCAGACTGATGCCATACTTGGAAAAATTATTCTTGAACTTAAATTTAACATATCTTTAAACTCTGAACATATTTTAAAGCTCAAATTTGTTAAACAAATAATAACTAGTGGTGGCCAGTGCCCAAAATTAGACCTTATTTAAGTTTAAATGTTTGTAAGGGTTTGGAACAACTTATATATATTTTTGATGTTGTTTTCTTTCGTCAGACGATATTAAACTTGTTGCGACTATTTGACATTAGATTAATAAATAGATGGCATTGACAATGTAAGTAATGAAATAGCTCGTGTAATATGTTATTATTGTTTTATGCATTTATTATAGTCCTAATGCATCTCACAGTTTATATTCCTCCGTATGCCTATATGTAAAATGCAAAAACTTTTGTTCCCGCTTATTATCATTTACTTTAACTTGATTATTATTACATAGCAGAGTATTATTGTAGCTACTTAATATTCAGTTCGGTTGTCACACTTGGAGAACTCAATTAAATATTCAGACTACATTAAAAGTTATAATTTAGTTTCCAACATACAAATATTTGAACAAACTTGTTTTCCTTCATGAAATCAACTGACATGGCTCAGAATTCCCGAGATATCAGTCTATAGTGAGAGGAGGCATGCATCACGACAGTCAACATTGTAAAACAACAGGTTAGTCAATAGAATTATTTACACTGAATAAGAACAATTGTTACTCGATTTGTGTTGTTTTAATAAGAAATGAACACTTTAGTAGTTGGTAATATGTTGAAATGAACACTTTAGTAGTTGGTAATATGGTTCAATACTATGGAATTGTTCGCTTTGCCCACACCACTGTACTATTTCTTACTATTTCATAGCGAAACTACAAAACACAAATTTTCTGTTTAAGTTGTGAGTAAATAGCGCTTAGGAATTTCTAATTAACTCTAGTTTGAAAATTAATAAGATGATTTTTTTTATTACATATAGAAATATATTTTCACAGCATTTTTGTATGACGTATTAATTATGTAGTAATTAAAATATAACTCTAGCAGCATTGTTAATTAAATAATAATAAGAGTTAAAACTTGAATAAGATAAGAAATTATCTATAAAGACCCATTAACTCATTATACCAGTTATATATTATATACTAGCTGTGCTTGCGACGCGTAGATTTCGATTTCGATAAAACGCACCCTAGGTTCAAAGTTTAATCAAACACCGTCAAGTAGTATTTCTAGTTTAGTGTTATATATTTTCTAATTTTTAATCACAGAGTAGGTAGAAAAGGAAGGTATTTTTAATCACAGAATAGGTAGAGGGAAGAGCCACTATTTAAAATTTGCAAAAATGTCTCTCCGCAGTGTTATGATATGATATGATTGTTATAGGAATAAATAAAATGTAAAGTGAATCCCATGACAATATATTCCCGAAAACTGCATCCAAGTAATCCGTTTCTGAGATTAGCGCGCACAAACATACGGACATACAGACGAACAGACGAAACGAAAAAACATTGTTTTGAGTTCTCTTGCTTATATTAAGTTCCCCCCGTATTAATTTTTGAAAATATTTTTTTCTGTGTTGTGTGCACAGCTAAAAGTAAAAAGACAAACAGACAAAGATTTTAAAAATGCTGAAAATGGATTCTGTTAGTTATCACTTCATATCCTGGTATATTTTTCTAATATTTTCAATGTACAAAGACTACTCCTCTACAGATTTATTACATGTATAGCATTTTTATTTCTCATCCGTTTTAGATGAAATAATAAACATTAAATGTTAAGTGAAGACTGTCATAATATATTCCTAAAAACCGTATCCAAATTGGTTATGCCGTTTCCGAGATTAGCGTGCACAAACATACAGACAAACTGAAAAAACATTGTTTTGGGTTCCCTTGCTCTTATAAAAGAACACCATGGGGGGCCTCGTGATGTTTTTTTAAGTATTCTCCATGTACAGAAAAAGACAATTATATTATATTCCAAGTATTGGCTAGTGCAATAAACTATATACACTGAGTTATTCCAAAATTTGTCAATTCATTTTTGCGCGATTCGTAAAGTTACGAACAGACACAAAGAAGTTATGAAATATATATCTGTATTTTGTATTAAGTAAAATGTCAATGATTTTGGAAAATAATATAGATTTATATAAATATAGAATGTAAAAAACTGATACGGGCAGGGATTCGAACCCGCGACTACTGGGAAACCGTCCCGTCGCTCTACCAACTGAGCTATTATTCTTCGTAAAAAATATTGTAATGTGTATAATCAATATATACCGTTTTTGTAATTTTGCATTAACTCAGAAAAAGTATTCAAAATATATTAGACCAAGACTTAGTCTTGTCTTTAGGTTTTAAGATTAACATTCTAAATAAATAACATTCAACAATATTTAAAAAGGAATAAAAGTGACCAATTATGTGCAATTGGTTTTTATGTTCGTAAAGAATCTTATTTTGTTGTATGTTGTGATTATGTAAACAATAGAGTTGATTTTTTCAGTTTAACACATCGATAGAAGTAGTTTATTAGGTACGTGGATATTACGGACTTAGTAATATTAGGCTTAATAATAATATCATTTTTATTCTTTTTAGAGGTCTTTTTGTATCGGGGGTTTCTTATTTTATTTTTAAACTTATAATACTGATTTCATTATTATACAAATTTTTACTTGCTTAAGTATTTCTAACAATATTGCATAAGAACCTTATACCGGCGCCAATAAAACCCCAATATTTTGGAGACGACTATTTTTATTTAGACCAAACATAGCTATGAACCATTTCAAAAAACCAGGCTTTCGATTAAAAAAAAAACACAATCAAATCCGTCCACGCGTTTGGCTGCTACATTGCCACAGACAGACACACAGATACACAGATACACAGATCGACAGGTCAATCTTATAATACCCCTCTGTTTGAGTCGGGGGTTAAAAATGAAACAAATAAAAAAATAGTGTGTAAATATATATTATCAATACCTAAACCTGTGATAAAATAGATTTCAAAGTATTAATTTAAGTTAATGCTTAAATTAACTAAATAAACTATCCTTAATTGTGTATATGGGAGGCTAGACCCATGAATATCTTAAAGGGATGGGTACAAAACTTAGGTATATAGTTCAGTAGTACTCTGGGATGACAGACACTCACAGACACATTTCAATCATTTTGTCACATAAGGATCTAAAACAAGTAGTAAACAACTTCACGAGATTTCTCTAGCCTTATTGGTTGTAGCTTAAGCCTTAAAGGAAAATTCTCTAAAATCAAAAACAAAGTCCATATGATTATAATATGACAAAATCCACCATTAATATCCGCATTAATTTAATATTAAGGCCTGATTTAATTACATTATTATTTACATGATAATAACGATTCAGTAAAATAGTAGGAATGAATATAGAATTGTAAATAATACTATTATATTTCCAATGCAAACAAATTAGAAAATAATACCAACTGCGCCTTGCTAATTGTTTGGACTATAATGTGCAGTTATGTAATTATGAAGACATTAACATGCAGTCAAAAGAATAAGGAAATTTCTAAGAAATATAATAAAAATAATAATCTTTATTTTATAATTACAAAATGAATTCACGTAGTTTTGTTTAAAGAATTTGTATAGTGTTTTATTTTATTAATAATTTTCTTTTTGAAATCAACAATAAAAATAATAATAGCTTATATTATAACAAATTTAATTAAATTGTTTTGTTTCCTATTAATTAAGTTGTTTGTTGTTGTACAGATTTTGACTTGTTCTTATAGTATAAAATTATGTTTTATGCTAAATCCTGCTGCTGCTCCAAACAGTCTAATATATAATAGGTATCAATTTTATATTACTAACAAGATCGTTAAAAGCTGAAAATTATTTTTAAGAGTAGATTATTTCGCGAGTAAAATGATATTATGATGTGTTTCGACTCTTTTAGTCAGTATTCTACTTTGAATAAATAATAATAGGGTCTTAGGCAACGATACTAATAAGTAGAAATATATACATGATAAATACTTCAAATATATTAATTAACCGGAAAAACTCAGAAAAAACAAACAGATATTCATCACATACGTACCTGTGTCTGTTAGGAATCGAATCCGAGTCTCTTTGCATCGCGTTACATTAAGCGTTTGCAGTGATAAAGTAAAAGGTGATAAAGTACGCCATTTTGTTGCAGTTGTATAAATTAAATATTATTTGTTTATAAATATTATCTGCTACAAACTTTAATGTTACAGAAAGGTTACAAGTGTTATGATTAACAGTTTGCGAATCTGCTTCTAACATATAATACACTGCTATAGTTTCTTTAAGCCTGACTATTAACGCATTTTTTAACAATATTTTATTTTTATTAAACAAAGAAAAACAAACTTGACAAAGTACGCAAAAAAACCTGGTATTGAATATCATTTTTATTATCTTTATAACCGACTTTTTAAAACATACATTTAATATAATAATTTTGAAAAAGTTTTTTTTTACTTTTTGTCTTGTGTTTACTTTTTATCCTTTAAAAGGTATTTAAATACTTTTTCAATTTATTAGCTTTTAAAGACTGAAAAGAGCCCAAACCAGAGACTCTGTGATTCAAATGTTGCGAAAATATAATTAACACCGTACACTCTCATACCATTCTATCTGACTGGTACGGAGTACCGGTATCTGCCATATATCCGGATCGGATGTTGGATCCAAACACTTGCCCAGCGTACAACACTAACCCTGAATTGGCTAGTAGTCCCATGATTCGCGCAAGTGTATACCTCAGGCGATCCTCCGAGGAAGACCATCTTGACCTACACGATATGAAAATTTGCAGACGCCTTAAATTCTCAACAGTTGAAGGAAGCCATCAGGAGTGACACCGAGTTCTATCAATTTAATAGTGATATATATAAAGGCGTGTGGACGTATTAAGGTTCTGGTATTATTATCTACGCTATTTAAATAACGTCTGATCAATTACTTGTGTAAGGAAATTTAAATATCTTCTAAAAACCAAGAGTTCTTTGGAAGAAATACAAACATAAAACACCATTTGTCTTTCCAAATTGCTCTCATTTATTTGTTTTATGTTAGATAAAGTAAATTGAATTAACAGCACATTCACTTACTCTGTAATACTGTATCTTTACAAGTGACTTCTACGCATGATGATTTCTCTAATATATTGGATTAATTTTTGGTTACAGTTCTATTTTGGGAATTAATATCTTTGAAAAACATAATCCTCGTCGTAACATTTATGAATTTTTAAATCCCCAGTTTTAACTGTCGAGTCTCAACCAAAGGGCACTGTCATGAGGAAAATCAATATTTATTGTATTGTACTTATTTTCAGTTGAGTAGGTACCAAAATATTTTAGATAGATTGGAAATATTCTATTAATATTACAAAACAATATTCAATATTCAAAAATACATTTAAATAGAACAGCAGCGCTTTCAACTTGTTAAGAGAAAACATTCATACTTTTACGAAATTAAAACTTTGAAGTATTTTGACTTAACTCCCAACTTTACTTAAGTTCGTTTTAAAATTAACGCAAACATACGAGCAGAATATTAATCTTTAACTAAGGACATGGATAATAGTTAATATGTTCATTTGTCTTGAACTATTTCCATAATAGAAATTTGAATATGAATTGAATATCTATAAATGTATGTGTAAATTATTTTATTATATTTCCAAACATCAAATTTACTGTTAATACATTTTGTATATAATGATACATTATAATGCTGATTTGGCGTATTAATAATAAGGCAATTGATTCTTTTCTATATGTTGAACTTTATTGTTGAGAATAAAGTCGCTTTTTGTTTTGGTGTTGTGGCTTAGTTACAGATAAGGCAAGAATTGAAGGTTTGTATTATTTCGCATCAAAAGCTAAATAGGATATAAGTTATATTTTTATTATTAGCCTATAAATACTTTACAATAACTTGAAACATATTTACTTAATAATTGTGAAAAATATATCAGAGTATAATCTGATTAGAGGTATTAGTCCCTTTTGGCGAATAATACTAATCTCGAAGACATAACAATCCATGCCTTGATACAAAAATGGATTGGAAAAAAAACGCAGTACATGTTCTTTAATAAATTAGTGTATTCCGAAATCTTACAAAAAAATAACTTCGTTAAAAAGACCCACTTTAAAACTAAAAAGTAATAAATAATGAAGATTTAATATTTATTATATACTACCTGATATTTATATGTCCTATTTACTAAAAGGTTTGAAGTCGGTGCCAAGCCATTTAGTATTAGAATTCGGTTGAATACATTTTCGTAATTATTTATTTTTTGTTTTTCTTCGTATCGATTCAAGCTAGTAATCATATTATGAAGATTGAGCTGCTTGTAATAATAACATTTAATTGCTATTTATTATATTTATTTACGTATCTTAATCATTAAAGTAGGCATTTCATTGTATTAATTTGCTCGTATTCATTTAAGTGGTTAAATATAATTATTTGTTTAATGCTTGGCACCGACTTCAAACCTATTAGTAAATAGGACATAATATAAATAATAGGTAGTCTATATCTATACTAATATTATAAAGAGGAAAGGTTTGATTATTTTTTTGTATGTTTGAAATGAATAGACTCCGAAACTACTGGACCGATTTCAAAAATTCTTTCACCGTTGGCAAGCTACACTATTCCCGAGTGACATAGGCTATGTTTCATTTTCAAAAAAATAGGGATGATTACTAAAACTTGAATATTCTAACGCAAGGTGTAAAAAAATAAACAAAAAACTGCGTGCGCTGCGAAAATGGTGAAAGTTACGCAAAAATGATGTTCTATGAAATTGTTTCTCTTTAAAAGTTTTAAAAAGAAGTCCGCGACAAGATATATCTAGCTTTTAAGGTTGACTCACTATAACGTTTTCTATGGTTATGAAATTAGTTCTAAAATAATATACAATTTCACTTTCAATAGCTAGTATATAATAAATATTAAATCTTCATTATTTATTACTTTTTAGTTTTAAAGTCGGTTTTTTTAACGAAGTTATTTTTATTTAATACTTTTTAGTTTATTGCCACATTATCAATTAGCTATGGGTAGACCTACAAAAGGTGCTGCGCGTCTTAAAAAATACAGATCTCAATAAACGGGAACGAATAAAAGTAATCTTCTCCGTAAAAATCTCTTTGAAACACAATTTCACGTTCTTGTGAAACTATTAAAGACTTCACATATCCAAAACAACAGATGTCATTAGTCACAGCACGTATTGATTTCCTTCCGGAGGAGTTAGTTCAAATTTGGACAAAAATGCTCATAAAATAAAAACTAATGGGTCTACCTGAATCAAATTTTTATGGGACCAATTCGAAACTATTCCGCATCAAACAAAAAAAGAATTACGTAAATCGGTTCAGAAACCGCAGAGAAATCGGTGTACATACATAATAAAAAAAAAAAAACCGGCCAAATTGAGAAACTCCTCCTTTTTGAAGAAGTCGGTTAATAATAGAAAAGGTACTCCCAAAATGATATAACACTCCCATGTTTTAATAGAACCTTTGACTTATTAATAAAACCCACTAACCATTAAACTAAGATATTTAGCTTTACCAGTACCAGATCATACCAGTAATAATGAATTCATTGTTGTTAAGGTTTGTCAATAGATCATCAGTGCCATGAAAGATTCAGTAGAATCCTAAAAGGTGTGGAATTTGAAATTTTTCTAAAAACTTTTATAGAAGGTTTTTAAATAAAAGTTTTGGTTATAAATACAATACCAATTCTCCAAAAACCTAAGCGCTTTTACGTTTATTTAAGTTATATTATTGGAAGGAAGGAAGAAGGAAAATAATGCAAAAATAAATGTTTTTTATGTCGCTATATCCTCTACGATATTTTGATAGAGAAACAAATGATGGCTTACCTTTAAGCTATTCCAAAATATATAGGGTATGGAAAAGAACGTATTTTGTCCGCTTCTTGTTGTACTTAGCACTTGCATTTATTAAGGTTCCCGTACCCAAAGCCTTAATTAAAACAAAATCTTTTTACTAAGACTGCTATTTGGCATTTTCTACCATGTATAAATATGAGTGTAATTGTGTGTTATTAGTATGAGTAGTAGTTTCTAACTGACATTTAACATGATTGTGTCATCACGAAAATCATAGTTACTTAGTCAATTCTTTTGTTCTCGAAGATTGTATGATTGTCAACTTCCTTGTGAGTTTATTAAAGTGTGGTTTTTTATAATCTTCTGAGACGTTTTTATTATAATGTGTTCATGACGTATAAAAGTTAATATAGCATAAAAACTAGTTTACTTACTATTTTATTAGGAAATTCTAGTAGTAATACCTCTTTACTTTTCAACCATTGTTACCAGTTAGGTATCTTTATATATTTAGTATTTTGATCTTAATTATATTAACTTTCAATTATTATATTATTTGAGTAGATACTATTTTAAGTATTTGAATTGAAATAAATTATATGATTTCACTCAGAACTTTTTTTATAAATGGAAATTAGAGCAATAATCTTAACGTTTCATACGTGCAATGTAAGCAGACAAAAAAATGTTGTTGTTATTGATGTAAAGAGGCTGCCTGCAAGAGGTGGCCAATTAATTACAAATAACCCTATATATGTATATATATATATATATATATATATATATATATATATATATATAAGTTTTATATACGTTTACCAACAATCTTTGTTGTAGTTAAGATGATAACTCGTTTTCATCCCATGAACTATTATATATTTTGTAAGGATGTTTATCAAATTTTATTAAATGAAATTATCTATTCACTTACTGCTTACCTCTTAATAGTATACCTCAACGATTTGCGCATTTTCGGCTTATATATTAGCCTAAAATAGAAGTTATTTTCAAAATTCTATCAAAAACTCTTTTAATTATCGGAAATATGCCAACTACTTATTAAAAATAACCAATATTAATGAGTGAGTTGTCTAAAACTTTATTTATTTATTACATTAAACGAATATATGTTCATCTAAAGGTATCTGTTTTATATCAAACCATGAAAAACCACAAGAATAACTAATCGGTGTACGTTTCCTTATTTATATTTTTTTCTGTGGTTTTGAGAGTGACAAGTGAACGTGATGCGTGCGTCTTCCCTCTAGCTCCTGAGTGATATCTCAAGAATTTTGACCCTCGTCAGTTGCTGTCACTGTCACAACGTTTTTGCTACATTTGGATGTTATAAACTAAATTATATACTGTAATACCATGTAAGTAACTAGTCCATTAAATATCAAGATAAATTATTCGAACTTCATAGTTATGTTATAATTATAAATTTAATTAGCGGATATTTCATTAAAATATTTGTAGATAAGTACAAGTTTAGTTCTGAAACATTCATGTGTCAACGTATAGTTTAATATTTTCTGTCACTAAATCTCATTAACTGAACTAAATTGGCTTATCCTGATAAAGAAATTAAAAATATAATTACTACCTTATAGTTGACTAACACTTATTCCTCACACAACATCAATGGCATAAAAATTTAAATTATTTCGAATTGGTTATTAAATCTTTTTTTATTATCTTTTTTTATTAATACTATAAACATGTGAATAAACAATGTTAATTGATGCCGAAGTGTATTAAAAAAATATTGTAACCTCATTAGAAATGAGGGAACGTTTTTTAGAAAGCAATATAAGTGCACTAAAATTAAAGATATATTTAAATTATAATATATTAATAATAAACGTACTGAAAATTAAAAATACGGAATACATATTAAATTTTTTATCTTATACACTAAACATTTTATTATTAGATATATTTATCTCTAAATATATAGGTATAAACGATGTATTATGTAGGCATATAATAATGATTTATAGCATGATATATGTGTGAGTGTAGTTCAATGAACGTACATTATTATAGAGGGTTTACCTCATGTTTGCAGCTAATTCAATTATCTCTGTCATTTAATGCAGTCTGTCGATTTAATATTAGCGAGATCTAGACAAGGCTTATCAGAGTTATTTTGTTGAATAACGTATTTAAAAATGTTTAAATTATATGTTTTCACTTTAATCAATATAAGAGAACATTTGTGTACGTCAAAAAAAAGTGTCAGGAGGGATTATTTTGATATCATACTTATCTAAATAATATAGTAATTGTTCACATGTTGCATAAACACTGCCCAATAGAAGATGACCCTTTAAAAAATATACCTCTCGTGTTATCTTGACTAAACTAATGATAAATGAGAATCTTAGTTTAGTTATTATTTTTGTTTGTATTGCTGTCACACTCACACCTTAACTCCTCAACCGTTCATTATGAAATGTTAATACTATTGTTAAGGGTAATAGAAAAGGATATAGAGTAGCTTTTTCGATAAAAAATCCCGAAAGACTTTAAAATAACGGATATACCAAGACTGTTTCTATTACACAATATGTTACATAATAAATTTCTATTATATGTTGTATAATATACCAGCATCATTAATGACGTTTTATAATCAAGACGATAATGATAACAACATTGTTCAAATATGTTTAAAACATTGCTATGATGTGCATCTCAATACAAACTCATACATCTCATATAGTATCATATATTAGAACTACCTTACTGCAAAGAGTAAATCAATGACACTGCTTACCAACACACTAAACTGTTTACTATTTATTATTAAAACTCTTTACTATCACCGTTAGACTTTATTATACTAGTTCTGTTACATGACTTAGTCTCTCAATCACAAACTGCCTTCTCTTAGCTGGGAGACGATTTATATATACACTATTTTTAATCAAATCAGTATCCAATATTACAATTATTTATTTAGTAAATTAAACTTCAATATAAACATTGCATGTTTTAGTCATACCACCAACTATTATTATTATTATTTTTTTATTACAACCTACCCTCCAATTAAATAATAAAGCTAACACATATAAGGTCCTATCTCGGTATAAGCTTAAGTTTTATATATTGTATTACCTGTTTTGTATTGTGTTGTTTTTATATCACTGTTTTGGATTTTCCAAATTATTTTGCATCTCATTGTATTTCAAAAATATGTAATTGGAAACAAACTCTTTAACAACATAAAAAAAGTCGTTATTTTATATAACACATTAAAAAAATAAAATTAGCGTAGGTGGCTTTATCTAAGTGGTAATTAATCATCAGAATGCTGATTATTAATATCGTTTAGAAGATAAAGAGTTTAAGAATTTTGTATAATTATAATCCATGGTCATTAATATCAATATTGCATTATCTTGACATGTTTAAAATATCTACAGCACTGGTTGATAAAAATAATACCGTATTAAAAAGTGATAAAAGATTTATGTAATTATTATCGTAACAGAAAAAAAAGAAAAAATATATATTTTGAAACCATACTGTATTTCGCAATTTATATATCGTGATAAGATAGCCTAATACAACGTCGTATAAAACTACGAATTTGCAAATGAAAATGTATCCTGTAAGCTGATAACAACTTATATATATTAAAAACAGCACATTCCTAAATATACAATATACATATTATTTTTTTATAATGAAATAAATGAAATATCATGAACATAATTACCTCTAGTGTTGTAAAAATATATAAGAACTATATCTGTTATGAGTCAAATATTACACAGTTACTAGTATTAAAACATCACATTCCACTTGTAAAATAAGTGTTCAATTCACACCACACTTTAGTTTCGCGTGTTGAACTTTAAATAATTCAAACTATTTACAACTATTTACATCTTAAACACAATTTCACTTAATAAACAATTTCCGATCTGAAAATAACATAGCACTACTTCTTAAGATTATTTATTCATTTGTGACCAAACTAATTTGTAAAACAGTGGTGCAAAAGCGCCTCCAATCATAGGTCCAACCCAGTAAACCCAGTGCGCTGTCCAGTTGCCAGTCCAAAGAGAAGGAGCCAATGTTCTCGCTGGGTTCATGCTGGCCCCAGTCAAAGGTCCTCCAGCAAGAGATAGAGCAGCAATCGTGAATCCGAACTTCAAGGGAATCCCATCCACCTTCTCCTTATTCACCGGATCCCAAACCGAGCAATTGATGAAACCTAATGCTAATGATAACATTATTTCAGTTATCAAAGCCTGATATATAGCCTGGTTGGGATGCGGTGTAGTTGTACAAACACAACCCGGTATCAAATCGGTAGGAGACACAACGAGTAGTAATCCGTAGCCGACGATTGCTCCACCGCATTGGGCTATCACGTAAGCTATTCCGAGAGGAATGGACATACTGCCCCAAATAACAGCAGATAATGTCACTGAAGGGTTCATATGAGCTCCAGATATATGCCCAAAGGTCGTGATATTAAACAAAACTACTAACCCAAATCCTATTGGAGAATACATTGGAGGGTGAACAGAAAAGTCGCGTAATGGGATAGCGGTCATGCATCCCAAGAACAGCAACAACATCGTAGATACAAACTCGGCTACTAAAACCTTTGACCACCATTTTATCATCCCTTTTAAGATTGAACTCTTTACTTTTGTATTAGCAAATCCTTCGACGACATTAGCAAACTGGTTAGTTGAGGTCACTGTCATTTTTTATCCTGTCCTTATTATTTTTATTTATAAAAATCTATATAGTTTTCACAAAACATTCACAGTTCCTAAGTCATAACCGTAGGCACTTTTTATTAACTGGTTTTAATTCGCAACACACGACCGATCTTGGAGACCGAGCAGGTCAAAATATGAATGATCTTATATGTGTGAACATTGAATATCTACATTGAATAATACAGATAGACCAATGCTATGTGAGCAGACACGTTAATGTTTTCCTTCCTTGTAGTCTTTAGTAATTCTTATAAGATTATAGTATTTAGGTTTTTGTAATTAATACTTTATTTTTAAACAACTCAACCTATTATTGTTCACTTATATTTACTTAAATTTAGTTTTGAAATCAAACTAAGAAGTTCAGTATTTTATATAGAAAACATGTTGACATTAGGTAGAGGTAAGGTATAAAAATAAAAACGTTGCTTTATGCAATATATTCAATATATATGTATTTTTTAAATAAATATAGTTTTATAAACATATTCAAATCATATACGAAATGTATAGATGGTTTTACAAATTAAAAAATAAAGTGAATCGTACATCTTTTAGGAAGAATTTTTTTTAGAAGGTTTATGAATTAAGTAAGAATGCTTGGTAAGACAACACAAAAACTCAAAGTGATTAATTGTCTTTATCTTAAGATTGCTTTTATTCATTTTTTCTTAATCATAACATAATATAAACAGAGTATCTGCATTGTTATGTGATTTGGTACTTTTTTTTTCATTATGTCTGACAAAGATATCTTTGTCTTTACAATCATGTTTTAATTAAAACAACTATTTAGATGTTCTTATTATACACAATCACCGACATACCTATTGTAAAATAGGTATGTCGGTGATTGTGTATTTTCTGATAAATATATCATAAGTCTCTCCTCGTTCTGTTTCAACTTCATCTTTTGCTGTAGATAAAATAAATATTTGTTCATATCTCTTATCATCTTACATGTGAAGATGCATATTTATCATAAGATTAATTTAAATATATGT
This sequence comes from Napeogenes sylphis, assembly GCA_959347405.1. NCBI lineage: Eukaryota > Metazoa > Arthropoda > Insecta > Lepidoptera > Nymphalidae > Napeogenes > Napeogenes sylphis. Next base: position 15,148,143 of record OY365788.1, on the reverse strand, counting down.
AAATTGTTCACTTGTTCTAGACTCATTTATGGCTGTAAATAGTTTATATATAATGGAACTTTGCTTTTACTATGATCACATTGCAAAAGAATGTTTGAAAAATAGATAATCAATTTCCTTAAACAACTTTTACCTGAATTCATATTTTACATAAAATTAGATTAAGTATTCACAATTACATTTATCTACTATGTACATTATCACATATATGTATAGATAAAATGTCGGATGAATTTTTTTTTTTTAAATGTGTACTTGCATCCAAAGCCTACGAAACTAAGGACTAGGTATATTGAGGATAGGTAGAGAATTACTCAACCCTATGGAACTACTGTTATATATTTATTTTATTTGTTTTTATTTTGTTTTGTTGTTTATTACATTTTTTTAACAAATAATCTTTTTTAATATTATATATAAATATATATGCTCAAACAAAAATTATTAATACTAACTTTTAAACTATCGCGTTTCATTATATATTATTATTTAAGAAATCGGGAATTAACGCGTAAGAATAGGTATCACATATCTTTTATGTACCTGACGTTTCGACCAGGTTGCATCGGCCATAGTCACAGGCTGACTGTCAACGCGTTAATTTCCGATTTCTTAAATAATAATATAAAATTATTAATATTTATCAATTATAACTTATTCTAGTTTTCAAAATTGTATGCTTTTAAGTCAGAAGAGAACTAAATATTAAAAAGATTAGTTTGTAAAAATAGCCTTTTTAATATTTTATTATATTATTTTATTTAGATTTGACTTTTGAGTCATAAGGAATCAGAGTTTCTGGGAACAGCAAGTTCAGAGCTTAAGAGTTACAATAAGTAATTGAAAAGTATTTAGATAACTAATAAGGTAAAAAAATATTGTTTAAAATATTCATATAATATATATATTATCATAAGTTGAAAACACGTCGAAAGGTATTTTATTTTTATGTAAAATTGACTTCAGAAACAGAGAAATTAATCAGTAAATTTTGAAGGTAAGGTAATTAAATGTGACATAAACTATATCATTTTCTGCTTCTTTGATCAAAAAACACTTCATGGTAGGAGTTACTTATGTTTCTTATTGTAAAAAAATGAATAATTATTGTCTGAACTTTATTAAAATAATATTACTATTGTATACACTAAAAAAATAAATAGAAGAAATAAAAAAAAAAAATCTGTAAGAAATTGTGGTAATGTATACTAGACCGTGAATATATTAAAAACAAACTTTGAAATTATAACATATGTCCATTATGTTGAAAAGAATTGAATTTTTTTTTTCTTGAAATAGGTCATTTTTTACACAGTTCAGAAATAGTTGCTTTCAGATAGCATTTTTAATCTATATTTTCACCTTTCTTTTGTACCTTTTTATAACATTTCAGCACAATTGGTGCAGCAGTCAGTCATTTTCTCATTATTATATAGGTATAAATGAAATTAATAATGCATTAGATATCATACTTTATGAATATCTTCATTTGACCAACCTTTTTACAACTGCGTTTCTAAATATTAAATCATTTATCTACACTTTATTTTTTTAAATGAAAAAAGCACATATTAATACTATACCTATACCTAGATTTTTGTATTTCCCCGCAATCTCCTACTTGTTGACTGGGGAAATAAAGTAATCATACCAAATTTCATTTTCATCTAAAATAATGTTTCTTTTTTATAACTGCTTCATAGGTCGAGTGGTCAGCGTAGACGCCTAACGTTTAACGACAATGGGCTTCGGGTTCGATTCCCGACTGGGACAGGCAGGTTTGTGATGAGCATAGATGTCTGTATTTATGGGTTTGGTCGTTTATAAAATATACTCGCAGTATTTACATGTGTTTGTATCTTTATCTAACACCCTTAATACAAACAAATAATTAGCTTACTTATCAATGTGTGTAATTTGTCCTGTGATATTATGTAATACATTATGATAAAAAATATAAAGGTGACAACAGAAGAATCAAAAAAGGAAAACAGAAAAAAAGTGGTTTATTAATAACTTATTATTATTATCTCAAAGTTTAAGTTGGAGTGAGTAATAAATAAAAGTTTATTTAATGAATTACAGAAAAAAGTTCCATATACAAAGTTTTCCCTTCATTACATTCTCGAATTCGGATGCGAAATTGTATAATATGCAAATAATATGCAACTTCGTCTACTCAGCGATGCACGGGAATGTAACAAACAGATAAACGAACCATGCAAAAAACAGCTTAAGTACTGTTGTTTTGAAAGCAGACCAAATTGTGTTAATTAATATTAATTATATCAAATAATAACGTTATATGTTTTTTTAGATTCTGTGTGAATAGTATATGATCTTAAGGTACATTTTGTTATAAAATATTAATAATTACAATGGCTAGAATATTGTTAATGCTTTGTTAAGACTTTCATTTATCTTAATCAAATTAGGATGCATACCTTATTTACTCCTTTAACACACAAGTAAATAAAAAAATCTAAAATAATCATTAAAATGATTCCAAATAGAAAATTATATTATGAGCTAGGAAAATAAAGTTTGATGTTTCTCGAATATAATGATGTTCTTTAATAGTTCCTCTTATTTTACTACTATTGGGTCATACTAAATATAATGTTATTATTATATCCGCAATGCGGGCAAAAAACAGCTTTTCTGTGAATAATATAATTTTAAATGCGCATAACTTTGGCCTTTCCGCCAGTTTTACATGAAATGTTTATAATTCCGAAAACTTCGTTGTTGAAGAAAATGTAACTTCTTAAGCTTTTGCATGTACAAGTTCCTGTAAATAGGATGCGATGAATGTTGAGGCATTTTAGTTCTTTCGTGTCAAATCGATAAAAATCCAAACAAACGTCGAAACTTGTGGCACTGTGCCGACTGAGATAGTTTTGATGCATTACGTTTATTGTGAAAATCAATCTTAATATGTATATATTTTTAATTTTAAAGAATATATTTCACTGACTATATAAAAATACTTTTTAATTGTATTGTTTGTATAAAAACTAAATAACATTTAGAAAATCTTTTCACGATGTACGTTTAAAGGTTTTATTACGTAAATACTACATGGAAATGAAAAAAATGAATTAACCAGACATTCCTGGAACTGGTAGTTATTGTTATTGCCGCTGAGCGAGAAATATCATAGCACTCGATTATAAATACATACCATTGATTAAAAAAATATATAAAAAAATGTTCATAACTATTATTATTGCAATGTTCAATATTCTTATAGCAATGTATAAATTGTTAATAGCAAAGAAAAACTATTTTAATGGATCCAACTCGCATATAACTGTAGTGCTTAAAATGTTAAACCACTACATCTCGTCTATCCGTAAACACAATTTCTGCAAAGTAATCTAAAAATATAAATAGAATTATACACGAGTTAGAACCGGTTAAAAAAGTTTTTTTTTATCAGTAAAGCAATAGTCAGTATCAAGAATTACTTTTTCAAGGATTTGGATAAAAATAAGTAAAAACGAAGAATCCCCGAAAGAGCAAGGAGTATAATAAATATCTAAGTAATAATATATAATTATTACTTAGATATTTATTTTCAAGATAAGATTGCAACTTGAATATATTTTTCTTCTAGGATAAGATACAAATAAGATAAGATTATTACAGCATTTTTCTGTTTTTGATATTCTTATGAAATAAATTTCGAAAGTTGAATTTGTGTGTCTTTTATTTATTATTCATATTTATATACTTATGTTTGCTAACCAGACTTTTATCGAAATTTGTCCAGAATTACCTACAAAGTAAAAAAAAAATATTTTTATTTGTGGCAGCCCCAAAAATGTTATATTCTGATTTTGAAACATTATCAAAGCAATCTAGATCTTCGAGTGCAAACTTGCTTTAACTTAAGTTAGAACTTAAAAAAAAAGAAAAAAAAAATTAGAACTTAAATTTATTGATGTGCTTTTTTGGAGCGATTGAGCGACATTTCTGGTTTTCAGAATATTTGCTAATTTTCTAAGCTGTTATCAAAGAATTTACTAAATCTTGTACCCAAGAACGTGTTTATAGAGTTTTGTGGATGATAGAATTATAATTAACCTTTCATCTTGTGAGGTTCTTGGTTTTAGAGACATCTTTAATTGTGTTGTACCTGTATTTGAAGTGTATACTTTAATAAAGTTAGAATTTGTCACTGTCATTTGTTGAAAACTGGCTAAAGAGAATAATTGAGGTATAGTGGAAAATCTATGTTTTTAAAAACTATAACAAATGGCTTTACGACGGCTAAATAAACTATAACATTGGTGACGTAGTCGAGTGATCAGTATGACGTCACCGTGACAGTTATTTCAAAATAACAAAGACATTTGTTTGCTTTGGTGATAAATGTCATTTTAAGTGTTTTATTTTTTTCTCGATCAGGCTGCTACTCATTTTGATAAAATAAACTTTTTTAAAGTTATTTTTACTCCAATATTCATAGCAGATTAAAAAAAGAATGCAAACACTTACAATAGTTTTAATTTTAATCATGTCTATGCCAAAAATAATAACCTCAGACATCAGTTCAGAAATGAAAGCCAGAAAGTAGATTAGTTTGCCGACTTCAAAGCAAGCCGTACAGCTTTTATATGTTTGGTGATAAGTATTATTTGCCGTTTTCTATGACAAATCATCCACGCGGAAACAAATGTGCCCATATATCCGGGGATAGTAATAACCAATCCAACAGCATCTACTTCAACATTTCGAGATCACTATTTGCAACACAAGCAAAACAAATAAAAAAAATGTAATATGTGCGATAAACTTATGATGTAATATTAAAAAATAAAAATCAGACAAAAAATAAACAATGTTTTAAGAATGACAATAACTGTTTTTATTTTTAATATTCTTGCATTATATGCTTTACCCGTTTTTGTTTTGTTTACAAATGTTTAAGCTAACAATTATTTAGATATATTTTAGCTTAAACAAATACAAAGTACTGAATACAAAGCAAATTAAACATTAGAACTAAATGATTAAGTCAACCAAAACCACAAATAAAGTATTATTAAGATTACTTTTCATTGAATTAATTATTCTGCTTGCTACGAAAAATATAATTAAATAAATAAATAAAAAATTAAATAATTTAGTAATTAGTGTTTCAGAATGACGTAACAATATTTGATAATATGTAAGTTAAAAATTACAAGCAACCAGTAACAATAGCCAGGTCTTGAGTTAAAGCAAGAATTGAAGCGTTACGTTTTCCAAGAGACTTCACACATAAAGTCTTTCATTTGCAAGAGAGGTCGACTTTTGTTGTGACACGCATTGTTGTTGACATATTGCTCACGACAAGAGGCAAGTTGTAAACTGCCGTTTGTATCTTTTCGCTAGTGTCTTCAAATATGTTGTTTTTCTATTTGAGAGAGTTATTAATTATAGTAGCAGTTTATTATGATTAAAGTTTCATATTTGTATATGTATGTATGTTTGTATGTGTATTGACTATCAATACATAATTAAGAATAATAAAATCATAAGACTAATACAAAAATTTTAATATACGAAAATAACAAAAGTCTTAAATTTGTGAAAATAAATGTTAGGTGCTAGATTATCATATAAAAAATATAAGTACTTAAATATATCGCTATCTGTTGCATTGCAATCCAAGGCCACAACGAGATCACTAATCTATCTTATCTCTTTCAGATAATCTGCATTAAGGTGATATGAAAAACCATAAATATAACGATTTCGTATCTATTTATAATGTTTCTTTTTGTTTACTTGTAAAAAATCGTTTTGAATAATCAGAGTCACGCTCACCCTAAGTGATTATTTTACTTTATACCTTATAAAAGTGAGTATTTTCAGCTGGTTTTAAGGTATATATATCATTGATATCAGAGAATAGGATTACTCCTAAACTATTCTACCATCTCACCCATAGCGGCGGGTTTTACTCTTATGTTGATTCTAATGAATGCGCCACTGTTGTTGTCTCAGTGGCACTGCAGGACTGTAGTCCTAGTCCAAATATATAAATTTATACTAAACTATATAATACAACTAACTACATACCTATTTTCTAGTTATTATTATTACAATTAAGAACCTGCTACGTATTCTGACGTGCTATCCTACGTATCATTTAGGATAGCACAATAATAGTTTTTGTTGTATTTGTGTCAATATTTAATATCAAACAACAACAACAAAATGTCTTATGAAAATATAAAGACAAGCCCAACTATTTTATAAAGGTACTAAACAATCTTGTAGATGTTATTTTTTTTTTGTCAGTTATTTTCATTTTATATAGGAAGCTACAATAAATTAAAGCCTAATTATGATAGTATAGTTAAAATATTTCTGGAAATAAAACCGGGATTCATATATATATTAAATAGGCACGCGACATCTGTGGAGCAATAGTACCTATTGGTTTGACAAATAATATAATATTAAAAAAAACAACAAATGAGAAAAACTAAAAGTAATCAACTTTAAACATCTAACAAGTAAAGATTACACGTTACGTATATGTTACGAAATCAGAATATATATTACTCGAAATGTAATTATTTAATTAATCACGGGTGTTTACATAAACTTCAAACGTTACTAACCACCTCGTGCCTTAGGGAAGGATACATAGCATTATCGTTTGATATTTCTGAAACAACAGAGAACATTCCAAGAGACACAAATTATGTATAATATGAAGAAAATTTTACTATTAATTATCATTGTTTATTACTGTTAAGTGAAATAAACCCTTATTTGAAATTAAGAATAATAAAAGTAATAAGAATTTTAACTCTTTGCCCTGGTCTAGTCTGATTTTTTGACCAGTCGACGAAAATCTGAATATAACTTATTGTTTATTCTTACGAAAATATTGTAAGATAAGTGCTAAGAAACTATAGTCCTACATTGTATTTTCGATATATAATATCTATAAATCACGCGGTCAGTGTTATACAGCCTAGATATGCAATAAAGAGACTTAATGAATATTTATAAAATTATCAACTGACTACTTAATTAAAGCTAATGAATTATATATTTTAATATTTAAAACGTATGAAATACGACCCATGTAACCCATGTAAAGTATAAAATATATACAATTATCTGGCTGCGGTTATTCTATTACATTTTGAGTTTTATCTACCAGTCTACAAATCATACAAATTGCTGAATGACACTTATTGTTTTATCAAGTAAATGACAATTAACTATGTTATGAGAGGGCTTGAAAGATTCAAGGACTTTTTTCCCAATTTAAGTTATGAATCTCGTCTGCTGAAATGATTCCAGGATCTACTTCAAACAAAATCATCCACGGAGTAGATACAAATATAATAGATAATAGACATTGCAAGTTGACTTTAAGGACAACTTCGGCCTTAAATGTGATGTAACAGCCCAGCTAAGTTGATTAATCTTCCGACTGTGCGAATGGTATATCTATGCAGTGGAGGATACAAAAGAAAATAAGAAATACTTAAAATTAATATATATTCAAATTAAATTACATTCTAATTGTTTCTTGGCTGTGCTGGTACAATATTTTAATGTGAATGATTTGAATAAGTGTGTTTTCCCATACAGTACTTTGGTAGTGCCAGCCTTCTTTGATTGTTTTTTGTTTGTTATAAGTACGTTGTTACTTCTATTATTAATATATTTTTTTATTTGTTGTTTGTATATTTTGCATTTTTCTCTGCTTAATTTGTATTCAGCTTGTGCTGATAGATATTCTTCCTGAACACAGCCTATTTTCGAAGCGAAGCAGACCTGCCGCCAAGGATAAGACGCAGAAAAGTGCCGCATCTCGTCCCAATCTGCTGACTTGTATTTCCATACTCGCCTAACACCATGTGGTTCGAAAGCTGGTGGGGAATATGTAAGTACAGATTTCACCAGACAATGATCGGAGGTTCCCAAGGGGAAGGTGACCTCTACACGATACCTGTCTGGATCAGTTGTCAGCACAAGGTCCAGGCAATTGGCTGTATGGCCTACCACATCTGGTACCCTTGTCGCTTGCCTCACCAGCTGAAAGAGGTCCAAGGACAACGCAAAGTTCCGTACTTCTCTTCCATGGTCAGTCGGTCGGTCGGTCGGTCGGTCTTCTCGTACAGGAACAGCCAGTCCTGATGACAGCCATTAAAGTCCCCCAGAAAGACGAGCTTCGCCGAAGGGTACTGATACAGAGACATGTCTGCAGCCTCACTGTGATATTCAAATAAACCAGTTGTCTCCTGGTCACCGCTGTGCGAACGGTAGACACAGGAATACAAGATTTTTTCGTTTCCTGTGTCCACTAAAACCCATAGGGAAGAAAAAGTGAGGTCTTCAAGGTGACGAAGACGCTGCATACCAAGGTCGTTTCGCTCGTACACACTAACTCCGGTCCGTGAGCGAAAGTTGTGCTCTAACGAGTAACCGGGATAATCCAAGTATGTAGCGCTCAAAGGACAATGTATCTGCGTCTCCGTCAAAAAGAGCAAGTGCGGCTGCTCTGTCTCCAGGTAGTGGTGGACAGCCAAAAGATTTGAGTGCAAACCCCTGACATTAGTGAGGTGCACTTTATAAGAGGAGGAGTGCAACCGCTGTGTCATCTTGTTCCTTTTTTTTCATAAAAAAAATGAATATAAAAGTGAATAGGAATGGGAAATGCCAGTTGAATGAGGCGGTACGTATCGAACCCGACGTAAAAAATTGGTGATGTCTTGCCACTGGGAGGCTAGTCTGGAGACTGCGGGGACGCCCGAACCCCCCCAGGGATCGCCATCGGGCCTCCTCGTCTGGTCGCCAACCAGCACGATGGAGCCACCTTGGGATTTTTCGCAGCTAGCGGGGCAGCCTTTCGTGGGTGGCTAACCCACTAATTGGGCCCCCAACTATCTGCGGGCGGCCAGCGGAAAGCCGTCGCTTCGGATACCGCTACCCTCCTCGACAAGACACTCGAAAAAACGAACACCAACCCAACGTCAACCCGGTTCGCCAACGCACCGAAACTGTTCAGATCCATTTCCTATAAACGGCTACATCGAGCAACGTGCCGGAACACGACTAGGTCGCTTTGCGGCACGACTCTGTCCGATGGATGGTAACTTTGCCGGCGACCGGATGTTATAGTCTACCACCAATCTTGAGTTAAATACAAAAATAGGTAGCTTTTTTATCTACCAACTCATATTTTACTATATTTATTACCAGATACCATCAAATATTTAAAATGTCAGTTCGTTCAAAATATAATATTACTTTGACAACATTTACGCTACTTTATATTCAGTTGGGTTGTCACACTTGGAGCACTCAATAAATTATTCAGTTATAATTAGTTTGAAGCTTACAAATATTTGGACAAACTTGTTTTTCTTCATGAAAGCAACTGACGAGGGTCAGAATTCCCGAGATATCAATTCGTAGTATGAACATTGACGCGCGCATAATTAGAGCCTATCATTGTAAAACAGAAAAATAAGAAACAAATAAACATAAACCAGTTAGTGGAGTAGTTTCTGTTCAAAAAGTTCCAATTTGAAATTTTGTACTCTAAGTAAACTACTTTTTAAGTATACTAAGACGAAGCTTCTTAGCAATCCATGGATTCACCGTGCGGGTGCCGGGCCCATCGCGTTGCAAGGAGAGGAGTGCAAGCAGTGCCTGGGACTTGCGACCCAGGAGTAGGTTTAAGGGGCCCCTTTATTATGCGCAAAAACGCTCACCTTCACCCTAAACACTCCTCTCCCTACCTAACCAAATTTGGAAAGAACCTACTAATGCCGCCTTTGAAGTACGTTCTAGAAATGAACCGATGCTTGTTCTAGAAAGGCCAAGATCTTTAAGTAGGCTATAGAGAGATTTTGCTGTTATACCTCTCGCTCCCACTTCTACCGCGTACAAACTAACTATAAATTTATTCCTGATCAGTTCGTTGGTTAGTTCGTAATACTTATTGAGCTTGAATGTGTGATCCCTTGGGATGTTTGTTTCCCAAGGAACAGTAAGCTCCACAAGTATCACGCGCCTCAGATGTTTCGAATACAGGAATAAGTCCGGTCTGGATGACGAAACACCAACATCCCCAGGGATTTTGTAATGCTTTTCATACGTGTCCATCATGAGAATCCAATCAGGAGCCGCGCCTAATATTGAATAAGGCTTCGCTTTTGATTTTTTGGAGGAGCCTTCTTTAACGAATTCTATAGATCGTTCGGTGGTTGTTATACCCTTCCGCGCTCTTGCTACTGAAAGACTAACCGCTTCCCGTATGATTTCTAATACCTTGTCGTGGCGACGCGAGTATTGACCTTTATCTAGAAGTACCCTACACCCTACTAATAGGTGTTTCGCGGTTCCTATTGCCTCCCCACAGATGTTGCAAGACTTTTCGGTGGCTTTGCCCCATCTTACTAAATTACTTTGATCTGGGAGAGTCATTTGGAATGCATTAAGATAGAATTTTAATAATGCTGGGGACCAATCATAAATTAAGGTGCGCCACTTCAAAGCTAATGGAATACAAAAATCTCCTATGGTCACCCATTCGTTTTGAATTTCTAGGCTCATCGCGTGGAGTCGGTAATTATCGTTTTCGTCTTGTCGAATAAAAGATTTTGTTATGTCTATGTCTTGAACTTTCCTACTTGATCCTAGCCCTACTTTATTTGTTTGAGCACCTATCATAAACTTTTTATGGAATTGAAGTCGTGACTCGAGCTCTGAGGCAACTTTGTCTTTTGGGAGAGAAGTTACAGTATCATCTTTAGATTTTCCGATGATATGTCTTTTGGTAACTCTTAGATGTTTGTAGAGCTCCGATGGTTTCTTTAATTTTAATCCAAAGTTGTTACGGTCTCTAAATAAGGTTGAAGAGTCCGCTGAGTGCGCTAACCCGAGCCATAACTTCAATGTCTTTATGACGCTTGCATCTAACTTTGACAAAAGGGTTTTATTTATATCATACACGAGGAAAGGCCAATTTAGACGTGATGTTAAATAATTATCGTAAATCCAAGCTTTTTTGACGTTACTTATTGGTTGGTTGTCTACCTTTTTGAGATCGTTTAAAAAGCTATCGACTATTACATCCAACGATGGAGTACGGCCTTGGTAATCGATTTTTTTACCTAAAAATTTAAACGGAGCTGCTTCCGTAACCGTACTAACGCACTGACCGCCTATTATAAGACCCGGATCGTAAGAGGTATATTTGGTGTTCCGTCTACCCAGACACAGACTAAAACATTTACTTGGTTTTGTCCTCAATCCGCCCGTCCACGTACAGAAATCCTCAACTACATTTAAAAGTACCTGACATTGTTTCGGATTACGTGTCAGTATCGCGAGATCATCTGCAAAAGCTAGTATGGATTCTGTGTATTTGTTGTTGAACTTAAACCGATAGCCCCACTTTTTTTCATTTCTAATTAATTTGTCTATTAAAATATTAATAACTATATTAAATATAATAGGAGAAATACAACAGCCCTGAAATAAACCAACGTTATAATTAAGTGGTTTTGAATGGTTTTCATTAAAAATTATTGAGAATTTTAATTTTGAATAATATGATGCAATAATGTCGCGAACTACCATAGGAAAGTTATACCATTTAAGCGCGAACATCATTAGTTCATGTCGTACCGACCCAAAGGCGTTTTCTAAGTCTATCCAACAAACCGTAATTTGTCTCTCGCTAGTTCTAGCATCTTTAAGGCTTTCCGATATTAACGTATTATGTTCCAGACATCCAGAAATTCCGGGCAAAAACCCTTTCTGGTGATTAGGCCTGAAATATCTATTGTTAATCATGAATTGCGTCATTTTAGTTTGTAAAAAAGAGAAAAATATTTTGGAAATTGTATTTGTTAGGGCTATCGGTCTAGTATCCTTGGGATTATTGACATTGTCGTTTTTCGGAATGAGGACAAAAAGGGCTTTTCCGAACGATACCGGTATTTGCTTTCTTGACCAAATTTTACCGAATATATTTAAAAGATGTTTATGGAGCGACGGACATTTTTTGTAAACTATATAAGGGATACCATCCGGACCTGGTGCTGACTTAGATGGTTTCATTTTAATTATTTTATTGATTTCCTCCAAAGTTGGTGGGTTGGCTTGAAAATCTTCAGTAGGAGTCTCAGGTTTGTGTTCGTTTGGATCCCCATATAGTCTTTGGTTTTCTGGCACTTCGTATGTGCTTTTATAATGGTCGAAAATTTGCTCGTTGGTCAAGAGAAGCTTACCTTTTTGATCTTTGAAAATGTTTTTTGAGTATTTAAAAGGATTTTTATCAAAGTCTACTTCATGTTTTGCCCGATCAAAGCTATCACGATTTTTCGTTATTTGATTTGTTATACCTTGGATAAGTTTAAGAATTGATCGCAATGCCCTAGACAGTTGGTGACTAAGTTGATTATCGCCTAAGGCTTTGGCTATACGAAGTTTCTTTATAAGATCTCTTTTTTTCCTCCTCATTTTCAATTTAAAACCGTTTTCTTTATTTTTGTGAGCATAACGATTCGTAGGTGGATAGTGCTCATTAAAGTAGTCGTAAATAGTATTTTGGAAAGTCTCTACTTGCGCGTCGAGTACCTGATTTGAGCTCGTACCTTTTTCGGAAAAATGAAAAGTAATCTCTTTTTTATTTATAATTTTTTTCTTCATTTGAATGCATATATTGTTTATATATGTATATTGTTTATAGAGGTATATTGTTTTTAAAGGGTTATTTTTTATTAGTTGACCACCTTTTGCAAGCAGCCTCTCTTCATTAATCTCAACAACATTTTTTCTACAACTTTTTAGAAATCTTGATAAATAACACACAAAACACGAAACAAAATAAATTTTGCTTCAAATTTATATAAATATAGAATGTAAAAAACCGATACGGGCAGGGATTCGAACCCGCGACTACTGGGAAACCGTCCTGTCGCTCTACCAACTGAGCTACCGTATCGCTGTCCGTCTCGGTGAATTAAGCATTCTATATGTGATCGTCTTTATCGGGACGGTGGTGACATCTATTAGGTTTCTTTCGAAAATCCTAACCAATGTTTCTAACTTTGCAGTATAGATAAACATTGAAAAGATGCCCCTACCGAAATCAATTTTTGAAAATATCTTTAAACATGTATAGCCATGTTAAGCTTATTTAAATTTATATAAATATAGAATGTAAAAAACCGATACGGGCAGGGATTCGAACCCGCGACTACTGGGAAACCGTCCCGTCGCTCTACCAACTGAGCTACCGTATCGCTGTCCGTCTCGGTGAATTAAGCATTCTATACGTGATCGTCTTTATCGGGACGGTGGTGACATCTATTAGGTTTCTTTCGAAAATCCTAACCAATGTTTCTAACTTTGCAGTATAGATAAACATTGAAAAGATGCCCCTACCGAAATCAATTTTTGAAAATATCTTTAAACATGTATAGCCATGTTAAGCTTATTTAAATTTATATAAATATAGAATGTAAAAAACCGATACGGGCAGGGATTCGAACCCGCGACTACTGGGAAACCGTCCCGTCGCTCTACCAACTGAGCTACCGTATCGCTGTCCGTCTCGGTGAATTAAGCATTCTATATGTGATCGTCTTTATCGGGACGGTGGTGACATCTATTAGGTTTCTTTCGAAAATCCTAACCAATGTTTCTAACTTTGCAGTATAGATAAACATTGAAAAGATGCCCCTACCGAAATCAATTTTTGAAAATATCTTTAAACATGTATAGCCATGTTAAGCTTATTTAAATTTATATAAATATAGAATGTAAAAAACCGATACGGGCAGGGATTCGAACCCGCGACTACTGGGAAACCGTCCCGTCGCTCTACCAACTGAGCTACCGTATCGCTGTCCGTCTCGGTGAATTAAGCATTCTATAAGGTAGGGGCATCTTTTCAATGTTTATCTATACTGCAAAGTTAGAAACATTGGTTAGGATTTTCGAAAGAAACCTAATAGATGTCACCACCGTCCCGATAAAGACGATCACATATAGAATGCTTAATTCACCAAGACGGACAGCGATACAGTAGCTCAGTTGGTAGAGCGACGGGACGGTTTCCCAGTAGTCGCGGGTTCGAATCCCTGCCCGTATCGGTTTTTTACATTCTATATTTATATAAATTTAAATAAGCTTAACATGGCTATACATGTTTAAAGATATTTTCAAAAATTGATTTCGGTAGGGGCATCTTTTCAATGTTTATCTATACTGCAAAGTTAGAAACATTGGTTAGGATTTTCGAAAGAAACCTAATAGATGTCACCACCGTCCCGATAAAGACGATCACATATAGAATGCTTAATTCACCGAGACGGACAGCGATACGGTAGCTCAGTTGGTAGAGCGACGGGACGGTTTCCCAGTAGTCGCGGGTTCGAATCCCTGCCCGTATCGGTTTTTTACATTCTATATTTATATAAATTTAAATAAGCTTAACATGGCTATACATGTTTAAAGATATTTTCAAAAATTGATTTCGGTAGGGGCATCTTTTCAATGTTTATCTATACTGCAAAGTTAGAAACATTGGTTAGGATTTTCGAAAGAAACCTAATAGATGTCACCACCGTCCCGATAAAGACGATCACATATAGAATGCTTAATTCACCGAGACGGACAGCGATACGGTAGCTCAGTTGGTAGAGCGACGGGACGGTTTCCCAGTAGTCGCGGGTTCGAATCCCTGCCCGTATCGGTTTTTTACATTCTATATTTATATAAATTTAAATAAGCTTAACATGGCTATACATGTTTAAAGATATTTTCAAAATTTGATTTCGGTAGGGGCATCTTTTCAATGTTTATCTATACTGCAAAGTTAGAAACATTGGTTAGGATTTTCGAAAGAAACCTAATAGATGTCACCACCGTCCCGATAAAGACGATCACATATAGAATGCTTAATTCACCGAGACGGACAGCGATACGGTAGCTCAGTTGGTAGAGCGACGGGACGGTTTCCCAGTAGTCGCGGGTTCGAATCCCTGCCCGTATCGGTTTTTTACATTCTATATTTATATAAATTTAAATAAGCTTAACATGGCTATACATGTTTAAAGATATTTTCAAAAATTGATTTCGGTAGGGGCATCTTTTCAATGTTTATCTATACTGCAAAGTTAGAAACATTGGTTAGGATTTTCGAAAGAAACCTAATAGATGTCACCACCGTCCCGATAAAGACGATCACATATAGAATGCTTAATTCACCGAGACGGACAGCGATACGGTAGCTCAGTTGGTAGAGCGACGGGACGGTTTCCCAGTAGTCGCGGGTTCGAATCCCTGCCCGTATCGGTTTTTTACATTCTATATTTATATAAATTTAAATAAGCTTAACATGGCTATACATGTTTAAAGATATTTTCAAAAATTTTGCTTCCTCTTTTACTTATTACTAGGTACTTATTTTGTAAGAAGTACTTAAAAAAGTCAACGCTCGGGCGCTATATCGACGCTCAGAGTTAATGCTAATTCAGAGACAACAATTCAATTTTGTATGTTAAAATTTTAATATTAAAAACTATTAATTTAAAAAAATCGTAGAACAAATGTTGTATGTACTGTATATGTATGTACAAGTATATTTTTGTATATAGATAACTAAATGGTGTAAATATTAATATATATATATATACATATATATATATTTATAAATATTTATACCACTTATTTATCCTTCTTTTTCTTAAACTTATATATACGTACGTAGGAGAGATCTCTAAAAGAGATAAGTAATCCTTTGTACTTCATAATTTTCTTCTTCTAATAGTATTTTGTTAATTTAATGGTACATGAATAAATAAATACATAATTAAACTAAGTACACAGTTTACACCAAAAAGTGTTGTCCTATTCTGTTGTTTGTCATTAATGCTTTCAATTATGGTTACACAGCTCTAGTTAAATATATCAACATTTGTCAGTTCAATAAATAAATATCTTTAAATAATATTAAATATCGTAAAATTGTATAAATATTCAATATCACGTTTTTTAAAGGAAAAGCTTGTAGGTTTTCCCCATTTTACAAAAAATCTAATCTGGAGGTAAAAGTACATCGTACGTAATCAAATTAAAAGAATAATACCTACTGCTCCTAGTTGATAGATAGAAACAAGGAACAGCAGTATCTATCTAGATATAGATAATTATGCAAACATTTGTACCAAGACAAAAGCACTAGAAAGATGGTACAAAAGAGAAAAAATATTTTATTATTAATCTATATGGAAACATAATATTTTTTTATTTATGTAAGTGAGACGATATTATGATGTGTTTTAAGTCTAATTATCAGTACCTTTACTCTAAATAATAATAAATTACTTATAAATAATGAGAGAGTATGAAATAGTTATGAACAGTATATTATTAAACATTTTGAGAAAAGTCTAAGTTATTTTATAAATATTTATTGCAAAGGCTTATGTTACACAAAGGTTAACAGTAGTTCAAACTCTTGCTTACCTCCACTTTTTACTATAAGCTTTGTTAACTAGCCTGCGAACTATAAGCTTTGTTAAACCAAAGTAAGACAGCGCTATGTCCTTATTTTCTATTTTTAAAAACAATACTTGTTTACAAAGTACGCGAAAATGGATTTGACTATTGATGTGTTATCTCATTTAACGTTATAGGAACACAAAAAATATTTGAAAATATTAGTTTGTTTAATTTATAGTGGGTTTTAAATTTGTATAATACTTTTACTTATTTTCATTGGATAAACAAATAAAGAATGTTTTCTAATTTTAGCTTTTATTGTACTCTAATAAAAGATAAATCATTTAATAAGTTCTCCGAACGACCACTTTGAGATAATTAATTGTTGCAACAGATTTGTTTACCCCAATTTTTCCTCCTTTAGGAGATATTTTGAAATTCCTATTCCTTTCCCCTTTGGGTCAATATTTTTGATTTTGTTTTCGTCTTCAATACATAGAATACGAATATTTTTCCAATTTATTTTAAATGTTAAAACAATCTTAGGATGTTCTTATTTAAATTTAAATTGCAAATAAGTTTGTACCATTTTCACCTTTATTAGAAAGACAGCTGGTAGATAATAAAAACTTTGAAATGAGCCTGCTACCACTATAGATATTATCATTATTGATTTTTATCTAATTTTGTTTCGTCTGCATTGTGTTATACAACTGAACTTGTTTTAGAAAATAAGACGCAATTTCGATTTATAGAAAGAGCAATATCAAAAATCTTATGGTTGCAAAATAATGGAACGACTGATTCTCTTTAAATGTATTTTGTATCAGAGTAGAGAGTATGCATTTAGTATTTTACCTTGTAACTTTGTAAGTTTATACATTTAAAAGCGGATCTCTTAAAACCTAATCATCTAGAAAAGAGTTTTGTGGACTTGTTTTATTTAAATAGTTGGTATTCTCGTTACAAGTATACAATGGTCTTCTGTTGGTCAAGTGTCAAGTTCGTTACAAGTATACAATGGTCTTCTGTTGGTCAAGTGACAAGTTCGCTACAAGTATACAATGGTCTTCTGTTGGTCAAGTGTCAAGTTCGTTACAAGTATACAATGGTCTTCTGTTGGTCAAGTGTCAAGTTCGTTACAAGTATACAATGGTTTATACTGAGTTTTTCTTATTTTATATTAATTTAAATCTATAACATTTATTAAAATATTGAAATCTGCAGTACTTTATAATGTTAGCTCATGTGTATACCAAATGGTATAAATGGTAAATAAGTTAGTGAGTTTTGAAACGAATATTATTTCCAAAATTTCAAAAATATAATAAATGGCAAGAATGGGCAGATTATACAGATTTATGTAGTAAGTAGTATATCTATATTGTGTCTATGTATCCAGTTAGAGAAATATAACACAAACATCAAGATCATTTTCAAGATCATCATCATTAATTATCAAGATAATTTATCTATACAAAGCTATATTTACAACAAATAAAAACTAATACTGTTCGACTACACGATACGCTATAAATATTTTATAGGCATGGTATATGGTATTACCGCTTGAAAATATGTTTAACATGTATAGCTATTTTAAGTTTATTTAAATGTTAAATAAATGTAGAATAAAAATAAACCGATATGGGCAGAGATTCGAACATGAACGACCTCTGGGAAACCGTTAAACCGTCTGAGATACAGTAGCTCAATTGGTACAGCAACGGTTTCCTAAAGGTCGGGGGTTCGAATCGCTGCCCAATCGGTTTATCTGATAACTTACTTACATTTTGAATTTTTCCGTTATTAGGTGGTCCCCGACTCAAAGACTTCCATAAGCACATAATAATGTTATGTTTATCCTTTTTAGACGTTTTTTCATCGGAAGTTGTTTAAATTTTTTTTTTTTTTTATTGTACATTTATTTAACACATATTTCTTTATACATTTTTCAACAAAACAACACGGTATTAAGTGTTTTACAACATTTTATATGATTTTTATTTAGATTCTATATCAGACGCGTATATAGTTGAGGGTGGGGAGACAATCATACCGGACACCACCCTAGCTCTAAAATCTCATCTTTATCCTTCTAAACCTTTTTCTCAGAAATTTAATAAAATACAGAAGATTTTTTTTTATTGTTATATTTCTGATATTAATGATTTGTACCTCCTGTTAGATTTTGTTCATCTCTCATGTAGATACCTTTTATTATGTTATTTCATTTACTGTTCCCATCATTTAAGGAGCTCGCTCTATATGTTAAAGAAAACGAGTTAGATTAATATTTGTTTTTATGTTCAAAAATTATCGGACGATAATGATGTAGTTTCAAGAATATAGTTATAAAAATTTTAATTTAGTTCTGTATACAAATGTAACATTTATCCACCTCCCATTATATTACCTTTAGACTTGTAAAACTCTTTATAATTTATGAGGACAAACGGGTTAGCGATAATCGTATCTGGGTACTTTCTGGAAAAGAATATCTCCTGTCTACCACATTAGATACTA
Organism: Napeogenes sylphis; assembly: GCA_959347405.1. NCBI lineage: Eukaryota > Metazoa > Arthropoda > Insecta > Lepidoptera > Nymphalidae > Napeogenes > Napeogenes sylphis. Next base: position 15,129,132 of record OY365788.1, on the reverse strand, counting down.
AATATATTTGTGGTATCTCTCTTGTCTTTGAGCTATTTTTCAGGTCAGTGTTTTAGCATCGATTGCGTTTTCATTTAACTGGTAATAATTTTCTTGTTTTTATTTTGTCATTTGTTTTCTCTGAAGTAATTACAAAGTTTTAATTAGATTATATAGATTTTAATTATTTTCTTATGTTTTGTCTTAAATGTTTTTTTTTTAAATCTGTATAAAATGTATTTATACATAACTTTGCAAGTAAAACTTATGTCCATTAAAAATTTTAAAATAACGACCAAAAATATGGTAATCTTACTTAACTATTTATTGTTAAAAATACTTTTATGTATAAGTCTTCATCTATACCTGCCAAATTAGTGCTATGTATCTACTGAAAATAGTATGTCCGTATGAAAGCGACAAAAAAAAATAAATAAAATTAATTACTTTTATTTCTTTTAAACGTTTTTATACTGAAATAAATCCTAACTCAGAATTAGGTCTATATGGTTATTGTGATAGTTTTACGACTGACATGTGAAGAACTCAGAGTTGGGCTCACGAACCGCTACAGGCGGCCCTTGGGAATAGTTTGAAGACCTCTACATATCTTTTATAATGGTATAATAAATTATTGAATTCATTCTGCAACTTTATTATAAAGGTTGTTTAAGCTTTTGTACTATTCAGAAGACTTCCAGTAGATCCAGTATTTACAAAACCCAAATTGTATATGACAATAAATAAAGTATTAAGGTAGGTGTCGGTACAGCAGGTCTTTTTACGGAAACTATCTTTATATTTTATTCCTTTGAATGAAGATTATTTAATCGTTAAAGTTTTAACTTCCCGTAGAAAAACATACTTTAAAAATGTACAACTCTTTGATCCTAAAATATAAGTATAACTCTTTGATCATAAAATATAGGTTAAAAATAAAAATACGATAAATTAAAATGGCAGATTTTAAGAAGAAGTAAGAACTGTAGGCGTACTTCACACGTTGGGTCTTTCATTTGCTGCAGTGCCTCGACTTTTGCTCATGACATGCATTGTTAGTAACTTAGTGCTCAGAAATCGTCCTAGAAATATTTAAGATAATATTTTTTTTATAAGTGTGCTGTGATAGAACGATAGTAGTTTTATTATTAAGTTATAAATGAAATCTGACTCTTTGTTTATATGTAAATAAATTTGTTGTGTGTGTGTGTGTAGCAAAATCATTTAGCTTGTGTAAAGTAAAAAAAAGAAGTATAATTTTTTTTAAAGTCCATAACAATATCCTAAATAGGTAAAATACGTATGTTTGAGTTTGTATACAAGAAGTAATCTTTAAAACTTTATTAAAAATATAAATAAATGTAAAATATATTTATATGCACAAAACATAAAAATAGAATATATTATGTGTAATAAGTTATATGGAATGGATATGTATTTTTGACCTTTGACCAGTAATTATTTAAACGTTGTTGGGTGTTTATATTAACTTCAAACGATATTAGGGACTTCGCGCCTTAGGGATACATGACATTATCGTTTGATATTTCTCAAACAACCCTGAACTTTGCAAAGGACACATTTAATATATAATATGTACTAAATCTGATTACGCAATAATGATGTATATTTTTAAGCCCTTGTATAAATAAAATAAATAAAATGAGTATAAACTTTGACATATAGACTAGTCTGACGTGACTTTTATAGTTTATATTCCCGTACTATTTAATAAATGGTATTTTTCTACTATTCATTCTACTATTTAATTAATGGTATTTTTCACTCCAAATATTAAAAATACATTCTGTAGTCTAACATTTATTTATATATGTAGCTAGAATAACTTCTTTATTCTTTATAATCAAATGCTAAGAGAAAGTTTAATGTTAGTTTCAGGTTGAAAGTGTTTTCTTTTTTAGAAGTCTACACTTTGTGGTCATTAGGAAGGAACTCAACATCTTATAGCCACCTGTCTGATCCTGATAAAAGTTTTTATTGGAATTGCTAAAAGTAAAATTAAAGGTAAAACATAAATGTATTCTTTTTAATATCGTCAATTTTATCAATATGAGGTTGTGGTGTTAAAGCTAGATGTAAAATAAGAAAGTCGACTGTTTTTCATTATCCATTACTTAGAGGGCTCAATGTCTGTCTTGATTCCCAATTATTTTTTTAATATACACTTCCTTAATGACTTCCTTTTGAAGATATCTTTTTCAATGACCTTTTCTAGTATCCTTCTTCTAATGAGGTTATTTTATCTGGCAAATAGGCCCCGAATTCCAATATGACTTTATTAATTAGTATTGTACATGTAAGGAGGAAAATATATTTCAGGGCAGTGTTTTTATCTATACATAGCGGGCCTATACATACCTAAAAATCTACTATATTTAAATATAAATGCATTTTTCGTATTACAAAATTAGTGAAAATCGAGTGCTTGGGCCCGTACTCGACCTTTGAAAATATTTTTTTGCGTTTCCCTTTAAGAGTTAAAGCAAAATAACCCTTAGGACACGAATAAAAAAACTTGTCCTAATAATGCCTGAAAAAAAACTACCAAAAGTAACTTCAATTCACTATACATGTAAATAAGTTATTAACAGTATTCTATTACACACTCCATTATTTTAATTCTATTCAAAAAATTGTAGCAATTTCTAAACAAAAAAATATAAGATATGTATATTTATATATAAATATATATAACATATCCATATATATACATATCTTATATTTTTTTGATAAACACATTGATTTACTATCGTTTAAACTAACCAATGTCTTAAGAATATCCTTGACATACACTCCACAAGGAACCTTAGCAAGCACATTTAATTTTTTTTTTAATTTATAATAAAAATAGGAAGAGTAGGGCCTCGCCTCCTCTCAACAATAGAAAACTTATATATCAAGCGCTTTCTATCTTCTGTTAACAGTCAAATATTACCTGTTATCAAATATTACAAATTGTTTTTAAAACATTTTTAGTTAGTAGATAAATAGAATACAATGTGGGCGTCTTCAAGAGACGAGTGAATAGGTTGCTAGGGTAATGCGCTTTACCACCTAAGACTACATTCCACTTACCATTAGGTGGAATATAGTCAAGCATTCTCAAAAAAAATGTAAATATTGACTTATTTCTCACAATATACATTTATATAATATTGAATTATAAAAAAGAATTATGCCTCTTATGTATAATTAACAAAATTAATAAACAGTAATCAATAGCTCTAGATGCATTAGTAGAACTATTGGAAGACAATATTATCAGCCATCTTTATCAGAAAACCGCTTTAATTATATTTTTATCTAAAAAAAAAGAGTAAGTAAAATCATTTTTAATTCATTAAGGTTTATGATGGTTTAAATTTGATCGATATATAATGAAAAAAAAAAATATTTTTCTACATTTAAAAAATTTACTTTACATTATTCTAAATTAAAAAAATATACAATTTTATTTATAGGGACAAAATTAACTATTACGTTGAAAGTATGATTTCATGTTCAATTTTATTATTTTAAGACAATGAAAGACTATAAATTCTTTAAGACCATACTTTAATTTAGATAATGAATAAACATTTCCAAAGGATAGGCCTGAAGTTAACATGTACATAACAATGTACGTAACAACAATAGCTAACTTCCAAATTCTCCCCACGTGCGCATTCATGCTTGCGGGAAATCCGAGCAACCGGCTTAAGCTTCTATGCCTTACTCGAAATCATATTACGAGGCTTATCCTTTGTTTACCCGCTAATGTTGAGCCTTTCTGCAAATTGGCTCGAGCGAAAACGGAGCTATGTTCAAATCTCATTTAAGTTAAATAAATTAAATAATTACTTTTATTACAGATTGTTCGTTCACTATCTAAACATTGTTAAAAATCGTTATTTATCTACTAACTAAAAATGTTTTAAGAACAATTTGTGAATGGTAATATTTGACTGTTAACAGAAGCTAGAATACGCTTTTTATATAAGTTTTCTATTATTGAGAGGAGGCGAGGCCCTATACTCATCCAATTTTCATGGTAAATTAAAAAAATCTTGTAAAATGTGCTTACTAAGCTTATAATGGTTAATGGTTAGTTTAAATTACAGTAAATCAATGTTGTAATCGTTATGGTAGTTATTAATGCACTTTTATTGTATGGATGTGGTTTAAATTAGCTCGACTGGTAGCCGAGCTCCGAGCTATGATGCAGTAAAATTTGTATTCACAGAGGAGTCCCTTTGTTATTATCTATTATAGTTTTTAAATAGTCTTATAATTTTTGAAACTCTAGTTCAATTTTCAGGTTGCAATTAAAGAATATTTCATTTAAATTTTGCTTGAAATAAAATTTGTGTTCTAGACATTGTGTTGAAGGTATGTTTGAAATTAATCTTAAACATATTTAGCCATGTTTAGACATTATGTATACGATAAAAAATCAACATTGCCAATTGATCTATAAGTTTTTTCATATATTTTTATTGGTATTTTATTGTTTGATGTTATTCAATTTCTTTATATATATATCTACAAGATATCGCTAGAGATATATTATGATATCGGAGTCGCTAGTGCATCAAATATTGAATAAAACAAAACTTTTAAATCAATAGACATAGAATTAGGTTAAATAATGAATGTAATTTAAACATATAATTAACTTAAAATACCATAATTTAAGCCATCCAATAACAAGTTAGCGTTCTTGTGTCGCTCGTAATATATGCAAAGGTTTCAGTTTTCAAATATTGTATATAATTAAGAATATCGCTTACATTTTGTAAAAATAAGTGCTTCGATATAGAGAACCCGTTACAGATATCCTAATTAAATTTAACTTTAATTGTATAAAATGTTATTATTTTAGATTTCATGAGCGTACCGTTTATTTCAAGCTATATTTATTTACTTCTTTATAGTTCCTACAGAAAGCAAAAACCTTCTATTATAAATTGTCATAAAAAGACGGAACTACAGAGAACTTATTATAAGAAAAATGTTCTTGACATCATTTATTTAAATTGGATGGCAAGACTCTTTGGACCTTAGTGATAGCCTATATTGTTGTAGTGGTGGTTCACGTTAATCTGGTAGAGGCAAATGGCTGATTTATTAAAAAATATTCTTCTTGTGGGACTATAGAAAAGTAATAGCTAAGCAGAACAAGATTACGCGCTCGTCTTATATATGATGCCTTATATATACTTATTATATTTTAAAGACATTGTATTTCATTTATTTCCTTGTTATTTTCAGTAGTCTAAATGGTAGTCCATTGACAAATAAAAACTGTCAACTCCAAAGTGCCTTTTACAACAACTTTCTAACTAGAATTTTAAATCTGAAACACTGGCAACTTCGCAAAGTATTCAAACTGAGATCAAAACATTGTTACTGCTAGTATAAAATGTAATCATTTTTATGTTTTTCCCTGGGGTTCGGAATTTCCATTGAAGTTTAAAGTTCAATCAAGTAGTAATGCGGTCATAAAAGAAACATGAACGAGCGTCATGTCAGCGTCGGTTGTTCATACAATATAGATTTTTTCTTTCTAGTAATCATAACTCCTCAGGCAACTGACGATGTTTATTATTCTATATTCTTACGCAACTAAATGGGAAGAATATTTTATATACAATATTTCTCTTTAATATGTACAATTACGATTAGACATAAATGACATGTTATAAATGATGACATAAATGTGTTTGAGCAAAAGTGATTATTATTATTCAGTTGGTTTGTTTGTTTACTTCGTGTTCCCCCAAAACTTAATAATAAAAATGTTACATTAATTGCCATAATATTATTTTTTAATATTTTTTTTATATGAAGTTATATAATATTGCAATCTAAATGGAATTATTTAGATACATGCCCATTATATGATTAGTTGGAGGAATATCACTAAAACCACATCGAAAATAGTTCAACTTATTATAAAAGAACGAACGAACGATTTCGGACGAACGGAGAGTTCCACTTCTGCGTTTTTACTAGGTACAATACTTATTCACTTTCCAATTCCCAAGAGCGGCAGCGTATTTGCAACTCTATATGTAAGGGCATCATAACTTTTTTAATATTTTCCATGTACAATTTTCGATCAGTGACAATTTTATTATATGTATAGATTTTCATGGCTTCCGGTGTATCCGTTCGGAATATTATATCATTTGTTTTACTTATTTCGACTGAAAATAACTAACTAAGTAATACTTGATTATATGTGCTAATTTTCCTATTCTACTTATATAAAAGATATTACAAAATATATTAAATTATAGTCAAGGACAATAAAAATATTTTATACAAGATCAAGATACAAGAAAATAATAACTTAAATAATTTAAAAACAGATAGAGCTAATTTAATTGAAGTCACAATATAACGCAAATTGTAATAACGTCTTGCCAGGATTTAGGTTGTAGTGGCGGGGTAAATGAATTTGAAGTCGAGTAAATACGCAGTAGAACGGAAGAGGAAGCGGCGTCATCTATTGTTTCGTCGGCTTAACATCTTTCAAGTAACCTAATTCTGAGTATCAGGCGTTTATTACTTATATGATTCTGGAATGGATAAATTAGAACATGTCACGTAATTTAATTGAAATATTATTATAAAATATGATGTACATGATGATATTCAATGTTTTGTTAAAAATAATAATATATCTGTTCTTCAGTGTAATGGCACAAACGTCAACTAACTAGTGCTCATATTATTTAAATAAGAATTTTAATACAAATTTAATTAAACTATAATAAAATGGTATAAATAATCAATATAATTTTTTTGTAAAGGAAAAGATTTTATGTTATCCACACTTTCCAAAAAAAAAAGATTTTTTCTTGAAAAAAAAGCACGTACGTAAGTAAATTAAAAAATAATACGTACTGATTCTTGTTCGTTGTTTGGACTATAATGTACAGTTGTGTATGTATAATGTACAGTACAATAATAACAATTAATGACATTTGTTTCAAGACAAAACAATAAAATCATCCAAGGAATTTCTTTATTTAGATATATTATATTATTTCAAAAATATGGCTAAAATGTATTTATCTCGTGTCACGAGTGAGATGATATTAAAATATGTTTCGATCCTAATTGTCAACTTCTCTAGTCTGAAAAATAATAAATGACTACTACTACTACTACTGATACTACTACTCTCAATAAATCTAATAATGAGAAAGTCAAATATTAATGTGTGTAATGGACAAAGTTATATGGTAAACAATATGGACGTCTTTGAGAGATATATTGTACTAGCGTTAATTTAAAATTATTGTTTAATAGAAAATAGTCTGTTATTTTATAAAAAAAATTTGGAGAAGTTTTGTGTTACACAAAGGTTAACAGAATTAAGGTTCAAACTTTTGTTAAACTTCACTTTTAACATGCTCAGTAGCCTGTGTACTGCAGCTTTGTTAAACCAGATTAAGATAGCGCTGTACTGTAATATATAGTACCTACCTGATATATTTTATTTTTATCAAAAATATTCCTTTACAAGGTACGAGAACCTTTTTCTCGTATACTATCATTTGATTTAATTTCATTATATGTTCAGTATATGTAATTTTGTTTTTTTCTTTTAGTGAATATAAAATATACTAATATATTTCACATATATTTTAAATGTTAAAATGTTTCTATTTTATTTCAAATCGCAAATGAGTTTGTACCATTTTTTATTTTACTTGATCAGCTGCTGGTAAATATTAAATGGCTTGTGATGAGACTACTGCTACAGATTTTATCGTTATTGATTTTTGTCTCATTTCATCGTTGTAATATCTCTTTTGTGTTCTACAACTGAACTATTTTCGAAAATGAAACGCAATTTCGATTAACAGAAACAGTAATATCAAAAATCGTATGGTTGGAAAAAAATGAAACTACTGATTCTTTATAACACCTACTATCAATACGTACTACCAATACGTACTATCAACAGGTACAATCAATACATACTATCAATACGTACTATAAAAAAGTACTATCAATACGTACTATCAATATGTACTATCAATATTTACTATCAATACGTACTATCAATATTAAATATCAATACGTACTATCAATATGTACAATCAATACGTACTATCAATACGTACCATCAATTTGTACTATCATTACGTACTATCAATACGTACTATCAATATGTACCATGAATATGTACTATCAATATTAACTATCATTACATACTATCAGTAAGTACTATAAAAAAGTACTATCAATACGTACTATCAATATGTACTATCCATTTGTACTATCAATACATACTATCATTATTTACTATTAATACGTATTATCAATACGTACTATCAAAAAGTACTATCAAAACGTACTTATCAATACGTACTATGAATATGTACTATCAATGTTTACTATTAACACGTACCTACTATCAATTTGTACTATCAATACGTACTATCGATAAATCGATCGTTTTTTTTATAAATAGGTAGGTGTATATACCATTTAAATTCCATTATTATGTATAAAATAACAATGTGATTCCTAAAGCTAAGCACACAATCTAATATTAAAAGGTAATCCAGTGTATTTGGAGTTTACTTATTTGATTTAAACAAAATCTTAATGAAAAGTTATTTATTAAAATTATATCTGTAACATACGATATTTCCCTTCTTTTTTAGTCATTGTAAGTTCTTTATTAGGTCCCAAAGAAAATACAAAAGTCTCAAATGATTCAGAATAGCAATTGAAAGCCTATATAATACAATATTATTATTGTACATTATGGAAGTTTTATTTTAATTAAAAAATAATTTACTTATCGGAGCTACTATCTTGTCTAAATCAAGCGGACATTGAAATCCCCAAAGCGATGTAAATGAAATAATAATGGAATTAGTTCCAAATGATGGCTAAACCGTGTATTGACACATGCATTAATTGGATATGGTACATCATGCGCGGTTTGCGATTCTATTAAAGCCTTTAGCCATGTACGAGTTTTTATATAAAGCAATTAGAATGATCACATATATATTAAATAAAGGTTTGTAGGAATTAACAAACAAGCTTTGTTGTTAGCCTCTGGATAGGTTTTTCAGATGAGTGTAAGTGCATAATAATCTAGATGTGAAAGCTTAAAATTAAATGAACTTGTTGGTAATTACTTTATCAACAGTTTAAAAATTTATCCAATGTTACAAAAATATTACAAATCAGTGACAAAATTTATAATAAAATACTTTTAAAATCGAATAAAACGTACCAAAGGCTCGTCTTTATATATACAGTCACGAAATGATTTGGCAGAGGTTGCAAGGTTCGAGCCCCTATTCGATTAAATTTATAATAGCCTATAATTTTTCTTACTATATTTATTCAAAAATGTAATAAGTTCAACGTTATGATGACTGATACTTATCAGGTATCATCATCACTTGGTGATAGGCGTATTAATGCAAACTATTATTTAAAGACATTTTTTGTAACATTTACGACATAGTAATGTTATAACAAGTTTTGTTTTCACCATGAAAGCTTTAAAAGCAACGATGGGCAAACTACAGACACAGATTCCATAAAAACTGTTTTACGTAAAAGTGTCTACTACCAACTATTATGTTACTCAAAGCTTACAAAAATTAAGCTTAAAACTTATACGAAACTCTGCCTTTAACATGCCCAGTGGCCTGCGAACTACGATTGCTTCGTTGAACCAGATTATGACCCGGTTGTTTTCGCAATATTTTCAGAATTCTCAACTCTGTGTACATATTACATGGAGTTTGCAGTTTTATCAGACATTCATTCATGCAAATCGATTTCCGTTGAGAACTTTAAAAACAATTTGCAGATTTTTCAGTTTAAATTTAAAACGTAAACGTTCCGTATCATTTCGTACCATTTGGAGATTTTTTTCATTTTGTTTTATCTGTTGCGTTGATACCACAACAAAACTTGCACTCAAAAATAGAGCGCAATTTTGATTTACAGAATCAGTGACATAAAAAATTGTACGGATCGAAATCAATTTAAGAAGAGATAATAATATACTAGTTTTCATATAAAACAAATATTATTATTGGGGTTAGACATCTTTTATATTTTATTAATTTTACTAGCTGCTGCCCGCGACTCCGTCCACGTAGTCTGTCAAAATAATATTTATATAACCTTTATACTTGTGGGCCATGACTTATTTTAAAGATTGTTCAAATGTTTAAATAAAAACTGCAGACTGTTCAAAATGTGGATGTTGCCGACTATTTTTTATACTATTGACAGACAAACAAAGCATTTTAATTGGTTGCTAATGTATTCAACGTTCTTTATTTTGATTTACAATACCGTCCTATATACAAAAGTAAAAAAATATTGTTTTCTGCAAATAAAGGGAACAACCGACATATAATTGACATTAATATTAAGCATGGCCCACCCACATGAATGCCTGCCACTTTTAAAGTTTGGTTCTGGGATTAAACGTCAATGTAAAAACGAGTTTTAAAGAAAATTACAGCCTCTTGAAATGGATTGAAATCATAAGTTAGACCAACAATGGCCTTGGGGTAATTAAAACGCTTCTCCATTAGCATCTCCGGTAAGAATGGTGACTTATATGATATTACTGTCCAGCTCTGTAGAACAAAGTCTGGTGCCGTTGTACAGTCGGGGGATATCAAGGTATCCCATCCTCAGAATTGGAACGCTAACTTTAAACTCCAGCTAATGGGATTCACGTCGGACAACTGCAGAAAATTGAGAAATTCCTTCACTAATTGTGATAAGCCTAGTGGATGATAGTTCTGGTTCGACGTTCATGTTTTGAGTATTTGTAATCTTTTGTATGTAGGGCGGTTGTCTCTATGAGTGGAAGTAAAGGCTTAAATAAATAGAAGGTTTATTTTTATGTATTTCTGACAATAGTTGTCTTAAATTGTGTAGCAGTAATTTATCGAGACGTGAATCCTTGAAGTGAGTGTAAAAACAGCCTCGTGTCATATCGTTCATAATCTTTTATACTGTTTGAATACTATGGGGAGTTATGACAAAGTTAAAGATACTTTTACAAAACATTGAAACACTTATTTTAAAACTAGATCCAATTTAATCGGATTAAAGAAAAATGTATATGACATGTTTATGTATTAAAAAAAGAGTACTTTAATCAACCCAGGTCGGTTAATATAAGATTAAATATCATTAATAAGCGTAAAAGGCTGTCTGGCAGAAAGTTTTAAATAAGATAGCCATTTGTATTTCCAATTTATTTTTGTAATACTGTAATAGTCATATTATAATAAAAAAAAATGCTTTATTTGAAATATTATTGAATTGCTCTCTAAGCAAGTTATTAGGGTAGGCTCCATTATATTTCCAATGTATTATATTCAATTCACTTTTGGTTAGGGCCTTGGTCATTGAAAATATACTCGTTCTTTAGTAACATTTATGAACATTGAAATCCTTTACTTTAACTGCCGAGTTCCAACTAACTGCCGATATTATGAGGAAAATCGACATTTATTGTGGTAACTTATTATCGGTCGAATGGCTGCCGTATTAACTATAATTTTGATATGGATTTAATATATTTTACGAGAGCCCTAGAGCTGTACTTTAAGCTAGACTTAAATTTCGTGAATATTGACTTATATATCACATTACACTTGTATATAATATTGAATATTACAAATAACCATGCCTGTTATGAATAATTAATGAAATGAATGATGCGTAGTTTGTCTATTACAAGACGTTATTATCAGACGTCACAACCGGAAAAACGCTTCATGATTTTTTTATAACACGTAATGAAAAGTAATCTCATTACATTAATGCTTTTATTTTTAGTCTACTATTTGAAAATTTAAGATAGATACAATTGTGTGGTCAGGAGTCTATTCAAAGTAAAGTTACGATAACAGTTAGTAATTTATTCCCCGTGATAGTAATGCCACATGTCCTTAAAAAGCCTCAGTTATAAAATCATATTGCATATATATGAAATAATTAAATATATTCACGTAAATTATTATTATATATATCTTCAAACTACTATCTGTCTCTACATTATCTATTTCTACATTAATAAATCCAGGTAATAAAAACATGGCGAATGATATATTTGTAAATAAATAAATATACAAATTTTGTATATAAAACAAACAATCATATTATAAATGTCTATAAAATAGTTTAATTTATGAAAAATATACTTTGTGAAAAATTATTATAATTAAAAAATCACCTCACAAAGTTAACAACGCGTTTATAATCTGGCTTAACGAGGTTATCGCAGTTCGCCGGACCAATAAAAAGTTTTAAACTTCAATCTTTTAACTCTTTATTCTATTTGTAAATACTTCATATTTGAATAAAACAATAACATTGTGTATCTAGATGTCTGATTGTGTACGTAGATTAACCAAACAATAAAATAAATATTAAAATAAAATAATATGTAAAATGACATAACGGTATAATATTAATTTGGTTACTTTTAAATACAATGGTGTATTTTTAAAATATCGCATTTACTCAAAATTGATGCGAGGATTAAAGCTCTAGTCACATTTTTTTACGGAGCTACTAATATTTGAAAAAGAAACCGAGTAAGTTGTTTAATAAACTTCCAAATTTACCGATAAATTAGGATTAATACTTTTTTTTCCTCATTTCTATCTTATTTAAAATTACTTTGGATAACAATATTCAGTATTCTAGAATAATTAAATTTACAACAAATTAAATTTTGTGATTGTCCTAATAAAAAATTTGCATATTGTTTATTGTGTTATTTAAATATTAATATAAAAGCTTTACAAAAACACATTGGAAATAAAAAATACTATCCAATCTCAAGCTTTCTGCCAAAAAGCCTCTTTGGGGGACTGATGTTTGTTAAGAGATATTTAATATTATGTACATAGGTAAGTTAATAATAATTATATATAAAAATTAATATTTTAATTACTATTCATCTTTGATTTAGAAGGTAAAAACCTAACGCAAACCTCTAGGTGCATCTACATTATTTTATTTATAAAATAAGACAGTAGAACTGAGTTCATAAAAACTTCACTTAAGATTTAAAGTGGTTATTAGACTTTCCGTATGATATTAAAACATTATATTTAAAATAATAGAAATTGAAACAGAAATTGAAACATATTTTATTACATCAGAACTAAGAGTGAGAAAAAGCTTGTTATCTTAGAGAGAAATTAAATTCCCCAGGGAAGCGTTCTTGGACCGTTATTATTTTTTATCTATATGTCGCAGATCACGATAATTTAACAATAATTAGTAACTCAATTGATATCATTGTAATAGTGGGGTGTGAACGCCTTAACGTAACGAGTCAAGTGATCGGAATCGTTTGGAGGGGCACCGGAGACATTTTAAATATCCGAGAGCATCAAGACGAGAGGATTATTCATTAGTGTGAGCCTTACAGTCCGGACCTCCAAAACCGGGACCGGTGGTTAACGAAACTCTGATAATTGTATACCTACTAAGTAATTTGTGATTACCTACATTTAATACAAGTGATTGTCATATTGTGTCTGTGTGGTTTAATTGCCTGAGACCTACGCTTCGGATCCTGTACCAGAATACTCCATCAAGAACGAGCAAGTCACTAATATACCTCCTATCTCCGACATATATAAATGACAAATGACCTATCCTATGATTTTGTTTGCGGTTGTTAGTACCACTATAACAAATGTAATAACAAAAACACATACGAAAGGGATATAAATAGTCCTATTGAAGGAATATTTATTGGCTAGAAGATAATGATTTAATTATAAACTTACAAAAAACTCGAATTATGCATTTTTTTAAAGATAACAAAACCAAACACAAAAAAATTACTGTAAAGATAAAAAAAAATATGAAGTTAATGTTAACAAATGTCTTGGTATTATTATAGACAGCCAATTAACGTAGAAGCCTCAATCCGAAAATATTTGTAAAAAACTTAACGTGTCTGCCTGCCTATGCATTATTTAATTTAAGTAAGAAAGTTAATAATCATACACTTCTAGTTGCATGCCACGGCCTGGAGGTTTCTGTTTTACGATTTGGCCTCATATTTTGGGGGTGACTGTAGTGAAAGAGAAAATATTTTTAAAGGGCAAAAACGTTGTTGTTGTTTTATTTAAATGTTATAGATAGTTGTAAAAAGATTTTTAAATGACAAACTTTTGGCATTTCCTTGTATTTACGCCTATGAAATTGCTATATTCGTGAAAACATATAAATAACTGTCGTTGTCTTTAGAAAACTAAAAAACTAAAAACTCTAAAATTTGTACAGAAAGTCGTAGACCACAATACCAAAACCTTTTTTCGACAGGTAACTACAAAACTTCATTACTGAACAAATTATTAGGCATGGCCCCAGCTATATATAAAACAAAATACCTAAACTAATAAAAGAATTGTTACTAATAATTTAAAAAAATAACTTACATCATTCCTAATTTATAAATGCTATTATTCTGTCACCGATATCCTAATAGACAAGTTATAATTTTAAGTTCTTTTAATTTATTTTTGGGTTAAAGAAATTTGTTCCTACATTCAGACCAAATAATTCATTACTATTATTACGAGACGATAATGTAAGTTCTAATATTAGTACCTTATATTAGTTGTATTATTATATATTATAATATAAGTAGTTACATCAACTGTGTTACAAAAATATTATAACTTTTACTCGCTCTATTTCAACCATACATAGCATATTTCAAAAACATCTATAATATGTCTCTTCAAATAAAAAAACATAATGGTGTTTTATTTACATTATTATTATAGTGTATTATAAACTCACTTATATATAGTGTGAGTGTGTATATATTATATACACACTCAATAGTATATACTAGGTATACTTACAACTAATTAGTTGTGAGTATGTTTGTGACTCGACGATCTTTAATGTGTGACATTGTGTTTTCTGTTTAATATTAGTTTATTTTATTAATCCTCTTATGAGGCTAAGCTATTATAAATATAATAAATATCATGGACCTGGAAATAAATTTATACCTATTTAAATCAAAGTAGACTTAACAAGAAAATGAAAAAAAAAAACGTACTGCATTTACTGCTTGTATTCCGAGTCAATCGAACCAATCATATTGCAGAAATCTCAACTTTTCTTGAGAGAGAATGAGTTTTTAAACTGGTAGGTAGGAATATAATATATAAACGTAGGTAGATGGACAACTAGAAAATTTTAAGAGATTCGAAAGTGTGAAGCCCGTCAGGAGTTAAGGTTAACTTGCAAAAGCTAGTATTATATAAAAATGGACATTTTATATTTTTACTTATAAAAAACAGTTCATAACTCTATTTTTAATCAATATAAATACATCTGGTCTTAATTTTCAATATATAATGAAATAATCTATATTTATAGACATATACAAAAAAAATACAAAATATTATAATGCAAAATTCACTGTCTCGTTGACAGTATGAATTCATATTACAATATAGTATTTTAAAACAATGAATTACAAAAAAGAATCCTTAAGACCATATTTTAATTTAGATGAAGAATAAACATTTCCAAATGGTAGGCTTGAAGTCAACATGTACACATCACTAGCTAACTTCCAAATTCTCCCCACGTGCGCATTCATGCTTGCGGGAAATCCGAGCAACCGGCTTAAGCTTCTATGCCTTACTCGAAACCATCTTACGAGGCTTATCCTTTGTTTACCCGCTAATGTTGAGCCTTTCTGCAAATTGGCTCGAGCGAAAACGGAGCTATGTTTAAATCCCATGTAAGTTAAATAAATTAATTACATTTTCTTAAATAATTACTTTTATTACAGATTGTTTGTTCACTATCTAAACATTGTTAAAAATCGTTATTTATCTACTAACAAAAAATTTATTAAAAGGCCCTATCCTCATCCAATTTTCATGATAAATTAAGAAATTCGTGTAAAATGTGCTTGCTAAGTTTCCTTGTATGTCCAGAATAATCTTAAGATATTGGTTGGTTTAAACTATAGAACTCCGAGGGATGAAACAGTAAAATTAGAATGCACGGTGTAGTCCCTTTGTTATTATGTAGTATAGTTGTTAACGTAGTCTCTAAACAACTAGTTTAATTTTCAGACTCTTCTGTCATTTATCAGAAAATTAATAAAAATGTTTCACGACTGAAGAATATTTCCTTTTAATTTTCCTTTTCTCATACAAATCCAAGTAAATCTCATATATAGTTCAAAATTAAAACAAACCTTGTATTCTAGACAATTGGAAATATTAAAAAAAAAATCTTTAAGCATTTAGTCATGTCATACTTAAACTAAAATAGTGTTTTTATATATTAGAAAAAAATCAACATTGTAATTGAGTATCATATCACTATGCGTAATCTATCATAATTAAACAATATAATAAAAATATTTTTTTGTTATTGGTTGGACGGCATTTTGGCTACGGTTTTTGCTTGTGTTGTTAACTATAATGTATTGTTTAATGTTATATTATTTTTATTTCTTATAAATCAATAAACAAATGTTTATGTTAAATGATAATTGTAATTTAAACGTTTAAATTAATTAAAGCACAATAAGTAAGGCGGATCAAATAATAAGTTAGTGTACTTGTGTTGCTAGTAATACAGAAAAAGGTTTCAGTTTTCAAATATTATGCACATTTACGAATATTTCTTATATTTTATAGAATCAAGTGCTTTATAAATACCTAAAAATATACCACTTCAATTAAATAAATCGATAGTTAAGATTTTATGTCTATACCCTATTTATTACTTTGGATTAGTAAATAACAAATCATTCTAGAAATTATTATTTGCTTTTTATAGTTCCTTGGAGAAAATGAAAACCTGTTTTTTATACTCAGAATAAATTTCCATAAAATAAAACGAAAACTACATAAAACCTATTATGAGAAAAATGTTCTTGACATCATTTAGTTTAAATAGAACGGAAATATTATTAAGAACGTTTGTGATAACCTGAATTGTTGCAGTGAGAGCTCAAGTTAAGCTGGTGATTGTGAAATGCCGCTTTATAAAAATATATTCTTCTATTAGGTCAAATTAGCAAAGTAATATTAGATAAGCGGAACAAGAATGCGCGCTTACCTTACTAAATATAATTATTTTATTTTAAGAACATTTTATTTTATTTATTTCCTTGTTGTTTTCAGACTACCATTGACAAATAGAACCATGTAACAACAACATATTTTTATAATAACAGAGAATATAATAAAGAGACAACTTAGTCATGTTATGATGCTTGGTGAGTAATATTATATAACTTAAAAACTGTCAACTCTAAAGTACCTTTGACAACAACTTTCTAACTAGACTTTTAAATCTGAAACACTCGCAACTTCGCAAAGTATTCAAACTGACATCAAAACATTGTTACTGCTAGTATAAAATGTAATCATTTTTAAATTTTTCCCTGGGGTTCGGAATTTCCATTGAAGTTTAAAGTTCAATCAAGTAGTAATGCGGTCATAAAAGAAACATGAACGAGCGTCATGTCAGCGTCACTTGCTCAAACAATATAGATCTTGATTTTTTTTTATCAAGTAATGAAAAGTTGTGAGGCAATTGAAGAAGTTTATTATTTTATATTTGTACTAAATGGAAAGAATATTTTATATACAATATTATAATATTATTCATTGAAAATGTACAATTAGGACAAGATTTATAAAATTATTGAATTAACAAATAGTTTTATTCCGATAATTCAAACATGAAATAATTTTCTTTGAATTGTATACAATATACAAAAATGGATTAATCTTATTTTTATTCATAGACAAAATTTTGATACTATTTTACAGTATTATATATACCTGTATATAAGAACTAAGCCTATGGGGCTTAAAATTATGTAAATGATATAAAAGCTCTACACATTGATGGGCTTTTAAATAATATATGATACAAAGAAGCTGAAAGCTATACACGTACAAGGTTTACCGTCGCACTTTAATTTTAGCAACTTATCGTAATGGAACTTTGTTTGACGTAACTTGATTCACAACGCCGATTTATTTCTTTACGTGCACACAATACACTATTTTCCCTTCTTCACACAAGCTATACAATTCGGCTCCAAATCACAACGACAAACTTTGAAAGGAAATGATCCATCGAAAGCCTTATTGTAATCCCATAAAACTTTGACTTCACCTTCTACGTAGGCTTTTTCTGAGTCATTCTTTACTTCAAATACTTCGCAATATACGGAATCGGCTAACAGAACCGCTTTTACGGTGACATCTTTTCCATTCATACGAATCCTACAGTGCCATGGAGTGAACGCCATATAAAGGTAGATTTGTGTTATTTTTATCTCAAATATATTTAGATCACCATGTTTGTAAATATTATCATGTGATTCCACAACACGTGGACAAAATTCTGGTCCAGTTAATAAAGATTTAATGTGAGCCGGATAAATTACATTATCGTTGCCGCACTGCTGCTGTGTGCAAATACTTTTTGTGATGCACCAAGTACATATACTTTTGGTAATACATAATGAACACGATGAGAACCCTGTACATTGATCATCTTTCAATGTTGTTATAATGTCACCGGCTAAGATGATTGTCACAAGACTACATAGAATTAGTGTCACTATTCGGCTTATATCAGACATGCTATCTGAAATAGAATATATTTTAGGAATCGTTAGATTACAAATAATAATAATAATAATATCAGGACAAATTACACTCATTGATCTAACCAGTAAGTAACCAAATTATTTGCTTATGTTAAGGGTGTTAGACTACGATACAAATACATAGAAATACACATATAAATACTGAGAATATATTTAATAAACGACCAAACCCAGAAACACAGACATCTATGCTCATCACATAAATGCCTGTCTCTGCCGGGAATCGAACCCGATCTTTGTTGCGCCGTGACGCGTTAGGCGTCTGCGCTAATCACTTGACCAACGGGGTTAATACAAAACATTAAAATTTTAGATAGTTATGCAATTATATTACAATTTGTACTCAAGTTTAAAATGATGAAGCAATTTTACATATTTTAAATATATTTATTAATAATGCTGCCCCATTCTTAATAAATTTTATAATATTGCATCTAATACAGTAGGTGAAAATTAATAAAATTATATATGTTTATATAATTTAAAGCATTATGATATATGTGAAATTTTTTCGGACTCACCTAAATAATTTTTGAATTAATATTTTAATAATAATCCATTAAACATTATAACCAATCAATAACTACAATAAGAAATGAAATCAATCAGATGCTACTTTATATAGAATAGCGTTATCAATGCAGCGGAAAAAACATTGTACGAAAGGTCAGGATAGAGATAATCTTTAAATATTATTGTTTATATTTATTTCTATTAGTAACTTTATTCTAAAATATAAATAAATTCCTATATTTTTTCCATCATTCCATACTAGTATATCTATGTAATTTAATAAAAAATACTTGCTTTTAAATCATATAATACCTACTGGATTTTTTGTCATTTAGAAAAAAATACTAAATAGATTTTGTGAATTTTCAGTATATATATTTTTTTTTGTATAGGCTAGAAAGGGAAGACATAGTGAAGGAAATTTTGTATATTTTAGTTTTGAGCTTCATGAGCTTTGTAGTGGCTACATCTCTGCAAAACTGTATATATTTTTAATTGCTTTTAAACTAGAGAAATATTAAAATTAATACATTAAATTATTGTAGAGTGAATAGACGATAAAATAGTAGCACAGTCAACGTTCATAGTTAGTTATGTATTAGTTTATATTGTAAAGTTCAATGCAATTAAATTAATATATACCCGTAAATAGCATTTAGATAACAAATGCGTTAACTTGATAACCATTGGTGATGTAAGGTTACCACGTGATCCTTTCGTATTACGATCGTAATAGTATGAAACATAAATAAATTCATTCACATCACTATTGATACCGGAAAAGTTTGTAAAACTAATAATAATAGGAACTCTGTGTTAATTTATTCTGCACCTTATTAGTTTACGTTAGTGGTATATAATAGACTGTAGTTTGTATAAGGGCTGTCCCTTTCGTGGTTTTACCTTCTCAAAGAAGGTGGTTATAGCTGTTTTGCCAAAGTTTCAAATGACAATTGAGAGAGTTGGGAACCCTAAACTTTATTTCCATACTTGATTCTGATCTCCTGATTTCTTGAATTCTCTTCCAAAAGGTTGCAACATGTTTTTAACTTAGCTTATATTGCGAATTAAACTGAAGAGCAGTCTCAACTTTGTCGTTTTAGAACAATAAATTAAAAAAAATACTAAAAAAAAGCTGATATAATAACATACTAAAGGATTATTTATAAAAAAGAAAACCACAGAACTAATCATTGAACTGTGACCGATGGGTTACCTAATAACTTAATACTCATTAGATTTATTTGGCGCTGATTTTCATTTGAAACTAACTTAATACAGAACACGCGTCACTTTTTTTTGGAAGCCAGAAAAAATTAAGTAAAATATATATTATTATGTGAAGTAGACAATAAATTATTTGATACATCTATATTTATTATAAAGTAACTTTTAGTAATAGATGAAAGAATATTTGCTATGAACAAACTTGATTAATTACATAAATATCTTTGAGCAAACATAATAAATTACCACCTGTCTGTGTTTACTGCCCTCAGGCCCTAAAGCATAATATTATAAATGTTACAAATGTCATAATATTAAATGTTATTGTTATATTTTTCTACGTGAAGCAAAAAACATTGCAAATTGAATAGAATTATTTAAATACATACATGTTTTGAATAGTGGGACGAATATCTCTAAAACCACATCCAAATCGGTCCAACTTAAAAAAAAAATACTATTATAGAATATTATTAGAAATACGGGACGAAGGGATAGTTCTACTCTACGTGGCTCATAGTCTACTGTTTCAATTTCCAATCCCCAAGAGCGGCGGCGTATTTGCTACCTTTCATATGTACATATACCATCAGTTGGACCGTCTGTTCTTTGTCACAGGAACCTATAGAGAGGTACTATACCTAAAATATGCATAAAACCGATGAACTATAGTTTTACAGTTTTTCTGTTGTATTTTTAATATTATTCATACGGATTTTCGAAGCTTTCGATATAACCCTTCATTGTTATTACTTATTTCGATTCAAACTAACACATGAATTATATTTATTAGTTTTCCTATTCCAATTATATGGTAGGTACTACAAAAGAATATTAATATTAATAAGATACAAGAAAGAATTATTTAAAATAGATAAAAAATTAAGAAAATACTACCCTAAACAATTGAAATAAAACTATTTTTACGGATTTAACTAACGTATATTGAATTAAATTTTTAATTTACATTTTAAATCTAACCCGACGTTTCGAATGCTTTGCAGCAATCGTGTTCACGGTAAGACGAGATGGAGGTTTCTGTCAGTAAGTCAGTTAATTAGTCATCTACCTCCAACGGTTTCTAAGCTTCCGGACGTACAGTTCAAAGCATTCGAAATGTCGGGTTAGATTTAAAATGTAAATTTAAAATTTAATTCAATATACGCGAGTTAAATCCGTAAAAATTGTTTTTATTTCAATGTGTAGTACTCGTGAAAACCTTAGAAAACACTACCCTAAACAAGTCAAAAACAGTTACCGGGAATTAGATTAAAGTCACGATATTACGCACATAATAACGTCTTGCCAGGATTTAGGATGTAGTGGCGGGGTAAATGAATTTGAAGTCGAGTAAACACGCAGTAGAACGGAAGAGGAAGCGGCGCTATCTATTGTTTCGTCGGCTCAACATCCCTCAAGTAACCTAATTCTGAACAACAGGAGCTTATTACTCATACATGGTTCTGGAATGGATTAATTAGTGCATGTTACGTAATTTAAATGAAATATTATTGTAATAGATTATATCCTGGACATCCTAACACACACACCCACAGACTCACACATACGTGTATAGTTGCTTAGATACTTTATTATTTATAAAATGTTGTACTTAAATTATGTTCTTTTATATTCCATAACTTTATGTTAGGCTAAATGGGAAGGAATTGGCCCCCGAAACACAGTTCCGTTACTTCCGGGGTCAGAGCCACATATCAACACTGTAAAATTATTTTTGAAAATAAAGTTTATTATTATTATTTAAAATTACTTTTGAGAATAAAGTTTATTATTATTATTTAAAATTATTTTTGAGAATAAAGTTTATTATTATTATTTAAAAATATTTTTGAGCATACAGTTTATTATTATTATTATTTCAAATTATTTTTGAGCATACAGTTTATTATTATTATTATTTCAATATTTTTTTTGAGAATAACGTTTTTTTATTATTATTTAAAATTATTGTTGAGAATAAAGTTTATTACTATAATAATTTATATTGTACATGACAACATCGGTAAATCAAATATTTAAAATATGACAAATATTTAAAATCCTACTACTATTATAAAGGCGAAAGTTTGTAAGTATGGATGTATGGATGTTTGTTACTCTTTCACGTAAAAACTACTGGATGGATTTGAATGAAACTTTACCACAATATAGCTTATACATCAGAATAACACATAGGCTACAATTTTTGAGGTTTTTAATGTGAGGTCGTAAAAAAAACACTGACTGAATCCTACAAGATAGATCAAAACAATTTACTACAGTATTGTACAACTTAAAAAGGTCTACAAAAAAGTCCGTGATGGTATATGTTTATCTCTTAGGAATAACCCACAATAACCATTTTTTATCCTTTACTTTGTACGAGAAATAATGGCTTATTTACGAAGCGATTTTAAGCAATACAGTATTAATCCTTATCCAATTAAGTATCTTAAATACATTGTGCATTTAATAAAGATCACGTGTTTCCAAAGCGAAGAATCTGCATGTTTATGCTGAAGGAAAAAGATCGTTAAATGTAGTTTATAAGAGCATAGTGCAGTAGCTACCTATAGGCCTATGATTAGGGCTCTGCAGTGCTTAGTTACCGTATTTCTTACTTATTACTAGACTAGACGGGACGAACCTGAAGTCCACGCGAACGAAGTCGCGGGCAAAAGCTAGTAATACAATATTTGCTAAGTGTTTTGTAATTCTGTCAGGACTTAAAACAATGAGTTTGTTAAATGTAAATTAACGATTATTGAACCTCCTTATATTCGTAACTAGTTGATATGAAATAATAACCATATATAGAATTTAATTTATCAATAGCATATTATGTAAACAACCATTCAGGAAGGAGCATTAGATAAAACGGAAATTGATAATATATTGACTAAGTTATCTAAACTTTATTAATTTGACAGTTATTTTGCAAACTATTGTTACCATCCGAGGTAGTTTAAAATAAAAAATGTTAGATGTTCATAAAATAACATAAAATCAAGTAACATAAGATCTTGTTGTTTTTCTCGAATATCCACTACTATCAACTTTTGTTTATTTTATTTTAACGATATGAAAATGAACTATCATTATTGTTATCATTCTTTGTTTTCAATAGACGTCTTTATTACGACTCTTTTGTGTTAAATGGTATAAAAAGTATATTATTGAATTGTAACTTTACATTTTAATGGAATAATATTGACCTTTCACAATTAATTCAATGTTTAAATAAAAAGAAATGATCATTTATTCTGAAGATATCTTATAATGGGGCTGTTTAAGACTCAAGCCAATTTTGCATGCGAAACGTGTTATGAAACATTATATTAATACATACAATATGTTTTGATAATGTGAGAACTCTGCGATATATTTATAAAGCTAAAACCATCATACCAAAATTAGTTATGACAGTATGGGAATATTTAAATTAATTGGTTACCTCATTGACTCCTTCATGTATTACTCTAAAAAAAAAAATTTGGTAATATTTTATTCAATTATATTCGGTCATAAAATAACAATGGTACACACAATTTTGGACATACATTGAAGTCAAGCCGACGTACCGTGTTTTGCATACGGAAGTCACTTACTATTATATAGTTTCTCCGTTGACACAACGTCATTCTTAACATATCCGGTTTTAGGAAACTTTCTACAAGGATAGTAGGTATAAGTTTCATATAAATTTGTATTAGTACACCAAATAAATAATTTCTTTAGGTTTAATATTTTATTTATAAGTAAGAACAAGTTTGGATCGTCAATTCATCAAGGTGACATCTTTATACTTACCGCTGTAACTTTGGAAACTTGTTACAAATACAGCTTTGTTTACTAATAACCATAATTTATTTGTATACGAGTTTGAATATAGTTTTAGTCATTAATTTGAAGACTACTGAATAGAATACATTTTTTTTTGTAAACGTATTACAATTTCATATTTATAGTTATTTTTTATTAAAACGAAAAATACAATACTAACAATTAGGACACATAACCTGAAAAAAATAGCCATAAACACCGATTTGATTAAATTCGGGATGAAGACAGAACTGAACTTAGGAAAGGACATGGTAGAAGGGGTTGAAATAGGGGATGAAAGTTTGTTTGGAAGTTGTCGCGCGGCATAACCGAATTCCACGCGGACGATTCCGCGGGTGGCAAGCTGGTTATATAATAATTCTATAATATTTTTATTCTATAATGTTCTAATATAATTTTATTCTATAATGTTCTATAATAATTCTAATAATCTATAATATCCTGTTTCAGTATAAAATATAAAACAAATTCTCTTTATTTGCCAGTTAGTGACATTTCGTCTCAAGAGCTCTCCGGGTCTGTATTTTTTTTATAAGTATTTTTATAATATTATAACAAGCAGTGACAGATTTTATTTACGTCGGAGAAAGCTCGCAGAGTGAAACGTGTGCGAAGAGTTATGACCCATGGGAATATGTCTGCATATCCCGACCGAATGTAGTTACGTATATTTTAAAGCGCAATACAATGTTCCCGGATTTAAATTTTAATTACTGATGATTTCACATCGCAGTATGTTTATACTCTACAGTTTAATTTATTTTTAAACTTAAACTTTAAACTTTTATCCTCCTTAAAAATGTTTAGTAAATTAGTAAATATTTTTTCAAAGTTAAATTTATGATCAGGTTTGAATATTTTTATTCAAAATGCATATATGAAATAATATTATCATAAATAATATTTTTTTTTAATTCAGTAATATTGTAAACGGTTCATTTGTTTGGAAGTAATTATAGTTTTATTTATATATAATATGTATATGTGTTTAATATTGTATCTAATTTAATGTTTTGCGCAAAGCATCCTGGTTTCCTTTAATTAGCGTTCCCTGACACTAACATAATATTGTTCGAGGTTCTTGAAATAATAGCCATGTATACGCAGAATAATATTAATACCACAACTAAATAAATAAACTAAACTAATACACAACTAAATTTAGTTCCAAGTTTTATCCTCATTAATATTGGGTACATATATGTTTGAAAATATCTATAAACATGTATAGCCATGTTAAGCTTATTTTAATTTATATAAATATAAAATGAAAAACAAACCGATACGGTCTGGGATTCGAGCCTACGACCTCTGGGAAACGGCGATATGGTAGCTCAATTGGTACAGCGACGGAACGGTTTCTCAGAGGTCGCGGGTTCGAATTCCTGCTCGTATCGGTTTTAGTTTTCATTTTATATTTATATAAATGTATATATATTTTCTATTATATAAAGTATGAATAAGTGTGTGTTTAAATTAGTTATTTATGCAGTAAAATTTTATGAAAATTAGTATTTTGCTTCCAGCTTAAATAAATCCATCACAGTGGTTTTTAAAATTAAACCGAAATGAGAAACAAAGTATGAAAGTTTATTTTTCAAACACTATCGTAACCGCCATAAAAACATATTTTAAAAGTAATTCGTAATAAAGTATACCTATATACATTTTGTAATAAATAAAGTGAGTGAAATTAAAAGTACCTACTAAGTAAATAGGTACAATCTCTTTGAAATTTACAATAAACATTAAAGGTATCGCATACTAAGATATTTATAAAAATTAACCGTAGGAGAAAATTCCTACGTTTAAGGTTACGATGTTGTAGGTAAATTAATTTGTTTAATATTGCAAAGATTTATCTTATGTATATAGTTTTTATTATTTGAAATGATTCTTTAACAAATTCTGTTTATAATTAGAATTTATCTTAAGAATGTATATTTAAATGAAATAGTAAAAGTTTATATTTAAATAAAAGTCATATTAACACCTTGATTCTATAGATGTTAAAGAGCTAGATCGAACATATCAAGATTTATTTTTATTTACTTCTCTATTATTTCACTCTTTCAATTTTTGTTTATTTTTATCTTATTTATCTGTTATTTGTTTTAAATTCCAACGTCGATAAAATTGAGAATATCATCATTATCACATAATAAATAGTTAATATCCAGCAAAGTTCTTTTCTCTAAAATAGTCGAAGTCAAAAATTCTTTATTCCATAAAAATGTTTTACATTTATTTGGACGCTAATAGTCAATATCATTAAAAATCAAGAATGAATCTATTAAACAGATTAGCTCCTAGTTTTAATAGAATATTTGCTTTAGCAACAAAAATTGAATGAAAATAAATATTCTTCATACATTCATACGTATTCATATTATGGTTGTAAATTAAAATCTAACTATTAATATTAATTACTATCAAATCTAAATTGAAAACAAATGTATAATCAATACCCACAAATTACTCCGGATACAAAATATTATTAATACACAAACAAACATTTATCCCTCAGATAATAATTAACCGCAGATCGAATGCCACGAAATATTTTAGTAAATATATAATATGGTTGAGATTCAATAAATTTTTGAAATTGTAAATAAATATGCTTTGGCTATTAATTTTGTCACTGGTAACTAATTTGGAATTGCTTAGTTAATTTCAAATATTAAATATTTAATCAGATATTGTAATGATTTCTTTTATTAGATAATTAATTTAATGTTATAAAATTAAAATAATTCAACATTAATTGTCATTTTGTTTTATATTTTATTAAAATTAATAATACTGCTGGAGATCTGCAAACCTGCAATTTGAAATAAAGTGACAATGATTGGAAAAGGAAGATGACTATGACAGATCTATTAAAGATAAGATAATTGTTTGTGGAATGTATGCAGTAAATAAAGTGTAAGGGAAGTGTGCTATAGTCAATCTGATCATAAAAAGTACACACGGGGGGATGATAGTTATCATGGTAAAATCACTTATTGAACTAAACACTTTAATAACATAAATCTTTATTAAACATAAATTGAAAACCTTTTGTTGAACATGCGGTTGTGTAAAATTTCAAAGATTGGCATTTAAACAAAATATCTTTAAATATCAATATTAGTTGTAGAAAGAACCAAATAAAATATTATTCTTCTATGAAAAGTTGTTACTTTGATTAAGGAGACACCAAGTGCTTTAATGTTTTTAGACTATTGCGAGTGTATCCATTTTATAATAAAACAACAGGTCTTTTGTGCGATAAAAATTAAAACTTAAATACTTTTTATTCCCTGACATTTTGCCCGGTTTTCACCAGCCGTGGTCACGGAATATAATATTTTGCATAGACTAATAATAGACCCATTGTCTGACTGCTGACATTATTTTTTTTTTACCTTAATTTTGAGCTTGGTTCGAAGCTGAACGAAGAAACCATGGATGAAGTGAGTGGAAAATTGTATGGCAAAGAAAAATATTTAAACTAAGATTGCGTATAATTGAAAATTGTAGAAGAAATTAACATATTAAATGGGATAGGGGTATATAATGATATATTTACTTTAACATGGAATCAAAAACTTCGGTTTTAAAATATATAAACTCACTGAAACTTTAAAATATATAAAAAAGGTATTTAAATGTTGTTTTTGTCCTTAAGTCAGTTTAATTACAATGTTGTAATTTGCAGATTACCGGTAAAATATTTAAAGTACGCAATTCACAAATGTCTCTGTTGTGTTGTCGTTCTGTTTTAATTATACATTTTCAGCTATCCTAAACAAAGTTGTCTGAATTACTCTGAATAGATCTCTTTGAAATGCCTTTAATTCGCTGTCATCAAACCCGAAGTGTTTTCATAACGTTGATAAAAATGGACCTATTGAATATTTTCATATCCTGAGCAGAGAGCGGCGTGGGGGATTTCGTTTATTTTTTAAAATGCTTATTTTTTATTTCAAATGAAGTTAAACAGTGTAGCTATTTCATCATTTATATTGTAACCAAAATAAAATTCTAATCCTAACTATTACTATAACTTTAAGATTATTACTTTAGTTAAGAAATGTATTTCTCTCAATACATTTCTTAACTAGATTGTATGTTACAAAATATTTGCCTGCTCATTTGTTTAAAATGTTCCTTTACTAAAAAAAAAACAAAAAAAAATTTTATTGAATTGAATTTATATGTTCATAAGACCAAAGAATATTATACCGAAACAAATTAATTTAAATAAATACGAGTAATTACATTTTCCATGTGCTATTGGAATATAAGTTAATAGTTTTTTTTTTATTATTTACCAATAATATATATTTTTTGAACGAGAGCTGCTTGCGATGACTGGCTGTGTTGCTAACCACATTTCATTTTGTGTTTTTTTGTCATTTTTATTGAATATATTCATTAATAGGAATTGATTATGATGGTTCTAGTTGGTACTTAATTACTCACTAAATATTGACATTTTGGAAACAGTGATCACAATAAATAAATACCAGTCTGAGTTTGTCGTGCAGTTTTTCTCTGAAAAGACAGAAAGTTTTATTTCGATAGTAATGGCCTCCTCACACATCTATTTGATGAACATCACTGGTATTGATTCAAAATGAAAAAAAAAATATATAAATAAATGAAAATTTCGTAATCTGAGTATTAATATAAGTGTATAAAAATAATTTATATAGAATACGGAAGTAGCTTGAGAGGGCTTTGGGCTTGTAAGGCGTATTAACTAAATAAACAATTAGGTGTAAAAGCTTTTGCTTGAGTTATATAAGAATCTCGATTTTGTTGAAATAATACAATTTTAAAACAATTATGATAAGGGTTTTATAATTTTTAAAGAATTGATAGTACTGTTAAAATTATAAATTTGTAAAAAGCACGTAGGACTTATATATAGATAACAAATAGCAAATAACAATATACTCCAGTCTATAATAGTCTTGTAATCTAATAAATATTGTACCTAAATCTTTTTCTTCGTAATATTTTTTTACATACTGTGTAAATTAGCAAATACCATAGATTGTAATAAATATTTAATTATGTCTTCCTTGTTTGTGCAAACCTAAACCTTAAAAATGTTATACATAAAATGTTAAAATGTTATATGTTATGTATATTTTTAAGCAAATTTTTCAAACCATAGAACTATGTTAAGGAAGACATTCTAGCCACAGTCTACAGTTTACTAAATACGCACTAAGACCATTTTTTTTAACTATAAGTTTTAAGCATTTAAATTATAGTCAAATAAAAAATCACATCAATTATGTTCAAATATAAACATCAAAATTTGTCGATAATTATTGTAATATGATATAAGAATCATGAGTGCTCGTTAAGCGAAACACAAAATTAATATTATGAAGGCTTTCTCGAGTATAACTAGCTAGTGAAACTGTCTACCTTGATAACATAATGTTATTTGTAATTGGAAAATTTACGTTTTTTAATAATTATAACAATTTTTTTTATTGTGTCTTATAGTACCTAAGTATTACATTTAAGGATCAAAACTTGTAAGACTTGTCTGTATTAAAATTCTTCATAATTTATTTATTTCTTTTTAATGTTTATTTTAGAAATTATACATATTATAACATATCCTTATGTTAAAAAAAATGTAAATGTAACCTTATTGAACAACATTTTTAGCTTTGAACCATAACTGAATATTTTTACACCAATACTAATATTTAAAAGTTATAAGTTTGGTAGAAAAAGTTAACCATTAAAAAAGGATATGGATATATATATACATATTATATATATATTAATATTTCTACAATTATATACAATTAATTGATATCGCAACATCATATCACATCACATCATGTCACTTCCCAGACATCTCCCATCTTCTTCTTTCGAGACATTTCCCTTCATAGTTCAATAAAAATATTAAATATACGTCCAACGAATCATATTATCTAAATCAATATTTTTAAATTAAACTAATTATATATTTTTTTATAAATATGGAATAATATACCGATACGGGCAGGGATTCGAACCCGCGACCTCTGAGAAACCGTCCCGTCATCCTACCAATTGAGCTACCGTATCGCTGTGTGCCTCTGTGAATTAAGCAGTCTATATGTGATCGTCAAGGCAGTAAAAGTCAAGTAATAAATACATTTTAAGGTATTTTATAATTAATATTAAATTTTATCTCGTTTTAATGATAACATTTAACAGAAGAAAATCCGTTTTAATTATTTTAACAAAGAAAATAATATAAAGAATTGCTATTATTTTAAGGACTATCAACATATTGAAATGGTTTTAAGTTAAATAAGACACCAAAGAGTTTTTGGACTAATAGTGTTAATAAAAGAAAAAAATCTACTCATTGATGATTCTATTCATATTCATTCTACGTTCTAAGGATCCAATCAATTTTAAGTTTCTTATACACAAACGGTTTATAGTTTAGTTTTCAAAGTCCCTGACAACGTAAACCTAAGTGCTGTTAGCAGACTGATTAGTGGTTTCCGGAAGTTCAGGATGTGTTGAAGTGCAGCCACTTCCGGTAGCATAAGTAGCTTGGTTCAATTTTAATTAATTGTTTTAATATAATAATAATGTAAGCATTATTTTTCTTTGGGTTCGTAGTATTGTTTTACGAAACAAACTATAATAAGTTCTATAAATACGATTTAGCAATATCAAAAATGCTCAAACAAAGAATCTTTGTGGTTAATAACATTCATACGAGTATATAAATATTTTTACTGCGTAATATTTTAAAAATAAGGGGCTTTGTGCATCACGTTATTAAATCGTCACGTCAAAAAAAAATCGCTACCAGCGTGACAGTAAAGGACAGATGACAGGGGTGTCTTGGAACAGGCGATGGTTTACGCTACAAGAATGCGGGCGGTATTTGTAACAAAACAGGCGTGACAAGTAGAGAAATAATAAAATGTTGAGCCCGAATAAACGAATATTCATTATTACATAAGATTTGTTTATTACCTACTTAGAACTAAATTCTAACAGTAGGTAAGTAACTGCTAAGACCATTATTTCAACTGGTTATTTGTTATGTTGAATGGTAACAAAATGGGAAAGTGAATACAATGCTTACTTAAAATTAATATTGATTATTATTATACTTGTTTTATCTTAATTCTAGTAAGGATCCGACCAAAAGAAATTCGTCCATATACTTGAAGAACTTATATATGTATGTATGTTTTCATTTCCAAATGTATAAAAGAGCACATTAAATTCGATTTTTTATAAAATATCTGCTTATCAAATATTATTTTTTAAATCATTGCCTAGACTTTTTTTAATTATCAAGTGATTATATTATTATAAAGATTCACTTTCATTATATAATTATTTACCTCCAAGAACAGTATATATTAAAAAACTTCGGTCTCCAGAAAAACCATCCATCCAATGGTTTGGTTTGGCTACAGTAAGGATGAACCCGAACCCGAATCGAATGAACCAGGCAACACTAAGAAGTTTGTTGTTGCATTTCATATTTTGGTTGTAAAGGTTGTAGTGTGCTGTTATAAATATGAGCTTTCTCGATAAAGACGTAGCAATTAAATTCTTAATGATTTGTTTAAAAGCAACTCCAAATTACGAAAATATGTCAAAAACTCATTTTTTCCGTACATACAAACATCTAAAAATATTTGTAAGTCGCTATTTATAAGATAAATGTAAATGATAATTAATTCTTTTCGTGCATTTATTCATTTTATTTCATTTTCCCCCAAAAACATGCCTTTAAAATTCACATGGTAACCTCAAACAGTAATGTAAAACAAACTAATGAACGGAATGTATTAAACTGGAAACCGAAATATTATTTTTAATTATTTCTGTACTTTATAAATATTTGCTTATTTTCAAGGAACTTTTTAATGATGTTATAAAGAGCCGAATCGAATATAAAATATTTTTCGAAAATTTTCTCTTCAGTATGTTACACTACACTTATTAAAAATATTCTTATCAATACTACATATTCATATCCTTAACAAAAATGATAAGCAAGGAAACAAAAGGTAGTGAGTTTTTAGCCATATTAATTATAAATAGCACGGAAAGTGCGCATGGCCTCTTATGCAATATCCCTAGACATTACTAAGGTGGTATTACCATGCTGTCTTCTAACTTTTTATTTTTCCACAATAGGTAATATAATTTGAATTAATTACTTGAAAAAAATATTATTTTGCCAATCATTGCCCCGACTTTTTTATGATTTATTGATTATGTTATTATACAGATTAACTTTTAATATAGAATTATTTATTTATTTTTTTTTTTTTTTTTTGTCTGTCTATGCTGTTAGCCCTGTTGGCTATTACAGCATCACCGGGGGAATGGGTGGGTCAGGAGACCCACCCTTAAAAAGGGGGGGCCAGATGGGCCCCCATGGGGAACGACGTCCCGAGGGCGTCTCAGATTGAGACACGGACCTTGGCTCGGGGCGTCGTTAGTCAGGAGGGAAGCTAAGGAAATTTGGACACTAGCGTCCTCCGACGGCAGAACGCCGGAGCAACGGAGCACTTACTCAGTTGGGACCTCGTTTATACCGGTACAGACGGTGTGTGTCTGTATGTTGTGTGGTGTCAATTGTGCCTACGCGTACACGTTATTACCTACTGTGAACGCGTCGTCGGGGTCAACGAGTACCGACTTGGGTCTTCTTTTTCTGACTAAAGTAGTCTTACGTGGTCTATACTCTGCGGCGTCAGCCACCAGTGGGTTCGGGTGTCGCTCAGCACTATCAAAGTACTTTTGGGAAAGCCCCTTGAAGTACTGAGCGATGGTCGAAAGGTCTAAATCTCTATGGAGATCGATGTTGCGTACGAACCACGGCGCCCCGGTTGCAATCCGTGTAAACCTGTTCTGAATCACCTGAAGGGGTTTCAGATTAGCGTGCGCAAAAGCGGGACTCGCATAGGACATGACGGAACGTATGCAAGCTTTGTAAAGTGTCACCTTATTGCGAAGGGACATTTTACTCCGCTTGCCTAACAGCGGATATAAACGACCTAATATGTAGGCCGCTCTGCTACGAACGGTCCTAATATGCGCAGTGAAAACTAACTTTCTATCTAACGTTACTCCTAGGTATTTTGCCTCGTCTTTCCAAGGTATCGGTTTATCAAAGAGTTTGATTCGCGGGAGGATCCTTGGGGGGCCCGTTCGAAGAGCACTGAAACGCTCTTCTCAGGGTTTACCTCGATCCGCCATTTCCGCAGCCAACTCTCAAGGGAGTCGACTGCGGATTGGAGACGTTGGTATATCTCCCAGTGATCCTTAGAGGACGTGTAAAGCGCGGTATCGTCCGCGTACATGGCAAGGTGCACTTTAGATCGCGGTCTAGGAATATCGCTAGCGTAGATGGAATAGAGGATGGGCGAGAGAACTGAACCCTGGGGAACACCCGCCCTGATGGGGCGGGGGGTTGACAAGACGCCTTCCACTCTGTAGCGAAAGGAGCGATTCGTCAGGTAGTCCCGTATGATGAGTACGAGTCTGTCCGACACCTTGAACTGGTATAACTTGTACACCAGTCCATTGTGCCAGACCCTGTCGAACGCCTTAGCTACATCGAGGAAGAGCGCTCCTGTCCTATGCTTCTTGGCCCTCACAGTGGCCCCTATCAGTATGTGCTCCGTGAGGCGTTGCACCTGATGGGAACATGAATGGTTGGCTCTAAAGCCGAACTGCTCATTTGGGATGATTTTGAGTCTCTCGACTTCCGATCTAAGTCTACAGAGGATGATTCTCTCATATACTTTCCCTAAGGAACTAAGAAGACTAATGGGACGGTAACTACTAGGCAGATGCCGGGGTTTGCCCGGCTTATGGAACCCTATCACTATCGCCTCTTTCCACTGGGTCGGAAACGAGCAACCGGCCAGTAGAGCGTTAAAAATGGTAACCAATAGGTAAATTAAAGGAGGCGGAAGAAGCTTTATCACTTTGTTAGTGATCCTATCGGGACCTGGCGATTTGTTGGCGTGAAGCGCCCTAACTATGGACGTCACCTCGTCTAGGTTCGTTTCCTTGATTGGCGGACTGACCGGTGGCTGAGAACACATTATATTGACCGATTTGTCGACTATTTCGACATGATCGCGATCATCATGATCGTGAGCAGACAGACGGCACTGACTCTCTAGACTGTCGGCTAAGCACTCAGCTTTGTCAGGGTCGTCAAACGCGATGGCGGAGTTAGGTCCAACCAAGGGAGACATATCTGAGACAGTGTCCGCCTTCAGCGCTCTCTGCAACCGCCAGAATGCCTGGTGTGTTGGAGAGAGCGTCGCAAGCGTCCTATCCCAGCCGCTATCTCTGAAGTCGTCGAGAGCTTGTCTCGACTCCCTCTGAAGACGGCGCAGCCTCCGTCGGTTGTCATCTGTCGGGTGTCAATATAGAATTAATTACCCCAGTACAGTATATGTTGCAGAACTTGGGGATTTAGAAAATCCAAGTTTTTGCCACTATAAACATGAATATAGTGTATGACGCGATCAAAAAAACTGTAAATTACCTATATATATATATATATATATATATATATATATATATATAATTAAATATAAATATATATATATATATATATATATATATATATATATATATATATATTTATATTTAATTATATTTAATGATACTGTGGTTTTTATTAAAAAAAAAATTCAATCAATTTTTAGATATAAATGGAGATCAATGGAGATCAGAAAAACATATCTTTAAAAACTATAAGGAAGCCATATACATTAACATAAATAAAACAAAATAGAAATATAAAAAAAAATAGTATATCTATACTCATATAATAAAATTGTCACGGATCCATTTCTATACATGGAAAATATAAAAAATAAACATTATGGAGGACCTATATATTCCTGAAAACTGCATCCAAATTGGTTTAGCCGTTTCTGAGATTATCGTGCACAAACATACAAAAATACAGACAAAGTGAAAATCCATTGTTTTGGGTTCTCTTGCTCTTATAAAAGCCCCCTATGATGTTTTTTTTTAATATTTCCAAGTATAGAAATGGATCAGTGACAATTTTATTATATGTAGTAGCTGTGCTTGTGACTTTGTACGCGTAGATTTCAATTTTGATAAAACGTACCCTTTGTACTTACCAATGTATGTAAAAACTATAAACTTAAATTGTTAAGCAGCAATGGTACGACAATAAGAGATTATGAACTTCTTTATTTATTAACCGTCCGTTAAAAAAAAACAAAATATAAAGTGAATCCCATGACAATATATTCCCGAAAACTATATCCAAATCAATGAATCCGTTTCTGAGATTAGCGAGCACAAACATACAGACATACAGACGAACAGACAAAATGAAAAAAACATTGTTTTGGGTTATTTTATTTTTTAAATATTTATACCATGTTATTTTTTAAATATATTATATAGATATTATATATTAGAGGAGCGCTCAATCTTGTTCTGCATTGATAATGAATAAAGAATATTTTTTCAATATTTGACATTCGAAACCTTTTTATATATTACGAGCATTACAAATAGATACGCTTACTTCTTATTTGTTGGCTTTACCAACTTATCTTTACCTCATTATTATTACTACTTTAAAATAATTTAACGTTAAAATTATATTAATTATCTAACATGATAATATGTTTATCATAAAAATAATAATTTTTTGTTTTATTAAAATTTGATGCGTTAGTGACTTCTATAACTTGGAGTAGATACATATATAACATTAAACAATAAATTAATAATACAAGGAAAATCTTCGACGGATTTGATCCGCCATCGTTCTAACAATAAAAATAAGTGTTGGGTAAAAGACGTATACATGGGATACATGCCTCAGTTTTGAATGCACTATGATATTTTGGTTAATCGTGTTAGATGTTGATCACAATGGAAAATGAACCTACAGTAATTGGTTCTACAAGGAGGAATATAGAAAATGATTAAATAATATATATTATATTGTCTAACTCACATAGGATTTAAGCAGAGCTCCGTTTTCGCTTGAGCCAATTTGCAGAAAGGTTCAACATTAGCGAGTAAAAAAAGGATAAGCCGCGTAATATGGTTTCGAGTAAGGCATAGAAGTTTAAGCCGGTTGCTCGGATGTTCTCCATGCATGAATGCGCATGTGGGGAGAATTTGTAAGTTAGCTAGTGTTGTTACATTGTTATGTAACTATATGTTAACTTCAGGCCTGGCCTTTCATAAAAATATTCATAAAATAATGATGAACGTCTGCGTGGTAGTCCATGTCTCACTCCTTTAAATGTATTGATTCTGATGTACCTAATATCCATCGATCGAAAAAATATATTTAAGGAGCTATATTTTTTTGAACATATTTCAATTAATTGATCAATGTCAAAAAATATAGTGAATGACCAATGAACAATTTTAATTGATTGAATGATTTTAATAATTGCAAATATAATACTTCTCTACACGGCAGAGAAACTCGTTAGCACATTGATAAACATTATATGTGTGAAATGCGTGCTTGATATTTACAAGTAATAACTAGTGAACAGTTTACGGAAGTTTTATGGAAGTGGAAAAACCAAGTTTTTAGCCAAGGCTTACTCGTCGTAAGACAGTTAAATGTCTGGTCCCAGTTAGAGCATAAGTATATATGTTACATGGTATGGCCTGTCGCTAACATGCAATACATTGTCTGCTCTAGACGAGACTAAAGACATTAATGTCCAAGGGTAGCGTTGAGTGCACTCTAAGTATAATTGGAACGTAGAGGATGTTATTTTAGTATTATTATATCTGTATGATCCATTTTGAAATTTAACAATATAGATAGATATGGATACATGTAATTAAACCACGAAGTACTATAGTTATTTAGTTTTTGGGTAAAAATACAAACCTTATAAACGTTTCAATGTAGGTTTATTTACAAACTTAGAAAGAATAAACTACAGAGAACATATTTTATTCTTATTAATAAAATGTAAATTAATTCTGGTCAGTGGTTTGTTTTATTTAGCTCTGAGGGTGGATTAAAAGGATGTTATTTACATAAGTATATATAAATATAATTGTCATCTAGTCCACCTATTTTATTTATAATAAAGTATTTTTAAGAAATACATTAATATATTAAGAATTATGTTCTGTATCTGTAAATTATATAAAAATATAAGCAGACAATCTAAGACGCCTCTGGGAAAAAGTCAAGAGCATAAAAATCGAAAATGATTATACCAACTCACTAACGGCTAGGGAGATTATAATATAAGATACCATGCGTAGTCTCTGGACTGTATATAAATAATAAGGCTAATAACTTCTGAAGAAGAGATTCTGCTCATTAGATTTCTATTTATATTACTGTTTAAGGTACCTTGTAAATTTTAAAGTCATGTTTTTTGAATTTCCATTTATTTTATAAATTTAATGATAGTAGTAATGAAATAAAATGAATAAATGCACCAAAACATTTGATGTGTTGGATGTGAAATTCATATTGATATTCCATAAATACCGACGGAAAAATGTCTTTAGATTAATTATTAATAGGTTTTTAAAAAATATTTTAGAAGTGAATTCTCAATTAAAAACAAGGAAATACGACAGCAGACATGCGGATAAACTTTTTGGTTTTGCCGGGTTTGCTCAATAATTTGGAACGTTTACTCTCATTCATTTCCTTTCCTGGTCAACATAATTTCTAAAGACCGAAGTTTTGAAATAAAGGTACTGTACTTGGGGTAAACAATTCTATAATAAAAATCATTCTTTACATTAACATGATCACCTAATTATTAACAAAACATATATGGCTACTGAGAGGCAAAACCATTTCTGAAAATTGTATAGTATCTTCTCCCAAAAATTTTCATTTAAATGCGTTTTCTTAAAATGTGCTTATTTGAGAAAAAAGCATATAAGATCAAGTGGAAATTAAAATATAATTGGACAAATTCAATAAATAAATAATTACCATTCTATGTGGGTCCATACTAAAATAAGTATAAAATATGTACAATTTTGTTTTTTTTTAATAAGCAAATCATTTTCACATTTGGTTATTATTTAAAAAATAACAAACAACCAGTTTAAATAATGGTCTAAACATTACCTACTGTAAAAAAAAAAATCTTAATGATAAACAAATCATATCAACCTATTAATAGAGGATATTGGTTTATTTAAGCTTAGTATTTTTTTTATTTTTATACTCGTCATGCTTAAATTAGTTTTATTTCAAATACCGCCCGCATTCTCGTAGCGTAGCCGACCGCCGCGCTGCGCTGATTCAATGATTCTCCTGTCATCTGTACTTAACTGTCACGCTGTCCGCCATTTGTCTTTGACGTAACGATTTAATAATGTGATGCATAAAGCAATGTAGCGCTTGTTTTCAAAATATCATGCAATAATAACATATGAATAATAATATAATTAAATACAAAGAATCTTTGTTGTATTATTTTGATATTATTTAATCATAACTCTAGAGGTTACAGATCGTTTCTTAAAAAAAATCCTACAAATAAGTTTTAATCAAATATAAATACATGCACTGCATATTAAAATAATAATTAAGGTTTCATTTTAACAGTAAACAATATTTTTAAATTGAACCAAGTTATATTTCCTGCCTGCACTTCAACACATCCTGAACTTCCGGAAACCGCTAAATCAGTCCGCTAACAGCTCTTAGGTTTACTGCGTCAGAGACTTTGAAAACTAAACTATAGACCATTTATTTATAAAGTACTTTGACAGATCCTGCTTAGAAAGTACAATTAGTATTAGAGTCTTCTATGAGTAGATAACATTCTTTGTGAAATGTTGTTCCGCACTCGTTTTCGGTTTTGTGTCTTATTTTATCCTTGTAACGATGTGAATATGTTCATGGTTTTTAAAACAATAGCAATCATTTATTTTAATTTTAATTAAAATTGTTATTTTGGATCTTACACTTGGCTGAATATTGTTAAAAGAATACTTAAAAATTATTTTAATACATTCTTTTGATTAAGATGTTATTGTATAGCTTACGAATTAATAGATACATATGAAATTGGCGTTTTTATGGAAAGAACAAAAAGTCAAATATTTTTGAATATAACTTACTAAATTAATCAAAGTATGTACCATTGTTTTCTATGTACTTATGCCATCTTATAGGTAATTCATTCATCCTTTTACTAAAAAAACCAGTCGGAAGGGAATCAATAAAATCTTTGAAGGCGATTTGGACTGTCCCATCGGAGTTGATTTTTTTTCCTTGAAAAAAGTTATCCAAATTTCGTAAAAAATGGTCGTGAAAAGACATTCTAATTAAAGCTCAACTAATTTGATAGCCGTCTGTTGTGCGGTGTGAGGACTAGTGTTGTCGTGAAGCAACAGTGGTGTGGAGTGATTGACCAGCCTAGGTTGTTTAGCAGCTAGCTTTTCTATCATGGTTTGCAATTCCAGATTTGAAAAAACTGTAATGAATAATCCCGGCACAAGTCCACTAAATGCTTACAATATTTTTTTTTTGGGTCAATTTTCGCTTGGGGCAGGATTTGGCAGGCTGACCAGGATCCAACCTTTGAGATGAGCACTGCCGATTATCGTAGAGAATCCATTTTTCTACACAGTTAATGATTCGATTTAAAATCTCTTCATTATTGTGCCGGTTCAGTAATGTAACACAGCGTGTTTGCCGGTTTGATTCAATCAATTCATGAGGTACCCACCTTTCAAACTTTAAAATTTTTCCAATTTGCTTCAAGAGGATTAAAACAGTTTTAACACAAGCATTGCAAACTGTAGCTAACTTGGACGTGGTTTGCGATGGATCCACTTCTACAATAGCCTCCAATTCTTTATTATTAACTTGGGTCTCCGGCTTTATCCGGGACTTGTTCAGTAGGTCGAAATTTCCAGAACTAAAAGTTGGAACCAAAAACGAACTGTGTTTTATTTTGCAACACGACCACCGAACACATCATTAAACCTTCGACTAGTTTCTGCAGCACTGGTGGAACTCGTACTAGTAAATAATGCAATATTTTAGGTTTTCCATTTTGTAAACTAAGTAACGCAAACAGGAAAGACGGAAGAAAAAAAACAAATGAATGATGGTCAATGAAACAAAATACATGTGTAAATAGCTGTAAAATAATTATTTTGAAATTCCCTACTATTGGAATAGTCTCAGAAGTAAAACACAATAATTATTTTTAATAAAAGACATAATTACATCAATATTAATGTTTGAAAATATCTGTAAACATGTATAGCCATGTTAAGCTTATTTAAATTTATATAAATGTAGAATGAAAAATAAACCGATACGGGCAGGGATTCGAACCTGGGACTACTGGGAAACCGTCCCGTCGCTCTACCGACTGAGTTACCGAATCGGTAGCTCAGTGAGTGTTGGTCCTTAAGCGTAACATTATCAGATTCAACAAATAAAATACTTTATACAAATACTTGAATATTATTTTTATAAGAGGGGTCTGTTATAAATAGCAACAAACGGAAGTTTCCTAATTATAAATAACATTGTACAAATATATTGGTATTCTGCAAATAACTACTGTGGAAATTATGTTACAAAGGTAGACTTTTCATTAGCTTGTTATCCACAAGAAAGCTTTAAATATAAGCCTTTTGTATTTCGCCAACAAGAACTCATGAGTATATCGTATTGCAATAATTATTGACAAATATTGCTGTTTCTATTTGAGGAGAAATAATATAACCTATATTTAACAATAAAAATATATATCAGCCATGGTGCATTTTTAGCAAACCGTTGACTGTACCTAGCTATAATGTTAGCCCTTAAATATTACTACATAATGAGGAATTTGTTAGAATTAGAAAAATATAACATTTTTATAACCATTGTTTGTAATTTAGGTTTTCACAACGTAAGTGATATTGATGTCTTTAAGTAGATAATACAACTGGTCTGAAACCATCATAATCCATTGATATTAATTAAATAAAAATAATTCAATTGTAAAAAATATCGAAATATAATTTTGCGATAAAGCAATACGATGTCACCACAATCATTTAACAAGCAAAATATTTCATTGCTAAAAAATATAAAAAAAAACATGTTATTCGATTTCCATTAATACATTCATTACAGTACATGGAAAACGTATTTATTTCTTTATTTTATACCGTATAATATTAAGGTATACATTAATCATTAGTAACATGTAGATACACATACAATAATTATATAAAAATTTACATTTGTGGGTATCAAATCGGTAAATTACAAATCTCCAACTTCATATTTACCTTCGATCTGGTAATTACAGTTTTATAATTAAACTTTTTAGTTTACCGACCCACATTATTTAAAATATAAATCTATCAGGAAGTATATTTTGAATATTGTGCCACCTTTCAACCTGTTGCAGAAAGAGTAATTAAGTCATTGGTCAACATTTCAATTGTTTCAAATTGCATACTTAAAATACATAAGTTATTTTGTAACATTATTTTCGTAGTTGAACTAATGACGAACAGCCAATATTTTATTTTATATAAAACAGTATATTAATGGAACTAGTAAACCTGGTTGTCAGCCAAGCCTTACCTCTAGTAAGACAGTTAAACATCTGGTCCGCGTTAGAGAGTACGTATATATGTTATAAAGTATAGCCTGTTGCTAACATGCAATGCACTGTCTACTCTAGACTCTCCTAAAGACATTAATGTCCAAGGGTAGGGTTGAGTGCACTCTAAGTATAATTGGAACGTAAAGGATGTTGTTATTTGTCTATAATATTATGTTATTATTTTCTTCAATCAGACTTAAAAATTAATAATTTAGAAAAACGTAAAATTTTTCCACGTAATTATAACAAAGTATGTCTCTACGCTCTAAATATACTATAAGGATTGGTTTCTGTTGACTCACGTGTAATTAAATCACTAAGGATGATGGTTAATTTATTTTTGTGGTAAAAATATAATATAACTTTATAAACCTTCCAGACTATTGTTATATTCGTTTATTTATAAACTTAGAAAGTTTATTCCAAGTACAAAGATAAAATTACATAAAGAATATTGTATTCTTATTAATAAAATATCAATTAATTCTGGTCAGTGGTTTGTTTTTTTGGAACGTAGTTCATTATCGCGCGTGGTGAAAGGGGGCTAGATGGTAAAAATTTTTACTAAAAGTTGGCACGACATGTTTTTTGCTATTTTTAACTTTGCAGTATAGATTTCGATAGTGGCATCTTTTCAATGTTTATCTATACTGCAAAGTTAGAAACATTGGTTAGGATTTTCGAAAGAAAGCTAATAGATGTTACCACCTTCCTGATAAAGACGATCACATATAGAATGCTTAATTCAGCAAGGCGGACAGCGATACATTAGCTCAGTTGGTAGAGCGACGCGACGGTTTCCCAGTAGTCGTGGGTTCGAATCCCTGCCCGTATCGGTTTATTTTTCATTCTATATTTATTTAAAATTGAAATAAGCTTAACATGGCTATACATGTTTCAAAATATTTCCAAACATTAATTTCGGTAGTGGCATCTTTTCAATGTTTGTCTATACTGCCTAGTTAGAAACATTGGTTAGGATTTTCGAAAGAAACCTAATAGATGTCACCACCGTCCCGATAAAGACGATCACATATAGAATGCTTAATTCACTGAGGCGGACAACGATACGGTAGCTCAGTTGGTAGAGCGACGGAACGGTTTCCCAGTAGTCGCGGGTTCGAATTCCTGCCCGTAACAGTTTATTTTTCATTCTATATTTATATAAATTTAAATAAGCTTAACATGGCTATACATGTTTATAGATATTTTCAAACATTAATAATTTATACTTTATTTATTCCAGAAAACTTATTCTTTACTTATTACAAATTACTTTTATAATTAATTTACTTTTATTCTTTTATACAGAATATATATTGCAAGTTCAAGATTTATAAGTCAGTGGTGGGAATCTATTGCTATAAATTGGTAAACGAGTATCAAACTTAAAATGTGTTGAGTTACTCATTTAAGAGCGGAAGCTCTGTAGGTGTGAAAAGTGATTGACGGTGTGATCTTTGAATACCTTATCTAGCTTTATAACTGTGTTAGATTAGACCTGGTTATTAAATTAGGTTTAGTAATTTCGCAATTACTTTAAATTCTTATTATTATCTTAATTAAGTTCTTTTTGATTTCTAAGAATATATTTGTGAACACTAAACATTTGTGAGAATTAAACTTATAACAAAATTGAATTGTGTGTTAGTTTAGTTTATTTATTTAGTTGTTATATTAATATTGTTCCGTGTCATGGTTATTATTTCAAAATCCTCGAACTTTCTAGAAACTTAAATATTATGTCAGTGTCCGGAACCGCTAATTAAAGGAAACCAGGCTATTTTGCGAAAACATTAAATTACAAAGTACAATATTAAATACAAAATATATTAAGGATTATTTTTATTATTTATCATAATAACATTTTAATATAATTCGATAATTATTACGTGCATTTCGAAATAATTGAACAGAAATATCGCAATGTTCATTCATATACGGGCTTCGGCTACACTCGCCTGTCATCTGTCTGTTGCTGTCACACTGAGCGCAATTTGTCTTTGACGTGACGATCTAACAAAGTTATGCTCACACCAATGCACTTTGTTATAAAATATCTAAAATTTATAACTTTATATAACC
The DNA here is from genome assembly GCA_959347405.1 of Napeogenes sylphis. Lineage (NCBI taxonomy): Eukaryota > Metazoa > Arthropoda > Insecta > Lepidoptera > Nymphalidae > Napeogenes > Napeogenes sylphis. Next base: position 15,085,119 of record OY365788.1, on the reverse strand, counting down.
TACTCATATATAAACAAATTATGTTTGTTACTAAACAAATCTGTATTCTAATTAAATATTTACTTAAATATATCATATTGCGAGCAAGTTTCCAAAATTTATTACGACAGATATTAAAATATCACCTTGATGAATTGACGATCAAAACTTGTTCTTGCTTATAAACAAAATATTAGATGGCTATTCATTGGGGACATTCATTTGATTTATTATAAGAAATGTATAGGACACTTATACCTACTGTTCTTCTAAAAAGTTTTCCAGAACAGGATATGTTAAGAATTTCGTTGTATGAACGGAAAACTATAAAAAAGTATATGTCTTCTATCTACAAAACACGGCGGGTTTGACTACAATGTGAATGTGTCCAAAAATACCATTTTTATTTTATGTAAACTAACTAAAATATAAATTATTAAAATAAAATAAAATATGAAAGGTTATTTCAAAGTAACAATATAAAATATATGAGGAAATGTTATATATACGAGTTGACAAATGTAATTTTAACAAACTGACGTCAATTTCGTTTCCCTACTCTTATAACTAATTAAGTCATGTATGATATAATATATTTAAAAATATAGCAGAGGTTTAAAATTATGAAAAAATATTGTATTAATTTATGTAACGTTTAAAGACAACGTTCCTAATGCAATATTGTCTCAATTAACTACGGAATAAATGTAGTTTTTCCTAAGATTAAAAAATAATATAATAAAATATGAAAGATGATTCATTATTATTCTATCTAAAATTGCAATTAAATAATTAAGTTTTATAGCATTTAGAAAATAAACGATGATATCAATATTAACAATTAGTTTTAAAAAACATGTTCCCTGAAACGAAATAAACAAAAGTAAAGGATATGTCTGACAAATATAACTGGATTTTATAAACATCAAACAGTACTTAATTAAAAACTCCTTTGATGTTAACAATAGTTTGCGAAATAACTGTCATTAATAACATAATATTGTTATCAATATGCTTTGTAACTTTGATGTGAGAGTCGACAAAAAGCTCATTTATATTTAAGTTAGTAATTATCAAAGTTTAGATAACTTAGTCAATATATAATCAATTTCCGTTTTATCTATTGTATCCGAATGGTTTTGCGATGTTTACGTTTTATGCTATATATTATTATTTTATACTAATATTATAAGGAGGTTAATACATTTTATTCGTTAATTTTAAATAAAAATATTTCAAATATAAAATGTAACAATATAATATTAACATAACCATTGATTATTTGTATATAATTAATTAAATATTTCAGCCTTTATCAAACTGTGTATGTGTATATACAAATGAAATCTAAAACCTAACCCGATTAAAGATTTTTAATATTGGTTCAGTTTAACTAAGACAATGAACCGTCAACTTCATCAAATTAGTTATTATGCATACAATAGTCTCGGAGTATTATATAATAGTTAGTACAAAATCAGTTATTGCGTTATCCCTTGACAAAAGAAAATAACAACATTCTTCGTACTAAATGTATTTTATATTATATATTTACAACAGCCGTAACCAAAGAAAATGTCAACAAAAAATCTTTTTAGTAGGTACACAGTGTAGCGCAAATATAAAATTATTTTGAATTCTGACCGAATTACAAAACATTTAGCAAATATATGTATTATTTTAAATATTTGATTATTAGGTACAATATAATTTTATGTATACAATTGGTTTATGTAACAGCAAAGTAGTTATAAAAGAAAAATAAACTTTTAATTTCTTACTATCGACTAAAAAATCGATTAACCCACCACGGTAGCCAACCAATATAAGTTTCTCCTAAAATTACCTCCCTGTCTTTTAAGTCACAGATAAGATAGGTACCTTATGAGTGTGTGACATATTTTTTTTGTCACTATCCAAAGAACTATCTATTTAAGGATCATTGTACCGTTACACTAAACCATAGATATGTTATTATTTTTAAAACTTTAGTACTGTGATTATATATGTATTTTAAGGATAGGACGATAATTTAAATGTCTATAGATTCCTGTGACAAAGAGTAGACGGTCCAACCGATGGTATATGCACATATGAAAAGTTGCAGATATGCCGCCGCTCTTGGGGATTGGAAATTGATTTAGTAGACTATTAGCCGCGTAGATTAGTATTCTGCCTTTGTCCTATATTACTGATAATATTTTATAACAGTACCTTTAAAAAGTTTGACCAATTTCGACGCAGCTTTAGACATATTCCTTCTACTAGCCATTTTATGAACATGTATCTTAATAATTCTATTTAGGTTAAATATCTCTTCACTTCACTTAAAAATATATAAAAGTAGCATATTATATTGTAACAATTGTAACATTTATATTTCGGTTTCAGTGGAGAGGAAAGTAAACAGTCAGTTCAACTAATGGCAATTAATCATAGACATTTATGTAATTAATCAAGTTTGCTCACAAAGTAATCTTCCATCTTTATTTCAAGGTAACTTTATAATGGTGAGACTCGACATGACATTTAACATTGTGACATTTAAAAAAGTAATACCGACATTTGTTTTGTGCGATTTTCTCTGTCACTACAATGAAGTAGGGTGCCATTGAAAATCAGTGCTAAACCCAACGTGATTATCCATTGGTGATTAACCCATTTGGGTTACAGCATCATTATTAGTTCCTTAGTTTTCTCTTTAATAATTAATCATTCATTCAATAATTTATGTATTATATTAGCTTTTTATGTATGTTATTTGTATTTAAAATTTAATTTATTTTTCCCTAAAAGATCTAGTCTTTTAGGTCTTTTATCCAAAATTTAAAACAAGCTTAATATGCTTATACATGTTTAAAAATATTTTCAAACAAAGTTTTAATTTTTAAATTATTTTATTAACATACTCCTACCTTTAGGTTTTAAAGCTCTATTATTAAAAAAAGTATGTATTAAATAATATTTTCATTAATCTCCTTAGTTGTAGCTTTTCGATAATACAATAATAAACATAGTCAGTTGCATGACATGTTCTCGTTACACGTATAAATTTCATGATCTAATATGAGCAAGTGACGGTAACATGACGCTCGTTCATGTTTCTTTTATGACCGCATTACTACTTGATTGAACTTTAAACTTCAATGGAAATTCCGAATCCCAAGGAAAAATTTAAAAATGATTACATTTTATAGTAGCAGTAACAATGTTTTGATGTCAGTTTGAATACTTTGCGAAGTTGCCAGTGTTTCAGATTTAAAAGTCTAGTTAGAAAGCTGTTGTAAAAGACACTTTAGAGTTGACAGTTTTTATGTTGTATAATGTTATTCACCTAACATCACAACATGACTTGATTGTTTCTTTATTATATTCTCTGAATGTAATAAAAATATGTTGTTATTAGATGGATCTTTTTGTCAATGGCAGTCTGAAAACAACAAAAAAATATAAAAAATACAATGTTTTAAAATTAAAATAATATGTAATAATACAAGGCACTATCCCTATATATAAGACGAGCTCTCAATCTTGTTCTGCTTACTTAGCTAACTTGACTTTGCTAATGTACCCACTAAAAATTTTTTTCTTAATAAAACAGTCATTCACTTCTTTTAGATTAACTCAAGCCATCAATGAAACAGTACACGTTATCATAAACGGTCTACGTAGTCTGGCCGTCCTACTTCAATTATAATTATGTCAAGAACATTTTCTTATAATAAGTTTTCTGTAGTTTTTTGTTATTTGTGATGGCTATTTATTCTAAGTATAATAAAAAGGTTTTTATATCCTGTAGGAACTATAAAGAAGTAAATAAATATGGGTAGATTGATTTATTTTTTTACACGTTTAAAGTAATAAAAACGGTAAACACGTAAAATCTAAAATAACAATATTTTATATAATTAAAGTAAAATTTTATAAAATTCTGACATATATATAGAATGCTCTCAACTTTAAAGGCCTTGCTTTTATAAAATATAAGCAATATTTTAACTATATACGGGGTTATTTGTAATGAGTTGACCATCTCTTGCAGGCAGCCTCTTTAAAACAATCCCAACAACATTTGCTCTACGACTTTTTAAAATTAATAGTTTTTAAATTTTAAATTTTCCCATACAAAATGTATTTGTTGTATCTAAACTGGCATTAACTCTGAGCGTCGGTATGGTGCCCGAGCGCTGACCTTTTAAGTACTTCTTTAAAATACATAGTAATAAGGAAAAGAGGGAGCAAACATTTTTTTGTTTTGTTTTTTTTTGTGTTGTTTATGAAGATTTGTAAAAAGTTGTACAACAAATGTTGTTAAGATTGATGAAGAGATGCCTGTAAGAGGTGGTAAATTTATTACAAATAACCCTGTATATAATATTTGAAAACTGAAACCTTTTCATATATTGCGAGCGACACAAGTACGATAACTTGTTATTTGTTGGGCATAATTATGCTACTTTAAATTAATTCAACGTTTAAATTCAATATTTTTTTAACATAATTATATATTTATTTATTTAAACTTGTGTTTTTTTATGTGATTACAATATGTGATGCACTAGCAACTTCTATAACTTAAAGAAATGGTATTTAACATCATTAAACAGTTTACAATGTTAAATTTTAACAATATTATAAACACGAGAAAAAAAATATGTTCAAGAATATTTTCAAACACTAGAACTAGAACTTGTCTACAACACAAGGTTTGTCTTACTTTAAAACTAGATATGAAGTATACAAATTTATATAAGAAAAGTAAAACTGAAAAGAAATATTCTTCAAGAACTGCAACCTTTTTTTAAAAGCCTGTTCAGTGATCACAGGAGAGTTTAAAAATTAAACCAAAATTTTAGAGACTATGTTAACTACAATACATACTAACAAAAGAACTGCACTGTGAATGCTAATCTTACTGAGTCATAGCTTGGCTACCAGTCGAGCTAGTTTAAACCGCATCCAAACAATGCAAGTGCATTAATAACTCCATAACGATAAAAGCATTGGTTTACTATAGTTGATAATAAACCATTATCTCAAAAATATTCTGTATATTAAAAAAAAATGGTTAGAGCATCGCCTCATCTCAGTACTAGGATAACTGATTGATTATATCATCCAAACGCGCTTTCTATCTTCTGTTAACAATCAAGTGTTCCCATTCACTCTTTGATTTTATGCATGGTTAGTTAGTAGATAAACACATTTTTTAATTATGTTCAGATAGTGAACAAATAGTCTGTAAAAAAAATAAAAATTTAAAGAATTGTATTAATTCATTTAACTTACAGGAGATTTCAGCAAAGCTCCGTTTTCTCTCGAACCAATTTGCAGAAAGGCTCAACATTAGCGAGTAAACAAAGGATAAGCCTCGTAATATGGTTTCGAGTAAGGCATAGAAGCTTAAGCCGGTTGCTCGGATTTCCCGTAAGCATGAATGCTCTCGTGGAGAAAATTTTGAAATTAGCTAATGATGTTACGTAAATTGTTATGTGCAAGTTAACTTCAGGCCTATCCTTTCTTAAATGTTTATTTTTTATATTAAAATACGGTCTCAAAGATTTTTAAGTCTTTGATTGTTTAAAAATAATAAAATTGAAAATCGTTATCAATCTGTTCAAAATGACAGTTCATATTTTTTAAATTAAATCAAAATAAAATTAAATAATGCAATTATTTTTGTAATATTCATTATAATTATTATTGATACAATACTAGTCCAGAGCTTTTTTATTTACTTTGCAAATGGAAACGGTATTTTACTTAATTAATTTCAATATCAATTACGAACATTCCTATAAATGTGTTATTTTCGTATTTTATGGATTCTAGTTGTTTTCCCAATTGTGTAGCTTCCTAATATCCTCAATAAGTATTAGGTTATTTATCTATCTGCATAGAGTTAAACTAGTGCGCACTTTTTGCATTAGTCCAGCAATAGGTTCGATTCGGGAATTAAATTTTATACTGTACTTTGTAAAAGTTAATAAATTTTCAAATTTGACACTCCCTTGACAACCAGTCAGAATGGCTGTCAACCTAATGTTTCCTTATTTTGTATATTTGTGAAACAGTGCAGTGACACAAAGATTACTTATTCTATAATAAGGATTTTTTTAGAAATAAGAAATTAAAAAGCATTTTACCTAATTCACAAACATTACATTAAACAAAAAAATACTAATAGAAAATATAGTTTAAGTTTCTCTATAATATTTAGTATTTGCAGGTCTCATGTTAATACCAGCAGAAAACTATGAGAATCTGGAAGATTACAACAATAAAATTAAACGTATGGAAAAGAATCAATGGATTTAATTCTTAAAAAGGTAAATCAGGTCATAAATGTTTTCATCTTTTACTTCTCATATAATTAAATTGTATTGTTTTCAATTGATGTTATAATTTATAACAAATAACATTAAAATACCTGTTGGTATTAGTTAGAGTTTATTATCTAATAATGAAAAAATAAACGTTTTAGTGATATAGTCTTAAACGTCGTCGTTATGAATCTTCGGATAAATCGTCGGATGTTGTGATCGTTATGTGTTTTGGTGACACCATGGAGCATCAGTCTAGTCGTGACCACGGCCGTTGCATTACGGCCAAAACGTCGAGAGTTGACTGTCGAGGTAAATAATTCGATTAAAAAACAAAAAAAATAGTACGCGATTAAGTCCCGTTAACATTATCAAAACATGAATACAAATCGTGAAAGCTTAAGACAATTTAGTCTTAAATAAATTACGAAAAAAGCGGTAGAATGAGAATAAAAGTCACTTCACTTGACACTGTAAGAATTGCAAAAATTTCTTACTTTTTAATGTTTCTTTATTTATAATAAAGCATGTAGAAGAGGGAATTGCCAAAAACGCGAAAAGTTTTTGGTCATTCATTAAATCTAAGCGTGGAGGTTCAACCACCTATCCTACCTCAATGAACTATGGTGAAACTACTGTTTGTGATGGCTTTGATATATGTAATCTCTTTGCTCATAGCTTCTCTGAGTTATTTATTAGATCAGACGCACAGACGAACCGACTTCCCATTGAAAATTATGGGGATAACATCATGACTTTTAATAACATAAGCATAAGTCGCGAAGCCGTAACTTTTGCCTTGAAACAGCTTGATCCTGCCAAAGGTTGTGGATCTGATGGTATACCACCGCTATTTTTAAAAAATTTTGCTTTGTCTCTTACTGAACCTCTTTGTTATATTTATAATAAATCTCTTAGCACAGGCGTTTTTCCTGATGCTTGGAGATTGGCAAAAGTTACTCCAGTACTTAAATCGGGTGACAGTCATTCTATAACAAATTATAGGCCAATATCTGTTTTAAGAACCGCTTCTAAGGTGCTTGAGACTATTGTTTGTCCTATTATCAATGACCGTATAAAATCATATATTACCTGCCACCAACATGGTTTCATGAAATCAAGGTCAACTACAACTAACCTTGTTGATTTTGTTGAGTATCTTATAGGGGCCCTTGATTCGCGATTGGAAGTAGACGTTGTTTACACGGATTTGAGCAAAGCATTTGATAGTGTCCCCCACGATATTTTGCTGGAAAAGTTATGTAGGTTTGGTATTTTTGGGAATATGTTATATGTTGAATGAATATGTTGTATGATATATGTTATATATGTTGGTAAATAAACGCAAATTTTATGTAGTAGTTAATGGTTTTAGTTCAAAAGTACATGATATTAATTCAGGAGTACCTCAGGGCTCTAACATAGGACCTGTATTATTTAATACTTTCATAAATGATGTTGTTGAGTCCTTACCGAATTCCATCCCATATATTTATGCAGACGATTTCAAACTTGCGAGGATAATAAAAACTGAATCCGATATTATCTTACTTCAGAAGGATTCTTACAGTCTCGTAAACTGGTGCGAAATGAATAAAATGAAACTTAATGTTGAGAAGTGTTTTCACATAAAGTTCACTAGAAAACACACAGAAACTAAATCTAATTATTATCTTAACGGGGTATTGGTCAAGGAAGTGAGCAGTGTTAGAGATCTTGGTGTAATATTCGATAAAAAGCTTACTTTTGATGACCATATAGAATACATCACCAAAAAAGCTTCAAAAATGCTTGGTTTTATTATGAGAAATGGAAAAGAGTTTCGTTACTTACAAACTAAGAAGTCACTATACAGCACTTATGTTCTTAGCATCTTAGAATATTGTACGGTAGTTTGACGACCGCACTATGCTTGTCAGTCCCTGAGGTTGGAAAGAATCCAGAAACGCTATCTTTGGCACTTAGCGTACTCTTTCGGTAAACATAGTAAAGATTCCTATGAATCAAAACTCAAATATTTTAAATACACTTCTCTCGAAACACGTAGAATTATAAACGACCTAATATTTTTATATAAATTGTTTAAAAATGAAATAGACTGTTCTCAATTGCTTCAAAAATTTAATTTTAGAGCGCCTTGCAGATTGCCCAGATCTCGATTACTACCTCTTGTTCCTCTATACAGATCCACAGCTTTTGGTATGAATTCTCCCGTTCCGAGATTGAGTAGGTTACTGAATAGTTATAAAAAGTCTTCAGATATATTCCAAATCAGTATTAACATATTTCGAAGGCATTTGCAAGCGTCCATAGATGTAAACTAGGACAATAATTCCAAATTGAACTATAGCGAATCAACATTTGTTTGTTTTGTCAGTTTTTTTTTTTTTGTTATATTTTATTTTTTTTTACTTTTGTTCATAATTTGTATAAATAAGTTTAGTTAGTATTGCATGTGGTGTTTACCTTTAAGAAATTGTACACTAGGTTTTATTGCCCTTAGTCTGTAGTTATATAATGTATTGGTGTAACAATTGTTGGTAAGCCAATAAACAAATAAATAAATAAATAAATAAATAATCGTACAAAAATCTTGTATAACTCACGTCAAATATTGTGACTAGAACCTAATGGTTAATCTGCGAATACACGTATAGATATACAACGTTATTGTTTTCATACAAATATGTATTATTTAGATGCAGAATAGATTGAAGCTTAAAACTTGTGGAAACTCCATTTTTTACATGTCCAGTGGCCTGCGAACTACGATAACTTCGTTAAGCCAAATTATAAGCTGGCCGTTTACACATTCTTTCATATTTTAAAAAGTATACCAATTTGTCGATTTCTTAATAATCAATATTATTCAGAAAGTATTTAAGTAACATAAGTATTTCATGTATATTATCCGTATTAATTGTTTATTTGTAATAAAAAAATATATATATGTCATTATGTATACGATTAATTAAGTTTTTCTTTTTTTCTGGCATGTAATCTTTAAGTTTATTCTCAGATTTCCTGCTTCTACAATTTAATCACACTTTTTAAACAGTGGACTAAAAATAAAAACATAATGTTAAAAAAATATTATATAATAGATATTATGAAAAATATTGAAGCGCATTATCGATTGTTATAATGCCCAAAGGTTTTAAGAACAATTCATAAATATCTATATTTATTAAATTTACATCGATTTTCCTCGTAATATTAGCATTCAGTTAAAACTCGCCACTTTAAAAAGGGGATTTAAATATTCATAAATGTTACTAAAGAATACAAGTATTTTTCAATACCAAGGCCTTTACGAAAAAAAAATGTAGTTTTGACTGTAAAAATAACTTACAATAACAAATCAGTCATACTCACAATATCCAATAACACTTAAATTACAATTAGTTAAATATTATGATTGTAGTAGTAAAAAGAAAAGTATGTTTATATTAGTAGAAATATGAGTATAAAAGCGTTACGAAACACAATGGAAATTTTATAGACAAAGAAATATCTGTTCCTAATTTCTATGAATTAATCATGAAATTGTCTTTGGCAAAATAAATATGTTTTGAAATTAATATTTCTTATTTAATCATCGTCGCTCTTCCGAAATTGGGACAGAATTGTCGAAAACATAATAACAATGTGTTGTTCAAGGTAAATACATAATTATAATAATTGTAAATGGAAACATAAATACTAAAAAATATAATTTTAAATAAGTCAATCTTGATATATCTATCTTTACCATTATATAAATATGTAGAGTCTGTCCATTCGTACTGTTTGTTTATTTGGTTCTAGTTATTTGAACCATAATCCGAAATGTACCAATTGCTACCATTCTTAATATATCAAATATCGTAATTATAATATACCCAGTAATTATTTAAGACAACACAAAAATCAGAATGTAAAAAGTACGAAAACTTTACGTACCATCGAGAAGTGTTTGTTTTATAAATGTAAATGTATAGCTGAGCAAAATCAAATTATTTCGTAATTGCTTACGTTTATTTTTTATATATTAAATTACATTCTAACATTTATGAGTATTGCATTTATTACATATTTTTTTAATAACTTTTTTATTTATTAGTCGACTTATTCCATATAAATTTATTATGGTAAATTTAGGTCTATCTATGTCAATTCATGTGAATGTGTACAGTAAAGTTATAGTAAATGTCTAATGGTCTATGATACTTTTAAACATAATAGTCAATGTCTATGACGATTCTGAGATAGAATGGGTATGCAGTTCGAAAATTCCGTGGTCCAAGATGTTTCAAAATGCTGAACATCAATCTTTGTAATAGCATTCCGTCACTCGTTAAACAATTTAAAATAAAAAAACTCCTAGCCGTCGATGAAAAACCTACGTTCTAGTTTTGTTATTTGCATGCGCGTGCACCGATTAACATGGCATTTCCCATAAAGAAACTTTGTTTCGCAATTTTTTTTTCTAGTCAAAATTTTTCAATTCGGTTCTTAAATAACCTGCGTCAGAGATTTCGTAATACATCTGACGATTTGCATTTGATTTCGGTTAATAAGTTTGGATGTCTAGTCTCTTAGCAATTCAGTCAGGTGAACGGTTAAGAGTTTCGCATACACTCCGCTCCATAAAATTTAAAGATGTGTTCTTATTTTATACAAAATAAGAATATTCTTATTATTATATTACGATGCGATGTCTGATATCATAGTTCTTTTAAATCCAAATAGCGCTTTATTTTCGATTAAAAGTTTTGTTGTGGTATCAACATAACAGATAAAATAAAGTGAACAAAACTCTCAAAACTGTGCCAGAGGGTGCAGTCAGCGTTTTAAATTTTAAATGACAAATTTGCAAATGGTTTTTTACTTTCTTTCTCAATAGATATTCGTATTCAATGAAATTCTCTGAGAGAATAACAGATTTTGTGTTATATGTATACAGATAAAGGAACTCTAAAAATATTGCGAAAACAAACGGTTATAATCTGGTTTGACGGAGCTATCGTAGTTCACAGATCACTAGGCATGTTAAAAGTAAAGTTTTCGCAAAAGTTTAAGGCTTAATTTTTCAAGCGTTGTGTTACATAATATAATAGTTGATAGAAGATATTTTAACAAAAACTGATACCGAAAACTCTGTTTGTAGATCGTCATTCTTAAGACTATTTAATTAATAAATAGAAAAAGATCTAAAATTCCGATCTCCTGCTGTATCGACTAATTTTTATAAATCGAATCGAATGTGATTTGTACGAATCGAACGTATATTACCAGACTGTGGAAAAACGTTTAACCAGGAACTGTTGTACTAATTAATCGGTTTATGTTTATTTATTTCACATTTTTCTGTTTTACACACAAATTAATATCTCGAGAATTGTGATCCTAGTAAGTAGGTTTAATAAAGGAAAACAAGTTTCTTGAAACTAAATTATAACTTGTACAATATAGTCTGAATAATTTATTGAGTACTCCAAGTCTTTATGTAAAATGTAATTTTTATAAAAGAAATAAAGATTATAAAGATTATAAAGATTATAAAGTGTGACAACAGAGCTGAATATTAAGTAGCGCGAATAAAATTCTGCACCCTTCAAAGTAATATGATAGTTATTTATTTACCAAGTGACTTTTAAAATAATAAATATTATTGTTTTGCTAGTGATTACAATATTTATTATTGAATAATTATTTACTGTTTACTATTTATTGTTAAATAATTATTTTAATCTGTTGAATAATCATTCTAATAAGATATTTATATAAATAATCACTTCAAAAGTTTTACACAAGTATAACATTTTAAAATAAGTTAGTTACCTTTATATGTGCCTGTTATCTCTTTTATTATACATTTCTGTTTTGCTCAATTGGGCACTAATCTTATTTAATAATTATATAGTTTCTGCATCATTCATACTTTCGGAGCCAATTATAAAATTTTCTTGACCAATTTTCCATCTTCGATAAGATTACAAGTATTTTATTATATAATTTGTCAAATTAGTTGTAAAATATATATAAAATTAGTTTTTGTTGTGATTACAAATTCATTTAATTTAAAGCTTTTAGATTTCGATTATTGATCAGTTATACTCATTCGAAATACCTAGACAAAGGCTGACAACATAGCCTGTTTGTTAATTCCTAACAAACCTTAGCGTTATATAACTTTGATAATTTATTATAATTATTTTATTTACACACTCGTATATAGCTATATATAGGCTTTTATAGGATTACCAACCGCGTATGTTATGCCCTATTCAATTAATGCATGTTTAGTTTCACGGTTTAGCCAACATTTGGAACTAATTCCATTATTATTGTCATTTACATCGCTTTAGGGATTTCAATATTCGCCTGGTCTAGACAAGATAATAGCTTCGATTAATAAGTTATTTATAATCTATAATGCATCTTGTATTTTATACAATAATAATATTGCCTTATAAATAGATTATTAACTGCTATACATCATAATAATGATTAAATTTCAGACTTTAGTATTTACAAGTACTACAAAAAGGAGGAATATTTTATGTTACAAATATATTATTTATGAATCACCTCGGCAATTAGTTTTTGTATAAGAAAATGTATAAACTCCAAAAACATTTGATTGTCTATTAATATTTAATTCTTTGTGTTTTATATCAGGGTCCACATAAAGGAAATATTCACGTGTTTATCATACCTCGTTGAAGTTATTACAAGTAATTAAAGTTATCATTTTATAATATTTATTTGTTATAAGCCGTTTTAATGATTCGTAAAAAAATGTTTTATCAAATTGTTTACTTTTACTTTGTATTGCTTTTAGGATATGCAGACGTATTCTCATGGGTCATAATTCTGCAAATTTTTTCCAACGTAAACAAAATCTGTCACTACTTGCTATTATTAAATTATATGTTAAAAAAAACCCCGATACAAAAAGACATCTAAATAGGATAAAAATAATATTATTATGCACTTATTAAAAGCGTTATGCTGACAGACTATCGTCAACGTACGTATAGACACCAGTCTATTACGAAGTTTTCAGAGCTGATGACTACTTAGACTATATAATTTGATATTGTCATTTCGTTGTTTGCCTTGGTAACTTACTTGCATTTTCATTTTTTCCTTTATTTAGCGGTCTCCCGACGCAATGGAACACACACACACACACACACAAACGCATGCACACACGCATGCACGCACGCACGCACGCACGTATGCAGGCGCATACACACACACACACAATTAAAAAAAAAAACCTTTAATTTAAATATTTTTATCAATTCAACAACCTCGTTATACTAATCACTTAGTAAATTTATTTCTAGTACTTTTGTTTATAATATGCAGCCTTATATTTTATTAATTTAGGGGAAAATTCATTATATTTTTTTTACAAATATAAACTATAGGATATCTTTTTTAAATTACTATTTACATATTCAGATTGTTACAAATTAAATAAGACCTAAACAGAGTTTGTAGACTAATATATCCGACTTTATCTTCTCATCGAAAACTCTTTTAATACTAATTCTACTTTTTAAACATATCCCATCAAAGTTTTTTTTATACATAAACGGTTTATAGTTTAGTTTTAAAAGCCCCTGACGAAGTAAACTTAATAGCTGTTAGCGAACTGATTTAGCGGTTTCCGGAAGTTTAGGATGTGTTGAAGTGCAGGCCACTTCCGGTAGGAAAATAGCTTGGTTCAATTTAAAATAACAGTATTATTATTAAAATAAATTTTTAAATTGTGTTGTGTATGTATTTTATGGATTTGTAGTATTTTTGACGGAACGAACTACAATAACCTCTTCAGTTACGATTTAACAATATCAAAAGAATAAATAAAAAAAACATTAATTACAAACATGCATAAATATTATTACTGCAAGATATTTTAAGACCCAGCAGTATATTACTTTGTGCATCACGTTATTAAATACATACGTCAAAGTCAAATCGCGACCAGCGTGACAGTAAAGGACAGATGACAGGGGGGAGTCACGGAACCAGCGCTCATTTACGCTACGAGAATGCGGGCGGTATTTGTAATAAAACTAATTTAAGCGTGACAAGTAGAGAATTAATAATTTGTTAAGCTTAAATAAACCAATATTCATAAATAACATTTAATAACATTTGTTTATCATTTAAAACTTTATTCTAACAAAAATTGTATAGGCAGTAACCTACTGAATTCTAAAATATTTGTTTCAATTAGTATTACGCGTTGAAAAACATATTAATAACTAATTTTTTGTTAACCGTACAAACATCTTAAGATATCTATTAATCGGTATTTTTGAAATTAACAAAAATTATAAGAGATATTATCAAATGTATAAAACTATGGTGCATTTATATATTTTAATTCGTTACCACTATTAATACATTTAAAAGTATAAATGGAAACCTGGAAAACAAACCGTTAAAATTCACAAGGTAACCATATAAAATAACATAAATAAACAACTTAGTAAACAGAATCTATTAAACTGTAAACCGAACTTTTATTGAATATTTTAAAATACGAATTATTTGGATATTTTCAAGGAACTTTGTAATGATGGTAATAAAAGCTGTATCGAAAGTATATTCATAAATTTTCAAAATTTAATAAGATAAATTCTTCAGCTTTACAATACATATTATAGATATCATCATGTGTATGGCGAACAGATTTTGTATAAGAAAACTCATAGTATAGAATAATAAAATATAGAATACAAACCACTCTCAAACCACTGATACATTTATTACATTTATTCAATACAGCATTTTTTTTTCTTAAAAAAAAATACACACAAGGAAACAAAAGAATTATTATTTATCTAATAACTTATTTATATATAGTCCATAGAGTACGCATAGTCTCTTATATAAACTCCCTAGACATTTGTGAGTTGTTATAATCATGCGATCTTTATGATTCGGACTTTTACCCAGAGGCTTCTTAGGTTGTTGTTGTCTGTTTAAATGACTGCGTTTTATTATTGCATTTTAATAATTTTTTTCGACGTTCAATTAGTGTCTAGACTGCTTGTTATCTACATATAATGATGAGGTATATTTATATTGACATTAATTTATATATTAAATATTAGAGGATAAGACAAGGGAATTTAACGTTTTGTTTATGGATACATACTGATTATTTGATATATAGAAAATAGTTCTTTATTGTTGATGTTTTTTTTTAAATACTTTATTATATTTAAAAAAGGCGTGTATTCTTGCATACATTTATTTTTATCTCTGCTTATGTTACAAACATTCTTTAAGCCACCCTTAGAGCTAAATAAAACAAACCACTGACCAGAATTAATTAATATTTTATTAATAAGAATACAACATTCTTTAAGTAATGTTATCTTTGTATTTAAAATGAACTTTTTAAGTTTATATATTAAAAAATAAAATAATGGTCTGGAAGGTTTACAAAGTAATATATTACATTTTTACCACAAAAATAAATTAACCATCATTCTTAGTGATTTAATTACACGTGAATCAACGAAAACGATTCTTTATATGCTGGATATTATAACATTACGTGTAAGATATAATACTTTTCTAGAAAATGTCTATAGACATTTCTGTATAATCTATTTTATTCTTTACTTATTGTATTGTTAATTTAAAATGTTTTAGGATAATCTATACAAATTATAAAATATACTTATTATGACACACATAGTGGATGTACGTACCATTCTTGATTTTGTGATTTGAACGAATAGTTAATATTTATACATAGTTTTTTATTTACTAATGATGCATTTGTTTAAAAATTGAACCCACAAGAAGGAACTGACGAAAATTTTTAACATTCCACGGAAAATGGAGAAGTCCAAAATAGTTATTATTACATGGGACCCTATTGTAGATTTGAGGACACTTATAAAATGCCCTTTTTCTTATACTAACTATTTACGCTCTTTCTTTACCTACCAAAATATGATATGAACGTACTAATGCCACCATATCAACACGTTCCAAAAATGAACTCATGACCTTTCTAGAGATGCAAAATGTTTAAATAGATTATAAACAGATTCCGATGAAATAATTCTCGTAATTTAAACGTTTTTATGGCCGTCCGTTTGTCAGTTTGTAATGCTTATTTATCTTTATTTCCCAGAGAACATCTTGTTGTTTTCTGTCTTAACAGAATATTAGTAAGTTTTCAAATGTATATGTCGTATAAATATTTTTGGTAAAATAAGACATATTTTACAAAACATGCAAAAAATTATAAGAAAACACACAACTTAATTTACAATACATGACTTCTTTAGTAGTAAGGCAAGTCGTACTATATGGACTAAAAATTCTTAAGAACTTATTGCAACTGAACTGAAATACCTTAAATATTTAGAAAACTTTCTTAAAAATGGCCAGTGATAATTATTACACAAATCTTAAATACTGAACTCATTTTCCACCAGATTCGGGTAAGCAGCTAAATGTTCGTTATTCTCGGGTTAGCCGGTTAATTTTCGTTGTACGTTGTCAAAATAGTTTCTCGCAAATTGCTTAACTTTTACAATTTTAATGTAAATGTAAAGTATGTTATAACCAGCGTTGGCTAAAGTTTTCGAATTTATACTGACTATACTGATACTTATAGTAATAGTACGTAATAAAAAATCTAGTTTAGAATCTAGCTTTCAAAGGCCCTCAAAGGAGGTTAACCTAACTGCTGTTGGCGGACTGATTTAGCGGTTTCCTGAAGTTCAGGATGTGTTAAAGCGTAGGTCACTTCCTGTAGAAAATGTAGTTTGACTCAATCTAAAATTGTAATTTATTTTTAATATACTTTTTAAAGTTGCATTTTAATATGTACCCTAGTAATATTATATAGATTTGTAGTTTTTTTTATTTTTTGACGAAACAACTACAATTAATCTCAAAATATACAATAATGTCAAAATATTAAAACTATCCATAGTTTTATTAAGCCTTGTGTTTAATCAGACTTATCAAATATTATATCTGAATGTTATTTTAAATAAAGTTCTGCATTGCTGCAGTTCATCACTTCGTCAGATTGTCACGTCAAAGACAAATTGCTCCGTGCGTGACAGCAACAGACAGATGACGGGCGAGGCTTGAAGGCAGCGGTCATTTACGATACAACAATGTGGGCGATATTTGCAATCAAAGTATTTTGAATTAACTTTTAAAAGTAAAAACATAATTAATGTTAACTTTACTTGAAATCATGTTTATTATTTTATAATTAAATACATCTTTATAAAATTTTCCTTGTTTAGAACTAGATTCTTTGCTTTAACAGTGCTATTTGGACTAATATTTGAACTTTTTTCCGTGGTAAATGTTAACAAAATTCCCTAAAATGAAATGAGATGAAAAAATGTTAAAAAAAGTTAATCTTAACTTATACCCGTGTTAAGAATGAAATAAGTATGAATTCTTATAAATTAATTGTTTTATATTGTAAAATTGCTAAATACTTTTATTTTAATTTTAAAGATTTTTTTAAATAAATACAAATAATGATTCTATTTTTTTCTTTTTTTTATTAATCTTCAATGTTAAATAAAAACATTAATTGTGGGGATTATATAAAATTTATTTGCAATGCTTCATTCAACCCCTAAGTAAACAAATTATTTGATTTGGTGTTAGACAACGATACAAATACATAGAAATGCACATTATAAATACAGAAAATATATTTAATGAACAACCAAACCGAGAAATACAGAAATGTACGTTCATCGCATAAATGCATGTCCCTGTCAGGAATCGAACCCGAGCAACATTGAGTCGCTATACGTTAGGCGGCGACCAAAGCGGCGGTTGCATAATACTGGTCGAATTTCCTGGGTAACAAACATCTTTAAAGATCATATCTACATTTCACACAATAGAAATAAGTATTAAGAGCAGATCTACAAACTAACCAGGAATTAGTTTTAATATAAATTTCTATGCTCTAGAAGTTCTCCTTGAATCAATATACACTTTAAATTAAATTAAACATTATTTAATTGGAAGATGGTTCTATCTTTCTTCTGTTTTAAAAGGACTTCTATTATCTAATTATTTTCTGTATGCAAATTTGAACGACATAATTTTAATCCACCCTTACTCCCAACGGAAACATTTATTTAAAAAACCTTATCAGAAATATTTTATAGTTTACATAGTTTTATCAGACCACAGTAAGTGTATTTATATTTTAATGAATGTAGCGATCACTGACCGATGCAATATTCATTTATCTTTCGTGCTATCCATTTCAGTTTTTATTTATATTTTACATACGAGAAAAATACCGATCAATCACTTGTGTTTGCAAGTTGAATATATGAATTATATGATTGATTCAGACTTCTGCATGCAAAAATCAAAATATGTTATGCTTTATAGCAACGTAATGATATTCGTTGGTCGAGTGGTTAGCGCAGACGCCTAATGTATAGCGACTCAACGGGGTCGAGTTCGATTCCCGATAGGGATAGGCATGTATGTGACGAACACAGATGTCCGTATTTTTGAGTTTGGTCGTTTATTAAAAATATTCTCAGGATTTATAATGTGTATTTCTATGTATTTGTATAGTTGTCTAACACCCTCAAAACAAGCAAATAATTTGGTCACTTAGGGTCTAGATCAATGTGTGTAATTTTTCTCGTATTATTATTATTATTAGTATTATATAAAAAAATAATTATAAAGAATAAAATTCTTGCAGCTTTAAAATCTACTATAAAATCTTGTTTATTTGTAATCTAGTTAATTAAAAGGTAAATTGTGGGTGAAATGATATTCAAATAGTTCAAATCTTTCAAATGGCGTGACTCAGTTTTAAATCGATTATTAGTTAAGAACTCCAAAACGAGTTAATTTGAAATTGAATAATAATATGAGTATCCCTTTGTTATATGGACTAAAACGAATTTTCTAAAATAAATCCCTAACTTTTCTACTACAGTTAAGGCTTGAATGGTGAATAAATGAATAAAATTTCTAGTTAAATTAGTCGGCAATTGTTGAATATGGAATTTTCTACAGCCTTGTTTTATTTTTTTATTCGATATTCTTTTAATAATCTATAACATTACTGAATATTTTATTTCAGTAAAGAATATAAGTATATAATACTTCTATTCTTACATTAAAAACTTCTCAATTTATTACCAAAATATATCTACTGAATAGTTTTATTCTTGCTTATATCTTTACTATTTTATGTCTTAAGTCTGATGGTAAAATAATTTTATTTGAAAAATAAACTTCACGTTTATTTGAAATATATAATATATATATTTCGTATAAATGTAAAATATTTTAATCAAGTATATAAAAAATGTACATAATGCTTGAAATAAGTGTAAAAATTAGAAAATACCTAAATCTGTATTACTTATTCACTTACTTATATATCTTATTGTATACCAATAAATATATATATAACAGTTATAAATTAAATTTAAAAATAAAAAAAAATACAGGGGAAATAAATACACAGAGCGGTTTTATCGTCTAAAGGTGATTTCTTGCAGACAGCCATATTGTAAGGAATTAAAAAAAGCTAATGGATATACCTAGATGGTAAACAAATAACAAAAGAATAAAAAAAAAAAATAAATAAATGAGAACGAAATCACAAAAAAATCTATAATGTACCTGTTCGTGTTAATTAGTGTTCAAGATGATTATTTTTACATATTTTTACATAAAATAAGAAATAATCTCGACAGGTTTGACATAAAGTTCCCTCAGGCGCTCCATTGAAGTGGTTAGATCTCGAAGGAGTCTCGTTATCCTGGCTTGTATTTGTTCACACGTGCTTAAGATTCACACTTATTCCTCTTGACACCAGACAGTTTCTATTTGCGCATATCTAATGATAGGTTTAAGTTTTTGGATACATTCTGAATAATGTATTTTTATGTTGCTTAGCTTTATTTTTTACTTTATTAGGTTAATTTTAATTGACACGAGATAAATGTTTATTAAAAAAAATTACAAACTCGGTTCAATATAAAACAAATACTGAATACAAATTGATCAAACGAATTATTATCATAATAGAATTATGATATTACTTTTGATGTATTAAGATACATTGTTTTTAAATAGAAAACTACTCTAATAAAGTATTAGGTAATGCATGGAATTTAAAATACATGAAAATCCTAATGAAGGTTCAGGTGCAATCACTAAAATGCATAGCATGCGATCTTTCTTGTTAGTAGAGAAACGTAGTATGTGAAGTATGCAATTCACAAAGAGAATGTGTGATAGGAATCATTTCAGCTTTCCCCACATTTTAATTTAATAATTTAATACTTAATAATGCTGAGAATCGAATGACATTAGAAAAAATAATAACGACACTTGTTTTGTTCGATTTTTTTTGTCACTACGATGAAGTAGGGTGCCATTGAAAATCAGTGCCAAACCCAACGACTACTAGGTGATTAACCTAATTGGGTCATAACACAATTATTAGTTCTTTAGTTTTCTCTTTAATAGTTGTTATTATTGGCTTTAATAGTTAATAGTTATTGGTGATTAAAATTTAATTTAATGTTACTAAAATCCTCAGTTGTGGCTTTTCGATTATAAAATAATAAACATCGACAGTTGCATGACAGGTTCTCGTTACACGAAAGTATAAATTTCATGATCTAATATGAGCAAGTGACGCTGACATGACGCTCGTTCATGTTTCTTTTATGACCGCATTACTACTTGATTGAACTTTAAACTTCAATGAAAATTCCGAACCCCAGAGAACAATTTAAAAATGATTACATTTTATACTAGCGGTAACAATGTTTTGATGTCAGTTTGAATACTTTGCGAAGTTGCCAGTGTTTCAGATTTAAAAGAGTAGTTATAAAGCTGTTGTAAAAGGCACTTTAGAGTTGAACGTTTTAAGTTATAAAATGTTTTTCACTAGACGTCATAACAGGACTTGATTATCTTTTTATTTTATATACTCTGTTATCATAATAGATAATTGCTTAAAAATTTGCCAATGGTAGTCTGAAAACAACAAAAAAATAAAAGAAATACAATGTTTTAAAATAAAATAATATGTATAATAATACAAGGCACTATCCCTATATATAAGACGAGCTCAATCTTGTTCTGCTTACTTAGCTAATATTACTTTGCTAATATACCCTCTAAAAGATTTTTTCTTAATGAAGCACTCATTCACTTCTATTAGCTTAATTCAAGCCATCAATGAAACAGTACAGGTTATCACAAACGGTCTATGTAGTCTTGCCGTCCTACTTCAATTATAATTATGTCAAGAACATTTTCTTATAATAAATTGTCTGTAGTTTTTTGTTCTTTGTGATGGCTATTTATTCTAAGTATAATAAAGAAGTTTTTATTTCCTGTAGCAACTATAAAGAAGTAAATAAGTATGGGTAGATCCATTTATTTTTTTGTTTGTTTGTTATTTGTTTGTTTGTTTGTTTTTAAGTTTGAAGTAATAAAAACGGTTAACAAGTAAAATTTAAAATAACAATATTTTATATATTAAAGTCAAATTAAATAAAATTCTGACATATATATAAAATGCTTTCAAATTCATAGCCCTTGCATTTATAAAATATAAGCAATATTCTACAATATACACCTGAAAACTGAAACCTTTTCATATATTGCGAGCGACACAAGTACCTACCATAACTTGTTATTTGTTAACCATAATTATGCTACTTTAAATTAATTCAACGTTTAAATTAAATAATTTTTTAACATAATTATATATTTATTGATTTAAAAGTTTTGTTTCTTTCAATATGTGATGCACTAGCAACTTCTATAACTTAAAGAAATGGTATTTAACATCATTAAACAATTTACAATGTTAAATGTTAACAATATTATAAACACGAGAAAAAAATATGTTCAAGAATATTTTCTAAAACAAGAACTAGAACTTGTCTACAACACAAGATTTGTTTTACATTAAAACTAGATATTAAGTATACAAATTTGTATAAGATTAGGAAAATTGAAAAGAAATATTCTTCAAGCCGTGCAACCTTTTTATCAAACGCCGGTTTACTGATCACAAGAGAGTTTAAAAAATAAATTTTAGAATTTATGTTAACTACAATACATACTAACAAAGAAACTTCACTGTGAATGCTAATCTTGCTGAGTCATAGCTTGGCTACCGGTCGAGCTAATTTAAAACGCATCCATACAATGCAAGGGCATTAATAACTCCATAACGATAAAAGCATTGGTTGACTATAGTTGATAATAAACCATTATCTCAAAAATATTCTTTATATCAAAAAAAAAAAAAGGATAGAGCATCGCCTCATCTCAATACTAGGAAAACTGATTGATTATATCATCCAAACGCGCTTACTATCTTCTGTTAACAACCAAGTGTTCCCATTCACTCTTTGATTTTATGCATGGTTAGTTAGTAGATAACTACATTTTTTAAATAAGTTTAGATAGTGAACAAATAGTCTGTAAAAAAATTTAAAATTTAACGAATTGTATTAATTCATTTAACTTACATGAGATTTAAGCAAAGCTCCGTTTTCGCTCCAGCCAATTTGCAGAAAGGCTCAACATTAGCGGGTAAACAAAGGATAAGCCTCGTAATATGGTTTCGAGTAAGTAAGTCGGCATAGAAGCTTAAGCCGGTTGCTCGGATTTCCCATGAGCATGAATGCTCTCGCGGAGAGAATTTTGAAGTTAGATAATGATGTTACGTAAATTGTTATGTGCAAGTTAACTTCAGGCCTGTCCTGTCTTAAATGTTTATTTTTTATATTAAAATACGGTCTCAAAGATAATAAAATTAATAAAATAATAAAAATAATAAAATTGTAAAATGTTAAAAATCTGTTTAAAATGACAGTTCATATTTTAAATTAAGTCAAATTAAAATATAAAATTATTTTTTTATAAAATTTACTATGGTTATTACTGAAATAATACTAGTCCAGGGCTTTTCACTTTGCAAATGGAAACGGTATTTTATTAAATTTATTTCAATCAATTACGAACATTCCTATAAATGTGTTATCTTCGTATTTTATGGATTCTAGTTGTTTTCCTATTGTGTAGCTTCCTAATATCCTCAATAAGTATTAGGTTATTTATCTATCTGCATAGAGTTAAACTAGTGCGCACTTTTTGCATTAGTCCAGCAATAGGTTCGATTCGGGAATTAAACTCTATACTGTACTTTGTAAAAGTTAATAAATATTCAAATTTGACACTCCCTTGACAACCAGTCAGAATGGCTGTCAACCTAGCTGTTTCCTTATTTTGTATATTTGTGAAACCTGCAGTGACACAAAGATTACGTATTCTATAATAAGGATTTTTTTTGAAATAAGAAATAAAAAAGCATTTTACCTAATTCACAAACATTACATTAAACAAAAAAATACTAATGGAAAATATAGTTTTAGTTTCACTATAATATTTAGTATTTGCAGGTCTCATGTTAATAACAGCAGAAAACTATGAGACTCTGGGAGATTACAACAATCAAATTAAACGCATGGAAAAGAATCAATGGATTTAATTCTTAAAAAGGTAAATCAGGTCATAAATGTTTTCAACTGATGTTATAATTTATAACAAATTACATTAAAATACCTGTTGGTATTAGTTAGAGTTTATTTTCTGATAATGAAAAAATAAACGTTTTAGTGATATAGTCTTAAACGTCGTCGTAATGAATCTTCGGATAAATCGTCGGATGTTGTGATCGTTATGTGTTTTTAATAAAAAAATGGAGATCAACCGCGGGTAGTTTGAAAAACTCGCGCGGCTACGAGACGGTGACACCATGGAGCATCAGTCCAGTCGTGACCACGGCCGTTGCATTACGGCCGAAACGTCAAGCGTCGAGGTAACTAATTCGATTAAAAAACAAAAAAATAGTACGCGATTAAGTCCCGTTTACAGTATAAAAACATGAATACAAATCGTAAAAGCTTAAGACAATTTAGTCTTAAATAAATTACGAAAAAAGCGGTAGAATGAGAATAAAAGTCACTTCACATGACACTAAGAATTGCAAAAATTTCGCACTTTTTAATGTTCCTTTATTTATAATCGTACAAAAATCTTGTATAACTCGCGTCAAATATACTAGATAATATACTAGAAACTTGTTGTTAATCTGCGAATACACATTTAGATATACAACCTTATTGTTTTCATACAAATATGTATTATTTAGATATACAATAAAGGTTACAAGATTGAAGATTAAAACTTGTCGAAACTCCGTTTTTTACATGTCCAGTGACCTGCGAACTACGATAACTCGTTAAGCCAAATTATAAACTGGCCGTTTACACATTCTTTCATATTTTAAAAAGTATACCAATTTGTCGGTTTCTTAATAATCAATATTATTCAGAAAGTATTTACATTGTATATTATCCGTATTAATTGTTTATTTGTAATAAAAAAATATATATGTCATTATGTATACAATTAATTTAGTTTTTCTTTTCTTCTGGCATGTAATCCTTAAGTTTATTCTCAGATTTCCTGCCTCTACAATTTAATGACACTTTTTAAACAGTGGACTAAAAATAAAAACATAATGTTAAAAAAATATTATGTAATAGATATTATGAAGAATATTGAAGCGCATTATCGATTGTTATAATGCCCAAAGGTTTTAATAACAATTCATAAATATCTATATTTATTAAATTTACATCGATTTTCCTCGTAATGGTAGCATTCAGTTAAAACTCGCCACTTCAAATAGGGGATTTAAATATTCATAAATGTTAGTAAAGAACACAAGTATGTTTCAATACCAAGGCCTTTACAAAAAAAAAATATAGTTTTGACTGTAAAAATAACTTACAATAACAAATCAGTCATACTCACAATATCCAATAACAATATATTACAATTAGTTAAATATTATGATTGTATTAGTAAAAAGAAAAGTATGTTTATATTAGTAGAAATATAAGTATAAAAGTTACGAAACACAATAGAAATTTAATATACAAAGAAATATCTGTTTCTAAATTCTGTGAATTAATCATTAAATTGTCTTTGGCACAATAAACATGTTATGAAATAAATATTTCTTATTTAATCATCGTCGCTCTTCCGTAATTGGGACAGAATTATCAACAAACTTAATAACAATGTGTTTTTCAAGGTAAATACATAATTAAAATAATTGTAAATGTAAACATAAAAACTCAAAAATATAATTTTAAATAAGTACATACTAAATCTTGATATATATGTGTGAAAGCTCAATCTATCTTTACCACTATATAAATGTGTAGGTTCTATCCCTTCGTACTGTTTTTTTTTTGGTTATAGATATTTGAATCATAATTCGAAATGTACAAATTACTACCATTCTTAATATATTAAATATTGTTATTATAATATACTCAGTACCTAATTATTTAAGACAACCCAATAATCAGAATGTAAAAAGTACGAAAACTACGTACCATCGAGAAGTGTTTGTTTAATAAATGTAAATGTATAGCTCTGCAAAACCAAATTATTTCGAAATCGCTTACGTTTTTTTTTTATATTTTTAATTACATTCTAACATTTATGAGTATTACATTTTTTAATAACTTTTTTATTTATTAGTTAACTTATTCCATATTTAATATAATGAATTTATGTTTATGGCAATTTTTTGGAGGGTAGTGAATGTGTACAGGAAAGTTGTAGTTAATGGCTAATGGTCTTTGATACTTTTATACATAATTATACTCAATGTCTAAGGCGATTCTGAGATAGAATGGGTATGCAGTTCGACAATTCCGCAAAGCAAGATGTTTCTAAAATGTCGAATTCTTTGTAATAGCATTCCGTCACCCGTCGTTGAAAAATAAAAAAAAACTCCTACCCGTCGTTGAAAAATCTACGTTCTAGTTTCGTCATTCCAATACGCGTGCACCGATTAACATGGCATTTCCCTTAAAGAAACTTCGTTTTGCAATTTTTTTTCTTCTAGTAAAGATTTTTATATTCTGTTTTTTAATAACCTGCGTTAGAGTTAACATATGATTCGGTTAATAAGTTTGGATGTCAAGTCGCTCAGCAATTCGGTCAGCTGAACGGTTAAGAGTTTCGTTTATGCTCCGCTCAATAAAATTTAAAAGATGTCTTCTTATTTTATACAAAATAAGAATATTGTTATTCTTTCTATTATATTACGATGCAATGTTTGATATCATTGTTTTTTTTAAATCCAAATTGCTTTTTATTTTCAAGTAGAAGTTTTGTTGTGGTATCAAAATAACAGATAAAATAAAGTGGAACAAAATTCTCAAATCTATGCCAAAGCGTGCAGTAAGCGTTTTAAATTTTAAATGAAAAATTTCCAAATTGTTTTTTAAATTCTCAATGGATATTCGTATTGCATGAAACTCTCTGAGAGAATAACACACTCTGTGTTATATGTATACAGATAAGGGAATTCTCAAAAATATAGCAAAAACAAACGGTTATAATCTGGTTTGACGGAGCTATCGTAGTTCACAGGTCACTGGGCATGTTAAAAGTAAAGTTTCCGCAAAAGTTTAAGGCTTAATTTTTCAAGCATTGTGTTACATAATATAATAGTTGGTAGTACATATTTTAACAAAAACTGATTCCGGAAACTCTCTTTGTAGATTGTCTAATAATATATATCTATAAACATCTAGCCTACTTCTTTAGTTCAGTAACAGCTGGTAAAATATTTAATCAGAAAGGAACTAAAGATTGTCATTATCTTTATGAACTGAGTCTATCGCCTTTGCCTTAAATTTGATCTGTGGTTTAACTATTGCTACTTGATGTATTGTTATGTAGTTCTTGAGTATATAAGTAAGACCAGCAACAAGAAATGAAATTATGAATAATTATGATTTTGGTACAATACTATGATTAATAATCATATCATCATGAGGTAATTCGATAACTCCAAATGTTTGACCAAAACTTTGGGATCATTCAGCCCGTATTTGGTACCGTATGACTCGATCTTATTTTATAAATTTCAAAAGTACCTCAAGTTAAACTGTATACAGTTTTCATAATTAATTTCCAAAGATACGCTCATTACGGTAAATAGTTAAGGCAAATAGTGTTGGTAACTTTTTCTTTTTATGATCTAGGAAATGATTTTATAACCTGAGCCTTGTAATCCTTATTTCAATTAATTACTCAGCACATAGCAGCTGTTTGGACTGCATACTCATTAATGAATTTTTGTTTATATTTTTCAAACTTTTTTTTATATATTACACGAAATCTTTTATTAATTTATTTAAAGTTGCACATTTTTGTTTGATTTCTTATCTTGTCATGCGTTGCTGAATTTTTTTTTGTTTGAAATTGTCTACAAGCATTTTTAGCATTCTTAAAATTATTTAATTTATAAATAGAAAAAGATAGAAAAAGTCCGATTCTCTGCAGTATCGACCAATTTTTATAAATCGAATGGAATGTGATTTGTACGAATCGAACGTATGGTACGACACTGGAAAAACGTTTAACCAGGAACTGTTGTACTAATTAATCGGTTTATGTTTATATTTCACATTTTTCTGTTTCTAAATATCAATTCATATCTCGAGAATTGTGATCCTAGTACCGACTAGGTTTAATAAAGGAAAACAAGTTTCTTCAAACTAAATTATAACTTGTACAATATAGTCTGAATAATTTATTGAGTGACAACAGAGCTGAATATTAAGTAGCGCGAATAAAATTCTGCGCCCTTCAAAGTAATATGATATTTATTTACCAAGTGACTTTAAAAATAGTAAATCTTATTGTCTGACTAGTGATGATTGTTTAATAATTATTCTATAAGATATTTATATGAATAATCACTTCTAGAGTTTTACACAACTATCAAATTTTCAAATAAGTTAGTTACCTTTATGTGTGCCCCTTATCTCTCTTTTTTATAAATTTCTGTTAAGCTCAATTCAGTACCAATCTCAGTTAATAAAAATATAGATTCTGCATCATTCATACGTTCGGAGCCAATTATAAAATTTTCTTGACCAATTTTCCATCTTCGATAAGATTAGAAATATTTTTATTATATAATTTGTCAAATTAGTTCTAAAATATATATGATTTTTTTTAGTTTTTGTTGTAATTACAAATTAATTTAATTTAGAGCTTTTAAATTACGATTAGTAACCAGCTACACTCATTTGAAATACCTAGACAAAGGCTGACAACATAGCCTGTTTGTTAATTCCTAACAAACCTTAGCGTTATATAAGTTTGATAATTTATTATAATTATTTTATATAGACACTCGTATATAGCTATATATAGGCTTTTATAGGATTACCATCCGCGTATGTTATGCCCTATTCAATTAATGCATGTGTCAATACACGGTTTAGCCAACATTTGGAACTAATTCCATTATTATTGTCATTTACATCGCTTTGGGGATTTCAATATCCGCCTGGTCTAGACAAGATAATAGCTTCGATTAATAAGTTATTTATAATTTATAATGCATCTTGTATTTTACACAATAATAATAATGCCTTATAAATAAATTATTAAGTGCTATACATCATAATAATGATTAAATTTCAGACTTTAGTATTTACAAGTACTACAAAAAGGAGGAATATTTGATGTTACAAATATATTATTTATGAATCACCTCGGCAATAAGTTTTGTATAAGTAAATATATAAACTTCAAATACATTTGATTGTCTATTAATATTTAATTCTTTGTGTTTTATATCAGGGTTCACATAGTTACTTTATAAATAATAACGGTATTTAAATGAAATATACACGTGTTCATCATACCTCGTTGAAGTTATTAGAAGTCATTAAAGCTATTATTTTATATTTTTTTATTTGTTATAAACCGTTTTAATGTTTTGTCAAAATTGGTTTTATCAAATTGTATACTTCCACTTTGTATCGCAGTCAGGATATGTTTTTTTTTTTGGGGGGTCATTGCACTGTGCAATTTTTATCCAACCTAAACAAAATCGGTCACAGCTTGTTATAATTAAATTACATATAAAAAATAAAAATAAATAAAAATAAAACAAAACCCTGATACAAAAAGACATCCAAAGAGAATAAAAATTATATTATTATGCACTTATTGAAGTCGTAAGTTGACGAACAATCGTCAACGTACGTATAGAGACCAGTCTATTACGAAGTTTTCAGAGCTAATTTGCCTTGGTAACTTACTTGCATTTCTTCCTTTATTTTTATCAACTTAACAGCCTCATTATACTAATTACTTACTAAATATATTTCTAGTATTTTTTTTTATAATATTCAGCCTTATATTTTTTATTAATATAGGGGAAAATTGTGTATAAAAAATTTACTAAAATAAACTATAGGATAGCATTTTTACACTACTATTACTATTTACATATTCACATTGTTACAAATTAAATAAGACACACAAAGAGTTTGTGGACTAATATATCCGACTTTATCTTCTCATCGAAAACTCTTTTCATACTAATTCTACCTTATAAACATATCCCATTAAAGTTTTTTTTTATACATAAACGGTTTATAGTTAATTTTCAATGCCCCTGACGAAGTAAACTTAATAGCTGTTAGCGAACTGATTTAGCGGTTTCCTGAAGTTCAGGATGTGTTGAAGTGCAGGCCACATCCGGTAGGAAAGTAGCTTGGTTCAATTTGAAATAACAGTATTATTATCAAAACAAATTTTTAAAGTGTGTTTAAAAACTTGTATGTATTTTAGTGATCTGTAGTATTTTTGACGAAATAAACTACAATAACCTCTATAGTTACGATTTAACAATATTAAAAGAATAATTAAAAAAAACATTAATTACAAACATGAACAAATATTATATTGCAAGATATTTTAAGACCCAGCAGTACATTACTTTGTGCATCACGTTATTAAATACATACGTCAAAGTCAAATCGCGACCAGCGTGACAGTAAAGGACAGATGACAGGGGAGTCATGAAACCAGCGTTCATTTACGCTACGAGAATGTGAGTGGTATTTGTAATAAAACTAATTTAAGCGTGACAAGTAGAGAAATTAATTTAAGCGTGACAAGTAGAGAAATTACTGACTTAAATAAACCAATATTCATAAATAACATTTAATAAGATTTGTTTATCATTTAAAACTTTATTGTAACAAGAAATTGTTTAGGCAGTTACCTACTGAATTCTAAAATATTTGTTTCAATGTGACTCCAAGTTACAAAGGTTAGTATCACGCGTTGAAAAACATATTAATAACTCATTTTTTGCTAACCGCACAAACATCTTAAGATATTTGTTAATTGGTATTTTTATAAATTTAAAAGTATAAATGGAAACCAGAAAAACATACCGTTAAAATTCACAAGGTAACCATATAAAATAACATAAATAAACAACCTAGTAAACAGAATCTATTAAACTGGAACCGAACTTTTATTTGAATATTTTAAAATACGAATTATTTGCATATTTTCAAGGAACTTTGTAATGATGGTAATAAAAGCTGTATCGTAAGTATATTCATAAATTTTCGAAATTTAATAAGATAAATTCTTCAGCTTTACAATACATATTATAAATATCATCATATTTATAGAGAACCGATTTTTAAAAAAAACTCATAGTATAGAACAATAAAATATGGAATACAAACCACTCTCAAACCACTGATACATTTATTACATTTATTCAATACAGCATATTTTTATCTTCAAAAAAATACACACAAGGAAACAAAAGAATTATAATTTATCTAATTACTTATTTATATTTAGTCCAGAGAGTACGCATAGTCTCTTATGTAAACTCCCTAGACATTTGTGAGTTGGTATAATCATGCGATCTTTATGATTCGGACTTTTTCCCAGAGGCTTCTTAGATTGTCTGTTTAAATGACTGCGTTTTATTATTGCATTTTAATTAATTAATTATTTTAATTTTTTTGACGTTCAATTAGTGTCTAGACTGCTTGTAATCTACATAGAAAAATATATTGACATATATTGACATAAATTTATATATTAAATAATAACATGATATTATAGTCAAAATAACAACATCCTTTACGTTTCAATTATACTTAGAGTGCACTCAACCCTACCCTTGGACATTAATGTCTTTAGGAGAGTCTAGAGTAGACAGTGTATTGCATGTTAGCAACAGGCTATACCATATAACATATATACGTGTACTCTCTTACGTGGACCAGATGTTTAACTGTCTTACTAGAGGCAAGGCTTAGTGACAATCAGGTTTATTAGTTTCATTAATATATTGTTTTATATAAAATAAAATATTGGCTTTTCGTCATTAGTTCAACTACGAAAATGTTGTTACAAAATAACTTATGAATTTAAAGTATGCAATTTACAATTGAAATGTTGACTAATGACTTAAGGAGTACTCTTGCAAAAACAGGTTGTCACATTATTCAAAATATAACTTATGATAGATTTATATTTTAAATAATGTGGGTCGGTAAACTAAAAAGTTTAATTATAAAACTGTAATTACCAGATCGAAGTTGAATATGAAGTTGGAGATCTGTAATTTATAATTGTCAGCACCCTAACAAAAACAAAGTTGTGACATTATACTAAATAAATCTCTTTGAAATCCCTTCAATTCTGAAGTATTTAAATTACGGTGAAATAAATTGACCTATTGAAAATATTTTAATTTCATTCGAAAAGGGCGTTGTGCGAAATTTTGTATATTTTCGGCAACAATTTGTTTTTAATTGTTTGTAGATATATTAATAAAGGAGTTTTTTTATTCATTAGATAACCACATTAGCACATAAATTATTTTAAAATTCCTGAGACATGAAAGAGTTTTAATAAAAACTTTTTCTTTTTTTTTCTACAATACAATTATTATTAGGACTATTTATCATTCAAAAGACTTCGTGTATTCAATAATTAAAATATATATATATATATTAGTTATGTTAAAATAAAAATGGAATCACGAAAATTTTTTAATTACTTTTATCGTCTTAATTTCTAAAAAAATATATCTTAACCTTTCTGTAATTGCAATTAGATTATGCTCGTATCAATAATAAGAAAGGTATGAAATATACACGTTTATGCGATTTTTTTTTCACAAACTAGATCCTTACCTATATCAATATAATCATATTATGAATATATTGTTACTGTCGATGAGTACTACTTCAGAACCATTGAATTCATAGCAATAAGACGTGGACTACCACGCCTGACTCGCATCATTATTTTAAGAATATATTTTTATTGGATTTCTTAATGATGACTAATCAGCCTAATCATAATAACGCCGTCGTCTTGTCGGTTTGTCTGTATGTCTGTATGTCTGTATGTTTGTGCACGCTAATCTCAGAAACGGCTTAACCAATTTGAATGCGGTTTTCAGGAATTTATTATCACAGTCTTCACTTATCATTAAGTGTTTATTTCATCTAAATTGGTTAAGAAATAAAAAAGTTATGACAATTTATGTCAATGACGTAATAGGTACCATGAAAATCTTATATTATACATGTAATAAATCTTTAGATTAGTAGTCTTTGTTCATTGAAAATATTAAAAAAAATATACCAGCATGTGAACTAATAACTAACAGAATCCATTTTCATTTTTAAATTTTTTGTCTGTTTATCTGTTTGTCAAAGCAAACGCTTACAATGCAAACCCTGGCTGAACTCTACGAGATAGATCAAAATAATGTACTAATATTGTATACCTTAAAAAGTCCTACAAGAAAATCCGCGATGGTATATGTTTATATCTTAGGAATAATCCACAATAGCAAATTTTTATCATTTATTTTTTACGAAAAATAATAGCTTATTTACGAAGCGATTTTAAGAAATACCTACATCTTTAATCCTTTTCTAATTAAGTAACTTAAATACATTTTTCATTGAATATGAAACAATATAGCCCTTTACAGCATGTAATTTAAATAAATATTTTCAAAGATATTACAGATTTAAAATATAGGGTCTTCGCGTCTGCGGCGGTACAATCGGCCGGCGCAGTATGGTACGGAACCGTGCAAACCGTCTCAAAAATGGCTTTTGTGAATGTTCAATATTGAAAAATTTATTATTGCATACAGCTAATTGAATGTTTATCATTTAAAATAATTTTATTTTAATAAAACTAGACCTGCAAGTTGATGGTAAAAATAACGTCCATTGTGTAGCTCAGAATTCTTCAAGTTTACATGGTAATATTTTGATTATGTCCAATGAAAATTTGTTAGTGTGATATATGGTTAGAATGGTTATTAAGTACTCTGTTTAAGAAGTATTTAAATAGACGTTTAAGTAAAAACCAGAGAGGTATAAAAATAATTACAGTACCTAATATTGTATCCTTATTAAAAACAATTTAAATAGATTTTTGACAGTGAGCGATGTTTGCCGATGTCGTAATTTTGATTGTATCACTTAAAATAAGTCATATAGAAGCCAATACAGAAAAAGGGAAGTGGGAATTGTTTTACTACGAATTTAAGGCGTGTGAAGCCGCGAGCAAATGCTAGCGTTTAATAAAACCAGAACACCGTTAGAATCTGGAAGATTATAAAAAATAAATTAAAGGTATGAAACAGAATCAATAGATTCTTAATAAGGTAAATCCGCTCATAAATGTTTTCATCTTTTACTTCTCATATAATGAAATTGTATTGTTTTCAATTGATGTTATAATTTATAACAAATTATATTAAAATACCTGTTGGTATTTCTTTTCTTAGAGTTTATTTTCTGATAATGAAAAAAAAAAACGTTTTATTGATATAGTTTTAAATAAACTACGAAGAAAATGGTGAAATGTCACTTCGCACGACACCGTCAGGATTTTTTAATGTTCCTTTATTTATAATCGTACAAAAATCTTGTACAACGCGAGTCAAATATTGTGACTGACGTTGGTTAATCTGCGAATACGCGTTTAGATATACAACGTTATTAATTTGATCAAATATGTATTATTTAGATATAGGGTCAAGAGTACAAGATTGAAGCTTAAAACTTGTCGAACCTCAATTTTTTACATGTACAGTGACCTGCTAACTGCGATAACTTCACATTCTTTAATATTTTAAAAAGTTTACTAATTTGTCGGTTTTTTAATCATCAATATTTTTCACAAAGTATTTAATTAACATAATTATTTCATGTATATCATGTATATATGTATATTATCCATATTAATTGTTTATTTGTTATAAAAACATATATATATGTCATTATGTATACAAATTAAGATTTTCTTTTCTTCTGGCATGTAATCCACGAGTTTATTCTCAGATTTCCTGTCTCTTCAATTTAATCACACTTTTTAAAAAGTGGACTAAAAATAAAAAAAAAAAGTTAAAAAAATATTATGTAATATATATTATGAAGAATAATGAAGCGCATTATCGAGTGTGATAATGCCCAAAAGTTTTAATAACAACACATAAATCTATATTTACGAATTTTACATCTAGTTCTAATTTACTGATCTCGTTGATCCAAATATTGAAATACCTAAATATTACATAATCGAAATTAAATAAATATTTTTAAATCCTTTATAACAGTTAAAATTATATTTATTACTTTAGCCATTCGACCGAAAAATAAGTGACCACAATAGAAAACGATTTTCCTCGTAATAGTAGCATTCAGTTAAAACTCGCCACTTCAAATAGGGGATTTAAATATTCATAAATGTTACTAAAGAACACAAGTATTTTTTCAATACCAAGGCCTTTACAAAAAAAAATATAGTTTTGACTGTAAAAATAACTTACAATAACAAATCAGTCATACTCACAATATCCAATAACACTTAAATTACAATTAATTAAATATTATGATTGTAGTAGTAAAAAGAAACGTATGTTTATATTAGTAGAAATATGAGTATAACAGCGTTACCAAACACAATGGAAATTTTATATACAAAGAAATATCTGTTTCTAAATTCTATGAATTAATCATGAAATTGTCTTTGGCACAATAAATATGTTTTGAAATTAATATTTCTTATTTAATCATCGTCGCTCTTCCGAAATTGGGACAGAATTGTCGAAAACATAATAACAATGTGTTTTTCAAGGTAAATACATAATTATAATAATTGTAAATGGAAACATAAATACTAAAAAATATAATTTTAAATAAGTCAATCTTGATATATCTATCTTTACCACTATATAAATATGTAGAGTCTGTCCATTCGTACTGTTTGTTTATTTGGTTCTAGTTATTTGAACCATAATCCGAAATGTACCAATTGCTACCATTCTTAATATATCAAATATCGTAATTATAATATACCCAGTAATTATTTAAGACAACACAAAAATCAGAATGTAAAAAGTACGAAAACTTTACGTACCATCGAGAAGTGTTTGTTTTATAAATGTAAATGTATATCTGAGCAAAATCAAATTATTTCGTAATTGCTTACGTTTATTTTTTATATATTAAATTACATTCTAACATTTATGAGTATTGCATTTATTACATATTTTTTTAATAACTTTTTTATTTATTAGTCGACTTATTCCATATAAATTTATTATGGTAAATTAGGTCTATGTCAATTCATGTGAATGTGTACAGTAAAGTTATAGTAAATGTCTAATGGTCTATGATACTTTTAAACATAATAGTCAATGTCTATGACGATTCTGAGATAGAATGGGTATGCAGTTCGAAAATTCCGTGATCCAAGATGTTTCAAAATGTTGAACATCAATCTTTGTAATAGCATTCCGTCACTCGTTAAACAATTTAAAATAAAAAAACTCCTAGCCGTCGATGAAAAACCTACGTTCTAGTTTTGTTATTTGCATGCGCGTGCACCGATTAACATGGCATTTCCCATAAAGAAACTTTGTTTCGCAATTTTTTTTTCTAGTCAAAATTTTTCAATTCGGTTCTTAAATAACCTGCGTCAGAGAGTTCGTAATACATCTGACGATTTGCATTTGATTTCGGTTAATAAGTTTGGATGTCTAGTCTCTTAGCAATTCAGTCAGGTGAACGGTTAAGAGTTTCGCATACACTCCGGTCCATAAAATTTAAAAGATGTGTTCTTATTTTATACAAAATAAGAATATTCTTATTATTATATTACGATGCGATGTCTGATACCATAGTTCTTTTAAATCCAAATAGCGCTTTATTTTCGAATAGAAGTTTTGTTGTGGTATCAACATAACAGATAAAATAAAGTGAACAAAAGTCTCAAAACTGTGCCAGAGGGTGCAGTCAGCGTTTTAAATTTTAAATGAAAAATTTGCAAATTGTTTTTTACATTCTTTCTCAATGGATATTCGTATTGAATGAAATTCTCTGAGAGAATAACAGACTTTGTGTTATATGTATACAGATAAGGGAACTCTAAAAATATTGCGAAAACAAACGGTAATAATCTGGTTTGACGGAGCTATCGTAGTTCACAGATCACTAGGCATGTTAAAAGTAAAGTTTTCGCAAAAGTTTTAGGCTTAATTTTTCAAGCGTTGTGTTACATAATATAATAGTTGATAGAAGATATTTTAACAAAAACTGATACCGAAAACTCTGTTTGTAGATCGTCATTCTTAAGACTATTTAATTAATAAATAGAAAAAGATCTAAAACTCCGATCCCCTGCTGTATTGACTAATTTTTAAGAATCGAATCGAATGTGATTTGTACAAATCGAACGTATAATAATAATAATAATAATAATTTAATAATAATAATTTATTTCCAAAAAGATTCAATAGGTACAACAAAAATATTAAAAACAATAGGGTACAAAAATAATTACAAAAACAAAAAGCAATATAAAATTATGGTACGTTTAATAAGAAGGTTTAATAGGAAAACAAGTTTCTTGAAACTAAATTATAACTTGTACAATATAGTCTGAATAATTTATTGAGTACTCCAAGTGTGACAACAGAGCTGAATATTAAGTAGCGCGAATAAAATTCTGCGCCCTTCAAAGTAATATGATAGTTATTTATTTACCAAGTGACTTTTAAAATAGTAAATTTTATTTGTTTGCCAGTGATTACACTATTTATTGTTAAATAATTAATTACTGTTTACTATTTACTGTTGAATAATTATTTTAATCTGATGAATAATAATTCTAATAAGATATTTTTATAAATAATTACTTCAAGAGTTTTACACAAGTATCAAATTTTCAAATAAGTAAGTTACCTCTATATGTGTTTATCACTTTTTTTTATAAATTTCTGTTAAGCTCAATTCAGTACGAATCTTAGTTAATAATAATATAGTTTCTGCATCATTCATACTTCCGGAGCCAATTATAAAGTTTAGTACAACAATTTTCCATCTTCGATAAGATTAGAAGTACTTTATTATATAATTTGACAAATTAGTTGTAAAATTTATATAATATAAGATTTTGTTGTGATTACATATTAATTTAATCTAAAGCTTTTATATTACGATTATTAACCAGTTACACTCATTCGAATACCTAGACAAAGGCTGACAACATAGCCTGTTCGTTAATTCCTAACAAACCTTAGCGTTA
The DNA here is from genome assembly GCA_959347405.1 of Napeogenes sylphis. Classification (NCBI taxonomy): domain Eukaryota; kingdom Metazoa; phylum Arthropoda; class Insecta; order Lepidoptera; family Nymphalidae; genus Napeogenes; species Napeogenes sylphis. The sequence goes on along the minus strand of OY365788.1, from coordinate 15,047,236 downwards.
TATAAGTTTGATAATTTATTCTAATTATTTTATTAACACACTCGTATATAGCTATATATAGGCTTTTATAGGATTACCATCCGCGTATGTTATGCCCTATTCAATTAATGCATGTGTCAATACACGGTTTAGCCAACATTTGGAACTAATTCCATTATTATTGTCATTTACATCGCTTTGGGGATTTCAATATCCGCCTGGTCTAGACAAGATAATAGCTTCGATTAATAAGTTATTTATAATTTATAATGCATCTTGTATTTTGTACAATAATAATTATTCATTATAAATAGATTATAAATTGCTATACATCATAATAATGATTCAATTTTAGACTTTAGTATTTACAAGTACTACAAAAAGGAGAAATATTTTATGTTACAAATATATTATTTATGAATCACTTCGGCAATAAGTTTTTGTGTAAAAAAAATGTATAAACTCCAAATACATTTGATGGTCTATTAATATTTAATTCTTTGTGTTTTATTTCAGGGTTCACATAGTTACTATACACGTGTTTATCATACCTCGTTGAAGTTATTAGAAGTCATTAAAGATATTATTTTATAATTTTTTATTTGTTATAAACCGTTTTAACGTTCAGTAAAAAATTGGTTTTATCAAATTGTATACTTCTACTTTGTGTCGCAGTCAGGATATGTTTTTTTTAGGGGGTCATGTCACTGTGAAATTTTTATCCAATGTAAACAAAATCGGTCACAGCTTGTTATAATTAAATTACATATAAAAAAAAATAAAATAAAAATAAAACAAAACCCTGAGACAAAAAGACATCTAAAGAGGATAAAAATAATATTATTATGCACTTATTGAAGTCGTTAAGTTGACGAACAATCGTCAACGTTCGTATAGACACCAGTCTATTAGGAAGTTTTCAGAGATAATTTGCCTTGGTAACTTACTCGCATTTTGATTTCTTCCTTTATTTAGCGGTCTCCCGACGCAATGGAACCCACACATACAAATAGACAAAGTTAAAAAAATAACTTTAATTTTAAGTTAAAAAAATAACTCAACAACCTCATTATACTAATTACTTAGTAAATATATTTCTAGTATTTTTTTTTATGATATTCAGCCTTATATTTTTTATTAATATAGGGGAAAATTCATTATAAAATTTTTACTAAAATAAACTATAGGATAGCTTTTTTAAACTACTATTACTATTTACATATTCACATTGTTAGAAATTAAATAAGACACACACAGAGTTTGTGGACATTATAATATATCCGACTTTATCTTCTCATCGAAAACTCTTTTAGTACTGATTCTACCTTATAAACATATCCTATGAAAGTTTTTTTTACATACACGGTTTATAGTTTAATTTTCAAAGCCCCTGACGAAGTAAACCTAATAGCTGTTAGCGAACTGATTTAGCGTTTTCCGGAAGTTCAGGATGTGTTGAAGTGCAGGCCACTTCCGGTAGGAAAGTAGCTTGGTTCAATTTAAAATAACAGTATTACTATCAAAACAAATTTTTAAATTGTGTTCAAATATTTGTATGTATCTTATGGATCTTTAGTATTTTTGACGAAACAACTACAGTAACCTCTATAGTCACGATTTAACAATATGAAAAGAATAATTCAAAAAATTAATTAATTACAAACATGCACAAATATTATTACCTACTGCAAGATATTTTAAGAACCGGTACATTACTTCGTGCATCACGTTATTAAATACATACGTCAAAGTCAAATCGCGACCAGCGTGACAGTAAAGGACAGATGACAGGGTAGTCATGGAACCAGCGGTCGTTTACGCTAAATGAAGAATGCGGGCGGTATTTGCAAAAAAACTAATTTAAGCGTGACAAGTAGAGAAATAATAATTTGTTAAGCTTTAATAAACCAATATTCATAAATAGAATTTAATAAGATTTTTTTATCATTTAAAACTTTATTCTAACAAAAAATTGTTTAGGCAGTAACCTACCGAATTCTAAAATATATGTTTCAATGTGACTCCAAGTTACAGAGATTAGAATTACGCGTTAAAAGACATAATATAAATAACTCGTTTTTTGCTAACCGCACAAACATCTTAAGATATTTGTTAATTAGTATTTTTGAAATTAAAAATAATTATAAAAGATATTCAAATGTATTAAACTATAGTTCATTTATACATTTTAATTCATTACCACTATGAATACATTTAAAAGTATAAATGGAAACCAGAAAAACATACCGTTAAAATTCACAAGGTAACCATATAAAATAACATAAATAAACAACTTAGTAAACAGAATCTATTAAACTGTGAACCGAACTTTTATTGAATATTGTAAAATACGAATTATTTGCATATTTTCAAGGAACTTTGTAATGATGGTAATAAAAGCTGTATCGAAAGTATATTAATAAATTTTCGAAATTTAATATGATAAATTCTTCAACTTTACAATACATATTATATGTAGATACCATCATGTGTATGGCGAACAGATTTTGTAAAAGAAAACTCATAGTATAGAATAATAAAATATAGAATACAAACCACTTTCAAACCAATGATATACCTATTACATTTATCAAATACAGCATATTTTTTTCTTAAAAAAAAAATACACACAAGGAAATAAAAGAATTATTCTTTATTATTATCAGAGCTAAATAAAACAAACCACTGACCAGAATTAATTTATATTTTATTAATAAGAATATAATATTCTTTATGTAATTTATCTTTGTATTTGGAATAAAGTGTCTAAGTTTAGAAATTAACAAATATAGCAATAGTCTGGAAGGCTTATAAAGATATATTATATTTTTACCACAAAAATAAATTACCCATCATTCTTAGTGATTTAATCACACGTAAATCAACACATCAAAACGAGCGTAGAGACCTACTATGTTATAACTACGTAGAAAATTCTTACGTTTTTATAAATTATTAAATTTTAAGTCTGATTGAAGAAAATAATAACATAATTTTATAGACAAAATAAAAACATCCTTTACGTTCCAATAATACTTAGAGTGCACTCAACCCTACCCTTGGACATTAATGTCTTTAGGAGAGTCTAGAGTAGACAGTGTATTGCATGTTAGCAACAGGCTATACCATATAACATATATACGTACTCTCTTACGTGGACCAGATGTTTAACTGTCTTACTAGAGGTAAGGCTTAGTGACAATCAGGTTTATTAGTTTCATTAATATATTGTTTTATATAAAATAAAATATTGGCTTTTCGTCATTAGTTTAACTACGAAAATGTTGTTACAAAATAACTTATGAATAGTAAGTATGCAATTTACAAATGAAATGTTGACCAATGACTTAAGGAGTACTGTTGCAAAAACAGGTTGTCACATTTTTCAAAATATACTTTATGATAGATTTATATTTTAAATAATGTGGGTCGGTAAATTAAAAAGTTTAATTATAAAACTGTAATTACCATATTAAAGGTGAATATGAAGTTGGAGATCTGTAATTTATAATTGTCAGCACCCTAACAAAAACAAAGTTGTTACATTATACTAAATAAATCTCTTTGAAATCCCTTTAATTCTGAAGTATTTAAATTACGGTGAAATAAATTGACCTATTGAAAATATTTTAATTTCATTCGAAAAGGGCGTTGTGCGTAATTTTGTATATTTTCGGGAACAATTTGTTTTAAATTGTTTGTAGGTATATTAATAAAGGAATGTTTTAATTAGATAACCAAGAACCTACATCAATTATTTTAAAATTTCTGAGACGTGAATTTTAATAAAAGCTTCTTTGTGGATTGTATTATTAGTACTTTTTATTATTCAAAAGATTTCCTGTATAAAATGTCCTGATAATTGAAAAAAAATATATTATATTAAAATAAAAATGGAATCGCCAAATTTTTTTAATGAATTTTATTTTCTTAATTTCAAAAAAAAATATATAACCTTTCTGTAATTGCAAATAATTAGATTATGCTCGTATCAATAATAAGAAAGGTATGAAATATACACGTTTGTGCGATATTTTTTTTCACAAACTAGATCCTGACAAATATTAATATAATCATATTATGAATTTTTTGTTACTATCGATGGATACTGCTTCAGAACCATTGAATTCATAGCAATAAGACGTGGATTACCACGCCTGACTTATATCATTATAATAATAATAATAATAATCATCATTTATTGAAGATAACAAGGATCCAGTTGTTAGTTACAATTATAATTTCTATAAAACTATATTAGTAAATGCATAATCATTCTTCTAAATAAATAAATTCTCATTTGATTAAACCAAATCAGACTCGAACAACATTAAATTAATTTACAACAATCTTGAATTATTATAAATTATACAAATGAAATCAAATTTATAAATTTAAAATAAATAAAATAAAATAACAATCTCAATCACTACAAGAATTATTTTTAAGAATATATTTTATTGGATTTTTTTAAAATTTAAATAATACTAATGATATGTAATAACTTAATGAAAAAACATATCAAAATATTACAACATAAAAATATAATTCCATATTACAACAGCATTTGCAACAGCTGTAGAAAACTATACAAAAAAAGCGTCAATTTAATATTATTCAAACAAACTCGACTTAAAACTAATAAAAAAGGCATGCATATTAATATACAAGCTAAATCTTTTACTTATTAAATATTTCCTTTACGAAAGGTTATCTTCCACTAGATTATTAGATAGTGGGAAATATAGTAGTATTACATGTCGAGGGTATTTATTTCTAAGTAATTGGTAGGGGTCTATTCCAAAAAATTTGTAAACATATGTTAAGTTTAGGACTTATTGTGTCGTACTCATTTGAGAGCGGAAGCTCTGTAGGTGTAAATAGTGATTGTTGATGTGATCTTTGAGTACCTGGTTTAGGTTAGGTTAGGTACCTTGTCTAGCTTTTTATTACTGCGCTTGATTGATTTCGTGTTATTAAATTATGTGAAATATGTAAATGTTGTAATTACTTTGAAACCTTTTTTTAAATAATTTTCTACATGCTTTATAAAAGTAGATTATTAGAGAGAAAATATTTTTGATTTTCTATCAAGTGATGATTGCATTAAACAATTTTGTAACAACCACTAAAATACATGTAAGGTAAGGATTCAGAAAAGGTAGATCCACAACTTTAAGTTACTTTGGACCCATTAAACATTTAAAAAGAGAGAATTGAAAAATTGTTAGGATGAATTGAATGGAGATTGTATCTCCAATTTATTAACTAATATTCTTTATTTACACAAATCACTGCCTCGGTCAACCTACACCATGCGTATGATCAACTTACTCTGGCCCTGGAGTAGTTTGGCCAAGCGTCATGAGTTTACAAAATTGGCTCAATAAGTATTACGCTTTGACAACGAAATTATTTAAGAATTGGCTAAATTATATATATTATGTGTATAAAATAACGCACTCTAACTTAATTATTTTTCTGCAAAATCTGCACCAATACTGCAATATGTGTTTAAAGATTTTCTGAGAATTTAACATCGCTCAGAAGATATACAATTTATAAAACGAATTTACTCATGGGTTTTTACAGTAAACGGAATTGAGCGTATAGTTTTAAGAGTATAAATTTGCAATCTGTACAATCTCTCTTTGTAGAATAGCACGTAGGATTTTCATAATGATAACTATTATAGTGTATTTCATTATATTCTCCAATCTTATTCTTTGTATTAAATGGTTACATCCTGCATAAACTACTTTAGAAGCAATTCTTTAATATTATATAACACGGGTTGTGTAAACGACTGAAAAGTTTCAATATTATTTTTTTAAATAAATTTTCTTGGTTTAAAAACAATATTTATGTTTACCAAAATTCATCACACTATAGTTTTATGTTAAGGCTCCCATTATAGGTAGTCTATGGTTTACTAAATGACCACTTAACTGATAGAGACCGAACTATATTTTTAACATGAGATAAATTTGTAGTTCATCTATTTTCAAGAGAAATAGAAAAAACATGATTTCCTGATATATATAGTAATTTGATTAAAAACTCTTGAGTACCTATTACGAAATGCAAATTATGAAAGTTTTCGTGTGAACAACAAGTTAATGAAATAGTCTACCTTGATAACATATTGTCTCTAGTTGCTATTTGCAGAATACAATTGTTTGAACAAACTTGTATGTAACTAGGAAATTTCTATTTGTTGTAACTTATACGAGTTTCGATGTGTGCAAATAATATTTAATATATCTTATTTGCTGGATATTATAACATTACGTGTAAGATATAATACTTTTCTAGAAAATATCTATGGACATTTCTGTCTAATCTATTTTATTCTTCACTTATTGTATTGTTAATTTAAAATGTTTTAAGATAATCTATACAGAATATTGTAAGTTTTCAAATGTTGAGATCGTATAAATATTTTTGGTAGGTAGGGCGGGGCTAGTAGAGCGTACGGGTAAGTTGGGCAATCAAAATATCTCGAAAACTATCCACTGCACGCGAACGCAACATATAGCGAAAAGAAGAGGTTCCGGGAAAGGAACTCATCCCTAGAACAAAAGTAGCAACTGGGCGATCGAGAAAAGTACCCAAGCGCATTGTTTATTTTGTTATTAAAAAGTTAAATCATCTTAAGCCGGGATATTCCGTCTGTGATACTCAAATTTTATCCGTTTTCAATCAGGTAAGTGTTAATCTTCGATAAATTTATTGCAGTTTTGATATTGATAGAGAGTCTGTATATAATTCTAACCAGTTTTTTATTAATTCAATTTTGCTTTAAAATTTCGGGTTGGAGTTAGTTGAGCTACAGTAGCCCAACTATCCCCACGATGAAAACAAATGTTTGATTTTTTTTACCATGAGGACTTATAAAAAAAAGACTACTAGAGGTTCCTATATTAGTCAAGACTTAAATGGGGCTGCCGAAGCTGTGAGTGAAGAGGGAAAAAGTGGCTTTGCCGCTGCCAAATAATTTGGAATCAAACGGATGACATTATCAAGGTTTTTAAAGAAATTAAATGAAAGCGGTGATACGTCCATGGGTTATGCAACACCGAGGCAAGTATTTTCTGCCACGCAAGAAGACTCTTTAAAAAATACTTGTTACAAACGGTATCAATATTCTATGGATATTCTCTTAAAGACTGAAAAATTTGGCAACAAAGTTCCACCCTCTTGGACTGTAAATATGATGGCCCAAAAAGAACGGCTTACGTGACTCCATGATTTCTTAAATATTTTATTTTACTTTAGGTATAAGCTATGTTGAAATAAATACACAAATATTAAAGTCTGAATCTAATAGTTAAGCTAAGTTAGGAACGTTGCTGTTTTGTAGATTCTGTTTTTACCTCATTGTTCCAAGAAATGTACTTTTAGATTTGATGTTTGGTCACTATAAGATTATAAATAAAAGTTAATTATCAAAATGTAATTTTATTGTAAGCTACCTAACATAGGAACTATGATTTGGGTAAACTTTCTAAGTGCTCAACTAGCCCCATACCCTTGCTCAACTTACCTCACATATGGGGTAAGTTGAGCATACTTGACTTTTTGCATTAAAATACATGTAGCTTCCAAATTCGACTTGTTAGAAATAAATTATTATGGACACTAAGCTAAGGGATAAATTACTCGTCCATCAATATGCATTATAAGCCATTACGAATGATCGTTGAGGAACTATAACTGATTAAGTGAAAAACTGCTCAACTAGACCCGCTTTACCCTAAAGTAAGATACGTTTCACGAAATATGCAACAAATTATAAGAATTCATACAACTTAATTTACAATACATGACTCCTTTAGTAGGTAAAAAGTTCTTAAGAACTTATTTCAACTGAACTGCAATACCTTAAGTGCTTAGGAGACTTTCTTAAAAATGGCCAGTGATAATTATTACACAAATCTCAAATAGTGAACTCATTTTCATCTAGATTCGGGTAAGCAGCTAAATGTTTGTTATTCTCGGGTTAGCTGGTTAATTTTCTTTGTACATTGTTAAAATAGTTTCAAGCAAATTGCTCAACTTCTACCATTTTAATGTAAATGTAAAGTATGTTATAACCAGCGTTGGCTAAAGTTTTCAAATTTATACTGACTACTATACTGATACTTATAGTAATAGTACGTAATAAAAAATCTAGTTTAGAATCTAGCTTTCAAAGGCCCTCAAAGGAGGTTAACCTAACTGCTGTTGGCGGACTAATTTAGCGGTTTCCTGAAGTTCAGGATGTGTTAAAGCGTAGGTCACTTCCCGTAGAAAATGTAGTTTGATTCAATCTAGAATTGTAATTTATTTTCAATATACTTTTTAAATTTTCATTTTAATATGTACCCAAGTAATATTATATAGATTTGTAGTTTTTTATATTTTTACGATACAACTACAATTAATCTCGAAATATACAATAATGTCAAAATATTAAAACTATCCATAGTTTTATTAAGCCTTGTGTTTAATCAGACTTATCAAATATTATATCTGAATGTTATTTTAAATAAAGTTCTGCATTGCTGCAGTTCATCACTTTGTCAGATTGTCACGTCAAAGACAAATTGCGCCGTGCGTGACAGCAACAGACATATGACGGGCGAGGCTTGAAGGCAGCGGTCATTTACGATACAACAATGCGGGCGATATTTGCAATCAAAGTATTTTTACATGCAAAATCATAATTAATGTTTACTTTATTTGGAATCATATTTATTATTTTATACTTAAATACATCTTTAAAAAAAAGAGCAGATTCACAAACTAACCAGGAATTAGTTTTCATATGCTCTAGAAGTTCTCCTTAAATCAATATACACTTTAAATTAAATTAAACATTATATAATTGGAAGATGGTTTTATCTTTCTTCTGTTTTAAAAGGACTTCTATTATATAATAATTTTTATGTATGCAAATTTTAACGACATAATTTTAATCCACCCTTACTCCCAACGGAAACATTTATTTAAAAAACCTTATCAGAAATATTTTATAGTTTTATCAGACCTCAGTAAGTGTATTTGTATTTTAATGAATGTAGCGATCACTGACCGATGCAATATTCATTTATCTTTCGTGCTATCCATTTCAGTTTTTATTTATATTTTACATACGAGACTAATACCGATCAATCACTTGTGTTTGCAAGTTGAATATATGAATTAAATGATTGATTCAGACTTCTGCATGCAAAAATCAAAATATGTTATGCTTTCTAGCAACGTTACGATATTAGTTGTTCGAGTGGTTAGCGCAGACGGCTAACGTATTACGACTCAAATCGGCTCGGGTTCGATTCCCGACAAGGAACAGCCATGTATGTAATGAACATAGATGTCTGTATTTTTGAGTTTGGTCGTTTATTAAATATATTCTCAGTATTTATAATGTGTATTTCTATATATTTGTATCATTGTCTAACACCCTTAACACAAGCAAATAATTTCCTTACTTAAGGTTTAGATTAATGGGTGTAATTTATCCCGTATTATTATTATTATTATTAGTATTGTATAAAATAATAATTATATAGAATAGAATTCTTGCAGCTTTAAAATTTACTATAAAATCTTCTTTATTTGTAATGTAGTTAATTAAAAGGTAGAGTAGGGTAAAAGTAGTTAATTAATTCAAGTCAAGGGTACTTCATCACACTTTCTGGACCGAAAGTTGTGATGTGGTATACAGGTACGCGACCCCGGCTTCCCGAGCCTCTATTGTCTTTTTCTATCTTCCAGACAGTAGTATCCTTTTATCAGTTTTCCTTTCCTTGTTCCACAATGTCCATTCCCATCCATCCCCTAATGGGTCCAACACAAGCAGCCCCCTCCTGCTTACAATACAAAGTCTGTATCGGCGAGAAAGGCAACCCAATGCAGATAATGCAAAAGGGCTTGGCGGATACGGCGACTCAGCAAGGCGAGGTGGATAGCCAAGGGTGACGGTAGAGGGCCCGTGTAGTTACCGTCAGCCAGACACTGCATCTGACCTCTCCTTCAGTCGTAGCGGTTTTCCGTTCCACTGAATCGTGGAGAGGGAGGACTAAGTGCGTGCGCTTGCGTTTGCGCAAACGTCTGCGCACCTTAATATATCCTGCGCAACTGACCGCTTCCGAATTTGGACTCCGATGTCGTTAAGTCCTATGGCGATGGGTTGAAGTAGAGAGGTCTGGCGTGGTGCAAGCTGGGCTTTGTCTGATTCCTGCACATAGGCGGTCCTAGAGGTGTGTGTAAACGCCGTGGTCGCTTTTGCATTGCTAATCGGGGTGACAATGCAAATTCGGCAGCACCTGGGATGACAGAGCAGCCCTATTCAGGGAGGCACTGCTCTCCTTGCTCAGCCAAGGAGGGGCCTAGAAAAGGTGGCCTAAAAAATGCTCGTCCCTACCTGGAAGGTGGTAGTAATCACGGCTGCCATCGCATCACTTAACTCGTGGTCGAAATAACCAAAGAAATAAAAAATTCAAAAATCCATCTATTATGACATTTGGCGCGTGGAACGTGAGAACTCTCATTGATCGAGATGGCAACGCCTGCCCTGAACGCAAAACCGCCATAGTTGCTCGTGAACTCTATCGCTATTACGTGGATGTGGCTGCGCTCAGCGAAACACATCTTGCTGATGAAGGAGAGCTGGTGGAAGATGGAGGTGGCTACACTTTCTTCTGGAAAGGTACCCCTGCAACCGAACCTCGACGTTCAGGGGTAGGGTTTGCCATCCAAAATCATTTAGCAAAGAGACTGCAAGAATGTCCTGCACACATCTCGGACCGCGTTACCACACTGCGCCTTCACATAAACAAAGACAACTACCTTAATGTCATCAGTGTCTATGCTCCAACGCTAGACAAGTCTGATGATATTAAGAACAAATTCTATGAGGAGTTATCTCAATGCCTTGACAGCATAAATGCCAGAGAGCAAATTTTATTGCTGGGCGATTTCAATGCCAGAGTTGGTCGGGACTATGAGGCTTGGCCTGGGGTTCTGGGGCGACACGGAGTCGGCAACATGAACAACAATGGTCAGTTACTACTTAGTCTTTGTGCTCAATACCATCTAGCGATAACGAACACTATGTTCAGACTTGCCGCTAAACACAAGAAGACGTGGATGCACCCGCGATCCAAACACTGGCATTTGATCGATTATGCTATTATGCGGCAAGGAGACATCGGTCAAATTCAGATCACCCGCGTCATGCGTGGTGCTCACTGCTGGACTGACCACCGACTTATTGTCACAAGACTGCGACTCTACCTCCGTCAACCTCGTAGATCCTCAATGAAAAAGCCTGTGTATTTCAACGTGGATAGGTTGAAAGATCACGGTGATCACGGATAGGTGAGGGCAAAATATATTGAAGCTATATCTAAAATACCTTTGCTGTTAAATGAGACAGGTGATGTCAGTGCTGCTTGGAAAACTTTATCATGTCATCTCATGGAAGCCGCTTCCGCTATTTTGGGTACGAAAGATCGGCGTAGCGAAGACTGGTTTGATGACAATAGCAAAGTTCTCAAAGCAGCATTCGACAAACATCGAGATCTCTTGCGACAGCATCATCAAAGAGGTAAAAGTGTTGCGGCGGTCAAAGAGAGTGACCAAGAATTGCGCAGGCTGTCTCGGCAAATAAAAGACAAGTGGTGGCGGGACAAAGCTTGTCAAATGCAGTGCCTTGCAGACACAAATCAACTTGGGGAGTTTTATTGCGAGGTGCGAAAGCTGATAGGGGCGTCTCAACAAGCTAGAGTACCTTTAAGGTCTCTAAACGGTAAACGACTCCTGACCAGCAAGGAGGATGTACTGGAATGTTGGGCGGAACATTTTAACAACCTGCTTAACGTAGATCGATCAGCTAATCTGCATAATATAAGTCTATTACCTCAACTACCCTTAGTCACCGAGCTGGACGAGCCCCTGTTGTGTGACGAGGTCGTAACTGCCATCAAACAGCAGCATAATAATCGGGCGGTCGGTATTGATCTTATACCGGGTGAAGTACTAAAATATGGCGGTACGGGGCTGCACACGTCGCTATGGAAAATTTTTGTTCGGATGTGGGAGGAAGAGAGAGTCCCGAAAGAGTTTAAATTGTCCCGCATCAGTGCCCTCTACAAGAACAAGGGTAACCGTAGTGACTGCGACTCATATCGCGGTATTTCGTTACTGTCAGTCCCTGGAAAAACCTTCGCAAGAGTCTTATTAAACCGCCTGAAAGATCTGTCAGAAAAGATTCTGCCCGAAACCCAGTTTGGCTTCCGAGCTGACCGAGGCACTTGTGAAGCAATTTTTTCCGTGCGTCAACTGCAGGAAAAATGTAGAGAACAACATCGTCATCTGTACTTCTGCTTTGTTGATTTAGAGAAAGCATTTGATAGTGTGCCTCGTGAAGCTCTCTGGATAGTGCTAGGAAAGGGTGCACGGAGAAGTTTCTGCGCCTCCTAAGACTCCTGCATGACGATATGCAGTGCTGTGTCTCTGTAGATGGTGAAAGGTTTGCTTTCTTCCCCGTCACCTGTGGGGTGAAGCAAGGGTGTGTACTAGCACCCACCCTGTTCGCCTTATACTTTGCGGTAGTAGTCAAGGAGGTCCTAAACACTGTCTCCGAAGGAGTTCGAATCCGTTTTCGCACAGATGGCAGTCTTTTCAATTTGGCTAGACTTAAGGCGCGTACCAAAGTCTCGCATGCACTAGTTACTGAAATTATGTATGCCGATGACTTGTGCTTTCTCGCAGAATCCCCAGATGGCCTGCAATATTTGATGTCCACTTTTCACCAAGCATGCTGCAAATTCGGCCTAAAGATTAGTGTCAAAAAGACGGAAGTGATGTCCCTAGACACACATTGCCATGACACACTGACGATATACTGAAGCAGGTTGACCAGTTTCGTTATCTGGGGAACACCATAACAGCTAAATGTGATCTTGATGCTGAGATCAATAGCAGAATCAGTGCTGCAGCTGCTGCATTTGGGAAGCTGCGCTCAAAAGATTTCTGCTCACACGACCTTAAACTAACCACAAAAATTTCGGTATATATGGCAATAGTGCTGCCAAACCTTCTGTACTCCTCTGAGACCTGGTGTGTTATCGCCACCACATACGCACTCTTGATCAATTCCACCTCAAATGCCTTCGCACCATCATGAAGATCAGATGGTCCGACCGAATGCGCAACACCGAAGTCCTAAGACGAGCCAATGTCGGTGGCATTGAAGCCCATTTAATGCATCGGCAGCTTCGGTGGTGCGGCCACGTTTTCCGGATGGCGGAGGAGAGAGTAGCGAAGCGCATCTTCTATTCTGAGCTAGAGGAGGGCAAGCGAAAGCATGGCGGTCAACTCCTCCGATAGAAAGATGTTCAGAAAAGACACATGAAAAGGTGCAACATCGAGCCCTCTCAATTTGAGGGTCTGGCAGCACAACGGCCAGAATGGCGCGGTCTTATAAGGAGGCGTATCCGCGACTTCGAGGAGCAGCGTAAAGCAGACCTCGACGCTAAACGCAATGAGTTGAAAGCCCGTCCTCCCGTCGCCATGAATTATAATTATATCAGTGGTAAGCTCACGTGCCCAAACTGTGAGCGGGAGTTTGCTGCCAAAATTGGCTACAATAGCCATATACGTGCGCATCAGCGTCGACATAATTAAATGTTCGAAGTGGTCGCCATGGCCGAAATCGGTCGGAGTAATCATCATCAATTAAAAGGTTATTAGCTAAGAACTCCAAAACGAGTTAATTTGAAATTGTATAAAAATATGAGAATCCATTTGATATGTGGACAAAAAACGATTTTTCTAAAATAAAATCCTTAACTTTTCTACTACGGTTAAGGCTTGAATGGTGAATAAATGAATAAAATTCTTGTTAAATTATTCGGTTATTGTTAAATATGGAATTTTCTACAGCCTTGTTTTATTTTTTTATTCGGTATACTTTTAATAATTTATAACATTACTGAAGACTATATTATATACTTCTATTCTTTTCTTATATACCTCGATTATAAACTTCTATATTATATACTTCTATTCTTACATTAAAAACTTCTCAATTAATTACCAATATATATCTACTGAATAGTTTTTTTTTGCATATATCTTTACTATTTATTGCCTTAAGTCTGATGGTAAAATAATTTTATTTCAAATATCAACTTGACATTTATTTGAAATATATAATATGTATATTTCGCATAAACGTTAAAGAATTTTATCAAGCTTATAAAAAAAAACAAATATAATTGCTTATAAAAGCTTGAAATAAGTATAAAAATTAACAAATACCTGAATTAGTATTATTTCTTTATATATTTTATTGTATATCACATAAATATATATATTACATTTAAAAACAAAAAACACAGGGGAAATAAATATAAAGGGCGGTCTTATTGCCTAAAGGTGATTTCTTACAGACAACCATATTGCAAGGAATTAAAAAAAATAGTGGATATAGATCGGTGGCAAAAACTTATAAATACTGTAATAATACATACCAATAATCACACATAAACACACTTTTATATAATAATAAAGAGTATAGTAAAATAAACAGGGAGTACAAAGAAATATATTTTTAATTTATAAGGTGTCAAGTCTAATTTATAATATATTTCGAAGTCATTATTTAGTATACCTTAACCTTTTAGTTTAGTGCTTTATATATTGCCCAAACTACTTCTGCCTGTTTTATTTTATGTCTTAAAAGTCGTTTACATCTTTTTAACAGATAAAACAAAAATGAATACTTAAAAGGTCTATAAACATGTTAAGACCATCTTGTGTTTATTAAGTATAAAAGATTCGAATGATTGTTAATTTTAAATTTATTAACTTTTAACTTAATACATTTCTATTCTTTTAGAATGGTGATTTGTTATTAAGGATTAAGGTTATTAAGAATGATTATCAATATTTGTACATAAAAAGATTTATAATTTATAATGATAATAGTAAACATACAATTTTCATTATCAAGAACACTAATCAACAAAAAATCTATTAAAATAAAAGAAATATAAAAATGAGGAAGAATTGAATTCTTAGAATCTAATTCATTTTGGATTCTAAGAATTGTTTATTGTTTATTTTCTTCGATGAATGATGAACATTTTGAATTTATTCAAAGGAACATCATTCGAGTGTTACCACAAATCATAAGAAGAGAATAAAAAAACAATAATAAATAAATGAGAACGAAATCACAAAAAATCGATAACACACAGGTACATACCTGTTCGTGTTAATTAGGGTTTAAGATGATTATTTTTATATATTGTTACATAAAAAAAGATATAATTTCGAAAGGTTTGACATAAAGTTCCCGCAGGTGCTCCATTGAAGTGGTTAGATTTCTGAGGAGTCTCGTTATCCTTGCTTGTATTTGTTCACACGTGCTTAAGTTTCACACTTATTCCTCTTGACACCAGACAGTTTCTATTTGCGCATCTAATGATAGGTTCGAGTTTTTGGATACATTCTGAATAATGTATTTTTATGTTGCTTAGCTTTATTTTTTACTTTATTAGGTTAATTGTAATTGACACGAGACAAATGTTTATTCAAAAATTTTACAAACTCGGTTCAATATAAAACAAATACTGAATACAAATGATGAAACGAATTATTATCATAATAGAATTATGATATTACTTTTGATGTATTAAGATACATTGTTTTTAAATAGAAAACTACTCTAATAAAGTATTAGGTTATGCATGGAATTTAAAATACATGCAAACCTAATGAAGGTTCAGATGCAATCACTAAAATGCATAGCATGCGATCTTTCTTGTTAGTAGAGAAACGCAGTATGTGAAGTATGCAATTCACAAAGAAAATGTGTGATAGAAATCATTTCAGCTTTCCCCACATTTCATTTTAATAATTTAATACTTAATTAATTTAATACTTAATAATGCTGAGACTCGAATGACATTAGAAAAAATAATAACGACACTTGTTTTCTTCGATTTTTTTTGTCACTACGATGAAGTAGGGTGCCATTGAAAATCAGTGCTGAACCCAACGAGTACCGAGTGATTAACCCATTTGGGTCACAGCACAATTATTAGTTCTTTAGTTTTCTCTTTAATAGTTATTATTATTGGCTTTAATAGTTGATAGTTATTGGTGATTAAAATTTAATTTAATGTTACTAAAATCCTTAGTTATGGCTTTTCGATTATAAAATAATAAACATCGACAGTTGCATGACAGGTTCTCGTTACACGAAAGTATAAATTTCATGATCTAATATGAGCAAGTGACGGTAACATGACGCTCGTTCATGTTTCTTTTATGACCGCATTACTACTTGATTGAACTTTAAACTTCAATGGAAATTCCGAACCCCAGAGAACAGTTTAAAAATGATTACATTTTATACTAGCAGTAACATTGTTTTGATGTCAGTTTGAATACTTTGCGAAGTTGCCAGTGTTTCAGATTTAAAATTGTAGTTATACCTAAAGCTGTTGTAAAAGGCACTTTAGAGTTAAACGTTTTAAGTTATATAATGTTTTTCACTAGGCATCATAACAGGACTTGATTATCTTTTTATTTTATGTACTCTGTTATTATAAGAGATAATTGCTTAAACATTTGCCATGGTAGTAATAATACAATGCACTATCCCTATATATAAGACGAGCGCTAAATCTTGTTCTGCTTACTTAGCTAATATGACTTTGCTAATGTACCCACTAAAAGTTTCTTTCTTAATGAAGCAGCCAGCCTTCTATTAGCTTAACTCAAGCCATCAATGAAACAGTACAGGTTATCACAAACGGTCTACGTAGTCTTGCCGTCCTACTTCAATTATAATTATGTCAAGAACATTTTCTTATAATAAGTTTTCTGTAGTTTTTTGTTCTTAGTGATGGCTATTTATTCTAGGTATAATAATAAGGTTCTTATTTCCTGTAGGAACTATAAAGAAGTAAGTAAATATGGGCAGATTGATTTATTTTTAGTTTAAAGTAATCAAAACGGTAAACACGTAAAATCTAAAATAACAACATTCTATAGAACTGAAGTAAAATTAAATTAAATATATTATCTATAAGGGGTTCTCTACTTCGAAGCATTTACTTTTATAAAATGTAATCGATTTTCTTAATTATATACAATATTTGAAAACTGAAACCTTTTCATATATTACGAGCGACACAAGTACGATAACTTGTTTTTTGTTGGCCGTAATTATGCCCCTTTAAATAAATTCAACGTTTAAATTCATAATTTTTTTAACATAATTACATGTTAATTGATTTAAAAAAATTGTTTTTTTTTCAATATTGAATGCACTAGCAACTACTATAACTTAAAGAAATAACATTTAACAATGTTAAAAGTTAACAATATTATAAACACTAGAAAAATTATGTTCAAGAATAATTTTCCATTACTACAACTAGAACTTGTCTAGAACACATGGTTTGTTTTTTCTTTTAAGCTTGATGTGTAATATACGCATTTCTATAAGAAAGAAATATTCTTCAAGACGTTTAATATTTTTACTCAAACCCTGTTAACTGATCACAGCAGAGTTAAAGAATTAAACCAGAGTTTTAGAAACAATGTTATCCACTATAATACATAATAAAAAAGGAACTACACTGTGAATGCTAATCTTGCTGAGTCATAGCTTGGCTACCGGTCGAGCTAATTTAAACCACATCCATACAATGCAAGAGCATTAATAACTTTATAACGATAAAAGCATTAGTTTACTATAGTTGATAATAAACCATTATCTTAAAAATATTCTGTATATCAAAAAAAATGGATAGAGCATCGCCTCATCCCATTACCAGGATAACTGATTGATTATATCATCCAAACGCGCTTTCTATCTACTGTTAACAATCTAGTGTTCCCATTCACTCTTTGATTTTATGCATGGTTGGTTAGTAGATAACTACATTTTTTAAATATGTTTAGATAGTGAACAAATAGTCGGTAATCAAATTAAAAATTTAAAGAACTGTATTAATTCATTTAACTTACATGAGATTTAAACAAAGCTCCGTTTTGGCTCGAGCCAATTTGCAGAAAGGCTCAACATTAGCGGGTAAACAAAGGATAAGCCGCGTAATATGGTTTCGAGTAAGGCATAGAAGCTTAAGCCGGTTGCTCGGATTTCCCGCAAGCATAAATGCGCACGTGGGGGGAATTTGGAAGTTAGCTATTGTTGGGTACATGTTAACTTCAAGCCTACCCTTTGGAAAAGATTATTTTTATTCAATTAAAATATGGCCTTAAAGAATTTATAGTCTTTTATTGTTTTAAAATAATAAAATTGTACATGTTAACTTCAAGTCTACCCTTTGGAAATGTTTATTCTTCATCTAAATTAAAATATGGTCTTAAAGAATTTATGGTCTTTTATTGTTTTAAAATAATAAAATTGTATAGTGTTTAACATGACAGTTCATATTTTAAATGAAGTCAAATTAAATTATAAAATTATTTTTTTATAAAATTTATTATGCTTAATACTGAAATAATACTAGCCCAGGGCTTTTCACTTTGCAAATGGAAACGGTATTTTATTAAATTTATTTCAATCAATTACGAACATTTCTATAAATGTGGTATTTTCGTATTTTATGGATTCCAGGTGTTTTTTCCAATTGCGAAGCTTCCTATTATCCTCACTAAGTATTAGGTAATTTATCGATTTGCATTTAGTTAAGCTGGTGTGCACTTTTAGTAGCAGTAGATTCGATTCGGGAATAAAACTCTTTAAATTCAAATTCAAATTCAAAATATCTTTATTCAAGTAGGCATTTACACGCACTTTTGAATCGTCAATTACATTAAATTGGTCAGTATAGTCAGTCTGTGAGTAAGCTACCACCAGCTCGGAATGCTGTTCTGCTGAGAAGAGCTGGCCAGAAACTCAACAGTTGCTCTTTTTAAATAAAATTTAACAATGTTTGACTTATAAATTATAACATCAACCCTGCAAATGAGTCAATGACCCAAGTTCCACACATTTCGATCAACCAAAAACTCTTGAATGTTATAGTAAGATTTATTTAATAATATACCTTTAATTTTAGATTTGAAACCAAGAAAAGGAAGATATAAGATATAAGATATTTACTACTACTACTCTATACTACTTTGTGAAAGTAAATAAATATTCAAATTTGAGAATTATAATTGATAACTCACCTCCTTGACAGCCAGTCAGAATGTCTGTCGCAGTCGAAACCCGCAGAGACACATAGATTACTTATTCTATAATAAGGATTTTTTTTAGAAATAAGAAAAAAAAGTATTTTACCTAATTTACAAACATTACATTAAATAAAAAAATACATATTGAAAATATAGTTTTAGTTGCACTATAATATTTAGTAATTGTCGGTCTTATGTTTAATAAAAGCAGAACACCATGAGAATCTGGAAGAATATGATGACAAGAAAATAAAAAGGAACAATGGATTTAATTTTTTATAAGTAAATCAGCTCATAAATGTTTTCATCTTTTACTTCTCATATAATTAAATTGTATTGTTTTTAGTTGATGTTATAATTTATAACAAATTACATTAAAATACCTGTTGGTATTAGTTAAGGTTTATTTTTCTGATAATAAAAAAAAAACGTTTTAGTAATACAGTCTTAAATAAATTACAAAGAAAGTGGTGAAATGAGAACAAATGTCACTTCGCATAAGTTTTGCAAAAATTTCGCACGTTTTTTAATGTTCCTTTATTTATAATCGTACAAAAATCTTGTACATTTCACATTAAATATTGTGACTAGAAACTTATGGTTAATCTGCGAATACACGAATATATATACAACGTTATTGTTTTCATACAAATATGTGTTATTTAGATATAGAATAAAGGGTAAAAGATTGAAGCTTAAAACTTGTCCAAACTCCATTTTTACAAGTCCAGTGGAATGCGAACTACGATAATTTCGTCAAGCCAAATTGTAAACTGGTCGTTTACACATTCTGTCATATTTTAAAAAGTTTACCGATTTGTCGGTTTCAAATAATCAATATTTTTCAGAAAGTATTTAAGTAACATAAGTATTTCATGTATATTATCCATCTTAATTATTTATTTGTAATAAAAATATATATAATATATGTCATTATACATACAAATAATTAAGGTTTTCTTTTCTTCTGGCGTGTAATCCATGATTTTATTCTCCGATTTCCAGTCTCTTCAATTTAATCACACTTGTTGAAAAGTGGACTAACAATAAAAACATAATGTTAAAAAAATATTATGTAATAGATATTATGAAGAATAATAAAGCGCATTATGGATTGTGATAATGCCCAAAGGTTTTAATAATATTTCTTAAACGGCAAGGATGGGGCTTTTTAATATTCAATATTATTTACAACACATACATCAATATTTACGAAATTTTTTATAAAATCATTAGTAGGTTCTTTCCAAATTTGGTTAGGTAGGGAGAGGAGTGTGGAGGGTGAAGGTGAGCGTTTCTGCGCACAATAAAGGGGCCCCTTAAACCTACTCCTGGGTCGCAAGTCCCAGGCACTGCTTGCACTCCTCTCCTTGCAACGCGATGGGCCCGGCACCCGCACGGTGAATCCATGGATTGCTAAGAAGCTTCGTCGTCTAGTTCTAAACTACTGATCTCGTTGATCTAAATATTTAAGTACGTACAAGAATTATTATTATTATTGACCGAAAAATAAGTTACCACAATAGAAGTCGATTTTCCTCGTAATAGTAGCATTCAGTTAAAACTCGCCACTTTAAAAAGGAGATTTAAATATTCATGAATGTTACTAAAGAACATAAATATTTTTCAATACCAAGCTCTTAACGAAAAAAATATAGTTTTGACTGTAAAAATAACTTTCAATAACAATTCAGTCATACTAACAATACCTATCCAATAACACTTAAATTACAATTAATTAAATATTATGATTGTAGTAGTAAAAAGAAAAGTATGTTTATATTAGTAGAAATATGAGAATAACAGCGTTACGAAACACAATGGAAATTTTATAGACAAAGAAATATCTGTTTCTAAATTCTGTGAATTAATCATGTAATTGTCTTTGGCACAATAAATATGTTTTGAAATAAGTATTTCTTATTTAATCATCGTCGCTCTGCTAAAATTGGTACAGAATTGTCGAAAACATAATAACAATGTGTTTTTCAAGGTAAATACATAATTACAATAATTGTAAATGGAAACATAAATACTATAAAATATAATTTTAAATAAGTACATACCAAATCTTGATATATATGTGTGAAGGCTCAATCTATCTTTACCACTATATAAATGTGTAGGTTCTGTCCATTCGTACTGTTTGTTTATTTGGTGCTACTTATTTGAATCATAATCCGAAATATACCAATTACTACCATTCTTAATATATCAAATATCGTAATTATAATATAGTCAGTAATTATTTAAGACAACCCAATAATCAGAATGTAAAAAGTACGAAAATTACGTACCATCGAGACGTGTTTGTTTTATAAATATAAATGTATAGCTCAGCAAAACCAAATTATTTCGAAATTGCTTACGTTTATTTTTTTATATTTTAAATTACATTCTAACATTTATGAGTATTACATTTTTTTTAATATCTGTTTTATTTAGTAGTTAACTTATTCCATATTTAATATGATGAATTTATGTCTGTGGCAATTCATTGGTAGTGAATGTGTACAGGAAAGTTATGGTACTTAAATGTCTAATGGTCTATGATACTTTTAAACATAAAAGTCAATGTCTATGACGATTCTGAGATGGAATGGGTATGCAGTTTGAAAATTCCGTGATGCAAGATGTTTCAGAATGCTGAACATCAATCTTTGTAATAGCATTCCGTCACTCGTTAAACAATTGAAAAAAAAAACTCCTAGCCGTCAATGAAAAACCTACGTTCTAGTTTTGTCATTTGCATGCGCGTGCACCGATTAACATGGCATTTCCCATAAAGAAGAAGAAACTTCGTTTTGCAATTTTTTTTTCTAGTAAAAATTTTTCAATTCGGGTTTTAGATAACCTGCATCAGAGAGTTCGTGATACATCTGACGATTTGCATATGATATATCATTGTTCCTGTAAATTATATGATATGTGATATCATTGTTTATTTTCGAGTAGAAGTTTTGTTGTGGTATTAACATAACAGATAAAATAAAGTGAAACAAAAGTCTCAAATCTATGCCAAAGTGTGCAGTCAGCGTTTTAAATTTTAAATGAAAAATTTGCAAATTGTTTTTTACATTCTCAATGGATATTCGTATTGCATGAAACTCTCTGAGAGAATAACAGACTCTGTGTTATTTGTATACAGAGAAAGGGAATTCTAATAATGTTTCGAAAACTAGTCATAATCTGGTTCGACAGAGATATCGTAGTTCACAGGTCACTGGGCATGTTAAAAGTAAAGTTTTCGCAAAAGTTTTAGGCTTAATTTTTCAAGCATTGTGTTACATAATATAATATTTGATAGTAGATATTTTAACAAAAACTGATGCCGGAAACTCTGTTTGTAGATTGTCCAATAATATATATGTAGAAACATCTAGCCGTACTTCTTTAGTTCAGTAACAGCTGGTAAAATATTTAATTAGAAAGGAACTAAACATCACATATTTGGTCTGTGGTTTAACTATTGCTAGGTACTTGATGTATTGTTATGTAGTTCTTAAATATATAAAACCAGCAACAATACTTGAAATCATTAAATAATTATAATTTTGGTACAATACGATATTTGATTAATAATCATATCATCATGAGGTACTTCGAAAACTCCAAATGTTTGATCAAAACTTTGGGATCATTCAGCCCGTAGTTGGTTCCGTATGACTCCATCTTATTTTATAAAATTCAAAAGTACCTCAAGTTAAACTGTATACAGTTTTCATAATTAATAGCCAAAGATACGCTCATCACGGTAAATATTTATTTATACTCTTTGTTGCAAACCACAATACATGGGAAAAAAAAAGTAATACATATAAAAAAAAATACATTGTAAAGTACAAAATACGGCCTTATCACCCATCGGCGATTTTTCCAGACGACCTTAGGGTTAGGAAAATTAAAAAAAAACAATATGAAATACTGGTAGGTGGCGTGGTTATAATAAACATTATTTCTCATAACTACACACAAATACTTACTAGTTGTACATAAATAGTAAAATTACATGTTGGTAATTTTTTCTTTTAATGATCTAGGATATGATTTTATAACCTGAGCCTTGTAATCCTTATTTTAATCAATTACTCAGCACATAGCAGCTGTTTGGACTGCATACTCATTAATGAATTTTTCTTTACATTTTTCAAACTTTCTTTTATATACATGAAATCTTTTATTAATTTATTTAAATTTGGACATTTTTGTTAGAATTCTTATCTTATAGTGCGTTGTTGAAATTTTTTTTCTTTTTGTTTGATATTGTTTACAAACATTTTTAGCATTCTTAATATTATTTAATTTATAAATAGAAAGAGATTGAAAAAATCTGATCCCTGCCGTATCCCTTGCCGATTAATTTTTACCAATCGAATCTAACGTATGGTACGAGACTGTGGAAAAACATTTAAGCAGGAACTGTTGTACTAATTAATCGGTTTATGTCTATTTATTTCACATTTTTCTGTTTGACACACAAATTAATATTTTGAGAATTGTGATCCTAGTAAGTAGGTTTAATAAAGGAAAACAAGTTTCTTCAAACTAAATTATAACTTGTACAATATAGTCTGAATAATTTATTGAGTACTCCAAGTGCGACAACAGAGCTGAATATTAAGTAGCGCGAATAAAACTCTGCGCCCTTCAAAGTAATATGATAGTTATTTATTTACCAAGTGACTTTTAAAATAGTAAATTTTATTTGTTTGCCAGTGATTACACTATTTATTGTTGAATAATTATTTACTGTTTACTATTTACTGTTGAATAATTATTTTAATCTGTTAAATAATAATTCTAATAAGATATTTATATAAATAATCACTTCAAAAGTTTTACACAAGTATCAAATTTTCAAATAAGTAAGTTACCTTTATATGTGCCTGTTAACCCTTTTTTTATACATTTCTGTTAAGCTCAATTCAGTACTAATTTTAGTTAATAATAATTTAGTTTCTGCATCATTCATACTTTCGGAGTCAATTTTAAAATTTAGTTCACCAATTTTCCATCTTCGATAAGATTAGAAGTATTTTATTATATAATTTGTCAAATTTGTTATAAAATATATATAACATTAGATTTTGTTGTGATTACAAATTTATTTAATTTAAATCTTTTACATTTCGATTATTAACCAGTTACACTCATTCGAAATACCTAGACAAAGGCTGACAACATAGCCTGTTTGTTAATTCCTAACAAACCTTAGCGTTATATAACTTTGATAATTTATTCTAATTATTGTATATACTTATAGGCTTTTATAGGATTATCAACCGCGTATGTTATGCCCTATTCAATTAATGCATGTGTCAATACACGGTTTAGCCAACATTTGGGACTAATTCCATTATTATTGTCATTTACATCGCTTTGGGGATTTCAATATCCGCCTGGTCTAGACAAGATAATAGCTTCAATTAATAAGTTATTTATAATTTATAATGCATCTTCTATTTTATACAATGATAATAATGCATTATGAATAGATTATTAATTGCTATACATCATAATAATGATTAAATTTCAGACTTTAGTATTTACAAGTACTACAAAAAGGAGGAATATTTGATGTTACAAATATATTATTTATGAATCACCTTGGCAATAAGTTTTTGTATAAGAAAATGTATAAACTCGAAATACATTTGATTGTCTATTAATATTTAATTTTTTGTGTTTTATTTCAGGGTTCACATAGTTACTTTATAAATAACAACGGTATTTAAATGAAATATACACGTGTTTATCATACCTCGTGAAAGTTATTAGAAGTCATTAAAGCTATTATTTTATAATTATTTATTTGTTTTAAACCGTTTTAATGTTTAGTCAAAATTGGTTTTATCAAATTGTATAGTTCTAGTTTGTATCGCAGTCAGGATATGTTTTTTTTTTGGGGGTTATGTCACTGTGCAATTTTTATCCAACGTAAACAAAATCGGTCACAGCTTGTTATAATTTAATTACATATAAAAAAAAATAAAATAAAAATAAAACAAAACCCTGATACAAAAAAACATCTAAAGAGGATAAAAATTATATTATTACGCACTTATTGAGTCGTTATGTTGACAAACAATCGTCAACGTACACGTATAGACACTAGTCTATTACGAAGTTTTCAGAGCTAATTTGCCTTGGTAACTTACTTGCATTTCTTCCTTTATTTAGCGGTCTCCCGACGCAATGGAACCCACACACACACACACACACACACGCGCACACACACACACACACACACACACACACACACACACACACACACACACACAAACACACACACACACACACACACACACACACACACACACACACACGCATACACACACACACACACAAATAGACAAAGTTAAAAAAAATAACTTTAATATAAATATTATTATGACCTCAACAACCTCATTATACTAATTACTTAGTAAATATATTTCTAGTATTTATTTTAATAATATTCAGACTTATATTTTTTTATCAATATAGGAGAAAATTGTGTATAAAAATTAAAAATTTTACTAAAATAAACTATAGTATAGCATTTTTACACTACTATTACTATTTACATATTCACATTGTTACAAATTAAATAAGAGACACGAAGAGTTTGTGGACTATTATATCCGACTTTATCTTCTCATCGAAAACTCTTTTAAAACTAATTCTACCTTATAAACATATCCCATCAAAGTTTTTTTATACATAAACGGTTTATAGTTTAGTTTTAAAAGGCCCTGACGAAGTAAACCTAATAGCTGTTAGCGAACTGATTTAGCGGTTTCCGGAAGTCCATGATGTGTTGAAGTGCAGGCCACTTCCGGTAGAAAAGTAGCTTGGTTCAATTTAAAATAACAATATTATTATCAAAACAAATTTTTAAATTGTGTTGTGTATGTATTTTACGGATTTGTAGTATTGCTGACGAAACAAATTACAATAACCTCTATAGTTACGATTTAACAATATAAAAAGAATAATTGAAAAAAAAACATTAATTACAAACATGAACAAATATTCTACTGCAAGATATTTTAAGAACCAGCGGTATATTACTTTATACAAAAAAATATTTAGACAGTAACCTACTGAATTCTAAAATATTTGTTTCAATGTGATTCCAAGTTACAGAGATTAGTATTACGCGTTGAAAAACATATTAATAACTATTTTTTTGCTAACCGCACAAACATCTTAAGATATTTGTAATCGGTATTTTTGAAATTAACCAAAATTATAAAATATATTCAAATGTATAAAGCTATGGTGCATTTATACATTTGTATTCATTACTACAATTAATATTAACTATTAATATATTTTTAAATTTAAATGGAAACCAGAAAACATACCCTTAAAATATTCACAACGTAACCATATAAAATAACATAAATAAACAACCTAGTAAACATAATGTATTAAACTGTAAACTTTTATTGAATATTTTAACGAACTTTTATTGAATATTTTAAAATACGAATTATTTGCATATTTTCAAGGAACTTTGTAATGATGGTAATAAAAGCTGTATTGAAAGTATATTAATAAATTTTCGAAATTTAATATGATAAATTCTTCAACTTTACAATACATATTATAGATATCATCATGTGTATGGCAAACAATTTTTTAAAAGAAAACTCATACCATGGAATAATAAAATATAGAATACAAACCACTCTCAAACCACTGATACACTTATTATATTTATTAAATACAGCATATTTTTTTCTTAAAAAATTACACACAAGGAAACAAAAGAATTAATATTTATGTAGTAACTTATTTATATATAGTCCAGAGAGTACGCATAGTCTCTTATGTAAACTCCCTAGACATTTGTGAGTTGTTATAATCATGCGATTTTTATGATTTGGACTTTTCCCAGAGGCTTCTTAGATTGTCTGTTTAAATGACTGCATTATATGTAATGTTTTATTATTGCATTTTATTTAATTAATTATTTTAATTTTTTTGACGTTCAATTAGTGTCTAAACTGCTTGTAATCTACATACAAAAATGAGGTATATTGACAGAAATGTGGTATATTAAATATTGAACTGATCGAAGAAAATAATAACATAATATTATAGACAAAATAACAACATCCTTTACGTTCCAATTATACTTAGAGTGCACTCAACCCTACCCTTGGACATTAATGTCTTTAGGAGAGTCCAGAGTAGACAGTGCATTGCATGTTAGCAACAGGCTATACCATATAACATATATACGTACTCTCTAACGTGTACCAGATGTTTAACTGTCTTACTAGAGGTAAGGCTTGGTGACAATCAGGTTTACTAGTTCCATTAATATACTGTTTTATATAAAATAAAATATATATAACTTATGAATATTACGTATGCAATTTACAAATGAAATGTTGACTAATGACTTAAGGAGTACTCTTGCAAAAACAGGTTGTCACATTATTCAAAATATACTTTATTATTTAAAATATAAATCTTGATAGATTTATATTTTAAATAATGTTGGTCGGTAAATTAAAAAGTTTAATTATAAAACTGTAATTACCATATTAAAGGTGAATATGAAGTTGGAGATCTGTAATTTATACTTGTCAGCACTCTAACAAAAACAAAGTTGTTACATTATACTAAATAAATCTCTTTGAAATCCCTTCAATCCTGAAGTATTTAAATTACGGTGAAATAAATTGACCTATTGAAAATATTTTAATTTCATTCGAAGAGGGCGTTGTGCGAAATTTTGTATATTTTAGGCAACAATTTGTATTAGAATACAATTATTATTAGGACTATCTATTAAATAATTAATATATATATATATTAGTTATGTTAAAATAAAAATCACGAAAATTTTTTAATTACTTTTATCGTCTTATTTTCTAAAAAAATATATCTTAACCTTTATGCTCGTATCAATAATAAGAAAGGTATGAAATATACACGTTTGTGCGATTTTTTTTTCACAAACTAAATAGATCCTTACCTATATCAATATAATCATATTATGAATATATTACGATGAGTTCTACTTCAGAACCATTGAATTCATAGCAATAAGACGTGGACTACCACGCCTGACTCGCATCATTTTTTTAAGAATATTTTTTTATGGGATTTCTTAATGATGACTAATCAGCCTAATTATAAAACAATAATACTATAGAATAATTATTCTTAATGATGAATAAACATAGTAACAAGAATTAAAATAATTTAAATAATACTAATACCTAATGAAATAGCATATCAAAATATTACAACATAAAAATATAATTTCATATTACAATGGCATTTGAAACAATTTGAGAAAAAAAAAACAAAAAGTGTCAATTTAAATAATTCAAAATCGACTAGTTATAATTATAAGTAAATTCAATTAATACCAAACTAATAAAAAAAGGGTTAATATGCAAGCTTAATCTCTTACTTTTTTATATTACCTTTACGAAAGGATATCTCCCACTAGATTAAAAGTAGAGAGTATTAGAGATAAAATATTTTTAATTTTCTATCAAGTGATGATGGCATTAAAAAATTTTGTAACAACCACGAAAATACGTGTCAGGTAAGGATCCAGAAAAGGTAGATCCACAACTTTAACTTACCTTGGACCCATTAAACATTTAAAAAAAGAGAATTGAAAAATTGTTCTGATGAATTGAATGGAGATTGTATATCAAGTTTATTTACTAATACTCTTTATTTACTCTTATCACTGCCTAGGTCAACCTACCCCATGCGTATGATCAACTTACTCTGGCCCTGGGGTAGGTTAGCCAAGCGTCATGGGTTTACAAAATTGGCTCAATAGGTATTATATTGATGAATATATAGGCCATACTATAGTATTTTAGGTACCTGAATAATTGTTCTATCTGTAGTAATTGTTGTTTTTGTAATGTTAAGTTAAACATAAGAGATATACGAGCTTAAGTCAAAAGTTAGTCAACTATCCCCGGTCTCCCCTACTAATGAACACAAAATATAATTAGATGTGTTTTTGTCCTTTGTTTTGTTATTGATAATTATATTTTTAACCTCCCCTTCCAAAAATAGGAGTGTCATGAGTTTATCGTGGGTATCTCTGTGTCTGTATATCTGTCTTCTTGTCTATGTGTGTGGCAATATAGCAGCCAAATGAGTGGATAGACTTGATTGCGGTTTTTTTAATTGAAAGCCGGATCCGCCGAGATGATTCTTACCTATGGTTGGTTGAAATAAAAGCAGTCATCTCCAAGTCATTGAGCTTTTATAGTACTGGTTTATATAAAATATTGATAGCAAAGACAGGAAAGGAAGGCCTGCCCGTATCGGTTTTTTACATTCTATATTTATATAAATTTAAATAAGCTTAACATGGCTATACATGTTTAAAGATATTTTCAAAAATTGATTTCGGTAGTGGCATCTTTTCAATGTTTATCTATACTGCAAAGTTAGAAACATTGGTTAGGATTTTCGAAAGAAACCTAATAGATGTCACCACCGTCCCGATAAAGACGATCACATATAGAATGTTTAATTCACCGAGACGGACAGCAATACGGTAGCTCAGTTGGTAGAGCGACGGGACGGTTTCCCAGTAGTCGCGGGTTCGAATCCCTGCCCGTATCGGTTTTTTACATTCTATATTTATATATACTGCTTTTTGTATTTTATTTTTTCCACAGGTATGTATTACTTGATCTTTTCCTCGCGTCATTCTTCTGGATGTTGACTAGGATAAAGAGATATTTTTAATAATGACAGTAAAAAAAGAGGGATATTGCCGTCGCGCCATCTAGTCATGAATGGTGACTGTTTGTTTTTTAAATGAGGTAAAAAGTACTTTTACCTATTTTAGATCCTAGTCTACTGTTTAACATTATTTTAAAAACTAAACAAATGCATCCCACATATTTATGCATTATGGACTGGAACATATCCCAACATTTTTAAATGTACATTATTATTTAATCCACTCTTAACAAATGAAGTATTTACAATTATAATTAAATACTAAATAAATACTATTATGATAGTACATATACTTAATACAAATTTTAAAATACATATATTGCTATGCCTAGATTTAAGTAATAAATCGTAATTGAACAGTTTTTATTAACAGATATTTTGAAAAGAAAACCCCACTGACATAACTTTAAAAAACAGAAAAAAACCCTTGATACAAAAAGACCTTTTAAAAGGATCTATGGAGCACGTATAAAAGAATACATCAAAAGATAGCAAGGCAAATGATAAAATAACAAAATTAAATCGTATAATCGTAAGTCCTCATTCATTAACTCCCAAAACTTCGTAAAATAGACACATGTTCAACTTATTTACAACTACCCCCAACGTAATGACTCCAAAAAAGTTCATTATGGTATTATTTTATCATTTTTAGAGGTCTTTTTGTTTAGAGGGTTTCTTGATATTTTAATTTATGTAATTATTTTAACAGTACTTGCAGAAAACGTTAAAAACTTTCAATTTTAATATATTTTCACAAATAGAGGAAAAATATGTCACAACTTGACATACTATATTTTTACGTCTTATCACAGTATTCGGAATGAAAAAATATACATTTGAGTATTTAATTATCGAGTATGTAATTATGCAGTTTAGAAAACGAAATAAGCCGGCGAGAATTTTTTGCTTGACATAAAAAGTAACTAAGCAATTGGTTAGAGAAGCTTTGACAACGAAATTATTTAGGAATTGGCTAAATTATATATATGTGTATAAAACAAAGTACTCTAACTTAATTATTTTTCTGCAAAATCTGTACCAATACTGCAACATGTGTTTAAAGATTTTCTGAGAATTTAACATTTCCCAGAAAATATACAATTTATGAAACGAAATCTTTCTACAGTAAAAGGAATTGAGCGTATAGTTTTAAGAGTATAAATTTGCAATCTGTAAAATCTCTCTTTGTGGAACAGCACGTAGGATTTTTATAATGATAACTTAATAGTGTATTTCATAATATTCTCCAATCTTATTGCATAAACTAGTTTAGAAGCAATTCTTTAACATTATATAACACGGTTTGTATACACGATTGAAAAGTTATTTATATATTATTTTTTTAAATAAATATTCTGGGTTTTAAAACAATATTTATATTTACCAAAATTCATCACACTATAGTTTTATGTTAAGGCTCCCATTATAGGTAGTCAACGGTTTACTAAATGACCACTGATAGAGACCGAACTATATTTTTAACATGAGATAAATTTGTAGTTCATCTATTTACAAGAGAAATAGAAAAAACATAATTTCCTGATATATATAGTAATTTGATTAAAAACTCATGAGCACCTGTTATGAAATGCAAATTATGAAAGTTTTCGCGTGAATAACAAGTTAATGAAATAGTCTACCTTGATAACATAATGTCTCTAGTTGCTATTTGCAGAATACAATATGTTTGAACAAACTTGTTTGTAACCAGGAAATTTCTATTTGTTGTAACTTATACGAGTTCTGATGTGTGCAAATAATATTTAATATATTTTATTTGCTGTATATTATAACATTACGTGTAAGGTATAATACTTTTCAAGAAAATTTCTATATAAATTTCTGTATAATCTATTTTATTCTTCACTTATTGTATTGTTAATTTTAAATGTTTTAGGATAATCTATACAGAATATTGTAAGTTTTCAAATGTTGAGATCGTATAAATATTTTTAGTAAAGTAAGATACGTTTCACAAAATATGCAATAAATTATAAGAATACATACAACTTAATTTACAATACATGCTTCCTTTAGCAGGTAAAAAGTTTTTAAGAACTTATTTCAACTGAACTGCAATACCTTAAGTGCTTAGGAAACTTTTTTAAAAATGGCCAGTGATAATTATTGCACAAATCTCAAATAGTGAACTCACTTTTGACCAGATTTGGGTAAGCAGCTAAATGTTCGTTATTCTCTCGGGCTAATTTTCGTTGTACATTGTTAAAATAGTTTCACGCAAATTGCTTAACTTCTACCATTTTAATGTAAATGTAAAGTATGTTATAACTAGCGTTGGCTAAAGTTTTCAAATTTATACAGACTATACTGATACTTATAGTAATAGTACGTAATAAAAAATCAAGTTTAGAATCTAGCTTTCAAAGGCCCTCTAACCTAACTGCTGTTGGCGGACTAATTTAGCGGTTTCCTGAAGTTCAGGATGTGTTAAAGCGTAGGTCACTTCCTGCAGAAAATGTAGTTTGATTCAGTATAAAATTATATAGATTTGTAGTTTTTTTATATTTTGACGATACAATTAATCTCGAAATATACCTAAATGTGAAAATATTAAAACTATCCATTTTTTTTATTAAACTTTGTGTTTAATCAGACTTATCAAATATTATATCTGAATGTTATTTTAAATAAAGTTCTGCTTTGCTGCAGTTCATCACTTCGTCAGATTGTCACGCCAAAGACAAATTGCGCCATGCGTGACAGCAACAGACATATGACGGGCGAGGCTTGAAGGCAGCGGTCATTTACGATGCAACAATGCGGGCGATATTTGCAAAGTATTTTGAATTAAGTTTTACAAGCAAAATCATAATTAATGTTTACTTTATTTGGAATCATATTTATTATTTAATACTTAAATACATCTTTAAAAAAAGAGCAGATTCACAAACTAACCAGGAATTAGTTTTCATATAATTTGTATGCTCTAGAAGTTCTCCTTGAATCAATATACACTTTAAATTAAATTAAACATTATATAATTGGAAGATGGTTTTATCTTTCTTCTATTTTAAAAGGACTTCTATTATGTAATTATTTTCTGTATGCAAATTTTAACGACATAATTTTAATCCACCCTTACTCCCAACGGAAACATTTATTTAAAAACCTTATCAGAAATATTTTATAATTTACATAGTTTTATCAGACCACAGTAAGTATATTTGTATTTTAATGAATGTAGCGATCACTGACCGATGCAATATTCATTTATCTTTCGTGCTATCCATTTCAGTTTTTATTTATATTTTACATACGGGAAAAATACCGATCAATCACTTGTGTTTGCAAGTTGAATATATGAATTATATGATTGATTCAGACTTCTGCATGCAAAAATCAAAATATGCTATGCTTTATAGCAACGTAATGATATTCGTTGGTCGAGTGGTTAGCGCAGACGCCTAATGTATAGCGACTCAACGGGGTCGAGTTCGATTCCCGATAGGGATAGGCATGTATGTGACGAACACAGATGTCCGTATTTTTGAATTTGGTCGTTTATTAAAAATATTCTCAGGATTTATAATGTGTATTTCTATGTATTTGTATAGTTGTCTAACACCTTCAAAACAAGCAAATAATTTGGTCACTTAGGGTTTAGATCAATGTGTGTAAATTGTCCCGTATTATTATTATTATTAGTATTTTATAAAAAAAAATAATTATGAAGAATAAAATTCTTGCAGCTTTAAAATCTACTATAAAATCTTGTTTATTTGTAATTTAGTAAATTAAAGGTAAAATGTGGGTAAAATTACATTCAAATGGTTCAAATCTTTCGGTTCAATCAGTTTTAAATCGATTATTAGCTAAGAACTCCTAAACGAGTTAATTTGTAAATTGTATAAAAATATGAAAATCCCTTTGATATATGGACGAAAACGTTTTTTTTTAAATAAAATCCTTAACTTTTCTACTACAGTTAAGGCTTGAATGGTGAATAAATGAATAAAATTTCTAGTTAAATTAGTCGGCAATTGTTGAATATGGAATTTTCTACAGCCTTGTTTTATTTTTTATTCTGTATATTTTTAATGATCTATGAAATGACTGAAGATTATATTTTATACTTCTATTCTTTTATTATTTACCTCGATTATAAATTTCTATATTATATACTTTTATTCTTAGATTTCTTACCAATCAATTTCTTACCAATATATAGGTATATCCACTGAATAGTTTTTTTCTTGCTTACATCTTTACTATTTAATGCCTTAAGTCTGATGGTAAAACAATTTTATTTCAAATATTAACTTGCAAATTATATATATATATTATAATATAAACTTTCAAATATTAACTTAAAATATATAATATGTATATTTCGCATAAATGTAAAATAATTTAATCAAGCTTATAAAAACTACATAAATAAGCAAAAAGCTTGTAATAAGTATAAAAATTAACAAATACCTAAATTAGTATTATTTATTTATATATTTTATTGTATACCACATAAATATATATATTACATTTAAAAACCAATTTTATATAATAATAAAGAGTATAGTAAAATAAACAGGGAGTATAAAGAAAAATATTTTCAATTTATAAGCTGTCAAGTCTAATTTATAATATATTTCGAAGTCATTATTTAATACACCTTTACCTTTCTGTTTTGTGCTTTATATATTGTCCAAACTACTGCTGCATGTTTTATTGTATGTCTTAAAAATTGTTTACATCTTTCTAACAGAAAAAACAAAAATAAATAATTAAAAAATCGATAAAAATGTTAACATGTTGTGTTTATTAAAGATAAAAGATTCGAATCATAGTTAATTATAAGTTTATTAACTTTTAACTTTCTATAAATGGAGATTCTTTATTAAGGCAAACTTTTATGAACTGGTTATTGGTTAAAAATAATTATTAATATTAGTACATAAAAATAATATTATATATCATAATTAATAATGATAATAATAATCATACAATTTTCATTATCTACAAAAAATCTACAATGTACCTGTTCGTGTTAATTAGTGTTTAAGATGATTATTTTTATATATTGTCACATAAAATAAGATATAATCTCGAAAGGATTGACATAAAGTTCCCTCAGGTGCTCCATTGAAGTGGTTAGATCTCGAAGGAGTCTCGTTATCCTGGCTTGTATTTGTTCACACGTGCTTAAGATTCACACTTATTCCTCTTGACACCAGACAGTTTCTATTTGCGCATATCTAATGATAGGTTTGAGTTTTTGGATACATTCTGAATAATGTATTTTTATGTTGCTTAGCTTTATTTTTTACTTTATTAGGTTAATTGTAATTGACGAGAGAAATGTTTAATAAAAAATATTACAAACTCGGTTGAATATAAAACAAATACTGAATACAAATTAATCATTCGAATTATTATCATAATAAAATGTTTGATAGTAATTGTAATGTATTAAGGTACATTGTTTTTAAACAAAAACCTACTCTTATAAAGTATTAGGTAATGCATGAATTTAAAATACATGCAAACCTAACGAAGGTTCAGGTACAATCACTAAAATGCATGCATAGCATGCGATCTTTCTTGTTAGTAGAGAAACGTAGTATGTGAAGTATGCAATTCACAAAGAGAATGTGTGATAGGAATCATTTCAGCTTTCCAATCATTTTAATTTAATAATTTAATACTTAATTAATGTAATACTTAATTAATTTAATACTTAATAATGCTGAGTCTCGAATGACATTAGAAAAAATAATAACGACACTTGTTTTGTTCGATATTTTTTGTCACTGCGATAAAGTAGGGTGCCAATGAAAATCAATGCTAAACCCAACGACTACTGGGTGATTAACCCAATTAGGTCAAAGCACAATTATTAATTCTTTAGTTTTCTCTTTAATAGTTAATCATTCATTCATTAATTTATGTATTATATCAGCTTTCTATGTATTTTATTGGTAATTAAAATTTAATTTAATGTTACTAAAAACCTTAGTTGTGGCTTTTCGATTATAAAATAATAAACATCGACAGTCGCATGACAGGTTCTCGTTACACGAAAGTATAAATTTCATGATCTAATATGAGCAAGTGACACTGACATGACGCTCGTTCATGTTTCTTTTATGACCGCATTACTACTTGATTGAACTTTAAACTTCAATGGAAATTCCGAACCCCAGGAAAAAATTTAAAAATGATTACATTTTATACTAGCAGCAACAATGTTTTGATGTCAGTTTGAATACTTTGCGAAGTTGCCAGTGTTTCAGATTTAAAATTGTAGTTATACCTAAAGCTGTTGTAAAAGGCACTTTAGAGTTAAACGTTTTAAGTTATATAATGTTTTTCACTAGGCATCATAACAGGACTTGATTATCTTTTTATTGTATGTACTCTGTTATTATAAAAGATAATTGCTTAAACATTTGCCAATGGTAGTAATAATACAATGCACTATCCCTATATATAAGACGAGCGCTCAATCTTGGTCTGCTTACTTAGCTAATATGACTTTGCTAATGTACCCACTAAAAGTTTTTTTCTTAATGAAGCAGCCATTCGGTTCTATTAGCTTAACTCAAGCCATCAATGAAACAGTACAGGTTATCATAAACGGTCTACGTAGTCTTGCCGTCCTACTTCAATTATATTTATGTCAAGAACATTTTCTTATAATAAGTTTTCTGTAGTTTTTTGTTATTTGTGATGGCTATTTATTCTAAGTATAATAAAAAGGTTTTTATATCCTGTAAGAACTATAAAGAAGTAAATAAATATGGGTAGATTGATTTATTTTTTTACACGTTTAAAGTAATAAAAACTGTAAACACGTAAAATCTAAAATAACAATATTTTATATAATTAAAGTAAAATTAAATAAAATTCTGACATATCTATAAAATGCTCTCAACTTTAAAGGCCTTGCTTTTATAAAATATAAGCAATACTCTAAAATATACAGGGTTATCTGTAATGAGTTTACCACCTCTTGCAGGCAGCCTCTTTACGACAATCCCAACAACATTTGTTATACGACTTTTTAAAATTAATAGTTTGTAAATTTTCCCATACAAAATGTATTTGTTGTATCTAAACTGGCATTAACTCTGAGCGTCGCGTCAGTATGGTGCCTGAGCGCTGACCTTTTAAGTACTTCTTCTTTAAAATACATAGTAATAAGGAAAAGAGGGAGCGAACATTTTTCTGTTTTGTTTTTTTTGTGTTGTTTATGAAGATTTTTAAAATTTTGTACAACAAATTTTGTTAGGATTGATGAAGAGATGCCTGCAAGAGGTGGTAAATTAATTACAAATAACCCTGTATATAATATTTGAAAACTGAAACCTTTTCATATGTAGCGAGCGACACAAGTACGATAACTTGTTATTTGTTGGCCATAATTATGCTACTTCAAATTAATTCAACGTTTAAATTCATTAATTTTTTAACATTATTATATGTTTATTAATTTAAAAGTTTAGTTTTTTTCAATGTGTGATGCACTAGCAACTGCTTTAATTTAAAGAAATGGTATTATTAAACATTTAATAATGTTTAATGTTAACAATATTATAAACATTAGAAAAAAAATATGTTCAAGAATATTTTCAAACACTAGAACTAGTCTAGAGCACAAAGTTTGTTTGACTATTTGTATACTTCATATCTAGCTTAAACTAGATATGAAGTATACAAATTTGTATAAGAAAAGGAAAACTAAAAAAAGAATTATTCTTCAAGCCCTGCAACCTTTTGTTAAGTGCCTGTTTATTGATCACAGGAGAGTTTAAAAATTAAACCAGAATTTTATAAACTATTTTAACTACAATACATACTAACAAAGGAACTACACTGTGAAAGCTAATCTTGCTGAGTCATAGCTTGGCTACCGGTCGAGCTAATTTAAACCACATCTATACAATGCAAGTGCATTAATAACTCCATAACGATAAAAGCATTGGTTTACTATAGTTGTTAATAAACCATTATCTCAAAAATATTCTGTATATCAAAAAAAAATGTAAAGAGCTTCGCCTCATCTCAGTACTAGGATAACTGATTGATTATATCATCCAAACGCGCATTCTATTTACTGTTAACAATCAAGTGTTCCCATTCACTATTTGATTTTATGCATGGTTAGTTAGTAGATAACTACATCTTTTAATTACGTTTAGATAGTGAACAAATAGTCTGTAATCAAATTAAAAATTTAAAGAATTGTATTAATTTATTTAACTTAAATGAGATTTAAACAAAGCTCCGTTTTGGCTCGAGCCAATTTGCAGAAAGGCTCAACATTAGCGGGTAAACGAAGGATAAGCCGCGTAATATGGTTTTGAGTAAAGCATAGAAGCTTAAGCCGGTTGCTCGGATTTCCCGCAAGCATGAATGCGCACGTGGGGAGAATTTGGAAGTTAGCTAGTGTTGGGTACATGTTAACTTCAAGCCTGCCCTTTGGAAAAGATTATTTTCATCTCAATTAAAATATGGCCTTAAAGAATTTATAGTCTTTTACCATTTTAAAATAATAAAATTGTACATGTTAACTTCAAGTCTACCCTTTGGAAATGTTTAATCTTCATCTAAATTAAAATATGGTCTTAAAGAATTTATGGTCTTTTATTGTTTTAGAATAATAAAATTGTATAATGTTATCAATCTGTTCAACATGACAGTTCATATTTTAAATTAAGTCAAATTAAATTAAAAAAATATTTTTTTATAAAATTTATTATGTGATGTGTTTGTTTTATAAATTTAAATGTATAGCTCAGCAAAACCAAATTCTTCGTAATAGCATTCTTGGTAATAGAAATCTTTGTAATAGCATTCCGTCACCCATCGTTGAACCATTAAAAAAAAAAACTCCCACTCGTCGTTGAATAACCTACGTTCTAGTTTTGTCATTTGCATGCGCGTGCACCGATTAACATGGCACTTCCCATAAAAATTTCGTTTTGCAATATTTTATTTTCTAGTAAAGAATTTTCAATTCTGTTTTTTAATAACCTGCGTTAGAGAGTTCGTGATACATCTGCCGATTTGCATATGATTCGGTTAATAAGTTTGGATGTCAATTCGGTCCGCAATTCGGTCAGGTGTACGGTGAAGAGCTTCTCTTATACTCCGCTCAATAAAAATTAAAAGATGTCTTCTTATTTTATACAAAATAAGAATATCATTATTATTATATTACGATGCGATGCTTGATATCATAGTTCCTTTAAATCCAAATTGCGCTTTATTTTAGAAGAGTATTATAGAAGTTTTGTTGTGGTATCAACATAACAGATAAAATAAAGTGAAACAAAAGTCTCAAATCTATGCCAAAGTGTGTAGTCAGCGTTTTAAACTTTAAATGAAAAATTTGCAAATTGTTTTTTACATTCTCAATGGATATTCGTATTGCATGAAACTCTCTGAGAGAATAACAGATTCTGTGTTATATGTATAGGATGTAGGATAAGGGAATTTTAAAAATATTGCGAAAACAACCGGTCATAATCTAGTTCAACGGAGCTATCGTAGTTCACAGGTCACTGGACATGTTAAAAGTAAAGTTTTCGTAAAAGTTTTAGGCTTAATTTTTCAAGCATTGTGTTACATAATATAATAGTTGATAGGAGATATTTTAACAAAACCTGATGACAAAAACTCAGTTTGTAGATTGTCTAATAATGTATAAACATCTAGCAGTTCTTCTTTAGTTCAGTAACAGCTGGTAAAATATTTAATCAGAAAGGAACTAAAGATCATTATTATATTTATGAACTGAACTGTCTATCGCCTTTACCTTAAATTTGATCTGTGGTTTAACTATTGCTACTTGATGTATTGTTATGTAGTTCTTAAGTATATAAAACCAGCAACAATAACTGAAATAATTAAATAATTGTGATTTTGGTACAATATTATGATTAATAATCATATCATCATGAGGAACTTGGAAAACTCCAAATGTTTGACCAAAACTTTGGGATCATTCAGCCCGTATTTGGTCCATCTTATATAATAAAATTCAAAAGAATCTCAAGTTAAACTGTATACGTTTCCATAATTAATTGCCAAAGATACGCTCATAACGGTAAATAGTTAAATTACATGTTGGAAACTTTTTCGGCTGGCGTTTCCATTTGTGTCGTTAGAGTTTTGGTTTGAAAATGGTCTCATTTGAGAGGTGTTGGTTTCCCCTTTCTTTTAATACTATTCCCAGCCCGAGAAAAAGCGTAATTATTTTTTATATATTTTTTTGTGTGAAAGTAACTTACCGTATTTTCACCAATATTAGCACAAAAACACAATGTTTAAATAACACTTCACATATATACAATATATTTATCAGTATTTCATTTTAATTTAACTAGAAAAACACAATTAGTAACAACTTTGTTGTTTCAGATTCCCGAATGTCAAATGGCGGCAACTTGACATATGACGTTTGTGATTTGATATGTTTTTGAAATAAATAATAATTAATATGCATATTTATTACTTTTTTTGTCGAAACCGACTCTGTCAACCCCGACTCCACGTAGTCTTGTCTGTCCCACCTAGAGTGTTTTTGTAAATCCGGAGGCGCGGAAGGAGGACAGCCCCCACCCGCCGTAACACTGTGTTGAGGGGCTGGCCATCCTGAAGCGCCGAAGACGTCACAGAAGTCTTAGTTACTTAATTTTAGGTTAGTTTTTACGAAACTTTAAATCGGAATATCTCCAAAACTAAGAATTTTCTCACAATAAAAATGGTGTCAGGGGATAGGGCTTCGACCCCCTCTTTTCTATCCCTTCCCCTCAACCTTCTACTCCATCGACACAAATGGAAAGAGTTACCACTTTTTCTTTTAATGATCTGATATGATATGATTTTATAACCCCTTGTAATCCTTATTTCAAATAATTACTCAGCACATAGCAGCTGTTTCGACTGCACACTCATTAATGAATAGTGGTTTATATTTTTTAAACTTTCTTTTATATACACGAAATCCTTTATTAATTTATTTAAAGTTGCACATTTTTGTTTGATTTCTTATCTTATCCTGCGTTGCTGAAGTTTTTACCTTTTTGTTTGATATTGTCTACAAACATTTTTAGCATTCTTAAGATTATTTAATTAATAAATAGAAAAAGATCTAAAATTCCGATCCCCTGCTGTATCGACTAATTTTTAAAAATCGAATCGAATGTGATTTATACGAATCGAACGTATGGTACGATACTGTGGAAAAACGTTTAACCAGGAACTGTTGTACTAATTAATCGGTTTATGTTTATTTATTTCACATTTTTCTGTTTTACACACAAATTAATATCTCAAGAATTGTGATCCTAGTAAGTAGGTTTAATAAAGGAAAACAAGTTTCTTGAAACTAAATTATAACTTGTACAATATAGTCTGAATAATTTATTGAGTACTCCAAGTGTGACAACAGAGCTGAATATTAAGTAGAGCGAATAAAATTCTGCGCCCTTCAAAGTAATATGATAGTTATTTATTTACCAAGTGACTTTAAAAATAATAAATATTGTTGTTTTGCTGTGATTACACTATTTATTGTTGAATAATTATTTATTGTTTACTATTTACTATTTACTGTTGAATAATTGATTTTAATCTCTTGAATAATAATTCTAATGAGATACTTATATAAATAATTACTTCAAGAGATTTACACAGGTATCAAATTTTCAAATAAGTAAGTTACCTTTATATGTGCCTGTTATCTCTTTTATTATACATTTCTGTTTTGCTCAATTGGGCACTAATTTTATTTATTAATTATATAGTTTCTGCATCATTCATACTTTCGGAGCCAATTATAGAATTTTCTTCGATAAGATTAGAAGTATTTTATTACATAATTTGTCAAATTAGTTGAAAATTTATTTAACATTAGTTTTTGTTGTGATTACAAATTCATTTAATTTAAAGCTTTTACAATTTGATTATTAATCAGTTACACTCATTCAAAAAACCTAGACCAAGGCTGACAACAAAGCCTGTTCGTTAATTCCTAACAAACCTTAGCGTTATATAACTTTGATAATTTATTATAATTATTTTATTAACACACTCGTATATAACTATAGGCTTTTATAGGATTACCAACCGCGTATGTTATGCCCTATTCAATTAATGCATGTGTCAATACACGGTTTAGCCAACATTTGGAACTAATTCCATTATTATTGTCATTTACATCGCTTTGGGGATTTCAATATCCGCCTGGTTTAGACAAGATAATAGCTTCGATTAATAAGTTATTTATAATTTATAATGTATCTTGTATTTTGTACAATAATAATATAAATAGATTATCAATAGCTATACATCATAATAATGATTAAATTTCAGACTTTAGTATTTACAAGTACTACAAAAAGGAGGAATATTTTATGTTACAAATATATTATTTATGAATTATTTCGGCAATAAGTTTTTGTGTAAGAAAATGTATAAGACGAATTTTTGACGAACAATCGTCAACGTACGTATAGACAATAGTCTATTACGAAGTTTTCAGAGCTAATTTGCCTTGGTAACTTACTTGCATTTCTTCCTTTATTTAGCGGTCTCCCGACGCAATGGAACCCACACACACACACACACATAAATAGACAAAGTTAAAAAAATAACTTTAATTTAAATATTATTATCAACTCAACAACCTTATTATACTAATTACTTACTAAATATATTTCTAGTATTGTTTTTTATAATATTGAGGCTTAATTTTTTTTGTTAATAAAGGGTACAATTGTGTATAAAAAATGTACTACAATAAACTATAGGATAGCATTTTTACACTACTATTACTATTTACAAATTCACATTGTTACAAATTAAATAAGACACACAAAGTGTTTGTGGACTAATATATCCGACTTTATCTTCTCATCGAAAACTCTTTTCATACTAATTCTACCTTATAAACATATTCCATTAAAGTTTTTTTATACATAAACGGTTTATAGTTAATTTTTAATGCCCCTGACGAAGTAAACTTAATAGCTGTTAGCGAACTGATTTAGCGGTTTCCGGAAGTTCAGGATGTGTTGAAGTGCAGGCCACATCCGGTAGGAAAGTAGCTTGGTTCAATTTGAAATAACAGTATTATTATCAAAACAAATTTTGAAATTCTGTTCAAATACTTGTATATATTTTATCCATTTGTAGTATTTCTGACGAAACAAACTACAGTAACCACTATAGTTGCGATTTACCAATATCAAAAGAATAAATAAAAAAAACATTAATTACAAACATGAACAAATATTATATTGCAAGATATTTTAAGAACCAGCGGTATATTACTTCGTGCATCACGTTATTAAATACATACGTCAAAGTCAAATCGCGACCAGCGTGACAGTAAAGGACAGATGACAGGGGAGTCTTGGAACAGGCGATTGTTTACGCTACGAGAATGCGGGCGTTATTTGTAATAAAACTAATTTAAGCGTGACAAGTAGAGAAATAATAATTTATTAAACTTAAATAAACCAATATTCATAAATAGCATTTAATAAGATTTGATTATCATTTAAAATTTTATTCTAAAAAAAAAGGCAGTAACCTACTGATTTCTAGAATATTTGTTTCAATGTGACTCCAAGTTACTGAGATTAGTATTACGCGAAAATCATATTAATAACTCATTTTTTACTTACTTCACAAACATCTTAAGATAATTGTTACCCGTTAATTAGGAAAATAACCAAAATTATAAGAGATATTCAAATGTATTAAACTATGGTGCATTTATACATTTTAATTCATTACTACAATTAATATTAACTATTAATATATTTTAAAATTTAAATGGAAACCAGAAAACATACCCTTAAAATATTCACAAGGTAACCATATAAAATAACATAAATAAACAACCTAGTAAACATAATGTATTAAACTGTAAACTTTTATTGAATATTTTAACGAACTTTTATTGAATATTTTAAAATACGAATTATTTGGATATTTTCAAGGAACTTTGTAATGATGGTAATAAAAGCTGTATCGAAAGTATATTCATAAATTTTCGAAATTTAATAAGATAAATTCTTCAGCTTTACAATACATATTATAGATATCATCATATGTATGGCGAACAGATTTTTAAAAAGAAAACTCATAGTATAGAATAATAAAATATGGAATACAAACCACTCTCAAACCACTGATACAATTATTATATTTATTAAATATAGCATATTTTTTTCTTAAAAAAATACACACAAGGAAACAAAAGAATTATTATTTATCTAATACGTATAGTCTCTTATGTAAACTCCCTAGACATTTGTGAGTTGGTATAATCATGCGATCTTTATGATTTGGACTTTCCCCAGAGGGTTCTTAGATTGTCTGTTTAAATGACTGCGTTTTATTATTGCATTTTAATTAATTAATTATTTTAATTTTTTTTACGTTTAATTAGTGTCTAGATTGCTTGTAATCTACATACAAGAATGAGATATATTGACATATATTGACATAAATTTATATATTAAATAATAACATAATATTATAGTCAAAATAACAACATCTTTTACGTTTCAATTATACTTAGAGTGCACTCAACCCTCGCCTTGGACATTAATGTCTTTAGGATAGTCTAGAGTAGACAGTGCATTGCAAGTTAGCAACAGGCTATACCATATAACATATATACGTACTCTTACGTGGACCAGATGTTTAACTGTCTTACTAGTGGTGAGGCTTGGCTGACAACCAGGTTTATTAGTTCCATTAATATACTGTTTTATATAAAATAAAATATTGGCTGTTCGTCAT
Organism: Napeogenes sylphis; assembly: GCA_959347405.1. Lineage (NCBI taxonomy): Eukaryota > Metazoa > Arthropoda > Insecta > Lepidoptera > Nymphalidae > Napeogenes > Napeogenes sylphis. The sequence goes on along the minus strand of OY365788.1, from coordinate 15,002,527 downwards.
TAGTTTAATTACGAAAATGTTGTTAAAATATAACTTATGAATATTAAGTATTTACAAATGAAATGTTGACCAATGACTTAAGTACTCTTGCAAAAATAGGTTGCCAAGTTGTCACATTATTCAAAATAAACTTATTGATAGATTTATATTTTAAACAATGTGGGTCGGTAAATTAAAAAGTTTAATTATAAAACTGTAATTACCATATTAAAGGTGAATATGAAGTTGGAGATCTGTAATTTATACTTGTCAGCACCCTAACAAAAACAAAGTTGTTACATTATACTAAATAAATCTCTTTGAAATCCCTTCAATTCTGAAGTATTTAAATTACGGTGAAATAAATTGACCAATTGAAAATATTTGAATTTCATTCGAAGAGGGCGTTGTGCGAAATTTTGTATATTTTCGGCACAATTTGTTTTTAATTGATTGTAGTTATATTAATAAAGGAGTTTTTTTATTCATTAGATAACCACGTTAGCACATAAATTCTTTTAAAATTTCTGAGACATGAAAGAGTTTTAATAAAAACTTTTCTTTTTTTTTCTACAATACAATTATTATTAGGACTATTTATCATTCAAAAGACTTCGTGTATTCAATAATTAAAATATATATATATATTAGTTATGTTAAAATAAAAATGGAATCACGAAAATTTTTTCATTACTTTTATCGTCTTAATTTCTAAAAAAATATATCTTAACCTTTCTGTAATTGCAAGTAATTAGTTTATGCTCGTATCAATAATAAGAAAGGTATGAAATATACACGTTTGTGCGATTTTTTTTTTCACAAACTAGATCCTTAGCTATATAAATATAATCATATTATGAATATATTGTTACTGTCGATGAGTACTACTTCAGAACCATTGAATTCATAGCAATAAGACGTGGACTACCACGCCTGACTCGCATAATTATTTTTAAGAATATGTTTTTATTGGATTTCTTAATGATGACTGATCAGCCTAATCATAATACAATAATACTATAGAATAATTATTCTTAATGATGAATAAACATAGTAACTGTTAGGACATAATAAGATACACAAGTTCTAATCACTTAAAACTCAGTTTAGCTATAAAAATGTATACGAACAGATTTTACGCAGCTAGCGACAATGGTTATATTATTCAACTGACATGTACTACAACTACATCGATAGAACACGTATATGAGCGTTGACACATACTCACAGATCTTCGTATACCTCAATAGTAACAATAATTTAAATAATTTAAATAATACTAATACCTAATGAAATAGCATATCAAAATATTACAACATAAAAATATAATTTCATATTACAATGGCATTTGAAACAATTTGAGAAAAAAAAAACAAAAAGTGTCAATTTTAATAATACAAAATCGACTAGTTATAATTTAATTAATACCAAACTAATAAAAAAAGGGTTAATATGAAAGCTTAATGTCTTACTTTTTTATATTACCTTTACGAAAGGATATCTCCCACTAGATCAAAAGTAGATTATTAGAGATAAAATCTTTTTAATTTTCTATCAAGTGATGATAGCATTAAAAAATTTTCAGGTAAGGATCCAGAAAAGGTAGATCCACAACTTTAACTTACTTTGGACCCATTAAACATTTAAAATAATTATGCAGTTTAGAAAACGAAATAAGCCGGCGAGAATTTTTTGCTTGACATAAAAAGTAACTAAGCAATTGGTTAGAGAAGCTTTGACAACGAAATTATTTAGGAATTGGCTAAATTATATTTGTGTATAAAATAACGTAGGTACTCTAACTTAATTATTTTTCTGCAAAATCTGTACCAATACTGCAATATGTGTTTAAAATTTTTCTGAGAACTTAACATTTCCCAGAAGATATACAATTTATGAAACGAAATTTTTCATGATTTTTTACAGTAAAAGGAATTGAGCGTATAGTTTTAAAAGTATAAATTTGCAATCTGTAAAATCTGTCTTTGTAGAATAGCACGTAGGACTTTTATAATGATAACTATTATAGTGTATTTCATAATATTCTCCAATCTTATTCTTTGTATCAAATGGTTGCATATTGCATAAACTAGTTTAGAAGCAATTCTTTAAAATTATATAACACGGTTTGTATAAACGACTGAAAAGTTATTTATATATTATTTTTTAAAATAAATATTCTGGGTTTAAAACAATATTTATGTTTACTAAAATTCATCATACTATAGTTTTATGTTAAGGCTCCCATTATAGGTAGTCAATGGTTTACTAAATGACCACTGATAGAGACCGAACTATATTTTTAACATGAGATAAATTTGTAGTTCATCTATTTTCAAGAGAAATAGAAAAAACATAATTTCCTGATATATATAGTAACTAGCTTTTGCCCGCGATTTCGTTCGCGTGGACTTCAGGTTCGTCCCGTCTAGTCTAGTAATAAGTAAGCTACTGCAGTATGCTCCTATAAACTACATTTAATGATCTTTTTCCTTCAGCATAAACATGCAGATTCTTCTCTTTGAAAACACGTGATCTTTATTAAATGCACAATGTATTTAAGATACTTAATTGGATAAGGATTAATACTGTATTGCTTAAAATCGCTTCGTAAATAAGCCATTATTTCCCGTACAAAGTAAAGGATAAAAAATGGTTATTGTGGGTTATTCCTAAGAGATAAACATATACCATCACGGACTTTTTTGTAGACCTTTTTAAGTTGTACAATACTGTAGTAAATTGTTTTGATCTATCTTGTAGGATTCAGTCAGTGTTTTTTTAACGACCTCACATTAAAAACCTCAAAAATTGTAGCCTATGTGTTATTCTGATGTATAAGCTATAGCCTATGTGTTATTCTGATGTATAAGCTATATTGTGGTAAAGTTTCATTCAAATCCATTCAGTAGTTTTTATGTGAAAGAGTAACAAACATCCATACATCCATACTTACAAACTTTCGCCTTTATAATAGTAGTAGGATTTGATTAAAAACTCATGAGCACCTGTTATGAAATGCAAATTATGAAAGTTTTCGTGTGAACAACAAGTTAATGAAATAGTCTACCTTGATAACATAATGTCTCTAGTTGCTATTTGCAGAATACAATATGTTTGAACAAACTTGTTTGTAACCAGGAAATTCCTATTTGTTGTAACTTATACGAGTTCTGATGTGTGCAAATAGTATTTAATATATTTTATTTGCTGGATATTATAACATTACGTACACTTATCTTACAAGATATAATACTTTTCAAGAAAATTTCTATAGAAATTTCTGTATAATTTATTTTATTCTCCACTTATTGTATTGTTAATTTAAAATGTTTTAGGATAATCTATACAGAGTATTGTAAGTTTTCAAATGTTGAGATCGTATAAATATTTTTGGTAAAGTAAGATACGTTTCACAAAATATGCAATAAATTATAAGAATACATACAACTTAATTTACAATACATGACTCTTTTAGTAGGTAAAAAGTTCTTAAGAACTTATTTCAACTGAACTGCAATACCTTAAGTGCTTAGGAAACTTTCTTAAAAATGGCCAGTGATAATTATTACACAAATCTCAAATAGTGAACTCACTTTTGACCAGATTTGGGTAAGCAGCTAAATGTTCGTTATTCTCGGGTTAGCCGGTTAATTTTCGTTGTACATTGTTTAAATAGTTTCACGCAAATTGCTCAACTTCTACCATTTTAATGTAAATGTAAAGTATGTTATAACCAGCGTTGGCTAAAGTTTTCAAATTTATACTGACTATACTGATACTTATAGTAATAGTACGTAATAAAAAATCCAGTTTAGAATCTAGCTTTCAAAGGCCCTCTAACCTAACTGCTGTTGGCGGACTAATTTAGCGGTTTCCTGAAGTTCAGGATGTGTTAAAGCGTAGGTCACTTCCTGTAGAAAATGTAGTTTGATTCAATCTAAAATTGTAATTTATTTTCAATATACTTTTTAAAGTTGCATTTTAATATGTACCCCAGTAATATTATATAGATTTGTAGTTTTTTTATATTTTGACGAAACAACTAAAATTAATCTCGAAATATACAATAATGTCTTAATATTAAAACTATCCATAGTTTTATTAAACCTTGTGTTTAATCAGACTCCTCAAATATTATATCTGAATGTTATTTTAAATAAAGTTCTGCATTGCTGCAGTTCATCACTTCGTCAGATTGTCACGTCAAAGACAAATTGCGCCATGCGTGACAGCAACAGACAGATGACGGGCGAGGCTTGAAGGCAGCGGTCATTTACGATACAACAATGCGGGCGATATTTGCAATCAAAGTATTTTGAATTAAGTTTTACAAGCAAAATCATAATTAATGTTTACTTTATTTGGAATCATATTTATTATTTTATACTTAAATACATCTTTAAAAAAAAAGAGCAAATTCAGAAACTAACCAGGAATTAGTTTTCATTTAATTTGTATGCTCTAGAAGTTCTCCTTGAATCAATATACACTTTAAATTAAATTAAACATTACATAATTGGAAGATGGTTTTATCTTTCTTCTGTTTTAAAAGGACTTCTATTATGTAATTATTTTCTGTATGCAAATTTTAACGACATAATTTTAATCCACCCTTACTCCCAACGGAAACATTTATTTAAAAAACCTTATCAGAAATATTTTATAGTTTTATCATACCACAGTAAGTGTATTTGTATTTTAATGAATGTAGCGGTCACTGACCGATGCAATATTCATTTATCTTTCGTGCTATCCATTTCAGTTTTTATTTATATTTTACATACGAGAAAAATACCGATCAATCACTTGTGTTTGCAAGTTGAATATATGAATTATATGATTGATTCAGACTTCTGCATGCAAAAATCAAAATATGCTACGCTTTCTGGCAACGTTACGATATTAGTTGGTCGAGTGGTTAGCGCAGATGGCTAACGTATAACGACTCAAATCGGCTCGGGTTCGATTCACGACAGGGACAGGCATGTATGTGATGAACATAGATGTCTGTATTTTTGAGTTTGATCGTTTATTAAAAATATTCTCAGGATTTATAATGCGTATTTCTAGGTATTTCGTTGTCTAACACCATTAACACAAGCGAATAATTTGCTTACTTAGGGTTTAGATCAATGGGTGTAATTTGTCCCGTATTATTATTATTATTATCATTTATTTCATTTTAATCTTATTATTTACATTTATACATATAACATTAAAAAAAAAACAACATTATAAATATAAATATAAAAAACAGTATCCCGCCGACGTGGGCCTTACGACCAGTCCGTCGGTGGTTAGGGCGACAGCGAAAGAAACCTCCTCACAATGCGTGCCGTACCCAAAACTGCTGCTCTTTGCATCCGACCCTTGATCCAGTTTTTTAGTGAGAGCCTCTTGAGATGGTGATCGAGACTCTTCGCTATAAGACCATTGACGGAAACTACCATCGGGACAATTATTGTTGAGTCAACATCCCACATGTCGGTAATCTCGTGAGCTAAGTCCAAGTATTTTGACAGTTTGTCCTTCTCAGCTTTCACAAGATTAGCGTCACACGGGACACTGATATCAACAAGAAATACCCGGCGCTCTAACCGATCTACCAGCACGATATCAGGCTTATTGGCTACAATAGTCCTGTCCGTTATGATAGATCGGTCCCAATAGAGCTTAGCATGACCATTTTCCAAAACTGGCTCCGGTGAGTACTTATAAAATGGCACTTCAAAAGGTACAAGTCCGTATCGAAGAGCAAGTTCTTGGTGGATAATCTTGGCTACTTGGTTGTGCCTGTGCAAATACTCTCCATTGGCAAGACGACAACAACCGGAAATAACATGTCTGATGGATTCTCCTGGTTGGTATTATTATTATTATTATTATTATTATTAGTATTATATAAAATAATAATTATATAGAATAAAATTCTTGCAGCTTTAAAATCTACTATAAAATCTTCTTTATTTATAATGTAGTTAATTAAAAGGTAAATTGTGGGTGAAATGACATTCAAATGGTTTAAATCTTTCAAATGGCGTGACTCAGTTTAAAATCGATTATTAGCTAAGAACTCCAAAACCAGTTAATTTTAAATTGAATAATAATATGAGTATCCCTTTGATATATGGACCAAAAACGAATTTTCTAAAATAAAACCCTAACTTTTCTACTACAGTTAAGGCTTGAATGGTGAATAAATGAATAAAATTTCTAGTTAAATTAGTCGGCAATTGTTGAATATGGAATTTTCTACAGCCTTGTTTTATTTTTTTATTTTTTATTCGATATGCTTTTAATAATCTATAACATTACTGAATATTTTATTTCAGTAATGTTATAGATTATTAAAAGAATATCGAATTTATATTTTCTTATATACCTCGATTATAAACTTCTATATTATATACTTCTATTCTTACATTAAAAACTTCTCAATTTAGTACCAAAATATATCGTCTGAATAGTTTTATTCTTGCTTATATCTTTACTATTTTATGCCTTAAGTCTGATGGTAAAATAATTTTATTTGAAATATAAACTTCACGTTTATTTGAAACATATAATATGTATATTTCGTAGAAATGTAAAATATTTTAATCAAGTATATAACAAAATTACATAATGCTTGAAATAATTGTAAAAATCAGAAAATACCTAAATCTGTATTATTAATTTACTTACTTATATATCTTATTGTATACCAATAAATATATATATAACAGTTATAAATTAAATTTAAAAATAAAAAAAATACAGGGGAAATAAATACACAGAGCGGTCTTATCGTCTAAAGGTGATTTCTTACAGACAGCCATATTGTAAGGAATTAAAAAAAGCTAATGGATATACCTATATCTATCTACCTAGATGGTAAACAGTTATAAACCTTGTAATAATACAAACTTATAATTACACTTTACTACATAATCATTATAATACACATAATTTAGGTTCATTGTAATTCACCTTTACCTTCTAGTCTAGTCTAGTCTAGCCGCATATTTTATTTTATGTCCTAAAAATTGTTTACACCTTTTAAGAGATAAAACGTATATAAATAATTAACAAATCTATAAACATGTTATGACCATGTTGTCTTTGTTAAATATAAAAGATTCAAATCATTGTTAATTTTAAGTTTATTAACTTTTACCTCAATACATTTCTAAGAATTGAATTCTTGTTAATGTAAGGCAAACTTATATTAACAAGAATTCAATTCTATGAATGATAAAAATTTTTTGAATTTGTTCAAAGAATATCATTCGAGTGTTGCCACAAATCATAAGAAAAGAATAAAAAAAAAACAATGATAAATAACTGAGAAAGAAATCACGAAAAGATCGACAATGTACCTGTTCGTATTAATTAGTGTTTTAAATGGTTATTTTTATATATTGTTACATAAAATAACATATAATCTCGAAAGGTTTGACATAAAGTTCCCTCAGGTGCTCCATTGAAGTGGTTAGATCTCGAAGGAGTCTCGTTATCCTGGCTTGTATTTGTTCACACGTGCTTAAGATTCACACTTATTCCTCTTGACACCAGACAGTTTCTATTTGCGCATATCTAATGATAGGTTGAGTTTTTGGATACATTCTGAATAATGTATTTTTATGTTGCTTAGCTTTATTTTTTACTTTATTAGGTTAATTTTAATTGACACGAGATAAATGTTTATTCAAAAATAGTATAAACTCGGTTTAATATAAAACAAATGCTGAATACAAATTAATCATTCGAATTATTATAATAATAAAATTTTTGATAGTATTTGTAATGTATTAAGGTACATTGTTTTTAAACACATAACTACTTTAATAAAGTATTAGGTAATGCATGGAATTTAAAATACATGCAAACCTAATGAAGGTTCAGGTACAATCACTAAAATGCATAGCATCCGATCTTTCTTGTTAGTACTCGTAGAGAAACGTAGTATGTGAAGTATGCAATTCACAAAGAGAATGTGTGATAGGAATCACTTCAGCTTTCCCCTCAGTTTAGGAGTTTCAACTTCGTATTTTGTGGAAAGCTCACTAAAATACTTATTTTATAAAAAAAAAATACAAGATTATACATTCAGACCGATAACTGAAATAAAAATGTTCTCTAGAAATAAAATTAAACAAAAATAAAAGAAATCAATAATATATATCCTTCTTATAATATAGTTTTTTACATGTTTTACAAATAACAATGTATTCCTCCCCGTATCATAATCACAATTATATTAAATTAAATTTTAAACTTATCGGAGCTGTAAACGGGAAGCGAATGAATTTCCTCTGGGAGAGAACCGCGCTTGGCACGTCCTCAACTTCCGGTACCCTTGAACAGTCTCCGGTCCCACTAAATAGATTAGATGAACTGTACAAACGGGAAGGGACTTGGGAAACCGAGAAATAAACTTGGCATATATTTTGGTCTTTCAAAAAAGCTATTTTTAGTATTTTAAAATAAAAAAAATAATGCATATTTAAAAAACCCTTGATACAAAAAGACCTCTAAAAAGAATAAAATAATATTATTATGTACATATTGAAGTCGTTGCGTCGGGGGACCGTTATACGTACGTTGACGATGGTGTCTATTTTACGAAGTTACGAGGGCTTAGGCCTTAGACTATACGATTCGATATCGTAATATCTTTCTTTGCATTGGTAGCTTATTTGCATTTTAATTTCTTCCTTAATTAAGCGGTTCCCTGACGCAAAGACATCAATAAGTATATAATAATATTATTATATTCTTTTTAGAGGTGTTTTTATGTCGGAGGTTTTTTATTTATTTTTTTCTGCTTTTTAAAGTTATGTTACTGGTTTTTGAATTGTACTAAATGAACCTACGAACAGACAATTTTTCACCTGCTTAAGTATTTCTACAAATATTGCATAAGATGCTTTAACCCGCACCAATAAAACCTCAATATCTTGGATACGCCTGTTTCTATTTCAACCAAACATAGCTAAGAACTATCTCGACGAACCAGGCTTTCGATAAAAAAAACCACAATCAAATTCCGACACGCGTTTGGATACTGCATTGACACAGACAGACACACAAATACACAGATACACAGATTGACAGGTCAAATTTATAACACCCCTCTTTTTGACTCAGGGGTTAAAAAAAATAGACCATTGTCTATAAATATATTTCGACACGCTTGTTTAATTTTGCTCCTGTCACGATAAAGATTGTATATCGTTAATGTATATAGGAACATGACATCTGAGTTAGTAGACCAGGGTCGGGACAAAGTTCTGTCCATGTATATTTAATTTTATTTTTCTTAAACAATTAAGAAAAATAACTCTCTTTAATTTAAATTGAACTATTATGGTTTTGTAATAAATAGGATATAAACATTGACAATGCTTCCTATACTTTAAAAGGGTTTTAAATAAAATATAAGCAAACGATTGTAATAAATGGTTATCTATTTGAAATGGATCTTCAATTCATTACATTCCAAATCCGAAGTGTTTCCATTACAGCGAGATAAATTGATTCAGTGAATGCTTTTATTTTCTTTAACAAAGAGACAGAAGATTTCATTTTCTTTGTTAAAAGATGTACGTCTTATAGATGATAACAAGATGTATTTGAAGAAAAAGAAAATCAATATTTAATTTTATATATAGCAAAATATTTAAATTATAGATATGATTACATATAAAAGGAGGTTTTAAGCTGCTTATTGACATCTGTATAATAATTTTGTGTTTTGTGTGTTTTATTGTGTGTGTTTGTATAGCTTTAGATATAGAAAAATGTTGTATATGAAGCATTACATTTATTAGAATTACGATTTATCAATAACGGTTTTTACAACAAACAATTTATTAAATGTTTATGTTTGGGTTATACTTTAATGTTACATTTAGTAGATTTATGATAATATCAAAGATAGTGTTGAGTATAAAGATTGCGCGTATTGCGGATTCAATTGGTTGTTCCGAAAAAGCTCTGCTCGGAACCATAAGGTTGCGGTATACATTTTGAGAATGCATACTTCCTATATATTTTTAAGGATGACTCAGGAAACAAATATGTGGAGCTATAAAAGCAACTGAATTACGACCGAAGGTTAATGATGATGATGATGAAAGAAAAAAAATTTAAGTAAAGTCTTTATTCAGAAAACACTTACATTGTTTATCGATAATTGATACATTTCAAGATAACATCAATAATTTTTAATTCCAATGCCGTTAACCAAACATTTGGCTGTATATTTGGTCAAACTTATATTGTCTTGGGTCAATTCTTCCCGCATATATCTAATTTTAAATATTTAGTTATGACATCTATATGTATAGTACATTTGACTAAACAATCATACTATTGTTATGAATGTTAAAACTATAAGAAGCTTTGGTTTAACAGGTGTCCACTCATTAATGCTAATCATAAACAAATATATTACAAAAGCTGTAACAGACTAGCTCAATGACGCGACGCTACTTTGACAAATATTGTATAAACGGACCTAAATTCTTTTAAATGTAGAATGCGTTTTTAACCGACCGGTCGTAGCATCGTACATCTTAGTCTGTCTCTGTAATTATTTTGAAATTCATTAACGTTTCTGAAAATGCTGCCTTATATTAAAATGTAAATGCTTTTATAAAATCAGTCATTATAAGCTTTATTACCATAAATTGTTATATTTTATAAAAAAGTGTTCGAAAATGTTAGTTTTTATGTGAAAATAATTAATTATAAGACAGCATTTTTTATCGCTTGTGAATATGTTTCGATATGAATTTCAGTCACGTCTATCAGTTTTAAAACATTTTATTCATAACTTATAAATACTTACAAAAAATATTTACATTCACTAATAATAATAATTGCTTGCGATTCAACACTGATGTTAAAACTTCCCTATAATTTATAACAAACCTGTTGTGTTATCAATTATATTTAATTATCCCCAATAAATAATGTATAAGAATGCAATTTTTTATCAATTAACTTATCTAAATAGACGATTTTAAATCGCGACGCTTAACGATTCAGTGTGGAACCGCCTTTATGATAGTCACAAATGCACCATTAGATATAATAAGCACTCTCTTCTCTATATACAAATAAAAAATACTTCTTCAATTAAGTTAATTAATACTTTATCGTGTAAATATAAGCTACTTAAAATGTATTAATTTCAAATAGAATATTAATAAAAACGTAGTTAAAATTTTGAATACACGGATTTGCAACGTAGATAGATAGATGCTATGAATAAATATGAAATTGGAATGTTAGAAGGTTGTATTTTTACCAAAGAAGGCACTACATAGGTACAAAGAGAGAAATAATAATAAATACTTGGTATTTTGTTTAAAAACCTAATCCTACTTGGGATATATGCATGAATTTTAAGATTATGTTAAATATAATTAATACAAACGCGGTATCTGTTTTTACTTAGAAAATAAAATAGTAATATGCTGGTATAACTTTAGAAATACAATTTAAAAAGAAAATTAACGGTAAAGAAAATATAATTATTAATAAAATAAACCTCTTTTAATATACCTACCACGTTTTTTAAATTGCTTGTTTCTGGTATCTAGCTCACCGGTAAGTTAGTTTAAAATTGATTGCACAATTTGTTTCGAGCAGCCTGACAAGAAAGTTTTACAATAAAATACGTGGTAAGATTTATTCTTATAATTTTTATAATCTCAGTATATTTTTTGGGAAAGCATACTGTCCATGTTTTTTGTTGTATTGACATACAATTCAATTATATATAATTTTGATATTCTTGTTTTTTGGCAGTGTTGCATTCAAATTATAATAAATATACGAAATACCAATGGTTTACCAGCTTCTAAGTCCCTAGATTAGCCATTACAATTTTCTTACCTAAATTGGTAACTATCTATCTTAACATACCAGTAACGGGAATATCATTTCTACGGTTAATTTTAATGGACTTTAATGTTATTGTATGCGATAAATTCGATTAAAACCGTTTTATACAGAACATACATTATCCAGGTTTAAATTGTTTTAATTATCCAAAATTCTAGCAAAGATAAAGGGAAGGATGATAAGACTGAAGGTGTAAGCCGAACGAGTGACGCCGCCGGTGACGTGAATGTCACTCTCCAGTACAAACGGTTCATCTATCACATGAATAATTCCGTTAGTGCATTCTACGTCAGGTCGGAACACGTGGATCCAATGGCCGTTCCATTCAACGTAGTAATCTGTTGAAGATTGATGTGTTAATATTTTTTTATTAAAGTTATAGTTTATTGGACCGATACTATTCTTTTTGACTATTCAAAAAATATCTGCATTACGTTTAGACAAAATTAAAAAACAACAAATCCGAAAAAGAATAAGGATTAAACTCAAAACTCAAAAAAAAAATTAAAAATAATAGATAAATAATAATATCAAAGTAACCTTTACTCTAAATTAACAAAGGTAAAGTAAGTATATAAGAATAATATGCAAAATGTCAAACCTTTTAAGGTTTATTTTTGTCAGTCAAAAAGGGCGTAAAACAAATTACTCACCCATGACCCCACTGTAACATTTTTCATCGCACCGGAAGTTATGACCCATCGATCAGTGATTTAAAATGTATTTTTTCAAATTATAAAGGGTAGAAATATTAACTAATGTATCATCCATTTAATGGTAGAAAATCAATGAAACAATTTGAAAATATATATCAAACAACTAACCAGAGAATTCGTTTCAAATAGAATATGTTTCCCTATATTGTCGTATAAAATTTTAAATTTTGCATTTGTCTTACTTTTGTCTGACTCCTTAACGCGTAGCCGCAGTGGATCGCGCGTGGTCGGCAGAACAAAGGGGTGTGTTTCATTGGCCATCAGTTTCAGGTCAGAGACAGTGTAAGAGCGCCCCGAGCGTATCACGTGACGTTCTAGGATCTGTTTAGTCTGGAATTAAGGTTGTTGTTATAATAACATCATGATTTTCTAGTACCCTAAAATATAATGAATTATTATTATATTTACCTAACTACAACGTTTACTTAAATTTGTTGACTAAAGTTAACTAAGAAAATGTATTAGAACAATTTGAGCATACTCACGTAATACCCAAAATCCTCTCTAAACAAGGCTTTATACGCAGTGGGGTGACGTATTTGGAACTTAAGCCAAGCGTGGTCTCGTGGCACAAAATATGTAAAGCGCTGTTCCATTTCTTTCAGCTGCTGATTGAACATTTGACGCTTCCCCATGTTGTATGTAATGCTTGAATTAGGATTTTTTTTTAACTTAATATTGATAAATGCAATAATTAAATGTGAGAGTATTGTTTCTTATTGTATTCAAGAAAAAAAAAGAATCATATTCATATAATTCAATATGCGGATGGTTCTTACTTTAACATAGGATCCGTTTTCATTTTTTCGAACACAGTAGTATAGGGAATTCCAAGAACTCTATCGATGATGTGTACAAAGCCGTTAGTTGCGGCGATGTTTGTTTGTGTAACTGTCGCGTTAACGCCACCACCTTCCACAGTTAGAGTCATATTGTTTTGATGACTTATTACGTTGAAGTAGAGATACTTTCTAGGTAGTGCAGTTGGTGCTTGATATATCTAAAATATTAGAATCTTATTACATATGTGATTTTCATAGCAAATCGAGTTACGTATTATTTCGTGCTCGTTACAGTAGTAAGGGACAGATACTGAAAAACTTAGCTAACGGGAAATATAAAAACATTTATTAAAAACATGCATGGCTGAAATGAAATAGCATGCTTTGTACATGAAAATAAAGGATGTAATGTTGATTAAGGTTTTGATGAAACAATAAACCAAATGGATTCATTAAGTATGAAAATTGCAATTTCATTTTGATTGTATTTCATTTCAAAATCAACATACTGCGCCAGGAAGCTGTTCCGTGAGGCAGCAAAAGAGCAAATAAGTAATTCAACAATCATTTATTCAAATTAATCTCCTTTTAGTAAGCTGAAACTTATTATCTATTATGTGTTAGTATAAATGTAAAATAACCGTAGTTGTATAAATATTAAGCAACATATTTAGCGTGTTTAATCACAAAATTAGTTTTAAATTCATTACATAAACGAGTGCGGTTAAAAAGATTGAAAAGACCTTATTTAAGTGCGTAGAGAAATAAAAGATTACTGACCTGGTTCATGTTATTGTGTATTATAGCGTCCAGAGGTAAACGCTCTCTCACCAAGTGTAGATTCAGGATTTCCTTAAGTTTTTGATGATTTCTAAAATCACATATAAAATATAATATTATAAATATGAACGAAATATCATTAACGAGGGAATTGGGACCTATGATCCCTGAGATGTCAATCCCGTGATGATTTTGCATTTTATATTTATTAAACAAATAACAAGCATATGGCTAACGTGTTTTAAAAAAAAATAATATACAGAATATGTTATACTTCTTCAAGTAGCAAAAAAATAGAACAATGATTAATGTATATAAAAATCAATTAATTTGTTTACAAATTTAAATAATGAAAAATAAATGAAATGATAAAATTAAATAATGAAAAATAAATAAATGAAGGAAATAATGAAAAAAAAATCGAAATCTTTGTGATTAAGTAAGTTCCATTTTACTCGATAATAAAATTAATTGAGTATGGTCAAGTAGTCATCATAAATCACGAAAGATTAATCAAAAAAACATTGTTGCTAAATAAACAAAAAAAAAATTTATATCCATAATTAATTTACGCAATACATTAAGGTATGTTTCGTTCATTATTTCTACATTTTTCGTTTCCGATCTCAATCAGAGCTCTAAGTGCTCCAGGCAGCTGCAGATATTTGATACCGCTCCAGTCGAGAATCCTCCAATAAAAACGAGGCAGAATATACCCAGTAAAATCTTTATCGTTTCATTCTTATATTATCACCGAGAATCTAGAGCCGCCTTGAAAATAATATTATCAGTAGAAAATTCCAAGTCGTACCTTATAATGTTCTGTACATTCATTTCATTCCAAGCCTCGTTGGAAGGAGCAAACAGGGTGATATCCTTAGCTAGAGTGAGCTCATTAAGAAACTGATTGTGCTCGCCTAAGTCCATGATCACTTCGTAGAATTTACACAAAGGCCCGTCGTCCTTTTCCTAATGAGAAAGATTCATTAGTTATAAGAGAGTCTCCATAAAATGGAATAGAATTTCTAAAAAGGAATCGATAGCTGAATTTTAATAAGTTTCAATTTTCTTATCTGATTTAACGAATAAAATTCAGTCAAATCAGAAATATACATGATGTTAAATTTTTTATTCCTTTGTACATATTGGATTTTTTTTCTTGTAAACAATTTTACGAAAATATAATATTTAGTTTCGGCACGTCAACCTTGGCTTAGATTCTATGCTGGACATATCCTTTTAAGTCCACTTGAAAGTTTTTCAGCAAAAAGTTTTAAAGTATTCACATTGAACTAAGTGATCTACTTGTCTGCTCTACTTTTTGAGATTTACTAAAAGCTTACTTTTTGTGAGACAACAGACTTTAAACCTTAAGTTCAACTCATTAGTTCACTAACGAGGTGTACATTTATTATTTATAACATTACTTATTGTGCATGTGCTCATTATACAAAAATGATAGAGACTTACCTTGGTATAATATTGTTTTTTAACTACTCTTTGTTCTTCTAGAACTCTACATCATAACTACTCTATGTATACTTTGAGTCTAGCTAAAGTGGGATAAAATATAAATACGTACATAAAATTAACATGCAAAGAAAATACTTACGATTCCCTAAGGTTGCAAATGTTGGAATGCGGCATGCAGGATCCATGAGAAGGACGCGTAAACATACATAAGTGGATAAAATATAGGTTTTTAAAGAATAGATTTGTGGAAACTAATCTTACGTAAACTTCGATATCTGTTAGGATGGAAGGATAATGGTTTATAAACAAACTAGAACTGAAACACAAATTCCATAAAGGGCACTGTTTGAAGAAATAGTCGTAACTTCTTATATCTTAATTTTAAGTATAAGCTTAATAAAATCAAATTAGGAAATTTTGCATTTTACTACGTCTTATATATTTTTAAGGTGAAGAGAGTGTTTCAAATTGATGTTTTTTCTTATACAAAATTTTAAGGTAATCTATTCGTTAAGGTTTTTTAAAAGATCAAAAGTTTTTCAAATGAGTCAAAAAATTTCAAATATTCCAGCAAATTATTTGAATTTAATTGCTTTACTCAGATAAGGGGCTATTAAAAATATTCTAATCAAGGATTAATTAATTTATGCTAAGAATTAAATATTAAATGGAGGTCTCTTACAGGAAAATCTATGCAAAGAATAAAATATTACAACGCGGTAGAACATTATAATGATAAAAATATTTTCCGGAAAATGTATTTTTCTGCCTATCAATCAATGATCCTAATGCCACTTATCCGTCATTTTTATTGACTAAATATTATGGAAAGACATCTTAAGGATATGATAAATGAATAACAAGAGTAATATAAGAATACAAAAATAAATGGCTTCCATTATCAAAACCTAAATCTTTCAAAAATATGCAATATGTAGAGCATTCAAATTGACTTATACTTTCAATGGTTAATGAAATAGGAATAATAAATTAATCATATACCTTACCTGTTTTAAAAAATATTAAGCAGGAGATATATATGTTTTTATCAACCGACTGTCACGATCGATAAATAAAAGTAACATACAATATTTTTAAATAAAAAGGTAATAAAAAAATAAAATTTAAGTAACTTTAAAAATAAGATTTAAGAGAAATATTCTAAAATAAATAAGCTTAACACGTCGAACATGTTTATACACAATTCCAAATAGCCTACGTAAAATTTAGTTCTGTTATTCACACAATCTGATATTATAAATAAATCAATAATATTTAACCATCATACTTAATAATTGTAACCAAATTGAAAAGGACTCTCACAAATAATAAAACAATATAATTACGACCTTTTACCTTTCTTGCCTGGTTCCCGATTAAATGGAGCAAAAAGTTAATGACACGATTCAAAAATATGTATTGTAATAAGATATGTATTGTAATAAAATAGATAGGTATTGTAACTAAGAAATATGTGTTTTACTACAAAAATATGTCAGAATTGTAGGGGTGTCTATTAAAATTGTTTTGTAATAATAAGTGTGCTGAGTGTAAATTTAACTAGTAAAAATGTAAAATTGCATCAAATATTCAAAGGTAGATTTGATTAAAAAACATTTAATTATAAATATTCATTGAAGAAATTACAGTTCGGAAACAAAATGTCAAGGCTGGAGGATTTTTTTTTTAAATTTCGACTTACCGTATCCATATGGAAATATTATTAAAAAAAAATAAAAATTATTGAAAGACTCGCCAATGCTTACCTTCAAAAAGTCTATTACAGTGGTATCCACCACCATCAAAGGTCGTTGTATGAGATGAACAACGCCGTTTTTTACTGGTATGTTAGCTCTTACAATATCAGCTAGCACTACACCCCGGCTGTGCTTTGCGTCGCCAGCCACTGTGTTGGATTTCACGTACGCTGTTAAAAATAAAATTACATTAAATTTATACGTTATATACAAGATCAAAACAAACAATAAAACAATCTTCTAGTATTATTTTGCAGTTTCTTTTATTGAATATACAGATGTGTTTTTATACACAACTTAACTTAATTTATTGTATTAAAATAAGGATTTATTATTTGAATAATTATTAATGTATAATTATTCTTCAAGAAAAGATAATAGAATTAAAGAAGGTAAGATCAAACATATTTTTTTAACTCGATCCTTGCTTATAAAATAATAAAAAAAAATTGTCATAAATCTATATAAATAATGTAGCCTTGAGTGAAGTAAAGCATAAAAGATGCACTTATATCCTGAATAGCTATGCTAATTCTGTAAGCAAAAGCTGATATATTCTTATTGAGACCAGACGTGGTTAAACTTTTGAAATCTCTATTGTTTTGTACAAACTAGATTTAATAAAATATATATAGATTGCTTATTTTATCTTCTCTCTAGGAACTATAATAACATATTCTGTATAGTCTATAAGAAAGAAACTTAAAGCTTAATACGAGTTTAAGGAATTATATTCCTATTAAATAACAAAATTGTTCCAGGTAACAACCAACCTTTACCATGTTGCTCAATTACTTCCAAGAATGGAAAACAAAGCATGAAACCTATATGGCAAAGATATGATGGTAATCTTAATGAGCGGTAGTTTATATTTTCGCAGAAAATGGCGAGTATACGGTAGGATATTAGGGTTTACACCCTTGAGAATTTCGCATTATTAATGATAGATGTACTTTTCTTCCAATAGTATGATAGTGATTGTACAAATGTGAATCCAGATATATATTTTAAATTATATATATATATATATATATATATATATATATATATATATATATATATATATATATATATATATATATATAATTTCAAGATGTTATTTTTTTTTAATCATTACGTATTTTAAATTATTACCTATAATTGTTGTTTTTTTAAGAAAATAATTTGACATATTATTCTTTTTAAAAACTATTAAAGTTCCATACTAAAATTTGTAATCTCCAAATTTCTTTAGCTGTGAAATTGACCTATTATCTAGTAACCTATTAGTATTTGCTATAAACTATATATTCATATAATCCAACATATTCAAAAAGCCAAATTTATTTTTTTAAATTTGACGTATTGCTTTAGCAATAGTCCAATGAAATATATTATATATACTTTTTGTACAGAATTGGGTAAATTGTATGGAAGAAAATTGTAAGGGATTTCAATACATGTTTGATTAGGTTCTTGCTTATCGATTCTGCCAACAATTTCAATAAGGGTTGGTAAACATAATTAAGTATTATGTAACATTGCTATTTTAATATGCAATATATTAGCTGTTTGAATTACAGCGTTTTTCTAATATTCTGATGTTATTGTGTAGTAGAAGTTGATAATCTTAAGGATTCTCGGGGTAGAATATCACAGGTTTCATTTTCGAGTCCTATCCATTTTCATTTCTTTTGAAATTAAATTTGTAGAAAATATTCCGAACAAAATGCTTGTTAATATATGTCATAGACACTTTTAAACAATTCTTTATTCAATACATAATTTTTATTGCTATGAATGATAAAGTACTTTTGTAAAAAGAACATCCTTTTTACAAAATGTTGTAAGTCTCACATCATCCTAGATCGTTAGCGAATTCTTTCAATACGATCTAATCGGCTGTCGTTTGAATCTGCAGTGAAATTCTAACTTGCTTAAAAATTTACATTTAAATAGTTTTTATCGTCTTTATTAAAATAAACCTATCACCATTTTATTCAATACAGTTCCATATAAAAAGATTTTTAAATTATGTTACTAGACGACAAGATAATTGAATTAAAATGTAATTATTTTATTAACATCACTTATATTATTCTAAGCCAATTTGCGTATAGTTGTAGTTGTTAATCACTAAATATTTATTACAATTATTACAAGTATCAGAAAACCCTGTATAGAAGTAAAAATTACCGTGAAACCTGGCTTGGATCATACACAGAATATATTAAAGAGCTACGAGTAAAACTAAGCTAAGCTCAAAACTTAAAATTCTTTATAATAATGATAGGTTTGCACGATGTTTTAATACTAATACTATTCGCAATAACATTCGTAATAATGATACAAATAAATAAAACTATTCGTTATTTTTTTTTACTATTTTCCGTATACTTACCAGTATTATTAAAAAACATAGACAAAATACAAATACGTAATATAGCACAAAAATATATTTAGTCGACAAATAGTTTTAAATAAACTACCAACATGTTACCAAAACATAAAGCGCTATCGATACGGTTTTAAAACCATACCCTCTTCAATTGCTACGATATTTTTATTGCAATTATTTTTGTTGTTTTGTAAAGATAGAAAACATTTTACACTACCAGTTATTTTCATTGAATTGTCTGTACTATCCTTTTCGATTTTTATTAAAAGTTTTTTGTTTATTGGCATTCTAAATCTTATTATTGTTGGTTATAAAAAATATACATGCGTTACAAATATCTTTTAGAAGAAAGAAAGATATTTGATTAAATATTCTATAATAACCGCCCTGTTGGTCGAGTGGTTAGCGCAGACTCCTAACGTGTCATGGCGCAATGGGTCTCGGGTTCGATTCCCGGCAGAGATAGGCATTTATGTGATGAGCATAGATGTCTGTGTTTCTGGGTTTGGTCGTTTATTATATATACTCTCAGTATTTATATGTGTATTTCTATATGTTTGTATCGTTGTCTAACACCCTTAACACAAGCAAATCATTTGTTTACTTAGAGGTTAGTTCAATGTGTGTAATTTGTCCTGATATTATTATTGTTATTATTATAATGACAGCCGGTTGTCTAAAGGTCATTGTATTCGAGAGCCTCCGTTTATAAAATTCTTGTACTGATTTAGTAATGTAAAAGATTCATAGCACTAGTAAATGTCGTGTGTCGTATTAATAACTTCGCCATATATACAGATATTTTTTTCTATGGTTGTATTTGTCATTGAACTCAAATTGATTTAATTTATTATTCACGCTATTGATTTACATAAAATCCAATTTAGTGGAACAATAGACCATACTACTTACTTATTTTCGTTTATTCACCAAAAATTACCTGAAACTAAATAACTATAACAGTACTTACTGATATCATTTTTCCCATTAGCAGTAGAAGTGAATGAGATGATGACTTTGACGTTATCACTGAATGCCATGCTCTTGAACTCCTCACCATCCGGAGTTGCCTGCGTGAAGAGTACGTGGTGGGGGATGACGTGACCGTCTACCACCTTCCCGTCAATCAGATCAGACCTGGTGGTGGGCTAAAAAGAAATGTAGGTAATTATGAAAAGTCATAGGGCAACATTAATATTTTTACAAACAAATTTTAAAAAACCAACATGGATAATAATGATGTCTGAAGCATAATATTTTTTTATTGTGATTGTATACATTATCCAATTTTAAATTATATAATTATTAGGAAGTAGTTTTCGAGCGCTTGCTGATGAATGAGTACTGCTAAAATAAAAATCCGTTTTAAGTATTACATTACAAAAGTAGTAATAAAAAAATAATTTCATTAACTTAAATAGAATGCCGAAGCATTTTAAGTTTAGAATAATGAAAATATTTTCCGCAATTTACCTTAAAACCTTCGTCAACAGGAATAAAGAATGTGTGTCTGCCGTCGGCATTAAAGACTTCTTTCTTCGGTATCTGGTTTACTTTTTGGCGGAACGACCTAAACATTACAGAGAACACTGATTATACCTTAAGATTTTTGGCATTTTATTTCGTTATATACGATAAGTACGATATGAAATATTATTAATATTAAATTATTCAATAATATTTAATTGCGTATTGTCAGTTTGATATAATTGCTGAAATTTAGTTGATTAGCTTAATCAGCTTCAATAATTATGTGTAATGCTAAATTATAATTGGAACTATCCAATTGGTTCCTAATCCTACGTGATTGAATCCAATTACCAGCCAGTTAATTAACAAAACATAACCTGATACAAATTATAGGTAAGGAATATAATTAGACTTTCGTTACAAATTTCAGAATTAAAAAGAAAAATTGTTTGACAATTTACGTTTTTGTCGTCAAAGATAAAATGGAACTTCAAATAAACAATCAACTGGAAGCATCTTATAGGTAAGGAATATAATTAGACTTTCGTTACAATTTTCAGAATAAAAAAAAATAAATTGTTTTTTGACAATTTACGTTTTTGTCGTCAAAGATAAAATGGAACTCCAAATAAACAATGAACTGGAAGCATCCATTGTAACTGTAAAGTCTACAAGCTGAAAGTTTCACAATGTCATGATTTTCTATTGTACACTTAATATTTCTTTGACTAGTGCCAGTTGGTTTTCTGTTCTTAAATGTTTGATATAAGAACTTGAAAACTACAAAATTTTATATGGATTTCAATATTTTTTTTTAAAAAGTGTATATTTTTTAAAATGTTGTGTAATTATTTATATTAAAATATATTATTGGTCTAGAATGCCTTTAGTTGGAAAATGCGTTCGCCAATCTATTAGTATTAAGCAAAAACCATAAAAAATAAATAAAACGTAAAGAAAGTCCTTGTAATTTCTCTAATTCTTTTATTGTAACGAGATACAGTTTTTCTTAAAAATTCAAGATTCTCATAACACAAAGTGATTTAAATTTATTTAATTTTGCTTTGATAAACTTTATAGACATTTATTTTCCTGCTAGCGTTACTGAATATTTTTTATGTGTTTTTTTATTTAAAAACTAGATGCCGAACTTTCTAAGAAAAACACAAAGTTAAATTTGCCAGGAGATTTCTAATTTTCTTTTCATTCCTCATAGTCTTAATAATGTGTAATTTTTAATATATTTAATAACATGAGATGTTGGAATTACAAAATACTTATATTATTGTGCTCTGATATTTTTTTCTTAGCTTTGTTTGTGTGTGTGTTTTTAAAGAAGCAATCAATAAATAACACAACTCTCCTTTTAATATACAAATAAATAAATAAAATAAGCTAATTTTTAATATCTAAGTAATTAAGAAATATAGAGCAGAACTAAAAGACCAATTTTGATGTAATAGGTAGGTAGTGCTACCTAAGGGAAATCATAAAATAACCTCTCAAGATAAGGCCAATACATAACAATAGCATAGTTCATGGACGTAAGTAAGTCCTACCTGTATTATGAAACCTTAAAAGTTGCGCTTTATATAAGCCCTTAATTGTCTCGACTATATAAATAGTTAATACTGGTTTAACGCAAATTGCCTCAATATCCAAGTTTATGACATCACGGCGCATAATATTAAGTTAAATGGGCTTTAACGAAAATAAACGATGCCTCTGCATAATCTCTTTTATCGAAAATGTACCGTGACACCCAATATTTCTCTAGTCTACTAATCGTTATTGGAAGCTTATATTTTGCGTTCATTATTTTAAGTAAAAAATAAAATGTTCCAAATTTCGTCAATTATGGTAGGTATAGATAAAAATGACGTCATTCGAA
This sequence comes from Napeogenes sylphis, assembly GCA_959347405.1. Taxonomy (NCBI): domain Eukaryota; kingdom Metazoa; phylum Arthropoda; class Insecta; order Lepidoptera; family Nymphalidae; genus Napeogenes; species Napeogenes sylphis. The sequence continues at coordinate 14,979,404 of OY365788.1, read as the reverse complement.
AGTTTTCTAAATTTTTCCTAGTTCTCTAACATGTATTTCATAACCTGGAATCTTTCATTCCAACGAAGTATAGCGGAAAAATACCAGAAATACGAGTCATAACTCTTCTAAACTTCGCATCAGAGGCGTGAGTTAGTGAACTGGAATAACTTATTGAAAAGTAAAAAATACAACTACACTGTTACCGAATTGAAATAGAATTTTATATTTAAAATGAACATAATTGAAATATTCAACATAATTAGTTTTTAAAATCGTATTTAAATTGGTTCATATTAGCAGCGCATGATATTGATTTCATTGAAGTAAGAGAGATATGAGCATTTCAGTTTTAGTATTCACATATCACAAACAAATCCAAAATCTCATGTACTGCAAATATGAATAGCATGCACATAATTTCGATTTTGCAATTGGGACACGTGGCTGAATCGCTCTGTCATCATTTCGATGGTTTCACAAAAACGTTTTAACGAGATATGTCGTGAAATCCATAAATGAAGTCGACAACACATCTACATTTCTAACAGGCATCGAATTTTCAGATAGAACTATTGCATGCATTTCCAATTTCAAATTTGAAAATTATCGATCTGTAGATCCCATGAGATGGAATACATACTTACGAGTATAAGATTCAATACTCTAATATAAATCAACTTAACTGAAATGTAATTACATATAATAATAACTTATTATGATATTATATTTAGAATTGACGAGTATTTGCAGGTGGCTCATAAATATTTCTATCAAACAACGTCAAAGATATAGACTTGATAGATATAGATTTTATGACATGGGGAAACGACAATACCTCCCAAATCCTTTATTACCTGAGGCGATGTTGTCCAATATCGAACAGATCTGAATGTTCCAGAAACTGATAAGCATTAGGGTTGTACACGGGAGTGCTTACAGAGCCTTGGCCTAAGGGCAGCAACGGTTGAAGAACTTGGTCAATTATGTGGAGAACCTATAATAATAGATTATGATCATTAACTTAGATTTTGATTCTACGTACATATGTAACACTCTTCACAAAAATCCCATATACAAATATTAATAAATAGTAATTTAATATTATATAACATAATATTATACTCATTTAAATTAGTACATTACAGCACAGTAGTACAGAGTTTGTTTTCAACACACGTATATTGCATCAAGAATAAGCTTATATATTTTACACGAAACATTCCGTCCGTATTTGTCCAAAGTTGGTACAGGATTATGCTTGGCATAATATGGTTGTTGAAAACAAGTTCCATACGCCAGGGATGCATAATAAGTTGCAGGTTAAATAAGCTTCAACGCAAGAAGTACGAAACTTTAATAAGCTTTGCTTAAATAAATGCTATGTTAGGCTTTTAATTTCATATAGGTATTTAGGATCAAAAGATTTCTTAACACTATATTAAGCGTTGTTTATTATGTTTTTAGATTTCGAATCAAAAAGATAGAATAAAAAGCTTTCTTGTCAAATCGTATAAACTCATAGTCTGATTTTGTTTGCATTGCACAAGTTTAAAACTACTTTATATAAATATAAGGCTTTTTAAAAGTAAAGCTATACCTTTAATATATTATACCTTAAGATTCAGATTCTGTGAATTTAAAAATAAAATGCTTGAGATGCAAAAGAATTGTAAGTTAAAAGTTTGCAAATGTTACAAAGTAAGAATCAAAGCACAAAAAGGAGAGCTTAAACCAAATAACTGTCTAGAGGTGGAAATATCTTACAATGATTATGATTCGCTTTAGTTTTAGATAACATGAAATCATTTATTGATACCTGTTGTTTGCCATTTCTGTTAGGGGCTTGATATGTCCTAGTGATGTCAACTTTGGCATTATTTACGTAAATGTCATCGTGCATTGAGTCCCGACGCCTCGTTATCCAGAGCGGCGGGTTCCCGTCTAGCTCCGACGATATTGAATAGTCCAAATTTGTGAGTGTCGTTGCCAAGTTTGCTGTAAAAGTTGCAATTTGTTAAAGTAGTTACTAATTTATTTTTAAATGCTTTATTTATTAGCGTTGCAGAAATTAAGATTTAACGTCGGGTTTTTATGATAATAATATTTTTTATCTATATAAGTAGTAAAACATTTACTGCTTAATTTTTATAACGAAATTTTGTACTGGACTGTTGTTTGAGTGTTGTTATACTTTTAAATGAAATATAATGAATGTACCTCTATGATATCATTTAGAATAAACTTTAATTTTGATTTATGTTCTCCACAGTAATGAGAGTTAACGCAGTTTATAAAATGTGTCTTAAATGTAATACAGTGATTCTTTAATTTAATTCCCCTCATTAATAATATTTCATTCTTCATTTTAATTTTTTTATTTTTCTATTTAATTCGGGTCTAATCTAAGAATTATTAAAAAAAAATCCTGCCATTGATCCAAATATTTACTCCAATATTTAATAAACTGATCTCGTGTGTCTTTTTTTTTCTAGTTCAAACAATGTAGAGGTATTTTACAATATAATATTTATCTTAACATGCTCTGAAGTTAAAGGAATTTTGTTCAAAGCAAAAAGCGTTCAACAAAGTGAATGCTTCGCTCTTAGTAACGTGAAATAGTTATGAAGACCGCGAGTGAAGTAAGTTTGCCACAAACTTTACTCCTCTAACTAGAAGGCTTGTAAAGTAACCACTTTATTGCGAATACTATGAAATGGCCCACAAACTAATTTCGAACTTAAGAAATAACTCAGGAAAATACGGTGAGTACTACAAAATTAAACCGCCTCATACAAGTCTGCGAACGCAATAACATTAATTGTTTCCTTTCCAAAATAAAGGTTTAATATCAAACTGAAAGTAAACATAGAGTTAATAAAGTAAAGCTTCAACTTACATATGTGGAAAAGAACAAGAGAGTCGTCCATGTCACCCATGTACCTCTGGAAGGCCTGATTAGTAGGTGCAAATAGTGTCATTTGACGGTACTGCAGGCTCATGTTGGCAACCACATTGCGCTCCAACAACGCCAAGAACTGTTGAACAAAACAACATTATTTAATCTGTACGAATCAAAACATTTGCCTTTCGAAATTTAAAACCAAACCTATTTTAAGTATATATCGGTGTTATCTGTTTTGATTCGATAGTTCAATACTTCTCTAATTGAATTTGCATGTCTGTAGCTTTGGGTCACGATGTATAAAGTTTCATTAGAATTGTTGGTATAACTGGAACTTTAATCCTAAGCTCTCTATATCTCTCTCTATATTTCTCTATGGTAACTGACCATACCCTTTGCTACGAATACAATGTATTCGAAGATCCAAGTTTAATAGTAAATTCTCTAAGCTGATATTGCTGTAACAATAAAAGCTTTGCTTTTATCTTCTACACAAAATAATGGAGTTAATATAAAACATTTTATACCAGTTGATGGCCCGCGGGAGTCGTTAGCCATATGGAGTAGTTCATATAAAATGTATGAATACGTTCGCTTATAAAATGGATTTTTATTATGCGACGGGATGACCACTTATCTAAAATATTACTTTTGCAAATTATATAAGTAGAGTAACCATTGAATGGGTAATATATTTTCAAATTTAAATTCTCTAAAAAACTTGTTATTCAATATTGTAGAATAGTAAATAAAACATCAGTTTTAGTTTTGGTTTTGTGTAAAGACTATGTTTCAGTAATTCTTTAGTCCAGTCATCAAATAAAAACCGCATTTAAGAAACCTTGGCTATCCATGTAGGAATCAAGTTCATTGTACTAACGAAGACAATGACGGCGATAAGCTCACCCTAAGCGGTTTGCCTTCAGAATGCTAATACGACTTGTGCCGCCGATAATGACGAAAATAACAATAACATTCAACGATTATGCACACAATTTATAGTTTAATTAATATTTAATAAGAATAAACCAACCTTAATTTGGTTTGGTTTTAAATCTTAATAAATAACTAAAGACAAATAATGAACCAAAATATTTACCTTAAAGAGTAAATAAAAACATAAAAATTAAAAAATATTTCCGTAAAATTGTTTGGTGCTCCAATATTTTTATCACTTCTCAATTTTTTGCTCTTCAATCCTTTTCATGCATTAAATTCACAACAAGAGCTTTTAAATACGCAAACCGGAAAACGTGTGATTTATATTTACTTGCTAATAGGTTTTATAAAAAAGGTTTTATGTTTTAAGTGAATTTCATGCAATAAAGTATACAGTTTTTACATTACAGCTGTATAGCTGTCTATAATGTGGCGTTAAGCTGAACTATACAGTTAAAACGCCCAAAACGCCCTGTATAACTTTAAGCTAAGCTTTAAAAGTTTCGTAGAATGATCTCTATGTGCTCTCTATTCTGAGCACATCATTTTCAATCGATTCTCAAGTCCTTTGTTGATACATTTTGATGAGGGTTACAAGAGTTCCTGCGGAAGCACTAACCCCATACAATTCCTGTATACGTCGCTTATTTTTGAAGTCCCTTTCTTTTTATGTTATACCCATATCACAATACGAACCTAATAATTGCTTTTTTGTTTGATTTACAAGAAGGCTTTAGTTTGAATTAGAATATTTTCATCTGGAATTATTAGTGTCTAACAAATAATTAAACATAAACTAAAAAGTAGGGTGTTGATAACTGCTAAGTACTCGCTAAAATAGTTTTTCAGATACCTTTTACTAACAGACTTCTTATTGAGCATGTTATCTCAAATTACGATGTATAATCTGACAAATACACTATAAATGCACGGTCGACGTGTCCGTCGATAGAAGTGAAAATTATAAATATAAAATAAAATAGGATATTGAAAATACAAGACAATACTTTTTAAATTCTTTAAATTTGTAATATAATAGAAATTATCTGAAAGTTTTTGGTAGAGTTACATTATTTTAAAATATTTTAAATAATAATTATCTTGCCCATTAAATCATCCAAACGTTTTAAAGTAAATGTTAATCTATAAAATAAATTATTTTGATAAACTTTAGATAAGAACATATATGTTATCTTAAATCATTAGTTAAGAGGACTTTCTTGACCTTATATGAAAGATAAGGGATTTATCAACACGCTCGTTAAATGTAGTAACCAAGAACGTTCTGAAAGGAATTGGCAGTTTGCCAAATTTTGTTAAGGTCGAGTGAAGATAGTTGCGATATGAATATTATTAGGAAAACAGGATATTAAAACATCTAAAACCAAATATAGCATAACATACATTTTATTAAATGTATATACTTTATGGCTAAAATAACATATTTGCGATATTTATTAAAATGTCTTATATATTATCTTAAAATTGAAAAACTGTTTTAAATACTGTCAATAATAATTAAAACAGTAAATCATTATAAAATTTATATAACCTAAGCCTTATTGTATTAACCGATTTATTTAACATACTTATGTAAATGTTTTACTTATTATATGAATTAAAAGTAAACACGGTTAGTTATTTACGTAAACCTTTTCCACATAAAAATAATATTTTCATTCGCACACCTGCCAGCTGTGGTGCTATTTTAAATTGTTATACATTTCAGTCGCATATTTTCTTTACGTTCAGCACTTTGTATAAATAAAATATGGTTTGGTTTCAAAATGTTTCTAACCTCTGTTCAAACATTTTCTTTATATTATCATTATTCATTATATTATCATTATTCTTTATATTAATGTCAGAGATGTCTGATGCTATTTATACTTGTATTGTGATTCATAGTAATTAATGTATGCATACTAATTAGTTGTTGTTGCTGTTCCGTTGTTGCATAAACATCTATTATATAGTTTCGTCTAGACGGCGAGCATTTGCAGGTGCACTCTACCTTTGAAACCCATTTCTGAATAAGTCCCTAAGGATTCTATTGTAGAAAAAGCTATAAGATATTCTATATATGAAATCATTGTTTGTTTATTATCTTAAAAATATACGATACAAGAGTAGTTAATCTAGCAACAACTGTATAAGTGAACTTTTTAAATAACTTAACTTCTTTTTATATCTTACAAAAAAATTTAAATGGATTACAATTTCGAACGACCCTTACACTGCTACTGGGAATCGGATTACAAGAGTCATTTTACAGAAAAATGAACGAGAAGCATACGGGTCATGACAAGTCGGTGGCGTTGGAAGCGTGATTGCGTTTGCATATTTGAACCATTGTTGACTGTGTAGGTGTATTTGAGCCACTGTTGACTACACCTCTACATAATATTGCAAAAGGGTGTACACCCTCTAACCTACAGGTTTTATTAACATTTACATTATAACCAGGAGTAACTTAGTTTTTGTTTTTTACCGTCTTGTGTACAAAGCTGATTTATTTTTGTTTAACTTAGATACCTAGTATAATTTTAAGTTATTTTATTTAATATAATATTTATCTAATATAATATTATTATTATATATTTCATTAATTAACCAAGTTGTGAAATATTTAGTCTAGACTTGGCAACTGTTTTCACTGAGTAAAAGAAAGGTCCTTTCTTGAAATATAATATAAGATATTTTAAGTTGATACGACTTCCCTTTTACAAGACCTCTCTATACAATAAAAAAATAGACATAGTAAAAAAATCGACTACAAACAAAAATGTCACAAACTTAAAAAAAATAAAATAATAATTTTATGAAAATTACATAAACTTTAAAATGTTTTAAGTTTCACTTATATAGTTTTCACCGGTATACATAAAGTATTGCATCATCATCAAAACTCATTTCATAGAATTAATATTAAATCAAATTAAAAAAGAACTGAGAGTTTAGGAGGCATGAAGGATCAATGACAGATTCGCTTCAGTAATTGTGTTTGTATAATGGCCTTTGATTAAATTGACGAAAAGATGTTGCGGTATTTGGATCGCAATTTCATTATAAATTGATTAAATCCAGGCACAATCATTTCCATAAATATGTATAACATTGGACCAATCGCGGAACATTATTTAAATCATTAAAATGTTTTTTGTTTATATCATTATTAAAGGGAAAACCATGAAAATTTTATTCTTGAAATGTCGTAACTAATAATCTCTCATTAGAGAATAATACTTTTGTTAAAGGTATTACAAATGTGTAATTGACGAACAGAAAGTACACTTAGGCAAGAAATATCAATATGTACGGCAAGAAAAATATTGATTCTATATTGAAATCGAACCCACTTGACATGACTCAGCAGTCGTGGTCACTAACCACTGGACCAATAGAACAGTTCTAATGAACTAAACGCTTTATCTTAAGTTACGTTTATACTTTAGATTGCGGTCATTATACAATTATAACGAACCTACAATTCCCATGTTCGTAATTAAATATATAATAAATCGGTTTCAAATGTACGTAGTTAATTAAATTTTCTCTTTAGTACTCGTTTAAATAAAAATAATATGGTATACCAAAATAATGAATACGTTATGAATTAATATTATAATGTACCTTTTAATCTACTGTAATTATACAAATGTATTGATGATGGAGATAATGAAATCATTAATAAAATAATTAAATGAAGTATTATTTTCAAATTGAATTTTGTGATTATATTGATCAAAACAGTATCTAGATATTTAAGCTTATAATACACGATGAACTGATATGTTTAATTCATATATTTAGTTTCTATTGGTAAAAATGGGAATATTTCGTAACAAGATTATTTATTGCATGTAGTATACAAATTGGAAAAGCGCCAAGAGATACTGAAATCATTTTCGGCATTTAGATAAATCGAAGCGCTATCGTCCGAATACTGTACTAACTTAATGGTCAAAAGGCAATATTAAATAAAGAGGTTTTAACACATTAAATAAGTGTTAAATGTTTAAAATTTAAATAATTTAAATTAATATAATAATAAATAAATATAATAATAAATAAATGTAAATAAATTTAAAATTTTAAGGACATTTTCAAACTGGTTTTAACATATTTACAAAATATAACAAGGTTTAAGTTTAAAACCAACATTAAATTTTATAGTAGACGGTCATATCCCTGTTATGCCAATTGCATTGCCCATTGTCATGCACATTTAATTATATGGAATATTTAAAAGGTTAAAATAATATTTAATAACAAAAATACTTTTAAATTTAAGATGAAATAGAAATGCTTTTCTAGTTTCTGTAGACAAGGCAAATGACGCTTGAGACTCATATTTAATTTCATGCGAGAAAGTAGGAAACTCGAAGAAGATACATTTTCAAATTCGAACTAAGATAAGCTAATAAGTTTTTCTTATCTGTTGAAAATATCTATTATACTAGCTTTTGCAAGCGGCTTTATCCATGCAGTACCGGTTATCGGACATTACTGATATTATGTGCATTCTATTATTAGCACAATCACATTTTCTAAATTATAAAAAAAAAATCAAAAATATCATCGTCGCTAAAGAAAAACAAATATTTTTATTTTATTTATTATATTTTAAACAATGGAACCTAATAATTTATATATAATAGAAGAAATTATAAAAGGTAAATAATACTAACCAGTAAAATTATTATATTTCACAGACTACATTAAAATTCTGAAATTCTCTAGAGGGGTTCATTAATTCATTTTAGACTGTGGGTCAATACGTGCGTAATGGTTTTTTGATGAGACACTATGTTACCACAGCTCTTTAGTTCATGTTATCCAAATATAAAGCCTTAAATTCTTGATTACAAGTAAATCATAAGTAATAGATAGTACGGTTATCATTAAGATTTTTTAGGGAGTTGCTGGTGGACCACTAATAAATAATAAATTCCTGAAACGATCTGCATAACAAACCGATTTATATTAAAAGTGATTTTTTTATAATAAACATTATACTAATGTTTATTTTTATGACATATGTAAAAAGTAACGGTTTAATATTTATATATAATGTTCTTTTCTGGTGTATATTTGGTAGTAATTTGAGATAATTTGGCAACAGAATGTGGGACACGGAGGATAAAACAGTTTATTCTTGCGGCGCCGACGTGGCGTGGGGGTGTTTGGCACTACTCCCTCAAGGGGAGGTTACACCCTGTTGTACATTAAAAGACTTTGTTGTTATGTGACAAATAAACTTCTTTAATTTAGCATTTATTAAAAATATACTATCAATAATACTTAAAACACGCCTTTGTAACAAGCGATAAATTAATAATGAATATTTTAAAACAATTTGATGGCTAATGAATACTAAAGAATACTAAATAGGAGACTGACACTAATTGAAATCGTTCTGATTTATAACCGAGTTGGCGCAATTACTTCTGCGGGCCTGTTGTAGTTACTTTATTTAATATCTTTTTTAATTGTTCAACAAAATTCTATTGTGTTTATTGTTATAAACGTCAAGTTACATCGTGTAAGTTTACTGTCACAGTAATAAGTAACAGTTGGTACTGATACTACTCCTTCTTATATAATCTTTATCAAACTTCATTTTTATATTATTTATTAAAAGTAAAGTTGCTTACTTACTCTGTTTGAACCACTTGATATTATTATTATGACATGTGACTAAATTATTTTAGGTTTTCTGAAACTCTGATAATAACATGGAGTTCAAATTGTACTAAGATTGAAATACCAACGTTTAGATTGTTTAATAATTTATGATTTTATTTTGGATAGAAACTATATTTAAAATATTTGATAAAATAGGTCAAGATTTCTTAATTTTATTTAAGACCTGAGCCTGACAGTTTGTGGACAGCCTGTGTCCCGGAGAAAGGTTTATTTAGAAAATATATTTCTTTTTACTTATTTAACATTTTTTACAAGCATATCAAAACATTTTTTTATCTGTCTTAGTGATTAAAATATACTTGAGGAAGAAAGTAATAAAAACAAAGTATAATCATAAAATAAATATGTTTTTGTTAGACAAAGCAAAACAATTTTAATATTCTTGACGATGAGTATTGAATATTTAATTAAACTTATCCATTGTTTGGAATAATAGCAAATACATTTGTGTTTATTGTACCTAATATAGCAGTAATAAATTTTATGAGATTTATGTGTAATAACAATAGTGACTAATAAAGGTTTTTTGAGAATTTTTATTATAAATAAAAATTATTGTTAATTATTTTTTTTTGTAATATGATATTGTTTATGGTTCAATTTGTTTATATATATGTAATATTGCTTAAATTAAACAAAAACTCCGTTACGTCATTCTTAGCTAATGTTCACAAATTCACCTATAAATATGGTTGGTTTCAACAGGGACAAAAGAAATGAATTCTAGTTTAATTGCAGGACGTAAACAGTCTGTTCTAAAGAGAAACCGCAGTGAAGTGAGCTGAGTGAACAATAGCCAGCTAATAAGGTACCAACCGCCAACGCGTATTGTTAGGTCTCATACCGTTAAGCTTCTTTGGAAAAAACGTCTTTTATTTTGCACGGTTGTTATTGCTCATGCTTTTAATGTATATTAAAGATTATTATAATAATAAAGAATATTTTCTAACAGATATTCATATTACCAAAACAAATTTGTTATTTGTAAATCAAACTGTAACATGTAGGTACGAATAACATTTTCTGTTATCTCTTCAAGTTACAACACAAACATATTTTTCCATTTCAGCGTTTAAATATGTAAGAAGTTGTGCGAAGTTGTAAAACGTTCGGAACACCGAAACTTGGTCGTCACGTAAACAATTCTCAACATATGTGAATAACCAGACGCACATACATTCCCCAGCGTCCCTAAACACGCCTCCCTTTTATAAGAGTGGAGCATATTTCTTGCCTTGACTTATATTGGACAACATTTTGGATAACATTTTGATTGAATTACAAATTACAATTATGGTAATAATGCTAAAAACTATTGAATACGTTATATACAGATGAAAGCATGAATAAAATGTTTAACGCTAGAAACGTTTAAAATAAATTAATCTCTTAGTGGTCGTTGGTTACGCTCTCACCGGCGCGGCGCAGTATCAAAATTGGCATAAACATTGCATGATCTTTTATAAAACCAATTGCTTTTGAAGCAGTTACTTGTTTGGACGATAATGAAAATATCTTTACCAGGTAAGTCGCTTATAATAGCACGGTCAAGTTCCATTAAAAAGATTGCAATCTTCTACGTGGTCTTGCGATTTCTAGTTTAATATAACTACGACTGAAAATTCTTTAATAAGTTTCTTTAAAGAATATTTTTTTAATAACATCTCCATGTATTATAGTGATCACTAAAATTAATAATAATTTTCATACATCCATCAGTTTGTTGTTCATACATTTCAGTATATCCTAGCTTTTGGTTTAAGTGCTCGTGTTAATCTCGACGTCAAATTAATTTACTCGATACAAAGCGCTGCAGAGCTGTTGCGCAAGATAAATGTAGGAATAAATAAAGCCTTCTATATATACTCGCTTTATAGACTAATTTAAGTTGTTTTTAACAAGCAATTTGTTGTAGTGAACACTTTATATAGCTTAATATTGTTTTATGTTAAGCGTAAGAATAAGCGTAGGTTTTTTATTTTTTTTTGCCATACGACAAGCTTGATTTATTAAAATGACAAATACTCTACAATATACAGCTTTCATCGATCAACAGCGCAGTTTTTTTTTCGTTAAACTAACATTTTATTTTGTTTATATGCCAGGTATATCAGAAATTATATAAAGACCTCAGTCATTATCACAATAATTATGCTTTGTATACTAATATTAACAATGTCTAATATTTAGTTTTTTATAGAAATAGTTTGATAGATTTCTTTTGAAAGTTATATACTTAATAGAGACTTCGTTTGTTTGATGTTAAACTAAGTAAGAAACTACACGTTTCCTATGATTACAATTTATTAAAAAAGTTAAAAGCTGTCTTTTTATCATAAACTTAATGGAAAATGAGTTTTTTTCAAAAAATTTTAAAGCAACTAGACCTCAAAGAAAAAAATGAACATTAGCTAGGCAATTTTATTTATAATTTTTTATTATATCATATATTTAGTCACACAATAAAGTTACAGCTTATATAAAAGTTACTTAAAATAATATATCTAATCACATCACTTCGTGAATCACACGAGAATAATTGCACAATTCTGTACCACTGCATATTATCGTATTAAAAACAAGCAGTTGTGTAACCCTTAGCTCACAACATTGATAAAATCAGCCACCTCCCTTCAATGCTGATTTCTATTGTAACTGAAATACACATTTAAAATAACATTGTTAGACCCTAATCTTGATAACGGGACAAAGCGACCCATGCCAGCGAGTAAGTGTTAATCTTATTTAATATATTGTTAAAAATCAGCGGGAATAAGTACTACGTTTAACGGTTTAAGGGAGCGTTTTATTATAAAATCAAACACCTTTTTGTCACACTGACCCTTTTGAAGTATTTAATGACAGGGAATAAAACATAAATAGACCGAAGTGATTTACGTTACATATAACATATCTCTTTATTATCTGATATATATTTGATTTATCTTGCTTTTCAAAATAAATATTCATCGTTACATAACTGACAGAATATGTTTGTAGCAATTAACATCTATAATTCAAAACGTTGTCAACTTTATATGAGCATATGTAAACCAAAAACAACACAGCAACAAATTAACATACTCCCGAAATATAAACGAACCAAATTAGTATTTATACACACACACAAACGATATATTTATGAAAACCTTTACAAGTAATATCATGTTCTTCAAACATGGAAACACCAAATAGTTGTTAACTATAATTAGGGCATTACATGTTGCGGTTGAACACATGCACTCTAATTATAATTGTTTATTTTTAATTACGTATCTATCACTATATTTAATGTTAATTATATTTAAAAAAATATATATATATATTATTTAGTCTAAAATTGTGTAGTTTTTTATATTTAATTCGGGTGCAATATTTTTTTTAACTTTTATATACTGCACGATTAAGATTAGTTAAGTATCATTTGAAAGAAAATTTATAAAAACTTGACTTTAATGACGAAATTAAGATTTAGAAACGATAGTTAATTTGTAAAGGTGGTATGGAATTCCAAAGATGCTAATGAACTTATATCAATAACAAAACAAACAACTTATTAAAAAAAAACTAATATAAAAAGTTTCAAAAAAGTACCGTCAATACAATGTGAAATAAGCCAGTGCGGTTATACAACAACTTAGATTGGCCGTTGCTAAATTGGAAACACCTGCCGGGAACACCTGTGGGTTTGCGTAACATTGTAAGCTTAACTTTGGTGTAAAAGAAGCTTTAACGATCAAAACTCCTTTTTAACATTCAAATGTTTTTTTTTTAAATGTAACCTTAGAAAATAAAATTTTAACTCCCTACTATTCATTAACACATAAACTAGCTTAGCTTAGCCTAATGTATGCATAAACTCTACATACTTATCAACTACAAGCTTATCTATACATATAATAAAATTGTCACTGAGCGATTTCTGTACATAGAAAATATATAAAAAAAACATAATGGGGCCTTTATAAGAGCAAGAGAAACCGAAACAATGGTTTTTAATTTTGTCTGTTTGTGTGTTTGTCTGTTTGTCTGAATGTTTGTGCACGCTAATCTTGGAAACGGCTTAACTAATTTGAATGAGGTTTTTACGAATATATTGTAATTGTCTTCACTAAACATTTAGTGTTTGTTTTATTTAAACCGGTTAAGAAAAAAAAAGGTATTTCAATTTATTTCAATCACGTAATAGGTACCATGCAAATCTTATTCTATACATGTAACAAATCTGTAGAGGAGTAGTCTGTATATTTAAAATATTAAAATCCTTTATATAACAAGAGAACCCAAAATAATGCTTTTCATTTCGCCTGTTCGTCTGTATGTTTGTGCACGCTAATCTCAGAAACGGATTAACCGGTTTGAATGCAGTTTTCGGGAATATTTTTTCATGGGCTTCACTTTTCATATATTTTTTTTTTCTATATAAATCGGTTAACAAAAAAGGAAATTAATAATTTCTTATCTTCGTACCATTGCAGTAAGACATTTTTTCAAAAATAAAATAGTGTTTCTTACCTCAGGGAATAATAATACCCTTTCCAATAAAAAAAATATCTGTGTTTAAAAATTACACAAAGATATTATAAATATAAACTAGAAATATTCACAAATACTACTTGGCGGAGTATGATGAAACTTTAAAGGGTTATAGTGTATACATTCATACAAACGGTACGTTTTATCGAAATCGAAATCTACGCGTACGAAGTCGCAGGCACAGCTAGTTATAAAATATAATTTAAATTATTAATATATAAATACTAATTATAAAATGTTCTGATTAAACGTAAGCGGTTAAATGATATTAGGTCAAAATAATCTCAATTACAATTTATTTCGCGGTTTCATTTTAAAAGCTTTGAATGTTTTAGGTTTTCATTAAAGCATGCCAGTCATGTTTCAGAAAGAAAATATTACGAGATGAATTTACTCAAGGTAAGTATCCTTTTTGTCCCGGGCACTCCAAATTTCGTTTTAATTTCGTTTCCACCATTTTGTTTGTATAATGTTATTTCATTAATCAATTGCAGCATTTAATATTTGAAGAGTAACTAAAATATTTTTTTATTTGCATTGGACTTTCCAAATTTTGTTAGCATAATACTATTGTTTGTACCCACCCGTTCTGTCTGTTTCAATCGTTACAAATGGAAATAGAAAGATAAACTTTCCCATTTTGTTGTATTAAAACAACAAACGTCTAATTGATTATTTTATTCTTTTTTTATTTGATTTGTTTATTACAAAAATAATCCATTTCGTTCATATTAAAGCATCACTTGCTGAATATATGATCCTCGGCTAAAAAAAAATAAAATGTAGATACTACCATGATGTTTGCAGACGGGAGTATGTCACAGTAATATTATAGTTTCTTTTAATATCTTATTTCTATATAAATAAAAAAAAAACTATGACCCATATCTTATTTTGTTGTAAAGAGTATTATACAGATTTATCAATAATCAAATTCACACACGGCCGCTAGATATAAAATATGATGACATTCAATTAAAAACTTTAATACAATGTAATTAGAATAACTATTCCATTAAAATGTACAAATAAAGAAAATATTAGTGTATTTAGTACATTGATCACTGACAATTTTGCACTTAATGGTTTAGAAGATTAATAGTAACGAATTTTCTTCTTTAACACATTACATTAAGGTTTACTTTGGTATCCTACAATTTGTATTTCCCGTGCCCTGACAAGACTGTATCCTTCATGTCAAGACACTATTTGTCTACAGTAGGAGCTCATTAGATGCAAAGTTACAAGGAAAAGTTTGTTCAAATTATTGATATAACTATTAGCATTAAGGTTACATTTCTAATAATCATGTCAGACATTTTTTTAAATAAATATAAATATATACTTTTTGAACGTTTTTAATAAACAATATAATGCACATACATTGATTACAAAATATTTTATGTTTTTCATTATATTCAAGCACGTGAATGAAGGTTTAGATTCTTAAACAAAGTCGCATCTCTGCTCTTCACATAACATTGCTACATCATCCGATTTAATTAACTATTCACCCCCTTGGATCCAAAAAAATATATATCTGTGAGTTTTTAATCTGATTTCTTTTATTATAATAGAGTGACGTGACTACAATATCTAGAGTGAATGGAAGATGGTTGGATTTAGCTCCCCCTGTTGCAGAGATTCCCCACGGAGACTTATACAATTTGATACTAGGGTAAAGATTAACAGTGTTAATTTAAATTTGAAAATCTAGTTATCTGGTAAACCGATAATATTAAAAAAATATATATTAAATATTATTTAAAAATTATATGAATGATTTAATTGTGGTTAACAATGAATTTATTTTTATTCTTCTGTATTCAGCTTCTTTATTAAGCTGTAAAAACCTTCTTGACCTACTTTCGAGCACAGCTTTTCAAAAACGGATTTGTTTGACTTGCTTTAGAATAAAACAAAGTAAATTAAGAGAAAATTAGTAGGTTACAAATAACATGACCTAGTTACGTTTATTACAATATATGGTATAACCTACCTTAGGTAATCTTGCTTCGAGCAGTGATTTTCATTTAGGAATAAAAAGCACTAAGCCTTCTAAGTATCGATATTTAGAGATATTTTAGTTCTTCTTAAAATTAAAATATTTTTTTTATTCGAAATTGCTATCACAGAATAAAAAAAAATATAACGTAGAAGGTATATGTATATTAAGTTACAAGTTCTCTGCGACTCCACATAGTCTGCTGAAGGGCGCTACACGGTTCATAACGGCTAATTAAACCCATGAAGAAAATACAAGTAAAATCGCGTTTTCTCAACTTTGCTATATTTTTTTAAAGGCTATTTAAATATACATGCAAATATTTTGCGATCAGACTTATAGTTCCAGAGATTAGCTCCTTTTAATAAAAAACTTTTCAGCTTATAAAATACTAAAGATGACATACAAAGATATACTTAACGGAAATATGAAAAAAATAATTTATGTATCGTATATTTGTGGATAAGGAAGTTATTGCTAAGATAATGTTAAAAAGAAAGTAATATCAAAATAAAACACACATCGATCGATCGATCAATCGTAATTCTATATAACAAAAGGGTTTTTAAGGATAATGATATTCACTCACATTCTGGACATTATCACAATCTATTCTATCTAACTATTATATTATTCTATTCTGTCTATCATTCTATCTATATATCATTCGATTCTACCTATCTATATATCATTCTATTCTATCTATATATTATATCAATCAATATTCTATAAATCTTTATCTTTTGGCAACACAAGCTAAGTATCCTCATGATAAACAGTGGAGTTACATGAATATAATCAGGTTGTGATGATGTGAAATTTAGAGATGTCTTAAAACTAGAAAAGTTCTTATAACTAGGACCATACAAAACGTAGCAATAACAAATAATTTACCATAAACTTCTATGTTGTTGTCTACCCTTATCAAGCCAGCCGTAAAATGATATGATACGAACTGCACTCGACTGACTACAGACTACAGGATATATATATTAGATTCTATGTTGTCAATTATAACTTCTATTGCTATTTTATGTATTTCATTTGCCTTACAAAGTCTGTGGTCGCCAAATTTTTTTTTTTCATTTGGTACTATTTTATCTGTATTATTTTTAATATTTAATTTAAAATTTCATGTTACTAACCTACTTTTATACTGATGAAACTAAAATCTTTTTAACTTTATACATATGTAATATTTTTTTACTAGATTAATAATTTTTCGTTACTTACGTACACTGAGAATGACGAAACTTTAACAGAAAAAAAAGTATTCTATGTATACAGTATACAGATTTGAAAACAATGTTCAATAATATATCTATTATACAACAAGAAAATTAAAATAGATACGGCTTCGTATAATCTGTAACAAATCGCTTAGTTAATAAGACTAACTTATATTTGTCGAAGGTTGTTTTACGTAACAACGCGACAGCTACGGAAATACTTTAACGTTATTTACTGTCGAATTCTAAATGAATGTAAATATTATAGAAACAGCGAATAAATGGATGTCCATCTGTTTTTCTCAAGATTTTTAGTGCTGTTTGTTCTCTTCTTGAAAGTATTTATAAATTGTAGCAAAACTCATTACGCCACAGAATAAATAACTTAACTACCGGTGAGTTGTTGAGTTGTTCAGTACACTCAATGACGTAGCGTCTATTTGATTGAACTCGCTCATGTGAAAACTTGCTAATAGATTTCACAAATTACTTTGTAAGAACATTAGCAGTATCCTCAGAATTATTTATTAAGTATGTACAATCTTGTAACATTAATTTCTATGGTTTTTGTTATAATATATAATCATTATAACGTATGAATAAGTATTATTATATTATATACGGTTACATTAATTTTAAAGTACGAAAAGCACTTACAAAATACATATTACGCTTCAATAATTATTAATACGTTCTCCTTTAATAAAATACTTTTCCTGCCAACAATTTTTTTATAACGTTTAGAATATCATTATTTTTCGATAAAAAGAGATTCACAAAATAACATTCTGGATCTATTCTATAGTAATATTCTCTTGTCTAACGATAATTTCGTTGGGGATGTTCGAGTTCAGAGACCTCGTTCAGAGAAGCCGGCGCCGGCAAGACTACAGAGCAGTCGCGACCAGTTGGCGCCAACCAGTTTATGTGGATATACCCCAAATGCGAAAACAAGATCAAAATGATCGGCCTATTTTAGTTTTTACTGCACTTTGAAGGCAAAGATTTCAATATTGAAGAGACATTGGCTGTTTTTTGTTAAAGTAATATCTTACAGAAATAGGTTATATAAAATATCTTTCATACTCATATCCAATAAATAAATTGTGCGCTGTGAGAAAATAAAATCGAAAAATAGTTTTTAAAGTTTCTTTTAACTAAATTATATTGCATGAAAAAATCTTCAACACGGGCAGGGATTGAATCTGCAACCTCTGGGATTTGGAATAGTGGATTCCGGTTGTTTTGCCAATTAAGTTACCGTCTCGCTACCCTCCTTGGAAAGTTAGAAACAATGGTAACGATTATAGAAAAAAGCTTAATCGGCGCTGCTTCAGTTCCAATTAAGATTTATTTTCGTTCATAATTTAAATGAAAATTTTGTGCATATTCAACTTCCTCTATTGAGGCTGTAAACCTTGAGTATGTAAACCAAATTCTAATTAAAATAAATGTTGAGCATGTTCATTTATAATTTAAGGCTGTCTTAAACTAATGCGTAGTTCACAAATAAGTCCTGTGACAGCGATACTAAAAAAAAAATATATATATATATATCATTTTCACTAGTATTTATGGTTCGTTGAGCAATTTAAACGATTTCCACGTACATCTAAATGCCTGTGTGATTTGTAGTAAAAGGCTTTTGATTACAAGTGTACGTGGGATTTTTACGATTTAGCTGATATATGATACCATCATAAGGGTGCGGATAACCCATTTGTGAGAGAATTTGTAAACAAGAATTTATTTATGGTACATGTTTGTGAAATTTCATTTTGATATTTATCATCTAAGTGTAGGTTACATTGACTAATCAAATAATTTCTACGTCCTGTTTGGAATTGTGTTCCAACGTGCTACATGAGTTAAGTTAAGGTTATTTTATTTTTAAGTTTTTTAATTTTTAATTATATATTATGGAACTTTAATTCCTGATATTTGGAATACCTTCCCCTTAACAACATTTTTGAATTATAATTAAAAAATCCTAATTATTTATTTTTTTATATCTTTTTACTTTTCGGCCTGTGATGGTCCATCTGAAAAAATGTATATTTAAAGATTTAAAGATTTCCAAAAATTGTGAAATAATTTTGGTGATTAGGGAATGTATATACTAGCATAAAATATAAAACTTCAAAAATTAACTCATTACCTCTTTTTCTATAATGTAATATAGAAACAGTCGTTTGTCCAAAGTCTGACTCAATGTTTGATTAATTACATGATTTATTGAAAATCATAATGAGCTTTACACAATATGATTGATCTAAACAATCTTAACAATTAATAAAGTTTGAAATTAATGAAAAGCGAAATCTTTTAGAAAGTTAATCTTGACAACTACCAAAGTTATACTAAAGAATTATCTCTTTCAAATCAGGGTAAAAGGAAAAATTCTTAAATGAAAAGAATCTGTGAAAGATTTTTTGTGTTTGTTATTGATAACTCAAAATAATAAAATTAAGATAAAATTTCCTTTTAGCAAAGTCTTCTTTGATAGAATATAATAAAATTTATAAAACTAAACATCTTTAAAAAAAATGTCATTGTATTTAAATCAAACGTATTTCTGATATAAAGATACTATATAACATCACATCGTTACACACACATGTATACAAACGTTCCTTTAACATTCATTACCTCGAGAGCTGCCAAACAAATTTAACTCTTTATTGGATTTTATCGACAGAGATCCCATTTCCCGATACGGAACCGAAAGTGCCGACTATGCATTCACGACAGCGATTGAATGTATTCACTATATGACTATCTATATAAAATATAATGAAACAGAATATTTTTGTTAAGTATATAAGTATATATATATAAGATTATGATATAGTATTACACACTAGACAGTTAAAACTAGAATTTGAAAGTCGGTCCTTATTAAGAATATATGCAAGTATTGACAATGCTAAGTCACACACAAAATTCGATTAAGCTGTTTCGTTCAAATGTTTCATCAGCTCTGAACTAATCTTCAGTACCTACCTATACCGCTCTTCCGAAGTCCACAGAGAAGTGCAATATATAAGACTTTGTTATCGTTTTCCTATAAGCTAAATAGCTATATAACTATTTTTATTGTAATGAACAAAACAAAGACAGCTGTGATTTCTCACTTAATTACTTAACGTCACTTAAATCACAGAATAATTATAATACAATTAAATAAACCAATGAAGTTAAAGCCACATTCAATTAATCTGTGTCGTTCATACAACATTACCGCTAATCTGAGATTTACATGTACATGGCAATGTAATAGGTTGCCCATATGTTAGATCTAAATTATCCAGGGAAGCAATTATGATCGAAAGCGCTATACTACGATTTATTTACACAGCAAATCCCTTGTTGTGAATTAGTGTGCTTAAGGGGAGCTTATGGCATTTAAAACTATATAAATGCACACACACACACACACACACACACACACACTGCTCTTAAAATGTGATCATTTTATCAAACAAATAGCTTGATTTCAAAATAAGTATTTGCAGTAGTTTAGTAGAAATAGTACATTTTTATGGTAATATAATATGATTGTTACTATCTTTTACCTTTAGTAATTACCAAAGAGCTTAAAGAATAATGTCGTAAGGAGAAAAGAAATGGTAACGACCTTATATAGGTCTTTATATTTTTTTATTTCAATCGTTTATAGCAATATATATTATTATTATATTATTTCTTTTACTGGTGTAACAGAAATAAAATTATATTTGCTAAAATACCAGTAAGTATAAAAACTTGCTATATTACTACGACATAAAGTTATATGTGCAAAACAATTTGAATCAAACTTTAATTTAATAATATATATGATGTTCATATTTAACAGAACTATTTCTATAAGCTTCTGTTACAAACAGATGAAATCCAACCGTGATTAATTCCACAAAAGCAATCATCTAGTAAATCCCTTCTGAATGAAACATAAGTCGACTTTCGCTGCCAATATATCCTTTCCTCAGCAAAACAGTTGATATATGGTTCTTCTGTTTTGTGGTGCATTCCTTATTTCTGAAATGACATGCAAAATAAAATATATTTTAAAGAAACATACGTGTGGTTTGAATTGTTTTTTTTATTTATCACGTTTTGTTTCGTTTCTGATTTTATTTTTTTTAAACAAAACTAGGTTAATGCTTTACTACATTCCACCTGATGGTAAGTGGAATGTGAACCTATTCACTCTTCTCTTGAAGACACCCACATTGTATTCGGCCAGAAATACCGCCGCAGTCAAGCTGTTCCAATCCTTCGCTGTACGCACTAAAAAAGACGAGGCATAGGCTTCGTTCGGACAAGTGAAGTGTCCACAACGTACGGATGGACACCTGCCGTGCGTCGGAACGTCCGGTGATGTAAGAGGGACGGGGGAATTAGGTCGAATTGGAATTAATTAAATTTAAAACCCAATATATATTTAAAGATAATTTCGATATATTGTTTTGTATTTGAGTTGACAACTTGTTTATACGTTAAGAAGGATATATTAGTTCATTCTACTAATTCACTTCCGTCCGAGTTTCTTTGATGTCTTCAATATATGCCTTTAACAAAAATTCTATTGAATATAATTAAATATTAACATAAGATAATGAAAGATTATATTATATTATTATGTATTCAATATATCTAGAGTTTTATGTTATAACAATACCGATAGGGCGACAGATTTTTGTAGTGTATTAGGAAAACTCTTTTAGTATAACACATTTATACGACTAGTATATTAATAAACAATTTCATTTATGTTTTGGAATAGCACGATAGTGGTTAGTGAATATTCAAGATTTTTCCTACCGAAGAATGTATCTAATACCAAATACCAAAGAACCATACAAAACTGCAGTATGAAGTGTTTTATACTTAGAAGTTTCTTATTCTCAGATAACTAAGTGTAATGATGAATTAGAAATAACATAACTCTTATTTCCCAAAACGTATAACTGATTCAGCTTAACTTGCCTCGGCATGCGTTTGCATCAGTATTTGAGAGAGGCTTACAATGGCTCAGTGATTCTATTCATAGCTGCGCATGACGATGCTGTGGGTAGTTTCAGTACATTAGGTAAACAAGGCTTTGTTGCAAGGTTTCGGGGCAACGCTGCTACTAACCTTAAGATTCGGTTATATAATGTATACAATTTAAGGTATAATCTACATTAATATAATAAGCGAATTAAGTTTGTAAATTTGTATGTAAGAGGTTATAACTCGACATTCCCATTAAAAAATACTTTACTTATATTTAAAATGGTATATCAAATTGATAAGGGCTATATATTATATTAATTTTGCCAAATATCTAATTAACTCATTCCTTACGAGCGCTACCTTCTATTATTCATACAGACGGACTCGCAGATTATAATGATTTAATCTATATTTGTTTTAGTCTTTTTATTTTTTTGCTAAGTATTTCAGTTATGCACTGCGTCAAGTAATTCCTTATATCAATGTTTTAGTTATTTTACACAAGAGTTTGTTATTCATTGTCCTTAGCAAATGTAATCGCTTTTAGCCTTGGGCTGCTGTGTGTTTTACTTGTATGGTTTTAGTTAGAGACTGACGAGGTAGGCCCTTTAAAATATTTGTTCTGTTAATTTCGAAATATATTTTAAATTTTACCATTATATTGGCCTTGGGTCTATATAATATAAATAATAAATGTCATTTTATTTGTATAAAAACTTTATATAATTGAAATATAAATTTTATTCGTCAATTCCCATAAAATAATATGTTATTCTTATTCAAAAAGTTTTACTTGGGCTAAAAATAAACGAGTAATTTACAAAATGGAAAATATTTCACCAGAATAAAATGAAACCTCCGCTCCGTGAGACACGATTGTAGCTGTGAATATGTAATGTTACTTTTGTTTCAGGCTCGGCAGCCCTTATCATTTAAACATTGTGTATAAAGGCAACGTCTATTTTTATAAGCGTTTTCATTTAAAAAATATAACATGTTTCCAAATTTTTTGTCATTTTATGCTCAAAGTTGGATATGAACAAAAATAACTGTCGGTGAGACACTGGGCCAAGGGTCGTGGGTTCGATTGCTAGTACAATATTTTTGCGTTCCACAGATTATTGTTATGAGTTACACAATTAAAATAAATGAATACCTAGATCATATTTCAAAAAATGTTTAATAGTTATTAAAAATTGTATTAGATCAAATTCTTCGATAAACTTTTTATACAGTCTCGTCCATAAAAATTCAAGACTTCCTTATTAAATTTGTAATAAGAGAAAAGTAATCTTTTAGTTAACAGGAAGTAGCATAAGGGCTAGAGCAAAGGGATCCACGAATTTACAAAGGGTTTCTCATTATATAGGATAAGTGTA
The DNA here is from genome assembly GCA_959347405.1 of Napeogenes sylphis. Lineage (NCBI taxonomy): Eukaryota > Metazoa > Arthropoda > Insecta > Lepidoptera > Nymphalidae > Napeogenes > Napeogenes sylphis. The sequence continues at coordinate 14,955,725 of OY365788.1, read as the reverse complement.
GGCTTAAGCAGAGTCCTCAGCCAAGAGTTGGGTCTTGAAAGAATTGTACTGAAAGTCGACTTTATGAATTTAGAATGCAATTTTTCGTAACACTTTTTTATTTGAACTCGCACAACGTTTATTTCCATGCATGTATTGCGATTTTATTTAACAAAAAAAAAAAAGAACAGGTTTTTTTTTTATTATATGAGTTCTCAAATGATTATTTTCGTGCTGTTATATGACCAGAGATGTATAAAAAATCTTAATAATAAAAGAATCTTTCGTAAATATCTATATAAAATTTGTTTTTGACATTTTCAATTATTCTACAAAAATATGTAACACAGGTCACTTGGCTTGAGGTTGTCGAAGCGTCATCTGAACGTAAATCTTCCAGATATTTGCACAATTTCAGGACCCCCTGTTAGCTTTCAACATTTTGGAAGCCAAAGTATTACCTATTGTCGCTAGTTCATACATACTGGATATTATCTGAATACTCTTAGAGAAAATTTGAAATAAAACATTTTGTATTATAATTTCGCTTAAGCGACCTCCATTTTTATTATAAAACTTCGACATAGTACTTTAAAAACAGTAAAGATACTATAATATGAATAATGAGGTATTATATGAATAACTGTTCATTATCCTGCTTTATTTCTTTATTAATAATCTAATAAGTAAATTGATATGTTAAAAGAAAAACACATTTCTTTGTATGTCACTATAAATTACCATAAAATAAGTAAGACCACCGAGTGAGAATTTATTCAAAGATCTCTTGATTCGCGGCGGCTCAGAAGCGCTGGCTTGCATTCAATATAAGCCGGCGACAGACAACAGACGCCTTGTTGAACATTTTTATATAGCGATCATATCTTACCCCTCATTCAACGTATTATATTTCACGTTCCAAGTAAACATTATTTACTCGGAATATGGTTTTATGTGGTAGATATTTTTATTACTATACTGAAATTGTTACACATATTTGTACTGCTGTTTTAAATTAATTAGTATTTATATCATTGCTTCATAATATGTAGGTTACCGGATTGAATACGACCTTTTTTCAATGATCTTATAAACTTCAGTGATTGAATGGTTCGAACCGGAGGTAGAATGTATTCGAATTCGGGCTTGCAGCCAAAACGATCTGGAACATGCCAAATCTCCAGCAACCTAATATTGAACAAGTTTGATTAATAATGGCAGCATTTTTCACATTATGTTGTTTATTTATTTATAGACTTAAGTAACGTATGTATCTTTTTTTTGTTCACCTCATTTTGTGAGAAATGGTTAATATTTTAGGAAGAAATGGTTTACGTTCTTTTGATAAATATTTTACTTAACAGCAACACCATTTATCTTCTAAGAAGGTCATCTGTAAGAGGTACCAAGGTACTTTTTTTCTCATTTTTGTATTTGTTAAAGTATATGTTTTTTATTATTTATATTACTTTACACCTATTTTCTATTGTTAAAAAAGCACGAAATTATTTTTAACAATATTTTTACAATCTTCTTATAATGTTTGAATATATACTACTGTTTATTTCCAGAAACACAATTGCTTTAATAATGCCTTATTAAAAGTCAACATATGAGCTCTATTCATATGATCATAATATAAGGGGAGATTTTAACAATAGTGGGTATGTTTTACTTTATGATATTATACAACATTTAAATTTTCAATACGATAAACCAATTAGCAGTGGATGGAATATATCTCCATTTATATATTTAAGTATATTACATTCGTTTTAATTCTAATTACAACGACCCTAATGAATTAGGAAAAGTTACATGAAATAGTTTTTAATAAATAAAAAAAGAATAAAATTCATACGACTCATTACCCTGAGTTTATATAGAGAGTAAGATTTTTTTTTATATCATACATACATTCTACTCTATTCTATTCTATCATACATATTATTCTTATACATGTCAATGAAGATTGTATTAATCAAAGACTAAGCAATCATCGTTATATTAAATTGATGATAGCTTTATTATACATAGAGTAGAAAAACCTAAAATGTGTCCATCGAAAAAAAAAAAAAACAAATGAGGTTCCCTATGTTTCTTGTATGTGTGATTTGACAAAGATAATTATCTTTCTTTCCTCTTCATTGTTTTATTGTTTGTTGGACCCTCACACTCACAGGCCCACCTATAGCTTCCCCTACTCTATGTATAATAACTCTATAATATTTATACATAAAAAGTTTAACCTATACAACCTCCACCGCAGATATCCGCAACTGTTAGTGCGGTCATTAAATTTTGCTGACACTAAGGTAGAAGGAAGCCGTAGAAGTGGGCGGCTGGAAACCGGAACAGGTCCTTCAGGGGCTTCCGATGTGTTACCGCTTTATACACACATGTATATATAGTAAGATTCAATTAGTAAAACTATTCATACAAATATTCTTTAAATGCAATATTTGAAATGGAACTATTCTTATGAAGTCTTTATTCATAGAACTATTTGTTTTTTTTTATAAACATGTTATGTAATACGAATATTTGACTTTGGAACATTCTTCCGCATATATTTTTTTTTATTTCGTTTAGTGGGGTGATTTCACATAAAACACATTTTTACTTAATCTTTATAAGCTCTAATAGAATAAAAATGTATTATTATTCAGCATCTAACAATGGTATGCCCGCATAGTAGGGATGTCCTTTACGACAATATAATCCGGTATTCTTTATATTGAATAACAATAGCAAGTTGCGTAACACTTTTAGTGATATTTTGGACTAAACACAGAAAAAAACAGGGGCTTTTATTAAATGTGAACGCCCCATTTGCTTGACAATGTGTACAAACATTTTATTATTAATTTCGATGCAACGGTATTTTTTTTAAGAAAATCTTAATTAATTACATTTTAATCAAATGTTTTATAAAAGTATATTATACAAAAATAAATTAAATGTTTGTTTAATTATTATGTGTTCATAATACAATTATACGATCACTGAAACTTTTGAGAGTTATACAACAGTTCGTATACTAGTTCGTGTTTTTGTTCGCAACTACTAACATTTCTATTGGCGGTTTCCTTTGAATAATTATACAATGTCTTAAATATTTTAAAATGGAATTTACAAAATTAAATAATGTGCATTTCTAAAAGCAGTCTATTGGATTGAAACAGGATAAGAACAATTCTTTTTATTTTAAGTAGAAATGTTGCGCAAGCCACAGTACAATTACTCTTATGTATTCTTCTTATAGCTATAAAGCTAAAGTTATTTTTATAGATTTGTTCATATATTTTACAACACAAAACATACATACAAAACGATGATGATAATTACTTAAAACATTTTACATTTCCGATATAAATTCCAAATAAATAAAACTTGTTGAATGAATTTTCATTTACCCTCAATATGGTTAACAAATATTTGCGCTGTTCAAATACTAGTTTATATTAAACTACATAAAAGTTAATAGTACCGATTTATTATTAAATATGCATAATAAATCCTTTGAATACGTTTAATTTTATTATAAATGAAGTGGAATTACACATTTGTTATGACTTATCAGCATTAATAGCATGTCCAATGCACAATGCTATGTGCAATAACACTTTAATGAACATCCATTTAATTTAAGAGTTCATTGAACTATAAATAATACATATTTTCATGTTCATATATTCCATTATTGATAATAAAAAAATTACCGCTAAAATTCATGTACATAAGGTTGATAATCGTTGGATACCCAGCCTCAACAATATTCAAATTTATTGAGATATTGTAGATATCAACAGGTCACTTAAATTGACTTTGTTATTGGTCATACAGTTCTTTTTAGATTAGCCATAACCACCGTTATGTTCATAAAATGTTTACATATTAATATATTTGCAAATATTTGACTTTTTACTGAAATCCAATTAGAGTCGTGTTGACGTTACGAAGACAAATGTTTGATCAAAGTAAAGACTGTTTAACTTGGACAACTTGGAAAAAATATAACTGGCCTTACCCCCAATATGAATTTTTATTAAATTGTTACATTCTTAAAATAGTTACATTATTATTAGTTATTAAATTGTTAATAATAGTTATATTCCCACCTCCAATCTTTCTATACTTTTTTTTTCTTATATTTAATGACTTTGTATCTCAAGTGTATCATACTCAATTCTCATTAATGTATGTAACCAACATTTTGGTAAGTATCTAAACATATGCGCATTCTCATTTACAGGGACAAGGTTATTAGCTTTAAGACCAACAGCTGTGGTGTAGCACTTCATCTAAATTGCAAATATTGTTATCAGCGAGGCAATTTGGGTGATCATGGGTCCAGTGTCAGTTGTTCACTAAGCGTACATACTAATTGATTCCACTAAGATATTAAGGAATAAACGCTGTCCTTATTATTCTATTTTAATTTGTTTGTCAAAAATCGTTAATGTCTTTTATTATAATAAATATTTGACAGATAATGTTGACATTAATCTTTACGTATAATAGGACAGTAAAAATCGAGTGTCTGTACAATAAATATTTTTCAAAAAAACTGATAGGGGGCGATTAAAGACGAGTAACGGACACAAGTTTTGGAATTTTTGTCAGTCTGTATGTCTGTCTGGTACGTTTTAAAGTCAAAACCACTGAACGGATTAGAACGCGGTTTTCACAAGTGGATTACATATAATTTGGAGCGTTGTTAAAACTTTGTTGCGTCAAAATCGGTTAAGGGAAAAAAAGAGTTATGGTAATTTAAAAAAATACTCTGTTTCGCACACAGGCTGACAGGGGTAAAAAATATATAGGGAATAATTAATACCTAAAAGACAAACTTTCCGTTCAACATAACAACATAACATTTTTGTGCCTATACAGAGCGGGCGAAGTAGTAATATGTGATTTATTCCCAGATAAAACTTATCCGAAGACAAAAATTGCCTTCAATGATCTAAAATAATGATAAAGCCTTGCAAGCTTGAATTAATATTGTTAGATAATGTATAATTATAATATTATTATTCTTCTTACTGTACCATGAAATAAAAGTATTATGATATAATAAAGCCGCTTAGCTTTCCTGAATCTCAGGTAACATTGGATTTCACTGAGTGGGCTTCTGAAGAACTATTATTTATACATATCTTTTAAAAGGAAATTTTTCTGTCATATATTTTCCTTCTTACATATTATTATTGAAAAATGTTAAAGGTTTAGCATATATCGGTAAGTTATTAACAATATGGAAGTTTATAGATACAAAGACAAACATAATACAGCTCAGTCACAACTTCGTTCGTTTGTTATCTATGTTAATTCAAAAAATCAAATATGTGAAAATTAAGATTATAATTTTGTTAGAGAGTACAAATCACAGTAAGCTGTCGGTCTCATTAATTAAAATTCTGTTTTGGCGGGAGCCATAAATATTATTATGAAACATTACAGTCACAACATCTGCAGTCTTCAATTAGAACAAGGATTAGCATTTTGTTCCGTCTCCGTGATGTACAAGAATACAAATGATAAAATATTTGGCAACTAAAAACAAATGTTAAAAAAAACAAATAGATTAAACCAATAAATTCAATATAAAAAATAAAAATATATTTTATAACATTAAATATTCCCAAACAGGAAGATATGGAAATATCTTATAACAATATACTAAAAAAAATATTAAATATTTTATAACATTTAATATTCCCAAACAGGAAGATATAATATTCCCCATGCGAATAATTTCGTAATAGAAACTCTCACATGAAATGTATAGAGATCACGGTTCATCCACTTTTGTTGACATGGGTGACATGGGTTGGGAAACCATCTATAAATTAAATATGATGACAGCTTCAATGGTCCGTAAGTAAATTTAAATTCGACGGAAACATCGGATTCATTGTGGATATTTTGAGGATAATCACTTGTAAAATATTATTATTTATTGGATATTTTCTTTTGTAATAATAGTTTTTACAAATGTGTATATATGCCATATGTTCGTTTTAATTAAATGTAAAAGCTTCATTGTTGATTAAAGCGATTAAGCTTCAGCTGCTCTTGTGCAATTATAACGAGATTTAATCAGGAAATGTCTCTTACCCGCTTCTTATATCAAATAAGATAATAGCAGGGAAAAGTTGATATAAATATAAAATAATAAATATAGAATGTCGCAATCAAATATTACCAAAACAAAATAATGTATTTCACGAACCGAGAGTAAAAGTCACCCTTCGCGAAATGTTCAACAAAGCGTTCAAGTGTGGCGAGGCCTTTATTAGGATGACGACAAAGTATTCCTTCAGCAGTATTACAAGGGGCTGTTACGATGTTACGATAAATCAATGTGAGACAAAAGTGTAAGCCTGCAGCGTGCAGCCAAGTTGTGCGATTTGTGCGATGTGCACTAGTCACGTTCAACTCAAGTCGTACTCCATCCAATTACTAAATGCTTCACATAACAAGATTTGGCTCGACTTTTATTCGCTCACAGGCTTAGATTTTTTAATGAAATTAAATAAATCTTTTGTCTTATACCTACTTAATTTCATATATATTTATATTTATTGTATTAAATAGGTTATTGGTTTAAATATATATTATTCCAAAGTGCTCGTTATAAGCCTAAAACTGCCAGTTTCATGTCATTATTATGACAGACAGAATTCCGCCCGATCCAAAGCTAAATAATTCTCTATCGTAACATTTTAAAACGTTTTAAACTTCTATCACGGTTTTATTATCATCATTATTTTTGAAAATAGAAGATCTTTTTATATAACTTTATTTTTGTTTTATTTTGAATTATTTGGTTTTGGTTTATTTCAAGGATTCTATTGTGATATTTCAAAAATCAAAATAGAAAATAGGTTTTAACTTTAAACCTATTTTCTATTTTTTAGAAACTCCGGCCGCATTTTTGTTACTTAGATGTCACCTTTTTAATAACCTTTTTTAATCTTTAAGACATGTCTCCTAAAATATAAACCGAATCAATTATTACCAAATGCCAACAGTGTATGATATTACATACATTACAAAGGAATTTAAAACAAAATGTAAAGAAAATGATAAATCTAATTTAAATTCCGTAGAGGAATTAGTATATAGCTTATGATGAAATCGACTTTCATTAACCATAATGGCTATTACATAAATTATGATAAAAATATGAGTGCTTTAAAATACTTAGAAAGTTAAAATGATTCTTCTAATATAAATATTTTACTTTATAAGCAGCACCTCGTCCGGAATTGCAGCAATAAAGCCAAAGCTTCGCCGATTTGGCAGAAAATCGATTTGCATAATCAGTCTAAAACAATATTGTCTTAATATTTTCTTTGTAGCCAGTCATTTTTCTATCAATTTTACAAATTTCAAATATTTTAATACTACTTTTAAAATAAATATCTACTATTACGTTTCATGTTATTGCGAATTGTGACAAAAAATTAAAAGTAGTTATAATATTCACATATTTGTTATTAATTATTGATAGACAAACCATACCCTAATATTAATTTAACATTTCAAATTTAACTTGACATTGTCAATAGTTTTCATGATATAGGTTCAACATGTTATGATTAATTAATTGTAATTAATTAAAATATTAAAATTATAGAGTTTCAAGAGCGCTGGTTAAATTATTTATTTACGATATGAAAATGTATCATCACAATAATTGGGGTGAATTTAATAAACAGTTTTTTAATTCTTAATATTATACATATCTCTTATCTTAAGGTTTGGTTATTATATATCAAAAAACTTAATAATGAATATAAATTCGAATCAATGTTATATTTTAGTCAATTAAAATATGTAAAAACGTATGCTTATTATTCAGGAACAAAATTATACTCTTAAGTTCGAATCAATATTATATTTTAATCACATAACATGTACAAGCTTTCTTGCTTATCATATATTCAGAAAATAACTCTCTTAAATTCGAATTAATATTATATTTTATTCACATAATATGTACAAGCCTTCTTGCTTATTATTTATTAATAAAATAGCTCTCTTAAATGCGAGTCAATATTATATTTTACTCACATAATATGCACAATCTTTCTTGATTATTATTTATGAATAAAATAGCTCTCTTAAATTCGAATTAATGTTATATTTTATTCACATAAAATGCACAAGCTTTCTTGATTATTATTTATTAATAAAATAGCTGTCTTAAATTCGAGTCAATATTATATTTTATTCACATTATATGCACAAGCTTTCTTGATTATTATTTATTAATAAAATAGCTCTCTTTAACTAGAATCAATATTATATTTTATTCACATAATATGCACAAGTTTTCGTTCAATTTCAAATATTCACTTAACATTATTTTTATTTCCTTTTTTGGAATAAAATGGTTTTAGATAAAAGTTCACACACGACCTACATTCATATATAGGCTGCTCTTGTCATTACTAGAATGAAAGTGGCTGCCAAGTCTAGTTTGTTTGAATTAATTCTATTTATATGTATATAAGATATATATATTTCTAAAAATATAACATTAACTATACGGAAAGGAAATTAAATTAAATCATGATTTTACTTAATTATTGAAATGTTGACTATGAAACAACAAAATTTTATTTACAAGATATTGATATATACTTATTATTAATTATTAATAGTCAATTAAAACTTGTATCTACATGGAAGTAACGACTTAAGTTTTAAATTAATATATGAGGATATGATGTTCCCGTAGATTAACCTTTCGACTTGGAATAATGGCCGCCAACATGCAAGGCCTATTAAGTAATAACTATCTTAACTTTCCTTGAATGAATTCTATATTTCGTATTATAATGATCTTAAGACATTAGAGAAGGGACTCAAGGCTAATTAACAAATATGTTGCATATAGGCTTAATATAAACTTATTTTCTGTGCTCGTGATATAATAAAAAACAAAATCTTATTTCTTTCCAAAATCAAAAAAAATAAGGCATTTGATTTTATATAAAAATAATACTCAAATATAGTCATTCGATAAACACAGTGGGCCTCTTAAGTTATTCCCAAAACACTGAAACTTTACGTCTAAATTTACTAACATCACAAGTATAAATGCAAAATGTACTGAAGCTGTTTTATAAGTCTAATATATACCAAATTCATATCCGACACATATTTCAGGATGTATTACACGACAGACATACATGTTCAGAATAATAAAACGGTACAAGGCTATATTGAATTCCACAATTGTCACCTCCAGGAACACAGGATACGATGACGGAAAATTGTCACGTATTTTGTTTAGTTTGAGTTGATATACCGACATTTAAAGTTGCTTCTAAAACTATGTTTGTAATTACGAGTAATTACGTTCTAACGAAGGCTCTTTTACGTCTAATGGAAATCATATATTGATAGAGTGCTAATGGATAAAAAATAAAAAGGTGTGTACCTAATATATTTAATTTTATTTAATTAGATTGGTTACGAATCATTAAGAGATATCACTGTTAAAACAAAATTATTATATATTCTTTCAATTCAATTCAATTTCAATTCATCGCCCGGTTGGTTAAGTGGTTAGTGCAGATGCCTAACGTATAGCTCAATGCAAAGGGGCTCGGGTTTGATTCCCGACAGCAACTGGTGTATATGTGATGATAGATAGATGTTTGTTTTTCTAGGTTTGGAGTTCTATTAAATATATTTGCATTATTTTTAATGTATATTTCTATGTATTGTTGTCTAATACCCTTAACAATAATATTCAAATTTAAGGCTTACATCATTTTGTGTAATTTGTCTGGTAATATTAATATTATTATTATATCATATTAGAAATTAAGGCACTTGAGGCATGCATTATTGGATGCTATTATTAATACAAGCTGAAGGTAATTTTATCGATATCGAATTTTGATTAATACAGCTATAAGATTAATGTTTGCTCAATAACTGATTAGTAATCATATTTATATTAATAAATAAACATAACTATACTAATAGGATATATTAACAGGATAGTGCTTCTAATTCAAGTATTAATACTAGTATAATGAAGAGCTTTCTCAGAATTACAGAAATACCTACTAAAGTATGATCACTGCGGGCGGATACATAGTTTCATTCCCGGGTTTGATCAGTAGTTCTAAACTAATGTTTCGAACATGTTAAGTCCTTTGATAGTCCAAGCGAAATAGCGTTTTAAATATCCAATTATCTCTAAGTGGCTTTAAATACACTTAATAAAATATTCAATCTTGAAACACAAGCGTGGTCATTATTGTAACTTCATCCTCAAATCTTATCCTCAGAGGAAGCTCAAATAAAATTAAACTGGTCGCTAATTGACAAGGGGCCGTTGTCTACAATAATTGCTTCTTGGAGCTAGTAACACGAGAAATATTTTAGTAGCGAGAGATTTATTTCCGTGGTTGAATTACATGTGTTGTGAATATTTTATATGTATACCGGCTTTTAAAACCGACTTTGGTCTTGTTACGAAATATTTTTTAGGATATTTTTATGGCATTTTGAGCAGCCTGATATAAACATCATATTCGTAATATTATCTTTATTTTTGGTAATATTCCTGATGAATCTGACTTAAATACTGAAGTTCGAATTAATCGATAGCCTCGTTAATAAAATAATCAGGAGTTCCTTCAAGGGTAAAGGCTAGTTTAAGATAAACTATTTACATGTTTTTTACAAACTTTTAATAACATTTTTATTTTTTATTAAGAGATTTTTTATATAATTTAGCTCATTAATTATTATTGTTTTAGCGTTACGAATTACTTTTGCCGCAACTTACCTTTGTATTCAAAGGTAAGTTTTTGATTACCGGCCACTTAAAAAAATATTGTATTATTCATCTGTTCGGTGAAAGAAAGCACCATGAGCAATCGTGCATATTTTAAAAGTAATTCTCTGATATTGAAAACGCCAACCCACTTTGGAGTAGTGTGGTGGGTCTCTACCCTCCTCACCTACTTCTCAGTTAAAAGATATATTTGTGAGATCTATATAGGCTATTGTTATAAAATATACTTTAATTAGTAAATCAATCAGTAAATATTATTTTCTTATCATATTCACAACAAGCACCTACAAACACTGTTCCCAAAGTTAATCAGTACCTTTATTACCGGAGTCAGCTGGGTGGGACATAGGAAAGCAATAAAATACGATTATATGTCCTCTGATATTGAGGTAACTTTGAACGGATGTAGCCATTTGAGACGTCTGTCCAATTAAGTTTCTGAGAGTAAGTAATCGATGCATTTTATTGAATTGCAAGAGATTAATAACAAGAGAAGCAAGACATTATGGCCTGTATCTCTTGTTTTTGTTGTATTACTAGTACGTTTATTTTCGGTTTAAAAACTCTATACATGTTTATTATAATAATTGAATATCTTTAGTATGGCCACGAGACTTCATGCTGATGTAGTTTTTTGATGTAAAAGTATTATGCAAAATTCTAGTCTACAAAAATAATCCATCTTAAACTTGGTTGCGTAATAGACGGGTTTCGGAATTAAAAATCTTTAAATTATGATTTGAATTCGAGAAAATATATTCATTAACAATAATACTAATAGATTATTCGTAAATATAGTAGACACAGTATAGCATTTGATCTCTTTAAAAATAAAAAAATATTAGCATTCCATGGACTGGAACCTTTAATTAGGATACATACAAATATATAATCATATTTTTTTATTTTAGTAAATTTTATTACGGAATATTTTAATTTATTTGAGATAACTTAAACTTAATCTATAATTATTAGAAATATTACGAAAATAAAATTCATATTAGTAAAATACTGAACTATATTTTTATATGTACAACAATTTATTATTGCTACTAAAGTTTTAATAGACCTATGAAATTATATTCAATTTTACTGCGTTAATTAAATGAAAATGAAAATGGAAATGACAATTTATAAGCGCCGTAGTCAGAATTATTTAATGAAACACCCACATATAACAGAAACTCAGAACAACATATTTTGTTACAATAAACATAAATTTAGTGGTTGTTTTAATTAACATAATATATGCTTGAAAGCGCGTTTTTGAACTCACCACATACAGATCTTAAACGAGTCTCTAACATTTAGTATTTTATATACAATATGTTTGGGATTTATAGATATCGGTCTTTATTATTGAGATAAAAACCATCCGACAAAAACCATCTGTAATTGCAAAGTGCGTCTTAATCTTAAATGTAAAGAACGGTCTTTTATTAAAGAATAGATGGTATCTGATAATTGAAATTCGATGTTTATTCAATATCGTAAAAAGGTAGTTTTTTAAATAAATGATAAAATAAAAACAATTTGAGTTTTTAAATAAAAATAAAATAAAAACACATTAATAATAATATAAAACCGGATGAACTAACCATTCTGTTTTATATTATTATAATGAGACAAAAATCAAAGAGCTTACATTATGAAGCATCAACTTTGTTTAATTAATTAATCATTGAACTTTATCCGGAACTTTTAATGATAAATTGTTTCATTATATTAAAAATGTTTCATCATTCAAAATTTATTTTTTAAGTGACACGATGTCACAGATTGATTTTAATTAAATTTATTATTTATTTTTCAAACAAAGAAGTTAAGCTTGACTTTTTTTACTTATACACTAATTATATCCTACAGTAATATAAACATGTTTTAAAATGATATAATATATTTATATTTTGATAAGCCAATAAACACCTATATAGAATTCGAACCTACGGCCTCTACAAGCTCACCCCTGCCGCTCTGTCCACTGAGCAACCTTTAGCCGCTTTGTAGAGTTCTATCATTATACGTATAATTATCATCGCTTAAATTTATTCAATGAATACAGTGTCCATAAAATGGCTGCCTTGGTTTTAGACAGTTAGAAAGTTATTAATATATTAATTACTTTTTTTATGAATATAATATCACTTGCATAAAATTTTATTATTTTATGCAAGCGAAGCTGATGAATATTAATTTATTTAACAGATAAACTGTATCTGGACTCTCATTGCATAGGAATTCTCTTCGATTATAATCGAAATGACTCACCGTTGACCTGACTTCCAAGTGAGAGAGACAAAGTGAATTTGTTAAGCTTAATAATGTATTTCAAACTTCAATTGAATAATACTTCTTTATTTGAATATGTTTGTGTTTTATATTTTTAACTGTGATTAGATAAGTAATTAAAGATAAATATTATGTGACAATTTATCTAATTACTGTTAATATAAAAAAAAGGATTATCAAACAAATTAGATTAGTAACTTCTTGGCCAAAAATAGCCCACAAGCTTAATTTGTTCAAGTTACTTCTTTCTGAATCTTTGTACAACTTTTGTTCATTGTTCGTTCGGTAATTTGTGTGTTAGAGTTAAGAAAATAATGACGCTATGGCTATTATATTCCCATTATTTAAAACAAAAGGATAAGTTGTAATTTTAATGTACTGATAAAAATAATATAGTTCATGACTTTAGGTGATTATGATTTATTTTGATTAGATGTCATCTTAATATTACTTATATAGTTTTCATAATCCTCACACACGGTTTCATTCTTCTAGTTGGTTTTTGGTTAGAAAAACTTAAAATATATCAATTTCCAATAATTGTAATAAAGTACTTAGATATTATGTTTCTGTATAAATAATATGTGTATTATTAATTTTATTATAAATATAACTACAAACAGTTTTTAATCAAGTAAGTGGAAAGAATAAAAATCGTATAGTATAGGAACTCCTATTACTCGTTTGACTTCTTGCGGTCTAGAAAAGCACTCGTTAGTATCGCCTAGAAATCTAGAACACCTCATTACTTAACGAAACACATTACACATTAGTGCACCTAACTTAATTGTCTTAATATTTTATAAGTTTACCTCAAAATAATAAACTAATTAGAACCAAATCGTCTTGATTTGACTCTACCTTAACTATTATTACAAATACAAGACTAAAACATTACGAATTTAATAGTGTTTTAACATAAGATGACAGTTTTTTATAGGTAAACTATACATACATACACATATATTTGTTGGGAAACAAAGCATAACTTTTTAAAGTAGTTAAAAAGTTTTTTCAAACCTGCGAAAGATCCGCGTCTTCCCTAAGTTTCTCTGCAATGGTAGGTTTCCTATCTGCCACAACTGCGACCACCATCACTAACAATAACACATATAGTCCACCCATTTTTATTTTTTTATTTATTCACTTTATTTAACTCGCGGTGTTCATCCAGCAAGTAACAAGTTTCGCGCGGTGAGACTCGACGCGCGTTGCTAAATGCCGCGCTTGAAGGAGGCACCGACTGAGCGTTGACGTGTATATTACTCTCTCGCTCGCACACTGTGGTCACACTGGTCTTGTAGAGGTTTATTTAAAATAACGGCGATATACTGATCACAAGTTGATCATATACTATTGGTTAATTTTTAAATGGAACTGGACCTACACGCATCTTATAAAAGTCTTCTATCTGTCGTATTGTATAAGCATCCGAGTTACATATTTCTCTACACAAATAACTTGAATACATAATATACAAATAACAAAAAAATAATGTAAATAATTGAATAAGTGTCTCTATTTATTTTAAACGCTTAAAACAACCAATGAATAATTAACAATATGCTTTTAATTCTTTACCAACATAAATTCTACTTATGCCTTAAAAAAAGGAGAATTAAAATATTGCCAATGGACGCTGGCTTATTTGCACGAAGGTATTTACATAATTTGTGTAACATTAAAAACTTTTTGTGTTTGCTGAACACGAGCTTTACTTTAATTATTCAGCCATTTTGCATTAATCGAATAGTTTCGAATAAATAATAATTAGTCTTAAAATGAATTTAATGGGCCAATTTGTAATTAATTGATAAATCATTTTATGAGAATGTATGTCGCGTTATGTTATATTAATTTATTTCTATAAGATCTTCTAGAAATGTAACATAGTGATACTAAGTTAACTTAATACATTAAATTGTTATAGGTTTCTTCTACAAAAGTACTAAAGAAACTACTTCAGAGAAAGTAGACATTACCGTGACGCTTAACCTATTTAGCTCGTTAAAGAGTAATTCTTCTTGCTAGGACTTTCCAATTAACACTACCAGTCAGAATACAAGAAGATTGATATTTATAACAAATAATACTAATTAACACATATAACACATATATATGCAATATGTAAATAAAAATAAAATTTTGATAAGCAATATAAATTACAATACACAAACCAACGTATAAGATTCCACAATTCACTAGCATAGCTGTAAAACATCTTTACATTCAAAATAAAATTTAAGATAAACATTGAAACGCAAAATAATTAATATGATTAATATGAATACCTAACCCTTTAAGGCATTCGGTAACATCCTACGAAATTATTATAAAATATTCAAGATTAACTCTTCAAATAATTTAAGCCGCACAGGAAACTATTTAAAATTCGAGGCGAACGCCAGCCAATTGTTCCTTGTTTTTATAAACGGTCCCAAAATTTACCTGCGTATCTCGCGTGCCGGTGACGGGATGGTAGTAAAGCTGTTGTTATGTTAAGGTTTTATATACAATAAATAAAATACTGTTTCGCAGGTATTGAACTTGGTATTTGTCGCGCCGATTCAAATAGATTTAATTTTCAGACAAAGATCAATGATATAAAAATAGAGAATCAAAAAGAATTGAGGACTTTATTCAGAGTGATATTGGTGGAGGTTTTATTAAAACATATATTCATTTTTATGTTTCATTAGAAATAAGGTTTTGTTTAAAGATATTTTGACTTAAGTTAAAAATGTTAATAGGTTACTTAGTTAATGCGTTTTACCATCTATGACTACATTTCCTCTTTACATCCGGTAGAATGTAGTCAAGCATTAACTTTAATAGTAGAAAAATATAAATAAATGTGGTTTGTCATAGATTATGTTTCTGTAAAAACTTTTTTTATATGTCGAGACTTTTTCTTATATTTTCAGTAGTCTGTCTTTCTTTATCAGACCCATAGATTATGTAATTGTAAAAACGTTGTAGTATTCTTAGTTTTCAATAATTTGTTTTTCTTTGTCAGGATTCTAATATTGAGGCATGTCGCTGCTGTAAAAATGTTGTCCAAATCAAAATACATATTTACGTATAAAGCTAACTGTAGCGATGGATGATAATGCAATTTAATAGATATTTATAGCCTGTGGACAACAAGCATGTGACATTTTATGGTCTTATCCCTGGGGATAAAATGCGGAGCTCAAGATATATAAAACCTTTTTCATATTATAAGAAACTAGAATATGACTAAAAAAACATGCTTTATATAAGTATGAAATTTAACATTTGTGATCAGGACTCGAACTTGTGACCACTGAGCATCGAGCTGTGTATTGATGAGCATTTAATTCTAAATATGTTTACTATTTAAACGTTATATTCAAACCTATTTACAGATCAAAGTAACTTAATACATTATTGAATACCCATTCTGTTATTAATGTTGTATTAAAAATATAGTTAAAATTACAATAGAATAAAAATGATATAACTATTATTTCAAATAATAGTAACATAGTAATTCAAAGCCTATAAGTAAATGAAACAAATAGCGAGTTAATAAATTGATAGTAAAAGTATAAAAAGGTCAAAGCAGTTGTATCTGTCACTTTTCTCCCACGTTTTCTACGCAGTGAAAGTTATCATCATGAATGAAAGTAGTCGCCATATCCCAAGAGGATTCATATGAAAATGTGTATGAAAACAGAATCAATGATTAAGTTTGAAAATGTATGGCTTGAGGTATTCACTCATGAACGTTTTGGCAGTATCATATCTAACTTATTTATATTTACCGGTTATAACTTTTCTTGATATACCTGTTGGTGATAAATTATTAATTTGATAATATAATAACGTAATATATTTAACATTTATATTGTACTTTGTTTTAAATCAAATTGTAAAACAAAAGTCTAAGGCCGGTCTGCATTTAGGGAACATTTATGGGTACACGCATTTTGGCTCGCAGCCAGTCCTTGGACCCAACTAACAACTTTATTATGCATAGCCTAAATATTTGGTTTTCTCAAACAACATGACTCCCGCCAAGTTGTGCCTATGGTATTTTTATTTGAAGACTCTCTAATTTTATCAAATGTACATTTAAGGAGACCGTGAATTTATATTATTCATTTATTTATTTAATTATTTATTGCACAATATACAATATAAAGTTCAAAAGGCGGGCTTAATGCCACAAAGACATTCTCTACCAGCCAACCTTACGAAGTTCTAGAGAAGATGTTGGTAGGCGCGCAAAACATAAAAAATAAAAGAAAAAAAAGACTATTATAAGACTATATATCTAAATCTACACATAATAATTCCTAAAAATAATAAGATAATAATATAAAAGACATATAATACATACGATATATCCGACATTATACATATGAGATTACAAATATGTTTAATTTTTATAAACTAATCTCAACTGAAATGCAAGTGAAGCAAGAAGTTTTCTTATTTATTTTAAAGAATTCCACGTAGCTAAGTTTTCTTTATTTGTAATAACATTTTTGTAAAAGTAATTAACTTTTTAACTAGTACCCAGTAAAACACAGGGTTGTGTTTTTAATTCTTGAGATTAAAAAATATATATTATTACAAGTGTGCAAAGCCACTCTTGCTTCTCACAGATTTAATTTAGTAACGAAAAAAATAAGGATTGAGCTTAAAAATATTTTCAAAGCGCAAAAATATTAATTTGTGATAAGTGCATTTTCTGATGACCCACTATCGTTATTTCTAGTCAGTTTTCATAACAACAATATTGTTTATTTTTTTTTGTACATCACTAAAATATTAAATCAAAACTGACGAAGTAGTTATCAAATACTGATATTCTAGACACTGGGGTATTGATTTTTATTTGTTTAATATTAAGTTTCTTTAGTTCATTAAGTAATATAATAATGTCTTTTTGATTTGGTTAGAAGTACATCTCAACGAAAAATATATGAATTGAAAACCAAACAGTATGTCCTTTAAAATTTAGTGATATAAATGATTTTTCTCAATCTGGAAAATTACTAAAAAAGGAAATCCTAACATACAATAACATAACTTAACTTACATAAGAAAATTCTATGTGGGTTTCGAAATATACATATTTCTATGTCTAGCGATTAGGGTGGTTGCCATACGACGCTCGTCTCGAGGATTCACTATATATCTTGTTTAGTTGAAGCATGGGATTAAACGGATTCGTCGCCAAAAAGATTTATGAAGACAATACAAGACAAAAGACACCCTGTTTTGAAAACCAAAGTCTTCAAGTCAATACTGTAACAACAAGTTATTAAATAGAAATTTATATACTCGAATTTATTTCATGTTAAGACTAAAAAAAAGGTTGAAATTGAAAAAAAAAGGATCTTCTTTAGGTGAAATATTTTAAGAGTGATGTATTAAACTAACAAAATAGCATACAATTTGTTTAAAACGTTTCCTGTAAAATATTTGTAAACGATGAATAATTTAATAAATTGTTTCTAATATAACGAGGCTTAACAAAATTAAAAAGAATATGGCGGAAAAATACGTGAATCGTTCGGTTGTTCATTATGTTCAACACTACGTTCAAGCTATTATGGCGACACGAAAGTGGAAAATTGTGAACTTTCTATTCATTACTAATTTCTTTCATACTCTTTTATTGCAAAACATAAAATATTTATATTTTTTTTTACTGTTAAGTAAACACAATCATTAACATTTTTAATTAAAGATTTTTCTTAATTCATAGTCTGTTCACATATAGTACAAACATTATTAAAGTGAAACTTTTATTACATCGTCTCAAACTTTTTCGTCTGTGTGTTGCATGTCGCGTGACGGTCGGCCGCGGAGTAGGGATAAAGTGAAAGGCGCTCGTATCGATGCGGTTTTTACTAGATACATTGAAAAAATCGAATGTAAGTCACTGTTCACGTATTTTAGTTACCATAAAATATTGGTTACATTTATAAACTGTGAAATTCATGATGAAGATGGAATTGATAATAGAATGATTGAAAATAATTGAAAAACGGATCAAAATGACTCAACGATTATAAAATATTGTTGTCAGTGTTTTAATATGTGTATATCATCTAAATAATTGTTAAGTATTATGTATGTCGTACTCTAAGACACAGAGTTCAATAAAAATATTAGTTGGAGACCTAGTCTACTTTTATCATTTCCCATTATCATTCCCATTTTCTAAGTATAAAATTAAGATTGATGAAGCAATTTTTATACACTTAATGGAATATTATTCCGAAAATTTTTAGTTAAATGTCTATAATGTGAAAAAAAGTTTCACTTTTACGGTGGTTTCATAAAACCACACAAGTTTTTTAATCCTATTAATATTTATTTTATGCACTGAGTAAGATTATAAAAACATTGTCTCATCTGTAAAAATATGTGCATAAATGTCTGTGTATTTTTTAACATTGACAATCAATGAGATATAGAGAATAAGAAAAACAAGTTGTCTAGGACTAAGAAGTAAGAAATATGACATTTTATAATATTTGTACGCAGGCAAAGCTGCAACAAAGAATTAGTTATTTATTTGACTTTGTTTCATTTCAACGTACTTTTTTACAATTTCAATAACGAACTTCCTTTTGTAAGCATCCTTCTGTGTCTCTTAGATACTTTAAAATGAAATATTTGTGATAAAGGTAATTAAAGAATTTCTGAACGTATTTCTTAACAAATATATTTGACAAGTATTTCCCAATGTTGTTAATGATATTAATATAAATGAGTAATAAATTATTGAGTTTTAAATCTCCTTTTGGATATTAAAAATACTTTACCTGTATATAGTAATAATTAATTGGTATACTATGCTCGTATAATTAATAATTTAATTATCTCTGCAGTACTAATCTGTAGCATCTGACAATCTTGCTTAAGGCAGCTGATGCTTATAAACAACAAGAATATCAATCCAGGGCTGAAGAGCGGTTTATCGATTTAATAATTAGTATGCCAAAGGAACTAAGTGTTTTAAACAACTATAAAAATAATTTTAGTCTTAATAGAAAATATATGTTTCTACTTTATTTTATTATAAAAAGATATTATGCTATTGCTGTCATGATATTGATCATGCTGTTTCTTTTAAATAAGTTTATTTCAAAGATGATATTGTTTACCTGAAAGAAAACGTTAATATTAGAGATCAAAATATTATATTAAAATAATTAGCTTTGCCTGCGACTTCGTACGCGTAGATTTCGATTTTGATAAAATACCCTACCCTATAGTACCCTTTGTACTTACCAATGTATGTAAACCTTCAAACTGGTAAGCAGCAATGGTACGACAATGAGATATTATTAACTTCTTTATTTATTGACGGATTGTTAAAAAAAAAAACAAAATATAAAGTGAATTCCATGACAATATATTCCCGAAAACGGCATCCAAATCTATTAATCCGTTTCTGAGATTAGCGTGCACAAACATACAGACATAAAGACAAATAGACAAAATGAAAAAATATTGTTTGAAAATATCTATAAATATGTATAGCCATGTTAAGCTTATTTAAATTTATACAAATGTAGATTGAAAAATAAACCCATACGGGCAGGGATTCGAACCCGCGTCCTCTGGGAAAGCGTCCCGTCGGTCTACCAATTGGGTTACCGTATCGCTGTCCGTCTCGGTGAATTAAGCATTCTATATGTGACCGTATTTATCGGGATGGTGGTGACATCTATTAGGCTTCTTTCGATAATCCTAACCATTTTTTTAACTTTGTAGTATAGAGGTCGCGGATTCGAATCCCTGCCCGTATCGGTTTCTTTTTCATTCTATATCTATATATATTTGAAATATTTTTTGTTGTGTGTGAAGACGAACCTAAACACCTAAAAGAACATCTAAAAGACGAACAGGCAAAGATTTTTAAAATGCTGAAAATGGATTCTGTTAGTTATCACTTCACATCATGGTATATTATTATTATTGAATAAAATTTGCATGGTACCTATTACGTGATTGATATAAATTGACATAACTTTTTATTTCTTAACCGATTTAGATGAAATAAACGCAGATATACAAACAAACAGACAAATTGAAAAACTATTGTTTTGGGTTCTCTTGCTCTTATAAAAGCACCTATGATTTTTTTTTAAATATTTTCCATATACAGAAATGGATCAGTGACAATTTTATTATATGTATAGATTTGGAAAACAAATATGTGTTTCGTAGATGATTTTTTCTGTATGATATTATAATATTATTAATCACTGTTGATGTTTTTTAATGTAAATTTAAAGTAAAAAAGGATTCATATCATTTTATTTGTAAAAAACAGATTCTTGCACACAACAGTAGTCATCTTCACTATTAACATTAATGATAAATATAAATCATGTGTTCCGTTATTTTATAACTTTATTTATTTTTATAGAGCTATTTTTAACAGTAATATTTCTTTTCATCCACTATAAAAAACTTAAAAATATTTTTTTTTTTTACGACAATCCCTCGTAGTTACAAGTTATTATTATAGTAAAGTCGAAGTCAAATCAAATTTATTTAAACAGTAATTTATGAAAAATAAACATAAAAATCAAAGAACTTTTGCTTCAAATTCATTTTTGCTGCTTTGACATTCTTATTCATTAGAAGACGCTGTCATTAGGTACAAAGGAACACCTATTGAAAAGGGACTTAGAATCAATAATTAATTTGAAAACCGTGGTACATAGTAACTCAATGTTTGACGAGCTATTGATTTTTGCTAACTTTAAAACTGTTTGGCGAAACAAGTGTTTAAGGTAATGATATATTAATTTCTTTTTCGACTTTATTAATAAAATAAGAAAAAATAAAAATATTCCCAGATATTTACCACATAATTCCCGAAGCGTGACTATTTCATACAACCCACTCATTGACACTGCATGTGTCCTGACCGCTTCCTGATCTTGATATTTTAGTTCGGACCTCTAAAAGAATAAAAATAATATTATTATGTACTTATTGAAGTCGTTGCGTTTGGGGACCGCTTATTAAAGGAAGAAATTAAGATGCAAGTAAGTTACCAAGGCAGATAAAGAAATTATGTTAGCGAATCGTATAGTCTAAGTCCTCAATGATTAACTTCGTAAAATAGACAACATCGTCAACGTACGTAAAACGGTCCCCCGACGAAACGACTTCAATAACTTCATTATAATATAATTTTTATTCACTTTAGAGGGATTTTTCTAGCGAGGGTTTTTTAATTTTTAATTTAATTTTTTATTGTTGGTAGCTAACGTCTTCGCAGATTATTAGCATCAATGTCCATTATGTTTATAAATATACAAAACATAATAAAATAATCCATTGATCTTAATCATCAAACCATTTTAATTAATTAACCTTTATAATGTTCTGTTTTCAATGAACACGATAACTATTATATGAAGGTACAATACAAATTTATAATTCAATACCCCGTATTAATTAAGCGACATGCGGGTTAAATGCAAATAAAACTCTACCAAATCCCATGATAAAGATATATTATTGTAAAAAAAATATAAAAAAAAACTTTGTGTAACAGTTTATCAACAACAATTAAAAATGTTATTTTTGTTCTTACCGTCAGTCAAATTAATATCTTGGGTTATATAAAAATAACTTTACTTACTGCTTAAAATAATAATGTATTATTAAAAATAATTAATTAATTGAATCCTTCACTTATTTTTTTTTTTTACTTTATTTTGTCTATCTTAAGATAGATCAGATCAAGTTATATATAATGTAACTGATTCTGCTGTACATAGCATTTTATTTTCATTAACAATATTTTTTTATAGTATTAATGCTGTTGAAGTTTCAATAAGATTATTTAAGTGAAATCGTTTCGCCTGTCAAACTATCGAAACGTCAGAATCCATTAGCGCGGTAAAAACAATGTGCCCACAGACGAAGACGGAAAGAGTATATATACTTTCTATATTATCTATTCACTTGTGATGTAATTAATAGGCTTTATACTTAATTACTTGTTTATTTAACAGAATAATACACATTTAGCAAACACTTTCATAGCAGAGATGGCGGCAAGCTCGTTTTTAACAAAAAAAAACGTCTTGACGTAGTGAGAAGTTGAGAACGCGGCAATTTCAAATTACTACAACACTCTCTCCAAATTACAGCGTTCCTCATTGTAAAATGAAACAAATAATAGTAACTAACAAAAACAATAGGTTAAGTTACTCTACTCATAGTATTACTAAACAAAGTATTACAGAATCAAGTTTTATAAGTACAGTTACATTTTCCTAATACCTAATTTACTTCTTAGATATTAAAATTTACTTTTAAATAAGGGCTTAGTAAATATATCAGCCCTTTGTTCATTACTACTTATATACTTTAGATCAATATCTGTACTTTCATATTTCTCTTTAACAAACTTGTATTTAATATCTATGTGTTTACATCGTTTATGATAATTTTCATTTTTTATGACAGATATTGCACTTTGATTATCTATGTTAAGTGTTACAGAATCCTGATTATATTCATCTATATCTAACAAAAGTCTCTTTAACCAAATAACTTCCTTTGTAGCACTACAGGCAGCCATAAACTCTGCTTCAGTTGTAGATAGTGCTATCGTTTGCTGACGTTGACTGGCCCAAGTAACAGCAGCACCATTCTTAATGAATACATATCCTGTCATTGATCTTCTTGTTTCAGTATTAGCGTAGTCAGAATCACAATAACCTTCTAGTGTATTATTTTGTGAAGGTGTATAGTACAGACCATAATCACTAGTTTCTTTGAGGTACTTCATTATTCGTTTTACGGCATTCCAGTGAGTACTATCATAACCATCCAGATACCGGCTGACTAAGCTAACCGCAAACATTATGTCAGGCCTGCTGACTATAGCTAGATGCATCAAGGAGCCCACAGCTTCTCTATATGGAATGTTTCTATCTAGCTCCAATGTATTCTTTTCTAATTTGATACCTGTCTCTACTGGTGTACTGTTCCCATTGGCATTAGTCATACTAAATTTATTCAGCAATTTTTGTATATATGTGGTCTGATGTAGAAATATGTAGTTTTCTCCTTTCTCAATTTCTAGGCCAACAAAGTTTTTAGGTTCACATACTTTTATTTCAAAATTTACTTTTAAATCATCAATAACTTTGTTTAATACACTTTTATCCTTGGAAATTATTAGTCCATCATCCACATACAGTATTAGGTACACCTTACTACCATTTAACTGACCAACATAGATACACTTGTCTGAGTGACTATTGGTGAAACCAAATTTCTTTAAAACAGAATCAAATGTTTGATTCCAGCACCTGGGTGCTTGTTTTAACCCATATAATGACCTTTTAAGTTTACAAACATGCCCTTCAGGTACATCTAAACCATCTGGTGGATTCATATAGATATCTTCAGTTATGGATCCATAGAGAAAAGCAGTTTTAATATCAAACTGTATCATTTGCAAGTTATCCTGACACACTTTAGAAAGCAAAACTCTTACAGAGTCGTACCTGACAGTTGGTGAGAATGTTTCTGTGTAATCAACCTGGTGTTTCTGTGAGCAGCCCATGGCACATAACCTTGATTTATACAGTGGTCCCGATGGTGTATCTTTCACTTTGAAAACCCACTTACAGCCAATAGTTCTCACTCTATCTGGCTTCTTCACCAACTCCCATGTTTTATTCTTACTGTGTGCTTGCAACTCTTCTTCTATAGACTTTTTCCACTTATCTTTATCCACTGATGACAGAGCCTCTCGGTAAGTTATTGGAGTATCATTTTCTTCGTGTTCTCCACCTTGACAGAGGTAAGTATTAGTTTCATATTTTCTATTTCTATTTCTAAGTGTTATATTACTAGGTCCACTAATATTTATTTCTTTTTCAGGTACATATGCAGGATCATCATCGGAGAAGAATGTTTCTTCTTCATCATTATCGGATAATGTTACAGATGAGTTATTTAACTCTCTTGTGCTTTGTTTGTTAGCTCAACAGATTCATCAATGTTCTTTGTTTCATCAGCACATATTTTAACATTATTATTATTTTCTGTTAGCGGAACCATACAATATTTTCTTTGTACAGAATTTTCCAGAAATACAACATCTCTACTGATAAGAATTTTTCTTGTTTTAGTATCTAATAGTCTGTAACCTTTAGTGACTTCTGAGTAGCCAATAAATATCATTTTTCTTGCCTTAGGATCCAGTTTTTGACGTTTAGCATCAGGAACATGAACCATGACTTCACATCCAAAGATTCTAAGGTGCTTCAAATTTGGCTTCTTCCCGGACCATAACTCCTCAGGTGTAGCGTATGAAATGGATCTTGTTGGACAGCGGTTCGTTATGTACGCAGCTGTCGCCACTGCTTCAGCCCAGTAGTGTTTCTGTAAATTAGCATTAAGCAACATACAGCGAGCTCTCTCAGCAACCCATTTTGTTGTGGGGTATATGGATTAGAAGTTTCATGTATAATGCCACAATTTTGCATGTATTCAATAAACTCGTTACTTAGATACTCTCTTCCATTATCAGTTCTTAATTTCTTTATTTTACATTCAAGTTGATTTTCCACAAATGCTTTAAATTCTTTAAATTTATTAAATACTTCAGACTTGTTTTTAAGTAAGTAAATAAATACTTTCCTGGTATAGTCATCCACAAATGTGAGGAAATATTGCGCTCCTCCAACTGATTTCACCTCCAGTGGCCCACAGATATCAGAATGTATAAGTTCTAGAGCTTTCTTAGCACGAGAACCTTCCTTAGGAAACGGCAGCCGGGACTGTTTTCCTTTTTGACAAAATTCACATATCATATCCAGCTTATTGTCAGTAAGCTTGACACCTTCTGCACATTTGGAGAGTTTGTTCAGATCAGTCATATTGAGATGAGCCATCCTTTGATGCCATAAGTAGCTGTCACTTTCCTTTGTATCACATGCATATGCTTGTGCACTACTTAAGTTCAGACGATACATGTTATTCACTAATTCACAATCTACTACTTCTTTTTGAGATTTGTTGAATATTTTACAGTCATTGTTACCAAACTGTACAGAACATTCTTTCTTTATCAGCTGACTCACGGAGAGAAGATTGCTTGCTAACTCAGGCACATACAACACATTGGTTACTTGTATGGTTTGTGTTTGTCCTTCACTATTACATATAGGCAGATCTATTTTTCCACAGCTCTTCACTTTAAGCATTTTATCATCAGCAATACGGATGCTTGTAATTGGAGGTGATGATTCATCGTATAGCCAGTCCTGCCTCATTGTCATATGCATGGACGCTCCTGAATCAACAAACCAGCTCTTACTGTCATTTGCTGCACTGGATGCTGAGAACATAGCGACATATCCAGTTTCTTTGCCTTGGTCCTTTTTCTTTGTTTTGCAATTTTTACTTATGTGACCATAACGGTTGCATTTGAAACAACGGGGACCTTTATTAAACTTCGGAGAACTATTAGAGTCCTTTTGTTTATATTTACTTGACTTACTTGCATACAATGCTACTGACTCGGAGCTCTTTATTTCTTGTAAGAGCTTAGTCTTTACAGAGTCTGCTGTAATCGGCACACCAGAACTTTCGAGGGCCATCATCATTGGCTTGTAGACTTCGGGTAATCCAGCAAGGAGTAATGTACCCAGCCACTCATCATTGATGTCAAATGATATGTTTCGAAGTTTATGTGCTGCACTCATTATTCTGTTAACGTAATCTTCAACATTTTGACAATTTTCTAACGTCGTTGTAATCATATCTCTCAATAAGCCCACGCGTCTTGTCAACCCTTTGTCGTCAAAAGCTTTTTGTAAATTGGTCTACACTTCTTTTGCCGTTTTTGCCTCTTGTATATGTATGTAATTCACTGAGTCAACCAACAATATAATTTTTGCCTTTGCTTTCAGGTCGATCTTTGAATCAACAGGTTCGCCTTTATTTTCGATACAGCACCAGAGGTCTTCATGTTGTAAATACGTCATCACGGCAAATCTCCATGTATTGTAATTATCTCGACCACTTAACTTTTCGATAAGAGTCATTGTATTTGAAGACATTTTGTATAAAAAAAAATATTTTTCTACACAAACCACGCGGCTTTAGGTTATGTCGTGTCAGTTTTAATGACCGTCGACTTTGTATATCGTTATTTCAATGATATTACTTCTCACTGATACTTATTACAAACAGATTACGTTCTGGGCCCATAACCTGATGTAATTAATAGGCTTTATACTTAATTACTTATTTATTTAACAGAATAATACACATTTAGCAAACACTTTCATAGCAGAGATGGCGGCAAGCTCGTTTTTAACAAAAAAAAACGTCATGACGTAGTGAGAAGTTGAGAACGCGGCAATTTCAAATTACTACAACAACTTGCTATTAGATATAGGTATATATTATACATATTCACTTGCTATTATTTTCGGGGTTAAAAATGTTATACTTTGTCTTGCCATAAATATGGCAACAATATATTTTTTTTCAAATTGCAAATAGCATTTATTACTTTTAATAGTACAGTTAATACTTAGTGTGTTGGTTTAATACACAAATATAAAACAATTAAAAATATAAAAAGCTTATTCGAAGTGGTCCCCATTGGCTGCAATACAGTCCTTTAAACGTTGAGGCCAGTTATCAATAGAAGCACGCGCTCTTTCCATGGGGAAATTCTTCACTGACAATCGTATGGATTGTTTTAGGGAAACTCCAAATTATCATTGCGTTTAGAGCAAGTTGTTCTATCTATAACTGACCATAAATCATAATCCAGCGGATTAAGATCGGGACTAGACAACGGCCACTCTTCAGCTCTGATTAAGTCTGAGAGCTTTACGATCCGGCGACAAGTGTTGCTGGTATAACCATACTTGGTTATTCGACATGTTGTTATTAAGGAGTTTTAACTAACTTCTCAAGAATGGTATCTTGATACACTTGTGCCGATGTTTTGATACCATTTTCACAAAAATATGGCTCAAAAATATGGCTCAAAAATATGCACTCCTTCATAGCTAACAGCCCACCAAACCATCACTGAAGTCGAATAATGCCCACGTCGCACTCTGTCGAATAATTGGGAAGCCTCCTTAGAGCTTTGAGCAAAAATACGGCCATTTTGTTTGTTAAAATATTACTCAATTGCAAAAAAATCTCATCCGTAAATAAAATTCTTCTGTGACCTCCCTTTGCATTCCGCTTCAATAGTTGTTTCGATTTTACCACCCTTTTTATCTTTAACCATTAACTATGGACGTTCTTTTTTTGTCACATTTCCATGGACCTGAGGACTCAGAGACATCTATATTTCAGGGTTGATTTTATTACAAGATACTTATATATTTCCTGTTTTTTTTAATTTTTATTTCTTAAGTATAGGTATCAAAATAAAACAAATATTTGTGTTATTTTTCAAAATATATTTATTTCTTTACCTTACTAAGCAATTAAACATTCTAAGGCACTTTCAGTCTTAATTTTGCCAGAGATCAATTAAAGGAACAAAATTCATTAATTCTCAAGTATTTTAAAAAATCAACTTAAATATCTTCAAATTTAAGGTATATCAAAAAAAAAAAACAAGTTATTTACTTCTCGAAATATAAGAAAAAAAGTCTCACAGGGGTTTAATATATGAAACATTATTGGCAGTCATCGCACTACGGTTTGGAACATTGTAGGCAAATCACTTGCTTGCAACTTGTACAAGCGTAGTTAGTCTTTCATTTTAGCTTTGGTGGACAAAGGCTACATATTTTTAGTTTTACAACACTAACTTTCAAATAAGATTAGATCTCTCGTCTCAAAACTCTTGTCAATGTTAGTTTTAATTCCATATGCAGAACATAGAGCTCGTCGTTTCATATGAGAAACGACTAGACTCCGTGCTAATTTCTAAAGAAAATCTCTCTCGACTTCCTTGACCTAAGATTAGTTATGTAAAATGTAAGCATCGACACCACATAAGTTGAGAATTCTATAGAAAACAACAAGAGAACGACTTCAGTAAGTACATAAAAAGATTATTTTTATCCTTTTTAAACGTATTTTTGTATGGGGGTTTTTCTAATTTTTAACTATTGTTTTAATGGAAATTTTTAAACATTATAAGAAGAGAGAGTGAGTTAAAATGTCCTTGAAAGTTGTAATTAAAATACATTTTTAATAGTATAAGATTGTTATAAACATACAGTCGTTATAAACAGTTTTTTTTATATTTCAGTTCAATATACGTTCACTATCATAAGCAGTTATTTACATCCTAATTTTGATGTAAATACGGGTACGTACGAGAACATTCAGTCCGAAGAAATCGTACGTCTTTTTGAACCAACTAGTAGAATAAGGAATCGGAAGAATCTTTAATTCTATTTTCTTACTTCATTAAATATATCCAATTGGATCGAGAATAACTGACTTCATTATTGTTTAGTATTTTTTTTGAAACAATTTGCTACTACAAATACATAAATAACTATAACATAAAATTTATTTAGCATAACAATAATATTTTCAGAGTATATTTGAGGACAAAGTATAATAGGACGGTATATGATATATACTACATCGTTGGAGTCTTGTGAAAAGGTCGGAAGAAGAAGAAAAAGAAATTAAAACTAATAAGCTATATTTTAAAAATATTATATAACCTTAGTCACAGCAATAATAAACAATATTGTTTTTAATTGGACATTGGATGTTTAATTTAAGGAGGAGTTACTCTGAAATGTGATTAAATATATTTGTTATGAGTTGCTTAAGTATAGAGTAAATCCTAAACTTACTACAAACTAAAAGAATAAAAAAGTTAACTAAAAGACTCTAATACTTATTGTGGAGAACAGAGTACTTTGTAAGAATTTTATTTGAATGCTTTTTCAGTTACAAAGATCTAAATCATATTATTTTTTTAATAAAATGTGTTTCATTTATAGACTACACATAAAAATATTCCTTAGATATCTACATATTACTCAGTAACACAGTTCATTTAAATTTTATAAGGAAAGTTAAATGTGCAGTTTTATTTTTTATATGAGTTAGTCGTGTACGACCCTGCCGTGTGTTTTTAGTTTTTGTTAGTTTTAGTACGAATATATTTTTATAACAGGTTTTTGGCTGCGCCGGAACTATGTAACTAGAATAAACTATTTTCGCAGAAACTGAATATTGAAACATGCATTTGATATATAACGGAATATCGCAATAACAATATTACAATTTGGATAAATTATTTAACAGGAAAATCTTAAGAGATCTTAGTAGCTAGGATTTACTAAAGAATCAATTTGTTAAGAGATTCTTGAATACTTAAGAAAACATTGAGAATGATAATTCAATCTACTTATCTACTTTAAAACACACACACACATACGAGTAAACTACAATGCAACTATATTAACGTGAGCTGCATTTCGTTTTCATTATGCGGAAAAATAAAAAAATGGTCACATTGTTGTGCTTTTAAGCTTTTAACTAAGTGTCGTTGCCGGTATTTATCTTTTCCAAGTTGGATTCCTAGTAAATCTGTTAATTAAGTTTTCCAACAGTACATTGTTGTTTTAAATTTCTATTCTTATTTTTATTAAAATGTTTATCCGTAAAAACGTTTTCATAATTGAGGAAATAAATAAAAATATACATGAGCAAGAAGAACTATCCATTCGTCGTATATATTTCAGAAAATAAGTTAATTAATTTAAAAGATCTGAGGTGCAGCATTATTAAAACGCATAAAATATTAGATCTCAAAAATATTTTAATATGTATAAAAAATAATTTAAAATCGTTGTGAAATGTTCTCAAAGGTTTTATTTAAAAAAGTCTATTTCGTGGATAGGAAAGCTAGATAAAACTACAAAGGTTTTTTTAAGTATATCAATTTGGTAAAGACTTTATTTGTTATTCTTATGCTTCTTTAATTTTTATGAAAAAAATATGTATTAAAAAAAATATGAAAAAAATATTTATATCGAGCACCAAACTTAAATAATAATATAAGATTTTTTAAAACAACCATAACAAATACTTATATAAGAGACAGATATTTGGGAACTTCCCTACTGATTTTAATCCAAATGAGTTTTGTGTTGGAAAATACAATATGCGACAAACTCGTACCCAAATGTGTTAAAAGCATTCATAAATTACTTCTTGCAGAGAGGGCCTCGAGCAATACACGTTTTCCACTAATGGTCTCACATGTTTGATTTTTTCTATAAATTTATTCATCGGTTCAAATTAATTTATTTAAACGAATAAGCAGATAAATATATATGACATATTTCAGTTTTGGACTAAATGTCAAACCAGTCGCAAATCAAGTTGAACCAATTGTCGTATGAAGAATTGGAAGACCCACAAATTCATTTAATTACACGAATAAGGACAAGGACACGCGATCATCAGCATCATTAATTTCTTTTTTATATTATGAAGTAAATATTTTATAAATTATTAAACACATAATTCATTTAAATACATACGATTTGTATAAATGATTAATATAAAATCATAGTATCATTTACTTAACAAATTTAGCAAAAAATATAAAGACAAAAATTATTAATGACAAAAAAATAAAATAAATATTGAATGAAAAATATACCGATAACCAGCGACCTATGTGGAAGCGTCCCGTCACTCTACCAATTGAGCCACTGCACACCGTCACCCTATATATATTTAAATAAGATTGACATTATTTTACATGTTTATTATATAAAAAAAATAAAAATATAATCAAATATAAATGACGATAGGCATATGGTAAACATCTAGCATGTTCACTACAAACTTCCATAATTAACTGTTTTTCTGACAATAATAGTAGACAATTAGAAGGTAAGATAAATAGTGATAATAAAGTGAATATGTACTGCCAAAAACTCTGATATACTTTTTTACTATAATTTTTTGATATCTGTTGAACATATTTATTTTGACATTGATAGAATATATGTTAAAAACGTTGGTATATTATCTCGTTAAGGTCAACAGTCTATTAAAAGTTTTTGTTTTTAAAGTGTTTAATAAGATTTTATTATGATATTAGTAAACAGCATTTGGCTTTTCTTCTAAAATACGTCTTTTCTAAGTTCTTTCATATATTTTTTTCCTGTTGCTCATAATATTTTTATTTATTATAATAAATTCAAATTTCTTCTCCAGACGAAAGAAGTCCTTCAAACGTCTAGACTTTCTATAGTATTAAAACTCATATTGTTTGTCGTACGTTGTATTTTCTCACTGAGCAATATATTACAAAGTAAATGTAAACAAACGTTTTATATTGTTCAACCTGCAACAAAAACCTTAAAATATATGTGTCGTATCTGACGGAACACCATAAAAAACGAACATTGACTAACTTCATAAAAAAAAACGTAACAAACTTAGTATATTTTTTTTATTCATATATTTAATATAAAATGTTATTTACTAACTTTTGTTGCTGAGAAAAAACATATTCAAACATCAAAGACAAGCTTAGTACTAACGCAACATGATTCTTCAAAGTCAAAAAGCACGCTAGGTACCGTTCGACAAAAATAATTGAAACTAATAATACTAGAGATCAAGTATTTATAAAAGTATATTCATTTCTATATTATGAAGAATATTATATAATATATGTCCATCCACCTATCATTATTCCAATTATTTGGGTTTGGCGAAATATATCTAGCATATTTGAAAAGATTTAGGAATGGTTGTCGGACTGAGGTCAACCCTCCTTGGGAATGCGTATTAGTGGAATTTTGTCCACCTTTAGCATAAGTGTTAAAGGATAGTATCTACTTTTATTTTGGTCCCTTAGTCGGGTCTTATAGCACCCTCGAGATATAAGGCAGCCCTACTCGGAACCACCCTCTTACGGCACTATATGTTTTGTTTTCAAAATATATAATTGGTAATGTTCAGCTGCAATCACTTAACTACATCCGGTATGTAGCTTAGCTCAGTAGGGATGGTACTTAAAACCTTCTAGTGAAATAACTATTACCGCTTCATAACGTTCAGTGAATGAAAAAAACTGTATGTTGAAACCGAAAACACATAAAAAATCAATAACAACATTCACATATTTTATTAATTCTGAAGAAAAAGCTTAAAAATCTAATTTAAAATAAAAATAACGACATTATTAATAACAAAATAACAAAATAAGTACATACCTCGATTGAAATTTTCGTTTTTAGTATTTCGATGCAAAAGACCGTACAATTCCTTGACTTGAACTAAAATCCTCAGTAGGATTTATGACAAAGATGGAAAATGTCTTTTACTTTAAAGATATTTGTAAAGTCAAAGAAAATATTTTATTAAGACATTTTTACGAAAACAAGAAAGTTTTTATATAAAATATATTATACCTATTTTACTAACGAAGTTATTTTCTTTTGCAAAATAAAAGCTGTGCATCGAAACAAAACAAAAAAAAATACGAACAGCATTTAATGATCTTATTAAAATTATCTTTGTAAACAGAACAGCGAATTTATTGTACAAATTAAAAATTAAAAATATAAACACTGATTTAATAACTAAATTTATAGAAACTAAAATAATAAAAATATAATCTGTAATATCATGTTAAAATATTTACTTAAAAAGAAGTAAATATTATTAATAACAATATGGACATTAAATTGTTGTAAGTGCTATTTGTTATTTAGTTCATAAAACAATTATATTAGTGTATATATTTTTCTTTAATGAATATTAATAATTAAGAATACCATAATTCTAACATCTTTAAAACATAATATCTTACAATTAAATACATTTTAAAAATAGTGCAATAAAGCTCACTTTTAAACCAGCGGCGGTATAAAATTGAATCACCTGTTCAAATTCCTGAGGGATTGAATTACACAAATCGTTTTAGCGAGTGCCAACAAACTTGAATAAACACGTGATATTTCTTAGATTTCATGTTTAGTTAGTAAGTGATATTACGCTTTTAAACATTTTAGAATAAAAATATTATTTCCAAAAGCAAATGTATAATTTTTGAATATAACACTTTTGTTATATTCAAAAATTATTGTTACTATTTCAACTTCAACTATAGAGGTATAGTTATTATAAAAATAGCCCAAAAAAAACACAAATAGTTAAGAGTGTCAAAACTATTTAGCATCATGAGTATAAGATGTAGAAGTTATTGTAAAAAAAACTCTACCGACTGGCTTATTTTAAAATAAACCATTTCTCATTGTACGGTATTTTTTATCGAAGGGTCCTTCCAAATAAGTGTCATACATTTTTAAATAGCTGTTTAATTATTTATTTATTTTTAAAATAAATATTAATTTAAAAAACTTAGCTCCTCTAGCTTTCTAGGTGTTATCCCAAATCGACAGCTTAAAACTGCTTCCTGTAATATTTGACGGTGTTTAAGTGTCATTTATATAAGAAATTTGGGTGTAATTTTTTATTACAATCTATTTTTATTACAATAAATTGCAGAGCTGAACAGATAGATTTTTGCTTCCGTTGCTTCCTTTTGAAGATTCGAGTAAATTTCTGCCAATTACAGACCTATCGCCATTACCTCTCTTCTCTCCAAAGTAATGGAGAGCATCATCAATAAACAGCTCCTAACCTACCTCGAGGATAACCAGTTGGTCAATGACCGGCAATATGGCTTTCGCCATGGTCGATCGGCTGGTGATCTTCTGTTGTATTTTACACACCGTTGGGGAGCTGTTATTGAAAGCAAGGGAGAGGGTCTGGCAGTTGGTTTGGATATGGCGAAAGCCTTTGATCGTGTATGGCACAGGGGGCTTCTTTCGAAGCTACCTTTCTATGGGCTTCCCGAGAGTTTATGCAAGTGGATCACCAGCTTCCTCACTGGGCGGAGCATACAGGTCGTTATCGACGGTTTTTGCTCGGACCCTAAGGCCGTGAACGCTGGTGTACCCCAAGGCTGCGTGCTGTCCCCAAATCTGTTCCTCCTGCACATCAATGATATGCTGGATATCTCCAACATACATTGTTATGCGGATGACAGCACTGGGGATGCGGTATATTCCGGCCGTGCAGGTCTCTCTCGGGAAAACGTTGACGAGTGCCGAAAGAAACTTGTGTCTTCTATAGAGACTTCCTTGGGACTGATCTCTAAGTGGGGTGAACTGAACCACGTACAGTTCAATCCCCTGAAGACACAAGTTTGCGCGTTTACCACTAAGAAAACCCCATTTGTCGTATCACCGCTCTTCGAGAGCATTCTCCTCATTGCCTCGCCAAGTATCAGAATACTGGGTCTCGACATTTCGAGCCATTGTCAGTTTCGTGGTCATCTGGAGAGCAAGGCCAAGTTGGCCTCGAAGAAATTGGGAGTGATTAATAGAGCGAGGCAGTATTTCAAACCTGGCCAAAGACTTGCGCTCTATAAGGCGCAGGTCCGGCCACACATGGAGTACTGTTCTCATCTCTGGTCCGGATCACCCCAATATCAGCTTCTACCATTTGACCGCGTACAACGGAGAGCCGTCCGGATTGTCGGGGACCCGGTGCTCTGCGAACGGCTGGACTCTTTGACATTGCGTAGAGACGTGGCCTCTTTGTGCGTCTCAAATGTTCCGAAGAACTATTCGATCTGATGCCTGCCGCCGAATTTCATCACCGCACAGCGCGCCATCGCCTCCAATATCACCCTTACCACCTGGATGCGTGGCGATCCTCTACTGTGCGGTTTTCAAGGACATTTTTCCCACGTTCCACTCGTTTGTGGAACGAACTCCCTTCGGTGGTATTTCCAGATCGATACGACATGGGTACCTTCAAAAAAGGCGTTTACTCCTACCTACATGGCCGGCAACACTCCTGTAAATCCTCGGATGTTGCAAGAGTTCAATGGCGGCGGTGATCACAAGTCATCTGTAACCCGCCAGCTCGTTTGCCCTCCTCTTACATAAAAAAAATCAAATTAAACCAAAATTAACCTTTCTCAGTTTATCTATATTTTCACTTCTAACTTGTAACTTGGTATCTTGATATTATCTTATAAGAGCACCTAAATAAACTTTAGGAATTACAAAATCGATGTACTAAGTTTAAATTTGATTTGCGCAAATGTGACGAAGTGTCACTATTTTGCAAAATCTACTACTCTACTCTACTAGTTTCTACACAGATTTCTTTGTAATCCAAGCCAATCATCTCTGGGTTTTTTTGTCTTTATATTTTCGATTCGATCATTTTCCTACAATTTTCAAAAAACCAGCAATAACTTTAAAAATATATACTTTTTATCATACCTTAAGCGGTGGTATTTCTTTTGTATTTTAATTATTAATAATTACCATTATATTAGTATATAAATATTAATCTCTATTGATGTGTTATTATTTTTGTTATGAATATTGTATTTATTATTTAAAATTATTCTGTGTGTTTGTGTATGATATTCATACATAGAGTATATCTATATATATATCAGTTGTAGATCTGTCCCCGTTCCTCTTGTTTACGATACTATCCTTTGATGTTGAAGTTTCCTATAATAGGTCGTTTATATATATTTTATATTATTGCACAATAAATGATAAAAATATATTTATAAAAAATCATAAATTATACGGTGTTATAAAATCATTTTTCTCCACAGCCGAAAAGTTGGATCAAATGGCTTGCAAGCGCTGAGATTTATGACTATAACGTAAACTTCCTTTAAACTATAGAATTAGAGTAATTAATGCTTAGTGAAGTATGGTATGATATTACAAAGTTATTTACTTGTTTTGTGTATTTATATAATATATAAATTTCTGTTTATCTGGAGTAATAACTAAAACATTATAACCGTTTCAAGTATTTATTGAATAAATAATAAGTATTTGTACAATACTAGTTATTGAAGTCGTCACAGAACGTGACGCTAAACAAAAAGTGCTGAAAGGATATCAATTACAAGATAATTGATTTAGGAGGTTGAAATATTTAAGTAGTTTTGGTATATTTCATTAATAAATGTATAAAAGAAAATGTTTTGTTAAAGTATCATTTATCTAATAATTCTATTTCATAGGTAGTACTACAATATCTGAATTATTTTGTTTTTATAGTTATAGGCTTTCACTAATTAAATTTTAATTAAGTCAGTTAGAAACCAGATCTATGCGACTGAAATAGAAAAACCTTTACCGCTTAACCAATAATTTTTACTCTTCAGTTAAAGTTTCCACAGACAGACTTCAGATTACATGGCTTTTAACTAGATTTCGATGCATTGAAGAGTTTTCTAGAAAGTACTGATCACAGCTCCCACAATTTTCCAGAATATTTCTGTACCTAATACGTTTTAAGAAAAATAATATCATCATACAAAGGTTATTATGTATAATATGATATATATATATTATGATATTAGATGTTGGTCTGCTTATCTGTTTGTTTGTTCACTCATTATGCAAGAACAATTGGAAAGGTTTTAATACGATTCTGTGTGAACTTAATTTACTATCTTATTAAAAATATGCAATATTTTTATACCAAATAACTAATTACAGTATTTTTTATGCCTACTTTGAAAGTTACTAGTAAGGGTTTTTCATATTGACATTAATTTTATTTATTTATTTATTTATTTAGTCTTTATTCCCCAAAACTACTTTGTGTGTAACATAAATTATCATCATAATGCTTAATATAACTTGTACCATTTTATTTCATTTTCTTATTCACCATTCAGTTTTTTTGCTAGTAAATTTCAATTGATTGTTCCATCGAGTTTAGTAAATATTATTTATTAGTAAATATTTTATAAATAAAATAAACCTAGAAAATATAGTGAAATTTACGTTTATTTTTATTATTATGATGATGTTTAATCATAAATAATCATCTTTAAACCGATTAAAAAAAATATGTATTTATCATGATGGCTCAATACATTTAAAAATATTATTGTCAATTGTCTAAATTATATTTATATTTAGTAACATATAGTCTTGATTACAGTACCTATATAGAGATACAGGCATTTATATAATTTTTAATATTCACTCTGTAAACATAAAACTGAATGTCTCTTCATTCAGTTTACAGAGAATATAAAAAAAGAACGAACGACGAAAATACTGTATTAATTTTACCTATAAAAATATACACCTCAATAGCTATATGGGTAGCAGCTTCCTAAATTAAAGCAGTAAGAAAGTCTAAATAACTCTTGTTCAACAACAACAATAAAAACAACATTCTATTGATGATATCAGACCATCGTAATAGTCCAAGCAATAGCATGTTATTTGAGTTACTATTTACTTTTCCAATCCAAAAATATGGTTCTTCAAACATTAACGCAAATCTAAAATATTATCATTTCCTAAAGTTTTAAGACAAACCATACCTAATATTTCGTTACGACTAAGTGTCTTACTTATCAACAACTATGAACACTTCTGATATTGAGTTTTATAACAAAGTTTGTAGTGACTGAAAGAAATTACATGATAGTAAAAACAAAGTTATATTTCAAGTAAACACACAGATTAATATTTTTTTTTTTAATAATAGATTGATTATAATTGATTGGTTAATGTATATTTTTCATAATTTCTAGTGTTCGACAAATTAATTGATAGGCTTAGTGCAAATTCTTAAGTACGAAATAAATAAAATGTTTGAAATAACTTTATCATCATTGATCAAAGAATAAAAAACGTCGTATATACACTTATACATATTAAATATATTTCTATTGTTTTCTTTTAATGGAAATCGATTTTAATAGCTTCTTAAGGCTATTAGTTATTGTCTTTACGCATTCCAAGATTGCGAAAAGATAAGAAATTCAATTTGAAACAATTGAATAAGCATACGA
Source organism: Napeogenes sylphis (assembly GCA_959347405.1). Lineage (NCBI taxonomy): Eukaryota > Metazoa > Arthropoda > Insecta > Lepidoptera > Nymphalidae > Napeogenes > Napeogenes sylphis. The sequence goes on along the minus strand of OY365788.1, from coordinate 14,916,738 downwards.
AAATTTTAAATGAAAAATATATAAAAATGATGGCTTTTTTTTGTTTTGCATAATTAATAACCGACAAAATTTCATTGAATAATCGCTTTTTCAATATATGTTAAGATCTTAAGAAGATAATATATTAATTATAAATAAAATTTACCTGAATAAGGACTCATAAGGTAATTATTCACTAATAATACAACAATGTGGAACTGATAAACAGAATAGATAAATAGAACGTAGAAATGTTAAGTTTTTATCACATTTCTATTAACAGTTCATTATTAAGGTAACATTTTTATCATCATAGTATTTTTTCATTTTTTTGTATTTTTATGTCTAAAAAAATTAAAACTAATCAGAGTTTAGTTATTAGAGATTTTCATTTATGTTTTAATATACCTATGAAACTGTTGTTTCAACTTCGTATAGTTTAATAACAAAACGTTTCAAAGTTGTTAAAGTTAAAGCCATTTAAAAATAGGCATATAAGAATAGACACTCATTCATTAAAAATATTTGAATTTTGTTATTATTCATATTTCATTTATTTTACCAATTTAAATGAGGTAAAGGCTTATTGTACACAATTTAAAAATAATCTTAATTTTTTGTGTAACATACATTAACGATCTAGAAATGTATGTACGCATAACGCAACACGTGGTAAAAATCATTACATACTCCAAAAAAAATATATATATTACAATGTAAATTTATAGTTAAAGTAGCTTACCATTTTTAGTATTGTAACTTTATTATATTTACTATATTTTTCGTTCCACCTTGTTAACAATAATTATTTATTCATAAACTACGAATAAAATACTGAGAACAAAACTTTTGATATTACATAGATTACTCATTAGGTTTTACAGAAAATAGTTCATTGTAGTTAACATGACAAACGAGGCTTCTATCTACATAATGCAAAAAAAAATCTATATTTCCGAAGTAAAGATTGTATTGGTGAAACAGCTTGGCAGACATGATCCACTTTTAAGAAAACCATCTCTGTGAAGAAAAGGTTTTATTTCTTTATAAAAATCATACCTTCTCTTTATCTACTATATAAAATGTTTTAAAAATTAACGCATGGAAGATATCCGGCATATTCGGGATGTATATGCCTTCTATGTAAAAAAACTATTAGACAATATTAGTAGCACATGTTATTTATATCTTACATATTCTATAACATAAAATATGAAAAATTCTCACCACTAGAACATGAATGGACTTCAGTTTAATACATGCCTGTAGATAAAGATTTCATATTGAAAAACAAAGGGAGACGGAGGAAAAATATGATCAAGTGTCAAAGAAATTTAAAATCTTTTTAAGGATTCGTAATCAAACCGGAGACCGTAATAAACCAGAGACCTATTGCTCAGACTTCGGTTCGTGTGTGTATGTCTCTAGGGCTGTATTTCATGAACCGTGATAGCTAGGCCGTTGATCCTTTCATAGATAATGTATTTTAGTTGTCGCTATAACAACAAGTACTAAAAACAAAATAATATTAATATTTATTTACAGATTTTAATAATTGCAACAGATAGGCCGTTCAGTTTTAGACTGATAATTAAGTTATATATATATATACTTTAAAAGTAAATAAATAAATAAAAATAAAATAAATATCTCAGGAGTTCCTCTGCAACAAATGTGACTCTTTAGCCATTTTTTATAAATAATAGTACGGAAACCATTGCACGCGAGTTCTACTCGCACTTGGCCGATTTTTAACTTTTACGGGTCAAAAAAACTTCTCTGATTTCTGTCAAAATAATATTTAAATTACTTCATTTTTTACCACACGCCATAAGAAGTGGTTGAAATATCTATCGAAATACAATAATGATTTGAAATGTACTTATAAAAATGCTTTGGTATGATTTAGTTTCTTGTGAATATATAATTCGCTCACAATTACAGTCATCAGAGAATAACCAAGAAAAAATCTAAAAATGATTATTTTTTTTAAGATATTAATTTTATGTTACCTTTTAGTTTATATTACGTTAAACAGACATTTTTTAAGGTATTTTGGACTTCTGTGTATTTTGTGTTTTTGATTTAATTCAATTTTGAAAATATCTTTAAACATGAAAAACATGTTTGAAAAAAAGGATGTTCTGCTATTGTAAAAACATTTTAAAAGTATTGTATTGAACTAACAAAATATTATACAATTTTGTTTATAACGTTTCCTGTTAAATATTTGGAAACGAATAATGTTTTATTAAATTGTTTCTAATATAACGGAGCTTAATAAAATAAGAAGAATATGACGGAAAAATACGTCAATCGTTCGTTACGTTATTGTTACGTGTACAGAGTACGTGTAAAATGTTTACTGTGTTGTAAACACAATGATTACTAATATGTATTAAGTAATAAAAATCTTAATTACTAAATAAGTAAGAAAAATCGTGAATATAATTCACGATTTTTTAAATTCATACCATTCATTAACATAGTACGCACTTTATTTAACCATACCGATGTTTTTTTTAGGCGAATATATATATGTTATACAACATTATAAAAATATTTGTCTTCATTTTCTCACTTATAAAAGCTTTCATCAATTTGACAATCAGTGAGAAAGGATTTTTTAAAAATCAAAATTCATAATGTGGGTTACATTCAGAAGAATAACAAGTTGTATAAGAATCAATAGAAGAAATAGTAGTAGCAGAAGATATTAGTATATGGGCAAAACTGTAGCAGAGATGTAGTTATTTAATCTGACTTTGTTTCATTTCAACGAGCTTTTGTATTTTTTGCAATTTCAATAACGAACTAACTTCCTTTTGTGGAACTTACTTTCCTGTCTTTCAGAGATACTCCTTGTTACAAAATGAAATCTTCTAACAAAGGTAATTAAAGAATTTGTGGACATATTTCTTAACAAATGTCTTTGACAATCATTTTCTAACATTGTTAAAGAATTTAATATAAAACATATTATAAATGAATAATAGTTGTAGTTTAAAAGAATCGTAAAAACGCTTTTAAATTAATTTAGTTAATATAAATAATTTTATTACGCATTGTAGATAATTAATTAATTATTTAATTATCTCTGCATTACTAATCTGTAGTATCTACCAATACTGCTTAAGGCAGCTGCTGCTTATAAACAACAAGGATATCGATCTTGGGTTGAAGAGCGGGTTATCGATTTAATAATTAGTATGCCAAAGTGATAGTTATAGATAGATAGATAGTTGTTGATAGACTACAAATTTAGTTTTCTTTGATAAGTAAAACAATCGTGTGTTATACTAAGATATATATTATAGACAAAGTTATTAACATTTGATGGCATGTGATCTGTGGAAAACGATGAAATAAATGATTTTCATTTAAGTAAAAAAATCTATATAATAATAATATTGTATTCCCAACTACTTTTTTAAAAAAGTTTATCTCAATTTTTTTTTACCCGAGGGTCAACGTTACAATCAGAAATCAAAATATATTGTGTTTCAAATATTTGATCAAAAAAGTTTGTTTTAAAATAAGTAATTCTCATTATTTTTTATTTACAAAAAATCTACGTAAATCACTGTTGATATATTTTTTCCAACATAATTTTATGTAAAAAAAGACCTTCATATCATTTAATTTGTAAGTAACACAATCTATTAGAATCATTTCTAATGCACACCGCAAAATCATCTCCATTGTTCATATGAATTAGAAGTATAACTCATGTGTTCCAGTTTATTTTATAACTATATAAATAATAAATAAAAAGACAAAAACACAAATTTCCTTTACAATACAAAACAGTACCATAAAGTACCACCGAACATTAATACGTCCTTTTAATTATAAAATTAAAAAATATAGGTTTTATTTTTTTTACCGCATCAGTTCCAATTACTTTAGATAATATAACTTTAAAACACCATATGAAATATATTTCACTAATGTTATTAACATTCCTTCATTCCCTTACCCACTATAGAGACCTATTTAGCGAAAGCGCTACTTTCGATACATAAGAATAAAAATAACAAATACTTTGCCTGCTTCAACTCCACTTTAAACCAACTGAGATAAAAATATACTACATTTACAAATTTTCTAATCCAGAATTTAGCACTTTGGCTCATAACCAATGTCTCAATAGTAACATTAGTATGCATAGCATAATTGTGCCATGTTAACTTTAATAACCAGGAATCCTGCCAACTTGCATCTAGTTTATTACGTGATTCTCTTCATGTTAATCCTCTTAAAATACTATGAAAGTATGCAAAGTAAAGCAATCTAGTAAGAGTGACCACAGCTAACTGTTTAGAACTAAGTACGTCTAACTGTCTAAGTTAGAGAACAGGGTGCCTAAACTATGTTCTTTTCCATTACAGTACTGTCTGTTTATTTGCATCTACCCAATTTTAAAGAAAATTTTAAGTTCAGTTTAAATTTAAATTAATTAATATACGATTTTACATTGTAAGTTCAAAAATAAAAAGAGAAAAAGAAAATAAAAATCCTTGAAAGTTTTATTTAAAAATACTTTTTAAAAGTATCAAGTTATAAGTATCGAATTCTTATAAACATTAAAGTATTTGATATATCAGTTCATTATTAGTACAGAATTATCAGCAGTTATTTACATCCTAATTTAGATGTAAGTACGGGTACAATTACGAGGAAATTCAGTCTTGCACTGAACAAGTCGTACGTCTTTTTGATCAACTGAAGAATAAGGAATTGGAAGACTCTTAAATTCTATTTTCTATTATCTAGGATAATTGGCATCATTAGAGTTTATGCATTTTTTTAAAAGCAATTTGTTCTCCTAAATACTTCAATAACTATATTATATAATTTTATTAGTATAATTTCAAAAAACTGATTTTCTAGCTTGATAAAATAAAAAAGTAGCTAGTCCTTAGAATTCATATATTACTCAATAAAACAGTTCATATCCATTTTATAAGAAAATTTCAATGTGCACGCATAGCTTTATTTTCTACTTGAGTTAGTCGTTTACTACCCAGCCGTAGTTTTTTAGGTTTTAGTACCAATATATTTTGAAAGCAGGTTTATGCACTGGCTGCTCCGGAACAATGTAACTTAAAAAACAAGTATTTCTCCAGAAACTAGATATTTCTCTATGCATTTGAAATATAACGGATAATAATATTACAACTGCGATAAACTATTGCATTGGTAAGATTAAAAAAATCTTAGTAGCAAGATTTCAAATACTAAAGAGTATATTGGCTAAAAGTTTCTTTAATAATTAAGAAAATATCAAATGATTTCTCAATATATTTATTCACTTTACATTCAAACAATAACGACAAAACTAAAATGCAATTACATTTGTGACAACGTGGGCTGCACTTCATTTTCATTGGGTGAAAAATCAAACAAAAGGTCGCAAAGTTCATTGTGCTTTTATTTATTTAATACTTTATTGCACACAAAACATAAAAAAGTAAGTTTAATTACGTATCGTTGCAAGTACCTACGTATCTTTTTATATTGGTTTCAGGTGTAACGTACATAGCTTACTTAACCTCCACTAGTAAATCTATGAATTAGTTTTCCAATAATATGTTGTTATTTTAAATTTATATTATTATCTTAATTAGATTGTTATAGGTTAAAACTTTTTCAAGAATTAAGATGAAATAATAATGTACATCACAAAAAGAATCATATCAAGTATCCATTGATCACACGTCTTTTAGAAAACTTGTTGATTCGTTTAAAGGACGATTTTACTAATCTATAAAATATTTTTAACTCAAAAAGTTTAAGTAAATATTTTGATATATATAATAGCAATATGGAGTCGGAGCTTAAAGGCTGGATTTCAGAAAGTCTATGACCTGGATGCGGTGCTAGGTAAAAAGGTAATTTTTAAAGTATGAACATCGCAACTCTAAACATACCTTTATATTTTTATTTTTTTTGTAAATACTTTGGTTATTCTTAATCTTCTTCTTCTCTAATAGTCACCTAAAGAAAAAAGCACCAAACTTAGATACTAATATTACAGGATTATTTTAGAATAAACATAATATACTTATCTAAGAGACAGATATTTGGAAAGTTTCCTTCCGGATTTATTCAAAATGGGCTTTGTGTTAGAAAATACAATATGCGACAAACTCGTACCCAAATGTGTTAAAAGCATTCATAAATTACTTCTTGCATGGACGGCCTCGAGCAATACACGTTTGCCACTAATGGTCTCACATGTTTTATTTTTTTTTTCACTTATTCATCGGGTCAAATTATCTTCTTTAAATGAAAATACAGATTTTCGTTTGACAATAAATACTAATCACAATATATATATATTATACTTTTTAAAACAAGGTTATAATACTAGTTGAAAAAAATTGTTACAAAAAAATATTAGTATTAATACATTTTCTGAAGTCCGAACTGGTACACTCTAAGTTTCAGATTTTAAATATTAGAATGAAAACCGTAAACAAACAGTCAGTCATTTACGTTTATTTTAGAAACACTTGATAAACATTTATTCTCGTTTATATATTTCTTGAAATTGAGACACCTGTTTACTTTCAGACTTGTCATTAAAATTTTTTTTCGTTCAAAGTCTAGCTAAAATATCCGTATCCAAGTATAATCTTATCTTCTTGTTAGTCCCCATTTCTGTTTATATTCAATATAGGCTCAATATATGACAACAAACGTGTTAATAGCTGTCATAAATTTTCTTTACCAAGGAATGTTCAGGACAGGAACCATCTCTTGCCTTAGGATTGTATTCTTATATGCCTGTTTGTTTTGTTGTATTGAATATGCGACGTACATACAGCAATAGCTAAGCAGACCTTATCCTCTATCAAATTATCTAGTATAATATAGTTGTGAAAAGTGATAACATATTTTGAGAAATTTAAATAATATATATCCTGTCACAAAGTGCTATGGTTGAAAGTCTTTATTCATTTCCAATGAAGATATATATTATGTAGAATAGTGTGAAGTACATGACGGTATATTATTGAATACTACTGCTGTCATTCAATTTTCACTGTTATAATGAATTATCAGTTAGGCGGTAACGAAATCATAACAACGGACAAGATCGACAGTCCTTAATAAAATATTGACAAGGAAAAAGGTCGCATACTTTCTTTCATCGTTTAATGACAGGTCAAATATTAATAATGTAAAAAACCGATTGTAAAGAAAGAAACAGTTACCATCACTATTTTAATTCCCGAGTTGCCGAGTTGTCCAACCTGAAACAGGTCTGAACTAGGGATTGAGGCCGTCCTGGGTCCTTACATTACACCGGACAATCGTATATACAATAAGGAATGTTGGTCATGTATTAAAAATACTCGCTGTTCGTAAAATAAAATTATTATTATTATAAATTATCAAGAGTGATATTAGTAAATTATACGTCCTATTTGATTAAATATTGAAAAAAATTAAGCTATTGTCATATCTTTTTTTTAATGATTTTTATTTTTAAGTTAAATCTGTAAAAAAAGGAAAGAAGAAACATTTATTTTATTCATTTTAAATATATGAAATTCACAAGTTTCGGTATTATTTCTTCAATCCTCAATTTGTCGTAAATATAAATGACACATTTTAGTTTCGCACTAAATGTCAGACAAGTCGCACATCCAGTTGAACAAATTGTCGAATGAAGAATTGGAAGACTCACAAATTTAGTTTTATTTCACTAGTAAGGAAAACGATAAGCGATCATTAGAAACATTTTTTAAAGTGAAACTTTTATTACATCGTCTCAAACTTTTTCGTCTGTGTGTTGCATGTCGCGTGACGGTCGGCCGCGGTGTAGGGATAAAGTGAAAGGCGCTCGTATCGATGCGGTTTTTACTAGATACATTGAAAAAATCGAATGTAAGTCACTGTTCACGTATTTTAGTTACCATAAAATATTGGTTACATTTATAAACTGTGAAATTCATGATGAAGATGGAATTGATAATAGAATGATTGAAAATAATTGAAAAACGGATCAAAATGACTCAACGATTATAAAATATGGTTTTCAGAGTTTTAATATGTGTATATCATCTAAATAATTGTTAAGTATTATGTATGTCGTACTCTAAGACACAGAGTTCAATAAAAATATTAGTTGGAGACCTAGTCTACTTTTATCATTTCCCGTTATCATTCCCATTTTCTAAGTATAAAATTAAGATTGATGAAGCAATTTTTATACCCTTAATGGAATATTATTCCGAAAATTTTTAGTTAAATGTCTATAATGTGAAAAAAAGTTTCACTTTTACGGTGGTTTCATAAAACCACACAAGTTTTTTTTATATTATGGAGCAAATATTTGAAAAAAATAATTATAACATACCTAAGTTTTTACATAACTTATAAATGTTATATCATATTATCATTCAAAAGTCAATAATTTGCAAAGGTACATACAAGTATTATCGGAGTGACAAGTGACTAAGTTTTTGGTTAACCCTTGAACATATAAATTTTAACATAAATAGAATATATATTAAAACGTTGGTATATTGTCTCTGTAATAAAAGATTGTTCGCGTAAAGGTCAACAGTTAAGTCAAAGCTAAAAGACTGTTTTATAAGATCTTATTACGATTTCTTAGTAAACACGAATACTTTTCTCAGTTCTTTCGTATATTTTTCCTGTTGCTGATATTATTTATACTTTTTGTGACAATTTATTTTTTGAAGAGAAAAGTAAAGTTCTCCAAATATAGATAGATTCTAAACTTTCTTAATTCAAATTTTTTTTTTTTATAGATTTTATCAATTTGCGGCAAAAATCTTGTCATATGCTAAACGTATGTATGTTCAACAAGACATTACTAACTAAATCTAAATAAATATGTTATTTCATTTAACTTGCCACATTCTAATGTAAATGTTGTATCTGAAGTAGGGAAGGCCATAGAACAACTAAAAATGACTTACTTTAAATCCTACTAATATTATAAATGCGAATGTAAGTTTGTTTGTTACGCTTTCCCTCGAAAACTACTCAAACGATCATTATGAAACTTTGTACCGATACTTTTGGAGGTGTTAGAAGTAACATAGGAGACTTTTTATTGATTTTTTTTTTTTCAGCGCGAAGTTAAAAACAATTAGGAAGATAAGAACATTCTTTGTCAATATATACGTGGACGGAGTCGCGTAGTAATAAATAGAAACAAAAACCTTTATATACATTTTTATATTCATTTATACATTTAATATTGTATTATATGTTTAAGTAACTTATGGTGCTTAGAAAAGATATATATTACTCCAACATTAAAGACAGGTCCATAACGTAACATTCTTCAAAGTCTAATAAAACATTTATCAAAGTCTAAGAGCATATTATGTAATTTTTGGAAAAAGTAATTAAAACGAGTAGAGATAACGAACATTAATAAAAGATTATTTCTTTCAATATAATGTTACGTCTTTCCATCCACCTTGTACGATTTTAATTATTTGGGTTGGGCGACTTGTATATAGCATATATCAAATAATTTAAGAACGGTTACGGGTCTGAAGTCTACCCTCCTTAGGAATGCCTATTTGTGGAATTTTCGACACCTTTGGCATACGTGGTAAAGGATAGTATCCATTTTTGTCCCGTAGCTGGCTTTCACGTCACCCTCAAGAAGATATGGGCAGTAGGCAATCCTACTAACGCCACGCTCATACGGTAATATATGTTTTGTTTTCGAAACATATAATTGGTAAGGTATAGACCAACTTTAGCAATTATATATTTTTAAATTTGACTGCAAATGGTGTGTAGTAGTTCCGTCAGGGTGGTACTCAAAACCTTCTCATGTTAATCAGCGAAAATAATGTTGAAATAAAGAGAAAACCTAAATAAAAATCTTAATATTCAAAAAGAACTTCATAATAAGAAAATAACAAAATATGTACATACAAACAGTGACTCTGAAATTTTTAGTATTCGTTGCAAAGGACCATACAATTCCTTGCTTGAACTAAGATCCTTAGTAGGATTTGTCACAAAGATGAAAAATGTCTTTTGCTTTGAAGACGTTTGTAAAGTCAGAGAAAAATATGTTATTAGGACATTTTTACGAAAACCAGAACGTTTTCATCTTAAATTTATATTTCCTTAGTACATTTATTTATGTGATTCTTATTTCATTTTACAATAATAGTATAACCGGTAAATAATGCTGCGATAGGATTGTTTTATTAAATTTCGATTTAAAAGCAATATCCGCAAATGTTTATAAGCCAAGACGTTTAGTAGATTTTGATCTACATAAAATACGATTTTATAACCTTTTAAGATAAAAGACTGAAATTTTTTTTTGATTTCGAACAACATTTATTTTTTTGGCCTGTTAAGAAAATATTTTTTTTTTATTTTTCTAGTAAAATTTAAAAAAAATGTTTATTTTTATTTCTTATATTGTATTTCGTATGTCCATTATATTCTTTATCTCAACATAAATATAAAATATTTTACGCTATTTTACTAACAAACTTAAATACTATTGTAAACGAAAAGCTTACGAAAAACATTGAATAAGCTTTTGAAAATTAATTTACAGCAACTCATAAGCGAAATCTGCAATGAAAAAATAAAATGGTTTATGAAACTAATTTCTGTTTGTCTGATGTTAGCGAATAATGCAAGGACTAACTTAGGTTATTATCACAATCAAAATATTTATATTTTTTTGGCAATCTTACATAACGAGGAAACATACAGAGAGGTTAATACTATAATAACCGTAAAAGTTAAGCGATACCATTTCTTTGACCATATGAAATAACGGGGAGCAACTGGTCTAGTACATTTACATTTTTTAAAGTGTATTATTATCATATATTTTTTTTCTTATTTACCATTCAATTCTTTTGCTAATCAACTTCCATTGATAGAGTTTGCTAAAGGAATTGAAATGTGCAGGCATAACTAGATGTTCAATTTGAGATAGTCGTTTTCTGTTGCCGTCTGATCGTCTATTCAGTCATCTGATCGGAAGTATATTTTTACTTATAATATACCTACAAAATATAATAGTCATAAGTCGTAATCAAGAGTATGACACGTAGAAATTATTGTAAAAACACCTACAGATTTTAGTTAGTAATCAATTTTATCTCAATTTTAATCTAAGGCTATTTATATACAAATTTAAAATAAAATATTCGACAGTTTAAAAATAAACCATGTCATTATAAGGTATTTTTTATCGCAAGTTCGTGTCAAATAAGTGCCATAATTTAGTTTAGTTATTTTTAGTATAAATACTCATTTAAACAGTAAATAGGTACATAGCAAATACATATGTTACCTGTAGCCCTCTTCCACCGTAATTTCTAATATTTATATAAATATAGAATGAAAAATAAACCGATACAGAACGGTTGTCCAGTAGTCGCGGGTTCGAATCCCTGCCCGTATCGGTTTATTTTTATATAAATTTATAGGCTATACATGTTTATAGATATTTTCAAACATTTCTGATATTGTGCTAATGTTGGAGTTTTTTCGAAGTTTGTATTTTTTGTTATTATATATTGTTTTACAAAAAATAATACGTGTATTATAATAGTATTTTATTTATAAATATTTATAATTCTTTATCACTACATTAGAAAGTCATAAATTATGTGGTATTATAAAGTCATCTTTCACCACAACTGAAGAGTTGGATCAAATGGCTTGCTAGCGCTGAGATTTATGACTATAACTTAAACTTCCTTTAAACTATAGAGTTAGAGTAATTAATGCTTAGTGAAGTATGTTATGATATTACAAAGTTTATTAGTTTGTTTTGTAAATGTATATAATTTATAAATTCCTGTTAATCTGGAGTAATAACTAAAGCATTATTTTACGTGGCTTACAATTATTTATTGAAGAAAAAATAGATATGTCATGATATTAAGTTAGTTACAGAAGTTATGTGACCGATGGGTGTAATTCTATTTATTTATTTAGAAACATATCTCCCCCCCCCCTCCCCTTACAAGGATGAGCTAAGGATATGAATATGTTCTTTATTGTTCAAATAAAAAAAAAAATGGAATGTTTTAAAACATAACTTTCATTTCATTTATTATAAGGACCAATGAGAGTAACCAAATTTCAAAAAAATTGTGGAGTAATAAAAACTAACGGTCAGCGACGTCCTAAAGAGGATAACTTTCGAGAATCAACGACACTTCCGTTTTGAATTTCATAACAAAGTTGGGAATCGTTAAAAGGAAATCCATTATAAGATAATAAATTGAGGAAGTTAAAATATTTAAGTAGTTTTAATATATTTTGTTGATAGATTTAGTAGACATTGTTAAGTATCAAAGAAAATGTTTTTGTAAAAAGTATCATTTATCTAAAAATTCCATTACATACGTAGTACTTTAATATTTCTGAATAATTTTAAATTTATAGTTATTATTTTTTTAGGATTATTAGTCAGTTCTTCTTTAAGCAATAAAAGTGTTGAAAATCTAATTGTATTTTTATTTTAACTGTTCAAAACCTACCAGTAAGGAAGTTTTTGTATGATTTATAAAATATTTTTAAAAATACCAACATTTATGTTTGTCTGAAATCATACTATATTGTTCGTCAATGCCTATCTACTTTTCAGTATGCTTAACTAGTATTATAAAAGAGAATATGAGTATAGTTTTTTTGTAACGCTATTACATCCTAACTAATCAACCGATCATCATGAAATATCGTACATAGGATGCCAGAGCTTACAGAAAAAAATAGCAACTAAGTTTTTTGCTAATCAACTTCAATTGATAGTTCCGTTGAGTTTGCAAAAGGAATTGAAATAAGCAGGTTCAACTTTTGGAAGTCTATTTGAGTTAGTCGTTTACCGTCTCTATGATTGTTCCACTATTACTCTTCGAAGGTATATTTCTTTTTATTTTATTAAATATAAAATATAGTGAACTATACGTTTATAATCAAGTTTTATTATTAAAATCATTACCCTAATTCCGTTTTTAAAAAATAAGATTTTCTTGGTGGTAGACCATAACATCCGGTCGCCGGCAAAGTTACCACCCATCGGGCAGAGTCGTGCCGCAAAGCGACCTAGTCGTGTTCCGGCACGTTGCTCGATGAAGCCGTTTATGGGAAATGGGTCTGAACAGTTGCGGTGCGTTGGCGAACCGGTCTGACGTCAGGTTGGTGTTTGTTTTGTCGGGTGTCTAGTCGAGGAGGGTAGCGGGATCCGAAGCGACGGCTTTCCGCTGGCCGCCCGCAGATAGTTGGGGGCCCAATTAGTGGGATAGCCAACCACGAAAGGCTGCCCCGCCAGCTGTGAAAAATCCCAGGGTGGCTCCATCGTGCTGGTTGGCGACCAGACGAGGAGGCCCGATGGCGATCCCTGGGGGGGTTCGGGCGTCCCCGCAGTCTCCAGACTAGCCTCCCAGTGGCAAGACATCAAAAATTTCGACGTCGGGTTCGATACGTACCGTCTCGTTCAACTGCCATTTCCCATCCCTATTCACTTTTATATTTATTTTTTTTTATGAAAAAGTTAAGAAAAAGGAACAAGGTTACACAGCGGTTGCACTCCTCATATAAAGTGCACCTCACTAATATCAGGGGTTTGCACTCAAATCTTTTAGCTGTCCACCACCACCTGGAGACAGAGCAGCCGCACTTGCTCTTTTTGACGGAGACGCAGATACAATGTCCTTTGAGCGCTGCATACTTGGATTATCCCGGTTACTCGTTAGAGCACAACTTTCGCTCACGGGCCGGAGTCAGTGTGTACGCGCGGAACGACCTCTGTGTTCAGCGTCTCCGTCACCTTGAAGACCCCACTTTTTCTTCCCTATGGGTTTTAGTGGACACAGGAAACGAAAAAATCCTGTATTCCTGTGTCTACCGTTCGCACAGCGGTGACCAGGAGACAACTCGTTTATTTGAGTATCTCAGTGAGGCTGCAGATATGGCTCTGTATCAGTACCCTTCGGCGCAGCTCGTCTTTCTGGGGGACTTTAATGCCTGTCATCAGGACTGGCTGTTCCCGTACCAGAAGACCGACCATGCTGGAAGAGAAGCGCGGAACTTTGCGTTGTCCTTGGACCTCTTTCAGTTGGTGAGGCAAGCGACAAGGGTACCAGATGTGGTAGGCCATACAGCTAATTGCCTGGACCTTCTGCTGACAACTGATCCGGACAGGTATCGTGTAGAGGTCACGTCCCCCTTGGGAACCTCTGATCACTGTCTGGTGAAATCTGTATTTACATATTCCCCACCAGCTTTCGAACCACATGGTGTTAGGCGAGTATGGAAATACAAGTCAGCAGATTGGGATGAGATGCGGCACTTTTTTGCGTCTTATCCTTGGCGGCAGGTCTGCTTCTCTTCTTTGGATCCGACGAGTTGCGCGGATGCTATAACCGATGTGGTGCATCAGGCAATGGAGTATTTTATTCCTTTTGCTGACGTACCCATCGGTGGCAAAGCTCGCCCATGGTTTAATGCCGAATGTCGTCATGCACATGACCGAAAACATTCGGCATACCTTATTTGGGCTGATGCTCGAAGCCGCAAAACTACGGATGTAAGTATAAAGAAGAGAGCCTTCAACCAAGCTGCCAAGTCCTACAAAAAGGCATTGCGGAAGGCTCGTCTCGATCAAATCGCTAAGAATGGCGAAAAGCTCTCTGTCAGACCAACTGGCAGTCGAGCTTTCTGGTCTCTTGCCAAAGCGATCGAGTCGAACTTCTGCCAACCCTCACTGCCTGCTCTGCTGAAGCCTGATGGATCCCTGGCCCACACAGCAACAGAGAAAGCGAATGTATTTGCTTCTCTGTTTGCTGAAAATTCGCATGTAGACACTGGCAATGCTTCTCCAGAACATCTTCCTCACTGCGGTATTTCGATGCCTGAAATCCGCATCACGAACAAAGAGGTATGTGTATGTATGTATGTAGAGGTATGTACATTGTGTCGTTTAGTTGTGAATAAAGCCAGTGGTCCTGATGGTATACCAGCCATTTTGCTCAAGACATGCGCAGGTGAGTTGTCTCCTGTATTGACACGTCTGTATCGCCTCTCTTTCAAGACTGGAAAAGTGCCGGAATCCTGGAAGCTTGCCAACGTGCAACCCGTGCCCAAAAAAGGCAGCCGTGCCGATCCTGCCAATTATAGGCCATCTTGTCAAATTCAACACCACCAAAACGCAGACGTGTTTGTTCACCGCCAAAAGAAGCTCCTTCACCTTGGCTCCTACTTTCCAGAATGTATCCTTGGAATACAGTGACTGGCTTCAGTTGTTAAGCTTGGAGATCTCCTCGAACCTCAACTTTGGTCGGTACATTGAGTCCAGAGCAAGAGCAGCTGCAGGAAAGCTTGCCGTACTTGCGAAGGTGCGACAGTACTTTACACCGGGACAGCTTCTTGTATTATACAAAGCTCAGATCCGGTCGTGTGTAGAGTACTGTGGTCACATATTTGCTGGTGCCGCAAAGACTCATCTTGCGGTTCTGGACTCAATTGAGAGGCGAGCAAAGAGGCTTATTGGCGACCCTAAATTGGTTGACGCCAAACTCCACAGCCTTGAACACAGGCGTAGAATTGCTAGCCTCTCAGTATTCTATAGGATACATTTTGGTGAGTGTGCGCAGGAATTGCACGACCTAATTCCCCCATCCCCGTTCCTTTGCCGGACGTCCCGACGCACGGCGGGTATCCATCCCTACGTTGTGGACACTCCACCTGTCCGAACGAAGCGCTATGCTTCATCTTTTTTAGTGCGTACAGCGAAGGACTGGAACAATCTGCCTGCGTCGGTATTTCCGGCAAAATATAATGTGGGTGTCTTCAAGAGGAGAGTGAATAGGCTGCTAGGTTAATGCGCTTTACCACCTAAGACTACATTTCACTTTCCAACAGGTGGAATGTAGTCAAGCATTAACCTAGTTTTGTATAAAAAAAAAAAAAAAAAAAGTATTTTTTAAAATGGCTCAAAATAATTATAATATTAATGTGATTGAATTATACATTAATATATGATTGATTGAATTGTATTTATATTTTGTTAAATAAAATCTTTAGCGCCTGGGTTTTTTATATGGCATTAATAGGATTGTTAATTTGCACATTGTTTTTTTGTTAAGTTTTGAGTTCAAATTGGATGATATAAAAATATGGGCGGCTAAGATAATAGGAAAAAAATAATTTGGCTTTATATTAGAAGATTAAATTTGACAGCATGATGAAAATCACTAATACTATTCTCTAGTGTGTTTGGTACGCAACTAATACGTATTTAAAATATATTATTTACTGGGTTTTCCATTCACATTTTTTACTTTATTTATTACACTTATGATAAAGTCGCTTACTTCTATGATATATTTTGTGATAAATATTTACATTGTAGTAAAGTAACCATCTCACTATTTCTTTGAGCGTTATTGTTATTCAACTCAACTTTTTATCATTTATAAATTACTATGATATAAAACTAACATATTTATGTGATTAATAATCATAACTTTATTAATGGTAATAATGTTTCTCAATATAATATTTTTCTTAGTAAAGGATAAAAACGGCTTACGTGCATTGGAAATATAAAATTTTTCTTTTTTAAAATGCAACAACTTCAGACTCTCTTTTTCTTTTATACAATATATTGATTAGTAACAATTGCTCAATAAACAAGATTCCACACAAAGGTCCAAGAAAATATTACATAACGCGCTCAGGAAAAACCCAAAACTTAATAAGTATAATATTTGAGCGTTTATTTGCAAACTAAATATATTCTCATTATTATAAGCTGTCTTGATAAATACTGATATATATATTAAATCAAACTCTATTTGTTTTTAAATTTTAATGTATAAACTATTCTGAATTCGAAAATTTGCACCGACCACCCACGACAAAACGAAAAAACGACCAAAATACTGTCATTAATTTTACATGATATTTAAGTATTCGTATACTTATATGGATAAAAGGCGTATACTTATATATCCATATAAGTATACGCCTCAATAGAACGCTAAAAGGAAAGATAAAGATATAGCTAGCAACTTCCTCAAATAAGAAACTCAAAATAACCCTCGTTCCAACAACAACAATTAAAACAACATTCTATTGATGATATTAGATTATTTTAATTGTCCAAGCAATAGCACGGAATTCGAATTACAATATACTTTTACAACATTATACTTTTACAATTTATCTCACAAACATTAACGCAAATCTAAAATAAATATTATTATTTAAAAAGTTTTGAAACCATACATAATGATAGGTACCTACTTCATATTTCGTTAAGTCTAACTATTTTACTTATCAACAACTACGAACACTTCTAGTATTGAGTTTTATAACAAAGTTTGTAATGACTCAAAGGAATTGTATGATAGTAAAAGGAAAGTTATTTAATAAAGTAATTTCAAGTGTTCGACTAATTAATTGATAGGTTCAGTGCAAATTCTAAAGAATGAAATAAAAAGTTTGAAATCAGTATATCATTATTGATAGAAGAATAAAAAATGTCGTAGGTACTTTATTATTTTCTTTTCATGGAAATCGATTTTAATACCTTTTTTAAGAATATTAGTTATTGTCTTTATGCACTCAAAGATTATTAAAAGATAAGAAATTCAATTTGAAACAATTGAATAAGCATAGAAAAATATGTATAAATGATGACGTATTTTTGATTCGAAAAGTTAATAACTTACAACATTTCATTTAATAATCCCTTTTTATAAATAATACTAATATCCTAAGAAGATGATACATACATTATAAACAACATTTACTTTAATAAGATAAGAATCTAGGATAAGAGAAACAGTTTTTTCATGACATTTTTTTTAACCCACTTCTTCAAAAAGGTGGAAGTTCTTGACCGGTATTTTTTTTTATGTATGTACACCGATTTCTCCGCGATTTCTAAACCGATTAACGTAATTTCTTTTTTGTTTGATGCAAAATATTTTCAAATTGGTTCCATAAAAATTTGGTTCAGGTAGGCCTATTAGTTTTTATTTTATGAGCATTTTTGTCCAAGTTTTGAACTAGCTCCTCCGGAAGGAAATCAAAACGTGCTGTGACTAATGACATCTATTGTTTTGGATACGTGAAGTCTTTGCTTGCGTTACGTTGCTTCTTATTATGTTTATTTACGTTTCTTAATCATTAAAGTAGGCATTTCATTGTATTAATTTGTGTATTCATTTAAGTGGTTAAATATAAATTATTTGTTTAAGGCTTGGCACCAACTTCAAACCTATTAGTAAATAGGATATATAAATAATAGGTAGTATATAATAAATATTAAATCTTCATTATTTTTTACTTTTTATTTTTAAAGTCGTTTTTTTTAACGTAGTTATTTTTATTAAGAATTATAGACAGTTGGGAAAAATACACTGTTGTAGTCTTAATTATTAAGTTATATCTTCCTAAGTTTTAGATCAAAACTCTCCAATTAAATTGAAATGCTATCCTGAAGAATTTGTGTTATATATCTGGGAAAGATTATTGTAAGTATAAGTCAATTAAACGAACACGCATTTGCACAACGTTTTAACTTAAATTTATTTATAATTTTAATAAATAAAATGACTTTCCACTAGCACCATAAATTAAGTTACCCTTGTAGTCAGTTCTGTATGACCGATTGACGTAATGTGTATGAAAGTTACGTTAAATTAAAGAATTAGATGTAAATGATAAAAAAAGATTGATGTTTGAAATAACTATAAACATGTATAGCCATGTTAAGCTTATTTAAATTTATTTAAATATAGAATGAAAAATAAACTGATACGGGCAGGGATTCGAACCCGGAACCTCTGGGAAACTCTACCGATTGAGCTATCGTATCGCTGTCCATCTCGGTGAATTAAGATTGATCTAATCATAGTGTGATAAAATAGTGTTCTAAATGTATGAAAATATAAGAAAACCTCACATAGGTTTCCAGTTGAATATAGACACAACATTGATTTCGATATTATTTAAAGCACGTGCTTTAATCAAATAATGTACCATGTACCATGTACCATGGTACATTATTTGATATGGTACACTTTGGTAAAGCCACTTACACCACCGGGTAAGTGTACATTTTAACAAGGTACTTTTAAACTTAGATCATGCCAAGTTTCTTTAAGGGCAGTAAAATAATTTTTGAACATACATTTTTGAAAAACTTCTACTTATATGGATTCATATATAAATATACTAAGCTTAATCGATTAATCAGTCATAAAGCTTTCCCTCCTCTCAAGGAAGCTTAGAGATATAATGGCTGATTTGAATGTACTTATACAAAGCTTTGGAGTAATTTGATTTCTCCGAAAATTCAATTCGCTAACGATTACAGTCTTCAGTGAATAACCGAGAATAATTTCCTTCTCCAAATAAAATATTTTTTATGATATTTATTTTATGTTACCTTATAGATATAGATATGATAAAACATATTTATTTTATCCTAAAGAGATATATATTTTTTTAATAGTAGTTATTACATTTTGACGTAGTCATATGACTTGTGACGCGTATTTTGTGTTTTTAATTTAATTCAATTTTATTTTATGGTTGATTATAATTAAATAAGAAACAAATAATCTAAATAAAGTTATGATAAATTTATAGTTATTCTCATATCATATCATATCATATCTAGGAATTGCAATCCGGAAAGACAGATCCGGTAATCCGGCGCATCCGGCATCATTAAGAGGTTACGGGATCCGGTGCTATATCTATTTCTGGAATAGTCTTCACTCTTTTGTCTATTATGGAAAGATTTCATAAGCTGAAAGTGTGTTTCCATAAAGCTTTAATAAATCTTGATCGAAAAAGACATGATTGACAGTTTGCATACATTTAAATTGGATGTAGATAGGTATATTGAAATTGGATGTAGATATCTCTTCTGCATAGGGCTATGCAGAAGAGATATGAACCAAACGATACCGGCAGGAAATCGAACCCGCGTCAAGACGGTTTGCCAGATTTCACTTGTTATTGAGCTACCGTATCGCTACGCTACCGCTACCCGCTACTGTGCATTAAGCTTTCTATATATGGCCATCTTTATCGAGTTTTGAAAATAGATTTTCAAAAGTCGATTACTTTTGAAATCCATCATTTTGTTACATTTTATATTGTAAACTATCTTTATTAAAACCAATTTCACTTGATTTAATTACTAACAATTTATTTTGAACTTTAAACCGGAAATCATCCTGATGTGGCCAAACCGATCGGATTGCAACTGACGCCGGATTGCAATCAACAAAACAATATATTTACAATTATTTACAAGTCAAGTACAACAATATATTTACAAGGCCTAAATGCAAAGCAATAGCAGAAGGCATGTAGACATGTCTGGCTACTTGTATTGAATTGCCCAATAGAATACTCATTGTTCTGAATAGAACCTAGTGTCTGAGACGGATATAATTCCGTGCCTAGAGGACATGTTCATGTTTTTCGTATCTGACAAATCCTAAACCATTTAGTTACATAACTTTAAAAAATAACTTTTTGTATAATTCCTTGTAAACTTGAATTTATTAATAGATTGTTTATATTGTACCTACATATTCTTTTGAAATTTAATTTAATCTTAATAAAATAACTCAGTTTTTTTTTAATATTTAAACGTATCGGTCAGTATTTTTGAACGGCGCTAGATATCTTTCGACTATTAGCATACTATTTAGAAATCAAATGAATATATCATTTCTATGCATTCTTATTGCTTAAAAAAACTTTTAAAAACATCTTTCACATATTAGTGCATCTGTACACAGCATGCCAAACTCATACACTAATCTTATATTTTATTATAACCTCATTAACAAACGATATAATAAATACCCGTGTATATTAGACGTCCGTGATTAATTAAACATGAAGAAATATTCCGAACTAAAAATATATCAACTATAAATATTTTAAGAAGAACACCAAAAAACTTTACTGTTATGTAATTCACATCCACCTTTCACATGCTAAGTATAGGTAAGGGGGGATTTTAAATTAATGAAATAAGATCGTGTCTACCCTTATTTGATACGGGTACAATAATCTAATTAAAATTTCATTGGCAAATATTGGCATGATAACCTAAAAGTGTAGGTAATAATATATTTCCCCAACATCCCCCCTTCATACCATTTATATTTCATAAAGGCACATCCTTACAAGTAGTATGAAGACTGTTCAGTAGACTTATGAAAACATGTTCCTTATTGAAGAATTGACAATTAATCGTGACGTCACGACTTCGGGCTTTAATAAACCGACCCACTTAAATGTTGTAATGATTTAAAATGTAACTATTGTCACCAAAGTCATTGTGGTTCGAACGAACAAAAGTTGATAAATTGGAAAAGGCGAATGTTTCAATAGTAATGAGTAAACAACACATCCCTTCCGTCCTATTTAAACATAAGGGTTGCCAAATGGGAAAGTTCTATAAAAAATGTTAACACGAAGTGGCATATAAATAAATGAAAAATATCACAGTATTTATTGTCATGATGATCAAATAAATAAGAAACAAATTAAATTAAACAATTACTTTACGAAGTTCAAGGTAACAACATAAATTTTAATTCTGTTAATATTTTTACATCAGTGCAATTAATTGTGGTACATTAATACTACTAATTGTGGAAGAAAGGAACACTATTAGGTACATGCCATATTTAAAAGTATATTACGACAATTTCTACAAAAAAAAAACAAACACAAGATATATTTGTAATGTTACAAGTTAATATAATGTAATAACTTACAAGTTTTAAGTATTATTATAAAATACAGAAAACCCACATCAATATTGAAATGGACTTTAATTACCTGTTGAACATAACTAGGGTTTCATTTAAGGGTTAAAAACTAAGTGAAAGAATTTCAGGACTAATTACTAATTTTGATGTCAAATTTATATTTTTCGACGAAGTTTTATAATTAAGAATAAATTACAACTACTTTGAAGTATTTTGCTAGTTTAAAACTGTAAGCGTAAGGCGTGACAACAATTAATTGTATTTTTACAATGGTTTTTTAAGAAGTTTGCAATGTGCCATTTAAACAGAAACAGCTACACTAATAGTGTCGTAATAAAATATTGTGATAATAAATAATAATAATATTAAATTATTACTTGAAGCTAAAACTTTGTACCTCTTTTCATGAAATATAAGCAGAAAGCTTATTCTTTTAAAAAATACTTGCATTAAAACAAATTAAGTTAATAAAAAATGGAACACGAACTACAATGAGAAGCATTACACATAACGTTATTGTTTACGTTAACAGTTATGAAATTAGTCTGATATCAAATAGTCGCAGACAGTTGATTATCGCCTGACGTAGATAGAATAGAAACAAAATATATATGCTTGAAGGCTGTCCAATCCCTCCTACACAATAAGATTTAATATTACAGTCGTTTTTCCGCAACTGCGCAACCACTAGCAGTATACTAGTAATAAATATACATTATTGCACCTCATAAGGAAATAGAAAATAATACTAAAACAAAATATAACATATGTTGGTGACACAATAAGACGGCCTTGTCGCTACTAAGTAACCTTTACCAGCCATTTTTGGCGTAAGGACATGTTGTGTGACAAAATAAAAGGGGCGCGTAAAATATTGAACAGTTCAATATTTATATAAGTTTATTCATATAATAATATATGAATAAACTTTTATATAAGACTGTTAATAAATAATACTATACTATTAATAAATACTATTAATATTTTGTACTTATAGTCATATGTATATTATTATATGTGTACTTATTTGTGTATCTACCTTTTATATTAGTTACGTATATATAATATAATATGAATAATTTTTTCTTCAAATTGTTTATCTCGTCTAAAAATTATTTCTGTATTTTATCCTCTTTTAAGTTTTTTACACATTTCCAAGGTAAGAAGAAGTTTTTTGATAACAAAAGTTGATGATATAAATAAATGTTGTATTGTATTATACATGTATTATACGATAACATATACATGCAATATATCTAATTAAATAAAACAAATATAGTATTTAACGAAATATTTTTACCATACACCTTGTCATCGTATAAGGGAATAGAAAAGAAAAATTCAAGATGTGTTTATAAAAAATAATCATTGCAACAAGATTGTTTACGCGAACTATGCTGTCGTATTTATAATTATATTTATTTAATTTATAATTTGGTTAGTAGTAAAACATAGGTATCATTATTTAAATAACACAAGATTATGTCAGGATTTAATTTTTTTTTTATCGATACTTCATCCAGCGACATGTTAATAGATGACTGTCTGTATGTCAGAGCGCGGCGAGTAATCAAAGGATCCGAAATTTACTAAATTAGATCAATAAAAATAGTTCTGCTACATGCTGTGATTTTTGGCTATTCTATTCTATATATATATAGAATAGAATAGAATATATATATATATATATATATATATATACTACAAGTTGTTGTCCGCGGATTCGTTTACGTGTTTATTGTTGACAAACAATGTTTTTATATTTATTTTTGTTTATAACTTCAAGCTAAAAATTTTTTTTTTTTTTTAATATAAATGCTCTGTTACTTCTAATACCTCCAAAAGTATGTGTACAAAGTTTCATAATGATCGGTTGAGTAGTAATAAAAGTAAGCGTATAAAACAAACTTACATTTACATTTATAATTTTAGTAGGATTTATAGAACTAACACTGTATTCAATCGAGAGTATAATTTATTTTGTTGTTCCAGCGTAAATATTAAATTAATTGATTGAATACTGAAATTAATGGATATTTTATAAAATCTCAATATTTATTTTCTGCTACAAACACACACACTTTAAAGCAGCGTTGATGGATTTTTAGTATTGATTTTAAGAAACAAATAAGCATATCATAACAAATACGTTTCTAGACGATTTAAAAATAATCGGTTAGTAGTTTTAAAAAGTTACATGTAACATACATTAACATTAATAATAAGTAAAAAATCTTTTATTCATCATTTGTCTATAAAACTAATAATTTAATAATTAAATATTATATGTTACTTCTTTTGAAAGATTCAGGGTGTCAAACGAGAAGATGGTCCAAGAACAAATTACATATTCTAGTATTAAGTTGTTGCATCAAATTTCTGTCTAAAGCGAGTCTAAAGAGAGTCGGAAGTGACCATGTCTACTTATGCATTTGGGAGTGTCATAATAATCTATAATAAATACCTCATTGTTATTGTAAATCTTCCAGGAATCTGGAGAAAAAAGTATTCTTTTAATTGTAATATGCCAATGCAACGGGGGTGGCGTAAAAAATAATTTATATTATGAAAATTCATCCTATTAATGGAATGGTTATTTAACCTTATCGCCAATAATAAACAGGATTGAATATAAAAATGATATTACTTTTTTTCGATCCTTATGATCAGGTGAGATTATTCAACCCTTTGCTATAAACATAAATGTTATGTCAGTATTATTGTCAGTTATATGAGATATAACTAAATTAATTATGTTTTTGAACATAAAGCTTTACATCTACAGTCGAACAATTATACGAATCGCAACTTAACGCCAGAATACTAAAAATACATAATTTTCGATCTGCATAAAAACGAATTTGCTTCTTGGTACAAGCGCTTTATATACACTATTATTTTCCACGAACTATAAGCAGGAAAATGTTGTCACTGCATTTGCATTAAATTCACTTTTCATTTAAATATACATGCCCCAAAAGTGTTTCAAATAACAGCTGCTCCCAAAAATACTGCTTTTAAAACGAGCGTTATTTAAAAACGAACGAGTCCCACGCAAACAAAAACCGCATTTCATTAATTCCTAATGCAAATTATAAACCTGAATTTTAGTTTTAGATACGTTATATAACAATAACGTTATGATTTTAAAAATTAATTAGAATGTGCTACATTACATTACAAATTAGTATATAATATTATTAATTTTAATTATAAGAATTATGGAAAATGGAAATAATAGGATAGGAACTACCGTCCCGATAAAGACGATCACATATAGAATGCTTAATTCACCGACGCGGACAGTGATACGGTAGCTCAGTTGGTAGAGCGACGGGACGGTTTTCCAGTAGTCGCGGTTTCGAATTCCTGCCCGTATCGGTTTATTTTTCATTCTATATTTATAAAAATTTAAGATAGGAACTCTTAAGAAATAATCATTGGCCGTAAGTTTGAAAAATGAAACTAAATACAATACTAATATTGTTATAGCTGTTTGTTATATTATGTTTTGCAGATATCATAGGAACAGCCACAGAGTTAAAATAAGCTAATAATCTTAAAAAATATTAAAATTTATTAAACTTAATCACTTCTTACAGTTATCATTTATAAGAAGTTTATGTAGTTTAAGGTGATTTTTTATTATGATGAACGGATGGATTATGATGATGATGATGATAATGATGATGATGATTTTATTATAATGGAGGGATGTTTGAAAAAAATACTAAACGTGCTCTGACTTTAAAACTACATGACAAATGGCTAATTTTTAGAACCGGGCATGCAGCAGAATTAATATCTATTTATATTTATTTAATATTATTTTTACTTTAATATTTGAATATTTCATATTTGAAATTTTTGAATTGTTTGTTTGTTTGTTTGAATATTTCATATTTGAATGTTTTGTATGTATCATATACATATATGATACATTCAAATCATTCAAAGCAAAACAAAACCGCGGGCAAAAACTATTCTAAACTAAACTAAAGTGTAAGAGTCTATCATTGCCAACACATTGATAAATGACCGCCTGTACAGAGTCGGATACAAGCATCAATTTGAGCGAAACCAGTGTTTTTGTACAAATACACGTACACACTGTTGTGTTGAAAACACCTTATTTTGAATAACAATTTGAAATTCTACCTGTATACTAAATAATAATGACGTATGTGCAAAATGATTTAAGTAATCAAGCTTTGGAAAAATACTTTTTCACTACGTCCTTCTCAAAGAACAATGGAATTAGTACTAACAATTCCAATTTATATAGAACATTGCCAATAAATGTGCTTAAATGAAGATAAATCAATAAAAAAAAAATAATATACAATAAATAAATTAATATTAAAACAATATACAACTGAACGTTATTATTAAAAAACAAGTTTTTCAGCCAGTTATAGTTAGTTTAAAAAAACTTAACGGCCATCTTGAACATTTTTGATACAATAAGGATAAGGCATATCAAGAAACGACTTTTGGAAAAAAAAGTGAAGTTTTTTTATCACAAGCCCGTTTTCTGCAGCGACATCGATCACTAACCTTTTCTTGATCAGTAATGAGCTGAGTGCCCAATGTCAGGTTTTACTCTCGTATTAGAATTTCATTTCCCTTGCAGTATAAATTTCAGTTTCTACAAAACGGTATTGAAGCAAAGCTTTATTAAAAGTTTGTATCGAGGCATTGACTTATATTTCAGTCGAATAAAGAAAAGATCATATTCGCATTTTATCGTACTCTAATGAAAAATAATCTTTTACAGTTCATCCATATGTATGATTTTAGTGTTTAACAAAACGTTACGACCTACAAGTACGAGTAGATTGTTTTTAATTTTTAAAAGATTTTTTAATAAAAATAATCAATTAAAAATACCAACATAATAAAAGAAAACACAATTTTAAGCCTTGCAAATTTATGTTATTTATTTATGATATTTCTAGAATATATTGTAGAGAAAAAAAGTTTTACCGAAAAGTCACAAATAACTATTCTTGTTAGTGTTGTTTCGACCTTAAACTTTATCTACTATCCCTTGATCGCTATTTCTAATAGTTAAGCTTTAAGTATGGACATTTGTAGAAGTATGTACGAAGTGGCCAAGTTAAATGATCGGCTTTGAGAAGGTATTAAAAGTTTCCGTGCCCTGGACAAGATAAGCCTGAAACACTAAGTGCTTTGCTTTAAAGCAATAGTGTGAAATAAAAAAAATAATTTTTATCATAAATGATTGTTGATGCATTTGGATCAATTACTTCATTATTATTTTTCAACTGATTCAACTGTTATTTCATGCATATCTAAAATACATAACGACTAAAAGCTATTAATTTTTTTTTTTTTATTTTATTACATAATAATAAATCAAAGTTACAATAAGTTTTATATACGTGGTGCAAACATAAACTCTAATGAGTTTTTCCGTACACCCAGCCGTTGACAACTTGCAAAATAACAATACTATAATACACTACACACACACTGTTCTTATACAA
Organism: Napeogenes sylphis; assembly: GCA_959347405.1. Lineage (NCBI taxonomy): Eukaryota > Metazoa > Arthropoda > Insecta > Lepidoptera > Nymphalidae > Napeogenes > Napeogenes sylphis. The sequence goes on along the minus strand of OY365788.1, from coordinate 14,889,443 downwards.
TATACATTATTAGTAGGTAGGAATAAAACAAATAGTTACACTAACAGTAAGGTAGTTGAGTAAAATATTTTGTTTACAATATTTTTTCACATATAGCATGATGTTATTTATTTAAACAATTCGTATTTATTAATTGTTAACTGTATGGAGGTATAATATGCAAGTTTTCAAATGTAAACATTAATTATAAAATATGTTTACATATCATTAGAAACCATGGAATTGTATAAAAATAATGAGTTAAAATTGATTATATATATGAATTATGCTCTCCAAAAATTATAAATATATCTTATCAACCATTTTTATATAAGTAAGTATTCTATAATATATTTTATAGTATATTCTATAATAAGTTTTCATTTTCTTAGAATATTTGTTTTTATATAAAGGCTATACTAGTAAAAGTTTAAAATTTTTAATAGGACTGTTAAGGTTTGGGTAATTTCATCTGATCCATTTTACTTTTTTGTTGATGCATAGCGACTGGAAACTAAATCGAAAAGTCATTATCAAAAAATACTCATGCTACTGACGATCGCGGTTAATTAACTTGATTGTATACTAAAAGATGTATACGAAAGTAATACTAAAACAAAACAAAACTACTAAACGGATTTTAATGAAATTTGTGTGGTATATTTACAAATTTTTACCTCGGCGGCAACGGTGCACAACTACACATTTATATAACTGCTTGATAAAAACTTCATCAACCTATAAAAATATTTATCAGGAAAGATAGTTATATGTGTCCTATTTAACAAAATAGTTTGTATAACTCGTTACAACAAACTTTGTATAACTCTTTACGGATCAGCTACATAATTTGTTGAAGAAAGAAAAATGTATAACTTTGTCTCGCACAAGTCCAGAGGAGTAATTATTGTTAATTAAAAAGAATTATTTTTTCATCTGCAATCCATTAATGTGAACCTCATATTGTGTACTTAATAATGTAGAAGTTGTATGTATGTAGATTCCTTAATATCATCTACCAACTTTTCAGTCCATTATATGCTATTTGATTTTTTTTTATTAACTGTAAGAAATATTTATGTTTTATCCTTTTCCACATTTTTATTTTGCATTCATAATTAAGACTTGTATTTTTATTTAATACTTTTAATTAAAAGGAAAATGTTCTAAAACAAGGTATTTTTAACAGAAACAACACAAAATTGTGGTATTTTAACATTAAAAACGATGTTTTTGTAACGGCGTCTGAATTTTAAAACGACAATAATGAAGTGCATTAACTGTTGATGGCAAACATTTTTGGGACAGTATTAGTTTGCATATAATATGGTAAGGTTATTTCACCAATGCAACTTTTACAAACATATTAATTAATTGCTTAAAATCCAAATATTCGTGGCAATTATAATCTCTACCTACATCGCATTTGTAATTTAAAATGGTATAATTAATACCGGCCATTCAGATAACTTAGTTTTTTGTATATTGTTGGTATCTTTATTTATCTCGCTTTTTCTTATAGAAATGTTTGAAATATAACAAAAATAACTTGTGTGAAGTAGGTATACAATTGGTTGAAAACATCAACAATTTTGTTATACAGATAAAAAAGATAGATGGATAGAACACTAACTTAATTTATAAGCAAATATCACATCTACGATTAAAAAACTAAATACGTACCATAAATATATTATCTCTTGCAATATGTCTATAAAAGCACGAGCTCTTATATTTGATTATTGGTTTTGTGATTAGTATTAAATTGCATACAACATCATAAAATTATTTGATTGTACTAATTAACATTAAATGATTGATTACGTAGATTATCCCAAAATCTTTTACTAGTATTTTTGTTTTTGATGTATTATATGGGATACATATTTTTACTTTGTTTAAAATCTTTCGCTATATGCGGAAATATAATATGCAACAAACTTAAACCGGAAAGTGTAAAAAGCATTTATAAATTAATTCATGCTAGAGTGCAAGGGGTCCTGGGGGCAAAACGCAATGTAGGCAGTTATGATCTCACACTTTGCAAACTACTAAATATTTTGAGACAATAATATTTCTAAAAGTATTTGTGAAACAGCTCATCAATGTTACCTAAATGTTGCATTCACTATTTAATAATTCTTAAGTGCGTTTTTAACTGTATTTTTTTTCAGCGAGAATTTTATACTTTTTAAATTTTGAATAATCAAATATGATGAAAGGTTCTGTAGGCCTCACCAAGAAGTTTACGAGATAGTAATAATCACATGCCTTATTGTGTCTTATTGACATACCCTATGTATTTACCATGCCTAATATTATATTTCATGTGCCAATGCCGGCAACTTGTATACAACTTGTATACAAAGGAATCGGTTTTTGCGGTAAAGAATAGTACATTAATATAAATTTTGTTATTAAAAATACCAGTTCCATTAATTTTTTAAAAACTACCTTAACCATTTTTATTAACAAACATTTCATGTTCATCGTCATCATCTCCCTGTCCTTATCCCAATTTTGTAGTCGTGCAGTTTTTTACTCGTCATTTCTATAGACATTAACATTTCTGATCCATGTTGGCTTTCTTGCAATCCATCCATATTTTTTTCGCCGACCCTCTTTCTTTGTATCCCTCTACTTTCATATCTATCATTCTTCTAATAACATAATATATTAACAAAGATTTTATACTAAAATATTCTAGTTAAGAAATTTTATAAAGACATTTTAAATTACTTTTCTTGTTGATATTTTATTACTATTTATTTTTATTTTTATTTTATTTTTGAACAAAATGCAATTAGGTTCTTAGTTTGTAATTATGTACTCTATTATAACCAGTCAGTTAAGCTATTAGATCCTTGATCACTAATAAAGATATGTTAATCAACTAGCTAACTAATATAGATATTTCCAACTTTGAAAGTACAATGTTAATTTTATTATAAATCATTTTAAAAGTAGCAAAATAAAAAAATCGCATTTCAAACTTTCTATATTCTGCTAAAAAAAAAAAATAGTTAATAATAGGTTTGTCATCATTCTTGTGACAAGCGTTTCTTTTTTTGAAGATTATCAACTGTAGTGAATATAAATAACCTAATTTTCTCTGAACCAGCCTTTGGTCCTGTCGTTGTATATGGGAATGTTTCTTTTGATCATATCGCAAAAGTAGAAAGTCTATATGTTTGGCACTTGTTTTACCGCAATCTCAGCCGTGAAAACACAACGCCTACTTTTTACTACGGAGATCAATGACGGTGGTAGTATTTCGGCAAAAGCCCGTACTACCAACTTGGCTTTACTTGGACTTTCATAAGTCGATCGAACCGGATGTCATTTCTCAGCTCGGGCTCTGAACATGTGTTCCTGAATTGCATGTCTACACTCTAATTTTAAAAACTATTTAAAGCATTATCCGTAGCAAAGACATTTGTACACTTGGCCTAGGCTTCGTTTTTGGGGTTAGTGTCAATTACGTTACACTTAAATCCAATTGAGTATCCACAATCTAGATACATTGTGGATATTATATTGTACAGATGTACAAAAACGGATATTGTTATTGTTAATAACCAAACTTTATTAGTTTTGACAAGAAAGAAATAACTTTGTGAGAAACGTTTTAAAAAAGGATAATATCATAATCACATTCTTATGAATTAAGTACTGTTACCTATTAATTATCTTCTATGAACTCCTCAGGATAGTAAACATTTTATTAACTTATATTCTAAGTATGCCTTTAATTAGAGATAGTATTATACTCTTATTAGATTAAGAAACGAGAAAGATATATTTTAACTCTTCTTAAAGTTTCGAAGTTATTAATTGAAGAACATGAAGAACTATAATGAAATAAAATTTTGTTAACCGCGCTGTGCGCGAATTTGTTTTATTATTAAACCACGCGAACTGGACAATTTGAATTGAACACTTTGTTACACATCTCAAACTATGTTCTATTTAGATGCATACATTTGTCTTTTAGCAGTTAGAGCACTAGCTACTTCCTATGGAATGCTGCTGCGTATGCCGGATTTTTTTTATGGCGTCATTTAAAATTATAAAGTATAACTATTTTTCCAATGAAACATTATCATAATCAAAGGATTAGCGTTATAAAATTACGCTACTCTACGTCTACTTCTATTTATTAGAAATTAATTTGTATTTATTTATTTGTTATTTATTTATATATTATAATAAAATTTCCAGACCTTTAACCACCGCCGAAGTTTCCAAAAATGAAAAAATGCATATAAATTTTTCGCTTTAATAAAATTAATTAAAAAGTAAATTTGTTTTATTTTAGTGCGAAACATTAACCTACATACGCTGGAAACCTTTGAGTTCTCAATTCAGACCATCCTAATAAGAGCTTAGCCGTGCAAAAATCAAAAGCTGAACTCTTTTTCCATTTGATGCGCATTTTGATCAGTGACGTTAATTTACGAGGAAAATAATTTAATGAAGTTATTCATTACTTATAATTTCATTTATTTTGTAAAATAGTACCTTACTATTCATTCATATAAAAAAGACATTATAGGTACTGCATAAAATATATTGTTGAACTTTTTGTATGTATTATGTTTATAGTTGTGTTTGAATTTTATTTAATTTGATTTTGAGACCTTAAATTTTATTCCATATTATTTGTATATCCTGTTCGATATAGTATTCCAATACCAAATTGTATAACACAAAAAAATATAAAAAATAATCTAATTCAAAAACACTGTCATGGTTATTAGATCCAAAAACCAATAACATTCAAGTACGCATGAAACATACCTGGCTACGAATATTATATTGCATGATAGAATTTACATAACACAGACAGAGATATACTCACTTGCCTAGAGGATATGTGTTATGTGTGTATATTGTTTATTTGATTAAGTCTAAAAGCACTATATATATTTATATTACCTTAAATTTTCAATGAGATTTCTTCTATTAAAATAGTCCTCAAAATTTAATGCGGTCAATCAGTGCATTCATACTGTGATAAAAAAAAACTTACTCTATATTTTTGTAATAAAACGCATAGGTTAGTTTATGAAAATCTTCAATAGAAATTGATAATTAAGGAGTTTAGATCAGTGTTACCGAACAATGCTAGACTAGTTACAAAGTCACATTAAATGGTAACCAACTAATTGTAATACTTAGAACTTAGGCAAACAATTAATTCCAAACCTACACTCTAAGCACTCCTAGTATTGAGAGTGTAATTACGTTTTAATTGTTTTCCTAAAAAAATACCTTGGTAATTATTTTTTTAATTGTGGACGGTGAAATTATTTATTATTAAACCATAGTTATTATAATATGTGCAATGGTTTCAACACTCACTAAATTGAAATCACGCTTAGTCTCATTACCGGGCACACATTTTGATGATGGCCCCAATGGTGACGAAACCATAAAATGGTAGGTACTTAAAAAGGTTGGCAATTTGCTTAACATCATTTACCCCACCTACCGCTATTGGAAGTCCAGGTCTTGTGCTTAGCTGGTTTGTGGATTTTCAAAACTTCTTAAAGTCATGAATTGCGTGATGATTAGCTAAAAAATCCATTTTTATTTGATTTTGATGATTTTGGCACCACTTTAAGGTTAAAGTGGTGCCTTAAACTTTTAAAAATCCGTCGGCTTTTGACCATTTCATCATAAACAAAACCATGTTTTGGTCGCCGTACCATACCGACATCATAAATTTGGACCTAGCCTCGCTTAAATTGTTATTAGAATAATCTGTATAACTTTTTATTTGTTCTTCAGATCTATAACCCCATTTTACTTTATTACAAAAATAACTCTTAGGAATAACCTTAGATGTCACATTATTTAAGCAACACTCAATTTGGATTGGAAAGTGGTCAGACCAATATACGTCATAAAAATGCACATTGTTTATTAAATCAAAGGCCGACTCAGTGACCACACAGTGATCTAACCACCTCCCAGTCCCCTGAGTGCGTGTTATCATGTATTGCAACGATTTATTGATATAACTTATTTATATCGTATTTATTTTATTTAAGTAATAGTTTTCTTAAAATACATACCTCAACTATACATGTAATAGTATTCTTGTAATACATACCTCCACCATACCTTCATACATGTATAAGTAATTAGTATTTCAAATATTTATATATTAATTTATTGCATTGACACGTGACTAATTAAAAAGTGATATCGAAAATACCCGCATCTAATTAGATATCCATCAATCATCAGGAGTATGTTATTAAAATGTGAAGAAAGATGAAGACAAAAATAGTCTATGACAAGTATTTTATTTTACGATACGATAAAATTAACTTGTTATGTAATACTTAAAAATATCTATAAATATGTATAGCCATACAAAGCTTATTTAAATATATATAATTACTAGCAGACCCGGCCACGTGTAGCTGTGGTTGCTAAAGTCTTTGACATAACCATATATTAAAGTACTAATTAAGGAGTAACGGTATTAGAAAAGTAGTGATCTGGACCGCCAGGTTTTTTTACATGGATGCTATTTGTAAAAAAAACGACCTCTATAATTGATTTTCTATTACCATTACAATAATATAATAATAATTAGAGATGCGCAAAATATCATATATTATATTATAATATAATTTTAAATTTAATTTTGCACTAATCGGTGCACAATATTTCTAGTGGCCGGCTATAGTAACACTAAAAATTAATTTACAATTTATGTTATTTATTTATGGTTATGATGTTAAATTGCGTATAATTGTAGAATTGTTTGTACTTTTAACATTACCATGCTATCTGTTGAACGCTAACTCAATCAAGTCAACAGATACAGCGCCATCTGTTAGACTTATTTCGATCTAACAAATTATTGTAAACAAATAATTTGCAATCAAATAATATTGCGACTTAAAATTGAGATGTAAGTTATCCTATCTTTCAAGTTGGACCAAACTGCACACGGTGTACAAATTTGATTAAAATCTGTTAAGTAGTTTAGGAGTCCATCGCGGACAAACATCGTGACACTCGAATTATATATAATAGATAGATAAAATGAAAGATTAACCGATACAGGTAGGGATTCGAACCCGCGACCTCCCGATAAAGACGATCACATATAGAATGCTTGATTCACTAAGATGGACAGCGATACGGTAGCTCAATCGGTAGAATGACCGGACGGTTTCCCAGAGCTCGCAGGTTCGAATCCCTGTCTGTTTCGATTTATTTCTCATTCTATATTTATATATATTTGTTATGCAATGCATTCCACCTGCGTTTAAGATTGATGATTACTGATTACTGTGTTTAAGATTGATGATTACTGTGTTTAAGAGAAGGTTTTTCATATATTAACATAAAAAAGTTTATAAATTAAAAAAGCAAATGAATCAATTGTTACCTGTAAGCAATACATCCATTCCGACATATTTTGTTATATTATTTGTCAGTGGAAAAAATCATCTAAACTTGTTACAAGGTGTAAAATAAAATATGTTATAATATCACAAATTTATAGATTATGCTATCAACATTTATTTTTTTAATCAATATTCTGTTTTTTGCATACAATGCAAAAAGGTTATGTAAGGCTGGAACTGTTGTCCGAGTTACTAAGTATGGTATACGATACCGGTGTAGGCGTGACATGTGGCAAACAAATTCTAAATCAAATTACCAACGTAAATAAAAAAAAAACTGAATTAGAACAAATTAAATAATTCTTTTTATAGCTAGAGGATTTTCGGTGCTTAAATTAATAATGAAAATAGCATACTGTGTTAAAAGGTTTACGACAAATGGTTTGTCACAATTTCCGATGAAAATGTACAGTATTTCAAACCTTAAGCTTTTCAATTTGTATAATAAATTAGACATTTAAAAATCTTTTGCAGAATAAAACGAAACAAACATAAACAACTAGACTTTTTTATTATATTTAAGAACTTAGAAAAAAAAAATGCGAAACACATCCAAAAATATTACAGCATAAGCAACTCGTCAAATAACAGAGTTCATATTGACGTCATATATTTTGTATGTGGTAATCTCATAAATCAGTGCAGTATAAAATAGCAATTTATGGAATGGAAGATAGTTACCACGGCCCTTCACTTATTACGACAATTTATTTTATTTATGTATTTATTTATTTATGTAACTCATCTTTGCTTAGACATATAAATGATGAAATATGTCTATAGGACAGCTTATCTCTTGGAAGAAGTTTCTTTCTCCACTCATAACTGTAAGAAAATAGTAATTAATGCAAATCAAAAGATCGATAAATTTAAGATGAAAAAATTGATATAATATTTGCCTTAAATGGTATCTCATAATATTTATATTACAAGGAAGTAAGTATTTACGCTTCAGGTTATATTTTAAATAATTTAGATTTGGGCAGATATACAATTCATCAAGAAGTGAGTAACCTTACCTTAACTTAACTAGCTACCTTACTTAGCTACGTAACTTAGTAAAATTTACTTTAGAACGAAAAATGGCAACGAGTTTAGTTTATAAGTTACAAGAACATCACAAATAACAAAATAACGTGTACATGTTTGTATCAGATTTTTATTGAGTTTTTGAACCTTTCATTTAGATATTTCGGTGCAAGATCATTCAATATGTTAATAAAAATATTTTTATATTTTAACATATCAATACAATTTGAAAGATATTACTAGCCTAGCTTACGCTCTAAATATATATTTTTTGTTTTTGAACCTTTTTATTATTTCTAAGAATCCATAAAAAATCACTTAAATTTCAAAAATTACCTGTTGAACTTAACTACGAATTATAACGTTGCAGTACATTAATTCAAAAAAAAATACTTTGACATATTATTTACGAGTGAACTTAATTAAATGTTCACAACGTATTTCGGTTGAAGTACCTGAAATTGCTTCTAATACATTTAAATGTTTAAGGAGATTGCATTTGTGAACGTATTCCTACTGCTTTCAAGTAGGTATTCAAGCTTAATTTAAAATACAGTCCTGGGAACAGCTGTTAAACATTTTAACCGTTTCCGAAATTCAGAAATTTTAATACCACTACGAATATTGTACACCGAAAAGAAATAAAATACTTCTTGTAATATTTACGTAAACAATACTTAAAGTAGTTTTTTTTTATATTATATCTTTGTTTGTTGTCGTTTTTATTGTTCTACAGTTTTAAAAAAACACAACTTTGCAAAAAAATATTAAAAAATATTTAAAACACTAAAATGTACTATTTTCTCTTAAACTTTATCAGCTGGATTCGATTTATCCCACATTTTGTTTTTTCAGAGCACTTTATTTGTTCTAATATTTTTTTAATAAAAAACTACTCTAATTTCCTACTAAAGTACATATCTTAACAATGTTTTGCTTAAAATAAAACAAATCTTTAAGAACCTACCCTTTAGATTTTTATTAAAAAAAATAAAAATATTATATTTTATAATATTTCTCATTAAATCATAAGTTATTATGCAATCAAAATTCTTATATTAGTTAAGTAGTTTTGAAAAATCAGTTTAGTTAAGTCTATTATGTAGACTAGAATATTAAATTATTATATTTTATTAAAAAAAAAATAATCATTATAGGAATACGTTACCATATTTAGTTATTATTATGAGATAAAATAAAGCTTTAGATTTGTGTTGAGTTATATAGAATTATAGTAATTTAGAAAGGCTTGTGAAATCAGTATTGGTAAAGCGTGATACTAATCAATTGCAACCTTTGTAATATGTTTTTAAATTATATAATTATATATAATAAAAAAATAGCAGATTGAGTTATTTTGTTATAAATCATAAAATTGTATATTTGTTATTGTAAATAAACTATATAAGTACAACAAAGGTACAATATAGGTACTATTCTTTTTATATGTAACTAAGCAATGTATTAGAAAAGACCCAAGGAATATTCCAATACGATACCATTTTTAAGGAGTTAATTTTTGTACTTTCATAGTAAATTTATTATCTAACTGTAAATAAATTTTGTAAATCGAATAATTCTTAGTAATTCTGCGCTATTAAAAGTTGAAAATTATACTCCGGGTTTGAGAAAAATATTAATAATGACTAACTGTTATAATATTCCTTATATAATATCAATTTAACCCAAGAGGTCGTGAGGATTGTGATACTGAAAGTTATAATTTTTATTTTAATCGTATTCCATAAATTGAAATTTCATAAACATATTCATTCTCAAACTTAGAACTTTTTAAATTATATATAATTATATTAACATCCATCCAAGATAAATTTGGGTGTTTAAAGTTTTTTAGGTACCAGACAAAAGTTAAAGTGCGACTTTCACACTAATAGTAATTTAAGCCACGGACATCAGCAGATGTCACTGTGTTCTCGGTGCTTTACTTCAATAAAGCTCTTTTGTAAAGTAGTTTTTTAGTGTTCGATCTATATCTATCTATTCTTTTGAGCTTTTCAAATCGATACATATAATGTAATTAAATTTTATAAAAGGTAAAATTGAAGTATAAATAAACTGTAAAATTATGTTGATTCGAAAATTCACTTACTTTTCGTTTGTCACCTTGTCTTAAAGTAGAGTTTTAATTATAAGAAATAATTGGTGAACACTTCATTGTATATATTAATAAGTAAACAAACACACATGCAAGAAATTAATTAATATAATTTATTTACATAAAATTCCATTATTTTGTAATTATAATTGTTTAGATTGATTGTTTAATTGATAATGGGTATTTGGTACATTTTTAACGATTTGAGGACAGCATGAAAACTTGAAATTACTTTTATATCACTTTTTGTACTATCTTTTAAAACATGTTATTTCCATCTTAGTGTACATATTCTTTGCATGTGCAGAAATATTTTCGTAAAATCTTTTGTATTTTTATAATAACAATATCTGGAGTAATTGTGATCTTACAATTAGATTAACTAAACGACTCATCGAAAATTACTTACAACAATTATAGAGTTAAATATGCTCTACGGGTTTCATCAAACACATACCAGATTTTATTGCTATTGAAATATTTGTACTATTGAAATATTTGTACTATTGAAATATTTGTACAACGCACTTACAGAAAGTAAGTGCGCTTTTTCTTATATTTTGGATTTGGTTTCATAATATGAATATTTGTATAATTATTTAAAATGTTGTAATTCTCTTTTAATTGTATTAGAAATAATATTTGAGTACAAGATATTATAACAAAATGATATATATTATAACAAAAACATGTAAGTACATTGACACTGATAGAAATAATCAATAACATATAGGTATCGCCTTGCAGCATACCCTATGCACGTTTTAAGATCAAAGAATTAATATACATAATTATATATATGTATGTATGTATGTATGTATATCTCTATGCTTAAGATTTTGACAACTAAAGTAGGCAGTTGCACAATAGGTTGCGCACCAAAAACATAACGAGGTCACTCGTTCAGTAGATTTTACACCTCACATTTTCATACATCGGGCGCCTTATTTCCAAATTGATCCTTAAATAGTAAACTCCAAAAATATTAACGAGTAAACTCCATAAATATTAAAGAGTAAACTACAAAAATATTTAAGAGTAAACTCCAAAAATAAGCAGTACAGTATTAATATTTTTAAGACGACGACAATAAGGTAGGTACAGTCGCTGTTATTAAGAATATTCGTAGGATAGAATATATATTTTTTAATTAAGTATAGTGACTTATTAATAAATCTTATTAAATAATCATTAATTATAATAAAATCTATCCAAACCTCATATTCATATCATATATTATGATTATTACTTGATAAACAAATAATGATCATAATTATAGTCACCCCGTATAATAAAAAGTTAATTTTAATTAAGATCGCTATTCAGTATTTTGATAAATTAATTGTTCTCATCCAAAGATTTCCTAATTATTTTCATAAAAATGTACTCAAAAATATTTGCGTGAAGGTAGGTATAATTTATTGCAAACATTAACAGTTTGTTTGTTTATATATTATATATTATATATACCTTAAGTTATAAGCTGCTATATAACAATATACTAGAAAACAAAGTTCACATACATTAAGTGCTTCTCTACCAAGTTAGACCAGCTCTTCTATTTCAGCCGTGGTTTTGGTGATTAAAATTATCTTAATACTAAAACATCTTTTTATTACACATAAAATAAAAATATTATTTACTAGAATAAAACTTTGTATTTAATATATAATAATCTCTGTGATCACTTGTAAATTCCTTAGATTCGTTAAAATTATGATTCGTTAATACTATGCTAATATTTAAATAGTTGAACATTAAAACTTAATATCATACAATATTAAATATTTTATGAAAAGACATCTTATTATGTACTGCATTTTTGTGCAAAATAAATTTTATTATATTTGTATGAACATTATAAGTCCAAATTACCATTGCGAACCCGGTTTGTAAAAATGTATTTTATTTCACACAGAGAAGGTAGCTTTCTCAATATAGGGTAATTGCGCTATGACATACCTACATTTATATCCCAAACTTAATTTAAATGATAATAAATTATCATCGCAAGAAAATTAACACCGGTATAAACTTTCATAAACTATTAACATTCTTCAAGGGTGGATTAACGCATAATAGTTAAAGATAACCTTCATACTAAAATAAATACATACGCTAATTTCATAATTATTAACAGTCGATCAATCAACCAGTTTTTGCGAGACTGACTCGAGAAACATATCAATTAAGTTGACATATCTACTAAAAGCAAAGATATTAAATGAAAAATATATCTGAGAGTATTTTAATGATAACTTATTTATATATTTATAATAACGTTTACATTTTTATGCTAATCAACTTCAATAGAAATTGGCATTGAGTATGATCAATGATTAATCATTCACTGCCATTTGCTTTGTCATTATGTTTCTTCTGAATATATTTTTCTTTAAAATATGTCTGACGGTTTTATAACTTAATGTTTCTTAATTAGTTCTTAATTTAATTCTTGAAGACAACGTGAATGAGACTATTAATGAATCTGTATTTTATATTTACATTCATAAATATCTTGTCATATATTTTTAGTTCGTATCAATACAAACCCTAAGTAAACATTTAAGTTAAAGTTAAAATTGGGAAAATGTATAACAAACTCATTGAAATAAAACTATTTTTACGGAATTAACTCGCGTATAATGAATTTTATTTTGAATTTACATTTTAAACCTAACCCGACGTTTCGAATGCTTTGCAGAAATCGTATTCGGTTTAAGATGGAGGTATGTCCATCTCGTCTTACCGTGAACTTTTATTAATTTATTATACGTGAAAATAGTTTTATTTCAATGTGTAGTACACGTAAAAACCTTAGAAAACACTAGCAAACTCATATAGCCACAGCTTGATTGTTTGACTTCTTCTTCACTAAAACAAAGTTTTAAGTCTTTATCATTTATCATCGACCTATCGGATAAATCATTCAAAGCTAATAATAATCATTAACGCGTTCGTATATCTACAGTTTATTATAATACTATGGACTATGTTGACTAGAGGTTTTGATTCAATTACCAACTTCTATTTGTACGTGTACTTAACTGTAATTACTTACGGGGTGCTTTCTATTCGCGTTGTTTGTTCAAAGATGATATATATTTTTTTATGTTTAAAGTTTTAATCCATTTAGCCCTGTAATTGTGATTGCATCATTGAAATATTTTCTTATTCTAACCTTATTTTAAGAACCATGCTTTACTACAATTATAATTTGTTCTCAAATATTAGTTATGACTATGACTCGAACAGTCAATACTTTGGGTTGTTGTAATTTAAAAAATATGTTAAAATACTATTTATGAAGCTTTTTGCTGTTCTTCTCATTGCTTCAATTTATACTTTTAATTTTGATTCAATTTATATTTTTGAACCTACAATCATTGTTAATCATACTAACTATAACTACAATTATACATAATCTTCGTTTAAATTGTTTACACCCACAGAAACTTTTTAGTTCACATAAAAGTTTATATTGAAGATAAAAGACATGGTTTTCTTTAAGATAATAGTAAAAAGAGAGCTCACTTCGGTTTTAAAAGATCTTATTATGATAGCTAGATAAAAATAAAAGAAATCTCTTGTATTCAATCTCCAGTCCAATTGTTTTTCTTTTCACAATAACCATTTTGATTTACTCTAATTTTTATATAAAATAAATAATTATAAACTATTTAGTAACTATGTATAAAAACTAATTTAAAATAAAGTTCTGGTTTTGTTCAAAATAGTTCTTTATGTAATAAATTATAATATATGAAAAAAGTTGTAACTCAATGTGTTAAAAGCATTTTCGCATAGACCTGGGGCGAAACGCGACATTGGTAGTAATCGTTTTAAACTTTCCTAACTACTATTTGTATATTAGAGTACAATTTTTAATTCGGCCTTGAATATATTATTTACATATATAGTATATGTTACACATATTCGATCAGCAGGTCATAAATGTCATTTATAAGCGTTCGGTTTCCTGATTACTTAACATGTTGAGAACGAGGTTTTGCTCTAATTATTTCTTGAATTCAATAAATACTTTTATTTGCTGCTTACATATTCTTAATAAACAAATTTACTTTTATCTTTTAATTTATTTATATATATTATTATTTTTTATAGTATATTTATTTATTTTATTACAAGTTTTTCACAAAGATTATATCCGTTTGTTTATGGATTATATCCGTTATAAAGATAACTACTTCAAATTTCACATATATTATTTTTGGCATAATGCTTCTATTTAATTGTTTTTTTTTAAAGATAATAAGCTGCAGTAAAACTATTTAGGTTAATATCTTAACATTTCTAAAATGTATGTTTATAAGGATACTCTTGCGGCCGCAAATTGCTGACTGCTGTTTCTTTATGATGCGCATTTTGATCAAAGAGAGTTCATGTTACGAAATATATTTCAAAAATAAACATTACATTTTAAGAAAGATGCTGCTTCAAAATCTAAAACATGAAAATATAATATTCCTTTTGTAAAGATTATTATATATTATTGAAATATAAGTAAAACAATGGTTAATTCGTACTAACATCGGTTTTATTTGAATAGCTTCCCACACAAGCGCACAAACGAACATTCCTTATAAATAAGTAAGATTAGTAACAACAGTGTTACCAAAATAATTACTGTTTATTATTATATTGCCCTATTATATATTTTTATCCCTATTATATTACATTGCCCTCTTCAATGTAATACATCTTCACACATATACAAAATTAAACTTCACTTATTTATGCAAACCACAATTATTTATAAATCTTGTTAATAATCTGTTATTTAACGCTTTTGTAATAAACATGTCTATTATTTGTTTTTCTGTTAGAATAGTATCCCCCATCTTATTGACTTTTTAATGAAATTAAATATATCTAGATGTTTTATTCTCTTAACAGTATCAACATTATTTACCATTATATCGCTTTGTTATCACAGAACATCGTAACAAAAGAAACAGTTTCAATGTTAAAATCTTTAAATAAATTAATAAGCCAACAACCTTCACCAGCAGCCATAAAAATGGCTATGTACTCTGACTCAGTAGAAAACCGACTAATACAGACTTCTCTTGAAACACTAGTAAATTGAATATTTTGCAATACATAAAGCTATAGCCTGTTGTCACCTTCTGATCCCCCCCCCCCCCCTCTAATTATCATCACAATATCCTATTGACATGTCACTTACATTTATAAAAAGTAAACAAATTAATAGTATATTTAACATGTCTAAAAACTCTTTTAAGGCTCATTAATAAAATATTGTTTGCATGAGTTTAGTATCTGCTTAAAATTGACACAGCATCACAAACATATCACATATATCTAGCCTTGTTCCTAAGGTCTTATTCCTAATACAACAAAAGACGAGCAACCTCTAATTTGTATGCACTTATTTTCAATACTCTTGTCAACTACAAAATCATTATTTCTTCTAATATTTTGTGTTAAAATTAAGGTAGGTACATACAGTAGGTGTACATGTTTCTTTAAAATTATGTATTTAAAATTTCTTTTATATATTTTCTAAATAACAATTTAATTTAATACGTCTTTCTAGATTTTGTTTTTTATGTATGCCTAAAATATTAATAAACCTAAAACTTTCATTCTAAATTCACTATTGAAAACTGACTTGAGGTGTTTTATTACTTCCAAAAATTATTAAATTATCGACATACAGTAATACATATATTCTGGAATCACCTTTATATTTGGTGTAAAAAGATGAATTACTTAAAATACAGAATTAAATGTGTTATTTGAGTACTTTGGTGATTTCTTTAATCTATATAGATATTTATTTAACATTACAATCTTTTTATTACCACATTGGTACCTTCTAGTAATTCTAAAAATAATCATTTCTATATGGAAATATTTCCATATAAGATATAAGAAAGCTCCTGTAACATCCATTTGATTGATTTGCATGTTCAACCTTGTTACCTTACATACAAATAACCTGAATATGCATATATATCACACAAGTTCATGATATCACTCTGCTCAAAATCTATAGGCATTGATTTATCCTTATACTCAACAATGTCATAAGAGTTTTTGATTTTAAATACCCACTTACTATATATAGTCTTTTTACTTACAGGTTGCTCACAAATAGGTGTACGTATTATTATCTTCCATAGTTTGAGTTCCCTCGGAATTGATTATTGTCATGGATCGGCGTCATTTCGTTGCATCGCTTCTTGATAAGTCTTAGGTTTACTACCCTTCATAAAAACATGATGACACTTGTTGAGTGAGATCTGTTTCCTAACTCGACGTCTTTTCTAACGAAATGTCACCTCTTTGTCTTTATCGTGGCTAGGTCTTGCATCACTGGTGTTTACAAAGCATCACATTCACTAGACACATTAAGGTTTTCCTTATACTCACTACACTGGATAGTATATTCGCCTGGCTGGAGTTCGATTCCCGACAGGGACAGGCATCTATGTGATGAGCATAGATGTCTGTATCTCTGGGTTCTGTCGTTTTTAAAATATGTTCTTAGTATTTATAGTATATATTTCTATGTATTTGTAACGTTGTCAAACACCCTTAACACAAACAAATAGTTTTCTTACTTACAGGTAAGACGATTTGTGTAATTTGTTACCTGTTATATTATTATTACTAAAATAAAACTATTATTACGACACCTTCATCTCGTCTCACCGTGAATACAATTGCTGCAATGTCGAAAAGTCAGGTTAAATTTGAAATTTAATTATACGCAAGTTAAATCTGTAAAACGATATTTTTCAGTCATATATAACTCTAGAGTTGGATCAAATGGCTTACAAGCTGAAGCTGAGATTTACGACTGTAACGCAAACTTCTTTTAAACTATAAAACTAAAGTAATAAATTTCAAAATAATATAAAGTTTTTACAAAGTATTTTAAAATATAAATCGACGGTTACGGAGCTATTTTTTCTAAGCGGTTTTTTCACGCAATAGAGCTATATACATTTTGAATCGGCAAATTTCTTAGATTCCAAATATGTCGCAAAAAAATTACGCTTTGTCCAAATAGCCCTGGAGTTATTGAAATAATGTTTGACTTGTATACTAAATGATAAATATAAAGTAGGTTTGTGAATACGAGTCATCGAAATTACTTTGTTGAATAATAATAAATTGGATAATATTTAAAAAACGGTCAGTGACCTCCTAGACACAAATAACTTACTGATCAGTGACACTTTACTCTTCCCTTATTATTCAATAACAAAGTTCATAATTACTAAAAGAAAATCAATTTTAAGTTAGTAAAGTAGTTACAGTATTTACGAGTAGGTAAGTAGTATTTTTGTTCGTTTTATTGATTGGTTTATTGGAAAATCTAAAATATTATATTTAAAGGGTTGATTTAATCTACGATAAATTATAATTGACAACATTTTATTTTAAAATCACTATTATAATATAATGTATTTACATTAAACTGATTATACACGCACCAGTTATATAACATTAAAGATATCTAATAATTTGAACTTGTCCGTCAACAGCATACAACTGTTGTGGATATATGTTCTTAATAAAAAATAATTCCTGCTTGTTTCGATGATTTTTATTTAGTTCTTATGCTTAAATATATATGAGAATTTTTTTTTAACTAAGTAGATTAAAAAAAACTGCTACTACTACTGCTATACTATTACTGTAAGCGTTTTGACTGCTATTATTATTTATTTGTTTTCTAAACTTCATAATGATTAGCGCCAACCTAATTATGAAGATGATTATCGGATTACACAGGCACACAAAAAAAAAGTGTCGCTATCCAGAAAGTAGACTCCTATATTCCTATATTTTTTGAGGTGCTGAAACCAACAATGCCCTCTACAAGTCACCAAACCACCCCATTCTCCCTTTATCAACCCATTATAGGGGGTGTGAAGGGATGAAAATTGGGTTCGTTATTTATAAAATCGGTATGTATATGGATCCCTATGTTTTTTGGGGTTTTAAAACCGAATCTGTTACCCAGTAGTTTAATTTTTTTCTTACAAACATTTTTGCTCCTGGATGATCTCACAGGATTTATTTACTTCCCTAGTCCTGATTTAGTAAATCTCTCTTCATATTCCAACAATTATCTGCTGAAAAGCACAATCTTAAGAAAGCAAAGTGCAAAGAATAGACAAGGATAAAGTGGTGGATTAAAAAGTTAGTATAATTTTGACATCTTCATACCGCCCGATTAATTTACTTAATACGTTAGGCAAATTATTCCCAATGAGCAGTTTGGCTTTCGTGTCAATCACTCGTGTACTCATCTAGTGCACCGCCTAACGGAGCACATTTTTTTCAATAGGCGTCGTTTCAAACGCAATAAAACAGATGCGCTCTTTTTCGATGTGGCGAATCTTCGTTTAAATTGTTTACACCCACAGAAACTTTTAGTTCACATAAAAGTTTACATTGAAGATAAAAGACATGGTTTTCCTTAAGATAATAGTAAAAAGAGAGCTTACTTCGGTTTTAAAAGATCTTATTACGATAGCTAGATAAAAATAAAAGAAATCTCTTGTATTCAATCTCCAGTCCAATTGTTTTTCTTTTCACAATAACCATTTTGATTTACTCTAATTTTTATATAAAATAAATAATTATAAACTATTTAGTAACTATGTATAAAAACTAATTTAAAATAAAGTTCTGGTTTTGTTCAAAATAGTTCTTTATGTAATAAATTATAATATATGAAAAAAGTTGTAACTCAATGTGTTAAAAGCATTTTCGCATAGACCTGGGGCGAAACGCGACGTTGGTAGTAATCGTTTTAAACTTTCCTAACTACTATTTGTATATTAGAGTACAATTTTTAATTCGGCCTTGAATATATTATTTACATATATAGTATATGTTACACATATTCGATCAGCAGGTCATAAATGTCATTTATAAGCGTTCGGTTTCCTGATTACTTAACATGTTGAGAACGAGGTTTTGCTCTAATTATTTCTTGAATTCAATAAATACTTTTATTTGCTGCTTACATATTCTTAATAAACAAATTTACTTTTATCTTTTAATTTATTTATATATATTATTATTTTTTATAGTATATTTATTTATTTTATTACAAGTTTTTCACAAAGATTATATCCGTTTGTTTATGGATTATATCCGTTATAAAGATAACTACTTCAAATTTCACATATATTATTTTTGGCATAATGCTTCTATTTAATTGTTTTTTTTTAAAGATAATAAGCTGCAGTAAAACTATTTAGGTTAATATCTTAACATTTCTAAAATGTATGTTTATAAGGATACTCTTGCGGCCGCAAATTGCTGACTGCTGTTTCTTTATGATGCGCATTTTGATCAAAGAGAGTTCATGTTACGAAATATATTTCAAAAATAAACATTACATTTTAAGAAAGATGCTGCTTCAAAATCTAAAACATGAAAATATAATATTCCTTTTGTAAAGATTATTATATATTATTGAAATATAAGTAAAACAATGGTTAATTCGTACTAACATCGGTTTTATTTGAATAGCTTCCCACACAAGCGCACAAACGAACATTCCTTATAAATAAGTAAGATTAGTAACAACAGTGTTACCAAAATAATTACTGTTTATTATTATATTGCCCTATTATATATTTTTATCCCTATTATATTACATTGCCCTCTTCAATGTAATACATCTTCACACATATACAAAATTAAACTTCACTTATTTATGCAAACCACAATTATTTATAAATCTTGTTAATAATCTGTTATTTAACGCTTTTGTAATAAACATGTCTATTATTTGTTTTTCTGTTAGAATAGTATCCCCCATCTTATTGACTTTTTAATGAAATTAAATATATCTAGATGTTTTATTCTCTTAACAGTATCAACATTATTTACCATTATATCGCTTTGTTATCACAGAACATCGTAACAAAAGAAACAGTTTCAATGTTAAAATCTTTAAATAAATTAATAAGCCAACAACCTTCACCAGCAGCCATAAAAATGGCTATGTACTCTGACTCAGTAGAAAACCGACTAATACAGACTTCTCTTGAAACACTAGTAAATTGAATATTTTGCAATACATAAAGCTATAGCCTGTTGTCACCTTCTGATCCCCCCCCCCCCTCTAATTATCATCACAATATCCTATTGACATGTCACTTACATTTATAAAAAGTAAACAAATTAATAGTATATTTAACATGTCTAAAAACTCTTTTAAGGCTCATTAATAAAATATTGTTTGCATGAGTTTAGTATCTGCTTAAAATTGACACAGCATCACAAACATATCACATATATCTAGCCTTGTTCCTAAGGTCTTATTCCTAATACAACAAAAGACGAGCAACCTCTAATTTGTATGCACTTATTTTCAATACTCTTGTCAACTACAAAATCATTATTTCTTCTAATATTTTGTGTTAAAATTAAGGTAGGTACATACAGTAGGTGTACATGTTTCTTTAAAATTATGTATTTAAAATTTCTTTTATATATTTTCTAAATAACAATTTAATTTAATACGTCTTTCTAGATTTTGTTTTTTATGTATGCCTAAAATATTAATAAACCTAAAACTTTCATTCTAAATTCACTATTGAAAACTGACTTGAGGTGTTTTATTACTTCCAAAAATTATTAAATTATCGACATACAGTAATACATATATTCTGGAATCACCTTTATATTTGGTGTAAAAAGATGAATTACTTAAAATACAGAATTAAATGTGTTATTTGAGTACTTTGGTGATTTCTTTAATCTATATAGAGATTTATTTAACATTACAATCTTTTTATTACCACATTGGTACCTTCTAGTAATTCTAAAAATAATCATTTCTATATGGAAATATTTCCATATAAGATATAAGAAAGCTCCTGTAACATCCATTTGATTGATTTGCATGTTCAACCTTGTTACCTTACATACAAATAACCTGAATATGCATATATATCACACAAGTTCATGATATCACTCTGCTCAAAATCTATAGGCATTGATTTATCCTTATACTCAACAATGTCATAAGAGTTTTTGATTTTAAATACCCACTTACTATATATAGTCTTTTTACTTACAGGTTGCTCACAAATAGGTGTACGTATTATTATCTTCCATAGTTTGAGTTCCCTCGGAATTGATTATTGTCATGGATCGGCGTCATTTCGTTGCATCGCTTCTTGATAAGTCTTAGGTTTACTACCCTTCATAAAAACATGATGACACTTGTTGAGTGAGATCTGTTTCCTAACTCGACGTCTTTTCTAACGAAATGTCACCTCTTTGTCTTTATCGTGGCTAGGTCTTGCATCACTGGTGTTTACAAAGCATCACATTCACTAGACACATTAAGGTTTTCCTTATACTCACTACACTGGATAGTATATTCGCCTGGCTGGAGTTCGATTCCCGACAGGGACAGGCATCTATGTGATGAGCATAGATGTCTGTATCTCTGGGTTCTGTCGTTTTTAAAATATGTTCTTAGTATTTATAGTATATATTTCTATGTATTTGTAACGTTGTCAAACACCCTTAACACAAACAAATAGTTTTCTTACTTACAGGTAAGACGATTTGTGTAATTTGTTACCTGTTATATTATTATTACTAAAATAAAACTATTATTACGACACCTTCATCTCGTCTCACCGTGAATACAATTGCTGCAATGTCGAAAAGTCAGGTTAAATTTGAAATTTAATTATACGCAAGTTAAATCTGTAAAACGATATTTTTCAGTCATATATAACTCTAGAGTTGGATCAAATGGCTTACAAGCTGAAGCTGAGATTTACGACTGTAACGCAAACTTCTTTTAAACTATAAAACTAAAGTAATAAATTTCAAAATAATATAAAGTTTTTACAAAGTATTTTAAAATATAAATCGACGGTTACGGAGCTATTTTTTCTAAGCGGTTTTTTCACGCAATAGAGCTATATACATTTTGAATCGGCAAATTTCTTAGATTCCAAATATGTCGCAAAAAAATTACGCTTTGTCCAAATAGCCCTGGAGTTATTGAAATAATGTTTGACTTGTATACTAAATGATAAATATAAAGTAGGTTTGTGAATACGAGTCATCGAAATTACTTTGTTGAATAATAATAAATTGGATAATATTTAAAAAACGGTCAGTGACCTCCTAGACACAAATAACTTACTGATCAGTGACACTTTACTCTTCCCTTATTATTCAATAACAAAGTTCATAATTACTAAAAGAAAATCAATTTTAAGTTAGTAAAGTAGTTACAGTATTTACGAGTAGGTAAGTAGTATTTTTGTTCGTTTTATTGATTGGTTTATTGGAAAATCTAAAATATTATATTTAAAGGGTTGATTTAATCTACGATAAATTATAATTGACAACATTTTATTTTAAAATCACTATTATAATATAATGTATTTACATTAAACTGATTATACACGCACCAGTTATATAACATTAAAGATATCTAATAATTTGAACTTGTCCGTCAACAGCATACAACTGTTGTGGATATATGTTCTTAATAAAAAATAATTCCTGCTTGTTTCGATGATTTTTATTTAGTTCTTATGCTTAAATATATATGAGAATTTTTTTTTAACTAAGTAGATTAAAAAAAACTGCTACTACTACTGCTATACTATTACTGTAAGCGTTTTGACTGCTATTATTATTTATTTGTTTTCTAAACTTCATAATGATTAGCGCCAACCTAATTATGAAGATGATTATCGGATTACACAGGCACACAAAAAAAAAGTGTCGCTATCCAGAAAGTAGACTCCTATATTCCTATATTTTTTGAGGTGCTGAAACCAACAATGCCCTCTACAAGTCACCAAACCACCCCATTCTCCCTTTATCAACCCATTATAGGGGGTGTGAAGGGATGAAAATTGGGTTCGTTATTTATAAAATCGGTATGTATATGGATCCCTATGTTTTTTGGGGTTTTAAAACCGAATCTGTTACCCAGTAGTTTAATTTTTTTCTTACAAACATTTTTGCTCCTGGATGATCTCACAGGATTTATTTACTTCCCTAGTCCTGATTTAGTAAATCTCTCTTCATATTCCAACAATTATCTGCTGAAAAGCACAATCTTAAGAAAGCAAAGTGCAAAGAATAGACAAGGATAAAGTGGTGGATTAAAAAGTTAGTATAATTTTGACATCTTCATACCGCCCGATTAATTTACTTAATACGTTAGGCAAATTATTCCCAATGAGCAGTTTGGCTTTCGTGCCAATCACTCGTGTACTCATCTAGTGCACCGCCTAACGGAGCACATTTTTTTCAATAGGCGTCGTTTCAAACGCAATAAAACAGATGCGCTCTTTTTCGATGTGGCGAAGGCGTTTGACAAGGTCTGGCACAACGGGCTGGTGTACAAGTTACTCCGGCTCGAGGTGTCGG
Source organism: Napeogenes sylphis (assembly GCA_959347405.1). Lineage (NCBI taxonomy): Eukaryota > Metazoa > Arthropoda > Insecta > Lepidoptera > Nymphalidae > Napeogenes > Napeogenes sylphis. The sequence goes on along the minus strand of OY365788.1, from coordinate 14,865,449 downwards.
ACAGACTCGTATTTTTAATACGAGACTATCTTTCGAACCGTTCCTTCCGCTACAAAGTAGAGTGGTCACTCTCATCCCCCCGCCCCCTCAGGGCGGGAGTCCCGCAGGGTTCCGTCCTCTCTCCCTGCCTCTACTCGATTTATACAAGTGATACACCCAGTACCCGCGTACTAAACTCGCCCTCTTTGCGGATGATACCGCCGTCTTTACCTCCAGTAGGCACCCTCATGTCGTCGTCGCTCGACTCCAATCTGCGGCCGATTCCCTTAGGGATTGGTTCTGGAGGTGGACGATCGAGTTAAACCCGGAGAAGAGTACCGCCGTACTCTTCTGTTGGGGCAGGGTCGACACGGGGGAACTAAGGAGAGTCACCATCTTTGATAGACCGATTAACTGGCAAACGAAGGCCAAATATCTAGGTGTAACATTCGATAAAAGACTCAATTTTAGATCCCACATTATAATGGTTAGGTTAGGTTATTGTTCTAGGCCGTCTCTATCCCCTCGTGTGTAAGCAGAGTAAACTGTCCCGTAGAAATAAGGTAACACTTTACAAAGTTTGCATGCGCACTGTCATGTCCTATGCGAGTGTCGCTTTCACTCACTCCAATCTGAAGCCTCTTCATGTGATTCAGAATAAATTCATGCGTATAGCCACGGGCGCGTCGTGGTTCATACGCAACAAAGACCTCCATAGAGACAGGTCTACCTTCTATAGCGCAATTTTTTAAAGAGCTCTCTAAGAGTTACTTTGATAGAGCCGAGAGACATCCGAACCCACTGGTGGTCGAAGCGACCACCTACCAACCTAGTAGGCCCCCGATAGCTTTTAAAAGAAGACCCAAGTCGATTCTACTCGACTCAGATGACGAAACAGCTACTGACAACAGATGTTTAGGCAACACTTCAACAGTCACTTACACACACCGCCTTCGCCGGCGAAGGCGAGGTCCTAAATGCACGCTGCCTCGGCGTTCTGCCGTCGGGGGGCGTTAGTGTTAATATACTCACTTTCCTTCCTAATACGCTGTCTCAAGCCGAGGTCCGGCCTCTTAAAGGCGCCTTGAGGCAGACGTATCCCCCCGGGTCCCTCAGGCCTGGGATTTTCAAGGGCGGGTTACAATACTTGCCCACCACCCCCGCTGACGTTGTAACAGCCACTCTGGCTAACAGCATAGACATGACAATAAAAAATGGGCATCTTCAAATAAGCCTTTGAATAAATGATATTGAACATGTTAAAAATACTGTTATTATTATACTTAATACTGGATAAGTTTTTATGAAATCTTTAGTTGAGATAGTAATTTTTTTTGTCTATTTATTGCATTACTAATGAACAGAAATACGTTTCTTTAAAAAAAAAACACACATTGTAAAGAAAATCCTACAAGGAGAAGTTACACTTTAAAATTAACAATAGCCCTAACTGCTTTTGAAGTTTCCTTAATTAGGCCACTTGTGATTATATAGTCTATGAATTTTAAAGGAACTTTACGGTTTGTTTCACATGTAGCGTCTTTTATTATATTAAATGTGAACATAACAATTTACGAGATCACTTATTTCTTGACAAATTAAATATCTAGTGTAAAATTATTACCTTACTGAAACAATATTAATTTTAACGAATATATACTTACAATATAGATATAATATCTATATTGTTGTCAAAAATTTTAAATTAATTAAAATGTGAAAAAATATAAAATCGCTTTTTCTTGCAATTTGAACTGTTTAATATTTTCAAGACAAGACTTGTGTGAACATTATTTTGAACAGACGCAAATCAATTTTCAAAGAAATATGGCGAAATCTTTTAATATTGAAGATGAAACCATGAATTTTAATAGTGCGTTCAAGATTGTATCATTTACTATGAATTTAAATAAAACACACCCCAGTATCAAAAGGGATTTCAAATGGTTGTGGCAAACTAGTATTTTGAACAGTATCTTAATTTTTATTTTTAGTTTCGTAATATATTGCACGATATCATACGACCTAAAAGACGAAAACGTAACGTAAGCTTACGCAAACGGAATCATCTGCTTACTTTTCATAATCGCCGCCTATCAATTATTTATTGTGCTCTATTATCAAAACTTATTAGTAGAAATAATCAAAAAGATAAATTTAGATTACGAAAAAGCTCGATATTTTCCAGAATGTGAAAGACTTATAGTACAAAAATTTGTGAAGAAAGGTCAAGTTATGACAAAAAATTGGCTTATATTAATCGCTGTCACCGCTTGTGTATTTTTAATCAAATCTTTGGGCATGATGGTTTACTATACGATTGTGGACGAGTTTAAATTTGTGCACTTATACGAGATGACGTACCCTCCAGCCGTAGAGGATATAAAAAATACTTGGGACATTTTCATTTTATTATATATCATATTTCTGTACTATGACTTTTTTATAGCGCTTATGTATATTGGTTTTGTACCTCTGGGTTCAATTCTGACGCTTCACATTTGCGGACAACTGGAAGTAGCAAGAAATAGAGTACTGACACTGTTTCAAAAAGATAACTCCGATGATGAGATAATCAAAAAATTAAAAGATATAGCCCAGTTACTACATCATATATTTAGGTATAAATAGAATTTATAAGATAAACTTATGCTCATTTTCTTAATTCTAAACTTTTTAGTTTTCTTGAGAACATCAGATAAAGTCAGCTTTATGATATTTTACGAATTAACCTTGAAGGCGACGTCTCTAATAATTCCGATTACTTTGTTTCAAATTATTGAGGTAAGTGAAATAATTTATTAATAAAACCTTTTTATTTATGAATAATCTATCACTTTTATTCACAAGTCTATGAAAAGAGGAGAGCTAAGGGTGGAGTTTGCAACGGTTTTCTTCGCGTCAGTGTGCTTAAGTAGCATTCCTTGCTATTATAGTGATATGCTCATGGAAGCTGTAAGTACATATCTATCTTATGGAGTATAATATGACAGGCCATATTCAATTGGGAGTAAATAAATAACAAAATCAAACTAACTGCTTTTAACTCAGCATTGATATGTATACATTTATTGAGGAAATTATTATTCACCATTTTTGTTTTATCGACTTTTCCCGACATCCATGTTTTCTTCGGTAGCCTCCTTTTTGAATGGTTATTCATTATGAATTGATCATTATAATTAATCAAATAATTCAGAAAATATTAAGTATCCATGAGAAACACATTGCAGGGAAAGAGCTTAAATCTAGCAATATATACATGTGGATGGGAAAGACATTGGGACCCCAGCAGTCGCGAACTGTTGTTGTTATTATTTGTCTGAACCTCAAAATCCACGGCCTTGAGGACGGTGTTCCTTGAGATTTGTCTGGAAGCTCTTACCGGTGTAAGTGATTTTATAAGTTTTCAAATTGCATAGGTATAGTCAATAATGTTTTAACCTCATCATCTTAGTATTGTTTAACTTTATAACTTTTTAAAGTATTTAAATATGCCATGTCATGTTAAGAACAAGAAAAGACGGTTAAAACACTTGGGAAGTATCTTTACTGTTCTATACTATCTATACTAATATTATAAAGCTGAAGAGTTTGTTTGTTTGAACGCACTAATCTCTGGGACTACTGGCCCGAATTGAAAAAATCTTTTTGTGTTGAATAGTCGGTTTATTGAGGAAGGCTATAGGGTATATGTCATCTAGCTGTGACTTATAGAAGTCGAGCAGCAATGAAAAATGCTGCAAAAACGGGAAAAGATTTCTTTTTTAAGAGCTTTCCTCGCGTGCGCTGAGGAAACACTAAAAACCGCGCCGACGGAGTCGCGGGCGACCTCTAGTAATAATATATGTCGGGTTCTCAGAATGATTCGTACCATCTTCGTATCATCATAAGGTAATCGAGAAGAAGAGAAACGACAAGAAAGTAACAAATACAGGCAAGGATTCGATACTTTGATCTCTGGAAAACTATCCCTTCTTTCTACAAATTGAGCTACTGTTAGGATTTTCGAAAGAGGCCTAATAAATCACAGTCACCACAGCCCTGAAAAAAAACGATTGTATATAGAATGCCTAATTCATATACTATGATGCGATATGGTAGCTCAAATGGTAGAGCAACGGGTCGGTTTCCCAGAAACCGCGAGTTCGAGTTCCTGACCCTAGTGGTTATTTTTCATAATCTTACAACATAAAAGTAACACTATGCACACTACTGAATTTTAACTAAACATTTTGTAGCCTTGCAGAGATCGAACTTTACGACTTCGCCGTTAACTTTACGCGTCCGTAATACTGACCGGGCCCGACATATATATTAAGTTTTTTTCCACAAAAGGATATATATTATTACGTTTTTTTTGTATTCCATGCTATATAGTAAAATTAAATCTTTTTATTTTACAGGTGTTCCAAATGGCATACACAATTTTTAATTTACTAAATGCAACCTAAATGCAAGAACCTGTATGTAACATATGAGCAGGTTTTAAAGCACACTTATATACATTTGTATCTTAAGCAAATATAATATTTTTGCATTCTCAAATATAGTCACTGATATACCTACATACTTTTATTTCTTATCACATGTATCACAGCATGGACTGACCAGGGGAATTTGGTAAACCTTCATGCGGAGTTTTTGGTTAGGATATCAAACATGTTTACACACACTATATTAAACCTACCTATCTATCTATTCAATGAATAATGTAATGGTATGATTTATCATGAATCTATATTGTAGATATTGTCTTAGTTTTAAAGAATGAATCTATATTGTAGATATTGTCTTACTTCTCTTACTTTTAAAGTTAATAGACGGCAATCTGTTATTGACGATGTAAACAATGCTCTCTCAGATGTTGTACAATGGTTTAACGCCAATAATTTGTTGCTCAATAAAAAAAAGACGAAATGTGTCAAATTTAGTTTACCAAATGTTAAAAATGTTACAACCAATGTACAATTAAATAATGAGGATTTGGACTTAGTCAAATCTACTACTTTCTTTGGCATTACTTTAGATAAAAAATTGCAATGGGGTCCTCATATATTTGATTTGTCAAGCAGACTAAGTTCTGCTGCATACGCGGTTAAAAAAATACGTCTATTAACAAATATGGAAACTGCTCGATTAGTTTACTTTAGTTACTTTCATAGCTTAATGTCATACGGTATACTCTTATGGGGCAATGCGGCTGACATTGATACCATATTTACATTGCAGAAGAGAGCTGTTCGCGCAATATATAATATGAGGAGACCAAGAGACTCTTTAAGAAACAAATTTAAAGAATTTAAAATTATGACTGTTTATAATCAATATATTTATGAAAACTTAATTTACGTTCATAAAAATATTTCAAAGTTCAAGAAAAATTGTGATTTACATAAAATTAATACAAGAAATAAAAATAAACTCGCTATGCCCGGCACTAGGCTCCATAAAATAGGTAAATCCTTTAAGGGTAATTGTATACGTTTTTATAATAAGCTCCCAAATGAAGCCTTAAGCCTCTCATTAAATAAATTTAAATTATATGCTAAAAATAATTTAATAAAAAAATCCTACTATAGTGTAAAGGATTACATCGACGACGGTATGGCCTGGGAATGAATCTGTATTGTATTGCGAATAGCTAGTAATCTCCGCAATTTGTTTTTTGTTGTAAATGAATTTTGCTTTATCGACCTTCTGCATCACACCGATTCCTTAGAAGTCACTACTTGCGGTAGCATCGGGAGTCGGGTTGCCTCCCTCCCTCAAATATGTGCGAAGGGGGTGATGGCTGGCTCTTGTGTTATGCTCGTGAACGGGTGCTGCTTGCGGTGACTGGTTGTGTGGCAGGCCGAAGATTTATATATATATATTTTTTCTGTTATTATTATTTAATTTTCGTTGCCTGAAATCATTAGGCTTCTTTTCAGATTGATTGCGAAGGTTCTAGTTGTTCCAAAATTGCACTTAAGTTTGACGTTTGTGAAACAGTGATCACAATAACAAAAAATATATCCGGCTGAGTTTGTTGTGTGGTTCTTCTCAGACCAGGACGCGTTTGGAACCCTCATAGCTTTAACATTAAGATGGAAAGTGCTTTTTCAGAGGGGCTTATTACGATAAATCTAGTATCGTAATAGGCCCTCCTGACATTTCCATGTTGACGTACACAAGTGATCACTGATTATGATTCTAAGTGGAAAAGATATAAATAAAAAAAAAATAGTTATTTTAAGTTTTTATGTATGATTCTTGGGCAGTACTGAAAGTACATATACTTATATCGAGGGCTAACTACAAAGTTAGCAATCGATATCAAACGGTATCTTGTTTATTTGCTCGTGTCTTATTTCATAGATTAAAAAAAAATGTTAACTAATCCTACATGAAAAATTTAAACTATGAATAGTTGTTACACAGTAACAATAAAGATATTAAAACCCACGTAATTTTAGCTCTCTGTCTTTTAGGAATTAGTATCTTCTAAGTTACATCCCTCCTAAGTTACAGAAAAGTTGATTTTTAGTGCGGCAGTTGCTCAGCTTGTGGAAGGGTAAGGAAGTTTAAATTTATAATAGGTAGGAGTGGTTATAAAAAAAGCATTTTAATAATCTTTCGTTTATTTTTATAAAAATGTGTGGGAGAGTCCTAGAATATTTTAGAGAATAGAATAGAGAATTTATATATTTTTAAATTGAATGAACTCGATTATACTTAATGTTCTTAATTATGAAGTCAGAAGAGAATAGGACAATAGTTCAGCGTCAATATATTCAATCTGTGTTTACGACCGCTCTTAAACTTTGATAGATTTCGATCATCCTTATTTCTGTCGATAATTCCATAAAATTAACGGGATTGTTTAATATTCTTTATAGATTTAAAAAAAAAAAAATTTTAAAAGTTGAAGGTTGGTTCAGTTTAAAATGTTTTACTTTGTGTATTTTCACATGCACATATGTATTAAAATAGTAACAAGCCAAATCTGACAATTGTTTTGAGTTCAGTATGAAACTAAAATCTCAAATAAGGTTTTTAAAAGTTTGTTTGTATATTGGTTTGTCTGCTTGGTTGTTCGTACAACACTCAAAAACTACTTGTCGGATTTCTATGAAGTTTTGTGTGGTCATAACTTATTTGGTGTGGTGTTACTATACTACATTTGGTGTGGTGTTGGCTTTTTATCATTTTACAACAAACAACATATGCATTTGTAAATAACGACAGTCTTTTGGATTTTATAACCATCGTATAAATATATTATATATATTAATATATTTGGAGAATTGACCTAAAATAACTGCTGTGCTGTGTAAATAAAATTGTGCTGCTATAGGTATGTATGTGACTGTAACTTGAATTTTTTGCGTTATTAATATACAAAAACTTTCATTTAAGCTAAGCTACCATATGATAAGCTACTATATAGGCTAAGCTACTATATGCTTTTCTTATTAATTATATGACTATAAGATCAATGATAAACATTATTTTAATATCTTTACGAATTTCTTTATTTGTTAAAAACATAATTAAGGATTAATGTTATAATGTTATTGCCTTGTTATACTTTAATGACAAATTTGTCGAAAAAAAAAGTTGTCGCATTCCAGATGTAAACAAGTTAATACTTAAAGTACTGGAGAATGTTGAAAGTCGTTTCAGGTCAACTCGAAACAGGGTTTACTTTATGTTACTTCATTTTGTATTCCGAAGAAACGAGGTTTCAACAACTATATAAATAACAATATATGACATATTTGTCCTTTATTCTTAAAACCTAATCTTAGTAAATTATCAGTACACAATTTTAATGAACTTTTAATAGACTTTAAAAAAATTAAACGTACTTCTTTGTCTTTAGTATTTTCTTTATCTACTTACTTGTTAAAAAATTAACATTAATAACCTAATTTACGAGTGCAAAAAAAAAGTCATAGTAAATTTAAATAGTCCAATAAACAAATAGCCACCAGCTGGATTTTTTTTTGTTTACCACGCTAATGAAGGTCTGAGTATTCCTTATGACTAGCAAAGATTTTTTTAAAGTACCGTTTTAAATTATGTACGTCGACCCTCACTTAAGGCTCATAACGTATTTGTAACTCTTAAATGTACGTCCAAAACTTTGAACGATTTCCCTTTTTAAAAATCATTAGATTAATGTTAAATAAGTTTCTGTTACGCAATAATTTCTAAAATGCACTCCTCTCTTAAAATTTTAACTTATTTTGTTAAAAAAAAATATTTTAAATTATTTAGAATCTTTTTACTCTTCCTTATATACGTTCTATCTTTTGGAAAAGGAAAAGTGACCGCATTAAACGCCTAATCTTGGTTTAAGAAGATGCTTTGACAATTTTAGCAATAATCTAGATAAGTTACAGTATATTTCACTAGCTCAGATACCTAAAGCTCTGTGTATACAGGTCTCTGTGTCTATCCAGTCTGTAAAAAAGGCTCTTTAGCCATTCTTGGATGTTTAATACATAACATTTTTTTAAATACTCTTGGAAAATTTAAAAATAATCTTGTTAAAGGCGCTAATATAATTTGTTTAATATATTTTATAAATTTTAGTGGAATTGAGTTACATCCCAGCAAAAACATTTTTTTAATTTGTGATCATGATTAATAACTACAATCAGCAAGAAGAAATGAAACTCTAAAACATTTATTTTGACGGCTCGGTATTATTACTAAATTTACTAGCACGTTCTTTTCCTAAGCCTATTAGGTGTTCTATAATTCTGATGCTAATGCTTTTTTGTTATTAATATCGACTATTTTAGGGGGAGTTTGGGTGATGGTGTTTTGAAATGGTGTGAAAAATGTTGAAATTCTTGTAGACATATTATAAGGAGCAGCAGATCGCATTGTGGGTATAATATGAAAAGGTGTAAAGTTTTTTACTTTATACGTCTGTTAAGTAATTTTCATATTTCAACTACACCTTTATGGCGGTAGTCTTCCAAGTAAGAGTATTATTCGAACTCGTAGTGTTTAAAATAGTTTAGTGATTATGAATGTATAGCATAATATTTGTATAATATTAAAGTGTATACAGTTACAACGGTATATAAGTTAGATACGTACAAAAAATATTTAGTACGCGTAACGTTAATATTACAATAGAGAATTTTATGAATTCTTTGTAGTGGTGACTATATATGTTTTGCTATTTTGTAAATAACGAAAAATTCTCTTTAATTTGGAAATACATTGTGAAAAATCAAATAAAGTAGAAATAATCTTTTCTTGGAATCAAAGAATATTAAATACACCCGGGACATCTAATTTGCTTTTAAATTCCTTGTGATTGCGGTAAGTGTTACGTGGGGGAAACTCTTCGAAACATAAATATAAGAATTACTGAACATTTACGAAGAGCTAAAAATCTGGACAATAATAGCTCAGTGATAACGGAACATGTCCAAGATTCGGGAACGGCTAATTACATACGTTTTGAAAAAGTGTCTGTTTTAGCTAGAGAAAAGTTTTTCGTACTGCGTAAAGTACGTGAAGCTATCGAGGTCAGTCGTCTACCGAATTTCAATAGGGATAGTGGTAGGATGCTACCTGCGGCCTGAAAACTGGTATTTAACACTAGAAAGGACACTAACAATAAGTTACATACAGTAAGTTCAGTGTGTTTACAACGAATTATCACTACGAGTGACGAAGACCTGCATGAGACCTCTGAAGATGACACTACACCCTCCCCAACACCCCCACCACCTCCCTCGCGACGCGCGATAATACAATTTTGTAACTGTTATATAATAAGCGTATTTTTAATTTCTTATGGATTACTCATAATCTATGGTTTTATTGCAAGGTTCAAACTAAAGCACAAGTTTGGCAAACATGTTTGAATCTTCTATAAATTGTCCCGGCAGAGTGCTTGAGGCTGTGTTGTGATATTTGATTATACCCATAACAAAATGAAGAGTAGTTCTGCTTAGAAAATAAACGTATAGAAGATAACACTATAGATATATTACATGTAATATATATTTTAAGCCCTAAAATTACTTAAAATATTTCATAAAAGAGTAACGGCAAAAAGTCTTACTATGTTATATTAAACGAAAATACTGAATCCAAATAAACATGGACATTCATAGGAGATAACGATCTCCTACGAATAATTATCAAAGTAACATACGCTCATAACATTCTTTATGCATTTAGTTTTTTAAGCTCTCATACTACGAGTCATGTTTTAATTAATTATATAATAATACATTATGCCAATATCATTATATATTTTAATTAACCCTCATAGAATATAAATATTTGTATATTCTCGGTGCATTAAACTTATATATTTAATCAATTTCCGACAGAACTTGCATGTTGTGTAGAATAGCATCTGCTTGCTTTTATTCAAAATTGTCTGTCTACTCTTTACCTACCTCTACTACTATTTTAATAACTTATACATTGATATTAAGAATTGTTTAATTTCAAGTAATTGTTCTATATGTACTTTTAAAGTAATTTGTTTTCACTATGACTTTTATTAAGAGGGGAGTTTATAAGAAAGTATATAGTAACAGCTTAATTTATAAAAACCGATATTCGATATCGTATTATGTACAAGTAAAGTAAAGGCATTTATTATTAGAAAATATGTGTTTCTATTTCTATTTTTGTATTATAAAATAACTTGTTATATCACCATATTACAGTTTATTATAAGTAGTAACATTAAAATTTAGGAATTTTAATACATAACTGCATCTTGTTGAAATACTAGTAACATCTCACCCTTTTTAATTTTTAACAAAAAAAATACGTAATATCATAAAGATTTAATAAAAAACCCTTTCCGTCGTTTTTAAAATATTTTTAAGTCTCTTAATGAATTATTCAACAAAAGTTTTAAAAAGTTTATCATAATTTACAAATAAAAACTTTTGATAAGCTAACATGAAAAAATCCTTTCCTTTCCTTTCCTGTAAAAGTTTTCAGTTAAAAGGCACGCAGTTCTCTTAGAAAGTAAAACGTATATAGAGTTGAGACATTTTATTTTACTACCTTTAATATAAAAATTCATAGGCAACACAGTTATGACTAATATAACAAAACGATTTGCAGATATTCAATGTTACATACAAAATGATTAAAGCAATTTGCAGCCTGATCACGTCGGTATTTATTCATACAAAAAAAAAAACAAATTGAATTGTCCAATTTATTGGTAGTTAGAATTGCTATTTCAATCGAATTTATATTAATTTCTGCAGCTTTTTGACAAAAACAAATCTCCAAAAGTAGAATTTAGAAGGTTTTTGAATTTGAATGTTTTATTTTATAAAAGCAATACCACTGCTTAACTAATTAAAATAAAAATCATAATATTAAACATTAGAGTTGCTCATATAGGACTTTACTCAGTCAGAATACAAATGAACTACAACGAAGTTAACTTTGACAACGTCCATTGCTACTATTTCTACTAAATAATTTAATTCATAATTCATAACTACTCGTGGACACTCGATTATGCTGTTTATGGCTAATATTTTAAATATAAAATAACAAATATATATTAAGATTTAGGTAGTATAAAGTATAAGTAGAAATAGTGATTGGCAGTAAAATCTTATGGCTGTTTATTTCCATTTTTTTTTTAAAGTTTGTAATCATTTATAATATTATCTGTAATGGTAGTCGTTAGTAAGGGTTTCAACTTTTATTTAGCCACTGCAGTAGTGAAAAATACAATTGTGTTTATTTTAAGAAGAATGATATTAATAAAACTAAACAGTGAAAAGTATGCACATTATGCATATTATGTGTTTTTTGCAGGTCTATTATACAGTTCGTAATATTTAATTATATTTAATTATATTTTTAACTCTTGAAAAGAAATACAAATAATTGACAGTCATACCTACAAAATGAAAAAATATATTAAAGATATTTTTGAGTTCGATAACACTATCATCTCGATTTATGGCAAAACCGGTAACGTTTTCGAAAACTTCACTAGCCATCAACTGCAAATTTAACATTGTGTTCGCTGAAAATAATTTCTAAAGAAATGTATTTACATTTTTAAATAAATAAAGAATGAAAAATAAACTGCTAAGGGAAGGAATTCGAATCCGTGATCTCTGGGAAACCGTCCCGCATCTCTACCAATTGATCTGTCGTATACCGTTGCTACACGTAATCATTTATATATTTATAATATATCTTTCTAAAAAGGTACCTACTAAAAAAGTAGACGATGGTGTCTACTAAAAAAATCCCAAAAAATATATAAATAAATAAAGAATATCCTAAGAAGATTGTGAATTTTATAGAAGTGTAAAAACTAGATATTTAAATAGGGAAATGATTTAATTAAATCATTTTACATTTAATGGAAGGGCTTGATGTAGATTAGCCACTTCTCTTTCACGGGATTTATTTAATAAAGTATTTATATAAGTATCATAATAACTATTAGGTATAATCTACAACGTGTTACATAGAAATTTCATTTCTGTAGATAATTAAATATTTATAATTTTAATATTATCGATTTCTTATTATCTGTCAAATTCGTAGACAAGGTAAATTATTTATCTGTTGACAGCTAATTACAATATCTTAATTAGTCTGTGACATTTCTTTTTGTTTAAGATATTGAATGTTGCCAGCTTAAGTTAACTTTATAATCCCCAAAATGTTATTAAAAATATAAAATTTTTATTAATAATTACTATTCTAAATTTCATTTATTAATCATTATTAAGGTTAGCATATCGCTAGATATTTATTTAAAAGTAGCTGTCATATTGTTTCAGAAGTTTAGTTGCAGCCAACGTTGTTTTATTGTTATATTTATTAGTATAATAATTTGTTATCAATTTACTACACTCGTTTCTTCATTTAGATAATTAGGGCATTGTTCTTAAATTATTTAAATATTGGCCTTCTTCCGATTAATATCAATTTTACCCACATTTCGTGTAGCGCGGCGTGTGCATAGCCACATTGTTTGCTTATTATGCATATTTTGACTATAAAATTCAATGCCGTGACCTTTAGAGTCTTTTTCTTTCGGAAGCACTTCCGAATTGAATATCTTATTAGCCTTCGGTGAGTGTTTTAGTTATTTGTGATCTTATTAACGCATTTGAAGCGTTGTTTCTTAAATTCATTAGCGTGTTTAATTGCAAGGGCTAATAATTTGATATGGAATAATTATAATTCCTATTGCCGGCACTTCCCGGGCAGTTTCAAAGTTTGTTGGAACAATATTTCGTAAGTAATTTGAATCTTTATTCTAAATTAGGAGATGTTTCATAGGTTTTGAGACTTTATTTAATCTTATTACGTGGTAATATTTCAGTATTTGTCCTGATTCGACCCTGTGAGTCGACATAGGCTAATATTAGTGCTTGCGAGGCCTTTTTCCTCCATAAGGTATTATAAATTATTGTTATTTGAATAGATCAATGTGAGATTAGTGTTATTATATAGTTTAACCTGTAATTTAATCATTACAGGAGGTTTTTTAGTTTGTACCCTAGAAGATACGGGTAAATTTATAATTGGTTCGCGGGGGTAGACGTGAATCTTCGGAGCGTCGTCCTGTTGGTCCTGTATCCTGCTTCCTGACTAGCTGAGTTTAAGAAGCTCGTCTTTATTGTAATCCCGATATTATGGTGATGTACAAAATTTATTTATATCAATAATCAACACTTCCATTTTTGAAAATTTTATAAAGAACAAGTGTTTGACTGTGGTTCTCTAGTACTGACAAGCAGGAGGATCATATATATGTCTTCGCTTGTTATTTGTCAGTGGCGCCTAGTATATTACTATTTTAGTAATGAATATATATATAATTTAAAATAAAGTATTATCTCAAGTAACCCAACGCTGAGTCTAGCTGGCATTTTTCTCAACATTAACTTGGCATTATTTTAAAATTATTTTAGCATTTCCCTATTTTGTAGAACTTAATTAATTATAAGGGATAATGTTTGTTTTTTTTGTATACTAAATAAATAAATTAATTTAAACACAAACCCACTATTATTATTTTTGTAACAGTGGCGCCCAACGTGGGGCATTACTTGAGATACATAGTTGGTATATCTTATTGCTATATCAATAATTACACTTTTTATATTATATTTTTTTTATGAATAAGGTAGTGTTGATATAATTTGAACTGTTTTTATATGGTATTAATATTTGTGGTTTACACTAGGTTATTTAGTCTACTTTATATAACTTTTAAGTTATATTATGGTAAGCAATATATTTGCTTATGTGTAATATTTTCATTTTTGTTTATGTTAATATTATGTTATATTTAAGTTAATTTTATTCTTACCTTAATGTGAAGCCTTAATGTGAATATTTAAATATTCAGTTTTAATACTAAAGTTAAATATTTAAACTTTATAAAAAAAACCAATAAGTCAAGCTGGCATTTATTTTGACATTATTATGTCATTATTTAAGACATTCCTGTATTTGTATAAGTGTATCAAATATTAAGGTTTAATTTTTTTGTGTATTATTAACCAAAAAAATTATTTATTTAGTATATTTTTGTAACAAACGAAAGCCTCTTTTTTAAAAAGAAGTCTCAAAGATAATATACATTGTCAATTTCTAAAAGGGTAGTTATTAGGAATAACTGTGGCTGATTATTAGAAACAAGCAATAAATTATATGACATTTAATAATAAATAATATTTTTATCTCATCTATTCAAAAACATCTGCTTGGTTCCCGAAAAACAGGGATTAAAACACTGCTTTAATCCCTCCGGGATTAAAACATTCTTGAATTTCGAACGCCAATATTGAAAGGATGCGTTTCGTAATAATAAAACTACAACTTTAACAGACGGCCCTAATAAAACTGTGACCATGCACTTTATTCATAATAATAATATTAATATTTATATATGTGCAATTATTAAATTTTAATTATTAGCTTGCATTTTACTTGTTTTCTCATAGATGTGATAAAAAGCAGATTGTGCACCTTGGGACTAAAGCTACTTTAAGCTCGAGTGATGTACTTTGAATCGCTCGCTCGCTCAGGATTCTACATTAGAATCCCTCGCTACGCTCGGGATTCAAGACTAGAATTAAAAAAAACACTCTTCCTTTAAAACTACTTTAGTCCCACGGTACAAAATCTACTATTTGTTGTATATGACAGTATTTTAACGTTCCAACCAGGACACTAATAAAATTATTCAATGAAAAAAAAAGTTCTTACAGGATAATATTAGTAAATATTTAATTTAGATGTCCTTTTAATTACTTAGATTAATTATTTTTTTATTAGGATGTTGATCTACCTCTGAAACACATGACTCCGACAGCATATTAATCTATTTTTTCCATAATTTCTTTCGAGAACATCCACCAAGAGGTGACGCACCTTCCTCAACTCATATTACTAAACAAATGATAACGTCTCCTAATCCAGAATCTCCCTCTTTCCAAACAATCGACACCACTTACTAACTTCCCCATTAACTAGACAAATACTGAAAAGGGTCCATACATTGTGATTTTTTCCTGGGAAATTCCAGACTTTATTTCGGAACTCTCTATATTTGCAATTAAGTTTAGTAAGTTTGTACACTCAACTCAAATATGCTTACACAATTGTTTAGGAATATAGTCTTTGTTACATTCTAAGTTACTAAACTTACTAAACACATAGGAATGAAGGAATCCATAATTAAAGGACTGAATTTATAGTCCAAGTGTAACCTTGTTTTTTATATTAATATTTTAATTATATCTCTACAATAATAAATATATGGTTTTGCATGCCAATCGTTTTAATCAAATATAAGAGGTTAAAATACTTGTACTAAAATTATTCTCTTATACCCGAAGTTTAAAAAAATGTTTTCTTCGAAAACTATTATTTATAAAAAAGCAAGATATTTGTAGAAATTAATTTAAACTATCACAAAGCTCACTATTGTATATACAGCACAAATTTTAATCAAACTACACAAATTTAAATATATACTACTTTCAATAATCCACATATATTTTATACAAGCTATTTTATAATAATATCGAAGACTCATTCAGATTTGAAGACATGATAAAATATTGGGCCTGTCTCTATCTTTCATAACATTTCAAACATGTTTTGAGTTCAGACTAATGAACTTACATATGAACATACAAGGTCCAGATGTACATTGAAAGCTTTGGTTATGCTAGAAGCATGAAACATACAAATTATAACACTACAAAACAGGTTAATGGATATAAAATAACACAACCTCGTTCATTCAGAATATAAATGAACTAAACCAAAGTAAAGCCTCTATGGAGTTGATATTAACTGCCAGTATCCATTACCTTAAGCTTCCTATCAACTTATCCACACTCAGTACTTTAAAACTTTATGATCGTTTTAGGTGACATATTAAATTGTTATATTTTCGTAACATTACATTTCTATGGCGTGTTCATTATTTAAAGGATTAAATATGACAAAAGGATCGTTTAAGTTTTTGCTGAAATTTTTATTATCCTTATAAATAAAATTATACATGTTTTATAAAATATTTTCAGTTAAACTAAGTTTATTTTAGGACATTAAATAGAATATTAATAACAAACAAAAAGTATACTTGGTAAATATAATTATAAAAAAGGAGACGTTTAACTAATCGTAATGCTATGTTCCAAAAAAGTTTAACACTCAGTACTCAACCAATCGGATTTGACAAATAAAGGCATGTTCGGATCTATCAATAATATTATACATCTTATTTGAATTAAAGATAACTTTACCATACTACTTTACTAAGTTCATCTTATTGACTTCTGGTGATAACCATTATCACTTATTTCATTTTTGCTGAGTTCAATATAACTTAATTCATATTAAGTATTGAGTGAGCACTAAAGACGATAAATTAAGTATTTAAAAGCTTTGTCGACCTCATCTGATTCAAATGATCAGCAAAAAGTAATCCATCATCATCATCATCTGCATAAATATGGTATTGAAATGCATAGTACAGCGTAGCATTAATAAAGAAATAAAATAAAATAAATATTGATATAATAGTTTTCTAATTAATGTAAGCAGTAAACAAGGTTTGACTCCGAGACCTTAGAAATACCCAGAGTGAAAATCAAAGCATGTATTAAAGACACTTTATAGTAAGGGAAATTATTTTCGGTTCTGGATGTGATTTTTAAATTTGTCGAGTCGAAAGAAAAAGTGAAACATTTTTGGTCGCTACATATGATTTCTGCACTCAAAATACTAATATGCCTTAGTAATTCATTAAAAATACGAACTCCTACAAAATAATTAAAATAAGTTCCAACCATAATAATGATAAAATGAAATATGAATGCTGCCAATTTTAATGAAAAATTAACTAAATTAATAATATATCTAACCAACAAAAAACTTATATTAGTAAACCCTTAAGCTAAACATAGCTTTCCGCTTTAATTTATATTCGTTTCTTACAGACAGCGGTCATCTATCATCGTACTGGCGATGTTCGACGTTCATGAGCTTTGTTTTATTTATTTGGTTGCATAGTTATCGATTCTCATTAATTACTTTTATTTCATAGAAATTATACTATAAAATAAGTCTTATTAAGTGCTCTACCTTACTGCTACTGCTAACTATACATACATGTTTACATATTCTGCTTTTAATCATGAAAAAGTTCTGGATACATGTATTCTTACAAAGAAATGGATTCACACATTAAAATAGTTATATGAAAGAAACATTAAAATAATTTTGAGCAGGTTAACTATGCTTACTGAGCTTTGCAGAAACTGTTAAAATATATAACCAATTTGTATGCATAGTTTGAATAAGTTTATCAGACCCTTATAATAACAAAATAAAAAAAAGAATTAATGAGAAGTTTCCACTAATTTAGGGAAGAAACTCCACTTAAACTAATAAAACCCAGGACGTGATGCCAATGAAACGTGGTAAAAGTTTAATTAGTTTCAAACTCTTAAAGACGCATTAGCTACTATCACGCGGTTGCGAAATGCAAAATAATTGGCGGTGACGACAAAAAATGCTATTTGGATCTAACCTGAATAAATTTTGATCATTGTTCCAGAACTCTCACTTTTAGTGCCCGGCATCCGTAAACTTGATAATACTCTAACTGGTGTCATTGTTTGGTTTTTTCTATCAATATATCATATACTCAGTTTCAATTAATAAAATCTAATATATATTTAATAATGTTAAATTTTCAATTATAAGTTTGTTACGTTCGTGTTAATATAATAATTATAATATTTACTTACTAAAAGTTTTTTTGTCACTCATTTTATTTATAAATATATATATATATATATATATATATATATATATATATATATAAAATATAATTATAAAAAAGGAGACGTTTAACTAATCGTAATGCTATGTTCCAAAAAAGTTTAACACTCAGTACTCAACCAATCGGATTTGACAAATAAAGGCATGTTCGGATCTATCAATAATATTATACATCTTATTATATATATATATATATATATATTTTTTAACAGATCCGCGCGAAAACCATTAATTATTGTCAAAAAAAAAATATATTACTCTATATTTTTTTGACTTCAGGTTCTAAAATATGATATTAAAAACTGTACAACTACTAACAAAAAGTAATTAAAATAAGTATTTTTTAAAGTGAAAAGAAACGGTACGGTATTATTTTATTTCATTTAACATTTTATAAAAGTGATAAGAACAATTTAGAATTATTAGTTGGTATTGATTGATATATTTTATGTTTAAAAGTAAATAAATTATTTATTCTATTGCATTAATAATAGTAAATGGATAGTATTTTTTAAAGTATTTATTATTTATAAGTGCTCTAATCCTATCGTGCTCAAAGCGCCGCAACTTTTATTATCTTTTCAAAGTCGAATTTAACTTAGACACTTTGCAAAATTAAACTCTTACAAATGTCCATATTTATTGCTTTAACTATTACAAATGACACACAAGTGTCTCAAGACAAACTTTAAGGGTAACTTTAATGGGGATAATTTGTTTTGAAAATCACATAATACATTGTTCAAAATAAACAAAGATAAGACTTAAACTGTTTTAGTTTTTTTATATTATAACGGTTATATTATTATCTATGTTATTTTTCATTAATGGTTTTTTTTTATTATTTTAAAATGTTTGCTCTTTTTTATGATATCTCCTAGTACTTGCAATTGGGTAATAGTGTAAGGTTATATAGGCCCTTAATTGGAATCAAAATGTAAAAAAAATACTAAAATAGCTCTCGTTGTCTATAGTCTCTCACGCAATAGCAGGAGGCGGCCATTTATTTCAGGTTCAAGTTCTGTCTGTGCTTATTACTTCAAAAAGTCCGAAGATGTAAAGAGTCAAGTTCATAAAGTTTACAATAAATTATTAATTAATCCGTGAAAATAATTAAAATAAATGTGAAGGCTTTATTGTTTATAAATCTTCGAGTAAAGTCTTCGAAATACAACAGAGCAATGCGACAAAATAATGGTTGAGTAAAAATACTTGGACCATCACAAAACTTTAACAAGATTTCGTTCGCTCCGAATATGAATGAACTAAGGCCAATACTAAGTCTCTATGGAGCAGACTACAACTGTCACCGTCCATTGTGTTAGCTCACTCGTATCAACTTGTCCGCATTTACCAATCCAACACGAGACGTTACTAAATGAGGAAAGTAAAAAGTAAAGCTATCTTGATCTAAACAAAACCCTTGAAATAACAGCAATGTGAGGCAATTAAGGTCTTAATAAGGTGTAAACCCCAAAAGAAAAAGATATAAAGGCACCTTTATTCAAAGTCTGTGGCTCGAATACACAAAAAAGTAGTTGTAATATTAGTATTATTTTTCATTTTAGTATTCACGTTTAAATAAAAAACATATTTGATTCTGCTTTAATATTCTTTAAATAAATAATATTATAATCCAGGAGTCTTAATGTAATATCTAATGTCTCTGTAAAATCTGTATAAATATAATCTTATAAAGATTTTTATCAATTTGAAAAGTATAACTTGGCAAATGAATTATGCGTCACAAAGAAAAAAAGTTTATAATACTCACTTTGTTATCAAATGTCATTACTTTACATTACAATATTGTAAACATTTTAGCATCATCTAAATAATATATATTGGATTTGCACCGGGCATTGTACTAAATATATAAAAAAAGGTATCTTATTCAAAGACTAGTATAGTAGTTGCAATAAATTTGTAATAATTTTAGCTATTCATGAAAAACATCTAAAAAAAACGTAGTTGTATCATCTCTTAAACCCTTTCTCAGACTTTCGGTTTAAAATGCTCAACTTTTGTTAACTAATAGATACTTATTTTATTATGGTATTTAACTTTTAAGACTAAGTTAAGTAACTGAGCTTTCTTTATATCTTCTCCTGATATTACCGATACTACTGATATTCCTGATACTAATGATAGTTAATACTAAGAAGAAGAATTTAAGTATAAAATGTGAATTTTGAATACGTAGTTAATTGTAAGAGATTTTTTCTATTCTGGACATTGTGATTTCGGTAATAACTTTCATATTCTTTTATTTTCTATTACTACTAATATCTTTCCAACGTTATCGAAGCGTGCTCAGAATGGCTCAAAAAAGGAATCCATCCTTCCTGCTTGATTTTAATTTTTTAAATACACTATCTTTCCTTCCATACTTCTCGAGAGCCCTTTTCATCACTAACTTTACTTTTTCCATACTGAACATAATATTCTAAAACTTTTACAATTCGGGTTTATTTTTATATTTATTTACATATTATTTACTTACTTCTACAATTTTAGAGACAATAAATAATAATATAGGTAAGGTATGTTTTTATTTACAAGATTTTACTAAACTTCAGTAATGTTATGTAAGGATTTTGATATTTTACTTGCTATTCTGGATTTTATTTACATATCTCCGAGTGCTATTTGATTGGTTTTATTATTAACTTCATAGTTATTTATAAGGAAATAAGCTCTGGGACTTTCGGACTTGTCTGATTGGTTTACAATCATGACTTGAATACCACAGAGTAGCATGTGGTCTAATCTTTTGTTTTCTATATTTATTAAATTCGTTAGTATTCATAATTCTTCACCATTTCTATAGATATATTGTAGAAAATATTTAAAAAAGCATCAAAGTCTTGTGACATTTATACGACTTTAACCTTTAATTTTATTTAAAAAGTATTTAATTTAATTATTTATGGCAACAGTATTTTAACTGTTATTAATTAGTTATTAAGTACGTTAATTTCTTCCTATTTATAAAGCTGATTCCTTGTTATAAATACATCTAAAATTCAAATACCACCTGTGCGCTTGTAACTCCTGAGTTGCAGACGTTCATAGGCGACGGAAGTCGTTTGCCACCACGTGACCTGTTGGCTAGTTTGCCGTCATAGGTGCCTCCTCAGGTATCCAGCATCGCCGGGAGGTATCCCGTGGCTGTCTGTTGGGGGGCGTGTGGGGTAGAGTGGGCCGAATTTCTTGCTCAAGGTGCGGTGCGGTGCTGGGTTGCGGGGGGGGTTCGTGAACAGTGATGGATTCCTCCTCAGGTATCCAGCATCACCGGGAGGTATTCCGTGGCTGTCGGGCAAGCAGGAGGGCGTGGGCGCAAGTGTGGGTTTGTCCGGGAGCCCGCCGATAGCTGCCGTTGTCCAGGTAGATGTCGGCGGGCTGCGGATTATCCGCAGTGGAGAGATTGGTAATGAGGGTTCCTGCCCGGTCCATGTCAGAGAGGGAGGTTGGGAAGGAGAAGGGTTCTGCCCGTGCTTTCCCAGCCGTAGGCCTAGGTGAGAGGGGTGGGGGGCGACTTCTCTTGCCATTGCACAGGTCTATGAAGTAGGGGTACTCTGGTTGCCCGGGGTACCCTAATCAGGGGGTTTCCGCTGGGGCGTCGCGGTGAATGCTTACGCGATCCCGTGGCGTCTCATAGTAGCGAGGGCATGAGGGAGGGCAACCGTTGGTTGGTGGGTAGTGGGGTGCCTTAAAAATGGCAGTTGCCGGGTGCCGCACATACCACCCGGCCATCGCCTTACTGGCTGGTGTGACGATGCGGAAACGCATTTTTTCCAACAAAAAAAAAATAAAAGGTACGGAAGAAAACCTGTGATAAACGTAAGCATTGCTATAAGTGAAAAAACATTTTTTTTTCTTTGATTGTATTTTTTATTTTGTGCTGCACTGTTATATAAAATGACCATAAATAAGTTAGAATGACGTCAGATGTAATTCCGTAAAATAGTTTTCTGTAATACTTAACTTCAATAACAGTTCTAGTACGTATGTAGTCAGAAAGATATGTAAATAAAAATAACATGACGAAAACATTTGTGGCCTTTTTAATTTATTAACTTTTCTGACCATGTGGTAACAAATTTATACCTAGAACTTTCCACATTGTCAACCCCTTATGTTGAAATAGGATGAAAGGGATGTGTTGTTTACATATTACAATTGAAACATTGGCCTTTTCTAATTTATATTGTTTTGTTTTTTAAAAAACAGCAGCAGCTTACTATCAGCACCCTTTTATCAGGACATAATATGCATTCTGTGTTATAAGTATTTTTTAACAAATAATTTACAATTGAACAAAATAAATACCTGCTACTTGTCAACTTTTTGTTTACAATTGAGCGTTGACACTTGATAGTTGACAGGATGACAATAACAACTTGACATCTTATTTTAGCAATACCAAAATAGATTGTCTTATTTAAATATAGAGTACCAAGGACAAGTTTTCATTTCATTTCTTTTTATATTATGCTATAATGCAAGTCATTTTATATACTTCTTAGGCATTTTTTTTAAATTAATGCTGCAAATTATTATAATCATTTATTTGATTATAATAATGTTGTTTTCTATCGTTAGTGTGCTGTTTAATGTCAATATATTTTGATTGTATTATTATTTTACTTCAAGTATTCTTCGCATAGTGACGTTATAGAATTTCACACAGGCCAGGCCTTTTCATATTATGTTATATCGTTATATCAAATCACGTATTTTAATGTGTTATACGTAACCGTAACGTAACCTAAAAGACCTTTTTTTATTATAACATATTACTCCATTCAATAATCGACTTGATGATTGATGGACATTTAATTGGATACGGGTATTTTGGATATCGCTTATTAACTTTTGTCACATGCCAGAGGAATAAATTGATATATAAGTATTAGTACCAATTACATATAGACGTTATTCCATGTTATTAATGTATTGTTGAGAGATGTGTGTTAAGTGTGTAATAAAAATTTAAGGATGTATTTTATTTGGAACTAAAATATTACGGCCATCAATTCCTTCAATGTAATGTAGAGATGAAACGAAATTATTATGGTTAAGCAATACTATTAAGAATTTTATTAAATTAGTGATATAATTTTTAAGATTCAGAATTCATA
The DNA here is from genome assembly GCA_959347405.1 of Napeogenes sylphis. Lineage (NCBI taxonomy): Eukaryota > Metazoa > Arthropoda > Insecta > Lepidoptera > Nymphalidae > Napeogenes > Napeogenes sylphis. The sequence continues at coordinate 14,841,984 of OY365788.1, read as the reverse complement.
CAATTTTCGAGAGAAATAAGAAAAGTAACTGCAAACTGCGACGCGGGCTCGCGTACGAAGGGTTTCGTACCATTATAGGTTATTTGTAATTATTTGGCCACCTCTTCCACGACATCAATTTCAACATCACTTTCAACAACATTTGTTCTACAAAAAAAAAAAAAAAAAAATAAGAAGTTATACTTCTTTGTCGTCATTTAAAAATGGTCTTTAATTACATGCAAAATTATTATAATATAATAAAAGGACCCAGAGAAAGCCAACATAGTAAAAAAAATCATACATACTCAACTATACTCCATATTTATTACTTCAATTATTTTTTAGATTAAACTCAGCTAGATTAAATATTCCTGCTGCATTTTTTATTCCTGCCTTAATGAAAAATAGTGACATGAATTTAGATGAACACTTTTCACATAAGATCTCTTAATATACGGTCTTTACTTTATTTCTAAAAATAAAAATATTTTATATACTTACTACCAATAGCAATAGGGTTTGAAACATTTTATTGAATTCTTAACTTTAGTTGATAATAGAAACAAGTTCAAGGTATTATATTGAGAATTTGTTTTTTAAGATTTTCGTCAAATTCTTAAATTCTAAGTCATTATTTAGGGAAATTCAATAATTGGCTAAAATAAGTTTAATATGGAAAAAATAATTTACTTTTAATTTTAGATTTAAAATTAAGAAAAGGAAAATCTAAGATATCTTGTCTAATCTTATTATATATGCGTACAAGCTCTCGCAATCCCATGAAGGATTTGTTAACTTTTTAAAGTCGAAACTTAGGCGTTACGAGTTTATTTTTATTTCATGTATTTATTGTATGTCTGTTTCTGTTTTTAATATAGGTATTAATTTTTTTGGAGTCATTATAAATGTATTGAGAAGCGACCGTAATAATACCGATTTCCTTAAAAACACATCTCAGGGAATCTCTTGCTTTTAATTACAAATAGCCCGTATAGCTCTTTTTTGTAAAATACATATAGAATTAATATTTGAAGCGTTGCCCCATTGCCCCACAAAATACTCTGAAAACAACTAAAATAAACGAGTCGAGCCGTATTAACGTCTGTTAATTGCAAAGACGGCTGAGCTAAGTTTGCCTGTGAGTGTCAAGAGATGGGATTTCACTAGAGCTTTCTATCTAAAGTTGTTGAGAAGAAAGAAAATTATTGAGTCAGTCAGTTCTAACACTTCAGTGCTAAGCGGCAAACTACAATTTTGACTTTTACATTAGGCATTGTAAATGCCATGCATTTAGCTTTCTTATTATTTAAGACCAAATTATTAATTTCGAACCAATGAAGAACACAAAACAGTATTTACTTTGTCATAATTATCCTTATTACACTCAACTTTCAAAATTAGCGAGGTATCATCATTCATCAAAAAGTATCACGTAGTCCGTTTACTTAGAAGGGCAAATCATTAATACAGAGTCAAATTCAAAAGAGACCAATAATAGATCCTTGTGGAATACCAATTTTTAGGTGAGAACCAGCCGATTTTCAATTATTTACATCCACCGTCTAAACTCTTTAAATTAGGTAAGAGACAATAAGATCAAGTGTAGCACAACGCACACCATAGTGGTTAAGTTTGCATGCGTGTTTGATGGTCTACACAATCAAAGGTTTTAGATAAATTACAAAATTGTAAAATGGATGGATAATGAAAGAAAAGGATTACTTTTTGTAATTTCTACTGAAAATAAGCAAATTATATATTTTATATACGAGTTAACACAATATACTTAAAATCATATCGTTTATGTAAGTCAAACTAATGTCATAAACCAGTAAATATCAAAAATGATATCTTACTACACAGTAAAGTACAAAACAATTTTGAACTAAACTGCATTATAAAGAGACGCATAGATATAATTAAATTAACATTTTTAATAGAGAAAGACAAAGATTGAAATACAAATTGATTTTTATTTTACATATGAAAAATTATTTAAGGAAAAGAGTATTTCAACAACAATCATTTGTTCCCCTTATGATAGATTTGGCAACTAATTTCAAACTGTACCTAACTTATATACGATTTAGCAACTAACTTCAGACTGTTGATTTTTTTGTCGGTGTGCACGCGCATCGTAAAAATTCACTCTCAACATTTTTTCCAATCACGCCATAAGAAGTATAACTTCAATAATAATAATAATAATAATCATTTTGGATTAACGTAAATATATCTAATATAATGAAAATATTATTGTTTTTTTTATACTAAATAAATATATACCAAAACAGTCGGCCTCTGCTCTATTGAAGGTAGTATTTATGTTGGATCCAAACATGATATAAATTGTGAGTTTCAAAACATCCAAACAAATTTTGGATAGAACTTCAAGGTGAGGAAAATATTTTTTATATAATACTAAGACTCTTTCTTAAAGAATATCTATTCTATGTTTTATATTCGAATGTAAGTCTCTGATACAGCATAATTGTTGCGTAGGGTAGAGTGGGGCTAGTAGAGCATATGGGTAAGTTGGGCAATCAAAATATCTCGAAAACTATCCACCGCACGCGAACGCAACATATAGCGAAAAGAAGGTTGCGGGAAAGTAACTCATCCCTAGACCAAAAGTAGCAACTGGGCGTACGAGAAAAGTACACACGCGCATTGTTTATTTTGTTATTAAAAAGTAAAATCATCTTAAGCCGGGATATTTCGTCTGTGATACTCAAATTTTATCCGTTTTCAATCAGGTAAGTGTTAATCTTCGGTAAATTTATTGCACTTTTGATATTAATAGAGACTCTGGATATAATTCTAACCGGTTTTTTATTAATTCACTTTTCTATTAATTCGCTTTAAAATTTCGGGTTGGGGTTAGTTGAGCTAAAGTTGCCCAACTACCCCCACGATAAAAAAATAAATTTGTTTTTTTTTACCATGATTTCTTAAATATTTAATTTTACTTCATGTACAAGCTATGTTGAAAATAATTACACAAATATTAAAGTCTGAATCTAATAGTTAAGCTAAGCTAGAAACGTTGCTGGTTTGTAGATTCTGTTTTTACCTTATTGTTCCAAGAAATCTACTTTTAGATTTGATGTTTTGTTACTATAAGATTATAAATAAAAGTTCATTATCAAAATATAATTTTATTGTAAATAAACCCAACATAGGAGCTATGATTTGACTAAACTTTCTAAGTGCTCAACTAGCCCTATAGCAATTGAGCAAGGGGCTCAACTTACCTCACATAATATGGGGTACGTTGACTTTCTGTATTACAATACATGTAGCTTTCAAATTTGACTCATTAGAAATAAATTATTACACTATGCTAAGGAATAAATTACTCGTCCATCAGTATGCCTCATAAGCCATTACGAATTATCGTTGAGGAATTATAACCGATTAAGTGAAAAAATGCTCAACTATAACCCCCCCCTACCCTACTTCATGCATAGAGTTATTATTAATTCTATGACTTCATGACTGTGGCGTATAAAGTTAAACAAAAATTTATTTTAGCAATTCACCTTTAATGTGAAAAACGTCATTTTTTACTTTTATAAAATACTCATATAAAATGTATAATATAAATATTTCTTTATATTAAATTCTATATAATTAGTCCATAAAGAATATTTGATTCATATGAAGTAGGTAGGGTTTTTAAAATACAAAAAATGTCCAAACTCTTTCCGTAAAAGCCTTGTGAAACTATTCTGCATAGAAAATAGAATTTCATGTAGCACCTAAATGGAGTATAGTGTCAGATGCCTAAGCAGGTTTGTAGACCAAACTGAACAATTGTCCAGTTTGCGAACAGTTAAAATTCGAAATATATGGTGAAACACTTTTTTTAATTAAAATTATATTAAAAAGCGTTATTGCAATAACGCAGGAATTGTATTTTGTAATTGTATTGTATGGAGTTTATTCTGATATGTTTGTGTATAGATACTGATACAGAGATAATTTTATATTATTCTATTCTACAGATAATTAAAGACTAAGTTAACAAAAAAACGATATATGTACCTAATATTCACACAGATATAAAATAAAAAAAAGCGTTATTCACATGAATTATGCTAAAAATATTGTTTCTATAGTTTCACCTGTCTATAAGAATAATTTATTTTTGATAGCTTTTAAATGACTTGTTATACAAACTTTGTTTAACCTTTAAACCTTAAAACTGTGTGTAGTTAGCGGTGAAACTACCTTAGAGTTTCAAATGTGTAAATTAGTTAACTAGTTTAAACTTCAAGAGCCTTCATTAGTGATCGAGCATCTGATAGCATTGATGCCCGGTCGTTATAAAATAACGAATTACTTTTTGACAAGGCCCAAAACTAAAAATAAACCAATATACTAACACTAACTTATTAATGAAATATTTAAGTATTAAGTCATTTAAATTGTTATAATATTTTCGAACAAAAGCATTTTTAAAAAAGTTAGTTATTTGGACATTATGGACATTGAGTTACAAGTATTTAGTATTTAAAGGTTTTATACATTATAATAGAAAAACTTCCAACACCCAAATTTAATAATGATCCATAGTAATACTATTCTGTACCGACAAAAAACTAGACCCCTTTGAACAAAAAACTAGAATAATAGGCATATGAAGAAAACGAAGTATATAGATACTAGACTGAGTCCAGAAGGAAATTAAGTCAAAACTAAAAGTTTTCTTGTCATATTATGATAAAAATATAATTGCAATATCACATTCTATGATATAAAATGAAATAATTATGAGTACTAATTTAGATAGTTTTAAAATGTATACTTATTAAACTATGATTAAATATTATTTGTATCATATTTTGAGAACAGTATCGTGTTAACTAATGTGTACCTAATAATAATAAGATGCGGGTAGTTTGGAATATGCTTGTTAACGAGTGTCATAAGTGATGACAAATTGATGTGTTAGTAGCCTCAACTAAAAATATACGTTGTTGAAGGACAATTTATGAATGTGTTGTTGCGAGATGCACTTATATATTAAAAGAATGTTACTACTCTAGTGTTATTTGTCTACCACTTACATCCCGTCAAATGATAGAAAATTAATATAATGTCGGATTCGTGATTTTTTAACGTTTTAAAGTGATTCAGAGCTTTGGTTAATAATCAAAATCATAAAATATTAGACCGTTTGTTTTCATCCCATAATTATTTGGATTTCAAATCCTTATTATTTATTAATTGCTTTATACAAATTTATAGATGCAATTGGATCGTAGTTTTGATGCACAAGACAATAATTATATATTTGCATGCTTAGGATACAATGAATATATCTTAAAACTATATCTTACTTTTAAAGTTGTCACATAAAATTATAAAGTTGTTCGATTCAAAGAAATAAATTTTTAATTAATCTATCGCTCAAAAAACAACGATGTTTTGCAGAAATCTCTTAATAGTGTTAATCTGAATTCAGTGGAAGACTAAACATTACTGGGTTCAGTTTTTCGAATAGAAATATTGTCAAATTATCTTATTATGTTTTTACATAATACATTTTTTTTCTCGAAAGCAGAAATACTCCTCTCCTTGTTATAGGCATATTTAAATATCACAAGACATCCCTTGTTTATATCCAGAGCACTCTGGCCGGGACAGTTTATGAAAGCTTCAAACATGTTTGACAACTTGTACTTGAGTTTGAACATTGATGGATTGCTATATTACCCTGATAAATTAAACTTAACATTATTTATGGTAGGTTTCATTTAAAAATACAAAATTGAGAAAATAAAATGACTATTACTAATGCACATTGAATATGATCATTGAGTTGTTATGTTCTACATAACAATTGTACCATCATTTATTGTCTACAAATAAGTTACAGGACAGACACTGTAGTATGAAATGAAAAGTTAAATTCATTTCATTTCAACAACAATGTTATTTTAATTTAATATATGTAGAAGACGCGATAGACAAAAGCTAATTACTAACTTGAATATTAATTACGCGCTTGTTATATTATTGTAGTATTGCTACATATAAGATTGTTATTATATAGTAATTTGGTATGTAGGTAATATAAATATGTAATAATTTATTTAGCTACATAATAACGTTGACAATAAATATTGTTGTTACAACTAGATTTACGAATTTAGAATCATTTAGAACTAAATATCATTGTTATTACTGCTATGTTATAAAAGTAATAAAAGATATTGATTTGACGAACTATCGGAAGTAGCCTTAAGATATTAAATATGTTGTATGTCGCGGTCGGGGGCTGCGGTCTTAGAAGACCGGAGCGGCGTTACGCCGAGGTCGCTAGATTGGACCTCAGCTACCGCACCCTTCCGCTTTTGTAGGGCGAAACGAACCCTGTCCGCAGGAGTGACGTCAAGTCGGGTGACTAATGATCACTCCTAACGGGCGCCGGTGATTCGTCTCTCATGGATATAAGGGTCTCGACTCGAAGGGGTAATTAAAACGAGCATGTAAGGACACTCAATTAACCTAGTCACGAGTAGCTCTTTCGATCGGGCTCTTCTACGATCCTCCCGTACAATATTAGGGCTCTTCTACGATAATCCCTCACGACGTTGTTATACAGGGCTCTTCTACGATAATCCCTCACGATGTTAAGATTCAGGGCTCTTCTACGATCCTCCCTGTTCTTCTTTCTTCAATGTTGCGGTCCGAGGCGAATGGAATACCTCATCCCCGCGCTAGCCGTTTATTAACTAGCCGGATTTACCGTAAAGAGAGCCGCTGAATAACAACGCATTTTACGCGTATTTTTACTATGCCCCCGTGACTAAGTTTCATATAACTTTATTCGTTTTATATACACAGACATTACAATGCAATATTAAAAAAGGTTACAAAATTATCTTTACATACACATATAATGGTTAATGAAAACTATATAAATACAAAAGTTACAAAGAATGAAATAGTAAAAATATAAGAAATTCTATACAATATAAATCGCTTTAAAGTCTTATTTCTTATAAACTATTATTCTTTCACATAAAGTGTAATACCATATTACGTTCGTCCCGTTATGTACTATCTATTTAATTTACTTTAAACAAGTTTTACATAATTTTCTATTCATTCGGGGTATATTGAGAGCGAAAGAGATAGCCTTCGAATGCTATCTCTCTCTTTCTTAGTGTTGCACAAAAGAATGCTCCGTAGCGAGTGCGACAAACGCTTACTATTTAATGTTTCTAAATGATTTTAAATTTCTAACAAGTTATATGAATTAATGAATTATGATTAAAACAATGAAATATTATTAATTAAATAATATTGAGAATTGTCGCCGACATTGTATTTACATATCTTATTAGGTAAGCCATAAATGTGTGAAAAATATAAGCTTGTTATAAATATGCTTAGGCATTTAAAATGATTATGTACTATCATATTGTTATTAAGATATATTTAATGATGTTTGAAGTTGTGAATATGACTAATCTCCAGAAGCTGCCGTTGGCGCTTCTGTCGATGTTATTATGTTATAAATAAGGCTGTAAGACTCTATTAAAGGCAATCGGTATTGGACAACAGACAAGATAAGTGATTCTTATAGTTACTTTGTTTATAATATGTGTAATAACTATTGTGGGTATTTCACCGTATTGAGTTATTCGTAAATGTGTCTAAATAATTACACAGTAATAACTATATTACTGTATTTATTATATTCTTGTACCAGGAGTCATTTTGTTATATTAAATGGTATATTTGTTTAGCTATTTCTTTTCTTTACTTATCCAAATAATGCATTGAAATTTATTATTATATTAATAGTATGAAGTAGCTCGATTAAATAATTTATACTATATTAATTCAGTGGTTTTTAATTGTAGAATCTTAGAATATCTAACACGCTCTATTTTAATAAGTTTTATTCAAGGTCAACACTGTCTTCAGATTGCTGGTATCGCGATAAAAGTCCTGTAGCTCTTCTCATGTAAATCTGTCAAAGCTACAATTGATTCAGTTCAGTGCTAAGGTGTCTTACTTTTCACACATGTTACTTGTTTTTTATAGAATGACGTAAATTTAAAAATATGTACTCTCAGATTTTGTTTTTAACCCCCAACCCACACAGAGGGGTGCTGTGTATCTGTGTATTTATGTGTTTGTGGTCTCGTAGCAGCCAAACGAGAGGACGGATTTGATTGCGGTTTTTATTAATCTAAAGCCTGGTTCATCAAGATGTTTAGTGTAAATAAAAGCAGTCGTCTCCAAGATATTGATTTTTTATTGGTGCTAGTGAAAGGTTCTTAAATAATATTGATAGGAAATACTTACACATGTTAAAATTAGTGTGTTCGCAGGTTTATGTAGTACAATATATGTAGGAGTAACATTACTTCAATAAATACATAATAATATTATTTTTATCCTTTTTAGAAGTAGTTTTGTATCGGGGTTTTTTTTATTTTGAATATATCTTTTTTTGTAACTATAAAAATTTTAAATATGTATGTGAACCAAAACTTTGATCTAATACATTTTTAATCTCACAACACAATGTCATAGATATTATACATTGAGGACCGTTTTATGAATATACCAACAGAATAAGGGATGAGTGAAAATATATCAAAGTTTACGAGCGGTCGTAAACACAGACTGTATAGATCAAACTTGACTGTTGATCCGTCCTTCTTTCTAATCCCGTTATTTAGGATATTATGTGAAATCAAGATGCCTTTTCATAAGATATATTATGTCTAAAACTTTCTGATTAAATTTTTAATTTATTTAAATTATTGCAGCAACCGTAAACTACAAGTTATGAATTTTGAACTAAAACTCGAGCTTCACAATGGTTCAAGTGTAAGACTCTTGAACTTCAACTTCGGTTAACCCCTTGGAAGATACGCTTAGTGTAACCTAATGTAATCAAAAAAATATGTTTAAATAGAAAAGATATTATTGTTTTATCTGTTTAGAACTATATATAATCTATAACATAATTATACGAATATCAAATATATTGTGTGAAAATGTGAAAAGCGAAAACATGATATATATTTCTAAAAGCAGGAGAGAATATTTTACTAAAAGAGAGAAGTAAGTTACCCCTATGGGAAAAAAAAGAAGTAACCGCTATGGGCTTACGGTATTTACAATGGAAATTTAGACGCTCGTTAAAACTAATTAACTTTTACAATGTTCATTATAATTTTATATTAATATGGAGCATCAGAATATTTGTAGCGAATGCATTTGCATTTAATTTACTTTCGTATAACAGATGCTCGTAAATATAATGTTATACTAAAATAGACGAGACCGTAAAAACTGTAGACTATATTTGATACATCATTATATTATTACGTCAACCAAAAACTTTTTACAAAATATAGACTCATAGATTTCAATGTTGCTCGACGTAATACTTTAAAAAAAAACAAAATTATTTATGCATAGGTGTTAGTCCAAACTCTCCTAAACAATAAAATTTAAGATAAATGTCCAATTTGGACACTAGGTGACCACTGACCACTATTAACACTAATGTTATGATTTTCAAAATAATTAGTATAATATTATATAATTTGTAAGCACGAAATGAAAATGTGTTGTTTAGAAAATATAATCCTTTGAATGATCATAAAGGTATTGTTCTGAGAGTGAAAAAGCTGATAGAAGGCTTAAATTAATGTACGCTGACAATTGATATCAACTCCATAGACGTTTAACTGTATTAAAGTTCAGTCTTATTTTAAGTTTATTTATATTCTCACTAAACGAAGATGTGTTCTCTAATATATGTAATATAGTATTACGATCTTAAAGCCAATCTTTATGTTTCTAAGAAGCAAAAGTTTCTACGTAATTTTGGGACTTGAATGTTCATATTTAAGTTTATTAGTCTCTGAGCTCAAAACATGTTTCAACGATTATAAGAGTATTTACAGACCTAAAGTTGGTCCCGAGTAATTTGTAATAATATCATATTATTATCATAAAAATACAAGATGAGAGTGCAACTTTTAATTGAATAAACTGCTTAATTTTTTGAATGAATGTACAATTAAAAAAATATCTACACGGGCTACACTTAAACCCGAAGTTTTAGGAGGCCCGTCAGTATTGGTTTTTAATTAAAATTAGTTGGCCTCACAACTTTTTTTTGGTGTCACTTAAAAATAACAAGAATAGTTTTAATATAAACATAATTTAATAAAAAAATACCTACATAAAAATAGAAACAATTAATTTCACTGATTTTTTTACTACTGGTAATTTTACTGTTTTATATGACATTGTATACCTACTTACAATTACAAGCTTTGAAGAAATAAGTTCTGCCGGAAAGTTGCAAGTACTTATCCTTGTTAGTGTTGTTCCGAACTTAAAGCTTGTCGAAAGGATCTTGTGTTTCATTTGTAATAATTTCAGCTATAAACATAGACAATTGCCCAAGTGTTTACTAAGTGGCTAAGTTAAATGCTCGCTTTTGAGAAAATATTAAAAGTTGTCTTGGGCAAGATAAGTTTTAATACACTTAGTGTTTTACTTTGATGTAATAACTTTAGGTTATCATAGAGTATGGATTATCTATTGTTAATGCAATGTGATAATTCATTTTATTACTTCAAAGCATCAAACGTATCAATTAACATTGATAATTACAGCTTAAAATTTATATGGTTCTCATTACTTAAAATTGGTGAAACAATGAAAATAATATATAGAGTACTTTGTTGTACTTTATCTCTAATGGACTTTTATAGAAATCGTAACCACAATCTTTGTTTCATGTAGAATCTACCTTTAGTGAAATTCTTCAAATTTCTATTAATTTTATCATCGGCAGCAAACGCTACAGGAAGATAGATCTAGTTCTAGAAAGATATCTGCCTAGTACACAGGCTAGTAGAGATCAAGAATAGTCTGATAATTAGAAAGATATCTGTCGAATAGACGTGCTATTAGAGATCAAGTAAAGTATGAAAGAGAAGCCATGGTGCAAAGTTTGAATGACAAACTTCAGGTCGTCTCCGCATGGAACAATTCCAATCTTGTCAAATTCAACGCCACCAAAACGTAGACGTGTCTGTTCACCGCCAAAAGGAGCGCTTCTATCCTGGCTTCTACTTTCCAGAATGTATCCTTGGAATACAGGACCGGCTTTAGTTGTTAGGCTTCTTTAATCACTCGGTCGTCTGTCTGAGTATCTCTTGTCTCGATCCCCGGTTAGACATTTTTGTTCCTTCAGGTTGTACTGCAATATATAAATAAAAGATTTATATAAGATAAATAAATAATAAAAAAAAATAGTAAATAAATAAAAAATAATAAAAATATAGCCGGTATCTCAGAAAAACTCTATTTTATAATTAAGCAACATGATGTGTCGAAAATAATAATAAAACTTCATGCTTAATTTAAAAATATGCTTTTTTTATTAACACGGATTCGTTTTGTTTTTTTTTAATCATTTTATATAAAAGTTTAGGTTTTTTATTTATTTATTTATGTACCACAAATACTTAGTTAAAAACATAACATGTTTTTTTTATTTTTTTATATATAATAATCAGGTTGTTTAGCTTAACACTTCGCTCCTTGAACACAAAAGGGCCACAATTAAAAAAAAAATGAAAATCGTTTTATTGCAAAAATGACACCTGAACCGACTATATTTTATAGTGAAAAAAAAACTCCGATCATTTTTGCTTATATTATGGGTGCACTGACTTACCGCCATTTTTGCATTAGCTCATTTTGACAGGTAATGTCAGTGCAAAACCGCCATTTTGTGAGTTGCGCCCGGAGATTCAACGCAAACGCACTTCGGTTGCGTGAAAAACTGCCACAATCCAAAATACTTTTGTGTTGGATTCAAAATTTCAGGTAAGTTTGATTAAATTTTACAATACAAAAGTGCCATATTTTGGAAAATGTCCGTTTTGCATTCTAACATTAGTATTTGTAACCAAAATATATAATACAAAAGTGCCATATTTTAGAAAACGTCCGTTTTGCATTGTAACATAAGTATTTGTTATAATATTTTGTAATACAAAATTGCCATATTTGAAATGCGTACTTTTTGTAATCCAATATTAGTTAAGTATAATTATATTTCATAATACAACAGTAGCATATTTTGAAATACGTCCCTTTTGCTTTAAATAATAGTAGAATAAATAATTATTTTTAGCATGCTAGAATGGGAAAGCCAGAAATATGGTCGTTTTGCATGATAATAATTTTAGTTTTCGTTATAATTGTAAAGATAAAAATTACCATTTGGATGTTAATTTTATTATATTCTTATTACTTCAGTGATTTTTAACTTAAAAATCATACAAATGTATTCGTTTGTTTGAAAATTAATAATATTAACTAAGTTAATTTAGCTGTAGCTTTCGACACTAATTTAAAGTTTTTTAAATAATATCAGTGAGTGTTTATAGGGAACTATAATAATATGGGTAGATATTCCTAAATGTTAAAATATATGACTAAAATTCATTGTCCCATATTTTCTGTGAATTTAAATGTTAAATATGAGGTGGTAGCTTAAATTTGTTAAATATAATTAAGGTGTTATTACTGGCAAATTAGTATTGAAAATGTCGTATTAAGGATTGTTATGTATTTGATTGTGTGTATGTTTTAGTATATATGTTTCGTGTGTATATACTAAGGACTGTATAATATATGTATAGAACTGTGGGAATTTTATGTTTTTTTAGTTATAAAACGTTAAAGATGTATTTTTTTTACAGATTGAAAAAATGAATAGAGTACGATAAATGTTGAATATGGCAACCTCCGTTCAAGAATCGGAAAAGTTCAAGCATTACCTGGCCACAATAATAATGTGCAAAATAAAACTTTCTTTAATACTCCAGCTGCACTCAGTCTACCCGTCACGTTACCCATTGATTCTTCAGATACAAGTTCTATAGCAGACAGTCAACCTGACCTTAACCTACCAATATTAGAGGATGAAGACAGTGAAGTAAGCTGTGTTACGAATACCAAAGACATAAATAGGTCAAAAATAGTTGTTGAACAGAGTGACTCGAGTAGCAGTTCAGCGACTCTGATAATAACTCTGATATCAATTCCATTCGATCATCAACATTCAGTAGTTCATCAATTGCAGATTTTTCTTCAGATGACAGTTTTGAAGTCATAAAAGATCTTCTGATTCCGAAAGGTAAATACAGTCAAAAGTAATTGTCAAACCATTTTGTATTTCACCCCAACCGGGCCCTTCTCGTGTAGAACCTCACTTACACATCTATGATAATTTGCCAGTCAATTTGGATACTCAGAGGCCTATTATAGAAACACACCCATCCATCAGTCATAATTAGTCACCTAGTGTGAATATTTAGTCACCCAGCATTGGCAGTGAAACAGCTAGCGTGGATCCTCAGCGTTTTAGTCTAAAAAGAAAAACTAAACCAGACTCATGGAAAAGAAACAAAACCAAGACTCTGATCAATAGCGGGAAAGCACACACAATTAAGTCTAAATCAAAAAAATGATTACTACCAAGAATATGGGACCTGTTCCTACAGATAAGTAATAATAATAATATCAATACAAATTACACTCATTGATCTAACCCCTAAGAAATCAAATTATTTGCTTGTGTTAAGGGTGCTAGACAACGATACAAATACAAAGAAATACACATATAAATACTGAGAATATATTTAATAAATGACCAAACCCAGAAACACAGATATCTATGCTCATCACATAAACGCCTGTCTCTGCCGGGAATCGAACCCGAGCCTCATTGCGCCGTGACACGTTAGACGTCTGCGCTAACTGCTCGACCAACGGGGCGATTAGTGTAAATTTAAATGTCAAAACGTATTTTCATTTGAGGAACGATTAGCTATATTTAATGCCTGTTGGGACACTGGTGATTTAAACGTTCAGAGGCAATTTATATTTGTATATAAATTGCCTCTGAACGTTTAAATGACAAAATTTCCCTTTATTTTAAATAAATTAAATAAATTAAATTTAAATGACAAAATGTCCCTATGACAAACTTTGAGCCAAAGTATCGGTACATCCATGTTCGTAGTACCCGCCAAAACTTAACCACGCATATTATTTCACGAAAATCGATCAACGCATACGTTTGCAAGTTATTCTTTATGAATACACTTGCTATGTCTTGCTATATTAAACTTTTGATATGATTTTTTACCAAAAAGGTACAATAAATCATTTTTATTTGTAAAATTGGGTTTAATTTTTGACATATTTTTTATAATATTGGTTCAAATTTTGAATGCAAAAGGGACTTATATGCTTTGTTTTCTTAATAGGTAACAGCTATTACAAAGTTTATATTGTAGATAGATAGAGCTAAAAAATACGCATATAATGATATAATTACATCTTATATTTTATTAATAAATATATGAAATATTATAAAAAAACAGTTTCAAAAATTTGTTTTGGCTGTCCTGTAAAATTTATGGATTTCGATTTGTGTCCCTTTTGTATTCAAGGAGCGACTTGTTTCCGTAAGGTTGACTGCAATCACTAGAACACAAAAGCTTGTTACTTGGACAACTCTTCTTTATAAGGCTTTTTGCCGAAGATGTTGCCACTGAAACATTGTAAAATGATTTAAAATAAAAGAAGCATAGTAAAATGTTTCATTTGTATTAACAATAAGTAGTTCATGGAAAAAGTTCTTAATAAACAGTGACAAACAAATCCTGTTTTAAAAATATATGACCTTTTTTCAATTTTAGCTTGTTGTGTATAACCTTTTTTTTTTTGTTTTATACGATCTATAATATGTGTGACTATTCTTACGTATGTCATTATGAATGATAGTGATTATATGTAGAGATTTAGTATGCATTTATCTATATAATAAAAATAGTATATTAATTTATCCTTTCATTTTACCTTTTCTATTCTTCTTTACGCTTTTCCTATATATTTGAGAAGGTCGTAGGTAATACGCGACTTGACTATAGCACAAGAGAAAAGAGATTTAACATGTCACTTTTTTATCCAGGGGTAAAAGACTTTCGTTTTACTTGTGATTATTTTAAACACCCGTGAAAATATAAACATGTCACTTTACTATCAATACACTATTGCATATGCAAATTTATATAAAATAAATAAAATATTAGATATCAGAAAAATATTAAAAATTACCACAGTTTGCATTTCGGAGGCTGCGGGTTGTCCCGCAGTTGTTGTTGTCCCGCAGTTGTTGTTGTAAAAATATTTAAAAAATATTAAAAAATATTAAAAAACTGTATATAATGGGGGCCCTATATAAGATCAAGAGAACCCAAAACAATGGCTTTTCATTTTGTCTGTCTGTATGTTTCTGCACGTTAATGTCAAAAACGTATAAAATAATGTAAATGCAGTTTTAGGGATATATCGTCGCAGTCTTCACTTAACATTTGTGTTTATTTTATTTAAACCTATTAATGTAAATTTATGTCAATCACGTAGTAGTTACCTACCCTACAAATCTTCTTCTATACCTACATGTAAAAAATCTGTAAAAGAGTAGTCTCTGTACATTGAAACTATATAAAAAAAAATAGCCAGGATATAAAGAGATAACTAAGAGTATCCATTTCTAACGTTTTTGAAATTTTTGTCTGTTTATCTGTTTCTCTTTTAGTTGGGCACGGCATATATGACTAATATAAATTACTTTGATACATAGAAATTGAGCGTCATAAAGAGTAACATTTAGATTTTAACTTTCATTGCACACTCTTCACTCTATCAAAAGATGTATGTTTTTAAGGTGTACCAGAAAATTAACTTCATGCATTATATAATAAAACTGTAAAGTTGATCACTAACTGTACATAGAAAATACTTTTAAAAGTTCATAATGGGCGACTTTATATAACCAAAAAAACCCAAAATAATGTTTTTTCATATTGTCTGTTCGTCTGTATGTTTGTTCACGCTAATCTCAGAAACGGATTAACCGGTTTAAATAAAGTTTCCGGGAATATTGTCATGGGCTTCACTTTACACTTAGTGTTTTTTTTTTAAATTAAATCGGTTAAAAAATTTAATAAGTTAATAATCTCTTATCTTTGTATCGATGCGATAAGACATTTTTTCAAATTCTAAATAGTGTTCCTTCCTTTAAGGAGCATTATTATCATTTCCAATAATAAAAAAAGAATTTAGACTACCTCCTTTGTAAAAAATATTTGTGATATAAAATAAAAATATATTTAAAAATAAACTAAAAACACTTTTACACGCAAAAAACTACTTAATGAAGTTTGGTGAACTAGACGAACGCCTATGTTTTAACAATATCGAAATCTATACGTACGAAGTCGCAAGTCGCAAGCATAGTTACTCTATACATGTAATAAAATTGTCACTGATCTATTTCTGTACATGAAAAAATATTATAAAAATTATATATACATATATTTATATAAGAGCAAGAGAACCCAAAACAATTTTTTTTCATTTTGTCTGTTTAAAAGGAATATATTTTAATAGTCTTCACTTAACATTTTGTGTTTTTTTTTTATTTTAAATCGGTTTAAATTTACATAAATATAGAATGAAAAACACAGATTTTACATTTTTAAAGTTTATATTTATATAAATATACAATGGATGGGAATAATACAACGATGGGACGGTTTCCCAGAGTTCGTATCGGTTTATTTTTCATTCTATAATTATATTAATTTAAATAACCTTAATACATGTTTATAGATATTTTCAAACATGAAATAAAAAAGTTATGTCAATTTAAATTAATGACGTAATAGAAATCTTTTTCTTCTATACTTGTAATAAATCTGTAGACGATTGACTCTGTAATGGGCGTTGAGTTATTATATATATTTTTATGTCCAATTTGGACATTAGGTCTGACTTGACTGACCACTATTAACAGTAATGTTATGATTTTCAAAATAATTAGTATAATATTATAATTTATAAGCACTAAATGAAAATGTGTTGTTTTAAAATATAACCCTTTGATGTTACTAATTTTAATGACCATAAAGTTGTTTTCTTCTGAGAGTGGGGAAGTTGACAGGAGGCTTTTTAATGGAAATTATTTATTTTTTTTATAAATGTAGAATAAAAAATATCGACACTTTTAACACTTAAACCCGAAGTTCTACCGTCAATATAGGTTCCTAGCTTAAATCAGTTGATCTTGTCTCACAAAAAATTTATGGTGCCATTTAAAAAAATAAGTATAAGAATGGTACCATCGGAACATTAAAGGTATTGACAGTTGATTATGCTGCATATTAGGTTTTATATGACATCGTATAATTACAAAAACAAATTGTGAAGGAATAAGTTCTGCCGGATAATTTCAAGTAATTATCCTTGTTAACGTTGTTACGAACTTTAAGTTTGTAGAAAGGCCCTTTCATTTGTAATAGTTTCAGCTATAAACATAGACAACTGCACAAGTGTTACTTAAGTGGCTAAGTTAAATGATCGCCTTTGAGAAGATATTAAAAGTTGCTGTTTCCTGAACTAGATAAGATACACTTAGCATTTTACTTTGCAGCAATAAGTACATCTGTACTTGTACGGGAACAAATAGTATAGATTAGTTATTTTTAATGCAATGTGATAATTCATTTAAGGACTTCTATTTATGACAAATTATAATTTTATATGGTTTATTATTTAAAAACTCTAAAAGAATGCAAATAATGTACAGGGTTTTTTTTTGTACTTTACCAAACCCATTTTTTACACACTTTCTGTTAATAGAACACACACACACATAACACACACACACACATTCACACATTTAAAATTCTGAGAACTGTATAATTCATCTCAAAAAATTCATGTCAAAAAATTGTATACCAAAAAGATACATGCTTAATTTTCTACTACGATCTGTATATTATTATCTAAACGATCAAGACTGTATAATATATATTTTTTTCAACTTTTTATATAATAAGTAAGGCATGTTCAAAGGTCATCTTCAAATCAGTCACGTATTATAGAAATATTTCCTTTTTATTCCAGCGACCAGAAAGTTGAAAATACGACTTTTCTGTAAGATTATATCTACACTCTAAAAACAATTGAGACTTATGTAACAAATCCACAAATAGAATATATGTTTTCTTCAGACATATATTCTGTTTGTGAATTTGTTATATAATGTTATATTTGTTTTATTTTTTTTTACTTTTATTGAATTCCTGATCTTACGATCTTACGCCAAGATATTTTATTATATCACTAGAATGTCATAGTTGTAATATATTATTATTTTCATTTTTGAATTAGTGTAATGTAAGATTTTATTGTCCACTAAACTAAACTATATTTCTGTGTAGTGCAAAATAAACCCAAACCTCCAACTTTCTGGGTGTGTTGTTGTGTCCTAGTTTCCCAGAGAACATTACATAATTGTGTTATAAACAAACTTCCTAGTCACATTTTATCAATACTACATACAAAGTATAAAACAAATTTGCTTGCTCTCTTTTCCAATGTGCGTAGATTAACTACTAATAATAAACTACTCATCAATAATAAACTACTAATAAACTACTCATCTAATTAACTAAAACGATAGAGTAATTCAAGAGAAACACTCATCATTTTATAGGTTTCTAACGTGATGTTGTAAATAAACATTTTTTTTGTTCAAAATAACTTATAATTTTTGATGCTGGATGTGTCACCAGTTAATAATTAAAACAACTGATATATTAAGAACTCACGTTATTAAATCGGGGAATAACCTTTATAAAAGAAAAACAAAACAAACAGTAAAAGTACAAAAATGAAGCCGTTGACACCAGTCAGTAAGAGATAAACCATGTTACATGTTATTTTTATTTTTTTTTTATAAGAATACAAGGGTTAACTAGAAGAGATCCCTTCTACTTTAATAATTGTTTTTTTTTTGTATTTTATATGTATTGTAATTTACATTGTGTCATTGTGTACAATAAAGAGTTTAACAACAACAACAACAACAACAACATAAAGTTATGGGTTCTTCTTAATAGTGAATCTAGAGGAACACTGTTAGACGATTCGGGCAACTCCAACGAGAACTTATTGTCACTCATTTATATTCTCTCTGTGATGTCACTAACTTACGATTACGATTAGTAACACATATACTTTACTATATACAGATTTAGAAATGACTATAATAACTTCAAAATCAAGATATAGTAATGCCGGTTTACATTTGTCCTAAACAATACTTTAGCTATATTTCGAGAGCGGTTACGGTTTGGGCATGAATATTTTTAAAAATATCGATATTTAACTATATCTACCAAAAAAAGACGTGTAGCAGTCGGAGATTCCCGCGGTAAAGCTATTTCATAGTATTTTTTGTCAACGTATGTAATTATAAATATTTATTTATTTATGCAGTATTTTATTTTATATATTAATTCAAGTTACATTTTGTGACTGTGGTGACCAATAAGTTTTTTTCTTTTATTGAATATATGACTCATTTATATGGTTGTTGATATTTTAAAATATATCGGGTTGTCGATATATCGACATTTTTAAATATATCAATATCGGGGTTTGATATTTAAAAGAATATATCGATATTTCGATATCTCGGCCTTTATTTAAAATAATTGTTGTAAGTCATCTAAAAAATGATTGTCTAGACATGCATGATGGATGAAATATAAATTAGATGAAACACTCCTTGTATCAACTTTTTTAAAATACATACCATACTTACATACTAACTTTTAAACTATCGCGTTTCATTATATATAATTAATTAAAAAATCGGGAAAACAAGGCTGACTCATCCTGTGACCATGGCCGGTGCAACCTGGTCAAAACGTCAAATACAAATTTCTAGTAAAACTTTTAGTAAACACTTTAAAGTCTAAGATCTTCATTAGAAACGAGATTCGGCAATGACAAATCACCAGCGTTTGCTCTTCCAGTGTTAAAATATATCAATGAAGTCTGGTTTCGCTACGGAATTTCTGGATTCGGTCTTTAAGCTCTAGGCCCGCGATAGAAGCTATGCAATAGCTTAAAAACACTACACAAACTGGTGCTTTTATAGTAAGTAATTTTTAAGAGCGTACACCTCTTCTATATCCTTCGAAGGAATTGATGTGAAGGATTACTATCCAAATCAATTGAAACATATTTATTTCAACGATATTTTTTTTAATTTTATCTCAAGAGAGCGTTGATCATGTAAACAGTAGGCAGTTTCATGAAAAACGTGTTAAAAAATTGCGACAGTAAAATTCTTGATTTTGAAACAATACATTTTTATGAGGTAGGAGTTAATGATATAAAAACAGTTGGGTAGCTTAGTTGTAGCTATTGCAGTAGATTAAGGCTGTTACCGATTAATATTCATAAAGGTTCTACTAGATAAAAAATACGTAATGAATACAAATTCAGAATTTTAATTTTAGCAAGCTGGCTTTAAGACAAACTAAATACTCAATAAAAATGTTCCGTTTTTTCTACCACTCGCTGTATAGCCTCCAACAAAAAAAATATGAACCACAAACACATTTAGTTTAATACAAAAATGCTATTTTAGCAGCTTACATTTTATAGTCATTGTCCGTTTTATTTTAGAAATACAAATTGTAAAATTATTTAGTTCTCTTATTCAACACAACTATAATGCTATATGTATAAAAATAATTACTTATTTTCTAGAATTAGTACCATTATTGCTATTTAAAAGGAGGCTTAACAATTGGTTTATTGCAAATGTCTTTTTACCCATGTATAGCCATGTTAAGTTTGTTTAATTCCTAGCTTAGAGAGACGAAGCTTCTTAGCATTCCATGGATTCACCGTGCGGGTGCCGGGCCCATCGCGTTGCAAGGAGAGGAGTGCAAGCAGTGCCTGGGACTTGCGACCCAGGAGTAGGTTTAAGGGGCCCCTATATAATGCGCAAAAACGCTCACCTTCACCCTCCACACTCCTCGCCCCACCTAGCCAAATTTGGAAAGAACCTACTAATGCCGCCTTTGAAATACGTTTTAGAAATGAACCGATGCTTGTTCTAGAAAGGCCAAGGTCTTTAAGTAGGCTATAGAGAGATTTTGCTGTTATATCTTTCGCTCCCACTTCTACCGCGTACAAACTAACTATAAATTTATTCCTGATTAGTTCGTTGGTCAGTTCGTAATACTTATTGAGCTTGAATGTGTGATCCCTTGGGATGTTTGTTTCCCAAGGAACAGTAAGCTTTCGAATACAGGAATAAGTCAGGTCTGGATGAAGAAACACCAACATCCCCAGGGATTTTGTAATGCTTTTCATACGTGTCCATCATGAGAGTCCAATCATGAGCCGCGCCTAATATTAAATAAGGCTTCGCTTTTGATTTTTTGGAGGTGCCTTCTTTTACGAATTCTACAGATCGTTTGGTAGTTGTTATACCCTTCCGCGCTCTTGCTACTGAAAGACTAACCGCTTCCCGTATAATTTCTAATACCTTATCGTGGCGACGCGAGTATTGACCTTTATCTAGAAGTACCCTACACCCTACTAATAGGTGTTTCGCAGTTCCTATTGCCTCCCCACAGATGTTGCAAGACTTTTCGGTGGCTTTGCCCCATCTTACTAAATTACTTTGATCTGGGAGAGTCATTTGGAATACATTAAGATAGAATTTTAATAATGCCGGGGGCCAATCATAAATTAAGGTGCGCCACTTCAAAGCTAGTGGAATACAAAAATCTCCTATGGTCACCCATTCGTTTTGAATTTCTAGGCTCATCGCGTGGAGTCGGTAATTATCGTTTTCGTCTTGTCGAATAAAAGATTTTGTTATGTCTATGTCTTGAACTTTCCTATTTGATCCTAGCCCTACTTTATTTGTTTGAGCACCTATCATAAATTTTTTATGAAATTGAAGTGACTCGAGGTCTGAGGCAACTTTTTCTTTTGGGAGAGAAGTTACAGTATCATCTTTAGATTTTCCGATGATATGTCTTTTGGTAACTCTTAGATGTTTGTAGAGCTCCGATGGTTTCTTTAATTTTAATCCAAAATTGTTTCGGTCTCTAAATAAGTTTGAAGAGTCCGCTGAGTGCGCTAACCCGAGCCATAACTTCAATGTCTTTATGACGCTTGCATCTAACTTTGACAAAAAGGTTTTATTAATATCATAAACGAGGAAAGGCCAATTTAGACGTGATGTTAAAAAATTATCGTAAATCCAAGCTTTTTTGACGTTACTTATTGGTTGGTTGTCTACCTTTTTGAGATCATTTAAAAAGCTATCGACTATTACTTCCAATGATGGAGTACGGCCTTGGTAATCGATTTTTTTACCTAATAATTTAAACGGAGCTGCTTCCGTAAACGTATTTTTTTATATTTTCAATATTTTTCTAAAGTTTCTTTTTTAAACAAAGTATATATTAAGAACAAAGAATGTATTTGCACTAAAAGTTACAAATATTAGACGTCGTCTTAAACTAATTACAAGAAGTGTAATGGAACCAGCGCCTTGAGGACGCCAGCAGGACGTCAACAAAAGATTTAAGTCGAGTTTTAATAACACGCCAAATAACATGTAAGACGTAGGTAAATGTTAATGAAATTTATAATTACGTTGTTTACGTTAAACTAACCGATTTACTAAAGTAAATACATTTGTATGCATAATGCATACATTTTCTAATATTATCTTAAATTAAAAATGTATCTTCATTTTCTAAAGTTGATGGGAAAAAAGTTTAAGTAACAAAAACATTGAATATCCGCATACTAGTATTTTCTTAGATTTACACGAGTACTACTCTTTGAAATAAAACAAAATATTACGGATATAACTCGCGTGTAATTAAAAAATAAATTTACATTTTAAATTTAACCCGACGATTATATATTTTTCAAGAGAAAATCTCAAATTTTAAATAGTCTCCAACCATCATCTCTATTAAAACAAGAGTTGTTTTTCAATTTTAATAGCCCTTCAAACCATTCGAGGACGGTAGTGTTGTTCCTTAGTGAGTGTTTTAGGTTCATCGAATTTGATATAATATTGTAAGAGGTGGTAAACTAATTACAAATAACTCTGTATATAGATTTACCTTATACTACATACAAAAGTATAGAATATACAGATTCTTATAAATAATAAAAACAAGTAACTACAACCTACTTTTAGGGTAATAATATGTTTATATGTTATTGCTACAAGATGCTTAGCGACATTAATGGTCAACTTATTGATTTATTTCTTTATTTAGCGGTCCCAAGACTCAACTTCAATAAGTACATAAAAATATTATTTTTATTCTTTTTAGAGGTAATTTTGTATCGTGATTTGTTCTTTTTAGAGGTTTTTTATTTTTTTTTATATAATTTTATGTATTTTGATTTATTTTATATGTGTATAACATATGTAACATAATATTTATATATTTTTTTTTCTGTTATAATTTTTTTCCGTGTTTAATCGTGCCGATTTTTATTATTATAATTGTTATTTTTTAATGCTCTCTTGTACCCCTCATTTGTGTTTATCTGTTAATTTAATCGGTAGACTGGTAGAGAGTGCTATAGCATTAAGTCCGCCAATTGTATAAATTTCTTTGTACAATAAAATTCATATTTTTACATTCTTTATTTACTCAATATTGAAGTATCAATATTGAAAATATTCTTAACTAAAAAAATAATCATTTGTGCGAATAGAACATTATTATAGTCCTCCTTTCTGTTTTTGAAGATGTAACTATACTTTTCATACAATTTGACAACATTGTAAAACCAAGCATATTTGTTTAGAAGTTTACTACTTATATATTTTTTTTCTAATTGTTTTAATTTGCACGATCAATAACTAATTAATAAATAAAGCATTAAAACGTAAGTCTCATTTCAATTAAATTTTTAGTCACTTGTTATAAAAGTGTTAGTAATTTTACTCCGAGCTTGAAATCGTAATTTTGTACAGATATAACCTAATTTTCTCCACTATACCTACTATACCTACTATTACTACCTAACATAATACTCAGTAAATAATTTAAACGGTCAAATAAGAGATAATGGAAAAAATGTTTTAGTAATAAATACGAGTGTCATTGCTCTCATATTCATACGAGTGATATATTGTTCTATTGAATTAGTCTGTTTACTATACCATGCAATTGGTTTTAAATCACCTTTTGACTGTTTTTGAGATAAAATGTCACTGGCTCCGAGATTTCAGTTGTATTTCTGTTTTTTTTAGTAACAAAAGATTTTTTTCTTTTTACCCACCTAAAAATGGTTTTATCATATCAAATATGATTTATTAAAGTAACCAATGAAACTTCTCAAAACAAATATTATTGGGTTATTATTATAAAACGATTTAGTGGTATAACTTCATTTGGAGATTATCTAATCTCTCCACATGATATGGCATACCCTATCCTCGTGTAACTGATACCTGGTTTTTAAAAACCAACGTCTGTCGCAACCCTATGCTAAACTAAACAAATTTAAAATTAAATTTAATTATTTTAAGATCTGTTGAATAGTTTTAGCAAAAAAAATAAAATATCGTTGTAAAAGTAATACAAGAATATCATAAATTTCAAATCTTTACCTATTGTTACAAATCTAAATCTACCCCCTTTAGCATCAAAACATTGACTTATTATTTCAATACGGTCCTCAAGGCTATTTAGATCCGATCCTACCAAATTTATAGATTTCAATATTTACCGAGTCATGTTCATTTAAGTTTATCTATAAGATATTCTGGAATTTTAATTTATCTGATAAGAGACAAGTCCACATTTTATTCTGTATAAATTAAAATTATACTTCATCCATTCATATTGTGTACCTAAAAGGACCTACTAAAAGGAACCTACTAAAAGGAACTACTTACTATCTTTAACAAAAGAATCAATAAGATTTGAAAACGGTTTTATTATGTTAACAGTGCTTTTACTTAAAAAAAAGAAATATATAAAATATCTAACGTTATTCCTTTTCGTTTTGTTTAATATTGTGTTTTATATTTTAATCATTTACGACTGATATAAACTTTTTTTATGTTATCGTTCTTTAAAGAACCTATTTAACAAATATTTTTATTTCTCTAACCACAATTCTTAGTTTTAAATACATTTTTTTTTATTTTATAACAATTTGTAAACCGAATATTACCCTTTCATTGAGAGTGTTCACTTCTACGTCTAAATAAAGACATTAAAGCCTAAATCGTAATCAAAAATACTAACATTACTTTTATATTGTAAGTCTCAACCACCGCGTCAGTTATATAACTTAATAAAAGCAAAGAAAAAAAAATCGGGTCCCTTTTAACCTACAACTGGAGCTTAAAGGTTTTGTAAGATGGTATCCGTAGTAAAAATAATATTATAAATCACATGCACATGCTAAAATTTTCTAGGGCTAGTTTCTTATAATAAAGTTTATCTGTCACCTTGTCGTTGTATTCAGGTCCATCGTTGTATAGTGCTGCTTGCTTCACTGCCATCCCGCAATCAGGAAGAAAGTACTTGGTTGACCGCTTCTTCCAGTAGCTGTAGGTGATGTTGATATGTTCTAGATTTTCATAATACAGCAACGAATTCCCTTCCAGATCAGCAGTCAAGGAATAGTTTAGAGTTTTCCATCTCCGATGTATGTCTTCACCAAAGGCTCCAAGCGATGTAAACATATATGGAGAGATATTGTATTAGAAACACTGTAAAGTTTTGGTAAATATTCAGGCTCTTATTGTATATTGGCATATGATTGAACTTTAACAGGATATGATTAATAGTGAACATGATATAGGTATATGATAAATAGAATTTAATAGTAGTGCTATTAACTTCAAGCTACAAAGTTATTAATATTCTATATCGAGCATGTTGTCTAATAACCAGCTAGATCATCAGCCTGCTAAGCAGATGACAATACGTGGGTATTAAGAAAAACTGACGCACCTGCAATATTATTTCAAATCTACGACTCCTTGTCGCTTGTGGTTACTACAGCAGCACTCGTAGAAGGCCCAAATAGTAACTTTAACGTTGTCTCTTATTTTCGTGGCTTTTCAACGGCAGTGGCAGCACTCCATCTTCATCAGCATTCTTAGACAGGATATCTTACGAACGGTGTATATCGACACGTGGCGCGTAATACTATAGCGGTCGAACACTTGTGACTTGTTAAGACTTGTTTCAGTAATACACAGTCCTTGCACTTCAATGTTTAATATCTAACCATTTGTAATAGAATGGGCGAGAGCAGCCCTTCTAATTCTTAAAAAATTGAACAGTAGTAACTACTAAATATCATTCCATATTTCATTAATTTCATTCATTAATTGCGTAGGTGGCGCTGCTGTTGAAACTTATGAACTAAAACACATGTTTTACATAAATTCAATTTACATAAATTCCATTGTATTTACCATTTACATTATTAAAAATAAATATGACTAACACATATATATAATATATATATATGTATATATATATATATATATATATATATATATATATATATATATATATATATGTATATACATATATATAATATATATATATATGTATATATATATATATATATACATATATATAATATATATATATGTATATATATATATATATATATATATATATATGTTATATATGTCTTTTGATATTATTTTGAATGTCCAATATTTAGTATTATTATTATTATACACCTTCTACGGCTTACATAAAACAATAATAAATAAAATAATCTATAACTCGAGGTTCATCTACAAAGTTCACTTACCTGTAACTTTAAAGGTCGTAGTGTTCAATTGTTTTGACGCGTCTTCTCTGACGTCACTATTGTCTATATAATAAATACAAGGTTCGTATGTATACATATTTATTTTTCCTGAAATGTCTCGTAAAACAGTTTCAAGAGCAACAGTTATCTCATTTCGGAAATGTGTTTCAGTGTATGGCCTTGTAAATTATCATACTTATCTTAATTTTTTATTTTCGTAAGCGCAAGTGTAAGTGTAATTTGATACATACCAGCCAGCATTAATTATTTTATCATTTACAATTCTAGAAATTCTAAAGCGTGTATTTATTTAAAGAAGTTTTTTACCTCTTATCGTAAGGATATAAATTCGGTAATAGAATCATCGTGACTTTTATTACCTACGTTATACTGAAGGCAAATTGTTTATAGATAAAAACTGTTTGAATAATTCTGCTTGAGTGTTTCGCAATGTCAGTACTGTGTTTGGGGTAGACATGTGTGTGTCAAGCGTTGTCTTTGTTTTAAAATAAAATATTAAGTTGACAACCGCTGCTCTCACACACAAATAAGTAAATATGGTGCAAGCGGCATTTAAAAGGTGAGAATTTATTTTTATATCACAATGATTAATATATCATAAGTGTTAATTCCTTTAACACCTAATATTTCATAAGTGTTAATTCCTTTAACAGTTTTAATTCTATACAATAACAAATGATAACAATGTGGCCACAATTACAAAATAATAACAATAATGACGTTAATTTTGGATTTCTTTTTCGGTTATTGTACATAAAAAAGTGCATCACTCAAAACAATAGGATAGAAAAATGAGGGTTCAAATATTTAACTAAGTAAAGTCTTGCTTTTATTTGATATTAAAAAGTGAAGGTTACCAACTCTTTATTTCTTCACAATAGTCTTATATTATATAATTTTTTTTTTTAATTATACCGTTACCTTTTTAGCTGTTAATGTCTTACAAATGTATAATATTTTATTTATTCATGTCTATTATGTTATGTAAATATATTCCCATTAGTATAAAGAAATATCATTTTTATAAAATTAAATATATTTTTAACAAAAGAACTATTTTTTATAATAACAATAAATACTATAGTTTTTATTTAATCTAAATGTATCTAACTATTTGCTTCAATTAATCTTAATATCTTACACGTGAGGCTAGAAGAGATCTCTTCCGAAATATATGCTATCCGATAAACATATTTTAACCTTCAAGACGTATGGAGATACGGTGATAAGATAAATAATAAATAATAAGAATACCATAAATAAAATAAATATATTCTTAATGTTATTTTGCCGTGATTATAAAAAAAATCCTGGCTCTCAAGATCATGATAATAATAAATATTCTTCCGTAATATCTTTGATTCTTACGATTTTTAAGAACTCTTCAACATACATATCAAATTAATGGATGAATAATTACGACATTGGGGATTTAAAATGCTATATATATATTTTGAATATAAGACAATTTGCACACATTGTTCTAACCCCTAAGTGAGCTAATTATTTTGCTTGTGTTAAGGCTGTTAGACAACTACACACATACATAGAAATACACATTATCCATTTCACAAAAGTAATATAGGTATACTTAGACCAAAAAGAACTGAAACCCTCGTTATGTCTTTTTTTGAAATTTATATTATAGTATTTTTTACAGTTTGAAAGTATGGATATCACTCTCAGTTATATTGGGTTCCGTGACTTCAAAGAAACCTCCTCATATTTTATTTATTATGGTAGATGATATGGTAAGTTGAATAACAATTCATAATACTATTTCATTAATTTACACAATCTTTTACTCCAATTTTAATATAATCTCAACGCTTTATCAATGTTGTTTCTGTTAACTGTTTTTGTAGAGACGAAGAGAATCCTTCAGCATTAAGTTCTTCAACCGAATAATATTATTGTACCTAATAATAATGTTATAATAAGGTTCAAGTTAATTTGTTGATAATATTCTTATGATAATATCCGACAGTAATATTATTGTCGGATATTCCAATTGGTTATGAATAATTTAAAATAATTTATTTTTGTCGTTTGTCTTGATCTTTACATAATTTTTTAGTTATACCGAAGGTTAAATCATAGGCTTTAAAATATGAAAAATTGCGCATTAGTTCGCCATAATATTGTTCATTAGATGTACTCCATTTAGTTTTTATCGGTTACCAAAAATTTGGAGCATACTGTCAAAATGTTCCTTAATTTTTTGTTTTAGGTAATTGTTGAATTATATATATTGAAATATTATTATTATTTTTATTTTCGCGTACACCAAAAAACTCTTTTATTTTAAAAAATATTATTTTTTTTAGGAGAAATTATAAAAAAAAATATTAGTTACCATACATACATAATTCGCTTTCATCTTTAGTCTATACAATTATCCCAAACTTGTTGATTAATGTCTTTTGTTGTAGTAAACACAATTAAAAGTAGGACCAAGACATATATCTTACACACAGATATCTTAAATAAGCTTCGGAAAAACATGTTTCCAAAATTATCTAAATAATTTAACGAAGAATTTGCCTTTGCAGTGCTGCCATTTGTCAATGCTGACTCGAATATACTAATTAGTCAAAAAATTACTAAATTAACATTAATAGCAATAATATTAAAACATCAAAATAAATTCATAATCCAAATAAAAATCAAAATAATTGTAATTTTATTTAAATATAATATATTATATTTAGATTAAATTAATAGATTTTAAAGTTCGCCAAGACCATGCGGTAACATAATTATTATGTTGCCTATATTGTAATGAATTGTGTCCCGTTTTCTTGGCAGGGTTGGAATGATGTTTCTTATCATGGTTCTGATCAAATTTTGACCCCTAATTTGGATGCGTTAGCCTCCCGCAGTGTAGTGCTAAGACAATACTACAGCGAGGCCATATGCACGCCGGCGAGAACAGCCCTACTTACCGGCAAATATCCTATGAGATTGGGTTGGTACATCTGTGATACGACCTATTTAAACTTTTCAGAAATAGTAAATTTTATGTAATATAGTTTTACGTAACATTGTACTCATGATTTGTCTATAATAATCTTTAAGAAAATTAATTTTAATTTTTAAATAGACACGTACTTGTATAATTTTAGATACTTTCTAAAAACATATAATGTATAGCCACATTATGCCTATTTCTAACTACAATATGAATAGTTATTAAAAAAATATTTTGACCTTTATATCAGGAATGCACGGCATGCCCCTTTACAACTCTGAAGATCGAGGTATACCGACATCTGAGCGTCTACTACCATCATTTTTAAAGGAAAGAGGTTACACAACTCATTTGGTTGGAAAGTGGCATGTTGGTATGTCCCGATATCAGTACTTACCAACGAGAAGAGGATACGATACACACCTCGGACTACTTGGAGGATTCATTGATTACTACACGTATAATAAAGCAGAAACGGTAATTTAAATTGTCCATTAGCACTTAGTAAATTTAATAGAGACTTTTGGCTGTATATTAGATGTAACGTAAAATATAATGGAGTATAAATATGGATGGTTACAAGAAGAGAGAAGTCATGGATGCGTAAAAGATCATATGGCAATGAAGTAGGTCACTAAGGTGACGTATTATAGAAGAGCTTGAAAGGATTTGACATATAACGGCAAACCCTAACAATTAAGATATGATTGTATCATAATACTTAACCTGCTCTAGGTTCTAATAATAGTATTAAAATAATTAATACATAATTCCTTTGTTGCGATTATTGACAGAAAAAATGTTTTAACTTACAAGTTAGATTTTTTTTTCAATTCTTATTTATTATAAGACTTTCATTAACGGCTTTTCCTGGATTGTAAAGTTACGTTAAATAAATTCTAAGAATAAAATAATTATGAATTGTACTGCTACTATTTTAGTGGCCGAATGGAAGAGAACTTTATGGGTCAGATCTTGTCGACAAGGACGTCTCTCAAGATGATGACGACCGATATATTATAGATATACTCACGGAAAGAGCCATTCAAAGTAAGTTATGATATTTTTGATTAAATACTAGATAATATTTTCTTAAACAAGTATAAAAAAACAATAAAAGGTACGGACATACATCTGAAACCCCAGGAAAACTGTCCCACTACTCTGCAAATCAGGTTTTTATATCTCTACTAGATTTTATGAATTTTGTACATAAGCTATAAAATAAACACAACCTTTTTCCCTTTTTCGAAAATTATAATGAATGTTTTTATTTTGTATATATAAAAACATTAAAAAGATCTCGTAACCGGAATTGATTTGAAAAATTCTTTACAAACAGGTTAAACCACGTTAAGCTTATATATTTTTAATAAATATAGAATGATAAATCAATCTGTTATCTCAAGCAAAACCTTTTCTTCGTTTTGCCAATAATGGGCTAATGACGTAAACAATTGCAGAATCAAAGATTTCTAATTATATTTTTTTACTGTAACAGGTTTACTTTTAATAGTAATCCTACTGATCAATGAACATACCTAAATACAATAATTCTAGATTCAGAATCTAATTGTATTTTCTTTTATATGTTCAACGCAGTAACAACCCTTCTTTTTATAATATTTTGAATTACATGACAGGTTTGTTAATATTAGTAAAAGTTATTTCGTTGAAGCCATACTATTAATATATGGTTATAAAATAAAATTTCAGTAATACAAAATCATAACGACTCTATCCCAATGTTTCTTCAATTGTCTCATAATGCTCCACACGCGGGCAACGAAGGAGGACTTTTGCAGCCTCCACTACCACTTTCAAAGAAAAACAAGCACATTGCTCATCCTAATAGACGGTTGTATGCAGGTACCTTACCTTATAATTGGTTCATGACATATGAATTTACTCCGTGAAACTTTTGTTACAAAATTTATTTATATTTATCTTGTCATATTGCTTTTTCCCAGAAATGGTGACGTATCTGGATGACAGTATAGGAAGAGTTGTGAAAGCTCTAGCAGAAAAAGAAATCTTGAAGGATACTATAATTGTATTTGTATCTGATAATGGAGCACCAACTGTAGGACCGTTTAATAATTGGGGTGTAAATTTGCCTTTACGAGGAATAAAAGAAACTCCCTGGGAAGGAGCAGTTAGAGTACCAGCTTTTATTTGGCATCCGTCATTGGAACCAAAAGTCTTTGATGGGCTTATGCATGTAACAGATTGGTTTCCTACACTCATAGCGGCTGTTGGGGGTGATGTAAAATTAAAAATAGATGGTGTTAATCAATGGAAGTCTATTCTACAAGACGCTGAGCCCAAAAGAAAAGAGGTTTTGATAGCAATCGAAGAAAACAGTTCCAATGCTTACGGGGCATACAGAGCTGGTGATTACAAAATAATAGTAGGGAATGTATCGGGCCTTTTTAATGATTATTATGGTGCTAACTTTTTGACTTATAGAGCTCCTAAACCTGATTATGTCTCTTCTTTGAAATCTTCAATGGTAGCTAAAGTTTTTGAATCGCTAGATATGAAAATAAACTATGATGAAGCATTGGCTATGAGGAATGCAAGCACTATCAGGCAAATAGACCCTAAAAGAGATTGTCATCCCTGCATTCCCACGTCAGGTATTACTTAATCAATTTATTTACCTCGATTTAAATGTTTATTTTCAAATAAATATGGTATTATAATTACAGATCGAGGTTGTCTGTACAATCTTAAAGATGATCCTTCAGAAAACCATGATTTATGGAGTCAAGAAACTAAACTCGCAGCAGTAATGTGGGCTAGATTAAAAGCTTTATGGTCCATGCAATTGAGAAGAGGCCCTACGGCGTTAGATGTCCGTGCCGATCCATCTAACTTTGGCTATAGATGGACGCCGTGGCTTAATGATATTGAAAATGATGAAACTGTATCAGTTTAATAACATTTCTGACTAGTAAATACATCCCTATTACGACAGTCAAGTGTAATTGTGATTGGGTTTTGGACTGTCAATTATATGATTAGTATGTTATTTATTAATCATTGTAATATTTTTACAAAAATAATATGTTTTTAATAATAACCTAGTTTTTCTTCCATAACTCATTCATAACATCATTTAATTATATAATATTAATTATGTATAAAAATATTATTTTACACTCGTATTTTGCAGTGATCACCTATTATATTTAACTATAACATGTTGGTTATAATGTATGTCACAATTGCTACGTACGTATAAATTAAATAAACAGTCGATGAAACGACATTAATCTAAGTTTAAGTACAACGTTTCCATGTAAGTACTTTTAAAATAATTTGAAGATATTCCAAAATATTCATACCAGTAAATTAATTCAATGAAAATGGAGAATGAGCAATATCCTTTTATTTCTCATGTAAACCTAAATTTTGTTAGATATTTAAAAAAAAAAAGTTAGATTTTGTAAAATGCTGCACAATTGAAAGCAGTAAACTCTATATTTTCTTATTTTATTTTGTAAATACTTATAAACAATAATAAATATCGTAGTGACAATAATTGCTATTCACTTTTTATTACTGAATGCTTATACCTCAAACTAACACTTTAAAATTATATTTATTACATATTCTTATAGTTTTATAATGCACTATCAAAATTCAGTATGTGTACCAACCACACTATCAAAAAAATTTTAAATAAGCAGAACCTATATGATATTGCAAGGCCGGGATGTATTGAGTTCTCACAAATCTGATCAATTTTGACGTTCAATACAAACTTGCTGGCGTATACCGGGGTTGCTTTGAAGGCATGTGATTGCTATTGCATGTGTAAGCCAGTTGCCCTCAATTTCATCACTTCCTACAGAACGATTCGCACATATCGTAGTTGCTACTGGAATGTCAGGTTGATTTTCTTAGTAGGTTTTTGATTTATCTGTGATGTATAAAATTCCCTTTTACTTTAAAATTAATTGAAGTGAATAATATTATAAAGTTATTAAATACTCAATTATTGTACACACTGTTATAATAATAGATACCGATGAATATAACAGTGTGTAAATCAGTGTAATATAATATGTCAAAATCGTTCAATCGTTAGTACAGTTAATATACCATGTATATGACATCTATTTATAAAAATGGTAATACCGTGTTAGTGCAGACCAAACTTTTAATAGATACAGGGTTGTATTTAGTATCAAATTAAATATCTTGATGGGTCCTCTGGATAAAACCTTGTTTTTTTAAAATCGGTCCATTAGTTGTCGAGATATTAGTAGAATAAAAGAATCACTAACATGATATACAAAAGATGTCCGAGATAATTTTGAGTATATGAACCCATTTACTACAATGAACAAGGAAGTGCCGGCAAAACATTTGTATCCAACACAATCATGCACATTCTTCGTGGTTATACGAAAAATGTTATCCCATTGGCATGCATCGGAATAGCTGCAATACTCTTGAAAGGGCAAAATTTATATCCAGCCTTCAATCAATGAACCATCTCATCATATATGAAAACTTTGGAATCTACGCCATTTTTAATACCTTGGATGAACTTGTTAAGGTACATAAATCAACCTTAAAAAATAACTCACAGTCCTCTGACTGACAGATCAATGGAATACGAAATGAGTTGGAACCTTTACTCAAATTCAATTTAAGATGTTTTATTAGATTTGTCTTTTGGGTGAGCCTAATTATTTTGAGTCGTCATTTAATAAATTACTTGCTTTGTTTATGCCTTCTTATTATTTTTAATGTATTTTTTTATTTCTGAAATATGAAATGGATTATGGTTAATTTTGTCTCTTCCTGATTATTTAGACCGGTACCTCCTATTTTTCATATTATAGGTTATAACTGTACGTTGATGATGGTGGAGTTTTCTGAGTTTTCTGAGTTTCTGAGTTTTCTGACTTAAAATATAATTTGCAATATTTGACATTGTTATTTCGTTACTTACTTGGTAAGTATTGGTTACAGTTGGTAATTTACATGCATTTTGATTTCTTCCTTTGTTTAGCGGCTGAGCGGATTTATTTTAAACATATATATATATATCGCTTGGATGATTATTTACATTTCATACTTTATTATAAATAAATATATAACAATAATAAATATATATTATTATAATTAATATAATAATATATAAATAATCATCCGAGAATTATCTTTATAAATAGGTGTATATATTAATGGTAGTTTTATGATATTGTAGTATTAGGCTAATAAGAAAAATAACAAAAGCGAGTATAAATCATAATCAAACAAACTCAAATATTTTCACATCTGAAAGTAGCGAACAAAAAATATGCTTAATAGCATGCAAATCATTTTTAAATGCCCATTCTTTAAATAGTTTTTATAAGAACGTCTTTGAGAGGTTTTTTATAAAAATCCACTTCGATAAAATATTTCAGTATTGCAAAATATATTAATGCATAAGTAACGAGTTAAAATCTCGAATTATGTAACAATGAGCTGTTCAAAATTAAATGCATACATGAATGTACACAGTTGTGGTATAATCCGTCATTTGCAACTGATTTGATAATGCATTTTATCTTTAAGCAGAACAGTATAGTATATAAATGGTGCGCGTTTATGTAATAATCATCTTCAAGGATAATTTAAATAGAATCTACCTTAATGCTTTTTGGAATTAAATATGAAAAAGCTTATCGCTTGCACTTAGCAAATGTATCATATAATACTAATGTATTATGATAGGATATCATCATAAGGTAAATGCGGCTAATAATTAACATATAATCATATTAATGTTTTACCATTTTAAAAGATAGGTTTTTGAACGAAATATTGACGATTGTAATTTTTAAAGATTTTTCTTAGTCCACTCTTAATATACGTATTTTAGATCTTCAACTAAATTTTATACATTAAAGATTTACTTATAAGTCGAATATAAATACTACTAGACGAGGCTCTTATGAACCATTTCGGATCCATAGCAATGGCTACGCGGTTGTCCGGCGCTGCCGAAATTCTCCTCGTCGGTGACGTGAACCAGTTACCTTACATCGATAGAGATAATCTATTGATTATATAGATGAGGTCCCACCCTGATAACGTCCATGAGCGAAGAATTACTGTGCACACATCGGAATCCCTTAGATGTCGCGTATGCCTTAGAAGAGGTCTACTCCGGCATCTACTCCAGCAGAAAACTAGTGCAGTCCTTAACAATGCTCAATTACACAGGATCGAAAATACCCAGATCCCAACCCAATACCCTGTACTTAGTACACACCCAGGAAGAGAAGATAGCATTGTCGAACGAGGGTTATGGATCAGGCGAAGGGTCGCGTATCTTAACCATACACGAAGCACAAGGACTCACTTTCGGCTCCGTTTTTATAATCAACACCAGGAGTAAGATGCAACTGCACGACAGCGTTCCCCACGCGGTTGTAGCAGTGTCGCGTCATACCGAGAGCTGTGTGTATTTTACCGACAGCGAGGACGACGCGACGGGCAGAATTATCAGGAAAGCGATGAAGGCGACAAAATACAACATCATAGAATATAATACCAAGATGGCTATAAAAGACAGAAACTTTGCTATCGTGGAAACCTTGCTCGTAATGAGTGAAAAACATAAAAATAACAGTAGGTCACCACAATAATGTTTTTGTAGGAAGGCGTTAATGAGAAAATATAAGAAATTTATGCATACTAACTTTAATAATATTTTGTTTTATTATATATCAAATACTTATACTATACTTCACATTATAACATTGTATAATAAAAAAATAAAAAAATAAAAAAAATAAATGTACATATATGTATAAGCATTTAGCATAAGCATTTAAAAAAAGCATTTAAAATAAGCATTAAGCATAATCATTAAGCATTAAGCATTAAGCATAAGCATTAAACATAAGCTTTTAAAATAAGCTTTTTAAATAAGCATTAAGAAAAAGCATTAAGCATAAGTATTTAAAATAAGCTTTTAAAATAAGCATGAAGAAAAAGCATTGAGCATAAGCAATTAAAAAAGCTTTGAAAATAAGCATTTAGCATATGCATTTTAAATAAGCATTTAGCATAAGCATTAAGCATAAGCTTTCAAATTTAATGTATCATCTCAAGTAACACTCCGCTGAATCTAGCTAGCATAATTTTAGGCATTTACCTAATTTTATTTTACTTTATTCATAATAAAGGTCAATGTTGTTTATAATTAATCAATAAATTATTCTTACCACAAAAGCTAAATTTCTTTTTTTTTAAACTGATCATTAAACATGAAGCATTTAGCATTAAGCAAAAGCATTAACATTAAGGATAAGCATAAAAAGAAAGCATAAGCATTAAGCATTGAGCATAAGCATTTAAAATAAGTTTTAAACATGAAGCATAAGCATAAGCATTTCAAATAAGCATTTAAAATAAGCATAAAACATTAAGCATAAGCATAAAGCATAAGCATTTAAAATAAATTTCTAAACAGAATACATTTAAATTAGGCATTAAAAATAAGCATTAAGCATAAGCATTAAGCATAAGCATAAAAATAAACTTTTAAAATAAGCATTAAGAAAAAGCATTAAGCATAAGCATATCAAAAAGCTTTAAAAATAAGCATTTAGCAAAAGCATTAAGCATAAGCATTTAAAATAAGCATTAAGCTTAAGCATTAAAAATAAGCTTTTAAAATAAGCTTTTGAAATAAGCATTAAGCATTAAATATAAGCATTAAAAAGGAGCTTTTAAAATAAGCTTTTAAAATAAGCATTTAGAATAAGCATTTAAATTAGGCATTTAAAATAAGCATTAAGCATAAGCATTAAGCATAAGCATTTAAAATAAACATTAAGCATAAGCATTTAAATAAGCATTTAGCATAAGCATTAAGCATAGGCATTAAGCAGCAAGCCTCATGTCTAAAGCATCAAGAATTAATAATTGAGCATTGAGCATTGAACATCAAGCATAGTATCCAACATAGAGCATAGCATCGAACATCGAGCATATCATAGAGGATCATGCATATGTATTCGCTTTTAATTTGTCAGTGGCGCCTCGGATTTCTTGTTTAATAATATTTATATAAAATTTCAAATTTAATGTATCATCTCAAGTAACCCTTAGCTGAATCAGGCTGGCATAATTTAGGGCATTTACCTTATTTTATTTTACTTTATTCATAATAAAGGTCAATGTTGTTTATATTGAATCAATAAATTATTTTTACCACAAAAGCTAAATTTCCTTTTTTTCAAAAATAAGCTTTAACCATGAAGCATAAGCATAAGCATTAAGCATAAGCACTAAGCATAAGCACTAAGCATAAGCACTAAGCATAAGCACTAAGCATAAGCACTAAGCATAAGCACTAAGCATAAGCACTAAGCATAAGCACTAAGCATAAGCACTAAGCATAAGCACTAAGCATAAGCACTAAGCATAAGCACTAAGCATAAGCACTAAGCATAAGCATTAAGCATGAGCATTAAGCATAAGCATTAAGCATAAGCATTTAAAATAAGCTTTTTAAATAAGAATTAAGAAAAAGCATTAAGCATAAGCATTTAAAATAAGCTTTTAAAATAAGCATGAAGAAAAAGCATTGAGCATAAGCAATTAAAAAAAGCTTTGAAAATAAGCAGTAACAGTCCGCTGAATCTAGCTGGCATAATTTTAGGCATTTACCTAATTTTATTTAACTTTATTCATAATAAAGGTCAATGTTGTTTATAATTAATCAATAAATTATTCTTACCACAAAAGCTAAATTTCTTTTTTTTTAAACTGATCATTAAACATGAAGCATTTAGCATTAAGCAAAAGCATTAACATTAAGGATAAGCATAAGAAGAAAGCATAAGCATTAAGCATTGAGTATAAGCATTAAAAATAAGCTTTGTAAATAAGCATTTAGAAAAAGCATTAAGCATAAGCATTTAAAATAAGCATTTAGAATAAGCATTTAAATTAGGCATTTAAAATAAGCATTAAGCATAAGCATTAAGCATAAGCATTTAAAATAAACATTAAGCATAAGCATTTAAATAAGCATTTAGCATAAGCATTAAGCATAGGCATTAAGCAGCAAGCCTCATGTCTAAAGCATCAAGAATTAATAATTGAGCATTGAGCATTGAACATCAAGCATAGTATCCAACATAGAGCATAGCATCGAATATCGAGCATATCATAGAGCATCATGCATATGTATTCGCTTTTAATTTGTCAGTGGCGCCTCGGATTTCTTGTTTAATAATATTAATATAAAATTTCAAATTTAATGTATCATCTCAAGTAACCGTCCGCTGAATCTAGCTGGCATAATTTTAGGCATTTACCTTATTTTATTTTACTTTATTCATAATAAAGGTCAATGTTGTTTATATTAAATCAATAAATTATTTTTACCACAAAAGCTAAATTTCCTTTTTTTCAAAAATAAGCTTTAACCATGAAGCATAAGCATAAGCATTAAGCATAAGCATTTAAATAAGCATTTAGCATAAGCATTAAGCATAGGCATTAAGCAGCAAGCCTCATGTCTAAAGCATCAAGAATTAATAATTGAGCATTGAGCATTGAACATCAAGCATAGTATCCAACATAGAGCATAGCATCGAACATCGAGCATATCATAGAGGATCATGCATATGTATTCGCTTTTAATTTGTCAGTGGCGCCTCGGATTTCTTGTTTAATAATATTTATATAAAATTTCAAATTTAATGTATCATCTCAAGTAACCCTTAGCTGAATCAGGCTGGCATAATTTAGGGCATTTACCTTATTTTATTTTACTTTATTCATAATAAAGGTCAATGTTGTTTATATTGAATCAATAAATTATTTTTACCACAAAAGCTAAATTTCCTTTTTTTCAAAAATAAGCTTTAAGCATAAGCATTAAGCATAAGCATTAAGCATAAGCATTAAGCATAAGCATTAAGCATAAGCATTAAGCATAAGCATTAAGCATAAGCATTAAGCATAAGCATTAAGCATAAGCATTAAGCATAAGCATTAAGCATAAGCATTAAGCATAAGCATTAAGCATAAGCATTAAGCATAAGCATTAAGCATAAGCATTAAGCATAAGCATTAAGCATAAGCATTAAGCATAAGCATTAAGCATAAGCATTAAGCATAAGCATTAAGCATAAGCATTAAGCATAAGCATTAAGCATAAGCATTAAGCATAAGCATTAAGCATAAGCATTAAGCATAAGCATTAGGCATAAGCATTAGGCATAAGCATTAGGCATAAGCATTAGGCATAAGCATTAGGCATAAGCATTAGGCATAAGCATTAGGCATAAGCATTAGGCATAAGCATTAGGCATAAGCATTAGGCATAAGCATTAGGCATAAGCATTAGGCATAAGCATTAGGCATAAGCATTAGGCATAAGCATTAGGCATAAGCATTAAGCATAAGCATTTAAAATAAGCTTTTTAAATAAGAATTAAGAAAAAGCATTAAGCTTAAGCATTTAAAATAAGCTTTTAAAATAAGCATGAAGAAAAAGCATTGAGCATAAGCAATTAAAAAAAGCTTTGAAAATAAGCAGTAACAGTCCGCTGAATCTAGCTGGCATAATTTTAGGCATTTACCTAATTTTATTTAACTTTATTCATAATAAAGGTCAATGTTGTTTATAATTAATCAATAAATTATTCTTACCACAAAAGTTAATTTCTTTTTTTTAAACTGATCATTAAACATAAAGCATTTAGCATTAAGCAAAAGCATTAACATTAAGGAAAAGCATAAGAAGAAAGCATAAGCATTAAGCATTGAGTATAAGCATTAAAAATAAGCTTTTAAAATAAGCATTTAGAAAAAGCATTAAGCATAAGCATTTAAAATAAGCATTTAGAATAAGCATTTAAATTAGGCATTTAAAATAAGCATTAAGCATAAGCATTTAAAATAAACATTAAGCATAAGCATTTAAATAAGCATTTAGCATAAGCATTAAGCATAGGCATTAAGCAGCAAGCCTCATGTCTAAAGCATCAAGAATTAATAATTGAGCATTGAGCATTGAACATCAAGCATAGTATCCAACATAGAGCATAGCATCGAATATCGAGCATATCATAGAGCATCATGCATATGTATTCGCTTTTAATTTGTCAGTGGCGCCTCGGATTTCTTGTTTAATAATATTAATATAAAATTTCAAATTTAATGTATCATCTCAAGTAACCGTCCGCTGAATCTAGCTGGCATAATTTTAGGCATTTACCTAATTTTATTTTACTTTGTTCATGACAAAGGTCAATGTTGTTTATATTAAATCAATAAATTATTTTTACCACAAAAGCTAAATTTCCTTTTTTCAAAAATAAGCTTTAACCATGAAGCATAAGCATAAGCATTTAAAATAAGCATTTGAAATAATCATTAGAAATCAGCATTTAAAATAAGTATTAGGCATAAGCATTAAGCATTAAGCATAAACATTTAAAAAGCTTTTAAAATAAGCATTAAGAAAAAGCATTTAAAATAAGCATTAAGAAAAAGCATTTAAAATAAGCATTTAAAATAAGTATAAACATAAGCATTAAGCATAAGCATTTAAAAAAGCTTTAAAAATAAGCATTTAGCATAAGCATTAAGCATAAGCATTTAAAATAAGCATTAAGCATAAGCATTTAAAATAAGCTTTTAAAATAAGCATTTAGCATAAGCATTAAGCATACGCATTAAGCATAAGCATTAAGCATAAGCATTAAGCATAAGCATTAAGAAAAAGCATTAAGCATAAGCATTAAGCATAAGCATTAAGCATAAGCATTAAGCATAAGCATTAAGCATAAGCATTAAGCATAAGCATTAAGCATAAGCATTAGGCATAAGCATTAGGCATAAGCATTAGTCATAAGCATTAGGCATAAGCATTAAGCATAAGCATTAAGCATAAGCATTAAGCATAAGCATTTAAAATAAGCTTTTTAAATAAGAATTAAGAAAAAGCATTAAGCATAAGCATTTAAAATAAGCTTTTAAAATAAGCATGAAGAAAAAGCATTGAACATAAGCAATTAAAAAAAGCTTTGAAAATAAGCAGTAACAGTCCGCTGAATCTAGCTGGCATAATTTTAGGGATTTACCTAATTTTATTTAACTTTATTCATAATAAAGGTCAATGTTGTTTATAATTAATCAATAAATTATTCTTACCACAAAAGCTAAATTTCTTTTTTTTAAACTGATCATTAAACATAAAGCATTTAGCATTAAGCAAAAGCATTAACATTAAGGAAAAGCATAAGAAGAAAGCATAAGCATTAAGCATTGAGTATATTAAGCAAAAGCATTAACATTAAGGAAAAGCATAAGAAGAAAGCATAAGCATTAAGCATTGAGTATAAGCATTAAAAATAAGCTTTGTAAATAAGCATTTAGAAAAAGCATTAAGCATAAGCATTTAAAATAAGCATTTAGAATAAGCATTTAAATTAGGCATTTAAAATAAGCATTAAGCATAAGCATTTAAAATAAACATTAAGCATAAGCATTTAAATAAGCATTTAGCATGAGCATTAAGCATAGGCATTAAGCAGCAAGCCTCATGTCTAAAGCATCAAGAATTAATAATTGAGCATTGAGCATTGAACATCAAGCATATCATAGAGCATCATGCATATGTATTCGCTTTTAATTTGTCAGTGGCGCCTCGGATTTCTTGTTTAATAATATTAATATAAAATTTCAAATTTAATGTATCATCTCAAGTAACCGTCCGCTGAATCTAGCTGGCATAATTTTAGGCATTTACCTAATTTTATTTTACTTTGTTCATGATAAAGGTCAATGTTGTTTATATTAAATCAATAAATTATTTTTACCACAAAAGCTAAATTTCCTTTTTTCAAAAATAAGCTTTAACCATGAAGCATAAGCATAAGCATTTAAAATAAGCATTTGAAATAAGCATTAGAAATCAGCATTTAAAATAAGTATTAGGCATAAGCATTAAGCATTAAGCATAAACATTAAAAAAAGCTTTTAAAATAACCATTAAGAAAAAGCATTTAAAATAAGCATTAAGAAAAAGCATTTAAAATAAGCATTTAAAATAAGTATAAACATAAGCATTAAGCATAAGCATTTAAAAAAGCTTTAAAAATAAGCATTTAGCATAAGCATTAAGCATAAGCATTTAAAATAAGCATTAAGCATAAGCATTTAAAATAAGCTTTTAAAATAAGCATTTAGCATAAGCATTAAGCATAAGCATTAAGCATAAGCATTAAGCATAAGCATTAAGCATAAGCATTAAGCATAAGCATTAAGCATAAGCTTTTAAAATAAGCTTTTTAAATAAGCATTAAGAAAAAGCATTAAGCATAAGCATTTAAAATAAGCTTTTAAAATAAGCATGAAGAAAAAGCATTGAGCATAAGCAATTAAAATAGCTTTGAAAATAAGCATTTAGCATATGCATTTTAAATAAGCATTTAGCATAAGCATTAAGCATAAGCTTTCAAATTTAATGTATCATCTCAAGTAACACTCCGCTGAATCTAGCTAGCATAATTTTAGGCATTTACCTAATTTTATTTTACTTTATTCATAATAAAATCAATGTTTTTTATATTAAATCAATAAATTATTCTTACCACAAAAGCTAAATTTCCTTTTTTTAAAACTAATCATTAAACATGAATGCTTATTTAAAATGCTTATGCTTATGCTTCATGTTTAAAGCTTATTTTAAATGCTTATGCTTAATGCTTTTTCTTTATGCTTATTTTAAAAGCTTTTTTTTAATGCTTATGCTCAATGCTTAATGCTTATGCTTTCTACTTATGCTTATCCTTAATGTTAATGCTTTTGCTTAATGCTAAATGCTTTATGTTTAATGATTAGTTTTAAAAAAAGGAAATTTAGCTTTTGTGGTAAGAATAATTTATTGATTTAATATATACAACATTGACCTTTATTATGTATAAAGTAAAACAAAATTGGGTAAATGCCTAATAATAATAATTAAATCTTTTTTTGAAAATATCTTTAAATATGTATAGCCATGTTAAGCTTATTTAAATTTATATAAATATAGAATGTAAAAAACCGATACGGGCAGGGATTCGAACCCGCGACTACTGGGAAACCGTCCCGTCGCTCTACCAACTGAGCTACCGTATCGCTGTCCGTCTCGGTGAATTAAGCATTCTATATGTGATCGTCTTTATCGGATTAAATTTTATATAATGATTAGT
The DNA here is from genome assembly GCA_959347405.1 of Napeogenes sylphis. NCBI lineage: Eukaryota > Metazoa > Arthropoda > Insecta > Lepidoptera > Nymphalidae > Napeogenes > Napeogenes sylphis. The sequence goes on along the minus strand of OY365788.1, from coordinate 14,797,986 downwards.
TTAAAAAAAGGAAATTCAGCTTTTGTGGTAAGAATAATTTATTGATTTAACCCGGCGTGAATGAGGTGTGTAATTGTTATACCAGCTATGAGGTGGGTATGAGATACCCAAAACTTTAATGTTATTTTTTTTCATACAATCATTTAATTTGCATTATAATAAAACATTCAAAACGCAATTTTAAACAAACAAGATTACAAAAAAGAAAAGAGGTTTAAGTACAAACAGTTTTAATGATTGTTAAAATAACTATGTTAATAAATATTCTATGAAAAAAATACAAGTTTCGGTGGTTAATTAACTTTTCGCAAAAAATCTAGCAAAATTCTAACTTTGTTTGTTAAATCAACATAATAAGACTATTTTCTAACTTTGTTTAAATTCTAACTTTGTTTGTTAAATCAACATAATAAGACTATTTTCTAATAATTCTAACTCAAAGAAGAACTGGACAATCTTATGAGATCATGTAACATATCGCTAAAGTTACACCTAAAAATCAGCACAATGTCCGTACACAAAAATCGCGTGTTTCATATATATTGGCTTTATACATTTAGAACAGCAATGTTTTATCTTTTTATTTCTTTTCTGAGGACCCCATCTGACATATTTGCTAAACATTTTTTGGGAACTGCTGATAAAGGTCCCAACAGGTGATGGGCAATTCTCTTTCGTATTTCCGCTGGAGGACGAACTTCCTTTGAATGTTGCAAAAACTATCTTTTATTAGGTTCAGACTTCAGACCAAAATTACGAATATAATCACGGTGCATAATGCGTTTTTTGCCCCATAAGTGATTTTCCCTGTAGATTATGATAGTTTATAGTAGACATATTGAGTATACCATATAACTCAGGTGGTTATTTCCTTGCGTATAGCTCCAGTTTGAGAATGTGAAACTTTTTCGGATATTGAACTTGAAATTTGAGTCCACCTTTGGCCAGTTTATTAGGAATTTATACATGAAACGATAGTTACATTTCGTCAATAGTAAAATTTTCGCAAGGCACATAATGGTCACTAATATTGTCGACTAAATTATCCATAATATTCCTTATTGCAGCTAGATTGTCAACCTTCTTCATTTTTTCATAATACATCTTGATAAATTTTAAAATAAATCACAAAAAACTAAAAATAAGAATTAATTATAAACTTGCTATCACTCCAAATATGTGACACCAACTACGAGGTGGGGTATGTCATACCCTGGCGAAGTTTGCAATCGTATATGTCAATTCGCAATTGGTGAATAACAAAACTCGATGCCGAACCTCACCCAACACACCCTTACCTCCAGCTACTGCAACAACGGGACTTGCATAGCAACAATAACATTAAACAATTTGCGTTTTAAAACTTCGCGGGTATGAGATACCCCACCTCATTCACGCCGGGAAAAAATAAACAACATTGACCTTTATTATGAATAAAGTAAAATAAAATAAGGTAAATGTCTAAAATTATGCCAGCTAGATTCAGCGGTGGATTATTTAAGATGATACATTAAATTTGAAATTTTATATAAATATTATTAAACAAGAAATCCGAGGCGCCACTGACAAATTAAAAGCGAATACATATGCATGATCCTCTATGATATGCTCGATGTTCGATGCTATGCTCTATGTTGGATGCTATGCTTGATGTTCAATGCTCAATGCTCAATTATTAATTCTTGATGCTTTAGACATGAGGCTTGCTGCTTAATGCCTATGCTTAATGCTTATAATTAATGCTTATGATAAATGCTTATTTTAAATGCTTTTTCTTAATGCTTATTTTAAAAGCTTATTTTTGATGCTTATGCTTAATGCTTAATGCTTATGCTTAATGCTTATTCTTAATGCTTAATGCTTAATGCTTAATGCTTAATGCTTAATGCTTAATGCTTAATGCTTAATGCTTAATGCTTAATGCTTAATGCTTAATGCTTAATGCTTAATGCTTAATGCTTAATGCTTAATGCTTAATGCTTAATGCTTAATGCTTAATGCTTAATGCTTAATGCTTAATGCTTAATGCTTAATGCTTATGCTTTATGCTTATTTTAAATGCTTATGCTTAATGCTTATTTTAAATGCTTAATTTAAATGCTTATTTAAAATGCTTATGCTTAAGCTTCATGTTTAAAGCTTATTTTAAATGCTTATGCTTAATGCTTTTTCTTTATGCTTATTTTAAAGGCTTATTTTAAAAGCTTATTTTAAAAGCTTATTCTTAATGCTTATGCTCAATGCTTAATGCTTATGCTTTCTATTTATGCTTATCCTTAATGTTAATGCTTTTGCTTAATGCTAAATGCTTCATGTTTAATGATTAGTTTAAAAAAAAGGAAATTTAGCTTTTGTGGTAAGAATAATTTATTGATTTAATATATACAACATTGACCTTTATTATGTATAAAGTAAAACAAAATTGGGTAAATGCCTAAATTTATGCCAGCCTGATTCAGCGAAGGGTTACTTGAGATGATACATTAAATTTGAAATTTTATATAAATATTATTAAACAAGAAATCCGAGGCGCCACTGACAAATTAAAAGCGAATACATATGCATGATCTTCTATGATATGCTCGATGTTCGATGCTATGCTCAATTATTGCAATCCTCAATTATTAATTCTTGATGCTTTAGACATGAGGCTTGCTGCTTAATGCCTATGCTTAATGCTTATGCTTAATGCTTATTTTAAATGCTTTTGCTTAATGATTATTTTAAATGCTTATGCTTAATGCTTATTTTAAATGCTTATGCTTAATGCTTTTTCTTTATGCTTATTTTAAAAGCTTATTTTAAAAGCTTATTTTTAATGCTTATGCTCAATGCTTAATGCTTATGCTTTCTACTTACGCTTATCCTTAATGTTAATGCTTTTGCTTAATGCTAAATGCTTCATGTTTAATGATTAGTTTAAAAAAAAGGAAATTTAGCTTTTGTGGTAAGAATAATTTATTGATTTAATATATACAACATTGACCTTTATTATGAATAAAGTAAAATAAAATTGGGTAAATGCCTAAAATTATGCCAGCCTGATTCAGCGAAAGATTACTTGAGATGAAACATTAAATTTGAAATTTTATATAAATATTATTAAACAAGAAATCCGAGGCGCCACTGACAAATTAAAAGCGAATACATATGCATGATCTTCTATGATATGCTCGATGTTCGATGCCATGCTCTATGTTGGATGCTATGCTTGATGTTCAATGCTCAATGCTCAATTATTAATTCTTGATGCTTTAGACATGAGGCTTGCTGCTTAATGCCTATGCCTAATGCTTATGCTAAATGCTTATTTTAAAAGCCTATTTTTAATGCTTATTCTTAGTGCTTAATGCTTATTTTAAATGCTTATTTTAAAAGCTTTTTTTAATGTTTATGCTTAATGCTCAATGCTTAATGCTTATGCTTTCTACTTATGCTTATATAATAATTAAATCTTTTTTTGAAAATATCTTTAAATATGTATAGCCATGTTAAGCTTATTTAAATTTATATAAATATAGAATGTAAAAAACCGATACGGGCAGGGATTCGAACCCGCGACTACTGGGAAACCGTCCCGTCGCTCTACCAACTGAGCTACCGTATCGCTGTCCATCTCGGTGAATTAAGCATTCTATATGTGATCGTCTTTATCGGATTAAATTTTATATAATGATTAGTTTAAAAAAAGGAAATTCAGCTTTTGTGGTAAGAATAATTTATTGATTTAACCCGGCGTGAATGAGGTGTGTAATTGTTATACCAGCTATGAGGTGGGTATGAGATACCCAAAACTTTAATGTTATTTTTTTTCATACAATCATTTAATTTGCATTATAATAAAACATTCAAAACGCAATTTTAAACAAACAAGATTACAAAAAAGAAAAGAGGTTTAAGTACAAACAGTTTTAATGATTGTTAAAATAACTATGTTAATAAATATTCTATGAAAAAAATACAAGTTTCGGTGGTTAATTAACTTTTCGCAAAAAATCTAGCAAAATTCTAACTTTGTTTGTTAAATCAACATAATAAGACTATTTTCTAACTTTGTTTAAATTCTAACTTTGTTTGTTAAATCAACATAATAAGACTATTTTCTAATAATTCTAACTCAAAGAAGAACTGGACAATCTTATGAGATCATGTAACATATCGCTAAAGTTACACCTAAAAATCAGCACAATGTCCGTACACAAAAATCGCGTGTTTCATATATATTGGCTTTATACATTTAGAACAGCAATGTTTTATCTTTTTATTTCTTTTCTGAGGACCCCATCTGACATATTTGCTAAACATTTTTTGGGAACTGCTGATAAAGGTCCCAACAGGTGATGGGCAATTCTCTTTCGTATTTCCGCTGGAGGACGAACTTCCTTTGAATGTTGCAAAAACTATCTTTTATTAGGTTCAGACTTCAGACCAAAATTACGAATATAATCACGGTGCATAATGCGTTTTTTGCCCCATAAGTGATTTTCCCTGTAGATTATGATAGTTTATAGTAGACATATTGAGTATACCATATAACTCAGGTGGTTATTTCCTTGCGTATAGCTCCAGTTTGAGAATGTGAAACTTTTTCGGATATTGAACTTGAAATTTGAGTCCACCTTTGGCCAGTTTATTAGGAATTTATACATGAAACGATAGTTACATTTCGTCAATAGTAAAATTTTCGCAAGGCACATAATGGTCACTAATATTGTCGACTAAATTATCCATAATATTCCTTATTGCAGCTAGATTGTCAACCTTCTTCATTTTTTCATAATACATCTTGATAAATTTTAAAATAAATCACAAAAAACTAAAAATAAGAATTAATTATAAACTTGCTATCACTCCAAATATGTGACACCAACTACGAGGTGGGGTATGTCATACCCTGGCGAAGTTTGCAATCGTATATGTCAATTCGCAATTGGTGAATAACAAAACTCGATGCCGAACCTCACCCAACACACCCTTACCTCCAGCTACTGCAACAACGGGACTTGCATAGCAACAATAACATTAAACAATTTGCGTTTTAAAACTTCGCGGGTATGAGATACCCCACCTCATTCACGCCGGGAAAAAATAAACAACATTGACCTTTATTATGAATAAAGTAAAATAAAATAAGGTAAATGTCTAAAATTATGCCAGCTAGATTCAGCGGTGGATTATTTAAGATGATACATTAAATTTGAAATTTTATATAAATATTATTAAACAAGAAATCCGAGGCGCCACTGACAAATTAAAAGCGAATACATATGCATGATCCTCTATGATATGCTCGATGTTCGATGCTATGCTCTATGTTGGATGCTATGCTTGATGTTCAATGCTCAATGCTCAATTATTAATTCTTGATGCTTTAGACATGAGGCTTGCTGCTTAATGCCTATGCTTAATGCTTATAATTAATGCTTATGATAAATGCTTATTTTAAATGCTTTTTCTTAATGCTTATTTTAAAAGCTTATTTTTGATGCTTATGCTTAATGCTTAATGCTTATGCTTAATGCTTATTCTTAATGCTTAATGCTTAATGCTTAATGCTTAATGCTTAATGCTTAATGCTTAATGCTTATGCTTTATGCTTATTTTAAATGCTTAATGCTTATTTTAAATGCTTAATTTAAATGCTTATTTAAAATGCTTATGCTTAAGCTTCATGTTTTAAGCTTATTTTAAAAGCTTATGCTTAATGCTTTTTCTTTATGCTTATTTTAAAGGCTTATTTTAAAAGCTTATTTTAAAAGCTTATTCTTAATGCTTATGCTCAATGCTTAATGCTTATGCTTTCTATTTATGCTTATCCTTAATGTTAATGCTTTTGCTTAATGCTAAATGCTTCATGTTTAATGATTAGTTTAAAAAAAAGGAAATTTAGCTTTTGTGGTAAGAATAATTTATTGATTTAATATATACAACATTGACCTTTATTATGTATAAAGTAAAACAAAATTGGGTAAACTTTACTTGAGATGATACATTAAATTTGAAATTTTATATAAATATTATTAAACAAGAAATCCGAGGCGCCACTGACAAATTAAAAGCGAATACATATGCATGATCTTCTATGATATGCTCGATGTTCGATGCTATGCTCAATTATTGCAATCCTCAATTATTAATTCTTGATGCTTTAGACATGAGGCTTGCTGCTTAATGCCTATGTTAATGCTTATGCTTAATGCTTATTTTAAATGCTTATGCTTAATGATTATTTTAAATGCTTATGCTTAATGCTTATTTTAAATGCTTATGCTTAATGCTTTTTCTTTATGCTTATTTTAAAAGCTTATTTTAAAAGCTTATTTTTAATGCTTATGCTCAATGCTTAATGCTTATGCTTTCTACTTATGCTTATCCTTAATGTTAATGCTTTTGCTTAATGCTAAATGCTTCATGTTTAATGATTAGTTTAAAAAAAAGGAAATTTAGCTTTTGTGGTAAGAATAATTTATTGATTTAATATATACAACATTGACCTTTATTATGAATAAAGTAAAATAAAATTGGGTAAATGCCTAAAATTATGCCAGCCTGATTCAGCGAAAGATTACTTGAGATGAAACATTAAATTTGAAATTTTATATAAATATTATTAAACAAGAAATCCGAGGCGCCACTGACAAATTAAAAGCGAATACATATGCATGATCTTCTATGATATGCTCGATGTTCGATGCCATGCTCTATGTTGGATGCTATGCTTGATGTTCAATGCTCAATGCTCAATTATTAATTCTTGATGCTTTAGACATGAGGCTTGCTGCTTAATGCCTATGCTTAATGCTTATGCTAAATGCTTATTTTAAAAGCCTATTTTTAATGCTTATTCTTAGTGCTTAATGCTTATTTTAAATGCTTATTTTAAAAGCTTTTTTTAATGTTTATGCTTAATGCTCAATGCTTAATGCTTATGCTTTCTACTTATGCTTATATAATAATTAAATCTTTTTTTGAAAATATCTTTAAATATGTATAGCCATGTTAAGCTTATTTAAATTTATATAAATATAGAATGTAAAAAACCGATACGGGCAGGGATTCGAACCCGCGACTACTGGGAAACCGTCCCGTCGCTCTACCAACTGAGCTACCGTATCGCTGTCCATCTCGGTGAATTAAGCATTCTATATGTGATCGTCTTTATCGGATTAAATTTTATATAATGATTAGTTTAAAAAAAGGAAATTCAGCTTTTGTGGTAAGAATAATTTATTGATTTAACCCGGCGTGAATGAGGTGTGTAATTGTTATACCAGCTATGAGGTGGGTATGAGATACCCAAAACTTTAATGTTATTTTTTTTCATACAATCATTTAATTTGCATTATAATAAAACATTCAAAACGCAATTTTAAACAAACAAGATTACAAAAAAGAAAAGAGGTTTAAGTACAAACAGTTTTAATGATTGTTAAAATAACTATGTTAATAAATATTCTATGAAAAAAATACAAGTTTCGGTGGTTAATTAACTTTTCGCAAAAAATCTAGCAAAATTCTAACTTTGTTTGTTAAATCAACATAATAAGACTATTTTCTAACTTTGTTTAAATTCTAACTTTGTTTGTTAAATCAACATAATAAGACTATTTTCTAATAATTCTAACTCAAAGAAGAACTGGACAATCTTATGAGATCATGTAACATATCGCTAAAGTTACACCTAAAAATCAGCACAATGTCCGTACACAAAAATCGCGTGTTTCATATATATTGGCTTTATACATTTAGAACAGCAATGTTTTATCTTTTTATTTCTTTTCTGAGGACCCCATCTGACATATTTGCTAAACATTTTTTGGGAACTGCTGATAAAGGTCCCAACAGGTGATGGGCAATTCTCTTTCGTATTTCCGCTGGAGGACGAACTTCCTTTGAATGTTGCAAAAACTATCTTTTATTAGGTTCAGACTTCAGACCAAAATTACGAATATAATCACGGTGCATAATGCGTTTTTTGCCCCATAAGTGATTTTCCCTGTAGATTATGATAGTTTATAGTAGACATATTGAGTATACCATATAACTCAGGTGGTTATTTCCTTGCGTATAGCTCCAGTTTGAGAATGTGAAACTTTTTCGGATATTGAACTTGAAATTTGAGTCCACCTTTGGCCAGTTTATTAGGAATTTATACATGAAACGATAGTTACATTTCGTCAATAGTAAAATTTTCGCAAGGCACATAATGGTCACTAATATTGTCGACTAAATTATCCATAATATTCCTTATTGCAGCTAGATTGTCAACCTTCTTCATTTTTTCATAATACATCTTGATAAATTTTAAAATAAATCACAAAAAACTAAAAATAAGAATTAATTATAAACTTGCTATCACTCCAAATATGTGACACCAACTACGAGGTGGGGTATGTCATACCCTGGCGAAGTTTGCAATCGTATATGTCAATTCGCAATTGGTGAATAACAAAACTCGATGCCGAACCTCACCCAACACACCCTTACCTCCAGCTACTGCAACAACGGGACTTGCATAGCAACAATAACATTAAACAATTTGCGTTTTAAAACTTCGCGGGTATGAGATACCCCACCTCATTCACGCCGGGAAAAAATAAACAACATTGACCTTTATTATGAATAAAGTAAAATAAAATAAGGTAAATGTCTAAAATTATGCCAGCTAGATTCAGCGGTGGATTATTTAAGATGATACATTAAATTTGAAATTTTATATAAATATTATTAAACAAGAAATCCGAGGCGCCACTGACAAATTAAAAGCGAATACATATGCATGATCCTCTATGATATGCTCGATGTTCGATGCTATGCTCTATGTTGGATGCTATGCTTGATGTTCAATGCTCAATGCTCAATTATTAATTCTTGATGCTTTAGACATGAGGCTTGCTGCTTAATGCCTATGCTTAATGCTTATAATTAATGCTTATGATAAATGCTTATTTTAAATGCTTTTTCTTAATGCTTATTTTAAAAGCTTATTTTTGATGCTTATGCTTAATGCTTAATGCTTATGCTTAATGCTTATTCTTAATGCTTAATGCTTAATGCTTAATGCTTAATGCTTAATGCTTAATGCTTAATGCTTAATGCTTAATGCTTAATGCTTAATGCTTAATGCTTAATGCTTAATGCTTAATGCTTAATGCTTAATGCTTAATGCTTAATGCTTAATGCTTAATGCTTAATGCTTAATGCTTAATGCTTAATGCTTAATGCTTAATGCTTAATGCTTAATGCTTATGCTTTATGCTTATTTTAAATGCTTATGCTTAATGCTTATTTTAAATGCTTAATTTAAATGCTTATTTAAAATGCTTATGCTTAAGCTTCATGTTTAAAGCTTATTTTAAATGCTTATGCTTAATGCTTTTTCTTTATGCTTATTTTAAAGGCTTATTTTAAAAGCTTATTTTAAAAGCTTATTCTTAATGCTTATGCTCAATGCTTAATGCTTATGCTTTCTATTTATGCTTATCCTTAATGTTAATGCTTTTGCTTAATGCTAAATGCTTCATGTTTAATGATTAGTTTAAAAAAAAGGAAATTTAGCTTTTGTGGTAAGAATAATTTATTGATTTAATATATACAACATTGACCTTTATTATGTATAAAGTAAAACAAAATTGGGTAAATGCCTAAATTTATGCCAGCCTGATTCAGCGAAGGGTTACTTGAGATGATACATTAAATTTGAAATTTTATATAAATATTATTAAACAAGAAATCCGAGGCGCCACTGACAAATTAAAAGCGAATACATATGCATGATCTTCTATGATATGCTCGATGTTCGATGCTATGCTCAATTATTGCAATCCTCAATTATTAATTCTTGATGCTTTAGACATGAGGCTTGCTGCTTAATGCCTATGCTTAATGCTTATGCTTAATGCTTATTTTAAATGCTTTTGCTTAATGATTATTTTAAATGCTTATGCTTAATGCTTATTTTAAATGCTTATGCTTAATGCTTTTTCTTTATGCTTATTTTAAAAGCTTATTTTAAAAGCTTATTTTTAATGCTTATGCTCAATGCTTAATGCTTATGCTTTCTACTTACGCTTATCCTTAATGTTAATGCTTTTGCTTAATGCTAAATGCTTCAGGTTTAATGATTAGTTTAAAAAAAAGGAAATTTAGCTTTTGTGGTAAGAATAATTTATTGATTTAATATATACAACATTGACCTTTATTATGAATAAAGTAAAATAAAATTGGGTAAATGCCTAAAATTATGCCAGCCTGATTCAGCGAAAGATTACTTGAGATGAAACATTAAATTTGAAATTTTATATAAATATTATTAAACAAGAAATCCGAGGCGCCACTGACAAATTAAAAGCGAATACATATGCATGATCTTCTATGATATGCTCGATGTTCGATGCCATGCTCTATGTTGGATGCTATGCTTGATGTTCAATGCTCAATGCTCAATTATTAATTCTTGATGCTTTAGACATGAGGCTTGCTGCTTAATGCCTATGCCTAATGCTTATGCTAAATGCTTATTTTAAAAGCCTATTTTTAATGCTTATTCTTAGTGCTTAATGCTTATTTTAAATGCTTATTTTAAAAGCTTTTTTTAATGTTTATGCTTAATGCTCAATGCTTAATGCTTATGCTTTCTACTTATGCTTATATAATAATTAAATCTTTTTTTGAAAATATCTTTAAATATGTATAGCCATGTTAAGCTTATTTAAATTTATATAAATATAGAATGTAAAAAACCGATACGGGCAGGGATTCGAACCCGCGACTACTGGGAAACCGTCCCGTCGCTCTACCAACTGAGCTACCGTATCGCTGTCCATCTCGGTGAATTAAGCATTCTATATGTGATCGTCTTTATCGGATTAAATTTTATATAATGATTAGTTTAAAAAAAGGAAATTCAGCTTTTGTGGTAAGAATAATTTATTGATTTAACCCGGCGTGAATGAGGTGTGTAATTGTTATACCAGCTATGAGGTGGGTATGAGATACCCAAAACTTTAATGTTATTTTTTTTCATACAATCATTTAATTTGCATTATAATAAAACATTCAAAACGCAATTTTAAACAAACAAGATTACAAAAAAGAAAAGAGGTTTAAGTACAAACAGTTTTAATGATTGTTAAAATAACTATGTTAATAAATATTCTATGAAAAAAATACAAGTTTCGGTGGTTAATTAACTTTTCGCAAAAAATCTAGCAAAATTCTAACTTTGTTTGTTAAATCAACATAATAAGACTATTTTCTAACTTTGTTTAAATTCTAACTTTGTTTGTTAAATCAACATAATAAGACTATTTTCTAATAATTCTAACTCAAAGAAGAACTGGACAATCTTATGAGATCATGTAACATATCGCTAAAGTTACACCTAAAAATCAGCACAATGTCCGTACACAAAAATCGCGTGTTTCATATATATTGGCTTTATACATTTAGAACAGCAATGTTTTATCTTTTTATTTCTTTTCTGAGGACCCCATCTGACATATTTGCTAAACATTTTTTGGGAACTGCTGATAAAGGTCCCAACAGGTGATGGGCAATTCTCTTTCGTATTTCCGCTGGAGGACGAACTTCCTTTGAATGTTGCAAAAACTATCTTTTATTAGGTTCAGACTTCAGACCAAAATTACGAATATAATCACGGTGCATAATGCGTTTTTTGCCCCATAAGTGATTTTCCCTGTAGATTATGATAGTTTATAGTAGACATATTGAGTATACCATATAACTCAGGTGGTTATTTCCTTGCGTATAGCTCCAGTTTGAGAATGTGAAACTTTTTCGGATATTGAACTTGAAATTTGAGTCCACCTTTGGCCAGTTTATTAGGAATTTATACATGAAACGATAGTTACATTTCGTCAATAGTAAAATTTTCGCAAGGCACATAATGGTCACTAATATTGTCGACTAAATTATCCATAATATTCCTTATTGCAGCTAGATTGTCAACCTTCTTCATTTTTTCATAATACATCTTGATAAATTTTAAAATAAATCACAAAAAACTAAAAATAAGAATTAATTATAAACTTGCTATCACTCCAAATATGTGACACCAACTACGAGGTGGGGTATGTCATACCCTGGCGAAGTTTGCAATCGTATATGTCAATTCGCAATTGGTGAATAACAAAACTCGATGCCGAACCTCACCCAACACACCCTTACCTCCAGCTACTGCAACAACGGGACTTGCATAGCAACAATAACATTAAACAATTTGCGTTTTAAAACTTCGCGGGTATGAGATACCCCACCTCATTCACGCCGGGAAAAAATAAACAACATTGACCTTTATTATGAATAAAGTAAAATAAAATAAGGTAAATGTCTAAAATTATGCCAGCTAGATTCAGCGGTGGATTATTTAAGATGATACATTAAATTTGAAATTTTATATAAATATTATTAAACAAGAAATCCGAGGCGCCACTGACAAATTAAAAGCGAATACATATGCATGATCCTCTATGATATGCTCGATGTTCGATGCTATGCTCTATGTTGGATGCTATGCTTGATGTTCAATGCTCAATGCTCAATTATTAATTCTTGATGCTTTAGACATGAGGCTTGCTGCTTAATGCCTATGCTTAATGCTTATAATTAATGCTTATGATAAATGCTTATTTTAAATGCTTTTTCTTAATGCTTATTTTAAAAGCTTATTTTTGATGCTTATGCTTAATGCTTAATGCTTATGCTTAATGCTTATTCTTAATGCTTAATGCTTAATGCTTAATGCTTAATGCTTAATGCTTAATGCTTAATGCTTATGCTTTATGCTTATTTTAAATGCTTAATGCTTATTTTAAATGCTTAATTTAAATGCTTATTTAAAATGCTTATGCTTAAGCTTCATGTTTTAAGCTTATTTTAAAAGCTTATGCTTAATGCTTTTTCTTTATGCTTATTTTAAAGGCTTATTTTAAAAGCTTATTTTAAAAGCTTATTCTTAATGCTTATGCTTAATGCTTAATGCTTATGCTTTCTACTTATGCTTATCCTTAATGTTAATGCTTTTGCTTAATGCTAAATGCTTCATGTTTAATGCCTAGTTTAAAAAAAAAAGGAAATTTAGCTTTTGTGGTAAGAATAATTTATTGATTTAATATATACAACATTGACCTTTATTATGAATAAAGTAAAATAAAATTAGGTAAATGCCTAAAGTTATGCCAGCTAGATTCAGCGGAGGGTTACTTGAGATGATACATTAAATTTGAAATTTTATATAAATATTATTAAACAAGAAATCCAAGGCGCCACTGACAAATTAAAAGCGAATACATATGCATGATCTTCTATGATATGCTCGATGTTCGATGCTATGCTCAATTATTGCAATGCTCAATTATTAATTCTTGATGCTTTAGACATGAGGCTTGCTGCTTAATGCCTATGCTTAATGCTTATTTTAAATGCTTATGCTTAATGCTTATTTTAAATGCTTATGCTTAATGCTTTTTCTAAATGCTTTTTTTAAAAGCTTATTTTAAAAGTTTATTTTAAAAGCTTATCTTTAATGCTTATGCTCAATGCTTAATGCTTATGCTTTCTTCTTATGCTAGTCCTTAATGTTAATGCTTTTGCTTAATACTAAATGCTTCATGTTTAATGCTTAGTTAAAAAATAACTTAAAAAGGAAATTGAGCTTTTGTGGTAAAAATAATTTCGTGGTAAACATAATTTATTGATTTAATATAAACAACATTGACCTTTATTATGAATAAAGTAAAATAAAATAAGGTAAATGCCTAAAACTATGTCAGCTAGATTCAGCGGAGGATTATTTAAGATGATACATTAAATTTGAAATTTTATATAAATTATAAAACAAGAAATCCAAGGCGCCACTGACAAATTAAAAGCGAATACATATGCATGATCTTCTATGATATGCTCGAAGTTCGATGCTATGCTCAATTATTGCAATGCTCAATTATTAATTCTTGATGCTTTAGACATGAGGCTTGCTGCTTAATGCCTATGCTTAATGCTTATTTTAAATGCTTATTTTAAATGCTTATGCTTAATGCTTAATTTAAAAGCTTATTTTAAAAGCTCAATTTTAATGCTTATTCTTAATGCTTAATGCTTATTTAAAACGCTTATTGTAAATGCTTATGCTTAATGCTTATGCTTAATGCTTACGCTAAATGCTTTTTTTAAAGCTTATTTTTAATGCTTATGCTCAATGCTTACGCTACATGCTTATTTTAAAATCTTATTTTAAATGCTTATGCTTAATGCTTTTTCTTATTGCTTATTTTAAAAGCTTATGCTTAATGCTTATTTTAAATGCTTATGCTTAATGCTTTTTCTAAATGCTTTTTTTAAAAGCTTATTTTAAAGTTTATTTTAAAAGCTTATCTTTAATGCTTATGCTCAATGCTTAATGCTTATGCTTTCTTCTTATGCTAATCCTTAATGTTAATGCTTTTGCTTAATACTAAATGCTTCATGTTTAATGCTTAGTTTAAAAATAACTTCAAAAAGGAAATTGAGCTTTTGTGGTTAAAATAATTTCGTGGTAAAAATAATTTATTGATTTAATATAAACAACATTGACCTTTATTATGAATAAAGTAAAATAAAATTAGGTAAATGCCTCAAATTATGCCAGCTAGATTCAGCGGAGGGTTACTTGAGATGATGCATTAAATTTGAAATTTTATATAAATATTATTAAACAAGACATCCGAGGCGCCACTGACAATTTAAAAGCGAATACATATGCATGATCCTCAATAATATGCTCGATGTTCGATGCTATGCTCAATTATTAATTCTTGATGCTTATACTTAATGCTTATGCTTAATGCTTATTTTAAATGCTTATGCTTAATGCTTATTTTAAATGCTTATGCTTAATGATTATTTTCAATGCTTATTTTAAATGCTTATGCTTAATGCTTATGCTAAATGCTTAGTTTTCAAGCTTATTTTAAATGCTTATGCTAAATGCTTATTTAAAAAAGTTTATTTTAAATGTTTATGCTTATTGCTTTTTCTAAATGCTTATTTTAAAAGCTTTTTTTAATGCTTATGCTTAATGCTTATGCTTAATACTTATTTCAAATGCTTATTTTTAATGCTTATTTTAAAAGCTTATTTTAAAAGATTTTTTTTAAGCTTATGCTTAATGCTTATGCTTAATGCTTATGCTTAATGCTTATTTTAAATGCTTATTTTAAATGCTTATGCTTAATGCTTATGCATCAAGCTTATGCTTCAAGCTTATGCTTAAAGCTTATGCTTAATGCTTATGCTTTCTACTTATGCTTAATGTTGAATGCTTATTTTAAATGCTTATGCTTAATGCTTATGCTTCATGGTTAAAGCTTTTTTTAAAAAATGGCAATTTACCTTTTGTGCTAAAAATAATTTATTGATTTAATATAAACAACATTGACCTTTATTATGAATAAAGAGAAATAAAATAAGGTGAATGCCTAAAATTATGCCAGCTAGATTCAGCGGTAGATTATTTAAGATGATACATTAAATTTGAAATTTTATATAAATTATAAAACAAGAAATCCGAGGCGCCGCTGACAAATTAAAAGCGAATACACATGCATGATCCTCGATGATAAGCTCGATGTTTGGTACTATGCTTGATGTTGGATGTTACGCTTGATGTTCGATGCTCGATACTCAATTCTTGATTCTTGAGACATGAGGCTTAATGCTTATGCTTAATGCTTAATGCTTATGCTTTCTACTTATGCTTATCCTTAATGTTAATGCTTTTGCTTAATGCTAAATGCTTCATGTTTAATGCCTAGTTTAAAAAAAAAAGGAAATTTAGCTTTTGTGGTAAAAATAATTTATTGATTTAATATATACAACATTGACCTTTATTATGAATAAAGTAAAATAAAATTAGGTAAATGCCTAAAGTTATGCCAGCTAGATTCAGCGGAGGGTTACTTGAGATGATACATTAAATTTGAAATTTTATATAAATATTATTAAACAAGAAATCCAAGGCGCCACTGACAAATTAAAAGCGAATACATATGCATGATCTTCTATGATATGCTCGATGTTCGATGCTATGCTCAATTATTGCAATGCTCAATTATTAATTCTTGATGCTTTAGACATGAGGCTTGCTGCTTAATGCCTATGCTTAATGCTTATTTTAAATGCTTATGCTTAATGCTTATTTTAAATGCTTATGCTTAATGATTATTTTAAATGCTATTTTAAATGCTTATGCTAAATGCTTATTTTAAATTGTTATTTTAAATGCTTATGCTTAAAGCTTATGCTAAATGCTTATTTTTAAAGCTTATTTTAAATGCTTATGCTTAATGCTTATGCTTTATGCTTATGCTAAATGCTAAATGCTTAATTCCTTATGCTTAATGCTAACTGCTTATTGCTTACTGCTTACTGCTTTATGCTTAATGCCTAATGCTTAATGCTTAATGCTTAATGCCTTATGATAAATGCTTAATAGTTGATACTTGATGATCAATAGTTCAATTCTTTATTTATTAAATATTTAAATATCATCAAAATAAAATCATACATAATACTTTAATGACAATTTAAAATAAAAGTGTTTTATTCACGTAGGCAGACATTATCTCTTGTGAAACGTCAAACTTCCTTATTATGTTACCAAATTGAAGGAGCATTCAGAATAACCGAGAAGAAACAATTTTGAAATATTATAAAAAATAATTTCTTAGTTATCATAAATAAAACAACAAATTTTGGGGTGAAATTTTTATTTTTGTCTTTAAAAACAATTTAAAAGAATGAATAGACAAAAACGATTTCCTTTCAGCAAACTTGATGCTTGATGCTTGACGCCTGATGCTTAATGCTTCTTTCTTTAAGCATGATACTTGACGCATGATGTTTGATACTTGATGCTCGATGGTTAATGCTTGATGCTTGATGCATAATGCTTATTGCTTAATGCTTAATGCTATTTGCTTTATGCTTAATGCATATTGCTTAATGCTTAATGCCTAATGCTTAGTGCTTAATGCTTAATGCTTAATGCTTGATGCTTAATGTTCAGTGTTTAATGCTTAATGTTTTATGCTTTATGCTTACTGCTTAGTGCTTTTACTATATATATATATATATATATATATATATATATATATATATATAGATATAGATATAGATATAGATATAGATATAGATATGTATAAAATATATGACATATTATGTATATACCCTTTTTGGTTACATATAAAAAAAAAGTCAATCAAGCACCGTAAAGTTTAAATTCTAATAAAGGAAGATGGTTGAATTGGATATTCGTGATAAAAACTAAATTAAGATAAAATTTCTAAAACTTTTCCTCAAAGAATTCATTTCATGACACCCGAAATATTTTATGATCATCAGAGAGAAGTAATGTTTTTTTTTTTTTTTTTTTTTTTTAAAAAAAAAAAAAAAAAAAAAAAAAAAAAAAAGTAATGTAAAACACCTGAAATTTTAATTAAGAAAAATCCTTCGTTTCATACCTTATTATTATTAAGTCGGAATATTAATATAATAAGTGTTTATAACGAACATTATCAATTAAGAACCTATCTAGAAGGTTACACATTAAAGTAGATTATGTTCATAGTTCATTATATTAATTTTAAATAAAGTCTATCTTTAAAAGTACATTAATAACTGGACTTAGAAGGTTATATTAAAAGTAATCGATTATTTGAACAATTTATATAATGGGGTTTTGTGTCTACATTATGGAGTGGGGGTAAGGAAGTAGAATAACGAACATGCGAATAAATGCGAACAGATTAGAGACTGAAATATGCATGGCATGTATCAAAGAATAACAAAGATTATTTTTATTTAGTTTATTACTAGTGAAAGAAATATAAGTGATTTATTTCCAAAAAGACAAATCAAGATAGAATGTAGATAGAAGACGATTTGAAGATACAGGAGAGACGGTTTTTGGAATTGGCTGGTTTTGAGGGATAGGTTAAACGGTGTTACCAAATTAGGCATATTATGTAAAAGAAATCTAAGTAAAATCTAAGTAAGTGAAATCTAAGTTTTTTTTACTTTTATAAAGGTAATCAGTTTTATTCTTCAATCTAAATTATTAGCATATGCCAATAATTTAGATTTTATTCCTCAAATGAAGATCTAAATCTGTGTAAGAGTAAAGAATAAAGAATGGAATTAATTGACAAACTCTTTTTAGATTTGTTGACTAAGGACGTGGTAAATAAATAAAACCAAGTGTGCCCTTTCATATTAAAAATTGAATTAAAAGATATTAAGAATGTGAAGTACTGTAATAATTTAAAATAAAAAATCATCAATATCATCAGGACTGAAATCTGTGAAATCTGGGATATATTCCCTACTATTTGTGCTAAAAATATTACCCGTTTGATAAAAAAATAAAACAATCTCCTGGGTAGCATTTTTCTTTGATAATGACACCTCTTACAAATGGGACAAATATTAAAAATGTATCTTTAATAAAGTACTTTTTTTTAATAAATTATTTGCATTGAATTCAATTTTACTTTAATACGTTCGAGAATTTTTTTAAATGATAATTTAAATAAAACATCAATTAACAAAATTCTTCTCATAAAAAATATGTTATGGAGAAAGAATGAATGTTTAATGTGTTAACAGCTTTCTTTGCCTTCATGTTTGGTAACTTCTAAAACATATTACTGGCAATCTGGCTCCACGACATTAACGTAATATGACTTTTGGAGTTTACAAGTAAGTACAACTGAAACACCTTTAGTCGGCTTCACTTTGTGAACGACGCTGAACTCTACTCTACTCTTCTTCTAAAAAAACTGTGGTCTTTGTGTTTGATCCATTTATGTCTTCTTGCCAAAAAGAAAAAGATATATTTTTAGAAAGTAATTTTAAGACAATTATTATAAATACATCTCCTTTCTTTTTTTTTCTTAAACGATTTTATTATTTAAAACGGTCCTACTATAAATTATGAATAGCACATCTTTCTCCCACGAACCACTAAGTTATGGAACTAACTTCCTTTAGAGGCGTTTCCCGGTCGTTAACACCTTCCTTCAAAAGTAATGTTTTTGTAATTCATCTGGTGCAAGAGTATGTGGGCGGAGAACACTTATTTTCTACCAGGTGATTGAAATTCTCTTTTGTGCTAACTTTTAAATATAACATGCTATTGTCAAGCACATAGATACTATATTATATACTTCTTTTGTGTTGTCTTGTTCTTCATTGTAATTAAGACAAACATAATGTATGTTACACATAGTAATTGAGAGATCAAGTAAAATTAGTGCAAGTGGGGAAGACAATAATTAATTGTCCTCTTTCGTACCCTTTCACACTTACGCCTCTTTATATATTTTAACCAGGTTTTTAGTAACATAATTAATAAAAGTAATAGAAAAACATGAGTATAAAATAATTAGTTAAGTTAGAATGATTTTAGTTACATTATCTGTGATTATTGCTGTGCATTCGATACTTAAGAACTTTTTGGTAAACATTGTGGTATTTATATTGCCTCAGATTACTTTTTTTAGTCAAACAAGTTCCTACTATAAGTTTATTTGTAAGTAGAAAAAATATATTTTTTTCAAGACTTCCAATTTTATTTTTTTCCTCAACAGATTACGACTATAAATATTAAGGTATGCAAGCTGAGCACTTATATATATGTAATATTCAGATTTTCGTTGTTTGCACCCATGTGTTTGTGACAACCCTCTGAAAATGGCTGGTTCACTGAATTTCGCATAAAATGAAATAAAAAGAACGACCTGCTGGTCATACCTTTCCAAAACGGAACTGTCGCCAAAAGGCTTATTGGTTTGCTTATTGGTTTTAGGTTGTTTTATGTCGTTATCTCAAGGTGAATTGAAAAAAAATGGATTTTCAAATATGTAAGGTCATTTAATTCTGTGATAAAACGAAATCATTATTAAACGTCAAATGAAATGTCGACAGAAGCCGCCATACTTCTTTTGAAACCTGTAAGGGTTTCTAACCCTCGTCATGTGTAATTAAAATGATAAAGCAACTGTTACTGTACTACTGCTTACATTATTATATATATTAGTCTTACAAATGTTACATTCTTTAATAAGTGGTGTTACCGCTAATCTAATTGAATAACGAATGAACTGGTTTTGCAATTAGAAACGAATTTTTACCATACACGCTCTGATCTATTATACCTCTATGCTGAGTAGTAGCAACTAGGAAACAAACGATAAGACATATTAATGTAAAAAAATAAATAACTTAATTGATTTGAAAACTGATTTACACTGATTTTATATTGAGCACATCTTATTATTTCTTTTCTTTTCATAGTATGAATAAAAAGCATGTTTCGGCTTAAGGTATCATGTTGTCAGATAGATAAGGTATTCTGTATATCGTATTTGATGTGATGGATATCAGTAGTAATTATTATTATTATTATACGTATTATTGTGTTATTATAAATAATTACCCGTGACGTAAGGAACGCACCAGTTATCATGATGCATAGGAATTCGATGTGCATTACTGTGTCACAAGAATTATTTCAAATCAACTTTTTTTTCATTGTAATAACTATTGAAAATATAGTTACATATCGTTTTTAGTACATTCATTTTGTAGAAACTTTATAACTTTTTGCCCCATTTCAATTAAGCCCTAGGATAAAAAGGAGTAATTTTATAATTGTAATGTGGGAATCTGTGTATTTATGTATCTTTCCGTGGCCACATCACTTCCAGTCGGATGAACTGATTTCAGTTCAATTTTCTTAGTCGATATCCTTGTCTGTTGAAATGTTTCTTATCTATATTATAAAGAACAATAAATATATTAATGAATCTGAAGTAAATATGTTTAACTCTATGTCATATTAATAGATTACCTGGGGATAATTTAGTGTTGTATTTGTTTTGTATATATTTAGTGTGATTCTCACACGAATATCTTCGATCGTTATTGAAATAATATCAAAATACTACTATGAAATCAGAAAGCACAAGTGAGGTATCCATGTGATGTGATTTATAAGTAGTAGCCATGTATTAGTATTAACTATCAAAATGTTTGTTAAGAAGATATCACAAAACAATTCCTCGTTTATAACATAATCATACATTGTTTTTGAATACATTTTAGGCTTAGCTTAAGTTATAAGATATATTCCAAGTTTACTTTTGAAACAGAATGAGATAGATAAATTGACATTTCATAACATGATATCAGCGGCTTGACTAGTTTTTTTATTTTGACATATGAATGGACTCAAAGAAACAAATACACAGTTTCTATACAGTAGTACAGAAATGTTGGAAATCCAATACAGCGGTTTTGTATCTTTTTTTTTTCTCACTCGAATTGGTATGTCAGAGAGAATACTGTATTTCCTTTTAATTTGATGAAACATAACAGATCCTATTTGAGTATAAAAATGATAATATTATGGTAATAAAATAATATACAATATAGTTGCGCATTTGCACAGTTATTATTTAGAACAAAAAAAAAAGCCGGATAGAACAGACCTTATTTATTATTTCTTAATCAATAAATAAATAGATATCATTATCATGATATTAATTCATAAAATATTCCAAGTATAATAAAAGTGAATTAATAAAAAGTGGTGAACAAGAACAAAGGAAAAAAATCATTAAATGATAACTCCGAACAAATTAGGTTCCCAAAAAAGGAAATGTAATAAAACATCTAAAATTGAGTTAGGAAAAGGCTTCAACTCATTTCGCATTCCGTTGATCTGTCAGAGGATGGTTACATGTTTTATAAAATTATTTAGGAAAGTTCGTCTAAAGTCTTATAATATGGCGAAGATTTGAAACTTTCTATATATTGAGATGGTTATATTAAGCTAGATCTTTACGAATATACATTTAAAAAATATTTTTTTAGTGGATATAATTCGCATATAATTATATTTATATTTTTTTATCTATACACAAAACTCTGTCATATTATGAGTAGTATAGCATAAAGCTTATATATGTATTTATTATAGATTATGGTTTAAGATATTTATTCTCAAAAAGACATACATCGCTTACACTAGAATACACATGAATAGTAATAAATATTATACATTCTTATTCGTCATTAACTACTATGTAAATGGGTATTTAAGGCATTAGAATTTATATTTTTGGGCAACATTTTTTGTTTTTATTTTTCTATAATGTGGCACTAAAAATACATACAACGGTTAACATTTTTAACCGACTTCTTCAAAAAGAAGGAGGTTCTTAATTTGGCCGGTATGATCTATATTTTTTAAGGCGCGCAGCACCTTTTGTAGGTCTACCCATGGCTAATTGATAATGTAGATATAAACTAAAAAGTATTAAATAAAAATAACTACGTTAAGAAAACCGACTTTAATACTAAAAAGTAATAAATAGTGAAGATTTAATATTTATTATATACTACCTATTATTTATATGTCCTATTTACTAATAGGTTTGAAGTCGGTGCCAAGCCTGTTTTTTTTAACGTAGTTATTTTTATGTAAATGTTTTTTTACTATATTTCAATTAAAATCTCCCTGAGCTTATGGCAAATCTATTTATTTTTAAATAACATTTTATTTGTATTATTACAGTTTGTTCCTGATGTACTTATATGTAACAAATGTAGATTTTAAATTTTTTCCGCGTTTTTATTAGTGAGTGATTATTATTATTATGTTGATTTAATGGCTTTTAACTAAAAGTTGCTGATGAGTGATTGATACTTTTGCCGTGATTTCAAAAAAAAACATTTTACATCTTGATCTGATGAAAAAAATATTTTTAATTGATCATTATTAATTTTAGATTTTCATAATTAATTAATTTCATGTGTATTTTGTACATTAAGCAATACCACGAAAACGCAAAGGGGCTGATTTGAGACGTAATACAAGAAGATGTAGAAGCATGAGAAATAGACGAACCCAAAGATCCGAAGAACAAATCCAGCAACAAAGTACTGTTGCACGTGTGACCATGGCGCATTTGCGTTAAGAATAATCAAAAGATACACAACGCAATGAAGTAATAAGATCAGAACAACGACATTATGTTAATGTGAATTATTCCGTTGAGACATTTTTTTCAAATAATCACGTATTGTAGGTTATGGAATTGCAATTAAAATTTTGAAGTTAAATTTAAAGACATTTAGATTTATGTAACATGTAGAGGTAATGATGACATACTTTTCAAACACCTTTGGTGGCATTGAGAAGAACTGTGGTAATGCTGTGACCTGGACGATAGCCAGACTGATAACTACTTAGAAGATTGTTCTTTAATATGTAGATAGAATTTTTTTGTGAACAATTGCTTCAAGGTCTGTGAATAGGTATGGCTATATGAATATGGGACGACTTTCATTACAAGTGGTAGTATTAGGAACTTATGGTAAAGGAAAAATACAAACGTTGCGCCAAAGTTTAGGAAAATAATAATTGGATAAAAAAGTATAGATGGCATAAGTTATTTTACGTAGGATTAAATCAAGTAATCTGACATATGTAGCCGTTTGGCAGCCCTTAATATCAGATTAAAAGGATTTCTAACAGCCATATAATAATAAGAGAAATTGGTGGAGCATAAGTTAGGTTTGAGCCGACATTCAGAAATCCGTATAACATGTAACTTACTGCCACGAAAGGAATATTAACTCAGGGCAATGTTGAGGAATACTTTATGCGTTTTAAAGCGAAATAAACACTTTAAAAATAAAAAAATCTAAAAAAAAAAAAATGTTAAAAAAAACAATCAAGCCACAGACTCAAGCGATAGTAATTCATAATTGTAAGAAAATAAGTGGCAATTTATTTTGGTTAAACTTTAAATAAATATACATTATCAAAAGTTTTAAAAAATAATGTTTACGGAAGTAAAATTCAGATAAAAATTGTAAATATTATACACAAATAATGACGGAAACTAATATTACCAGAAAGATAATATACAATATTTTCTTTTTACTCAACGTAGAATTCTTTTGTGTAATAATAAAGTGCCCATTATATCTGGGTAAAAAATATCTTTTTAATAATGGTCAGACAAATCTCAACATAAAAAGCAATAAAATATTGTCAAGTTTTCTATAATTGGAAGGTTGGTTTTGATAAAAAAAATAAAGATGTCTGTTAGAGAATTGTATCTAAGAGTTATCATATTAACTATTAACAGTTACCTTAATAATTCCTTTCCAAATATGTATATTTTACTTACATTTTACTGGTTTGAACATAAAGTTAGAAAATGAAGTTATGACTAACATTTATTACTAAAGTAATATCTGCATATTATGTACGAAACTATTTGTTCAGGTTTTAGATCATTATTTTTTATACAAAGGTTAATGCTTGACTACATTCCACCTGCTGGAGAGTGGAATGTAGTCATAGGTGGTAAGGCCCATTAACCTAGCAACCTATTCACTCTTCTCTAGAAGACACCCACATACATAGTACTTGGCCGGAAATACCGACGCAGGCAAGTTGTTCCAATTCTTCGCTATATCATCGATTTATCCAATTCCATCGATTTATTTACATAAAGTGAATACCATCTGAATTGTTCAGTTTAAGGTAAAAAATGTAAGTTATTAAAGAAAAATACAATACTTCTTTTCAAATGTACACCGTAAAATTTTTGTTAAACAGAACCCTGATTTAGCAAAAAAACAATTCCATAATTTAACACATTGCAATAAATCATAATATTAAATTTACTGTAAAATAGTTCACATACAATATGTACGTTCAGTCAAATTACAAATGAACTACAACAAAGTTCAGTCTCTTTGAAGTTGACCTTAATTCACCGACTACGTCCCAGTGCTACTAGTCCCTACTAAATTGTTCGCTTTCATGAATACACAATTCATAAATACACATGGTGTGTGTATGTGTATCATGCTGTTTTATCCTATAACCTTTTAAACGTACAGTTATAAGCATTAAACATAGTATTTCTATTATAGTAGTAGGTATATTTAAAAATAAATGAAATAATGATCAGCGGTGATCATTCCAATGTTTAATTCAAACATACTTCGTGCAATTTTATTTTCAAAGCTGACTAACGGCTCTGCGGTCATCTATCAAAGTGTCGGCGATGATAGACGTTGGTGAGGATTTACACTTTTATCTCGTCACTGCACTAGTGGAAAATACTAATTGTGTTAGAGCCATAGATGGAGTTATTTTAATGAAACTGAATAGTATGCGTATCGCGGATTTTAGGTCTACATAATATCTACTGCAAGTAACATTATACTGTAGTTAATTTTAAATAAAAATAACAAAATAAATACATTTTAATCGGGAGTTATAACTTCATTTAATATAAAAAAATATATTTAACATTTTTTTTTTAATTCCATATCACAATCGTCTTGATTTATAAGAAAGCTTCAACATTTACAACAATCTACCAGGCGTCAGTTGAAACTTAAAATATCGTTCGTTGAAATATCTATTTGGAAGATATTCTTGATGGTATTTTAATGCATTTTTCATCGGGGATTATAAAGAGTTGCTTTTATAATAAAGTTTTAAAATTATTTTCATTTTTAAATAGAATTTTAAGCATAACAAAAGCGTATATAATAACATCAGTATTTAGGAAGTATTAATTTTATAACAAAATCAGTTACGACCTCCAGGCCATTCGGTTACACTTGAAGGTTCTGAGTCACGTGTTGTAGTGTAGGAAAACACAAAATTATTAAGATATACTGGAAATGTTTAATTTATTATTATTATATAAATTGAATGTTTAGTTTAATAATTAATTGTAAATTAATTATTAATTAATTAAAATTAATACACAATTTTGTTGTTTGCTTAAGTGATTTTTCAGATGATATTTAGTAACATTGCGTCCGTAAGCAATAAATGGTGAGAAATAATTGTCATGAAATAATCTTTGAACTAGAAAACATCGAAAAACACTATGCTAAAATTATTGAAGTAGATCTCAGGCCACCCAAAATGGGTTTTATAATGATAAATCGGTATGCTTGAATAAATTTCGCATACAATGTTTTTATTTATTCTCTTTGTAATTAATAATATTATATTATGAGATTATAATTGTATAAATATTAATTATTATTAATTATATAAGGCAAATATAAAGGAAATACATGCATTAAATATAAATCCTAAAATAAACCAGCATAGAAAATCAACGTTACCCTACATTTCCTATAACACCTGAAAATCGGAAAGAAAGAAAGAAAAAATAAAGAAACGGATGCGAGGACGGCTGGCTTGCATATGCAATGACGGCTATACCTTCAAAACCGGTATACCCTAGTAGGTATTGCTTTGTATCTGGTGTCAAAGTTTAATAAGATCCGTGAAAACTAAGCAAGAATCTAGCACTGCAATATCATATAACTTCCGGTTATTTAATATTCTTTTTACCTTGTGGTTGGCCTTGCGGTACCTTTGTACCTAAAAAAATGGTCAAGCTTGTGTACTATCAATATTAATTTATTTTAATAATTAAATACATATTATAAATATAATATATAACAATAATGAAACCCACTAATAATGAGTTAAAATAAGGTATTTAAATTATTTCATTCCAAAGTTCTAATCGAATATGCTCAATGTTGTTTAAAATGGTTTTCAGTTTTTGGCCAAAGTTGTGATAATAATAAATATTATTATTTACCTTACACGCATGTTGTAAGCACACACGAAGACTGATATAATGAAGGGTAGAGAACTTTTTTTTTTTTAAGTTAAGTAAGTGTAAACATTGTAACTTATACTAACATACTAAGATTACTAATACTAAGAATTGTTTTAAAAGACTTTTCAAGAAAACTATACTCTATCTTATTTTAAAAACTGATAAAAACATAAAGCTCTGGAAGCCGTTATTTTATTCAAACTTAAAAGTGTTTATTGAAGATTGTATTAACCAGGTGATATAGTTTAATTTGATATAACTAATTTAAACTAAGCCACGTTCTGTAAATAAAACCCTAATAATAACATTTTAATTTAGTTAAGCTTGTTTTCTTAAAGTCGTTATATTTATAACTCTCATCTGATTTCAAGAGTTACAAAAGAATGAAATTGGCGTTTTGTATGGGAGGAACAAAAAGACGAATATTTTTTAATATAATGTATTTAATTATACAAAGTATGAAACATTGTTTTCTATGCACTTTTACTACCTTATAGGCAGTTCATAGATCCCTTTATAAAAAAAAAACAGTCCAAAACCAAATGCTTACAAGAAATTTTTTGTTAGGTCAATTTTCGCTTGGGGCAGGATTTGACTGGCTGACTACGATCCCACTATTGCGATGAGTGCTTGCAATTATCGTAGAGAATTCATTTTTCATCACAGGTAATGATAGGATTTAAAATCCCTTCATTATTGTCCCGGTTCAGTAATGTAACGCAGCAGTCTACGCGCGTTTGCCGGTTTGCTTCAAGTGGATTAAAATAGTTTTATCACTAACACCGCAGCCTGTAGATAACTTGGACGTGGTTTGCTATGGATCCGCTTGCACAATGGCCTTCAATTCTTCATTATCAACTTGGGTCTCTAGCCATCCACGGGGCTTGTTCAGCAGGTCTAAATTTCCAGAATGTTGGAACTAGTTCCAAACATTGGAACCAAACACGAACTGTCGTTTCTTTTGTAACACGACCGCCATACTCATCATTAAACCTTCCAGTCGTTTCCGCAACACTGGTGCCATGGTGGAACTTGTACTCGTAAATAATGTTATTTTAAGTTTTCCATTTTGTAAACTGACTAACACAGACGAAAGAAACGGAAGAAAGAAAACAAATGAATGACGGTCAACGAAACATTTGAATTTGGAATTTCTTACCAAAGATTTGTGATTAAAGTGCCGGTACGAAAAACGCCAATTTCATATGTAAGGATCGAATATTATAATAGTGTTTTATTTCTTTACGATCCATAACATTATTCAAATGTATACATTTAGAAAATATTAAGATTATTTATTCAGCAGTTGTTTACAGGAATTGATATTTAACATTAATCATGTATGTTTGAAATAGATGCAATATGTTTTTAACAACTCTGAACTATTTTCTGTAATTAAGTAGAAGGGAAATTAAAGTTTTACTATTCAATTAGTCCTTTTTTATAGTACATTTCTAACGGAAAGGATTATTAATAACGTCGATTCTGTAGTAATTTAGTTTTGTTCAAATAAATAACATGATTTTAAACTTTAATCTTAGAATTTACCGCAAATCTCAAATAATCCAGGTTCCGAAGATAAATTGTCATAATATACGATGAGAAGTAATAATTTGCCTTTGTTTTATAAATAGTATTTTATATTGCACTGTTATATGAGATTACTACAAATAAAATATACGACGACATTGAGAACTATCTGTTCGTGTGTAATTTTGAGTGGCAAAGTTTTATTATTATTGTATATGTCGCCGCGATGAACATTTATTGAAAAATCTATTTGATTAAACTCCACGCCGCCAAAATGAACATGTATTTAAATTCATAAGCATTAATTGTTAAAAAAAATAAAATATTTGCTAATGTGTTATTAACGACGAATGATCTAATAAGTAATTATTTTGACTTTAATTAATTATTTATTTGATCAAATTATTGTTGTTTATTATTAAGCAATTTTATAAATAATTATTTTATTTAAAACGTTATCTTATTAATTGTAAATAACTTAAGCCATCCATACGAGCTTATTTATGATAATAAAAAGGTGTGTGATAATAACAAAGTATTGTAATTGACTAGCAACGATTTACCCCTAGAGGGAAACAGTTTTGTATAAAATGTGTTCAGAGCATAGAGCTCATTCAATCGGTTGCTGATTTTCGAAGAATACACACTGTAAGTACAATCTATGTTATTTTTAAATGGATTTAATTAAACATTGCTGATGTAAATAATTAACCTATTTTATTTACTAGAACTACCTTGCTAATAATTGTCTAATAATAATTATCTTACAATATTAATAGTCATTCAAACTCGTTACTAAGTCATAAATATAGTCTCTATATATTAACATAATTACAGTTATTGTTTTTAAATATAACAGAATCGATGACCACTATACGGTCAGCGATTCTACTCTATTTTTTTATCATTGTTTTAAATAAATCTCCGACATCAGAAGTGGGATAACTACCTTTCTGTCCATATTTTTATTTATGTTTCAGATTTGAAGTATCAGAAATCTTGTCTACTGAAATATGAATGCAGAAAAACATAACGATTCGACCGCTGCGGGCGTGTCTATGTCTGAAAAAGATTCGGAAAATAATGGAGCAGCTACTACTCAGTCACAGAACCAGAGCGGTAATGTACCCCCTGATTTTTACTTACATATGATTACGATGATGCAAAATATGAGTGAAAGGCTCTCGAAGCAGCATGATAAAATTAAAATCACGGACATTTTTTTGCCTTCTTATGACCCGGATGGTAACGTGGGGGTCCGCGAGTGGTGTAATCATATTTCTTCTGCCAAAACAAATTACGAACTTAGTGACTATGATATACGTATGAAAGTGACTAGTTTACTAAAAGGTAGAGCCAAAATGTGGGCTGACAACTGGTTAGTTACGACGTCCACTTGGGACGAGTTACGTCAGAATATAATAACTACGTTTGAACCAGAAAGTCGGTATTCTAGAGACGTTTTAAAATTTAAAGAGCACCATTATGATTCCTCTAAAGATATTGCACAGTTTTTGTCGCAGTCATGGATTTTGTGAAGAAGGGTCACTAGAGACAAACTTGATCATAATGATGCAGTAGAGGCAGTGATAGGTAATATTAGTGACGAACGCCTTCGTATAGAACTTATGAATGCCAGAGCCACCTCCGTACCAGAATTAATTTCGGTACCTTCATCTATTCGAGTTAAACGTTCCAACTATCAAAATACTCACCAACCTCCATCTAAGCTTTATAAATATCCTGTTGACAATCGAAATATCGTGTTTTGCAGTTTTTGTAAAAAATCGGGTCATTCTTTCCGTGATTGTCGTAATAAAAATACGTCGGTAATGAATAAACAAAATAGTGATAATATTCCTAGTACTTCACTATTAAAACCAAACGAAAATAAGTATTGTTCATTTTGTTCAAAAACCGGTCATACATTTGAAACGTGTTTTCAAAGGGAAAGACAAATAACCTCCAATATAAACTCTGTAATAAAAAATAAACAAAGCCTAAATACTATGCGTATGCTTGTAGGTGACGTAGTTATTAACACTGTGTTTGATAGTGGAGCCGAGTGCTCTGTTATGTGTGAATCGGTTGCGAATAAATTGCCGGGAAAACGTCAAAAATCAGTTCACTATCTGCGTGGAATAGGACCATTTCCTGTAGTTTCTACAAGCATGCTAAAAACGGTGTGTATAAAAAACAATATAAATGTGGAAATTGAGTTTTATATTTTACCAGACTATGAGATGACATCGGATGTATTAATAAGCGCGAACATTTTAAATGGAACGGGATTAACTGTATTAGTAACGCAAAATGAAGCTACTTTGTGCTCTCAACCTCGAGTCATGCATTTGCGATCGTCAGCCGGTTTATTTGCTAATATTGATCATGATTTAAATAATGAAATTGAGATTGAACAACTTTTATCTTTGCTCAATAAATACTCTTCTATATTTACGCGGGGTTATTCTCAAACTCGTGTCAAGACAGGACAATTACAAATTCGTTTAAAGAATCCTGATAAATTTGTAGAAAGAAGAGCTTATAGATTAAGTCCAGTCGAAAGAGAAAAAGTCAAAGAGATTGTCAAAGAACTAATAGATAATGATATTGTTCAAGAAAGTAAGTCCCCATATTCTAGTCCAATAATTTTAGTAAAAAAGAAGAACGGTGACGATCGCATGTGTGTAGATTATCGAGAATTAAATTCAAATACTGTACGGGATCATTACCCTCTTCCTTTAATCGCGGATCAAATTAATAGTTTAGCTGGCGGTCTAAATTATACGGTACTAGATATGGCATCAGGGTTCCATCAGATCCCGGTCGCGCCAGATTCAATAGAAAAAACGGCTTTTATCAAACCGGACGGGCTATTCGAGTACAAAACTATGCCATTCGGTTTATGTAATGCACCGTCAGTATATCAAAGGTGTATTAATCTTGCGTTGGGTACCCTTATAAATGCCTGCAGCGCCGATAATACTTATAATGATAGTGTAGCCCAGGTTTATGTCGCCGACATCGTATTTAAATGCCGCGACTTTACATCTGGTCTCGTAAATTTAGAGCGAGTTTTTATAGCTTTGCGAGACTCTGGTTTTTCCATAAATATAGATAAATGTCTGTTTTTCAAGCGATCAATAGAATATTTAGGTAACGTAGTAGAAAACGGGCAGGTGCGCCCCAGTCCCAAAAAAGTCGAAGCTCTATTGAAAGCCCCAGTACCAACTACTGTAAAACAAGTACGCCAATTCAACGGTCTTGCGGGATACTTTCGTCGCTTTATACCGGATTTCGCGCGAATTATGGCTCCTCTTTACGGATTAACAAAACAGGGCGTTAGGTGGCAATGGACTCACATTCATGAAGAGGCACGTCAAAAAGTTGTTCGTCATTTAACTTCTACACCAGTTTTAACAATTTTTCAAGAAGGAAAACCTATAGAGCTATTTACAGATGCTAGTAGCCTTGGATTCGGAGCTATACTAGTTCAAATTATTAATGAACGACAGCACGTAGTGGCATACTTCAGTATGCGTACAACGGATATAGAAAGTAGATACCACTCATATGAACTTGAAACATTAGCCGTAGTGAGAGCAATTAAGCATTTCAGACATTTTCTCTATGGACGACAGTTCAAGGTGATCACGGACTGTAACGCACTCAAAGCCTCTAAGCATAAAAAGGACTTGCTTCCCCGTATTCACCGATGGTGGGCATATTTACAAAACTTTGAGTTTGAAATAGAATACAGGAAGGGCGAGCGGATGCAACATGCAGATTATTTGAGTAGAAATCCGGATCCTATGACTGTCAACGTCATGACTAAAAATCTGGATTGGATAAATATTGAATAAAGACGTGACAACCAACTGCGATCTATCATAGATGCTCTGCATAGAGACGAAAGTGTGCCCGGTTATCATCTCGAAGACAATGTTCTTAAATTTGAGAAACAAAATGTCACCCTAGGACTACAAAAACTAATAGTTGTACCCAAATTCACAGCGCTCTCAAGCATCTTGGATGGGAGAAAACCCTTCATAAAATAAGGGAAACTTATTATTTCAACAAGATGAGCACTACAGTTCGTGACTTCGTGGATAATTGTGTTATATGTCGAACCTCAAAACAGACATCAGGTGCTACGCAGGTACGTTTACATCCGATTACTAAACCAGTCGTTCCATTTGAAGTCATACACATGGATATTACGGGAAAATTAGGATCCTCAAACGAGGATGAGTACGTGATAGTCACAGTAGATGCTTTTACTAAGTACGTTTTATTAAGATATACTAACGATAAAAGCCAACACAGCACCCTGGCTGCCTTGAAACAAGTCATCCATCTTTTTGGAGCCCCGAGGCAGATCATCGTAGATGGCGGTCGTGAATTCTTAGGCGAGTATAAAAATTACTGCAACATGTTTAATATAGAGATTCACTCTATAGCGCCGGGTGAAAGCAGAGCTAACGGACAAGTCGAACGGGTAATGGCAACTTTGAAGAATGGTCTCGTCATAATAAAAAATTATGAGACCCAAGACTGGCATACAGCACTGGAGAGTCTTCAACTCGCTCTCAACTGCACCGTTCATAAAAGTACGGGTGCAACCCCACTGACATTATTGACTCGGCGTCAAAATTGTGTGCCACCCGAGTTATTAACCTTGGTTAATTTGGACAATGAGATGATTGACATCGAAGCTTTCGAACGCTATGTTCAACAGAAAATGAGTCAAGTATCCGCTAAGGATAAAGTAAGGTTTGACAAAGGAAGAGCTAAAGTTCACAGATTCCAGAGAGGCGATTTTGTCTTAATAAAAAATAACCCAAGAAACCAAACATCTCTGGACTTTAAATTTAGTGTGCCTTATGAAGTTCACAGGGTTCTTGAAAACGATCGTTACCTTGTAAAAAAGGTAATACGACACCACGGGCGGCCTTGCAAGGTCGCACACGTTAAGCTACAGCTACGGCGCGCCCCTCAACCAGAAGAAAATACGCAGGCGGCCGTGTCGCCACCAGACAATGATCTAGCTGGACCCACTAAAGTCGTGAGCAACTCACATCACCTAACCATATCAAATACTCCCTCGACCGAAGAGGATTAATGTCTAGTGAAATGGTGAGAAATTTCGATTATAATTCTTGTAAGAAATAATAATAATAAATTTACAAAAATAATATTTAGTAAAAAAAATAAAAAAATAAAAAATAATAATAAAAAATAAATAAATAAATAAATAAATTTATAAATAATAAATGAAATAATAATAATGAAAGATTATTATTATAATTCAATTATAATTTAATTTAATAATAAATAAAAGATGCTATTGGCGTGTGGAGCCGTCCAATATGCCACCAGACCATATGTCCTAAAAGAATTATATTCCCCTGTGTACCACGGCGTACAAGACCGCTCGGAGCACAGCATCGACCAAACCCATTCTCCTCAGAGCCCCTGTTTCATAACCTATCCATTCCTAAAACTGTTTCATATTATAAATAACTGTTGTCATGTGGAATGAGCAGTAATATAATAACAATTTTCTACTTGACGTTTGGGTTAAGTACTACCATTGTTGTGGTGTTAATGCCAGATTAAAAATAATTAATATTTAGTACAGGACAAGGACCAGGAGCGATGCAGAGCGCGCATCGCGTGTCAGTATGGCCGTGTCGCCGCGATGAACATTTATTGAAAAATCTATTTGATTAAACTCCACGCCGCCAAAATGAACATGTATTTAAATTCATAAGCATTAATTGTTAATAAAAATAAAAGTTAAAATCCTCTATTTCAATTAAATATTTGCTAATGTGTTATTAACAACGAATGATCTAATAAGTAATTATTTTGACTTTAATTAATTATTTATTTGATCAAATTATTGTTGTTTATTATTAAGCAATTTTATAAATAATTATTTTATTTAAAACGTTATCTTATTAATTGTAAATAACTTAAGCCATCCATACGAGCTTATTTATGATAATAAAAAGGTGTGTGATAATAACAAAGTATTGTAATTGACTAGCAACGATTTACCCCTAGAGGGAAACAGTTTTGTATAAAATGTGTTCAGAGCATAGAGCTCATTCAATCGGTTGCTGATTTTCGAAGAATACACACTGTAAGTACAATCTATGTTATTTTTAAATGGATTTAATTAAACAGTGCTGATGTAAATAATTAACCTATTTTATTTACTAGAACTACCTTGCTAATAATTGTCTAATAATAATTGTCTTACAATATTAATAGTCATTCAAACTCGTTACTAAGTCATAAATATAGTCTCTATATATTAACATAATTACAGTTATTGTTTTTAAATATAACAGAATCGATGACCACTATACGGTCAGCGATTCTACTCTATTTTTTTATCATTGTTTTAAATAAATCTCCGACATCAGAAGTGGGATAACTACCTTTCTGTCCATATTTTTATTTATGTTTCAGATTTGAAGTATCAGAAATCTTGTCTACTGAAATATGAATGCAGAAAAACATAACGATTCGACCGCTGCGGGCGTGTCTATGTCTGAAAAAGATTCGGAAAATAATGGAGCAGCTACTACTCAGTCACAGAACCAGAGCGGTAATGTACCCCCTGATTTTTACTTACATATGATTACGATGATGCAAAATATGAGTGAAAGGCTCTCGAAGCAGCATGATAAAATTAAAATCACGGACATTTTTTTGCCTTCTTATGACCCGGATGGTAACGTGGGGGTCCGCGAGTGGTGTAATCATATTTCTTCTGCCAAAACAAATTACGAACTTAGTGACTATGATATACGTATGAAAGTGACTAGTTTACTAAAAGGTAGAGCCAAAATGTGGGCTGACAACTGGTTAGTTACGACGTCCACTTGGGACGAGTTACGTCAGAATATAATAACTACGTTTGAACCAGAAAGTCGGTATTCTAGAGACGTTTTAAAATTTAAAGAGCACCATTATGATTCCTCTAAAGATATTGCACAGTTTTTGTCGCAGTCATGGATTTTGTGAAGAAGGGTCACTAGAGACAAACTTGATCATAATGATGCAGTAGAGGCAGTGATAGGTAATATTAGTGACGAACGCCTTCGTATAGAACTTATGAATGCCAGAGCCACCTCCGTACCAGAATTAATTTCGGTACCTTCATCTATTCGAGTTAAACGTTCCAACTATCAAAATACTCACCAACCTCCATCTAAGCTTTATAAATATCCTGTTGACAATCGAAATATCGTGTTTTGCAGTTTTTGTAAAAAATCGGGTCATTCTTTCCGTGATTGTCGTAATAAAAATACGTCGGTAATGAATAAACAAAATAGTGATAATATTCCTAGTACTTCACTATTAAAACCAAACGAAAATAAGTATTGTTCATTTTGTTCAAAAACCGGTCATACATTTGAAACGTGTTTTCAAAGGGAAAGACAAATAACCTCCAATATAAACTCTGTAATAAAAAATAAACAAAGCCTAAATACTATGCGTATGCTTGTAGGTGACGTAGTTATTAACACTGTGTTTGATAGTGGAGCCGAGTGCTCTGTTATGTGTGAATCGGTTGCGAATAAATTGCCGGGAAAACGTCAAAAATCAGTTCACTATCTGCGTGGAATAGGACCATTTCCTGTAGTTTCTACAAGCATGCTAAAAACGGTGTGTATAAAAAACAATATAAATGTGGAAATTGAGTTTTATATTTTACCAGACTATGAGATGACATCGGATGTATTAATAAGCGCGAACATTTTAAATGGAACGGGATTAACTGTATTAGTAACGCAAAATGAAGCTACTTTGTGCTCTCAACCTCGAGTCATGCATTTGCGATCGTCAGCCGGTTTATTTGCTAATATTGATCATGATTTAAATAATGAAATTGAGATTGAACAACTTTTATCTTTGCTCAATAAATACTCTTCTATATTTACGCGGGGTTATTCTCAAACTCGTGTCAAGACAGGACAATTACAAATTCGTTTAAAGAATCCTGATAAATTTGTAGAAAGAAGAGCTTATAGATTAAGTCCAGTCGAAAGAGAAAAAGTCAAAGAGATTGTCAAAGAACTAATAGATAATGATATTGTTCAAGAAAGTAAGTCCCCATATTCTAGTCCAATAATTTTAGTAAAAAAGAAGAACGGTGACGATCGCATGTGTGTAGATTATCGAGAATTAAATTCAAATACTGTACGGGATCATTACCCTCTTCCTTTAATCGCGGATCAAATTAATAGTTTAGCTGGCGGTCTAAATTATACGGTACTAGATATGGCATCAGGGTTCCATCAGATCCCGGTCGCGCCAGATTCAATAGAAAAAACGGCTTTTATCAAACCGGACGGGCTATTCGAGTACAAAACTATGCCATTCGGTTTATGTAATGCACCGTCAGTATATCAAAGGTGTATTAATCTTGCGTTGGGTACCCTTATAAATGCCTGCAGCGCCGATAATACTTATAATGATAGTGTAGCCCAGGTTTATGTCGCCGACATCGTATTTAAATGCCGCGACTTTACATCTGGTCTCGTAAATTTAGAGCGAGTTTTTATAGCTTTGCGAGACTCTGGTTTTTCCATAAATATAGATAAATGTCTGTTTTTCAAGCGATCAATAGAATATTTAGGTAACGTAGTAGAAAACGGGCAGGTGCGCCCCAGTCCCAAAAAAGTCGAAGCTCTATTGAAAGCCCCAGTACCAACTACTGTAAAACAAGTACGCCAATTCAACGGTCTTGCGGGATACTTTCGTCGCTTTATACCGGATTTCGCGCGAATTATGGCTCCTCTTTACGGATTAACAAAACAGGGCGTTAGGTGGCAATGGACTCACATTCATGAAGAGGCACGTCAAAAAGTTGTTCGTCATTTAACTTCTACACCAGTTTTAACAATTTTTCAAGAAGGAAAACCTATAGAGCTATTTACAGATGCTAGTAGCCTTGGATTCGGAGCTATACTAGTTCAAATTATTAATGAACGACAGCACGTAGTGGCATACTTCAGTATGCGTACAACGGATATAGAAAGTAGATACCACTCATATGAACTTGAAACATTAGCCGTAGTGAGAGCAATTAAGCATTTCAGACATTTTCTCTATGGACGACAGTTCAAGGTGATCACGGACTGTAACGCACTCAAAGCCTCTAAGCATAAAAAGGACTTGCTTCCCCGTATTCACCGATGGTGGGCATATTTACAAAACTTTGAGTTTGAAATAGAATACAGGAAGGGCGAGCGGATGCAACATGCAGATTATTTGAGTAGAAATCCGGATCCTATGACTGTCAACGTCATGACTAAAAATCTGGATTGGATAAATATTGAATAAAGACGTGACAACCAACTGCGATCTATCATAGATGCTCTGCATAGAGACGAAAGTGTGCCCGGTTATCATCTCGAAGACAATGTTCTTAAATTTAAGAAACAAAATGTCACCCTAGGACTACAAAAACTAATAGTTGTACCCAAATTCACAGCGCTCTCAAGCATCTTGGATGGGAGAAAACCCTTCATAAAATAAGGGAAACTTATTATTTCAACAAGATGAGCACTACAGTTCGTGACTTCGTGGATAATTGTGTTATATGTCGAACCTCAAAACAGACATCAGGTGCTACGCAGGTACGTTTACATCCGATTACTAAACCAGTCGTTCCATTTGAAGTCATACACATGGATATTACGGGAAAATTAGGATCCTCAAACGAGGATGAGTACGTGATAGTCACAGTAGATGCTTTTACTAAGTACGT
This sequence comes from Napeogenes sylphis, assembly GCA_959347405.1. Lineage (NCBI taxonomy): Eukaryota > Metazoa > Arthropoda > Insecta > Lepidoptera > Nymphalidae > Napeogenes > Napeogenes sylphis. The sequence goes on along the minus strand of OY365788.1, from coordinate 14,759,925 downwards.
TTTATTAAGATATACTAACGATAAAAGCCAACACAGCACCCTGGCTGCCTTGAAACAAGTCATCCATCTTTTTGGAGCCCCGAGGCAGATCATCGTAGATGGCGGTCGTGAATTCTTAGGCGAGTATAAAAATTACTGCAACATGTTTAATATAGAGATTCACTCTATAGCGCCGGGTGAAAGCAGAGCTAACGGACAAGTCGAACGGGTAATGGCAACTTTGAAGAATGGTCTCGTCATAATAAAAAATTATGAGACCCAAGACTGGCATACAGCACTGGAGAGTCTTCAACTCGCTCTCAACTGCACCGTTCATAAAAGTACGGGTGCAACCCCACTGACATTATTGACTCGGCGTCAAAATTGTGTGCCACCCGAGTTATTAACCTTGGTTAATTTGGACAATGAGATGATTGACATCGAAGCTTTCGAACGCTATGTTCAACAGAAAATGAGTCAAGTATCCGCTAAGGATAAAGTAAGGTTTGACAAAGGAAGAGCTAAAGTTCACAGATTCCAGAGAGGCGATTTTGTCTTAATAAAAAATAACCCAAGAAACCAAACATCTCTGGACTTTAAATTTAGTGTGCCTTATGAAGTTCACAGGGTTCTTGAAAACGATCGTTACCTTGTAAAAAAGGTAATACGACACCACGGGCGGCCTTGCAAGGTCGCACACGTTAAGCTACAGCTACGGCGCGCCCCTCAACCAGAAGAAAATACGCAGGCGGCCGTGTCGCCACCAGACAATGATCTAGCTGGACCCACTAAAGTCGTGAGCAACTCACATCACCTAACCATATCAAATACTCCCTCGACCGAAGAGGATTAATGTCTAGTGAAATGGTGAGAAATTTCGATTATAATTCTTGTAAGAAATAATAATAATAAATTTACAAAAATAATATTTAGTAAAAAAAATAAAAAAATAAAAAATAATAATAAAAAATAAATAAATAAATAAATAAATTTATAAATAATAAATGAAATAATAATAATGAAAGATTATTATTATAATTCAATTATAATTTAATTTAATAATAAATAAAAGATGCTATTGGCGTGTGGAGCCGTCCAATATGCCACCAGACCATATGTCCTAAAAGAATTATATTCCCCTGTGTACCACGGCGTACAAGACCGCTCGGAGCACAGCATCGACCAAACCCATTCTCCTCAGAGCCCCTGTTTCATAACCTATCCATTCCTAAAACTGTTTCATATTATAAATAACTGTTGTCATGTGGAATGAGCAGTAATATAATAACAATTTTCTACTTGACGTTTGGGTTAAGTACTACCATTGTTGTGGTGTTAATGCCAGATTAAAAATAATTAATATTTAGTACAGGACAAGGACCAGGAGCGATGCAGAGCGCGCATCGCGTGTCAGTATGGCCGTGTCGCCGCGATGAACATTTATTGAAAAATCTATTTGATTAAACTCCACGCCGCCAAAATGAACATGTATTTAAATTCATAAGCATTAATTGTTAATAAAAATAAAAGTTAAAATCCTCTATTTCAATTAAATATTTGCTAATGTGTTATTAACAACGAATGATCTAATAAGTAATTATTTTGACTTTAATTAATTATTTATTTGATCAAATTATTGTTGTTTATTATTAAGCAATTTTATAAATAATTATTTTATTTAAAACGTTATCTTATTAATTGTAAATAACTTAAGCCATCCATACGAGCTTATTTATGATAATAAAAAGGTGTGTGATAATAACAAAGTATTGTAATTGACTAGCAACGATTTACCCCTAGAGGGAAACAGTTTTGTATAAAATGTGTTCAGAGCATAGAGCTCATTCAATCGGTTGCTGATTTTCGAAGAATACACACTGTAAGTACAATCTATGTTATTTTTAAATGGATTTAATTAAACAGTGCTGATGTAAATAATTAACCTATTTTATTTACTAGAACTACCTTGCTAATAATTGTCTAATAATAATTGTCTTACAATATTAATAGTCATTCAAACTCGTTACTAAGTCATAAATATAGTCTCTATATATTAACATAATTACAGTTATTGTTTTTAAATATAACAGAATCGATGACCACTATATGGTCAGCGATTCTACTCTATTTTTTTATCATTGTTTTAAATAAATCTCCGACATATATATTTTTAATCTGTGTTCGTGGATTTTTCATTAAAAATAAATATTTAGTTATTTTACCATTTTTCCATCTTTAAAACGTAAAAATCTGTTTGTTTATACACAGTTTTGTCCTTTTTTCATCTTAACACAATTGTAATATCTATTTCAGACAATTATTTTATGGTTGTAAAATATATTAAAACTTAAAAAAAATGAGAAAATGATTAAAATAAGCTTTGACTTAAACCTGAATGAAACCTATTTAAGTTTATTTAACTATAAACTGTTATGAAACAATTACTTCCTTAATTAGAACCTCAACACTAGGAGTGTTCAGTCTGTAAGCTGGAGAATAATTAATTCCTTAAGTTTCAGATATCTCAATTAGTTGGGTGACTGCCAGTTAATATGACTTTGTAAGTGGCAAAGCGAAGATGCTGACCAATGCACCTTAATTTTCATATGGTTGATAGTTTATTGCTTATCAGATAATCAAGACACAATTTTAAATAAATAAAATAAAAATATAAATGTTGAAAGTTTAGTATTAGTTTTTTTTACATTAAAACATTATTGAATTAAACAGACGGATTGAAATACAATATATTTTTTTTGATATAAGTAATAGCATATTAACATAGAAATATATATATTTTCTACGTTTACTATTTATATATTTGCAACAGTCTAAACTAGATACATAATAACTCATATCCTCTGTGCACGGGACTGTATCCGACTTTGATACTCTGTCTAATTTACTGTCTTATAAGGACATGCAAGGCGATTCAAATACACAGGTATGTAAATGACTTGCTTTGTCTTGGATTGCTTTTAGAATCATGTATAACCTATTATTATTAATATTAAGTTAAGTAAAGATTTAGTTAAATAATTAATACTATATTAACAAACATATACAAAAATATAAAATCAATGATTAGAAAGAGAAGACGGGCATAGGATACTATTTATCCCATTCAACCGCGTCACCTTGAAGTCACTATAAAACGTATGTAACAAAATACATCAACAACGCAATCAACATGCAACGCAAAAAAAGAGTAAGAAAATAAGTATGGTTAAAAATTTTACAATTATAAAAATTACAGCTAAATGTTATTTTGTCTATGGTTAAGTATGAAGAAGAAATGAGGCTGGCAAATATCAGGGATCAAAGATTTAATAATTTTCGGCGTGCAAGAAAATTCAAAGGCGAGGAAACTTCATTTAAGGGATCCCAATGATCCTAACGACTTAAATTTCTGACTTCACTTGCATTTGCAATCGTTAGATGTTTGTGGTCTGTATACAATGTATGTTTTTATCATAGACAAAAAAAAAGTTTATCACAAGGTGCTTCACTGAAGAGTGCACCTTATGTCATGAAGTAAATATTATATTGCTAGTTTTATATAGGCATAGTGATAATATTTTTTTTTATTTATATTTACATTCTTCATTCTAATAAAAAGAAATACGTAATAGTGTATAAATTTAAAAACGTAAGTCTGCTCATTCGTTGACTGTTTTTGGCAGGACGAAGTTTCTCGGGTCAGCTGGTTGTTTATAAAATTATTATGCTTAAACTAATTATGCTTAAAATAACCTAAGAGAGCGAGAAAAAATAATAAAAATCAAATGTTTTTCCTTACTGATAATACGGAACAGAAAACATACCTGGATTTTTTTAATATACATAGGTTAAACAAATGTATTGCAAAAAAAAAACTTATTTATACTCCTACGATGAAGAATAAAAACTTATTTTAATCCGGAATATGTCACTTTTATGTGAATATTCATTGTGTATTATATTTCACGCCGATCGCCGTTATAAATATGGGCAGAGACTTAATTTTAACATCACAAATATTTATTACCTCAGATCTTTGATAACGGAATTGCTGTGATAACATCACACAAAATTTTACCAAATGCAATTTTACCAATGCAAATGAAATTATCCAGCCAAGAGACCAAGAGGTATCAGTCGAGTGTTCGGCTATTGGCATTTAAATGCATATAGTGGTAAAATCAAAAGCTTAAGCTGTCAGCAAAAGGGTGGTCAAAGCAGCAAATTAATTACTGAGGAGAAAGGAGTGCATGTTAATATTGACGATTGGACTCAACGTTTGAAGGACTGTGATAAAGTTAATGAAGATCACAGATATTAAAGAATAAGTATCGAGTTAAAATTAAATATCAAAACTACGAATGTATGAAAAACGTATAAAGTAGTTATTTTTTCTGTTATGTTCAAAGGGTCGGATAATTTTTATTTATCTTTAATATAAATATATTTGTATCATTAAAGATAATTAAAATACATACTACCTTAATAATGTATTGTGTAATTATAATATGAATAGAGCTTAACGCTTCCACGTTACAAGCTTTTGCATAATATAATATTATTATCGTAGGAAATAAATGTTGTTAATAATTAAAATATCATCATTATAATATTCATTATACTATAGAATGTCATATATATATATATATATATATATATATATATATATATATATATATATATATAGGACTCCTTTTATAGAATGAAAGAAAGAAAGAAAATTTATGTTTTTATATTAAAAATTTATGTATTTAAGGCGTTGAAAAAAAAATATTCTAACATAAGCAATAATAACTTATAAAACATTAATAACATTATTATTATATATCGCTAATTTGAATTTAGAAACATTTACAGGTTATTAACATAAACTGTATTCTACATGAATTAGCATAACATAAAAGATATTTGACTATTAAAATAGTATAAGTATTTAATAAAATAAAAAATTATATACTTTTGTGTATAAGTAAAAAAATAATTTATTTCTAGGTTTATAATGTATATATTAAGACAAAATATAAACTAGACTTGAAAATAACGGATGTAAACATAAAGGAAGTCAAAGCTACGATAGTAATAGGAAAATTTTATTCGAGTAAAAGTTACTTAGTTAAAAAGTTTAGTTTTAACTTTGTTAATAAAAAATAAAACGAAAACTCCTTTGACACATGTGACCACTGGGAAACCATCGCATTGCCCTGCCGGAACTTTTTTTTTTTTTTACTTTAGGTGTAACTGTCGAATCTATGGAGACGCTACCCAAGTTATTTATTTTAGCATTCAGCATGTAATCACTTTTATTGGGATAATCAACATCTATTAGAATTCCTTCAAAACTTACAAAAAATATTTTTTTGCTTTTTGTCACCTAAAGTATTTAAATGATCGTCTCATTTTAATTTAAAAAAATATTATTTGTGTTATTCTCATATTTAATCGGAATAAATTGAGATACTATCTATTTACCAAAATTCGTCTTAGCTCTTGTAGGTGTTATATGTTTTTCAGCGATTTTTATCACATAATATGATATGAATATTATGTTAGTTAAGATTGTACTCAAGAATCTACTTTTAATTTTAATATGCAACTTAATTCTGTCCAAAAAAAATATATATTAACAGTTCGTCTCCTCATAAAAATTAGATGTTTTTACAAATTACATTCTTTTAAAATTTTTAAAGTTTTCTCCATATTTAGGAGTTATAGAAGTATTCAAAAACATAATAATTATAGAAATATTAATTTAACGAATCTAAATCCAAAACTTAATTTAAAATGTAATATTCTCTTAATACTTAAAAAAATATATAAATAGTTATAAAATCTTATTTGTGACGAACTAAACCAGTACTGCAACTTTATCGTCCTGTTTGTGAAATTTGGGTAGAGTCGTTCAGTTAATAATTTTTTCTGAGTATTATTATTTCAGATATTGTTATTTTGATAATAATAATACAGAGTACCTTACCATCCAGATGTAAAAAATATTAAACACAAAAATGGAAAATATAAACAGGCTCTAGAAGTGTTCTCTGACTGATTTCGAAAAACAGTTTTTAAGACATATGTTGCAATGTTGCAATGAAAAATTAAATTATTGTAAAAAATATTTTTTTTTACACCGTAAAGAGACCGTGATTTTGTATTTAATCATAATAGTAAAATAACTACGATTGTTTAAATAAAATATATACATGAAAAATATATAGAACATAATTTATCACTATTAAAACATATTAGGAACTGAAAAATTGAGTAGTTATTTTAAGATAATCAAGTATATATATTAGAGCTCTCTTACCGCAAAGAATCGTCAACGACAGTCGTTCTATTCTTTAAAGCACTTTATGACACTGTTCACAAATACACTAAACTGTTTACCATTTAAACACTTAATTATCACTGTTACACAACTTAGTTTCTCGATCTCACACTCAGCGGTTTATTATAACTGTTACACTTTTATCGCAATAATACCACCCCACAACTTGTACTCCCAATTTCACACAATGCCTTCTCTCAACCGAGCTGCGATTTATATACTTCTTATTCTTAGTCAAATCAGTATCCAATATTACATTTATTTTATCAATTAAACTTCTATACAGACATTCAATTGTTTTAGTCAAATCAACAAATTATATCTTTATTTTTAGTCAAAGCCAAACTACTACATGTATAAAAGCTAACAGCTCGGCCATCCTAAACATAACGAGTCCGCTCGTTATCAAAAACCATTTACTTACAATATTAATTCTGAAGTAATTTGTAAATCTAATTATTATAATTGAAAATTCACAAAATCTAATCTAAAGTCTATATATTATGATACATTAATATTTATACATTTTTCGGCCATCATATATAAATAATTGGTCCTCCAATTTAGAGAATGTTTTGAAATTTATAGACTTAACAATTTCAACTATAATAATCAATTGGTATAAGTTGTCTGATTACGTGTTCAATCTGGCTCAGCAGCCTCTTTCAAAAAAAAAAATCTACTGGACACAAAAATTTTGCCTCATAAATCATAATCATAGTCATAGTCAGTTCAATATCCTCAATGTACCAAATACTACTCAGAAGTTGGCTTATCGGCCTCATGTGAGTATTTGATCTTCTCAAACGCTACTCAAAAATTGGCTTATCGGCCTCATGTGAGCGCTTAATGTCCCTAAATCTCAAATGCTACACTCATCATTTGGCTTATCGGACTCATGTGAGCATTTGATGTCACTAGTCATAGTCAGTTCAATATCTTCAATGTACCAAATACTACTCAGAAGTTGGCTTATCGGCCTCATGTGAGTATTTGATCTTCTCAAACGCTACTCAAAAATTGGCTTATCGGCCTCATGTGAGCGCTTGATGTCCCTATACCTCAAATGCTACACTCATCATTTGGCTTATCGGCCTCATGTGAGCATTTGATGTCACTAGTCATAGTCAGTTCAATATCCTCAATGTACCAAATACTACTCGGAAGTTGGCTTATCGGTCTCATGCGAGTGATCAGACAACAAAACCCTCATCTTTTATCATCTTATTGTATTTTCTTCATTGCACGTTATACTATTTTTCTTGATGCCGCGGAACAATCCCACTTCTGAACTATTAGAGCTCTCTTACCGCAAAGAATCGCCAACTAAAGTCGTTCTATTCTTTAAAGCACTTTATGACACTGTTCACAAATACACTAAACTGTTTACCATTTAAACACTTAATTATCACTGTTACACAACTTAGTTTCTCGATCTCACACTCAGCGGTTTATTATAACTGTTACACTTTTATCGCAATAATACCACCCCACAACTTGTACTCCCAATTTCACACAATGCCTTCTCTCAACCGAGCTGCGATTTATATACTTCTTATTCTTAGTCAAATCAGTATCCAATATTACATTTATTTTATCAATTAAACTTCTATACAGACATTCAATTGTTTTAGTCAAATCAACAAATTATATCTTTATTTTTAGTCAAAGCCAAACTACTACATGTATAAAAGCTAACAGCTCGGCCATCCTAAACATAACGAGTCCGCTCGTTATCAAAAACCATTTACTTACAATATTAATTCTGAAGTAATTTGTAAATCTAATTATTATAATTGAAAATTCACAAAATCTAATCTAAAGTCTATATATTATGATACATTAATATTTATACATTTTTCGGCCATCATATATAAATAATTGGTCCTCCAATTTAGAGAATGTTTTGAAATTTATAGACTTAACAATTTCAACTATAATAATCAATTGGTATAAGTTGTCTGATTACGTGTTCAATCTGGCTCAGCAGCCTCTTTCAAAAAAAAAAATCTACTGGACACAAAAATTTTGCCTCATAAATCATAATCATAGTCATAGTCAGTTCAATATCCTCAATGTACCAAATACTACTCAGAAGTTGGCTTATCGGCCTCATGTGAGTATTTGATCTTCTCAAACGCTACTCAAAAATTGGCTTATCGGCCTCATGTGAGCGCTTAATGTCCCTAAATCTCAAATGCTACACTCATCATTTGGCTTATCGGACTCATGTGAGCATTTGATGTCACTAGTCATAGTCAGTTCAATATCTTCAATGTACCAAATACTACTCAGAAGTTGGCTTATCGGCCTCATGTGAGTATTTGATCTTCTCAAACGCTACTCAAAAATTGGCTTATCGGCCTCATGTGAGCGCTTGATGTCCCTATACCTCAAATGCTACACTCATCATTTGGCTTATCGGCCTCATGTGAGCATTTGATGTCACTAGTCATAGTCAGTTCAATATCCTCAATGTACCAAATACTACTCGGAAGTTGGCTTATCGGCCTCATGCGAGTGATCAGACAACAAAACCCTCATCTTTTATCATCTTATTGTATTTTCTTCATTGCACGTTATACTATTTTTCTTGATGCCGCGGAACAATCCCACTTCTGAACTATTAGAGCTCTCTTTTTTCTCTCTCTAGAGAGAGAGAAAAAAGAAAATATTAAAAAATATGATAATTTACTTTTTCATTATTATTATTCATTTTACATCTATTTCTTCAAAAAAAATAAAAGAGTTGTATACAGTGCAACCACTTTCCACTTTCGGTGTTTCTTTTAAGACTAGTATTAGTCTTTTCGATTTGCAATAAATAAATCCACATATAAATTTTTTGTTATTTATTTTATTGTTATGTATATATATGTATATATATATTTAGGTATTTATTATTAATATATATTATTATTCTTAGCTTTAAGTGTTTTCATTTTGTTCATTAATTTTGTACCCTCATCGTTTTATTTTCTGTTAGGTGTGTTGGTGAAATGGTAGAAATGAACTGGTAGAAAATGCTTTTGCATTAAGTCCGCCCATTGTATTTTATGTTGTACAATAAAGTATAAATAAATAAATATAAATATTTTTATTCCATTAAAAAATCTATCACACTTACTCTGTTAGAAAAAATAAGATAAATGTCTATGTAAAACAAGTTAAATATTAAAGTTTATACCATAAATAGTCAATCCACACTCTAATCCAAATTCTCAACTCTCATTGAGATTTACTCTTCTTGTAGGATTTTTTTTTTAACTATTGAGTTTGCATTATATTAACAAAATACGAAATAGTAATCTATGTTACGTAAACTCATAAGCAATCGATAATATATTGAAACTTATAATAATTGGGTACTTTTTATCTAACTAAAGAAAAACAAAATTATACTTACGGAAAAGTTTTAGGTGAAATTGGCTTAAGTTTAAATTAATTAGACTAATTAATAAAAACTAATCGAAACCAAATATGAAATAAATGAAGTCTATGACAGGTGATTTAACTTTTAATTATTTGTAAATTATTAAAGGTGCATTAACTCTTAGTCCGTAGCTGCACTGAAAATTGTAGAACTGACAGAAATAAGCAGCTATAAAAATAGATAGATATACAAAATGTATAATAATACATTTTGTATATCTTTTTAGGATTATCATTGAAAGAAACAATCGTATTTTAAACACCATTTCGTTTATTTTTTTCTTAGTTGTATTTAAAAATAATAATCTTTAACATCCAGATTTTTTTACATAATATAATTTGTTATAACTAATTTGATAATCATATACTATTATTGAAATAAATAAATAAAATAGAAATGTTTTTAAAAGTAGAATTTTGATACAATTTGTAATTTTAAAATAAGTTAAATGTAAATGCAGTCGTGACAAGCATTGTGATGTTCAATAGTTCATATGATATTATTATGAACATATATCGCTTGTATAAGTAAATCTATTTTATGTCGGTCAGAATTTAAACTGTGATTGAAAGAGTAAAAATCCATACCACCTTCTTCCTCTGCCATTTTCATTTGCTTTTTTGCCTATGGACGAAACATGGCTCTTGCTTATTTTATATTTATGACTTTATTATCTGTGTTAATTATTGTAACTTTTTATATAAAATATTTTTTATATATAAGACGTTGTTGAAGATGATGCTTTTTCGTAAACACCGTTGATTTTTGCATATTGAAAATCTGATTAAATAAAAAAAAATCCGAAATACGCTAGTTCAATAAGTCAAATAATTTAATATAAATGAAGGTTGTTCGTAAAAGCCTTAGAAAATAGGAGACATATATTTTTAATTAAATGAAAAAGCATCTTGATTACACTTAACTTTCCAAATCACGGGGTCATAAGGGAGGATCAGTCAATAGTCAAGTGTCATCTAAACATTCTGTGTTTACGACGGCTCGTAAACGTTGATATATTTTTACTTTATTTATTCTGTTTGTTTATCCATAGGAAGGTCGGGAATGCGTTACATATATTTTATAGTTTTGGGAGATAAAAGAGTAACTGATTCATATTTTAGTAGCTTAAAGTGGTTAATTATTTATACTATCTAAATACATTCGTATCATATACTAAAATAGTATATGATACGAATCGATATCGAAATCGAATCGAATCAAATCGATAAACGCTAAAAGTCCAAATAAGAAAAATACCCCTAGGACAGTCCGAGAGGGGGGGCGGAAGAACTGTCCACCGGTTGACAATTACGGCGAAAACGGAGCGATAACGGAACTGAAATGCCCTACGTGCGGGAAAAATTACAAAAGACGAGCCTGGTTTATTAAACATCTAAAAACACACAATGGTGCTGAAGTGCGGCAACCGTCGGTAAGATCTTCAGTATTCACTGCGGATAGAGTTTACCCTCATATATCTCATGGTGAGCCATTGAATGAAAACTACCAGGAGTCCATGACCATCCGGACGCGTCTTAGCATTCCAAATACTAAACAATAGACCTGGAAAGTACATGACCAAAATATAGCGGCCCTGTTAGAGCACCCGGGCTCAAATCAGGTACTCGATGCGCAAGTAGAGAATTTCCAAAATACTATTTACGACTACTTTAATGAGCACTATCCACCTACGAATCGTTATGCTCACAAAAATAAAGAAAACGGTTTTAAATTGAAAATGAGGAGGAAAAAAAGAGACCTTATAAAGAAACTTCGTATAGCCAAAGCCTTAGGCGATAATCAACTTAGTCACCAACTGTCTAGGGCATTGCGATCAATTCTTAAACTTATCCAAGACATAACAAATCAAATAACGAAAAATCGTGATAGCTTTGATCGGGCAAAACATGAAGTAGACTTTGATAAAAATCCTTTTAAATACTCAAAAAACATTTTCAAAGATCAAAAAGGTAAGCTTCTCTTGACCAACGAGCAAATTTTCGATCATTATAAAAGCACATACGATGTGCCAGAAAACCAAAGACTATATGGGGATCCAAACGAACACAAACCTGAGACTCCGACTGAAGATTTTCATGCCAACCCACCAACTTTGGAGGAAATCAATAAAATAATTAAAATGAAACCATCTAAGTCAGCACCAGGTCCGGATGGTATCCCTTATATAGTTTACAAAAAATGTCCGTCGCTCCATAAACATCTTTTAAATATATTCGGTAAAATCTGGTCAAGGAAGCAAATACCGGTATCATTCGGAAAAGCTCTTTTTGTCCTCATTCCGAAAAACGACAATGTTAATAATCCCAGAAATTTTAGACCGATAGCCCTAACAAATACAATTTCCAATTTTTTTTTCTCTTTTTTACAAACAAAAATGACGCAATTCATGATTAACAATAGATATGTCAGGCCTAATCACCAGAAAGGGTTTTTGCCCGGAATTTCTGGATGCCTGGAACATAACATGTTAATATCGGAAAGCCTTAAAGATGCTAGAACTAGCGAGAGACAAATTACGGTTTGTTGGATAGACTTAGAAAACGCCTTTAGGTCGGTACGACATGAACTAATAATGTTCGCGCTTAAATGGTATAACTTTCCTACGGTAGTTCGCGACATTATTGTATCATATTATTCAAAATTAAATTTCTCTATAATTTTTAATAAAAATCATTCAAAACCACTTAATTATAACGTTGGTTTATTTTAGGGCTGTTGTATTTCTCCTATTATATTTAATATAGTTATTAATATTTTAATAGACAAATTAATTAGAAATGAATAAAAGTGGGGCTATCGGTTTAAGTTCAACAACAAATACACAGAATCCATACTAGCTTTTGCAGTTGATCTCGCGATACTGACACGTAATCCAATACAATGTCAGGTACTTTTAAATGTAGTTGAGGATTTCTGTACGTGGACGGGCGAATTGAGGACAAAACCAAGTAAATGTTTTAGTCTGTGTCTGGGTAGACGGAATACCAAATATACCTCTTACGATCCGGGTTTTATAATAGGCGGTCAGTGCGTTAGTACGGTTACGGAAGCAGCTCCGTTTAAATTTTTAGGTAAAAAAATCGATTACCAAGGCCGTACCCCATCGTTGGATGTAATAAGTCGATAGCTTTTTAAATGATCTCAAAAAGGTAGACAACCAACCAATAAGTAACGTCAAAAAAGCTTGGATTTACGATAATAATTTATTAACATCACGTCTAAATTGGCCTTTCCTCGTTTATGATATTAATGAAACCCTTTTGTCAAAGTTAGATGCAAGCGTCATAAAGACATTGAAGTTATGGCTCGAGTTAGCGCACTCAGCGGACTCTTCAACCTTATTTAGAGACCGAAACAACTTTGGATTAAAATTAAAGAAACCATCGGAGCTCTACAAACATTTAAGAGTAACCAAAAGACATATCATCGGAAAATCTAAAGATGATACTGTAACTTCTCTCCCAAAAGACAAAGTTGCTTCAGAGCTCTTCAATTCCATAAAAAATTTATGATAGGTGCTCAAACAAATAAAGTAGGGCTAGGATCAAGTAGGAAAGTTCAAGACATAGACATAACAAAATCTTTTATTCGACAAGACGAAAACGATAGTTACCGACTCCACGCGATGAGCCTAGAAATTCAAAACGAATGGGTGACCATAGGAGATTTTTGTATTCCACTAGCTTTGAAGTGGCGCACCTTAATTTATGATTGGTCCCCAGCATCATTAAAATTCTATCTTAATGCATTCCAAATGACCCTCCCAGATCAAAGTAATTTAGTAAGATGGGGCAAAGCCACCGAAAAGTCTTGCAACATCTGTGGGGAGGCAATAGGAACCGCGAAACACCTATTAGTAGGGTGTAGGGTACTTCTAGATAAAGGTCACTACTCGCGTCGCCACGACAAGGTATTAGAAATTATACGGGAAGCGGTTAGTCTTTCAGTAGCAAGAGTGCCGATGGATATAACAACCACCAAACGATCTATAGAATTCGTAAAAGAAGGCTCCTCCAAAAAATCAAAAGCGAAGCATTATTCAATATTAGGCGCGGCTCCTGATTGGATTCTCATGATGGACACGTATGAAAAGCATTACAAAATCTCTGGGGATGTTGGTGTTTCGTCATCCAGACCGGACTTATTCCTGTATTCGAAACATCTGAGGCGCGTGATACTTGTGGAGCTTACTGTTCCTTGGGAAACAAACATCCCAAGGGATCACACATTCAAGCTCAATAAGTATTACGAACTAACCAACGAACTGATCAGGAATAAATTTATAGTTAGTTTGTACGCGGTAAAAGTGGGAGCGAGAGGTATAACAGCAAAATCTCTCTATAGCCTACTTAAAGACCTTGGCCTTTCTAGAACAAGCATCGGTTCATTTCTAGAACGTATTTCAAAGGCGGCATTAGTAGGTTCTTTCCAAATTTGTTTAGGTAGGGAGAGGAGTGTGGAGGGTGAAGGTGAGCGTTTTTGCGCACAATAAAGGAGCCCCTTAAACCTACTCCTGGGTCGCAAGTCCCAGGCACTGCTTGCACTCCTCTCCTTGCAACGCGATGGGCCCGGCCCCCGCACGGTGAATCCATGGATTGCTAAGAAGCTTGGTCTAAACAAAGTCTGTAATTTGTTTTTTGTTTTTAAAGTAAAAAGTCTCAGCACTCGTTTATACAAACATTAACTGTGGTACGAAAAGAATTAGAGCATTATTCCCCACACTTGACGGATCTATACTAAAATATCCCAGTGTCAAATCCGCTGGTTGGTAAATTAGTAATATGTATAATATTACTTGTCTGAAGGTCGACTTGGACATATGGCTAACCTCTGTGGAACTTGTTATTATTATTATTATTATTATGTTCTTTTTCATTTACTGATAACTTAGTTGACAATAAAGTTCCGCCTTAACACATTTAAAGATAAAGGAACTTCAGATTCTTAATATTATTTTTTATTATTATTATATTATCTGTACACATAATATTTCTTAAAACTTTAACTATTGTTGTGTTGGTTTTGATAACTGTTCTTTGTATATTTTAATATACATATAAGAGTAGTATATAATAATATAATACAAAGAGTATGGAAATACAAGTAAGCAGATTGGGATGAGATGCGGCACTTTTTTGCGTCTTATCCTTGGCGGCAGGTTTGCTTCTCTTCTTTGGATCCGTCGAGTTGCGCGGATGCTATAACCGATGTGGTGGATCAGGCAATGGAGTATTTTATTCCTTTTGCTGACGTACCCATCGGTGGCAAAGCTCGCCCATGGTTTAATGCCGAATGTCGTCATGCACATGACCGAAAACATTCGGCATACCTCATTTGGGCTGATGCTCGAAGTCGCAAAACTCCGGATGTAAGTACAAAGAAGAGAGCCTTTAACCAAGCTGCCAAGTCCTATAAAAAGACATTGCGGAAGGCTCGTCTTGATCGGATCGTTAAGAATGGCGAAAAGCTCTCTGTCAGACCAACTGGCAGTCGAGCTTTCTGGTCTCTTGCCAAAGCGATCGAGTCGAACTTCTGCCAACCCTCACTGCCTGCTCTGCTGAAGCCTGATGGATCCCTGGCCCACACAGCAACAGAGAAAGCGAATGTATTTGCTTCTCTGTTTGCTGAGAATTCGCATCTAGACACTGGCAATGCTTCTCCAGAACATCTTCCTCACTGCGGTATTTCGATGCCTGAAATCCGCATCACGAACAAAAAGGTATAGAGAACATTGTATCGTTTAGATGTGAATAAAGCCAGTAGTCCTGACGGTATACCAGCCATTCTGCTCAAGACATGCGCAGGTGAGTTGTCTCCTGTATTGACACGTCTGTATCGCCTCTCTTTCAAGACTGGAAAAGTGCCGGAATCCTGGAAGCTTGCCAACGTGCAACCCGTGCCCAAAAAAGGCAGCCGTGCCGATCCTGCCAATTATATGCCCATTTCAATCACCTCCATACTCTGCAAGATTATGGAGCGTGTATTGAACTCGCGGCTTCTAGCGTACGTAGAAGGTAACGATCTCCTCAGTGACCGATAGTACGGATTTCGCCGAAATAGGTCCACTGGGGACCTTCTAGCGTACGCAACACACATTTTAGGCGAAGCCATCGAGAGGAACGGAGAAGCGGTCGCCGTCTCTCTGGACGTCTCGAAGGCTTTTGACAGGGTCTGGCATGTAAACCTTTTAAGCAAGCTTTCAGCGTACAGTATATCTCCTGGTCTGATTGGCTGGATAACGGACTTTTTGAGCCAGAGATTTCTCCGTGTTGTTGTCGACGGGTGTTCTTCGGAACCCTTGACAATAAATGCCGGAGTACCTCAGGGGTCCGTTCTTTCTGCAACTCTTTTTCTGCTGCACATTAACGATCTGCTGAAGCCCGGTATCTATGGGTATGCAGACGACAGCACAGTTGTAGAAAGATATCTGCCAAGTTCTCGGGCTAGTAGAGATGAAGTACAATCTGAAAGAGAAGCCATGGTGCAACGTTTGAATGACAAACTTCAGGCAGTCTCCGCATGGGGCAATGCCAATCTTGTCAAATTCAACGCCACCAAAACGCAGACGTGTTTGTTCACCGCCAAAAGGAGCCCCTTCACCTTGGCTCCTACTTTCCAGAATGTATCCTTGGAATACAGTGACTGGCTTCAGTTGTTAGGCTTAGAGATCTCCTCGAACCTCAACTTTGGTCGGTACATTGAGTCCAGAGCAAGAGCAGCTGCAGGAAAGCTTGCCGTACTTGCGAAGATGCGACAGTACTTTACACCGGGACAGCTTCTTGTATTATACAAAGCACAGATCCGGTCGTGTGTAGAGTACTGTGGCCACATATTTGCTGGTGCTGCAAAGACTCATCTTGCGGTTCTGGACTCAATTGAGAGGCGAGCAAAGAGGCTTATTGGCGACCCTAAATTGGTTGACGCCAACTCCACAGCCTTGAACACAGGCGTAGAATTGCTAGCCTCTCAGTATTCTATAGGATACATTTTGGTGAGTGTGCGCAGGAATTGCACGACCTAATTCCCCCATCCCCGTTCCTTTGCCGGACGTCCCGACGCACGGCGGGTATCCATCCCTACGTTGTGGACACTCCACCTGTCCGAACGAAGCGCTATGCTTCATCTTTTTTAGTGCGTACAGCGAAGGACTGGAACAATCTGCCTGCGTCGGTATTTCCGGCAAAATATAATGTGGGTGTCTTCAAGAGGAGAGTGAATAGGCTGCTGGGTTAATGCGCTTTACCACCTAAGACTACATTTCACTTACCATCAGGTGGAATGTAGTCAAGCATTAACCTAGTTTTATATAAAAAAAAAAAAAAAATCAGTTTGATAATATAATGAAATTAACAATATTTAAAATCTAATATAAGTTAAGACAAGAACCCGTAGAGTTAAACTACATCAACTACTTAACTACCGTGTAGCACAACTTACAACTTGATCCTTTTAGTTAGAATATCAGAATATTATATTATATAAGGAAAAGTAATTAACATCTGTCTATATTAGCTAAGTAGTAGCTAATATAGACAGATGTTAATTATTTTTCCTTCCCAAATTTTGTTTCGGCGAAGTGTAAAATACCTATCCAATCATGGTGTAAAAGGAAATTAATTCAGGTCTTGGATATTACGACTAATTATCTTCACTCTGCTATAGTTTTATGATTCTTATTTATACTTATACAGGGTTACTTGTAATTAATTGGCCACCTCTAGCAGGCAACCTCTCTACATTATTCCCAACAACATTTGTTCCACGACTTTTTACAAATCTTGATAAACAATACACAAAAAAAAACCAACAAATACCGTTTGGATTTGAAAGATATTAAGATTATCATAATTTTCCTTTTTAAATTATATTCTGACCTAATTACTTTTTGGAAACTTTGTATATACTGAAATTATTTTTTGTTATTTCTAGGCGAATTACTATTTTTATATTATTTGTTCGTTGAAAGTTCAATGAGATTTGATACATATAATGTACAAATAAGTTTTGAGGATGGAGGATACCACAATGGGGTTAAAAATATAATTTAAGATATTTTAACTAATAAAACAATATTTCATTTACAAATTTTCACAAACGTAATTCATCCAACGTTGTAAAAGTGTGGGCGATAGTTATCACTTACTTACTATGGCCACGATGTTGGTTTTCCCTTCTTTATTACATATAAAATATGCTATTTACAAAAACACACAGATATACATTTTACTCTGAAACTTTATAACATATTATTTATATTATGTTATCTTTTAATCATTGCCGTGATTTATACAAACATTATATACACATAGTAATTGATAGCTTAAGTGTTCAATTGGTCAAGGTAGTTCGAGTGGGGAATGAGACAATAATTAACTGTACTCTCACGTTCCGTTTTACGCTTCGGTCTCGGTAATGTCATTGTTTTTTGTGAAATCATTAATAAAGGTAATAAATGAGATAAAAATTATGTAAGTAAATATTATTATTGTTACATTATTTATAGTTATTGCTCTACATTCGATTGATGCTTAAGAACTTTTATAATAAACGTTATTCTTAATAATGTACTGTGTGTTTTGTGCGAATTTAAAGCAAATATCTAAGCTTTTGTACTTCTGATTATTGCAATACTAAACAAATCTAAATATATAAAGGAATGAATGATAAGCTAGCTTAGCTATATTATATTAATGGTAATGAAAAGCTTATTTTGCTTTCATATCTGCGCATATAAAAAAAAATCTGTGGATTTTGTCAGAACCCTTCTGTTGGAATATTATTTTATTTAAAAAATATTGAGGCCAAAACACGTCGTATTTCAAGTAATTTTTGTAAGTACATAATTTAAAATAAACAATAATTCTTGATTGTTTTAAGATGTTTAATTTTATTGGCCAATAAATAATAAAACTATTTGAATTTAGAACGAAATAAATATAGACTGAAAAATAAATTAATATGTGCAAGATTATTGAGCTATCACATAGCGAATATTATCGGCCAATTTGTGATATCACGTACTAAGCCACCAGTGGGTTCGGGTGTCCCTCAGCATTATCAAAGTAACTCTGGAAAAGCTCCCTGAGCACACTCACACACTGTGTCATTCAGAGTGTAGAAATGTATTTATTAAGTACTGAAAGCATAACCAGTGTTACTTTATAAAAATGTATGATGTCGATCTGTCTGTGTTCATGAAACGATTATTTCCGTCTTAGTTATATCATGTGTTATAACGCAATAGACTGATTGTTTGTATGCATTTAATTTCTTAATTTCTAAACTTAAATTATAGAATTTGCAAATATTATTACATGAAAATGTAGTAGGCGTAGCTTGAGTTACAAGTTGTATTTTTATTTATATGTTATTGTAAAAATAAATTTATGTAGTAATTTGACTCTATTTTGTAATGTTTTTTTAATTCTTAATACTAAAGATGATAGGGTAAATATTATTTAATATTTTCTGTAATCGCTACAGTTATTATCTAGAATAAGTAAAAAACGGACCTAGATAATCTGTGAGACGGAATTATTCATATTTCTTAATAAAATATTTCGGAGATAGAACTATCCATTTAAAATAATAAATAGGCATAACCAAAGCAAGTTATTTATTAAATGACAACTCAAAATAATTAGGCTTACCCCAAAGAGAAATCTAATAAAACATCTTAAATTGAATTTGAGTAAAGGTTCAACTCATTTCGTATTCCATTGATCTGTCAGTCAAAGGATTGTGAGTTGTTTTTTAAGGTTCATTTATTTAAGAAAGTTCATCCAAGGTCTAAAAAAATGGCGTAGATTTAAAAATTCCATAATATCTAATGTTTCCAGACATATCTTATAATCTGGTATATAAATAAAGACTTGCATAAACGTTAATGTTAAATTAAATGCCTCAGTCTTCATTCAAAATTGAAACCTTGTTACCAATGTTTACGTCGGGCTTTTTCAGAATAATGTTAGAGTACTTTAGTTATAACTAAATGTAGTCAATATATCAAATTACACAAATTGATCTAACCCCAAATTATTTGCTTGTGTTAAGGGTGTTACCGATACATAGAAATACACATTTTTATAATGAGAATATATTTAATAAACGACCTAACCAAGAAATACGGACATCTATGCTCATCACATAGATGCCTGTTCCTGTCGGGGATCGAACCCGAGCCCCAATGCGCAGCTTTACGAAGGTGTCTGCGCTAACCACTCGACCAACGGGGCGGTTAACAACAAAAAGTGCAAAATTATAAATAAAAGTTACATTGTAGAGATAGACAATGTTTTTGTTACATAACCATTTCTATCATCAAGAAAATGGAGCTTAACTTTTGTTTTGGGAGAATATTATAAAATATATTCAAATTCTTAAAAGGTTAAAAAAGAGCTTAGTTAAACGTAAATTACGTAGTTAAAATAGTTTATACTTGAAATATAAAGTAAATAGTTTTATTTAAATCAACATTCACTTCTTACATGTTATTTGACGTGTAATTAAAACTCGACCTAAATCTTTTGTTGACGTCACTTTGTTCAAGATGCTGGTTCTATTACACTTCTTGTAATTGGTCTAAGTCAACGTACGTTGTCTTAGTGACTTTAAGTGTAAATGCATTTTTTGTTTAAAAAAGTTTTTTAATAATAGAAACTTTAGAATTTTAGAAAATATACAAAAATAATGTTTAAACATAAAAACCGTATTTCATAATCTTAGAATTAAGTAAGGTTAACATGACTATAAATGTATGAAGCTATTTGCAATTAATTTATTTTTAAGCCCCCTTTCATATAAATTAGTGCTAATAGTACAAATTGTCTATTAGAAAATAAATAGTTAATTTTATACATCTTTATATATATATTTCTTGTGTGCGTGTGTATGTCACTGAACTCCTCCTAAACGACTGGACCGATTTTTATGAAATTCTTTGTGTGTGTTCAAGGGGGCTTGAGAATTGTTTAGATTCACAATTTGGTCCACTGGAAAATGTTTTTTGATTAATTTTTAATGTGTAAGTAGGTGGTGATTTTAGAATGTTTCACATTGGTTCCGACGGACTGCGTTACCGTGGCAATGTCAAACATTAAATAATATTATATTTTAATTATAGTTTGCCCTGACAGTTGGCGTTGCGATAGAAATAAGAAAAATATTTTAGTACTAGCGGCCCGATACGTGCTTCGCTACGTAAAAAGTGAAATTTAAAAAAAATATTGGAACAAATTCATTTATTCAAACAAAAAATCTTTATTTACGTATTCATACGGTATCGATTGGTCGAATTATGATAAATGTACATGTAATGACGTTAGACATTGTGATAACTTTTAATATATTTTTTTTAAGTTTGAATTTTTTAAATTAAAGACGGTGTACAAGACAACGTCTGTCGGGTCCGCTAGTAGACCATAAAAGTCATGTTGGGTAAGGGAACTAAAAAATATGTTACAATTTGTTCTACAAACGTAAAATGATTATAAAATGTATGCTACTGAAATAGAATTTCCGTTTTAAATTAAATGTGCTTGTGGTTCGTAAATTCATTGTCAAATACTTCTTCCGGATGGAGGCTGACTATAATGCGAGTTGTAGAACAAGCTAGTCATGCCCATAGGATGCTGCTGAACATTTTTATTTAGTTTATAGTTTCTCTTAGTACTAGCTTGCTAGGATGAAAATTGTGAATCTGTACTTATTTTATCTACTGTGCCCATTTATGATTATTAGCCCATAACAGCCTTAAATAAATGACTGGAATAGCTACCACTAAGCTATCAAGTGGTGTATCTATTATTAACCCTTAAAAGAAAGACAATATTCACCCAGTATTTATTTTGTTTTTAAAAAAGAGTTGAAAAAAAAGGAAAAAAGTTGAAAAAATGATTAGTTAAGTACGAGAAAAATTTCTGTATATTATTTTAATTCTTTTACCATTTTTAAATAATGGGAATCCAAAGAAGGTTGTCATAATTGTTATGTTGTGATGATTAAATGGATTATCAGTAAGCAGTAAATTCAATTAAAAATAGCAGTCACCCTACATTTTGTAGAAAAATGTACAGGGTTATTTGTGATTCATTGGCGACCTCATGCAGGCAGCCTCTATACATTAAACCCAAGAACATTTGTTCCACAACTTTTTAAAATTAAAAGTTTAAGTTTTCCCATACAAAATTTATTTGTTGTCTCGGAACTGGCATTAACTGGAGTGTAAGTATGGCGTCCGGGCGTTGACCTTTTCAGTACTTCTTACAAAATACAGAGTTATAAGTAAAAGAGGGAGCAAACAATTTTTTGTTTAATTTTTCTATGTTGTTTATCAAGATTTGTAAAAAGTCGTAGCTGTCGGTACCTGCAAGAGGTGGCTAATTAATCTATACTAATATTATAAAGCTGAAGAGTTTGTTTGTTTGAACGCACTAATCTCTGGAACTACTGGCCCGTATTGAAAAATTCTTTTTGTGTTGAATAGTCCGTTTATTGAGAAAGGCTATTAATTTAAACCAGAAAGTGAGATAGTTGATAGGGTCAACTATCTCACTCTCTGGACTATACAACTCTATGATCATAAAAAATTGGTGACATCAAAAGGATTATATTTTCTTAAGAATACACTTTAATTTCGTGGCCATAAATTATAATGTACTATATTTGGAAAATGTTAATATTAATAATACTGTTACCATTTCTACTGGTTGCCTAATATGTAATATCGACGGAAAATTTTAAGTTTTATTGCGTATGAGAGTTAGGACTATGCATATTTATTTTTGTTTTTTATTCTACTACAATGAAATAGTGTATTTAATGTTTAACACTATATTGTGTGGGTGTAAATTGAATGTATTAAAAGAATTATTATATAACAATACTAGCTTTCTGTAATATACAAACTTCAACTGTGTCAGATTTCCTACTCCTCCGTCCTAGTATTTGTGGTTCACGTATTTATATAATGATAAAATTTGTCATAAATAGAAGTAATTTATAATATACATTACAGTAGGTATCAAGTATAGTCAACAGTATTGTCGGACTCATAGAACGGAGAACGTTCTTTTTAAGAGCACAATTTTTGGGAGCATTGTTACAAGAAAAAATAATGCATATGCATTCTCTACAAATATTAGGATGCTTCATAATTTATTTAAAATGTTAATTAGTTTTTACGTGGGTCTGAGTTCACATTTTTCATTTCACTCACTTCACTTCACTTTCACTCAGTACCACCTCCTGCTTATTTCTTTCCCTAAAAGGTGAATTTCTCCTTTTTTGTATTTTTTCACTTAATATACTTAGACATTCTTATAATTGTGTAATAGATTTATATTACTTCTGTACAGATAATAATAATATCATAATTATAAAATAAAATAAGTATTATAATGTGTATGGATGCGTTATTACAACACTGAAACAAAATTTATCTTTATTTTTTAATACTAAAGAATTATAGTAAGTCCAAGTAAAAGTAATAATTATACATACAGTTTATTAGTTTATTTACATAATCTAGTCTCATTATTTTCATTTCTTAATTAACAAATTACTTTCATTTCATAATTATTGTTAACAGGTGCTTGTATTTTTGCTAAATTTATTTTAAAGTCAAAGACATGATAAATTATGATGCTGATAACAACATTATCAGTAATTTGGAGAATTTCACTGAAGGTTCGAGACCCAACATGAAACAAAGGTAGTGGGTACGATTCCTACAAAAGTCCATTAGAGATTCAAAGATGACGTCAGGTCTCGGTGTACTTGGTGTCGTTTTTTATATGTTTGCGAAACCCTTCGCATTTATGAAACACAAATATAATATATTTCTCTGTTGCCGGACTACTCCAGCTTTACGTAAAAAAATAATATCAGGACGATATTATTCTCCTAAAATTTAGTTTACTCTGTTTTTAAAAAGGTTTTACTAATAGAAAAAGTCAAAACACATTATTAGTAAAATACAACAAAAAACTTTATTTATTCTTTCAATCCTTGTAGCAATATTGAATAATGGAAATCATAAAAAAAAATAAGCTGTCATTAATTGATATGTTTGATGCTTAAAGTAATTAAATGAATTATCACATTGCATTAATAATAGATAATCCATACTCTTTTACCTAAAGTTATCTAAGTAAAACACGAAGTGTATTAAAACATATCTTGCTCAGAGAAAGGCAACTTTTAATATCTTCTCAAAGGCAAGCATTTAACTTAGCCACTTAGTTAACACTTTTGCAATTGTCTATGTTTATAACTGAAACTATAACAAATGAAACACAAGGGCCTTTTGACAAGTTTTAAGTTCGGAACAACGCTAACAAGGATAAGTAGACATTGCCATAGAACTACTTCTTAAAGCTTTCTTAAAGCTTAAATATATAACGTATAAAGTTTTAAACCAGTCTTACACTTTATTTTTAAATGACACCATAAAATACTTGTGAGGCCAGTCCAACTGATTTTATTTGAGAACCTATACGTGACTTTAATATGACTTTATTAAAAAACCCCTTTGAACAATTTCAACTTCAAATTTATAAATACTGTTATATTCGTTGGAACATGTTCTAACCTCAGAGACTAATAAACTTAAATATGAACATTCAAGCCCCAAAATTAGGTAGAAAGTTTTGCTTCTTAGAAACATAAAGAATGGCTTTAAGATCGTAATACACTATACTGTTTTACGGATATTAGACAACATGACTTCGCTTCGTGAGAATATAAGTTAACTTAAGATAAGACTAAAATTTCATTCAGTAAAACCTCTATGGAGTTGATGTCAAATGTCAGTGGACATTATTTTAAACCTTCTATCAACTTCCTCACGGACAAAACAATTTTCTGATCATTAAAGTTAGTGACACCCAAGGGTTGTTAACAATACATTTTCATTTCGTGTTTATAAATTTTAATATACTATATTCTAATAATTTGGAAAATCTTAATCTTAATTATACTTTTACTGTTACCAGTGGTTGCCTGATGCCGAAATTCGAACATGTTTTGAGTTCAGAAACTAATAAACTTATATTATATAACCATATTATTCGAGCGATTGTCAGTTTCGTGGTCATCTGGAGAGCAAGGCCAAGTTGGCCTCGAAGAAATTGGTAGTGATTAATAGAGCGAGGCAGTATTTCAAACCTGGCCAAAGACTTGCGCTCTATAAGGCGCAGGTCCGGCCACACATGGAGTACTGTTCTCATCTCTGGTCCGGATCACCCCAATATCAGCTTCTACCATTTGACCGCGTATAACGGAGAGCCGTTCGGATTGTCGGGGACCCGGTGCTCTGCGAACGGCTGGACTCTTTGGCATTGCGTAGAGACGTTGCTTCTTTGTGCGTCTTCTACCGCATTTACAACGGGGAATGTTCCGAAGAACTATTCGATCTGATGCCTGCCGCCGAATTTCATCACCGCACAGCGCGCCATCGCCTCCAATACCATCCCTACCACCTGGATGCGTGGCGATCCTCTACTGTGCGGTTTTCAAGGACATTTTTCCCACGTTCCACTCGCTTGTGGAACGAACTCCCTTCGGTGGTATTTCCAAATCGGTACGACATGGATACCTTCAAAAAAGGCGTTTACTCCTACCTACATGGCCGGCAACACTCTTGTAAATCCTCGGATGTTGCAAGAGTTCATGGGCGGCGGTGATCACAAGTCATCTGTGACCCGCCAGCTCGTTTGCCCTCCTCTTACATAAAAAAAAATAAAAAATATAAAAAAAAATAAACTACTTGTGGAGATATATCAACTGAACCTATAGGTACAGGACAGGTGGACTCCTAGAGCCTCGGATTTGAGGCTTACTTGTGTTAATATTTTTTTAACTCTACATTTATTCAAAAACGTGAGCAGTTAATTGAACTTAAAGTAGCAGTTACTCATATTTTGACGACTATAATATGACTATCAAAAAAATATCTTAGAAAAAATAATCTCAAAAACGAATAAACTTGTATATGAACATTTAAGCCCCAAAATAATGTAGAAAGTTTTGCTTCTTAAGAACATAAAGAATGACTTTAAGATCGTAATACACCGTACTGTTTTACGGATATTAGACAACATGACTTCGTTTAGTGAGAATATAAGTTAACTTAAGATAAGACTAAAATTTCATTCAGTGAAACCTCTATGGAGTTTATGTCAAATGTCAGTGGACATTATTTTAAACCTTCTATCAACTTCCTCACGGACAAAACATTTTTCTGATCATTAAAGTTAGTGACACCCAAGGGTTGTAAACAATACATTTTCATTTCGTGTTTATAAATTTTAATATACTATATTCTAATAATTTGGAAAATCTTAATCTTAATTATACTTTTACTGTTACCAGTGGTTGCCTGATGCCG
The DNA here is from genome assembly GCA_959347405.1 of Napeogenes sylphis. Classification (NCBI taxonomy): domain Eukaryota; kingdom Metazoa; phylum Arthropoda; class Insecta; order Lepidoptera; family Nymphalidae; genus Napeogenes; species Napeogenes sylphis. Next base: position 14,733,777 of record OY365788.1, on the reverse strand, counting down.
AAATTCGAACATGTTTTGAGTTCAGAAACTAATAAACTTATATTATATCACCATAAACTACTTGTGGAGATATATCAACTGAACCTATAGATACAGGACAGGTGGACTCCTAGAGCCTCGGATTTGAGGCTTACTTGTGTTAATATTTTTTTAACTCTACATTTATTCAAAAACTTGAGCAGTTAATTGAACTTAAAGTAGCAGTTACTCATATTTTGACGACTATAATATGACAATCAAAATAATATCTTAGAAAAAATAATCTCAAAAACGAATAAACTTGTATATGAACATTCAAGCCACAAAATTATGTAGAAAGTTTTGCTTCTTAAAAACATAAAGAATGGCTTTAAGATCGTAATACACCATAATGTTTTACGGATATTAGACAACATGACTTCGTTTAGTGAAAATATAAATTAACTTAAGATAAGACTAGACTTTAATACTTCTAAACCTCTTTGGAGTTGATATCAACTGTCAGCAACTATTAATTTAAACCAGAGAGTGAGATAGCAAGAGATAGTGATAGGAACAAATATCTGACTCCCTGGAAAATACAACTATATGATCATAAAAAATTGGTGACATCAAAAGGATTATATTTTCTTAACAATACACTTTAATTTCCTGGCCGTAAATTATAATGTACTATATTTGGAAAATGTTTATATTAATAAGACTCTTACCATTTTTAGTGGTTGCCTAATGTGTAATATCGACGGAAATCTTCAGTTTTATTCCTTATGAGAGTTTGGACTATGCATATTTATTTTTGTTTTTTATTCTACTACAATGAAGTAGTGTATTTAATGTTTAACACTATATTGTGTTGGTGTAAACTGAATGTATAAAAATAATTATTATATAAAAATATTAGCTTTATGTAATATATAAACTTCAACTCTGCTAATTTTCATATTCCTCCTAGTATTTGTGGTTCAAATTTATATAATGATATAATTTGTCACAAATAGAAGTAATTTATAATATACATTACAGTAGGTATCAAGTATAGTCAACAGTATTGTCGGACTCATAGAACGGAGAACGTTCTTTTCAAGAGCACAATTTTTGGGAGCATTGTTTCAATAAAAAAATAATGCAAATGCATTCTCTACAAACATTAGGATGCTTCATAATTTATTTAATATGTTAATCAGTTTTTACGTGGGTCTGAGTTCGCATTTTTCATTCACGAAAACCAGAAAGCCACCTCCTGCTTACTTCTTTCCCTAAAAGGTGAATTTCTCCTTTTTTTATATTTTTTTCACTTAATATACTTAGACATTCTTATAATTGTGTAATAGATTTATATTACTTTTGTACAGATAATAATATTATAATTATAAAATAAAATAAGTGTTATAATGTTTATGGATGCGTTATTACAACACTGAAACAAAATTTATTTTTATTTTTTCATACTAAAGAATTATAGTAAGTCCGAGTAAAAGTAATAATTATACATATAGTTTATTAATTTCTTTACATAATCTAGTCTCGTTACGTTAAACTAAAACAAGTAACACTAGGCGACACTAATTGTATCTGGATAACACGTATCAATAACTTTCATTACTTAATTATTGTTAACAGGTGCTTGTATTATTGCTAATTTAATTTTAATGTCAAAGCCATGATAAATAATGATGCTGATAACAACATTATCAGTAATTTGGATAATTTCATTAAAGGTTCGAGACCCTACATGAGACAAAGGTACAAAGGTAGTGGGTACGATTCCTACAAAAGTCCATTAGAGTGATTCATAGATGACTGTCAGGTCTCGGTGTACTTGGTGTCGTTTTTATATGTTTGCGAAACCCCTCGCATTTATGAAACACAAATATAATATATTTCTCTACTGCAGGACTACTCCCGCTTAACATAAAAAAAATAATACCAGGATAATATTATTCTCCTAGCAAATGCTAAAAAACAAAAATGTTTTTAAAAAAGTTTTACTAATAGAAAAAGTTGAAACACGTTATTAGTAAAATACAACAAAAAACTTTATTTATTATTTTTATCTTTGTAGCAATTTTGAATAATGGAAATCATAAAGAAATGTAAGCTATCATTAATTGATATGTCTGATGCTTAAAGTAATAAAATGAATTATCACATTGCATTAATAAAATATAATCCATACTCTTTTACCTAAAGCTATCCGAGTAAAACACGAAGTGTATTAAAACATATCTTGCTCAGAGTAAGGCAACTTTTAATACCTTTTCAAAGGCAAGCATTTAACTTAGCGACTTAGTTAACACTTGTGCAGTTTTGTATGTTTATAACTGAAACTATTACAAATAAAACTCAAGGGCCTTTTGACAAGCTTTAAGTTCGGAACAACTCTAACAAGGATAAGTAGACATTCCCATAGAACTATTTCCTCAACCATTATATAACATATAAAAGCTGAAATATATTTTAATTATAATAAGTTTATTGAACATTGTGTGTAAAACCTTAAACCAGTCTTAAACCAGTCTTATACTTTATTTTTAAATGACACCATAAAATACTTGTGAGGCCAGTCCAACTGATTTTATTTAAGAACCTATACGTGACTTTTATATGATTTTAATAAAAATTTTGCTTAGAAAAATACCAACTTCAGGTCTACAAATTCTGTTATACTCGTTGGAACATGTTCTAACCTCAGAGACTAATAAACTTAAATATGAACATTCAAGCCCCAAAATTAGGTAGAAAGTTTTGCTTCTTAGAAACATAAAGAATGGCTTTAAGATCGTAATACACTATACTGTTTTACGGATATTAGACAACATGACTTCGCTCCGTGAGAATATAAGTTAACTTAAGATAAGACTAAATTTTAATGCAGTAAAACCTCTATGGATCTCAACATATCAACTGCCAGTGGACATTATTTTAAACCTTCTATCAACTTCCTCACTCTCTGGACAAAACAATTTGCTGCTCATTAAAGTTAGTGTCATCCAGGGGTTGTCAACAATACATTTTCATTTCGTGTTTATAAATTGTGATATACTACAGTGGCGAGGCGTGAAAATTATTAAAGGGGAAGCCGGAACAAAAAAAAAAAACGCAGTGTTTGCGTGCCGCTTAATTCGAGTGTGATAATTATGTACCGCTTGCCTTGGATGAAGGTATCGGCTTTAGCCCACCTCTAGTATGCACGTAAGCATTGGGTATTTTAACAATGTCTTGCAAGCATAATAAAAGCGGCTTTGAAAAAAGCCTTTGGCAGCTGGGTGAAGATACAAGCTGAAATTAAGTATAAAAATAACGATTAATACTACGAAGCAAACTACTGTCAAACATACAGCGTAAAGCATTAATTAATTACTACTCCCACTACTTATACTAATTGATACTACTTAGTTTATTTATATTCCAAAGCTACTCGCCTATTCTTCTTTAAAAAATGAGCTAAGACACTGTCATAGAAACTCGGTTGATTTTTTAACTTTAATAATAAATGCTTCTCTATAGATATAATCGACAAATCGGATAACCTTTCTTCTTTTTGTGCATTACGTATATATGTGTGAATGCGCTTTAAAGTCGAGAAAGATCTTTCCGCGGATGCTACTGTAATAGGAATAGTTAGGAATATATTGCACAGCAACAAAACTTGTGGAAAAATATCAGATATTGCAGAATTAGATAACTTTTTAAAGAGCTCGTGTACGTCTAAAGTATTTAAAGAAGAAGTCGTATACAATACTTTAAGCTCATTTTTTAAAGCAGTGAAATTAAACATTTGAGGAAACATTACTAGTAAAGTGGAAATTTTCTCATCCGGGAATGATTGGCTGTACGAAGAGTATTTTAATTTATTTAGTAGATCAAGAAAAGTTAACTGGTTTAAAGATTGGTACCTGTGTTTTATTTGTGATGAAACATTCTCTACAATTTCTATAAAAAGGCGCCTATACGTAGTTTTAATATCTAAGACTGAATTTAACTTACGACGACGACCTTGTTGCGGCTGTTCATTAAACTCCCTGACGCTATCAAAAAAGTAGTCAAATTTTAATTTAAAATCATTACATATCCAATTTCCAAAATAACATCGGTCTTTTCGAAAATACCTGACAAAACATTTTGTATAAAGCAAAATTGCATATTTTCTAATTTACTAACAAAACTTTCTGCTAATGTTAAAGACTCACTGTCCCAAGATTGAGGATTATCTAATATTGAAATGAATGTATTAATCAGGTCTGATCTGCAATTTAAAATCACATTAATAATACGTGAATGATATTGCCAGCGAGTATCAGATACGCCGGGTAAACGGCGATCAGCTATTTCTTTTAAGAGGTTAGATCTTTTAGTAGACTTATTAAAAAATCGAACAATGCTATTAATTTGTCCGAAAAACATCTTTAATTCATTAATACTTTCAAGGGAGCGGCTTAGTACTAAATTCAGCACATGTGCATAACATGGCACAAATACTGCCATCGGACACACCTCTCGGATTTTAGCCTGTACTCCACCGTGCTCGCCAGACATAACCGCAGCCCCATCGTAAGACTGACCGACTAACTTTGTCCTACAAGAATACTGATCAAGAATTTCTAATAACTGATTAGATAAGACTTCGGCAGTTCGACTGCCGCTAACATCATAAAAACCAAGAAAACGTTCTTCAATGCTAGTTTCTATCAAATATCGAATAATTACTGTTAGTTGTTCCCTGTGACTAACATCGGGTGTTTCGTCAATCATGACAGATACAAATCGCGTTTTATTTATTTGATTTTTAATTTCATCGCGGATTACGGAGGCAATGCAATGTATTAAATCATTTTGTATATCACTTGAAAGACCAGAAAAAACGGGGTTTTGCATTGAAAAACATTGTTCGAAATGTGAGTCTAATAGTGAATCGTATTTACATAAATATAACAAAGTTTCAATATAATTACCACGATTACCAGACTCGGGTCTTTCATTATGTCCCCTGAATGCAATCTCTTGTTTACCTAACAAAACTACAGTGTCTATAAAACGTTTCATTAACTTACGATTACGATCAACTTTCTTATTATGCGCTTCAAAAGTGTTACTAAAAAATGACTCGATTCTAGTGTGACCAAACTCATGCAAAGATAAACAACTACGAATATGTTTCTCCGTTTGAATATGTTTCTTGGCTGAATTAACTAAATTATTAATATCGATAAAGCCAGTCTTGTTCCAAACATTACAAGTATCAGAGAACAACATACAAGGAAAACAAAACATTCTATTGAGCTTGCAACTTCCAGTCAACCAATTATATTTTTCATATAGAGAATCATGAAAATGTTTAGAAAACCCGTCTTTTCGTTTATAATCAATAATCATATTCGGACGAGCACGGCCAGAGTTTATGACATACTTTTTGTTTTCGAAACTTAACTTTGAAAATAAATTTTCTTCTGTTAGCAAATAATCAGTTAAGCAGCAATGAACACGCAATAAGGCCGCCATTTCTAACAATAATAAATACTATTATTATAAAATAATTGCAAATAAACAATACGTACGGTCTCTCACTTCACTACACTACACATAAACTGCACTACAATAACAATCAACAAACTATAACAATCAACTATCTATAATTTTCACTACACAAACAATAATACTGTATTAAAATAATTAAATATAAAAAATATTCGAACATCCAACTGCCAACGATATATAATGAAATGAAGAAACTTGATGGCAGGTGGCTGCAGCATAAAACAAGACATTCGTGACGTTCATAAATTTAATTAACTTTTTATAAAAACTATTTTCAAACAATGTAAAATTTTAAAACAATTTTAAAAAGGTTCACTTATTAATTGAATAACCTAAAAATAAATATAAACAAAAATCATGAGTTATAAATAAATAAACAAAATAATTTGAATTGTTTTTAAACGTATATCTACCAAATACTATTTAGTAAACAATTTCTAACATTCGATAAAGCCGGAATGTGTCGGCTTAAAATTATTTTAAAAATCGGCCAATGAGCGCAAAGGAAAGTGCTAGAACGAGACAGGACATAATTATGAATGGTATGAGGGACAGAGATATAGAAATAAGCCGCACTAATACGGCATACACGTCTAAGAATTAGAACTATTTCATATTTATGTAGGTATAGTTAGCTATTCAGTATACCGGCTGCGCTGTCTCGCCGAGGAGTGACGTTATGTTACATTGTCATTATGCGGGATATTTCGTATGTTTGTAATTGTGTATGATTGATTTACTATGATACTAATTAATTAGCATTTTGTATGATTGTTATTGTTTACGATTGATTTACTATTATACTGATTGATTTACTATGATACTGATTAATTTGATAGTATTAGGTACAATTCGAAAGGTAAGCCGACGGGAATCGTGTTATTCCCAGGCTTCGCCACTGATATACTATATTCTAATAATTTGGAAAGTCTTAATCTTTATAATACTTTTACTATTACTAGTGGTGGCCTGATGCCCAAATTCGATCGTGAACTTGAGTTTTATTGAGCGACAAGCAACTTTGTGTGAGTAATTGACATCAGACGAATATATATATTAACTTTGAGAGAAACGACGTATACAAAGAAGTAGTGTGTATAATGTTTCGAAAAGTATTGTGTGTGTGTGTGTGTGTGTGTGTGTGTGTGTAATGTTTATATCATTAATTTAATGTATTAAAAGATTATTAAATAATAATATTAGCTTTATTTAACACTCCTCCGTTCGCGTACATTTTGTAAAAAGTTTGTGTTTCACGTTTTAATATAATGATATAATGTGTTACATTTAGAATCGATATACAATATAAAGAATTAAAGAAGGTATCAAATGTAGTCAACATTATTGTCGGAACTTTCTTTTCAGGAGCACAATTTTTCGGGAGCATCCGTTATGCGGAGGTAAATTAAATGCAAATGCATTTGCTACAATCATTATGAACCTGCATATTTTATATAAAATTATAATGAACATATATCGCTTCTAAAATTTATTCAGTTCTTTGGGGTCTGATTTTATACCGTGAATAAAAACTCGAAAGCCCATACTGCTAAATAGTAGATAAAAATAACTTTATTAAATAAATAAACAGTAGTGTAATATTTGGGGTACCATTCAAACATAAATTAACTATACTTTTTAATACTGACGAATTATAATTAATCTAAGTAAAAGCAAACTTTTAACATAGAATTTTCTTATTTATTCGTATAGAATAGTCTCGTTCCATTAAGCTAGAACAAATAAGGTTACACGTTTATATAAATTTAAATAAGCTTAACATGGCTATACATGTTTTAAGATATTTTCAAACATTGATTTCGGTAGTGGCATCTTTTCAATGTTTATCTATACTGCAAAGTTAGAATTTTCGAAAGAAACCTAATAGATGTCACCACCGTCCCGATAAAGACGATCACATATAGAATGCTTAATTCACCGAAACGGACAGCGATACGGTAGCTCAGTTGGTAGAGCGACGGGACGGTTTCCCAGTAGTCGCGGGTTCGAATCCCTGCACGTATCGTTTTTTTACATTCTATATTTATATAAATTTAAATAAGCTTAACATGGCTATACATGTTTTAGGATATTTTCAAACACTACGCCTTTTTTTTATATGTTATATATGTAGTAAACATTTAATAATTTTTGACATAAATGTAAACGCATTTCTTAAATAAGTGTAAGGGACTCTTGAAAGTCATCTTCTTAAAAAATATACTTAGTCAAGCCTTATGGTATCAATTTTAACGCATATTAATAATCATGGATTTTTAAATTTAAATAATTAAATTCCATATTAAAATGATATATTTAGACATATTTCTAGTTACAAAGATACAAAAGCAATTTTACCCAGAATGACTGTATAAAGATTTTAGAGATGATACAGCCAAGGCTTTTTTTTGCAATTTTCAGATGTTTTCAAGAGACAAAGGTTAAAAGACAGAGGTTAAGAGGTTAAGACAGTTAAGATAAGTCTCTTGCAGCTTCTACTCTTTGCATCAAGCTCCTCTTTTTACTTATTTAGTACAAAGCCCGGAAATCGACCGGGTAGTATTTAGATTTCCAATCTGACAAACGTTCTTCTAAAACAGACCAATGATGATATTGCATATTGCATTTGTTGAAACAATGCAAATTATAAACTTCTTCTGTTTGTGAGGCAGTATTCGTTTGTCAAGTTTTAATTTCAAAATTAATTACATTATTTTATATAACATTAAAAGACCTAGATTATAAAAATATCAATTTAAAGAATATTTAACTGAAATAGATTATTTTTAAAAGTTTTTTTTAAACTTCACGGATGGATAATAAAATGAAAAATAATACTTATATTATATGAAAATAATTTGAAAATATAAAACATGCAGATAGAGCACGTCATAGCGTTTTTTTGACATTGGCATAAAGAAAAAGATTCGACGAATTTCTAGTAATGTTACGTGTTTGATTCGTCATTAGGGGAGTAAGTGCGGACAAGTTTATACGAGTAACCTAACACAATGGACGTTGATTGGTCATTATTCCCTAATAATAACCAATCAAACACGTAAGTGCGGACAAGTTGATACGAGTGAACTAGACATTGACAGTTGTAGTCTTCTCCATAGAGGTTTAACTTTGGCTTAGTTCATCACTATGCTGTGCACACGAAATCGTGTTAGAGTTATATGATGTTTACTTTTTTCTGTTGATTTTTACTTAACCATTTTTTTTTCATTGTTCTAATTAAAAAGACAAGTAATTTATATAAATATAGAATGAAAAATAAACCGATACGGGCTGGGATTTGAACCCCCGACTACTGGGCAACCGTCCCGTCGCTCTACCAACTAAGCTACCGTAGCTCTGCCCGTATCGGTTTATTTTTCATTCTATATTTATATAAATTTAAGTAAGCTTAACATGGCTATGCATGCTTATAGATATTTGCAAACATTAAGACAAGTAATCTTAAGACGAAATGTAACATAACAATTTATTTCTATATATATATGTCGCAGATCACGATAATTTAACGATAATTAGTAACTCAATTGATATCATTGTAATAGTGGGGTGTGAACGCCGTGACGTATTGAGTCACGTGATCGGAATCGTTTGGAGGGGCACCGGAGACATTTTAAATATCCGAGAGCATCGAGACGAGAGACTATTCATTAGTGTGAGCCTTACAGTCCGGACCCCCCAAACGGGACCGGTGGTTCACGCAACTTTGGTCATTGTGTATACCAACAAAGTAATTTGTAATTTGTGATTACCTACATTTAATACAAGTAATTGTCATATTGTGTCTGTGTGGTTTAATTGCCTGAGACCTACGCCTCGAATCCTGTACCAGAAGACTTCATCAATACCGAACAAGCCACCAATATACCTCCGATCTCCGACATCAGAAGTGGGATTCACTCGGGCATCAAAACCACCAACTACCCGCGAGATAAGTTTATTGAAGCTACAAATCACGTCAAGCAAGAAATGAAGTGATTTTATTATTTAAAACGCACACTACAAGATAATAACAATGAAGTTCCAGAATCAATACAATCAATCAATAGTTGATAATCAATGGTTGTAAATCAATCAATCAATCAAGTTAAATTTATGTTATCTCAAAACTTCAAAATTGAGATCTACCCACATATCAAGAAAATCGAGTGAAAATACCTATTTAATCGCTTATGCAAGTCGTTTATTAGATTATATGACAAACCGTTTGAAGAATTTTATGAAAGAAGAAATCGCTGCTGATGAACAAGGAAGGAAATGAGAAATTATGGCGGTGACAACTCGGCGCGAATGGCGGTAATGGCGAGGCGCCGATGGCGGTAATGGCGCGGGGCGGATGTCGATGACGGCGTAGCGCGCATGGCGCTGATGGCGCGGATGGTGCTGATGGTGTTGGTGGCGGTCGTGGTGATGGCAGCGGTGCTGGCATGGCACGTGGCGAGCAACGCGTTGATGTCTGCGCAATTTATCCACCATCGGGCACGTTACAGCGTAAAGGTGATTCGTTTAAATTTACTTACGTTTTAAGTGCTAAGTGCTCGCTAGTCAAAGAAAATCAATTCATTTAGACAGACATCAAATGTAAAGTTTAAGTGTTTCAGTGTATCCGATCTTTATTAATGATTTTCTGAGATACGATAATAAAAAAGTCTGTTGTAATTTGAGAATTTTGGACGTCAATGTTGACGATGATAATAATGATAATTGTTTTGTTGCTGGCTGTTCTGATGATAATGATAATTCATACGATGTCTATTTTACTTGACGCCAATGATGGTTGTCTATCTTGACTTGACGCCAATGCGGGTTGTCTATCTTGACTTGACGCCAATGATGGTTGTCTATCTTGACTTGACGCCAATGCGGGTTGTCTATCTTGATTTGACGCCAATGATGGTTGTCTATCTTGACTCCTATGCGGGATGTCTTTCTTGACTCCAATTAGTCGAATCTCATAGTGTACTTTGATTAAGTTTGGTTCTATGCCTGTAACAGCTTCAGTTATTATAACTATCGATTTTAGAATGATTCATGATTATTTATGTGGTCAGAAAGGCCGAGCGAAGTGACATCTACAGTTGTATATTGTTTGGATTTCAGATAAATATGCACACGAGGACGTGTGACTTGTCAGTATGGCCGTGTCGCAGATCACGATAATTTAACGATAATTAGTAACTCAATTGATATCATTGTAATAGTGGGGTGTGAACGCCGTGACGTATTGAGTCACGTGATCGGAATCGTTTGGAGGGGCACCGGAGACATTTTAAATATCCGAGAGCATCGAGACGAGAGACTATTCATTAGTGTGAGCCTTACAGTCCCGACCCCCCAAACGGGACCGGTGGTTCACGCAACTTTGGTCATTGTGTATACCAACAAAGTAATTTGTAATTTGTGATTACCTACATTTAATACAAGTAATTGTCATATTGTGTCTGTGTGGTTTAATTGCCTGAGACCTACGCCTCGAATCCTGTACCAGAAGACTTCATCAATACCGAACAAGCCACCAATATACCTCCGATCTCCGACATATATATATATATATATATATATATATATATATATATATATATATATATATATATATATATATATATACCTTATATGTATATATGCGATAAGATATGTATCTTCTAATATGGTAATATGGTTCTATGCCTGTAACAGCTTCAGTTATTATAACTATCGATTTTAGAATGATTCATGATTATTTATGTGGTCAGAAAGGCCGAGCGAAGTGACATCTACAGTTGTATATTGTTTGGATTTCAGATAAATATGCACACGAGGACGTGTGACTTGTCAGTATGGCCGTGTCGCAGATCACGATAATTTAACGATAATTAGTAACTCAATTGATATCATTGTAATAGTGGGGTGTGAACGCCGTGACGTATTGAGTCACGTGATCGGAATCGTTTGGAGGGGCACCGGAGACATTTTAAATATCCGAGAGCATCGAGACGAGAGACTATTCATTAGTGTGAGCCTTACAGTCCGGACCCCCCAAACGGGACCGGTGGTTCACGCAACTTTGGTCATTGTGTATACCAACAAAGTAATTTGTAATTTGTGATTACCTACATTTAATACAAGTAATTGTCATATTGTGTCTGTGTGGTTTAATTGCCTGAGACCTACGCCTCGAATCCTGTACCAGAAGACTTCATCAATACCGAACAAGCCACCAATATACCTCCGATCTCCGACATATATATATATATATAAATATATATATATATATATATATATATATATATATATATATATATATTATTTTTTTTTATATAATCATTTTCAAGAGCATCAAAGCAGGAAATGTTAACCACGGTTTCATGAAATTTGTGCCTTTAATTCAAGGCTGCTTATGACATTTTATTTCTGAAATACCCATTTCTGTTTACTTTACTTTTCTTTACTAAACTATTTTACTAAAAGATTTATAAATAGAAGCTTCATATTTAATTCATATTTGAAGTTTTTAATATATATATATATATATATATATATATATATATATACCTTATATGTATATATGCGATAAGATATGTATCTTCTAATAAGGCATATGCCTTATATTATTATATATACCTTATAGTTAAGTAGCGATAAAACTATTTTTTACGGATTTAACTCGCGTATAATTAATAACATTTTAAATTTAACACGACGTTTTGAATGCTTTGCAGCAAGCGTTAATTAATTTAATTAAACGTGAGTTAAATCCGTAAAAATATTTTATATCAGTTTATATCCTTTTATTTATTTAAAGATATTAGAATCTCCGAATATGATAATAGAAGAGCGTTGCTATGGTAACAAGTCTCTTTGAAGAGTTACATTTTCGTATATTTCAGTTTTGATGTAATATATTCAACAGGAGGATTGGGTTAGTTATCAAATATTATAGTAGTACGTATGAACGATAATATAATAATATAATAGGAATAGTTTTTAATTATTTTGATTACGTAGAATTTAGTGCTATATTTTTTCTACTGATAAATGTAAATTTAGCAAATATGAAATAATATAGGATATGTTGTATTTAAAAACTTTTATAAACATTGAAATTTTAACATTATTAAATTTTAACTTTATTAATTGAAATTTTAACAATAATAAATATTTTTTTCATTCGATTATAATGAGAGCGGTAGAGTAATGCTGAAAATGTGTTCATTTTAAATCCAAATAGGATTTTTTGTCGTCAACGCCACTAATTCAGCAATTCCCAACCACGAGATAGTAATTAATGCGTCTTCAAGACTTTAAAACTAATTAAAACTTTTATAACGTTTCATTGGAATGTCCTGGATTTTAAGGTGATTTTCTTCCCTAAATTAAAATTAGTTGAAACTTTCCTTAATGCTATTTCATTGAATACTTATGTCTAAAATATTGGTTCTAGTGTACAATTTATCGCAAAAGATTGCGTCGTCTTACCAGAAAATATTAGCTATTTCAGTGCCAACGAGAATTTTCTTTTTTTCACGAGTCTCATAACAACTTAATGGTTTCTATTCTTTTTTATTTTGTTAGTATAATAGTCTGATAAAGTTATTAAAAAGATGCTTAGACTAATATTTATTTTTAACGATATTTGCAAGTCACGTTAAATATAATTAACCTTCTGAAATATATTCTAATATTTTACTTCCATATAATTATTTCAATGTGTCTATCTATATCTCTGCGAAATAAATACATCCATCCAGAACTTTTCGTGATTAGAGGCAGAATAACTAAACATGTATGTATGTATGTGTGTGTGTATAGTAAGTAGTAGGTAGAGCATATAGTTAAATAATATTACAAACAATTATAAAAAATATGCTGGTAAATAGGTAGTTTCTATGAAATAAAAGTAATTAATGAGAATCGATAACTATGCAGGCAAATAAATAAAACAAAGCTCATGAACGTCGAACATCGCCAGTACGTTGATAGATGACCGTTGTGTGTAAGAAACGAATATAAATTAAAGCGGAAAGCTTTGTTTAGCTTAAGGGTTTAATAATACAACTTTTTTGTTTGTTAGATATATTATTAATTTAGTTCATTGTTACTAACAAGTAATGTTTAACTTTTTCATTTTACTCAAAAAATTGAAGGATCACAATGCTAGAACCAAAAATAATTTTCTTTCAATATCATGGAATATCTTTAATATAAGCTTTGATTTCGACTCTAGCTTTCGACTAAAGCTTGTTTACTTCTGACTTTAATCAACTTTTTATTGAACTTGAACTTTACAATAATAATGTTTTTTGCACTTTTCTTGATATAAAACAGTTTCAAAACACGAATTTTCTGCTGATGATGATGAATTCTTTTAATACTAAATTTAAACCAAATAAAATATTAAAAAAACTACATTTATGGTTTAGTGCTCGCTTGATCTTTAAAATGGTCATTGCAGACCTTACACTAAGCTCAGGCAAAATGAAATAGTGGTATCATTTTATATTCTGAGTGAACGAGGTTTTGTTATCTTATATCTATAAACCTATTTTGTAGTGTTATGGTTGCTATGTTTTTCATGCTTCTAGTGTAAGCAAAGCTCTTAATGTAAATATGGGTCTTTCATGTTCATATGTAAGTTTATTAGTCTAAACTCAAATCATCTTTGAAATGTTATGAAAGTTAGATACAGACCCAAAATTTTACCACGAATGTCTTCAAATCCATTGAAGCTAAAAGTCTTTTAAAATAAAGATTTAGTAATTTTATGGTTCTCATTATAAAATATTCTACATATTCTATATATATTATTATAATAATTATTGACTATTGAAAGTATTACTACTTTCAATAGTCAATAGTTATTATATATATATATATATATATATATATATATATATATATATATATATATATATATATATATATATATATATATATATATATATGGGTGTTTCTCTACTAACGGGAAAATTGATGTCCCAAGCAATTTGCACATTGTTTTGGATATTTTTTATTTAAGAAAATATCTAAACCTATAGTACATTTCAGTATCTTTGAGGCTACCTACTTGTTGACCATGTAAATGTTCTATATCTTTTTTTCTTTTAATCCCAACCTGTCAAAACACAGTCCCCTGGCGTGTCCCCATCCCAGAATCTTCACTTTAAATCCATTTTTTTAAATAATATTTATGTGCGTGTAACAAATTTAAAGTATATTATAAAACGCATGAGCAAAAATCAAGCATGTCGTCAAAATTGGGGATCAGTTGGCAAAGTACCCACCTGGCACGCGCAAGTTCTGGGCGCTCTCGAAAGCCAGTCTGGGAAACTTCTGTCGCCCATCCCTGCCGCCATTGCACACTGGGAACGACTCTTTGGCCCACACGACAAAAGAGAATGCCGATCTCTTGGGCACTCTTTTTGCCTCAAACTCGACTTTGGACGACCAGGGGAGGGCACCGCCTATCATCCCGCGGTGTTCGAGCTTTATGCCGGAAATAGTTTTTCGGCAAAAACTCATCCGAAAAACCCTCCTTTCCTTGGATGTTCATAAGTCGAGTGGGCCTGATGGTATCTCTCCAGTTGTGCTACGAACATGTGCCCCTGAGTTGACACCAGTGCTAACGCGTCTA
This sequence comes from Napeogenes sylphis, assembly GCA_959347405.1. Classification (NCBI taxonomy): domain Eukaryota; kingdom Metazoa; phylum Arthropoda; class Insecta; order Lepidoptera; family Nymphalidae; genus Napeogenes; species Napeogenes sylphis. The sequence goes on along the minus strand of OY365788.1, from coordinate 14,718,635 downwards.
TTTCGGTACTCTTACTTGAAAGGCGTAGTCCCGGTCTCATGGAAGCGTGCCCTTGTCCATCCGATCCCTAAAAAAGGCGATAGCTCGGACCCAGCTAACTACAGACCTATCGCCATTACCTCTCTTCTCTCCAAAGTAATGGAGAGCATCATCAATAAACAGCTCCTAACCTACCTCGAGGATAACCAGTTGGTCAATGACCGGCAATATGGCTTTCGCCATGGTCGATCGGCTGGTGATCTTCTGTTGTATCTTACACACCGTTGGGGAGCTGTTATTGAAAGCAAGGGAGAGGGTCTGGCAGTTAGTTTGGATATGCCGAAAGCCTTTGATCGTGTATGGCACAGGGGGCTTCTTTCGAAGCTGCCTTCCTATAGGCTTCCCAAGAGTTTATGCAAAAGGATCACCAGCTTCCTCACTGGGCGGAGCATACAGGTCGTTATCGACGGTTTTTGCTCGGACCCTAAGCCCGTGAAAACAAAGACAGACAGACAGTTTTATATAACAATAATAATTTAGAACGTATTTTATGCAACAATAAAGATAAAGTCCCTATTCTGGAACAAGCTGGAGTTTACAAATTAAAGTGTTTTACGTGTGAATCAATCTACATAGGTCAAACAGGAAGAAACTTTAAAACAAGACTGAAAGAACATATACGAAATTGGAAAAATAATAATAATAAATCCACATTCGCAATACATTTACATCAGACCAAACATACTTTTGACCCCGAAAAAGACATGACTGTATTACATGTGTGTGACAAAGGACGAAAACTGAACGCCTTAGAAGCTATAGAAATAAACAAACATAAACACCTACACCCGGAATTATTACTTAATGAGCAGGAGCAATTAAGTACATCGCCATTGCTACAGTACATCTCAACAAAAATTAAATAATTTAATTAGCAATATTTATAACCCAGAATTTGTGATTATCTATATACAATTAACTATTAATTATTCTCTATTGACATTATTGTAATTTTTTTAAACTTTGACATTATTTTCAATACTAATTATTATGAATTTGTTATTATAAATTTTAAAATAATATTAAAAATCGATTGTAACTTAATAGCTTGCATTGTAAATTTAGTGGGTAGTAAGTTAAAATTATTTTATGTAAATTACCCATCAATGAACACAATCTATTTTGGTATGCCTGACGATGATGTTCGAAACCGGTCGCATAGCATAAATATAAAATCATTAAATAGTGGAACTTAGTACAAGCATATATATTTCATTTAAAACATTTAGTTATGAAGTTCCATCAAGAAATATCAACACAAAGTGTAAATTACTTAAAGTATAGTAATAAGATTTGGTTTTATTTTTAACCCACGAACTAAAAAGAGGGGTGTTATAAGTTTGACCTGTCGATCTGTGTGTCTGTGTATCTGTGTGTCTATCTGTGGCAACCGAGCAGCCAAACGCGTGGACGGATTTGAATGTGGTTTCTTTAATCGAAAGCTTGGTTCGTCGAGATGGTTCTTAACTATTTTGGCCGAAATAGAAGCAGACATCTCCAAGATATGGAGCTTAAACAAGTGAAATTAGTGTATTCGTAGGTTTATTTAGTACAACATAGAAAAAAGTAAAAAAAATATTTAAAAACCTGATACATGAACGTCTAAAAAGGATAAATATAATATTATTATGTACTTATTGAAGTCGTTGCGTCGGGGAGCTGCTAAATAAAGGAAGAATTCAAAATGCAAGTAAGTTATCAAGACAAATAACGAAATAGCAACCTCAAATCGTATAGTCTAAACTATAAGTCCTCATTCATTAGCTCCGAATATTTCGTAAAACAGACACTATCGTCAACGTACGTGCAACGGTGCCCTAATGCAACGACTTCAAGAAGTAGGTACATAATAATATTATTTTTAACCATTTTAGACGTTTTTGAATGGGGGTTTTTTTATTAATTAGCACTAATTGGCTACTAATAGTCAATGTTATGATTAATTTTTATATGTATGTTTTTTTTTAAAGGCGCAAACGGTCTTTTAGTAAGTGTCTGCCGTCGTTTTAAATGAACATTTGGTAATTTAAAAAATCATTCGGTCACGTGATTTTATTAATTACTATATGAACTAAGAAATATGTCGAATATCACATCATATTTTTTTTAATTGTTAATATTATAACAGTCAGTAAGTTTAGATTTGGCCTAATATATGTTTATTAATATTGATTGTTATTTTTTTATGAAGCCTCATTTTCTATGCCGTTTACAACGGTTAACTGTTTAATGCTAATTGCAGTAATTTTTCTTTGTTATGGGCTGATAATGATTAAAGTTCCTACTGGTTGAATAATATGTAATAATACGTTCAGTGGCGTTCTATGACGTAATTAGTTTGTACTATATAATATAATAACCGTATCAGCCTCTTAACAAGCAGTATTTATTTAAGCAGTATTTAACAAACAATTTACCTGCCTCGTGGCATGTAACATGTTTACACCTCAGAACACTTAGTTATTATTCTGAGGTTTACACATTTAATCTAAAACGGCACTCTATTTTTCCACCGTACATTTCATAGTCATTGTCTGTTTCATTTTTATTATTGTAAATTTTCGGTTTGTATTTCAATGTTTGTATTAAAACAATTCTTAACGGTACGAATTTCGTAACCATGTGGTAAAGTTTTATTTAGTGTTAAGTTTAAATGATAGAACCACAACTAAACCTAATATACGACTCGTTTTTTATATGTAGTACCTTTTTCTTTAAGTGTGTGTGTCATTTTTAATGGAGGGCCGTATAAAACTTAAAGTTACAAGTTACAAAGTTACAAGTGTCAAGTCTATGTACATATAACTCATAATATATAACTCATAAGGTTACACTTAGATTATTCATTATTCAGTATTATACATTATTAATTCAGCCGTTTAATTATAGCTTTATGCATGCTAATATGCTTGTTAAGTTGTTTCTAATATGACGTAATATAGTGGAAGACACGAAGGAGATTGTTTAAATAAATATGATCCATATAAACCGATTCGGGCAGGGATTCAAATCCGCGACCTCTGGGAAACCGTCCCGTCGCTGTACCAATTGAGTAACCGTATCGCTTTCCGTCTCGGTTAATTAAGCATTCTATATGTGAGCGTCTTTATCGAGACGGTTCAAAAAATCACGAAATGCTAGTATTTGTCTAGTTAATAGGAAAGTAAGAAAATAAAGTTAATTGTTTGCATTAAGAAATTACAGTCTTCTTTTGATATTACTTAATTGTTCATAATAATTCCTTAGAAACGAATTGGTTAAATTCACATACTAAACTATATTCAATTTCAATTCATAGCAATTCTCTTAGGGAGTTAAATAGATGCTTCATTATTATATCAAAATCATATATTGTTACCGAAATTAAATAATAACACTATTTCTTTTTATAAAAGAAGATTGAAATAAATTTAACATAATTAGTAATTAATGAGTACAAACTAGTTCAAACAGGATATCACGAGATGTAGTTGTAGTTGAAAATAATCATTTTAAACCAGTAAAAGATGCAATTTTATTGTGTTTTTTTTACCTGCTCGGATCCTACCAACCTTATAATATTACGATCGGGTTAACCTGAAAATGAAATAACCTTTGATTATTTTAACGTCTAAGCTCAACGTCCTCTTGTAAGTAGGTTATAAACAAAATTGCAAGATTGATTTATGGTTACATAGGTCATCTACCTCTTACAAAAAACACACATCTAAAAATAGACCAATATACACCAACCAGAACGTCAAAGGAATATTAAATAAGCAGCAACATGATACTAGGATGACGTGAATTTTCACGGATCGGATCAAATTTTGATGCCGGATACAAGCCTGCCGGTGTAAACCGGGTCGCTTTGAAGATATATTATATTCATTGCATATGCCATTCAGCCGTTCTCGTTTTTCTTTCTTTTTGGTTATTCGCATATGTCATAGAAAATGAAGGTAGATTGATTTTGACATGTTATTGATATTTGAATTTGTATGTTATGTATATACTTGTATGTATGTCTTATTAATTTGCTTCATACTATAACTTATATTGATACAATTATAATTGTATAATATACATTAATTTTCGCACAATGTCTTTCTATGTTTTCTTGTACAGGGCTTATTGGATGCTATTTATTTCTCACCAGCTGTTGCTTACAGACACAATGTTCCGAAATATTGTCCAAAAGACTATTTACACAAAATATATGAATATATACGAGTAATAAAATAATAAAATATATGAGTATATACTTTTGATACGGATTTTTCATTTTAGCTATGATAAGTTTTGTTTGAAAATTATGATACTCTTTTGTTGAATAATTCATTAAGAGACTTTAAAAATGTTTTTCAAACGACGAAAATTCTTTAAATGTTAGCTTTTTAATGTTTGATATTAAGTAATTTTATTTGTTAAAAATAAGAGTAAGGTGTTACTAATATTTTTAAAAGACTGAAATACCAATGTTTATTCAAACTCTTACATTCATATATTTTATTATACAAAAATAAAGGAAAGAAATATATATTTTCGAATAACAACACACTTTAATTCACTTGTTCATAATACTTTTTAATACAAACCTACATCAGCTTCACTGTAGAAAACCCCCCTTAATATGTAACCTTGTTTATATACCCCCCTGTTCTCATTAATAATTATTAGTCAACAATTCATCATCATCTTCCTACCCTGTTCCTATTATTTGGGGTCGGCGCAGTATGTATTTTTCTTCCATTCATCTCTATCAGCCGTCAACTCCTCAAGCACGCCTTTCAAACACATATCATTCATCACACAATCCATCCATCTCTTTTTGGGCCGTCCTCTACCTTTGTATCCTTCCACACGTAGATCTAATACTCTTTTCACAACCTGTCCTTCGTCCATCCGCATTACATGTCCATACCATGCTAATCGTCTTCCTCTCATCTTATCGGTCACTGGTGCTACTTTCATGCTTCCTTTTATATACTCATTTCGTATCTTGTCCATTCTCTTAACTCCACACATCCATCGCAACATCCGCATTTCATTTGCATGCAATCTCCTTTCATCCTTTTTCTTAACAGGCCAGCATTCCGATCTATACATGACGACAGGTCTGATAATTGTTTTATATATTTTCCCCTTCAATTTGATGGGCATTCGGGGATCACAAGTTACACCTGTGACCTGTCGCCATTTCATCCATCCTGAGCTGATCCTGTGTTCCACAGCGCGGTCTATATCTCCATCCCCCTGCAAGAGTGAACCGAGGTACTTAAAATCCGAGCAAGTAGGCAGTGCTACGCCATCTAGCATGATAGCAACAGGACCGGATAATCCGCCAAAGTCACAGAACAAATACTCTGTTTTTGTTCTGCTGATCCTTAGGCCAAAATTCTCCAATTTCTGTTGCCATAACGCTAGTCTACTCTGTACCTCCAGTCCATCTTCACCAACGAGAACGATGTCGTCGGCGAATAGCATGCACCAGGGTGCCTCTTCCTGGATGTCTGACGTCAAGGCGTCCATAATCAACAGGAAAAGGTAGAGCTTAGAGCTGACCCTTGATGCAAGCCTACAGCCACACCGAATTCATCGGTATTGCCAGCGGACGACCGAACGTGTGTACATGATGAAATGTACATAGCACGAATCAGCTCCCCATACTTACCTGGCACTCTTTTCTCTTTCAAGGTCCACCACAAAACCTCTCGGGGTACACGGTCGTATGCCTTTTCTAGGTCTATGAACACCATATGCAAGTTTTTGTGAACCCGTCTGTATTTTTCGCATAATTGGCGAAGAGCGAAAATGGCATCCGTAGTCCCTCGGCCCGGCATGAACCCGAATTGGTTTTGGGTAATTTCACTCTCTTCTCTTATTCTTTTCTCAAGTATTTTTTCCCACACTTTCATCGTATGTGACATAAGCTTTATGCCTCGGTAGTTATTGCAATCCTGAACATCACCCTTGTTTTTAAAGATGGGCACTAGCGTACTACTGCACCATTCATCCGGTATCGTGTTCTCGTGCAGCAACTTACCAAAGAATAAAGTCAGCCACCTCCTTCCATCCGCATCACACAATTTCCACACTTCGACTGGTATTTCATCTGGTCCCACCGCTCTTCCATTCTTCATACTCTTTACGGCCATTTTCACTTCTTCCTCACAAATTTCCCTCACCAGACCTATGTTTAACGGCGGATCTTCTAATACTCTGTCCCAATCATTTTCTTCATTCATCAGCCTTTCGAAGTATCAATTCCAGCGATCTTTTATCTCCTCCCCATTCATCAATACCCTTCCACTATCGTCTTTTATGCACTTAATATGTGAAATGTCTCTCGCATTCTTCTGCCGTGCTTTAGCTAATTTAAAGAGTCGTTTTTGGCCTTCAGGGCACTCTAGCGACTTGTAAATGTCGTCTTGGTTCGCAGCCTTTGAGGTCGCAACAACTCTTCTAGCTATTTTCTTGCATTCTTTATACTTCTTTTTCTTATCTTTTAATCTTTCGTCTCCTACTTCCACACTCTGCCACTCTTTAAATGCTTTCTTCTTCTCTTTCAATGCTTCTTGGACGTCTTCATTCCACCACCATGTATCCTTATCTATGGTTCCTTTACCCTTAGACTGTCCTAGAACTTCCTTCGCTACACTTCGGATACACTTTGCCATTTCATTCCAACACTCATTCACACTTTTTTCTTTCATATCCTTCATTTCCACCATATTGTCAACTACTTGCTTCCTAAACTCACATGCATACTGATCCTTTCCTAGCAAATGCCACTTTATTTTGGGTGGGGGCGGTTCTGGTGTTTACTGGCAAGGACTCGGACTAGTATGTCCATTAGCAATAACCGGTGTTGTGAAACTAGTGTTTCACCTGGCAATGTTTTACAGTCCTTGACGCAGTTGATTCTATTCCTTTTTACTAGAAAATAATCAATCTGCGTCTTGTTCAGGCCACTTTTGTATGTAACGAGGTGTTCTTCTCGTTTCTGGAACCATGTATTTGTTATTGCCAGGTCAAATGCAGTAGCCGCTTGTAGGAGGGCCTCTCCTTCATTGTTCCGTGTTCCATACCCCCAGCCTCCGTGACCTCTTTCATACCCTCCATTCATTCTTCCTACATGGCCATTAAAGTCACCACCAATATATACCTCTTCGCTGTTTGGTATACTTATTAGTCAACAATTATCGGAAATTAAACAATTCCAAGTATCAATATATAAATTATTAAGACAATGATAGAGATAGGTAAATAGTAGACAATTTCAAATAAAAGTACGCAGCTGCTGTTTACAGTGCTTTCGGGTATTCGTAAAATACATATGTTTATACTCTATGAATGTTAATTAAAATATATTATGATATCGACATTATATATTATTATATAATTAACTAAAATATAACCCATAATAATAGAGCTGTTTAGTTTAATTACTAAATGTATGAAGAATATTACAAGCGTACGCTACCTTGATAGTAATTATAATGAGATAATAGTAGATTATGATACTGTTGCATAATAAGGGTTCTTATAACACTAGTGTGTTTTAAAAAAACGACCCGCAGGCGAGTTTATTTATTAACACTACTGTATCTACTCTCATACTATAATACGTAAAACAATATTGAATGTAAAACAATATTTTTTAAATGACGAATAAATACATGAACCATATTTTTTAAATGTCAAATGTTGGAGCCAAGGAGCAAACATCGCTTGCGCATGCGTGTTGCGTCGCCGCGAACTCGTTCATTGAAACCTTTTTTTTTTTAAGGTAGAGGTTCAACCTCCTTGGCCCAGCTGGAGGTTGTATAGGTGTATCGTTTTGATTAAAAAGTTATATTGTGATACAGGTGTCCGTACAAGACCTGTATCGCAAAACTTGACCTGTAAAAGTTTTTAATTTTTTATTTTTGTACGTAATGTTTGTCATAAGAATTTTGTTTTCAGTTTTATAATCTTTGTATTATAGTATCAGAGTAGATAAATAATATTATGTTCATTTTAAGCCATTACTTTTGTTTAATATAACATAGTAAGATTCTTTTCCGTTACTCTATTATGAAATATTTTAAGTAATTTTAGGAACTTATAATACATATTATTATTTTATATTACATCTATAGTGTTATCTTCTATACGGTTATTCTCTAAGCAGAAATACTCTTCATCTTGTTATGGGTATAATCAAATATCACACCACAGCCTTTGTTTCTGCCTCAAGCACTCTGCCGGGACAATTTATAGAAGCTTTAAACATGTTTGCCAAACTTGTGCTTCAGTTTAAACTTTCATGGATTATGATAAAATCATAAGTCTTCAAAATAACATTCTAATTCGAATATTAATAATTACAAAAATGTATACACTATTATATCCAAATAATATAAGATTATTTCTATTTTATTTTATAGATTAGACGATAATATAGATTCAGTAAACATTTTCACAATGTTAAACAAAAGGATTTTTTTTATATATAGAGAAAATTAATATTTAGTCACTAATACAAAGATTACATAAAATTCTTATCGTACCATTAATGTTAGGCGTAGTAATCTCATCTCATCAAGAGGATTTTTACCTAACGATCTTTTGGTCTTTGAATCCAAAAATCAGAAGATTACCATGATGAACTAAATGCGGATGTATATAAAGAGCGGTTATAGAGAAATACTCGTGTCACTAAAAGAGCCCTTCGTGGCAATGCGATTGGTAATACACTCTCGTCAAATGATAAAATTCCAATGCAAGTCAACAAAAACACAAGATCGTAAGCTGGCTTCGAGACAATGGGACAGATCTAAATGAATCTTTACTAAAAGTCGAACACGTAGTAATAACAAAATCAAAAAAACGGAATAAATGCTACATAACAATTGGCAGTCGCCAATAAATAGTATAATTTCCCCTTTCACTGCTAACAAAATGTTGGAACTACTAAAAAATGCATGTGACAATGTGACGCCTGAAAAATGGTCAAGTCAACGAACGAAATGGTCAAACGAACAAAAAATAAGATATTATCGGATTAGGGCCGCGATGTTAAGTTGACAATTTGTCTATTCAAAACTCAATTATTAATGTTGCCGTAGATTAAAATTATGCTCCTAGTTTATATGGAGAAGAATCCAAAGACGACAGCAGTTGATAAAAAACAATGTGACATTTTTCGATAAATTGTTTGACAGATTAGTCATAGTTAGATCTTCAATCTATCAATATATATAAATGCGACAGGTCCTTCACTCACTTACCTATTCACTCAACACGATATCTCAAAAACCGCTATACAAATAAAGATTAAGTTTACTCGATAAACTTTGGGATTTTTGAACACTCCATAGGGGATGAAAATTTATATGGTAGTCAGTCATCTTTGAAGCTAGAATACAGTAACCACAGCTCGTAAATAATAATAATCACATTTAGACCATTTTTAAATTTTAGCTATAATCGACAAACTCAATACATATCGGTGATAATTAATAGGTCACGTCACTAGTTCTACAAAAGAAAGTGTCCATAAAGCATTGCATTTGTTTACTGTAGTTTTAAATGTAACAATTATGGAACTTCAAAAGCGTGTATATGTCAAAAGTAATATAAAGGATTGGAAAGACTTTATGTCGTCGAACAGTACAGTCATTTGGATTACTGGATCCATAAAGGTTAAGTTAAAATAAAATACATTACAGACGTATAAATAAAAGGTTCAATACTTCTTCATTTCACGAGCACAATGCAATCCAATACTCTTTATACGTCTAGAAGACGCTTATTATTTATTATAATTTACCGCAGTTTTAAAATCGATTTTGCGAATTTGTGCAGATACTTACAACTTTATTCTATATATTATTTATTTATAAAGAAACAGTCCTGATTGTTTATCAGCATTTTTAATCGAGATGTTTCGAGTTATAAAGATAGATGAGTGTAGTCAAAAAAAAATATTTGGACAAAAAATATATTTTTCAATTTATTAATTGTTTGAGGCTCATTAATTTTTCTTGCAAATTAATAAGATAATCAAATTGGATAAATTTTTTTTCATTACATAAACTTAATATAATAAGATGTTAAAGAGCGTAAGGGAGGTATTGACAATATTTTTTTCAAAATAAATGTTTATTTTTGTTTATATAATCATTTATTAATACTAACTACTATATGAGTACTACTATATGAGTATCGTGTAACAAAATAATAGCAGTAGGTATGATATGATTTGCTTCACGTGAGGCGAATCTTAATGTTCATTTAAAATTCATAGCCTCAGTAACACGAATGGTGTAATTTATGAAAACCACAGAGACAGTTAAGACCATTGCTGATTATAATAAATTATTGCAAATTACCCATCTAATAAATCTAATAATTCGGCAGTATTAAATAACTATCATTATTTTAAATAATTCTATGCTTATTATATTACATGACTTTATAAGTTACTTTTATACAATAAGTAATAATCCTATAAGTAATTTATTTCGACATCTATTTAAAAAAAGAATGTCAATTTTTTTTTTGGTGGATCTCGAGTATAAAAGTAAATAGTCATTTATAAAAGAAAAGAGATTAATAACATCAACTCGTAGATTATGTAATTTTTAATCTAAACATTATTAGACAATAAAAGTAATTGAAGATCTGTCTAAAGAAAATATATTTATTTAGAATTTTCACGTAAAAAACGAACATCCTATATTCATTAAATGGACTAAGAAGTCTGGTGACATTTTACAGAGTCAGAAAATATGTTTCTACGTAATTTAAATCAGTCTACATTTTTTTCAATATCAATATACTTTTTTATCTAAATGAAGTATATTTTTCCTGACATCGTGACAGCTATTTCAATTTAGCTGTCATAATGTTAGTTAGGAAAAATATACTTCATTTCAATTATATTTTTATAATTATAAAAGCAATATTGCTTTCAAAAAGTATGACACTTATTACTACAACAATTTAAATGAAATAAATTTTCTATGTATATTTTCATCCGACATTATTTTCATCCTTAAAATAAGAATAGGTAAATTTAATTAAAAAAAAACCGATGCCGTATCTGAGTTAGTGGAACAAATTGTATCTTATCTAAACCAAAACTCACAAAGAAGTGTCCAAACATCTCCTGAGACCTAGATACGGTCTCTTTTCCTTTGTCAAAAGATGGAACGTAGATAAGACAACCTATTTGTAGTTTATATTGTAAAGTATTTAAGAACTTATTTTTTAACATAATAATGTAAAAATTTAAAGAGAGATTCTTTAAATTTCTTTCTTCGTAACAGAAACTTACTTAACATTTAGCTATTGATTTTCAAGAAGGAAAACTGTTTGAAGTTTTGGACATACCTACTTTTAAGAGTTACAAATATTTTATGAGCCTTTAGTGAGGATCAATGTATATAACTTAAAACGGTACTTTTAAAATACATTTCTTTGGACAGAAGGAATATTTAGATAAGGAATATTTACATAAGGAATATTTATATACAAAAAATATAATACAAAAAAGGAAAACCCACCTGGTAACTATTTGATTATTGTACTTTTTAGATTCACTATGACTATTTTTTGTGCTTGTAATTAGGGTTAATGTTAATTTTGCAAATAAGTAGAGAAAAGGATTATAATAAGAAAAGGGAAAATGGTTTAAATTTGACGTTTTAATTTTTTTTAAACTGTGTACCGACTGTTTAATAAGCACAAGGATTTTAAGGATAAAGAACAAATATGTCGTACATTGTTATTTATATAGTTGTTGAGACCTCGCTCCTTCGGAATACAAAATGAAGGAACACAAAGTAAACACTGTTTCAAGTTGACCCGAAACGACTTTCAACATTCTCCAGTACTTTAAGTACTAACTTGTTTACATCCGGAATGCAACAACTTTATAGTTTCCTAGCTGGTATTAATGGTCTTACTCGATTTAGTATTTGATAGTCTATCATAGTTAATAAAGTTTGAAGTAAAAGTTTTTATTACAATGAGACTAACCTACCTACTTATGAAACAGGATTAGTTTGTAAGTTTATGAAAGAGAACAGGCATATTCCATGGGTAGTATTTTGTACTTGGCCAGATATGTAAAATTAATATTTATGGGAAATGTTAAAAAATAATTTTAAGTATAACAAAGCAATAATATTATATTACTAATCCTTAATGATATTTGAAAGGATATTCGTAAAGATATGATAATAATGTTCATCATTACTACAAAACTCAGTATTGGCTTCAATGAAGGATTTTATTTAGTAATAAAACAACATTTTAAATTAACAGCCACACACCCACAGCAATTATTTTAAATAAATTTTCCTAATGTATAATGATATATAATATGATAATGATCTATTTAATAAAAAAAAGTCTCTTTCAACATTTTCATTTCAAGACATTTTCAAATCCAAAAAGCAATGAAAGGAAAGGTTACCTAATTTTCATTCCTAATTCATATTCATCAATTCATAACTCCGTAAAAATAAAAGTATTTTTAAAGGCCTATCTGGCAAATACTAATAATATCGGTTTGTTTTTCATTCTATATTTATTTAAAACTAGTAGCATTTTTTATTTATTACTTTCAATAAATATAAAAGAACATATTTATTAAAAATAATAATTAAAAAATATTAACATCATAATTCTTGGCCATTTTATATTCGTAATCCATGAACTCTGAATAAACCAAAGTTACAGTTTACAAATAGAAATATAGACTTTAGACTCTTAGAAGTTTTTACTTACTTAGGCTTTTGTTATTTTTATAGCGAGTTAAATTTCAAAATGAATTCCAAATTATAGTCATATATGGTTTGTTACTATTTTTACATGAAATAAATGAAATAAATATGCATATGAAAATACACAATATAAACGTTTTAAGCAGAAGAAAACTTTAATCTGCTACAATTTTAATTTCCTAAGACTGTAAAAAAAGATTTTACTTTCCCAATCGTTTTATAGATAAACCTTGAAAATATATCAAACTTTACGAGCGGTCATTATCACAGACTGAACATATCACGCTTGACTGTTGCCTGATTTTCCCTTCGGAACCCGTCATTAAGATCATTATGTATAATCGAGTTAGCTTTTCGTTGAATTAAAAATACATCTTCTCTAAAATATTCTAGCATTCTGACGGAGATTGAAATTAAACTATTTTTACACGCGAGTTAATTGCGTATGATTAATAAAATTATTAATTTACATTTTAAAAACGTCGGGTTACGTTTCGAATGCTTTGCATCAATCGTGTTCACGGTTTAATTTAATTAATTATAGGCAATATAAATCTGTAAGAAGAGATTTATTTCAATATGTTGTACTCGTTAAAATCTTATACAATATTTACAGAGATTGTTAAAAAAAATATTTGAAAGATTTTTCAAACTGTATCAACTTCCTAACCCTTACTCAAACTGGTAAGCGACCCCACTAAAAATACACTTTTTGATAACTTTGAATGGACGGAAGATAAAAATTCTCACCTATCGACAGAGATAAACTTATGTATACGTACATCCATACGTTACTTAGTGAAAACTTACAAATCCTAAAATATTTATTGTGTATCATTGTGGCTATGTAACAAATATTGATTGATTAAATTTTATTCGCAAGATTAGTTAACAATTTTTTTTCGACAAGGAAAAATCTCTATAAAGTTTGTAATGTAACGCTAAAAAAAAAATAAAAAGAAAATATTAAATTGTTGGTATTGCTGCTCGTAGACCCATCGTAGCAAATAGGTAGAATACCGAACAGCGTAATCTATACAATTAGACCCATGCAAATAAATTAGATACCATTAAATATCAAGGGATAGCTACAAAAATACATATACTTACAGAACTGATATGGTAAGTACAACGTTGTTTTGATATCCAAAACAAAACACTCTGTGTGAAAGTTTACCAAGTTCCTTTGGTCCATTCATGCTGTGATATATGTAATGAGAAATAAAAGTATGTAGGTATATCAGTAACTTTATTTAAGAGTGCAAAAATATTATATTTGCTTGAGATGCAAATGTGTATAAGGGGTGTTTTAAAATCTACTCATATGTTACATACAAATCCCTTCTTCATTTAGGTTGCATTTAGTAAATTAAAAATTGTGTATGCCATTTGAAATACCTGTAAAATAAAAATATGTAATTTTACTATATAGCATGGAATACTAAAAAAAGTAATAATATATATCCTTTTGTTTAAAAAAACTTAATTCATAAACTTAATATATTTGTCGAAGTTTCGAATCCCTGTCCGTATTTGTTACTTTCTTGTCGTTTCTCTTCAGCTCGATTACCTTATCTAGTCTACAAAATGTCTGACGATGATACGAATTATTCTGAAGATCCGACATATATTATTATTTCCAAAAACAAGAACAATCGAGAGACTTCCCAAGTGTTTTAACCGTCTTTTGTTCTTAACATGACATGTCATATTTAAATACTTTATAAAGTTAAACAATACTAAAATAAGGAAGTTAAAACATTATCGACTTTACTCATGCAATTTGAAAAACTTATAAAATCACTTACACCAGTAAGAGCTTCCAGACAAATCTCAAGGAACACGGTCCTCAAGGCCGTGGATTTTGAGGTTCGGACAAATAATAACAACAACAATTTGCGACTGCTGGGGTCCCAATGTCTTTCCCATCCACATGTATATATTGCTAGATTTAAGCTCTTTCCCTGCAATGTGTTTCTCATGGATACTTAATATTTTCTGAATTATTTGTTTAATTATAATGATCAATTCATAATGAATAACCATTCAAAAAGGAGGCTACCGAATAAAACATGGATGGAGTGCGGGAAAAAGTCGACAAAAATGGTGAATAATAATTTCCTCGATAAGTGGATGCATATCAATGCTGACTTAAATGCAGTTGGTTTGATTTTGTTATTCATTTACAATATGGACTTTGATATTAAACTCCATAAGATAGATATGTACTTACAGCTTCCATAAGCATATCACT
The DNA here is from genome assembly GCA_959347405.1 of Napeogenes sylphis. NCBI lineage: Eukaryota > Metazoa > Arthropoda > Insecta > Lepidoptera > Nymphalidae > Napeogenes > Napeogenes sylphis. Next base: position 14,703,584 of record OY365788.1, on the reverse strand, counting down.
ATAATAGCAAGGAATGCTACTCATGCATGCTGATGCAAAGAATACAGTTACAAATTCCACCCTCAGTTCTCCTTTCTTCATAGACTTGAAAATAAAAGTGATAGATTATTGATAAAAAAACAACTTTTATTATTTAATTACTTCACTTACCTCAATAATCTGAAACAAAGTAATCGGAATTATGAGAGACGTCGCCTTCAAGGTTAATTCGTAAAATATCATAAAGCTGATTTTGAGGCTGTCGACGAAACTGAAAAGTTGAGGAAATAAGAAAATGACCGTAAGTTTATCTTATAAATTATATTTATACCTAAATATATGATGTACTAAGTTGGCTATATCTTTTATTTGTTCGATTATCTCATCATTGGAGTTATCTTTTTGAAACAGTGTTAATACTCTACTCCTTGCTACTTCCAGTTGTCCGCAACAGTGAAGCGTCAGAATTGATCCCAGAGGTACAAAACCAATATACATAAGCGCTATAAAAAAGTCATTGTACAGAAATATGACATATAATAAAAAAAACATGCCCCAAGTATTTTTTATATCCTCAATGGCTGGAGGGTACGTCATCTCGTATAAATTCACAAATTTAAACTCATCCACAATCGTATAGTAAACCATCATTCCCAAAGATTTAATTAAAAATACACAAGCGGTGACAGTGATTAATATAAGCCAATTTTTTGTCATAACTTGACCTTTCTTCACAAATTTTTGTATTATAAGTTTTTCACACTCTGGAAAGTGACGAGCTTTTTCGTAGTCTACATTTATTTTTTTGATTATTTCTACTAATATATCTTGATAATAGAGCACAATAAATAATTGATAGGCGGCGATAATGAAAAGTAAGCAGACGATTCCATTGGCGTACGCTTGCGTTACGTTTTCGTCTTTCAGGTCGAATGATATCGTGCAATATACTACGAAACTATTAATAAAAATTAAGATACTATTCAAAACACTAGTTTGCCAAAACCATTTGAAATCCCTTTTAATACTAGGATGGGTTTTATTTAAATTCATAGTAAATGACACAATCCTAAATGCACTATCAAAATTCATGGTTTCATCTTTAACATTCAAAGTTTTCGCCATATTTCTGTGAAAATTGGTTTGCGTCTGTTTGAAATAAATATTCACACAAGTCTTTTCTTGAAAATATTAAATAGCAGTCAGTTCCAAATTGCGAGAAAACGCGTTTTTTTTATTTTTAATTAATTCATACATTTTAATAACAAATAGATATATGTATATTGTTTGAGTAAAGGTAAAAATATTTATTAACATATTTTAATGTGTTCAAGAAATAAATAATCTTGTAAATTCGGATTTTCACGATTTAATATAATAAAAGGCACTACACGTGAAGCAAACGGAAGAGTTTCTTTAAAATTCATACTCTCTGTAATCACAACTGACGTAATTTAAGGAAACTACACAAGTAGTTAGGGCTATTGTTAATATTAAAATGTGTTGTAAGTTGTCCATTTAGGATTTTCTTTACAATGTATGTATTTTTCAAAGAAATGTATTTGTGTTCATTAGTAATGCAATAAATAGACCATAAAATTGTATAAATATTAATATAAAATATATTCGACCAAACTAAATATTCATAAAAAATATTACTTACATCAATATAACATTAAAAAAAATACACGTACTAAAGTTTTTATAGAAACTTATCCAATGTTAAGTATCATTTACTTACATAATTCTTATCTCATCTATTACCTTTTTTAATTACTTCACAGAAAACAATGAAATTGCCGTAAATGAAGTGTAAAAACAAGAATTGGGAGTAAAATTCATTCCCCACTCGAACTACCTTAACCACTTGACCTTTCAATTACTAGGACTATATAATAAGACTACATAGAATATATATAATGTTATAAAGATTCAGAGTAAAATATATATCTGTGTGATTGTTAATATTAGAACTCTCTTACTGCAAAGAATCACCAATGACAGTCGTTCTGTTCTTTAAAACACTTTATAGAACTGCTCACAAACACACTAAACTGTTTACTATTTAAACTCTTTACTAACACTGTTACACTTTATTATACTATTTCTTTTACACAACTTAGTGTCTAGGTCCCAAGCTGACTTCTTTTAGCTGGGAGACAATTTATATATTGTTAAGACTTGTTTCAGTAATACACAGTACTTGCACTTCAATGTTTAATATCCAACCATTTGTAATAGAATGGGCGAGAGCAGCCCTTACAACTCGTTTTATAATATTTTAACACTATAATATTTAGGCGAGGGTAATTTACAATTTCATAACCAACTTACAGATGATATTATTTATACCTTATAATAAGTTCTAATAATTAATAAAAGATTAAACATTATGTTAAAATATTCTATGTTTCTAATTCTTAAAACATTTAACAGTAAATACTAAATAATATTCCATAATTAATTATGTAGGTGGCGCTACTGTTGAAACTTATGAACTAAAACATGTAAATTCCAATGTATTTACCATTTAAATCATTATAAATAAATATGACTAACACTCGGCCTTTCCTGATTTGTAATCTTACGACCTCGTAATTGTATCATTAATTTCTTTAATTACCAACCATCATATATTAAATGACTAATTTCTAATTTAATAAACATTCTGGAAACCAGTAGACCAAATGGTCATCTGAATTCAGGATCTTACAATGTTATAGAGAAAAACAAATTATTAAAAATACAATGCATCAAGAAAAAAAACATCCAATTATACTTTTAATGTGCGAAATAACAACATTTATACAACATATAACTTTACTATCGGCCGTTTTGACATCTTATTACGTCCTCGTAATATAATTACAATTTTTATCATAAATACTCGTTAATATAATAATAATATATAATAATAATCGTTTTTATCATAAATACTTGTTCTCTTTGCACCGGACAAACCAGGCTGCTTACGAAAAGCCAGATCAACGGACATGCCGTTATGATCATAATAATAATATATAATAATAATATATAATAATAATATATAATAATAATATATAATAATAATATATAATAATAATCGTTTTTATCATAAATACTTGTTCTCTTTGCACCGGACAAACCAGGCTGCTTACGAAAAGCCAGATCAACGGACATGCCGTTATGATCTGGTGCCCATGGACACACATCATCAACATGGGATATATCTCAATTTTACTATTACCACTGGAACACACACATGTGGTAGCTTATTCTTATTTTTATTTATTTATTATAATTTTTTTTTTTATACCACGGGACATGCCCATTGATGGTATTTCTTATACTTTCACTACTACCACCGGAACATACACATGTGGTAGTTTATTCTTATTTATTTATTTTTTATACCACGGGACATGCCCATTGATCATATTTCTTATACTTTCACTACTACCACCGGAACATACACATGTGGTAGTTTATTCTTATTTATTTATTTTTTATACCACGGGACATGCCCATTGATGGTATTTCTTATACTTTTACTACCACCGGAACATACACATGTGGTAGTTTATTCTTATTTATTTATTTTTTATACCACGGGACATGCCCATTGATGATATTTCTTATACTTTTACTTACCACTTACTTACCACGAGACACACCTACATGGTATTTCATACTTACCTTTACTATTGGACACACCAACATGGCATCAATTTCTTATTTTTACTACGGGACACACAAACATGTTATTACGTTATCATTTTTACACCAACATGGTACCTTACATTTATTTTTACCACGTAACACACCAACTTGGTAAACAACACATTATTCAATAATTTACTTATTAATATCATTGTTATGAACATATATTTAATTTTAACTTTTTGAAACTCATTCTAAGCAAATAAATCTTTAACTAATAAAAGCAAACCAAGCTCATTTTGTTAGGCTATATTAATGATCAGACTACAGAGATATACGACTTTGAAATTCATACTATGCATGGGTTTTGTTGGAAGTAGCAGGTTGTTTTTACTTTGTATTACGTTTGTATGTTATGTTTGTTTAGTTTCTTTATATTTTTTTAAAGAAAAATGAATTTTAAATGATGTGGGATTTCATCGAAACAGTTTTAAATTTTACATCTTAAGAAAATGTTCATTCACCCGAATTTAGAATATTTAAATACTTTAACGGTAGTTAATAAAGAAGCTACATTTAGTTATTAACCATAACACGATTCAAAATTCACGACAATTGTAATATTTATATATATATTTCTCTATATTACTCTGGAATGACCTACCGTTAGAAATTCAAACTTCTAAATCACTGTCAATTTTCAAAAATCGTTTGAAGCAATATTATTTATCTACGCAATATATATTTTTATCATAAGTATGTATATACCATATATTATATAGGTTATCTATTTTATTTTATTTATTTATATATACGGATATATGTATGTATATGTATATGCGTATGTGTATATTTATATATAATCGTTATTATTTAATTACTTATATAATTAAAAAAAACGATAGTTTTTATTTTTATTGTGTCCTTATGTATAAATTCTTATTCTCGTTGTAGAATGCTTGCACTGTCCTATGACCTTGTAAATATTCATTACTCATCAAGGGTTGTCTGTAAGAGATCGCTTTTAAGCGATAAGACCGCCTTTGCACAAAAATTTCTTACTGTATCAACATCCTACTACTGTAATTTCTTGTAATAATTGTATGTGCAATAAGTTTTTAAAATAAAATAAATAAAATAGATATTTCTTTTTATTTAAGAAATTGTAATATATTGTTAGGGGTCGAGGGTACTTCTAGATAATTAGTAGGCATCAAGTGCTATATATAGCATTAAGTCCGCCAATTGTATAAATTTCTTTGTATAATAAAGATTTTATAAATAAATATAAATAAAATTCATATTTTTACATTCTTTATTGACTCTGTCCGTATCAATATTGAAAATATTCTTAACTAAAAAAAAATAAAAATAATCATTAGTGGGAATAGAAAATTTTTGTAGTCCTCTTTTTTATTTTGAAGATGTAACGATACTTTTCATACAATTGGACAACATTATAAAACCAAGCATATTTCTTTAGAAGTTTACTATTTATATTATTATTTCCAATTGTTCTAATTTGCACTAAATCTAATGATTCACTAATTTATTTATAAAGCATTAAAACGTAAATCAATTAAATTTTCAATCATATGTTATAAAAGTGTTATTAATTTTATTCAGAGTTTGAAATCGTAATTTTGTACATTGTATACCTACACCTAGTTTACTATATAATCGAAACAATGAATGACACAATTATTCAAAACGTATTTTATATTTTTGTTTTATTATTATCTACAGTATAAATTATTTAATAGAATTAAACTGCATTCAATTTTACAAACGTTATACTGAAAATAATACGATTCTTGGAAATTTAGGGGGTTGGGGCTTGGGGTTTAGGAGGCCGTGCCATATATAATATTACTTCTTATACCCTAAGATACGACAATATATATTCGTTGCTAATTTTCTTATGTTTCTCTTGTCTAGAGTTCAAGTCACCAGAGTCTTTAAGTCTAAGGTGTTTATGTTTCATATTACTAATAAGAATATTGAGGAGGCATGTTTTATAATAATTCTATTTTTAAATAATAATAAAATTATTTATTTTTTAAAGTTCATCAATTTGAAATACCTAATTTGAACCGTCTCAACTGTCAATTAGGGTATATTTTTTTGGCATGCAGTTATTTCTTGTTTAGTAAAACTTTTACTGTGGATTTATATAATTCCTCGATTTGACAGTTCAAAAACGCGTGTAAGATAATTCATCGTAGTTATTTCTTTTCTTCTTTATCATACTCAGAAATTAAATAATTGAGTGCCACGCATATCGTTTAAAGTTTCTTTTAAAAGGGATTTAGAAGACCCGATTGCTTGCTTTATTTTTTTACAATTTAATACGAAATGTACGCGTTTACTGGTTTAGTTTAAAATCGATCTAAATGTTAAACCAATATCATCATCATTATGAAATAATTTATCGATTCTAACGAATTTATTGCGGAATACCTATTGCGTTTTACTTTTTCAATAATCGATTGAAATTTAAGATCATAAATTCGTACAGATACCTACTACTCAGAACTTAACACTCAGTAAATAATTTAAACGGTCAAATAAAAGATAATAGAAATATGTTTTATTAATAAATACCAGTATGAATATGAAGCAATGCTTCATATTTTATACGCGCGATATATTGTTTTATTGAATTAGTCTGTTTAGTTCGGGATTATATTTAGACAGTACCGGTTCAGATTTTAAACGTTTTTAAACTTTATTTTTACCCACCTAAAAATGCTCTTTTCAAAGCAAATTTGATTTATGAAAGTAACCAATGAAACTTCTCAAAATAGATATTATTGGGTTCCATAAAATTTAATTTCTCCACATGATATGGCATAACCCTATCCTCGTGGATAACCAAGTATCCAACTTGGTTTTAAAAACGAACGTCTATCGCAACCCGATGCTAAACTTACAAATTTAAAATTAAATATAAATATTTTAAGATCTATGGAGTAGTTTTAGCAAAAAAAAAAAAATATAGTTGCAGAAGTAATAAAATAATATCGTGAATTCAAATCTTTACATATTTAATAAATGTAATCATATCTAAATCTACCCCCTATAGCGTCAAAGCATTGGCTTATTATTTCCATACGGTCATCAAGGCCATTTAGATCTGATCCTACCAAATTTATAGAGTTTAATATTTACCGAGTCATATTCATTTAAGTCTATCTACAAGAAATTCTAGAATTTTAATTTCTCTGAAAGGAGACAAGTCTACATTTTAATCTGTATAAATTAAAATTATACTTCATCTATTCATATTGTGTATACTATAAGCAACTACTTACTATCTTAAACAAAAGGATCATTACGATTTGAAAATGGTTTTATGATGTTAAGTGCTTTTACTTAAAAAATATATATATAAAATATCTAACGTTATTCCTTTTCTTTCTGTTTAATATTGGGTTTTATATTTTAATCATTTACGACTGATATATACTCTTTTTTTAAGAAATCGTTCTTTAAATAATTTACATACATTTTGTAAACCGAATATTACCCCTTCATTGAGAGTGTTCACTTCTATGTCATATATAAAGATATTAGAGCCTAAATCGTAATCTAAAATACTAACATTACTTTTATATTGCAAGTCTCGACTACCGCGTCAGTTATATAACTTAATAAAAGCAAAGAAATAAAATCGCGTATCTAACCAACAACTGGGTCTTAAAAGCTTTGAAAGTTGGTATACGTAGTAAAAATAATATTATAAATCACATGGTCACTTAATTATGCAAAACTTTTCTAGGGCTAGTTTCTTATAATAAAGTTTATCTGTCACCTTGTCGTCGTATTCAGGTCCATCGTTGTATAGTGCTGCTTGCTTGCACTGCCATCCCGCGATCAGGAAGAAAGTACTTGGTTGACCGCTTCTTTCAGTTGCTGTAGGTGATGTTGATATGTTGTCGATTTTCATAACACAGCAACGAATTCCCTTCCAGATTAGCAGTCAAGTAGTAGTTTAGAGTTTTCCATCTCCGACGTATGTCTTCACCAAAGACTCCAAGCGATGTAAACATGTATGGAGAGATATTGTATTAATAACACTGTAAAGTTTTGGTAAATATTCAGGCTATTATTGTATTTCGCATATGATTGAACTTTAACAGGATATGGTTAATAGTGAATATGATATATATGATGAATAGAATTTAATAGTAGTGCTATTAACTTCAAGCTACAAAGTTATTAATATTCTATATTGATCATGCTGCCGAATAACCAGCTAGATAATTAGCCTGCTAAGCAGATGGCAAAACGTGGGTATTAAGAAAAAAAAAAACTTACGCACTTGCAATATCATTTTAAATCTACGACTCGTTGTCGCTTGAGGTTACTACAGCAGCACTCGGAGAGGGCCCAAATAGTAACTTTAACGTCGTCTCTTATATTCGTGGTTTTTCAACAGCAGTGGCAGCAGCACTCCATCTTCATCAGCTTTCTTAGACGTAACTTTAACGTCGTCTCTTATTTTCGTGGTTTTTCAACAGCAGTGGCAGCAGCACTCCATCTTCATCAGCATTCTTAGACGTAACTTTAACGTCGTCTCTTATTTTCGTGGCTTTTCAACGGCAGTGGCAGCACTCCATCTTCATCAGCATTCTTGGACAGGATATCTTGCGAACGGTGTATATAGACACGTGGCGCGTAATACTACAGCGGTCGAACACTTCTGACTTGTTAAGACTTGTTTCAGTAATACACAGTACTTGCACTTCAATGTTTAATATCCAACCATTTGTAATAGAATGGGCGAGAGCAGCCCTTACAACTCGTTTTATAATATTTTAACACTATAATATTTAGGCGAGGGTAATTTACAATTTCATAACCAACTTACAGATGATATTATTTATACCTTATAATAAGTTCTAATAATTAATAAAAGATTAAACATTATGTTAAAATATTCTATGTTTCTAATTCTTAAAACATTTAACAGTAAATACTAAATAATATTCCATAATTAATTATGTAGGTGGCGCTACTGTTGAAACTTATGAACTAAAACATGTAAATTCCAATGTATTTACCATTTAAATCATTATAAATAAATATGACTAACAATATACACTACTTTTAATCAAATCAGTATCCAATATTACAATTTCTTATTTAGTCAATTAAACTTCTATACAAACATTACATGTTTTAGTCATACCATCAACTGATATCCTTAATTTTTTATCAAAACCTACCCTCCAATTATAGGAAAGCTAACATTAATAGCATTTTTATATGTAATAAAAAAGGGAAACAATCATCTGGGCCATAGTCAGTAAATGATCACCATCGCCCACAGACTCTTGCAACATAGAATGAATTACGTTTGTCAAAATAATGCGTAATTTAAGAGGTAATGGAAAGTTTTTTAATCACAATGCTTGTTTTATATGAATATAGACACATAAATAAATAAATCGAAAACAAAGATTTAAACTTATTTACAAAAAGTGTAGAGTTGAGCGTCGTGCACAAAGTGACGCCGACTAAAGGTGTTTGAGTTTTAATTACTTGTAAACTCCAAAAGTCACATTACGACTTTCAGCTTGAGACAGATTGCAACTAATGCTTCGGAAGTTACCAAACAATATGGCAACGATGATATTTTATATATTATAATCATTCATTCTTACCCATATGCCAGATTTTTGTGTGTATTTACGAAATACATATAAATATTTTGTACACAAATCTGAACGCGAAAACCTAATTTTGGGCAAAATAAATGTGTTATTTTTTTTTAATAGTCAAGATGTTAAAATATCGAGCTGGGAAAAATCCCCAGTGTTAACTTAAGGGACTTAAAAAATCAACAAGAAAATTATAACCTAGTTATAGAACTAAGTCTTTTATTATATTAAAATTAATTTTATTGTGTTGGAATGTAAATTAATGATAGGTATTTAGTTTAGTGATGTGATTATGTGATATATAATGTAATATGAGATAGATTTTTATGAGTTATTTTTCTTAAATGGAGCAGAGGTTCGTGTTTCTTATGCTAACTATTTTAATAATGCAGAGAAGTGACTTGCAGTAACGTTATTAAAGTTATTTGAAAGTGGTCTCTTAAAAAATACCTCAATTTTTTTTACCGCCTTATTGGTCGAATGGTTAGCGCAGACGCTTAAAGTATTGACGAAACGGGCCTCGGGTTCGATCCCCGACAGGGACAGACTTGTATGTGATGAGTAAAGATGTCTGTATTTCTGGGTTTGGTCGTTTATTAAATATATTCTCAGTATTTATAATGTGTATTTCTATGTATTTGTTTCGTTATCAACCACCCTTAACACAAGCAAATAATTTGCTTACTTAGGGGTTAGATCAATGTGTGTAATTTGTCCTGCATAATAATAATAATATTAACATTAATATTATTTCATCAACTTTATATAATTTTCAGGCCGATACAATAAAATATTATATATTTTTATTATTATAATAATTATTGTATGGTTGTAATATATTATTATTATTGTTAAATATAATAGTAAATATAAAATTATTATAACAAAATAATTTTATTACATAAAAAGAAATTGATGAAATATTTGTTTATTTGTTAAGATATCTTAAATGAAATTGTTATAGTTGTTGTAGTATTTTATCCTGAAACCTCATTAAATATTAACAAATCTCATTGAACTTTCAACGAACAAATAATATAAAAACAGTAATTCGCTTAGAAATATAAAAAAATATTTTCGGTCTATACAAAGTTTCGAAGAAGTAATTATGTCAGTACATAATACAAAAACAAAAATTATAATGATCCTTCTTAAAATCTAACAAATCCAAAGAGTTTAGCTTCGAAGGTATTAATATCAAAAGAAATTTATTTTAAAATACATTGCAGAAAGTTATTTTATGAAAAAAATGTTTTTTACTTTATCTCCATACAAGATAATTAGGTTTAATACTCTTTTATCTAAGTTGAGTCTATGGACAAAAAGATGCTGGGCCTAAATGTAATGAGTCACATAAATGCATCAAAAGTTTGCACACGGCACCACATACAGTATTAGGTCATATGCAATGCATCATACTTTCTTTATAATTGATAGATAAGTTTAGTGAGTCGCACTTAACCTCTGTAGCAGACAACGGCTAAATATACAACCGGTATTGTTATAACTTGTTGTTTGTGTTATGCTTGTGAACGGTTACTGCTTGCGGTGACTGGTTGTGTCGCAGGCCGAAGATATTTTTTATTTTTTTTTACTGTTACAGTGTTTAAGCAATAACAAATAATATATCCGGCTGAGTTTGTTGTGTGGTTCTTCTCAGACCAGGACGCGTTTGGAACCCTCACAGCTTTAACACTAAGATGGAAAGTGCTTTTACATAAGGGCTTATTACGATAAATCTAGTATCGTAATAGGCCCTCCTGACACTTCCATGTTGACGTACACAAGTGATCACTGATTATGATTCTAAGTGAAAAAGATATAAATAAAAATAAAAATAAAATTGTTTCATTTTACGGCTTGAACAACGCACGTCAACGTCGTACAACGAGAGTCGAAATGCACTTTTTACAATAACTCAAAAACCACTAACCCAAGTAAACTGTATAAAAAAACTGTTGCTTATGTGACTGTGACTTATGTTGTTGGATTTTCTTTTATATTTTATGATTATTGTGTATTAAAAGCTCTCGTATTGTTTATTATGGACAGATGTCTCTCATAAGAACAATATAAGTAAGAATCATATAAATAAGAAGGAAATGTATAAACAAGAATCATGACCTTCATAAACTATAATAAATAAATATTATCCGCTCTGGACTGTAGGGTATAAGATAAATAGTCCGTTTTATACCATAAATGAGTATTTTATTCTTCGTCGGAACAAAATTTCGGAAGGCAAAATAAATAACATTTTTGGATATTAGGTAAGTAGCTTTTAACTACAATATTCTGATATTCTAACTTAACGGATCAAGTTATAAGTTGTGCTACACGGTAGTTAAGTAGTTGAAGGAGTTTAACGGGTTCTTCTCTTAACTTTTATTAGAATTTAAATATTGTTAATTTCATTATATTATGAAACTGATAATATTAATATACTATAATCAGTAATGAATTTAATGTTTTTGTGGTAGGGTGTGGTTATTAAACTTTTAATTAGTTTAAAATTATTAAAACCGCGTTAATTCCTAGTTTGTAGCTGCACTGAAAATTTTAAAACTAACTAAAGTAAGTAGCTGTAAAATATGTTATACACTAACTATGCCTGCGACTTTGTACGGATAGATTGCGATTTCAAACATACAGACGAATGATCAAAATGAAATAACGGCAGCGTCTTCTATGCTGCCGGGTAGTCCCACATACCCCCTCAGCCATCACCTTTCTGGCCACTGGAATGATGCGTGACGCATTTTTCCAAGGATAAAAAAAAGCTCATATAAAGGTCTCCCAATAAGAATTTTTGAAAATATTTTACATGTACAGACAGCAATCTGTTACAGTTTTAGTATATGTATAAAGATATATTACTTAAATACTTTAAATACATATATATTTTGATATAGTGAAGATTGTGCATTGATCGTTAAAATCTTAATGTTACTTAGAGTGACTCTCAATTTCTATGTATAAAAGTTATTTACATTAGCCATATATTTCTTTCGTGTCGCTTGTAAACTAAAAGAGAAACAGATAAACAGATAAAAGTTTCAAAAACGTTGGTAATAGATTCTATTAGTTGTCCCTTCACATCCTGGTTATATATATTTTTTAATATTTTTTTTCATGTACAGAGACTAGTCCTCTACAAATCTGCATGGTACATATTATGTAATTGACATAAATCGAGATAACTTTTTTATTTCTTTACCGATTTCAATAAAATAAACACTCAATCTTATGTGAAGAGTGTGATAATATATTTATTAGCGTGCACAAGCATACAGATAAACAGACAAAATGAAAAACCTTTGTTTTGGGTTCTCTTGCTCACAGAAAGACATCATGTTTTTTTAATATTTTTCATGTACATAAATCGATCAGTAACAATGTTATTATATGTATAGATTTTATATCTCATTTCATATTATCATGAAAAAGAACAATCTTGAATTAAATATGATTTTGTTTAGTTTTTTACGTTTAACATTAGTAATCCAGATGTTGTTATTTAATATACTACTAAATATACATTTTTTATAGAGACAAGGTATATTTTTAATTAAATGTAATGGCATCTCGATTACATTTATTTTCAAAATCCAGGGGTCAGAAGTGAGGATCAGTCAACAGTCAAGTGTCATCTGAACAGTCTGTGTTTACGACGGCTCGTAAACGTTGATATATTTTTACTTTACTTTGTCTGTTTGTTTATCCATAGAAAGGCCGGGAATGTGTTATATCTATTTTATAGTTCTAGGAAATTAAAATTGTAACAGATTGGGTTTTTGGTATTTTATAACAATTTCTTACTACAATTTTCTTCTAATCATTTAATAAAATAGTAACACAACAAGTCTGTAATTTGATTTTATACTTTATTATATTTATTAAGATTGTTCTAAATAAATAGCCAAAGTAAGCAAAAATGAAAACATTGATACGGGCAGGGATTCGAACCCACGACCTCTGGGAAACCGTATCGTCGCTCTTCTAATTGAGCAACCGTCTCTTTAAATTAGGCATTCTATATATATGTTCGTCTTAATCAGGATGGTGGTAACATCTAGTAGACTTCTTTCGAAAGTCCTAACCAATGTTTATATAATATATAGATAAACACTGAAAAGCAAATCTATAAATATGTATAACCTTGTAAAAATGATCATTATTTTATGTATCTTATTTCACCTTTTTAAAATCCCCTTGCTATTGTTACAATTCATTTAATTATATTAAATTTCTTTTTTATTACTTTCAACCTTAATAAGATGTTTTGCCTTTATCTATCTACTGTTTCAGTGTTGAGAAGAATTTCGAAATTTACTACTTAATTTTTTTTACTACTTTATGTATTTTTATTATAAAATTATAAAAAAATATATAAAATTAACCATAAATTTAACGGTGTCATCATAATAATGTAAGTTTAGTCAACCTGCTTAAAATTATTTCATTTAGTATGGTAGGTTAAAACAATTCTTTCAAAAAAGGTGTTTGCTAAATGCTTTCTATTCTTTAAAATTTATAAATTGTTTTCTACGAAGAGGGAAAATAATGAAAATCGATAACAATGCAGACAAAAAATAAGATAAGAATCTCACTGACATCTAACATCGCCGACAAGTTGATAGATGACCCCTTGTCTGTTTTCAGCTACAAGCATTAATTTGAAGAAACACAGTATTTTGTATACAAATATATAAAGGTATAACGATGTAACAGTATTTATAGTTAATATATATTATCAAATTATTAAATTATTTATATCAGCTGTAGCCACCTTATTGTGTAATTTTTTTCAAGACGCCAATTTACAAGGAATAACAAAGATAGTTCGTGAAAACCTTAGAAAACACTAAGATATTTCTTATTACAATCAATATAAATTTATAATCTTCAGATTTAAAATCCGTGCTACGCATACTATTCAGTTTTATTAAAATAACTCCTTCTAAAGCTCCAACACAATTAGTATTTTCCACTAGTGCAGTGACTAGATAAAAGTGTAAATCCTCACCAACGTCTATCATCGCCGACACTTTGATAGATGACCGCAGAACCGTTAGTCAGCTTTGAAAATAAAATTGCACGAAGTATGTTTGAATTAAACAGTCGAATGATCAACGCTGATCATTATTTCATTTATTTTTAAATATACTATATAAATACTACTATAATATAAATACTATGTACTACTTACCATCAGGTGGAATGTAGTCAAGCATTGCCCTAGATTATATAAAAAAAATTGCTTATAACTATACCTACGTTTAAAAGGTTATAGGATAAAACAGCATGATACACATACACACACCATGTGTATTTATGAATTGTGTATTCATAAAGGCGAACAATTTAGTAGGGACTAGTAGCACTGTGACGTAGTCGGTGAATTAAGGTCAACTTCAAAGAGACTGAACTTTGTTGTAGTTCATTTGTAATTTGACTGAACATATATTTGTGAACTATTCTATATTATTCTATATTGGAAATATAATATTTTAATATTAATAGCATTTTTATTTTATTTTAATGGTTTTTGAAAAAAACCCAAACAATATACTTTAATGCAATAACAATTTGTACAAATTACGATTTTGCATAAGTTTAAATTTAAATATAAATAAAATAATTACAATTTAAATTGTGAAAGGTGAAAGTATATAGCACTAACATTCTAAAATAAATATGATTTTTGTTTTAAATCAGGATTTTATTGAACAGACATCCCATGGCCTTTACTTGAAAAGTAGTTCTTGACATTTCTTTTTCCAAAACTTACATTTTAAAATTGTTACAAACATTATCAAATAGCAAAGAAAAAAATCTAACCAAGTAATATACTGCATAATTTTAATTGCATTCACATTGTTTACATAAAGGTCGATTAAAATGGGAAAAAGTGCCCAAATAATTTATTAACTTGCATTTACTTTGTGTGAACAAAGACCGATGATACCGGAAGTCTAAAAGCCATGGTCAATTATCCATAATGACTAGATGTTAGTTTAGTTATATTAACCATAACTTCATAATCAAATCAGTATTATTTACTTGTGGGCATTTCTAAAGGAAAGTGAACGTTTATAAAAGCAATTATTCAACCTAAGTTAAGTTTAACTGCGTGCCTTCCAACTGAAACTTTCTTGGGGGAACTTTTGCAAGTTAGCTTTTATACTTTATTTTTGTTGCGAAATATTTTGAACTTTTTAAAGTCATCTTTCCATAAATCATTAAAGAACATGTTTTTAACTGTAAATGACATTAACTATTTCTTCTTATTACCTACAACTTCAAGAGAAACTGAATACAATTACCAAATCCAATTGAATATAATAAAATAACAAGAAATAAGCAAATTTTGGAGAACAAAAACTATGATAATCTATTGTTACTAAGAGAAAGAAGTTAGATAGAAGAACATAGAAGTAACAAAATTGTATATATTTTTAAATTGAATAAATTTCAGCATGTTTTGTGTACCTCAAAACAAGTACCTTATGTTATAAATATAATTTTAATGAAACGGAATTTTAATTATCCTTACTGTTATGGATTTAAATTTTAAATATTTTGTAGCTTCTGTCGCTTCTAGTAACTTATTAATCTTATTATTTAGGTTGAGGTTAAAAATAGTAAGTACAACGTAAAAAAAAATCAACAATATAAACAATATACCAATTTAAACAATATAAAAAACGATATAAATTTAACATGCTGAAAAAGGCTGTGTCCATCACACACACATTGAAAATGATAACAACCGATACACAACAGCAGAAATACTAACGAACACAAAATGTTAGGATATAAGATAGGATTTGTGACCTTTCTATCTTATTACATGAATCACAAATTAAGTATGCTATTTATACATACTTATAAATTAAGATAAGTAGTTAAGATAGGAATAGAAAAATAAATAATATGACTTGCTCAATAAAGAATCCTCAAATCCCTTTCAAATGAATATCGTTTTACTTTTTTTAATATGTTTTGTCAATTGTTTCCTATTTGATATGATTGATAGTCCACAAGGTAAAATAGATCGGAGCCTTCAGCCGAATGTATCTGTAGCGGAATGTAGATATAGCCGAATGTATCTGTAGCCGCATGTAGCTGTAGCCGAATGTATCTGTAGCCGAATGGAGCTGTAGCCGAATTGTTTCACTTGTAATAAAAATAAATCATAATGAAATGTAAGCGATGGGTTAGTGAATTAATAATTGTGATACCAATTCATTTGTTATTCAATTTGAAAAGCATTAACGCCACTTGTTGAAGAAGATATGAAATTTTAATAAAAGTAACATATATTTATGTAAGCAGTAGTTATAGTGATAGTATATTTATCATTTTAATTACATATGACGAGGGTAGTAACTAGTAGACCCTTACAGGTTTCAGAAGGACTGACAGTTCAGTAGACGCTTCATAATACAAAATTGAATTATTTAACATACTTGAAAGTGTAAGTTTTAATTCATCTTGAGATACGGACATAAATCACTTTAAATAATTTAACCATTATTTTTATTCCATTATACGAAGTTTAGTAAACCACAATTTTTAGAAGGTTGTGAGAAAAACATTTGTTCAAACAATGATAATAAGAATCTGAATGTTACATTTATATCCGCAAGTGCTCAGCTGCGCTCAGGTCAGCAGCACTTCGTAATTTGTTGAGCTCAGCAGCTCAGCAAATTGAAAAGTGTTGAAAAATATATATTTGTTTTCTCCTTACAAATAAATTCATAAATTACTTGCTTAACTAAGAACAAGTCATTGGATTCAATGTTATTAGATCTATGTTTACCATAAAAATTGTTAAGTATTAAATAATGTAACAAAAATGATTATTCTAAACCTAATTATGTTCAACTGATGTTTCTTTTCAATCATGTCACTTACCTGCCTGACGAAAATATATAAAGAAGAATAAGTGTGAAAGGGTACGAAAGAGGACAATTAATTAATGTCTCATTCCCTACTCGCACTACTTTTACTTGACCTCCCAATTACTATGTGTAACATACCTAATGCTTGTCTTAATTACAGCAATATAGAATAAAAATAAAACAAAGAAAGTATATAATATAGTATCTGTGTGATTGACAATAGCATTTTTAATATAAAAGTTGAGAGAATAAAGGTGCATGAATAATTCAAAGAAAGTATATAATATAGTATCTATGTAATTGACAATAGTATTTTTAATAAAAAAGTTGAGAGAATAAAGCATGAAAGTCACCTGGTAGAAAATAAGTGATCTCCGCCGCTTACGGATTCTTGCACCGAATGAATTACAAAACATATTACTTGAAGGAAGGTATTAACGACCGGAAAACGCCTCTAAAGGAAGTTAGTTCCATAACTTAGTTGTTCGTGGAAGAAAGATTTACCATTTAAATAATATTAGAGCCGTTTTAAATAATAAAATCATTCTTATAAAATAAGTATTAGATAATTTAGTATAATAATTGTCATTAAACATTATTTATGCTCCATAAGAACAATTAATATATTATGAAATTGTTATTTTGTTACTATTATGGCTGTAGTCTGTTTCATGTACGAAAGAATAATTGTGAGAAAACTTTTATAAGACTTCAGATTTATTTATGATAAATACATAATCATAGTTGTTCAAGACAAAAGTTAACTATACAAAATACTAAATGAGAAAGGAAATGTAAAAGATAACAAACAAATAAACAAGTCACAAGCTGTTTCAAAACAAAGGAATCGTAAAAAAGAATAAGTTTATTACTTTATCGTGCTCAAGGGAATAATTAATTATTATCCAAGTAAATACTTTTTGTTCTGAAATTCATTAACTCATCTCTTGAGGGACTTACTTGTGTTAAATAACTACTTATTATTTTTCTAGATATTCTAAAATATATATAATATAATATATTCTTGATAATTTTTATTTAGATATTTTAAGGTCTGTGTAAGTTCATTTTAAGAAATATTTCTTGATTTCATTTCAAAATAAATAATTATTATATACATGCAAAACAAAGTGTACATTTGTAATAAATACGATTAAATAAGATATGCCATTTTAAGGTTAATACGATACAATGTTGATAAATCTAGAACAAAATTTAAAAAAAAATCTAAACGTCAGAGTTATCTCGTGCAAAATCACTAATAATAATACTTAAATTAATTCATGATTTTCCAAAAAATCACAAACAAGGGGCTTTATAGTTAAAGATTACATTTTTAATTTAACATTCAACAATCTTGTTTTTAGATTTATAATATTAACATTTCTGTAATTATTATTGTTTTAAAATACTCCGATACATTAATTGAATCGGATGATATTTAAGTACAAGATGTTCTAATTTGTAGCACAATATTTAGGAAACTTTAATGTATAAGAGAATAATTAAAATAGGAGAGTAATTTGTTAAAACATCAAATTTAAAAATATAAGAGAGTAATTTTAAATATAAGAGAGTAATTTAAAAAATAAGAGAGTAATTAGTTAAAACATCAAATTTATAGGAAGAGCATAATAACATGCAACAGCTATTACAAACATGTTTGGACATAAGTAGGTTATATATTCAAAATTAAAGTAAATTCATGAATGCAATCTGAACAAACATAATATTCATATCATATTCGACATATGATGAAAAACAAATAAAACTCGTAGTTAGTTATGAACGCTAGCTAAGTATAATTAAGAAAGATAAAATTAATAAAATCTGCAAGCACTAAGAATTAAAAAAAAATGTTAGAAAGTTCTCAAAGTAAAAAGAAAGACTGTAAGGTGAGTATTAATACATATTTAGATTTTGCTATAACAATAAGAGAAACAACTTTATACAGTAAGGAAAAATAATATTTTATAGAATTCAGTTTATTTTTATATAAAAATCTAAATAAGCTTAACATGGCTATACATGTTTATAGATATTTACAAAAAATACAATTTATGTTAACAAATTCAAAGTTTTTAATATCAAATTAGCATTATAAGCTTCATTTAATAGTCCTTGAGGAGGCCCGATGGCGATCCCTGGGGGGGGTTCGGGCGTCCCCGCAGTCTCCAGGCTAGCCTCCCAGTGGCATGACTTAACCAACTTCGACGTTGGGTTCGATACGTACCGCCTCGTTCAACTGCCATTTCCCATCCCTATCCACTTTATTTTTTTTTTATCATGAATAAAAACCAAAAAAGGAAAAAGTTTGTACAGCGGTTGCACTCCTCCTCATTTAAAGTGCACCTCAGTAATATTAGGGGTTTGCACTCTAATATATTACCTGTCCATCACCACCTGGAGACAGAACAACCGCACCTGTTCTTTTTGACGGAGACGCAGATACAATGTCCCTTAAGCGCTGCGCACCTGGATTATCGTATGCGCGGAACGACCTCTGTATCCAGCGTCTCCGTCACCTTGAAGACCCCACTTTTTCTTCTTTATGGGTTTTTTCTTCTTTATGCTTTGGTAGACACAGGAAACGAAAAAATCCTGTATTCCTGTGTTTACCGTTCGCACAGCGGTGATCAGGAGACAACTAGATTATTCGAGCATCTCGGTGAGGCTGCTGATATGGCTCTGCATCAGTTCCCTTCAGCGCAGCTCGTCTTTCTGGGGGATTTTAATGCCTGTCATCAGAACTGGCTGTTCCCGTACCAGAAAACCGACCATGCTGGAAGAGAAGCGCGGAACTTTGCGTTGTCCTTGGACCTCTTTCAGCTGGTGAAGCAAGCGACAAAGGTACCAGATGTGGTAGGCCATACAGCCAATTGCCTGGACCTTCTGCTGACAACTGATCCGGACAGGTATCGTGTAGAGGTTACCTCTCCCTTGGGAACCTCCGATCACTGTCTGGTGAAATCTGTGTTTACATATTCCCCACCAGCTTTCGAACCTCATGGTGTTAGGCGAGTATGGAAATACAAGTCAGCAGATTGGGATGAGATGCGACACTTTTTTGCGTCTTATCCTTGGCGGCAGGTCTGCTTCTCTTCTTTGGATCCGTCGAGTTGCGCGGTTGCTATAACCGATGTGGTGCATCAGGCTATGGAGTATTTTATTCCTTTTGTTTAATGCCGAATGTGGTCATGCTCAAGACCGAAAACATTCGGCATATCTCATTTGGGCTGATGCTCGAAGCCGCAAAACTCCGGATGTAAGTTCGAAGAAGAGAGCCTTTAACCAATCTGCCAAGCCCTACAAAAAGGCATTGTGGAAGGCTCGTCTCGATCGAATCGCTAAGAATGGCGAAAAGCTCTCGGTCAGACCAACTGGCAGTCGAGCTTTCTGGTCTCTTGCGAAAGCGATCGAGTCGAATTTCTGCCAACCCTCACTGCCTGCTCTGCTGAAGCCAGATGGATCCCTGGCCCACACAGCAACAGAGAAAGCGAATGTACTTGCTTCTCTGTTTGCTGATAATTCGCATTTAGACACTGGCAATGCTTCTCCAGCACATCTTCCTCACTGCGGTATTTCGATGCCTGAAATCCGCATCACTAACAAAGAGGTATGGAGAACATTGTGTCGTTTAGATGTGAATAAAGCCAGTGGTCCTGATGGTATACCAGCCATTCTGCCCAAGACATGCGCAGCTGAGTTGTCTCCTGTACTGACACGTCTGTATCGTCTCTCTTTCATGACTGGAATAGTGCCGAAATCCTGGAAGCTTGCTAATGTGCAACCCGTGCCCAAAAAAGGCAGCCGTGCCGACCCTGTCAATTACAGACCGATTTCAATCACCTCCATACTCTGCAAGATTATGGAGCGTGTATTGAACTCGCGCCTACTAGCATACCTAGAAGGTAACGATCTCCTCAGTGACCGACAGTACGGATTTCGCCGTAATAGGTCTACTGGGGACCTCCTAGTGTATGCTACTCACATTTTAGGCGAGGCCATCGAGAAGAACGGAGAAGCGGTCGCCGTCTCTCTGGACATCTCGAGGGCATTTGACAGGGTCTGGCATGCGAGCCTTATAAGCAAGCTTTCAGCGTACGGTATATCTCCTGGTCTGATCGGCTGGGTAACGGACTTTCTGAGCCACAGATCTCTCCGAGTAGTTGTCGACGGGTGGTCCTCGGAACCCTTGACAATAAATGCCGGAGTGCCTCAGGGGTCCGTTCTTTCTGCAACTCTGTTTCTGCTGCACATTAATGATCTGTTGAAGCCCGGTATCTATGGGTATGCAGACGACAGCATAGTTGTAGAAAGATATCTGCCGAGTACTCGGGCTAGTCGAGATCAAGTACAGTCTGAAAGAGAAGCCATGGTGCAACGTTTGAATGACAAACTTCAGGCAGTCTCCGCATGGAGCAATGCCAATCTTGTCAAGTTCAACGCCACCAAAACGCAGACGTGTCTATTCACCGCCAAAAGGAGCTCTTTCACCTTGGCTCCTACTTTCCAGAATGTATCCTTGGAATACAGTGACCGGCTTCAGTTGTTAGGCTTAGAGATTTCCTCGAACCTCAACTTTGGTCGGTTCATTGAGTCCAGAGCAAGAGCAGCAGCAGCAAAGCTTGCCGTTCTTGCGAAGGTTCGGCAGTACTTTACACCGGGACAGCTTCTTGTTTTATACAAAGCACAGATCTGGTCGTGTGTAGAGTACTGTGGTCACATATTTGCTGGTGCCGCAAAGTCTCATCTTGCGGTTCTGGACTCAATTTAGAGGCGAGCAAAGAGGCTTATAGGCGATCCCGAATTGGTCGGAGCCGACCTCCAAAGCCTTGAGCACAGGCGTAGAATTGCTAGCCTCTCAGTATTCTATAGGATACATTTTGGTGAGTGTGCGCAGGAATTACACAATTTAATTCCCCCGTCCCCCTTCCATCACCGGACGTCTCGACGCACGGCAGGTTTTCATCCTTTTATTGTGGACATTCCACCTGTCCGAACGAAGCGCTTCGCTTCCTCATTTTTACTGCGTACAGCAAAGGATTGGAACAGCTTGCCTGCGTCGGTATTTCCGAACGAATACAATGTGGTCACATTCAAGAGAAGAGTGAATAGGTTTTGCTAGGGTAATGCGACTTACCACCTAAGACTACATTCCACTTACCATCAGGTGGAATGTAGTCAAGCATTTCCCTAGATCATATAAAAAAAAAAAAAAATGCAAAAGCTTGCAATATAAAAGCGATAAGCTCTATTCATGTTATTATTACAAAATGCATTATATTAAGGTAACATGTATTTAATTAATCCTTCATTAGCGTAACTTAAAAGACGACTTACTACTTAATAGGCTTTGAGTTCTTAGTTATCTTTTAAATTACATAATTTAATCTTTTCCTTTCAGACCGAATTTTTTATCAAATTCTTTCCATCATTGCTCGTCCTGAAGAATACTAATAGTTTTGAAACTAATTAATATTCAGATAAAAGTGACAGATGCCAGATTAAAATCCAATATTATGATTTTTTTGTAGGAGTTTATACGGCCTCTTAAAGTATTTTGCAATACTGTTGTTTGAAATTTAAATAATACGTATGTTTTTTTTTGTTCAGTATTTGCAGAAAGGAAAAAATAGTTGAGTTTTATTATTATTTCTCGCTCATTCAGGTTATTTTAAGTTAATTAGTTTAGGCATTGTAATATTAAAGCAATATGTCAAACCGTAATTGGAATACAGCATTAATTTTATGTTTTTGTATATTTTTTAATATAACATTATATAAATTTATCATAAAGCTTTTTACAATACTAACAATGATAGGTTATACACGATCCTAAAAGCAATATAAGGTAAAGCAAGTCATCTAGATACCTATGTATTTGAGTCGCCTTGCATGATAAAGTCCATATAAGACCGTAAATAGCACAGAGTATCAAAGACGGATACAGTCCCGTGCTCAGGACACGAGACACAAGTCATTCTGTATCTGGTTTATGCTGAAACAATTATATAAACATAGGAAATATATGTATTTCTATGTTAATATGAGATAACGAGCACAAAAAAAAATATTTTGATATCGGTCTGTTTATTTAATTTAATAATGTGTTACTTTTGAAAAAATTTAATAAAATCTATATACAAGGTTATTTTTAATTAGTTAACCACCTCTCGCAAGCAACCTCTCTACATCAATCCCAACAACATTTGTTTTGCAACTTTTTACAAATCTTGATAAACAACACAAAAAAAAACGAAACAAAGAAATATTAGCTCCCTCTATTACTTATTACTCTGTATTTTGTAAGAAGTACTTAAAAGGTCAATGCTCGGGCCCCATACCTACGCTCAGACTTAATGCCAGTTCAGAGACAACAAATAAATTTTGTATGGGCAAATTTAAATTTTAAAACCAAAACTTACAATTTTACTTATGTTATAAAATTTTGTCTGGTGCAACTCATATAAAAAATAATAAACTACAAACCATGAAAATTAAGACGCATTGGTCAGCATTTTCGTAAAGTGCTTTACCAGTTACAAAGTCTGTTAACTGGCAGTCACCCAACTAATTGAGATATCTAAAACTTAAGCAAATAATTATTCTCCAGCTCACAGACTGAATACTCCTATTGGTGAGGTTCTTATTAAGTTAGTAATTGTTAACATAACAGTTTATTTAACTGTGATTCAAATAGGTTTCATTCAGGTTTTAAGTTAAAGCTCATTTTACTCATTTAATCTTTTTGGAAGTCTTAATATTTTTTACAACTAAATAAATATTATCCGAAATTGATAATATAATTATGTTAAGCTTATAAAGTATAATAATAATAAAACTTTACTACTCCCAAAAATAACAGATAGTGCCCAACGTATTCGTATATTTTATTTGGGGTAATCTCATATCCGTGCAGTATAAATACTATTTATCGAACAAAGTTTATTTTAGAATTTTCTTTAAATTCTTATGTAATAGGAAGAAATTAACATAATAAGACTTTATTTAATTATGAGATTACTTAATTACACATAGTTTAAACATGTTAAAATAATATTACATGTAAGGTACTTCAGATTTTAATCTAGCTTTAAGTCTATGAAAATGTTAGAAGCGATTCCTTCTTTGAATGTACCCAAACAGCTTTCAACTACAAGCTTTATTTTAAATACCAAGTTCATGAAACAGTTGCTGAATAGGTAATCTTCGAAATGAATACATTTAAATACCATAAAAGAAAGAATAAAAAAACTTTTATGCTATTTATAAAAACTGCGCTAAGCGTATGTTTATGATAATTAAAATATTTTAATTAAAAAAGGCGCATGTTTCTTTGTAACTCACAGAATCAGATGAGAGTCAGAAATAAAACGACTTTACGAAAACAAGCTTAACTAAACAAAAATGTTATCACGTCGGATATTATTTTCAGAACGCGGCGTAGTATTAAGTTACTTGAAGCAAATTAAACTGTATCGTCTGGTTTTTATAATCTTCAACAAGTATTTTTAAACTTTAGTAAAGCAACATCTTCGAGCGCTTTATGTAAAATAAAACTATGCTCTAAGTTTGCTTGAAAAGACTTATCTCATAAATGTTTTCCTTTAGGTTCATAAAGAAGGAAATAATATTCACTTACTAGTCAAATATGATATTTTTATTTTAAAATTTAACTGAAATTATTTTCTTTATTGAAAGTTACGATGTTTATTACTAAATAATAAACCTGTAAGACTTAACTTACATAATAAAATTCTGTGGTAAGTCCCTTTGTCTAAAGATTCTCTCGCAAAGTTAGCACACGTAAACTGCAATTAATTTAAACCTTTCTGTATCTCCGTTACATAATTATAACATTACCTTCATGACATCAGTATTTGTATGGGCTTTCAACATGAGTGTAAGTTAATATTAATATTTATTATCATCATAACTTTGACAATATCGCGCATATTCGATCGAAATTTTAGAATTAAATAATATGAATACCTTATTTTCAATTCTAAACGAATTGCTTAACTCATTAATATATATATATATATTACTATCATTACTATTTAATAACTGCGGTAGTAGCGCGTCAGTGGCTGAAATTATCCCTCAGTTTAGAACCGAAGACTTAACTTATGTGTAATCAGTTTTACAAAAACAACTATTTATATGTTGCTGTTCCATAGGCAATTAAAATTGAATTCGGATTGTTAATTTGATCAAAACTTTGGTCATGAAATTTGAACAAACCTTATTTATCAAGCACAGAAGAAATGAGAATGTCACTATGTTAAAATATTTGTAAAAGTTGACCTAAAATCTTCTATAAATTCAAATCTTCTATAATTTTATGTCTAACCCCAATCTCAAACTATTTGTAATCCTAAACTTAATTTTTATCCAAAGTTTATTTTCATAAAAAGCAAGATCTTAATCTGAATCTTAGCGTGTTACGTGACAAAAAATTTAATTAATGGAATGTCAAATATGTTTTAATGAAAGTGTTTTATCCGGCATTGTTAGATAAATAGAGTATTTGTTAAGAAGAATACACAATTGAAATTAGCAACCCTCTATATTTATTTATTTATTTTTTAAAACAAAATATAAACACCAAAAATCATTTTAACATTTTATATACATATGTTACACTGACAATGGTATAAATCATCCATCTAAAAATATATCAACATACTCCGACCAACGCAGTCTGAAGAATAGTAAATAAGCAGAAGTCATATGAGATTGCTATTCTCGTGAGCTTTCACGAATCTTATCAAATTTTGAGGCTGGATACAAGACAACCCCGGTATACCTTCTAGGATATACCAGGTTTGCTTTCAAGAGACCTAAGTGTCATTGCATATTCAAACCAGCCGTCCTCGCTTCCGTCTCTTTCTAGTACGTGATTCCCAGATGTGATAGGACTTGTAGGGTAAGGTTGATTTTGAATGTGGATTTGCTTTAGGATTTATGTGCATGTATTTATTTTTTATTTGCATTACACAATTATTAATAACTAATATTGATTATTAATAATTAATTAATATTCGATCGTCATGAAATGAATTGAATGAAAAAAATATTTAAATACCATCCAAATAGATATTTCAACGAACTATATTTTAAGTTTCAACTGACGCCTGGTAGATGATAAAACTTTCTCAAAAATCAAGACGATAGTGATATGGAACTTAACGAAAAATGTTTAATAATTTTAATAAATTCTTTCATTAAAATTAACTGTTAATAAAAAAAATATTTATATTGTAAGTATATTTAAAATTAATAAATAGTATTCAGTTTTATTAAAATAACTACACCTAAAGCTCTAACACAATTAGTATTTTCCACTAGTGCAGTGACTAGATAAAAGTGTAAATCCTCACCAACGTCTATCATCGCCGACACTTTGATAGATGACCGCAGAACCGTTAGTCAGCTTTGAAAATAAAATTGCACGAAATATGTTTGAAGTAAACAGTTGAATGATCTGATCATTATTTCCATATATTTAATATGGTAAATATATATAATTCTTTACAAAAATATGTAATTTTATATTGGAACAGCTTGATGATGTACGTATATATAGTGTATTTGTAATATCATACAGTTTAATTGGAACTAGTACTAATGGGTCACTGTCAGTAAATTGAGGTCAACTTCAAAGAGACTGAACTTGTTCTAGTTCATTTGTAATTTGGCAAAACGTATATTTGTTAATTATTCCATGGTAAATATAATATAATATTTATTACAATGTGTTAATTTTATATTGTTTTGAAAAGGCCTAAAATTCTACGTTATAGCAATTATTTTATTTATTGGTATATTTTATTTACAGAAAAATGTCATAACATTGTGTAAAGTAAAATTTGGAAGGAGTTAAATTTTAAAAATGAACAAGTTAATTACAAAAACTTGTGAAAGTAAATATCAAACTTTTTAGATAAATTCGTTGTTTAGTTTTATATCAGTATTAATGTATTATTATTAATCAAGAAATATTTTAAAGAAACATTTTAAAGTACATTTGACAAGAAGTTTTTTAGGAATTACACTAATTTTAGCAAATAGCAACCGACTGCACAACTCAGATTGCATTTATTTTGTGCAAATAAAAATCTATGCAAATGGACTGAAAGTTCACCAAATAGTTTTCTACGTAATTTGCAGATATTAGTTTAGTTAAACATTTAAGTCGTAACTTCGTTTATTAACTTTATGCTCAAACCAGTAAAGTCAATGTGAAAATTATTTGTGAAAAAATAACAAAGTTCATAAAACAATTATTCAACTTTAGTTAAGTTCTACCTTCTAACTAAAAGTTTATTGAGGTAACTTTTGCAATTTAGCTTTAAATTATTTTGTTGAAAAACATGTTAAACTTTTTAAAATTATGCAGATAGTATACATAATGGTGACTGGTGAGCAAAATGATTAATTTTAAATATAAGATACTCTAACTGAATTTCATGTATTTTTCATGTTCGCGAGTGAAATCCGTTAAAGATAGTTTTCTTTAAAGGTATATTTGTAAAAATGTAACTTAATATAGCCATCTCAATATACACAGAGTTTCAAATCTTCGCCATATTATAAGACTTTAGACGAACTTTCCTAAATAACCTTAAAAAACAAGTAAATCCTCTGACTGACAGATCAACGGAATACCAAATGAGTTGAAGCCTTCTCTTAATTCAATTTTAGATGTTTTATTACATTTTCTCTTTTGGGTGAGCATATTTTTTTGAACTTATCATTTGATGAAAATTTCGTTTTGTTCATGTGAACTTATTTTTTAAATTCAGTTTCATTATTCTTAGAATATCTTTAAAACTATTAATATGATTCGTAGATAATTATGTTTCTTACTAATTTATTGATTATTTATTCCAGTTTCATCAAAATTTTCTATTTTTAACCCCCGACTAAAAAGAGGGGTGTTATAATTTTGACCTGTCGATCTGTGTATTTGTATCTGTCTGTGGCAAATTTGCGGCCAAACGCGTGGACGGATTTGAATGCGGTTTTTTTTATTCGAAAGCTATGCTTTTCGAGATGCTTCTTATCCATGTTTGCTTGAAATAGAAATAGTCGTCTCTAAGATATTGACGTTTTATTCGTGTGGGGAGGGGGGGTCCTTATGCAATAATTAGCTGTTCCCAGCGGCTTCGCCCGTGCTATATAGAAAAAAAGTCTTGTTATTATTAGAGCTCTCTTACCGCAAAGAATCGTCAACGACGGTCGTTCTAATTTTTATAGCACTTTATGACACTGTTCACAAATACACTAAACTGTTTACCATTTAAACTCTCAACTTTTACTGTTACACAACTTAGTCTATCGATCACACACTCAGCGGTTTATTATAACTGTTACACTTTTATCACAATAGCACCACTATACAACTTGTAGTCCCAATTTTACAATGCCTTCTCTTAACCGAGCTGCGATTTATATACTTCTTATTCTTAGTCAAATCAGTATCCAATATTACATTTATTTTATCAATTAAACTTCTATAATTTCGATAATTATATTTACTCTTTGTATAAATAACACATATCTTAAAAAATGTTAAATGTTTTTTTTTTAAATAATAAAAAAAACATGCTTACATTATGTTTACGTATTTTACTATTTAGGAAAATTATAACTGTATGTAAAAAATACTGTTATGGCTATTTTCCTAATTATTTTATTTTTTTTACGTAAACATAATGTAAGCATGTTTTTTTATTTTATTTTACCCCCACTTAAAGCCACCACTTATTTACCAATTTGTGACTTTTATACAAAGAATAAAAAAATATATAATATAAAAATAAATATAATAGACGCAAATTGTACTTGTTTTAACAGCTCCTAATAGATACCGGAATGTTTCTATTTCGTGCGACAGAGATAACGCTCTACGAAGCCGAAATTAGCCGACTGTCTCTTTCCAAAGGTCGATGTGTAATATTTATTGCCGGGTATTGTATCTACCTACCCGCATGAAAAAGTCTTGAATCATGTTACTTAATACATTTAAAATTTATATAAATAAAAATAAACCGATACGGGCAGGGATTCGAACCTGCGACTACTGGGAAACCGTCCCGTCACTTTACCAACTGAGATACCGTATCGCTGTCCGTCTCGGTGAATTAAGCATTCACTATGTTGTACGCCGTGAATGACAGCGTTGTGATTATCCGTACCATACTAATTATAAGAGTAATACTAATTTAGTTATAGTATACAGTCTAAACCGCAGGTCGTAGAGATAGTAAAATTGGAGGATACATTTGTTTTTCTACGTAGTGGTGTACTAAGAAAAGATTCAAATATCAATTTTGTATGGAACTCGGCGGCAACACTAAAATCCACGTGGACGAAGTCGCGAGCGACCTAGAGTGTTAAATAAATCTCAGCGATTAGTCAAATGTCAAACACTCGTTATACATTATAATCAAATGAAAGCGATGGTATAGTGTTACTTAATTATAAATCCAGTTCATTTATTAATCTGTTCGAAAAACGTTAATGCCATACATTTAAAAATTTACGATATATTAATAAGAGTAACATATATTTATGTAAGCAGTAGTACAGTGACAGTAGACTTATCATTTTAATTACATATGACGAGGGTAGTACACCCTTACAGGTTTCTAAAGAAGGATGGCGGCTTCTGTCGACTTCATAATTACTTTATTTTAACACAAAATTAAATAACTTGATATTATTGTAAAATCATGTTTCAGCCTACCTTGAGATACTGACTCGAAATAACGTTAGATAACACCTTTGGCCCCAATTTGTTTTCTATGAATTATGGGTTGGTAGCATATAATGGTTCTTTTTTATTATTTTATACTCGAAGTTCAGTAAACCAACCATTTTAAGAGGGTTTTGAGAAAAACATGGATGCAAACAATGATAATGAAAGTCTGAATGTTACAATTCTACACCTGTAATCGTTCAGCTGACTTGAGCTTTTTTTACCTTGGCATATGTGGTTCTAATCCGTTTAGGAATCCGTAAAAAAAACTTCTGAAAAAATCGAAAGTACTAAACTATGTGTATATTTTTTTTTACAAATAAACTAACACAGTACTTGTTTCACTAAGAACAAGTCATTTAAGGCAATTTAATTAGCTCTATGTTTACCATAAAGTTCAATAATTATCCAATGTAACCAAAATATTACTCACTTACCTGATTGTTTTCAACTAATGTTTGTCTATTTCTTTTCTTTATTACGTATGAGATATAAAACTAAAATGTAAGTCTGAAAGGGTACGTATGAAGACAATTAATTATTGCCTCATTCCCCACTCGCACTACTGTCACTTGACCTCTCATTTATTATGTGTAACATACCTAATGTTTGTCTGAATTACAGCAATTAAAAATATATAAAGAAATTATACACATTTATAGTAAATATAATATTGTAAAATTAAAAATAAAAATTTTTATATAAAATATAAGGAGCATAAGGAGAAAATATAATAAGCATCTGAGTGAAAAAATAAGGGATCACCACCGCCCACGTATTCTTGGCCAGGATAATTACGAAAACATACATCTTTTTTGTGAAGAAGTTAACGACCTTAAAAGACCTTCAAAAGATGTTCGTTCCATTACATAGGAGTTCGTGGAATAAAGATTTACCATTTAAATAGTTTATGGTATAGCTGTTCTAATTAATAAAATTAGTCTTGAAAATTTAAATTAAATAATAGTTAACAAAACTAAAAAAGAATCAATTAAAAGAAAAGAAATACACTATAATCCTAATGAATTTGATTTAGGTATAGTACATGTATTTAATTGTAAAAATAAATAAATTATAAAGTGCACGGTGTCTGTAGTTATAAGTAGTTTATTTAGAGCTATTGCAAGGATTTAATGATTTTAAATAAAACATCTTACAGCATTAAAGCATCAATATGCTATTGCTGTTACAACTCAAATAGCATGTTTATTTCTGTAGCAGCATATTTTTATTTGTAATAACCTTAGTGTTAGGTTTTGACAAAAAAAAAGTCAAAACACTAAAAACTAGCATTTAATCAAGAAAAAAAATACAACTACTATCGCATTTGCCGTTATATTTGCATAACATGCGGTTATTATTTTAAAATAAAAAAAAATGTGATTCTGAAGACATCTGTTAAAAACATCAAAACAAACTTTTTATTCTCAATCCATTTTTAATCCTCGGAAAGTATATCTCAAAATAATAATATTTAATGCAACTATAACCCTACCTACATAAAGAAACTATTACCGTACTGTCTTTCGTAAATATTGTCGTACTCTAAGTGCATGGTAAATATTTAACCCACATTTCATATTCCTGGGTCTTTTCTTTAAATTTGTGGTTAATTTCGTATTCAATCTATATTTCAATGCCTATGTTTCTTAGGAAACCATTAAATTTTAGTATGTATATAATTTTGAATTTTCTATTTGTTCCAAGTGTCTATATTGTTATTATAATCCATTTGGAATTGACACACACACGCCATAGAACAAACACGAAGACTTAATATTGTTTACAAAAAGTGTAGAGTGGAGTCGAGCACAATGTGACGCCGACTTAAGGTGTTTGAGATTTAATTACTTGTAAACTCCAAAAGTCACATTAAGACGCTCAGCTGTAGTCAGATTGCATTAGATGTTTCAGAAGTTACCAAACACTGTGGCAATTATAGCTGACGCTTAAAACATTCATTCTGTCCTCAAGACATTTTTTTTTTGAGATGTATAAATGCATATTTTATGCTAGTATTGTTGTGCGCTTTCTTCACTAGAATTGTTGTAAATTTTAATTAATATCAAATCATTTATTTAAAAAGTAATAGGATAAAAGGAAATCAATGGTTCTCATAAAATAACCGGAACAACAAAAAAAATGTGTATAATTGTTCCATTCCTAAAAAAATTATCATCAAAAATACTATAAGCAATTCATTTATTATTTGTTTGAACGGGTAGTCTTTGTAGTATAAATAGCACGTTAATTTAATTAACGTGATAACATGATATATTTAACTTAATAACACCATTTAAACTATTTTACAAAAGCAACTAGTTTTCCCATGACAGTCTAATGTATTTTTTTATTGATGATAAATACTGTTTGAGACGCATTTTGTTTTTGATTTTGTGTTTGATACGCAACAGGTCAATTTTAAATATATTAATTTAAAGTGTATGGTTCTACGTTAAAATGTATATATTAACAACCTTTATTAATAACCTTGAATCAATTTTTTTAATTAATAATATCTATTATGATTTTTTTTTATTCTATTAAATACATTAATATACTTTATAACAATTAATCAACTTACTAATAATAAAAAATGAAACAGGTTAACGAATTCTTTCTTAATTAAATTTCAGGTGTTTTACATTACTTCTCTCTGAAGATCGTAAAATATCTCCGGTGTCATCTAATGAATTCTTTGAGGAAAAGTTTTAGAAATTTCATCGTAATTTAGTTTTTATCACGAATATCTTCCTTCATCAGAATGTTTGATCAATCAGACTCTTCGTTGCTTGAATAAGAATTTATTAAATATAACCAAAAAAAAAGGGTATATGTATTTATGTATATTAAATTGATTATATTTTTTTTTATTTGTTTGTTTTGTTTAAGTATACAGTTTTTGTTTTTATCACGGTTTGTTGTTTTGGTAATGCATTGAAGTTTCAGGGAGATATATGCTTATTTTTTCTAACTTCATTCTTACCTCAGCTTAATTTTATTAACCTTTCTTGCACCATCAAGCTCATGGTTTTTTTATTATTATTTTTTTCACTTTTTACTACATTTCTTCATATTACGTAAGATTCACGTTTAGTAGTCTTAAGCAATAAACAGGTAGCTATATGGTAGATCAATTGTTAGAGCTACGGAACAGTTTTCAAAATTCGCGGGTTCGAATCCTTGTTCATATCGATTTATTTTTCAAATATAAGTTAATACTTATCTGGGCTTTTTTTTTTTTTTTTTTTTTTTTTTTTTTATATTATCTAGGGCAATGCTTGACTACATTCCACCTGATGGTAAGTGGAATGTAGTCTTAGGTGGTAAGGCGCATTACCCTAGCAACCTATTCACTCTTCGCTTGAACACACCCACATTGTATTCGGTCGGAAATACCGACGCAGGCAAGCTGTTCCAATCCTTTGCTGTACGCAGTAAAAATGAGGAAGCAAAGCGCTTCGTTCGGACAGGTGGAATGTCCACAACAAAAGGATGGATACCTGCCGTGCGTCGGGACGTCCGGTGATGGAAGGGGGACGGGGGAATTAAATTGTGTAATTCCTGCGCACACTCACCAAAATGTATCCTATAGAATACTGAGAGGCTAGCAATTCTACGCCTGTACTCAAGGCTTTGGAGGTCGGCTCCGACCAATTCGGGATCGCCTATAAGCCTCTTTGCTCGCCTCTCAATTGAGTCCAGAACCGCAAGATGAGACTTTGCGGCACCAGCAAATATGTGACCACAGTACTCTACACACGACCGGATCTGTGCTTTGTATAAAACAAGAAGCTGTCCCGGTGTAAAGTACTGCCGAACCTTCGCCAGAACGGCAAGCTTTGCTGCTGCTGCTCTTGCTCTGGACTCAATGAACCGACCAAAGTTGAGGTTCGAGGAAATCTCTAAGCCTAACAACTGAAGCCGGTCACTGTATTCCAAGGATACATTCTGGAAAGTAGGAGCCAAGGTGAAAGGGCTCTTTTTGGCGGTGAATAGACACGTCTGCGTTTTGGTGGCGTTGAACTTGACAAGATTGGCATTGCTCCATGCGGAGACTGCCTGAAGTTTGTCATTCAAACGTTGCACCATGGCTTCTCTTTCAGACTGTACTTGATCTCGACTAGCCCGAGTACTCGGCAGATATCTTTCTACAACTGTGCTGTCGTCTGCATACCCATAGATACCGGGCTTCAACAGATCATTAATGTGCAGCAGAAACAGAGTTGCAGAAAGAACGGACCCCTGAGGCACTCCGGCATTTATTGTCAAGGGTTCCGAGGAACACCCGTCGACAACTACTCGGAAAGATCTGTGGCTCAGAAAGTCCGTTACCCAGCCGATCAGACCAGGAGATATACCGTACGCTGAAAGCTTGCTTATAAGGCTCGCATGCCAGACCCTGTCAAATGCCCTCGAGACGTCCAGAGAGACGGCGACCGCTTCTCCGTTCTTCTCGATGGCCTCGCCTAAAATGTGAGTAGCATACACTAGGAGGTCCCCAGTAGACCTATTACGGCGAAACCCGTACTGTCGGTCACTGAGGAGATCGTTACCTTCTAGGTATGCTAGTAGGCGCGAGTTCAATATACGCTCCATAATCTTGCAGAGTATGGAGGTGATTGAAATCGGTCTGTAATTGACAGGGTCGGCACGGCTGCCTTTTTTGGGCACGGGTTGCACATTAGCAAGCTTCCAGGATTTCGGCACTATTCCAGTCATGAAAGAGAGACGATACAGACGTGTCAGTACAGGAGACAACTCAGCTGCGCATGTCTTGAGCAGAATGGCTGGTATACCATCAGGACCACTGGCTTTATTCACATCTAAACGACACAATGTTCTCCATACCTCTTTGTTAGTGATGCGGATTTCAGGCATCGAAACACCGCAGTGAGGAAAATGTGCTGAAGAAGCATTGCCAGTGTCTAGATGCGAATTATCAGCAAACAGAGAAGCAAGTACATTCGCTTTCTCTGTTGCTGTGTGGGCCAGGGATCCATCCGGCTTCAGCAGAGCAGGCAGTGAGGGTTGGCAGAAATTCGACTCGATCGCTTTCGCAAGAGACCAGAAAGCTCGACTGCCAGTTGGTCTGACAGAGAGCTTTTCGCCATTCTTAGCGATTCGATCGAGACGAGCTTTCCGCAATGCCTTTTTGTAGGACTTGGCAGCTTGGTTAAAGGCTCTCTTCTTCGAACTTACATCCGGAGTTTTGCGGCTTCGAGCATCAGCCCAAATGAGATATGCCGAATGTTTTCGGTCTTGAGCATGACCACATTCGGCATTAAACCATGGGCGAGCTTTGCCACCGATGGGTACGTCAGCAAAAGGAATAAAATACTCCATTGCCTGATGCACCACATCGGTTATAGCATCCGCGCAACTCGACGGATCCAAAGAAGAGAAGCAGACCTGCCGCCAAGGATAAGACGCAAAAAAGTGTCGCATCTCATCCCAATCTGCTGACTTGTATTTCCATACTCGCCTAACACCATGAGGTTCGAAAGCTGGTGGGGAATATGTAAACACAGATTTCACCAGACAGTGATCGGAGGTTCCCAAGGGAGAGGTAACCTCTACACGATACCTGTCCGGATCAGTTGTCAGCAGAAGGTCCAGGCAATTGGCTGTATGGCCTACCACATCTGGTACCCTTGTCGCTTGCTTCACCAGCTGAAAGAGGTCCAAGGACAACGCAAAGTTCCGCGCTTCTCTTCCAGCATGGTCGGTCTTCTGGTACGGGAACAGCCAGTCCTGATGACAGGCATTAAAATCCCCCAGAAAGACAAGCTGCGCTGCAGGGAACTGATGCAGAGCCATATCAGCAGCCTCACCGAGATACTCGAATAATCTATTTGTCTCCTGGTCACCGCTGTGCGAACGGTAAACACAGGAATACAGGATTATTTCGTTTCCTGTGTCTACTAAAACCCATAAAGAAGAAAAAGTGGGGTCTTCAAGGTGACGGAGACGCTGGATACAGAGGTCGTTCCGCGCATACACGCAGACTCCGGCACGTGAGCGAAAGTTGTGCTCTAACGTGTATCCGGGATAATCCAGGTGCGCAGCGCTTAAGGGACATTGTATCTGCGTCTCCGTCAAAAAGAAGAGGTGCGGTTGTTCTGTCTCCAGGTGGTGATGGACAGGTAAGATATTAGAGTGCAAACCCCTAATATTACTGAGGTGCACTTTAAATGAGGAGGAGTGCAACCGCTGTACAAACTTTTTCCTTTTTTGGTTTTTCTTCATGTTAAAAAAAAATTACCTGCTGAACCCTACATTACGATAAAGTACATTGTGGCATTATTTGTATTATTTTACGTTAACATAAAAAACTAACATGGGAATTGTCTTTCGAAAGCGCAACCTTTGGTTTAAAACAAGAATACTTAAAATAATAAAGTTTCTAAAATGGAGCAGATATTCTCATTCTCATGCAAATTATTTTATGGTAACAAGGAAGGGACTGGGAGTAAAGTATTTTACTTAAAAAATTGCTTAATTTAATTTTTATTTTTTTTCATCAACTTTGTACAATCTACAGGCCAAGATAAGAAAAAAAAATTGTTTCTTAATTATATTATAAATATTTTTATAAAATAAAAGAAAACTATTTATATACTAAAATTGCCGGTTAATTTTACACTGAACACTTATAATTAATAATTAAAATATTTTTATACCATTTTCCAAGTCTTAAAAACTCATTTGTCATGACTAATGACGATTTAATGGGATGCGGGTAGTTTGGAAATCGCTTGTGTGTGAGTGTGACGTGACGTGTCGAGAAATTGATATATTAGTATATAGCTACAGACATTAACATATTATAATGGTTTTAAAGATATTTATTAGGTTTTGTTTGATTTGAATGTTAATATATGATTAAACGAACTCCAGAGTGAAGTTCGATCATTATTATATGAGTCGCTTCATTCGAAGATATAATTTACCATGTAGTCCCCATTCCTCGCGCCAGCAACTACCGCACGTCTTTAGAGTTTTTTTTTTTTTCATACCCTCCATAGTCTATACCGTATTTGTCATATCTTGATTCATCATTATTTTTAGAGACGATTATTAATGTTGTAGAACTAGTTGGGTTTTGGGAGGGAAGGGAGTATATATCTTCGAATGAAGCGACTCATATAATAATGATCGAACTTCACTCTGGAGTTCGTTTAATCATATATTATATTTCATCGCTTCATTCTTCAGATATAATTTACCATGTAGATGTTCAGAGACTTAGTTTTACAACATGTGGAATAATAAAAGAGAAGAAAAAATCATAAATCATAAAAAACTTTAATTAAGATAATATTATTACCCTTATATTTATTTTTAAATCATACTGAATAATCAACAATTACAAACATACTGATTGTGCAAATTCACCTTCATTGACAATATTGAGTTTATAAAATTTAGCGAACGTTTGAGAACTATTAGACCAACCAGCAGTTCTACGTATTGTATCTACACTAACACCCGCAGCACTGGCTGTGGACGTTGAAGCGTGCCGCGTACTGTGAGCTGTGTAAACTGATGTAATGACACCGCTCTTTGATAAAACTATCTTAATCCAGCGGCTTATAGTTTGTGCAGTAGCTGCCTTATGTGGTTTTTTAATGGTTAATATAAGTTTCGTTTCAGATTCGGATCTTAATTTTTTTGTAATAGTAATGTAATCTGGGCAAATAGATTTGTTTAACAAAAAGTATGGAAGATAAAGAACTGGCTGTTCTCTTCCTGGAGCTGTAGTTTTAATTAAATCTGAAATTATAATTCTTATTCCATTAGAAGAAAAAATAATATTATTAAGCCTTATTAAAGAAAGCGTTTGAACTCTTTGAGCTGTGCAAAGTGCTAGTAAAGTTACTAACTTCATGGTTAATTTAGAAAAATCAATATCTGTATTTGGGTACCACGCACCGATGTAATTTAAAACTAACTGCGGGTCCCATGTATAGTTGTACTTGGGCTTCAAAGGTTTTAACTTAAAGGCTCCTTTTAACAAACGTTTGACGCATTCATCAGATCCTATATTATTTCCTACCAGAAGAGATAGGGCAGATCTATGAGAATTTAGAGATCCATAAGAAGCCCCCTTATTGAATTCCTCTGTTAAGAACGAAATGACATTTGCTACTGTACTTTAAAATTTGTTTAAATTTTGATGTGCACAAAATTGCCACCATAGTTTATAAGACACGCCATACTGTTTTTTAGTATTATCAGAAAGTGATGCGAGCATAAGATTTACTGACTCTGATGGGATATTTCTTCGAATAAACGCTTCCCGGAGAGTATCGCTGCAGCCAGTGTAAGGTTGCGTAGTGGGTGATTGAATTTCCTGAAAGGATGTTGAATAAGATCTTTATTAGGATCTATGTGTATTATTTCTGAAGATATTAAATCTTTTATAAGCGGAAACCATGGTTGAGAAGGCCACCATGGAAACACAAGTATACCACACGCTCCATCGTTTCTTATTTTGTGTATACATTTTAATATTAATGGAAAGGGAGGAAATGCATAAAAGAAATAAGATTTCCAGTTTATTGTAAAAGCATCTACAAAAGATGCATCCGGATCAGGAAACCATGAAGCGAATGTCTTACATTTGGCATTGGTGCGAGAAGCGAACAAATCAATTTCAGGTTGACCTAATTTAATTGCAATTCTGTTAAATGTTTTATTAGACAAATTCAAATCAATATCAGGATTGACTCTTCTTGATTCTATATCAGCTTCTATGTTATCTTTAGAATTAATATATGACGCAAATGTTTCGCTCCTCACACCATTGCCAAATTTGTTTAGCAAGAGCATTCAGGTGAGGATATTGTATTCCACCCATTCTATTAACATAGCTTAAAGCAGTATTATTATCTATACGTAACAATATTGTACAGTTTTTTAATAGTTTAGCAAACGTTTTTAAAGCTAAAAGTACAGCAAGTAATTCCAAATAATTAATATGGAAGTCTTTTTCATAATAGCTCCAAGATCCATGGGTGCGACCTTGACTGCTAAGCGCCCCAGCCCGTCTTGGATGCGTCTGAGAACAATTCCAACCTAAAGTCTTGGATTTGGGTAAAATTAGAACTAGTAGGTATATTTTGGTTCCACCAAGTTAAATCGTCAACGATACGTTCTGATAGTACAATTTTGGAGTCATAGTTAATACCCTGTTTCAATAATAAATATTTTTCTCTTTCTAAAGCTTTAGTGTATAACCAACCATATTTGATAGCGGGACAAGCAGCAGTCAACGTACCAATGAGATGAGCAAACTCTCTTAAGGAGCAAGGCGGTAAATTAAGAAACTTTGAAGTTAACTGTGCAATATGGTTCCGTTTTTCAGTAGGTAAAGATATCGACATACTTTGTGTATTAAAAATAAAACCTAAATATTTACATTTAAATTCATGCTTTGGTATTAATGAACTCTTTTTATAATTAATGACAAAGCCTAAGCAAGATAAACATTTTAATGTTTCATTTACGTTGTTAAGGCAATCTAGATAGGTTTTTTCCAATACACAATATATCGTCGAGATATATGACTGACTTATATACCTTGGGTGCGTAGATGAGTCATCACTTCTTTCATTATTTTAGTAAACACTCTTGGTGCAATAGAAAGACCATAAGGCATAGCATTAAATTCAAATAATATTGGATTGCCTAATTTGTCTTCAAACTGAAAGCGTAAAAATTTGCGGAAGGCTGGGTTGACTGAAATTAAAAAATAAGCCTCCTTTAAGTCTATAGTG
Source organism: Napeogenes sylphis (assembly GCA_959347405.1). Classification (NCBI taxonomy): domain Eukaryota; kingdom Metazoa; phylum Arthropoda; class Insecta; order Lepidoptera; family Nymphalidae; genus Napeogenes; species Napeogenes sylphis. The sequence continues at coordinate 14,663,842 of OY365788.1, read as the reverse complement.
GCCATATAATTGTTATGTGATATTAATTTAGATACCGTTCTATGGTCTTCCATTTTGAAGTGAGACTTATCTACAAACTTATTGAAAGGTTTAAGATTCAAAATGAATCTTTTATTGCCATTTGGTTTAGGTGCTAGAAATATTCTAGATATAAATTGGTTATCTATTGTATTGCAAACGTTAATGGCGCCTAATCTTAATAACTGCTTAATGGCTATAGATATCTCTAACTTCTCTTGTACAGACCAAGTTGAAGGAGGAACCACAGATTGATTTATCTCTCCCGTAAGTGGAATATCTATACCATCACTAATCCATTTTAAAATTGTTAGATTAGATGTAATTTTGCGCCAACAATTATAAAAATATCGTACCCTGCCTGCATGTCTTAACGCCGTCGCGTTGGAGCTCGAGGTTTGTAGCTCGTTGCCGGCTGGGCAGCAGCTGGAGGAGCTCGGCTGGTCGTGTTTATTCGTTTGTAACCTCCTCGCCCTCCCCTGTTCGATTGGAAGCGAGAAGGTCCTACCCAGTTTCCCTGGTTGGACTTTGAATTAGTTGGTGGGCCACTGAAAGAAGGCTTCAAGGTCGGTAATGTTTTCTTCAGCTGTTAGCCTTGTTTTGTTATAATTTTGGACGCGTTAATCTTTTCGGATAGATTATTGCCGAATAGCGTGGTGTCGTGGTGTTTCTATTATTTGAAGGAACGATTTGTTATAAAGGAGGAGCAGGAGGTTATAAACTTTATTCTCGCCAATGTATTTTGATGGTGTAGATCTGATAAAATGCGACAACCTTCACTTATCGCTTTAATGGCGTCAACATTACTGCCATTATTTACTAATAATTGTAAGCCTCTGTTGACTGCCGTCATCCCAGCGCCTAGCTGTTGCTGTGTTTTTAACATCTTTTTATCTCTAAATTTACTAGATTCTGACAATGCAGCGGTAATCTCTGGATTTAATAATGGCGCTTGAAGTAAAACGCAATTTTCGGGTATAAGATAATTCTTTAATAAATTATCTTTATTATCAGTCGGTATACCTTTTTTCAGTATCGGTAACCATAGTTTAGCCAGATTATCATGAATCTTTTCACCGTATTCGGGGCTATCGTTGTGGGCTTCTCCTAAAGCAGCTAGTATGTTTGGATCCAAATCCGAATCCATTGGCATTGAATCGGTTAAGATATCCGCAACTAATGTGTCTTCGATCAATGGCGGCGACGATGATATCGGCATGTCCAGTTGATTTGACACGTTTTCATTGTTTTCCGATTCTGGAACGTATAATGAAATAAATTATTACATTGTAATAAAATATTCTTTCCCTTGTAACATTTATATTGTTAAGTATAATATTGTTAAATTATTTATAGCCTCGTGTGTATGAAATTATAAACATACATTTATTAGAATGTAGGGAGTTTGGTTAAATAATACCGTCGTGTTACCATCGAGGATAACCTCCAGGTTTAAAATGTTATATATATACATTTTACTCAAAATGTAGGTAGTTTGGTCAAATAATACCGTCGTGTTACCATCTCGGATAACCTCCAGGTTTAAAATCATTAATATACATTTGACTCAAAATGTAGGTAGTTTTGATAAACAAGACCGTCGTGTTACCATCTCGGATAACCTCCCGGCACGTATGTTCGTAGCAAGTACTACTTCAGTTTTACCTTCGTATTGTCATCGCGGACAATCTCCAGGTTAAAATTATTATTTGACTACCGACAAAATATTTATAATAATCACTTAACATCGGAGGGGACAATGACACGTTCTGCCAAAGAAGACGATAGAAGAAAATGGTCTCAAACAGAATTAGAAGAGCTGATGTTTTGTTACTACAGAGCCAAAGCTGATGGGCCTGGCTATATCAAAAGACTTTTTAAACTTTTTACCGAAAGAAATCCTACAAATATAAAAATAAAAAAATTTAATGGTAATACACTTGCAAACCAAGCACGCAGTATAATAACACGCAAATTCCTTTCTTTAGAACTTTTAGATATAATCAAACTGAAAGCATTACAACAAAATAACGATTTACTAGAAGATACTACACAGATAAACTCACCAAATTTCAACACGAACATATCTAGTATATTGTCAAATGTCACTCTTACACCAGAAACAAACACGCAAATATCGGACCAGTCTCATTCAACACAAAATTGTACTAATAACGTAGAACTATCAATTATATCAGATTTTTTGCAAACTTTAGCTGAAACAAAGGAAATACCTATTGCCAATAGAAAATGTTTACCCAAACCAAAATTTAATAAAGATTTCATTTTTAATTTAAATAAAATTAACAATTATCTTCCAAACCTCTTAACCGTTGACACCAGTTTACGCGATTTAAATAACATTCTTTACTCAGTAGCTAAGACTTTAATAGTCAAAAACAACCAGAAACCCTATACTCCATCTGATGTCATAAGACCAAAGCAAGATCCACCATGGAAAAAAAGAATAAAGAATAAATTACAAAACGTTAGAAAAGAGCTAGGACAACTAATAGAGATCAAGAGAGGTATAAATAGCACTCGCATACAAAAACTTAAATGGAAACTTTTTGACAAATATAACATTTTTACAGAACAGGATTTAGATATCAAAATAGAAATTTTAAAACAAAAAGTAAAAGCACTAGCAGGAAGAATTAGACGCTACGAGGACATAAATAACAGAAAGGAACAAAACATTAAATTTCATCAAAATCAGCACACTTTCTTTAAGTCACTAATTGCTAAGAAACAAACACCTACACAAGTTCCTTCAAAAGAAGCAATAGAAGACTTCTGGACATCATTGTTCTCTACCCCTACAACGTACAATAAAGATGCAACTTGGCTTTCTGATATAGAAAGTAAGTCAAGAGATTTAGAGTATAAATTTGAAACAATAGACAAAGTAATGCTCAGTAAAGCTATTAAGAAGCTACATATTTGGAAAACACCTGGAATAGATAAAGTACAAAACTATTACATAAAATACCTCACACACACACATGAACATATAATTAGACTCTATAATAGAATCATACATAGAACAGAACAATTAGAAGACTGGTTTACAACAGGAAAAGTTATTTTAATTCCGAAAAATGAAAGTACGCAAGAACCTCAAAACTGGCGCCCTATAGCTTGCCTCCCCACTATGTACAAACTTTTAACTTCCATTTTAGCTAACGAACTTTATACACATTGCGAATATAACAAAATAATAGAACCGGAACAAAGAGGATGTAGACGTGGCTTTAGGGGTTGCAAGGATCATCTTATGATTAATAAAGTTATATTAGAAGACGCACATCAATGGCAAAAAAATCTTAGTATGGGCTGGATCGATTACCGGAAAGCATTTGACAGTATTTCTCACGAATGGTTATTAAAAATAATGTCAGTGTATAGATGTCCTCGTGTAATAATAGATTTCCTTAAACAAGTTATACCCAAATGGAATGTAGTCATGACCGCTCGTCGAGTAAGTAGTTCTGTAACCACCGACCCTATATCCATTAACCGCGGTATATTTCAAGGAGACTCCTTATCACCTCTTTTATTCTGTGTTGCCATAAACCCATTATCTCAAATCCTAACTAATTATCAATCTAAAGGATACAAATTAAAGGACAGTACTAGTATTAACCATTTACTTTATATGGACGATTTAAAACTTTATTCCAATAATAATAATAACCTGACAATCTTGATACATAGCACAGAAATTTTTACCAGAGACATTGGGATTCGGATTGGATAAATGCAATATTCTACATATGAAAGCCGGGAAAAGATTCGGACATCAGGGTGAAGGTCATTTACTACTGAACGGAGAAGAGTTTCAACATTTAAAAACTGACCAGAAGTATAAATATTTAGGTATTCATGAAGGAGGAAAAATAGACCATAATATAATAAGGGAACACACACAAAAAGAATACTTTCATAGGGTAAAAATGATCATAAAATCTCATCTTAATTCTCGAAATCTGCTGAAGGCAATTAATATTTATGCTGTCCCAACTCTTATGTATACATTTGGAATAATTAACTTTAAAACCAGTGATCTTAATAAAATAGATAGTAAAACCAGAAAACTACTAGCCATGGCTAAAATACAAACGCTAAAAGCAGATGTAGGACGATTATATTTACCGATAGAAGAAGGAGGAAGAGGTCTAACAAACATAGAAACACTTTACAAATGCCACATAATTAAGTATAGAGATTATTTAAAAACACGAAATGATCATATAATCAAAGCAATAGCAAAACACGATAAAAATAAAGATAAATACTCAATACAGAAAGAAGCAAAACACAATTTAACAGAATTGGGGTTAAAATTTACTGAAAAATATACAGATATAGAAATAAAAAATGCAATTATGAAGAAAGAAATAAGTAAGTGGAAAGCCAAACCGTTACACGGACAGTTCTATAGATCAGTTCTAGAAAAGGATAACATAGATAGGGAAAATTCATATTCATAACATAGATAGCTCAAAACACAGCCGGTATCACCTTCACTAGAATCATCAATATTTGCAATTCAAGATCAAGCCATAGTAACCAAACAACATGCTAGAGATATACATAAAACAACTGTAGATGGTAAGTGTCGGTTATGTTCAGCAAAAGATGAGACTATTCACCACGTCATCTCGGGTTGTGAAAAGCTAGCCTGCACTTATTACACCAAACGCCATAACAATATAGTACAGTATATTTTCTGGACTTTATGCAAAAAACATAACCTCAAAATAGAAAATCACTGGTGGCATCAAGCTCTTATAGAACCTGAAGTCAAAGAAAATGAAACTGTAAAATTAATGTGGGAGATACCGATCCAAACAGATACTACAGTTACACATAATAGACCAGATATAATATACGTAAACAAATTAGAAAACAAAATATACATCATAGATATAGCCGTACCATCTGATTATAACCTTGGAGCCAAAGAAATAGAAAAATTAAGTAAATATCATACATTGAAAACAGAACTTACTAGGTTATGGAAAATGCCGACGGAAGTTATACCCATAGTAATAGGAACAACAGGTGTAATAGCTAAAAGCCTTCATAGATACATAAAAAAATTAGATGCACAAATAAACATACAAATCATCCAAAAACAAGCCGCAATACACACAGTAACAATAGTAAGAAAAGTTATGGGAGATACAGTTTTTTTGAATGGGGATTCTGAATCTGCTTTTCCCTAATTGTTTTAGGGTGGCAGACCAGAACATTACCGAGCTCAGCTCGAGCAAGTAAAACTTCAACAAATAAAATAATAATAATATCAGGACAAATTACACACATTGATCTAACCCCTAAGTAAGCAAATTATTGGCTTGTGTTAAGGGTGTTAGACAACGATACAAATACATAGAAATACACATATATATACAGAGAATATATTTAATAAACGACCAAACCCAGAAACACAGCCATCTATGCTCATCACATAAATGCCTGTCTCTGCCGGGAATCGAACCCGAGCCCCATTGCGCCGTGAGACGTTAGGCGTCTGCGCTAACCACTCGACCAACGGGGCGGTAAAATAAACAAAAATAAATATGCATAGTCCAAACTCTCATACGCAATAAAACTTAATATTCGTCGATATTACACAAGTAACAGGAACAGTATTATTAATATTAGTATTTTCCAAATTTAAACATTATAATTTATGGCCACGAAATTAAAGTGTATTCTTAAGAAAATATAATCCTTTTGATGTCACCAATTTTTTATGATCATAGAGTTGTATAGTTCAGAGAGTGTGATAGTTGACCCTATCACTATCTCACTTTCTGGTTTAAATTAATAGTTGATGACAGTTTATATCAACTCCAAAGAGGTTTAGAAATATTAAAATCTAGACTTATCTTAAGTTAATTTATATTCTCACTAAACGAAGTCATGTTGTCTAATAACAGTATAGTTTATTACGATCTTAAAGAAATTCTTTATGTTTCTAAGAAGCAAAACTTTCTACATAATTTTGTGGCTTGAATGTTCATATACAAGTTTATTCGTTTTTGAGATAATTTTTTGTAAGATATTGTTTTAATAAATTCATATTATAGTCATCAAAATATGAGAATTGTTGAATTGAATTTTGAGTAGCAATTAGCTACTCAAAATTCAATTAAGTGCTCACGTTTTTAAATAAATGTAGAGTATAAAAAATAATAACACAAGTAAGCCTCAAATCCGAGGCTCTAGGAGTCCCGTCCCGTACCTATAGATTCTAAAAAAATCAGTTGATATGTCTTCACAAGTATTTTATGGTGTTATTATATAAGTTTATTTATAAGTTTATTAGTCTTTGAACTCAAAACATGTTCCTAAAAAAATAACAATATGTTAACAACAACATACCTGAATAAAAACAACAGACCTGAAGTTGCCCCTACACCTGAACAGGGTTATTTGTAATAAATTGGCCACCTCTTGCAGGCACCGAAAGCTACGACTTTTTACAAATCTTGATAAACAACACAAAAAAAAACGAAACAAAAAATTGTTTGCTCCCTCTTTTACTTATAACTCTGTATTTTGTAAGAAGTACTGAAAAGGTCAACGCTTGGACGCCATACTCAGAGTTAATGCCAGTTCCGAGACAACAAATAAATTTTGTATGGGAAAACTAAAACTTTTAATATTAAAAAGCTGTTGAACAAATGTTATTGGTTTTAATGTAGAGAGGCTGCCTGCAAGAGGTGGGAAATTAATCACAAATAACCCTGTACATTTTTCTACAACATGTAGGGTGACTGCTATTTATAATTGAATTTACTGATTACTGATAATCCATTTAATCATCATTATCATCATCACACGTAACAATTATGACAACGTAATCTTTTTTGGATTCCCGTTATTTAAAAATGGTAAAAGAATTAAAATAACATACAAAAATCTTTGTCGTATTTAGCTAATAATTTTTTCAACTTTTTTCATTTAGTAACTCTATTTTAAAACAAAATAAATACTGAGTGAATATTATCTCTTTTTTTAAGGGTTAATAATAGATACACCACTGGATAGCTTAGTGGTAGCTATTCCAGTCATTTATTTAAGGATGTTATGGGCTAATAATCATAAATGGCACAGTAGATGAAATAAGTATAGATTCACAATTTTCATTTTAGCAAACGAGTACTAAGAGAAACTATAAACTAAATAAAAATGTTCAGCAGCGTCCTATGGCACGACTAGCTTGTTCTACAACTCTCATTATAGTCAGCCTCCACCCGGAAGAAGTATTTGACAATGAATTTACGAACCACAAGCACATTTAATTTAATACGGAAATTCTATTTCAGTAGCATACATTTTATAATCATTTTCCGTTTTAAGTTAGAAGAACAAATTGTAACAATATTTTTTAGTTCTCTGACCCAACACGACTATTATGGTATATGTATAAAATTAACTATTTATTTTCTAACAAATAGACAATTTGTACTATTAACACTAATTTATTTGAAAGGGGGGTTAACAATAAATTAATTTCAAATAGCTTCAAACATTTATAGTCATGTTAAGCTTACTTAATTGTAAGATTATGAAATACAGTTTTTATGTTTAAACATTATTTCTGTATATTTTCTAAAATTCTAAAGTTTATATTATTCAAAAACTTTTTTAAACAAAAAATGCATTTACACTTAAAGTCACAACACAACGTACGTTGACTTAGACCAATTACAAGAAGTGTAATAGAACCTTGAACAAAGCATCTTGAACAAAGTGACGTCAACAAAAGATTTAGGTCGAGTTTTAATTACACGTCAAATAACATGTAAGAAGTGAATGTTGATTTAAAAAAAACTATTTACTTTCTATTTTAAGTATAAACTATTTTAACTACATAGTTTACGTTTAACTAAGCCCTTTACTAAAAATAATATATGTATGAATTAAGCATTGAATATATTTTATAATATTCTCCCAAAACAAAAGTTAAGCTCCATTTTTTTGATGATAGAAATGGTTATGTAACAAAAATATTGTCTATCTATACAATGTAACTTTTATGTATAATTTTGCACTTTTTGTTGTTAACCGCCCCGTCGCGTTGGTCGAATGGTTAGCGCAGACCCCTTACGTAAAGCTGCGAATTGGGGCTCGGGTTCGATCCTCGACAAGAACAGGCATGTATGATGATGAGCATAGATGTCCGTATTTCTGGGTTAGGTCGTTTATTAAATATATTCTCATTATAAAAACGTGTATTTCTATGTATTGGTAACACCCTTAACACAAGCAAATAATTTGGGGTTAGATCAATTTGTGTAATTTGATATATTGATTACATTTAGTTATAACTAAAGTACTCTAACATTATTTTGAAAAAGCCCGACGTAAACATTGGTAACAAGTTTTAAATTTTGAATGAAGACTGAGGCATTTAATTTAACATTAACGTTTATGCAAGTCTTTATTTATATACCAGAATATAAGATATGTCTGGAAACATTAGATATTATGAAATTTTTAAATCTACACCATTTTTTTTAGACCTTGGATGAACTTTCTTAAATAAATGAACCTTAAAAAACAACTCACAATCCTTTGACTGACAGATCAATAGAATACGAAATGAGTTGAACCTTTACTCAAATTCAATTTAAGATGTTTTATTAGATTTCTCTTTGGGTGAGCCTAATTATTTTGAGTTGTCATTTAAAAAATAACTTGCTTTGGTTATGCCTATCTATTATTTTAAATGGATAGTTCTATCTCTGAAATATTTTATTAAGAAATATGAATAATTCTGTCTCACAGATTATTTAAGTCCGTTCCTCTTTTTTTTACTTGTTATAGATAATAACTGTAGCGATTACGGAAAATATTAAATAATATTTACACTATCATCTTTACTATTAAGAATTAAAAAAACATTACAAATTAGAGTGAAATGTACTACATAAGTTTATTTTTACAATAACATATAAATAAAAATACCACTTGTAACTCAAGCTACGCCTACTACATTTTCATGTAATAATATTTGCAAATTCTATAATTTAAGCTTAGAAATTAAGTAATAAAATGCATACAAACAATCAGTCTATTGTGTAATAACACATGATATTATTAAGACGGAAATAATCGTTTCGTGAACACAGACAGATCGATATCCGATACATTTTTATAAAGTAACACTGGTTACGCTTTCAGTACTTAATAAATACATTTCTACACTCTGAATGACACAGTGTGTGAGTGTGCTCAGGGAGCTTTTCCAGAGTTACTTTGATAATGCTGAGGGACATCCGAACCCACTGGTGGTTTAGTACGTGATATCACAAATTGGCGGATAATATTCGCTATGTGATAGCTCAATAATCTTGCACATATCATTTTTTTTTTCAGTCTATATTTATTTCATTCTAAATTCAAATAGTTTTAACATATAGTAAAACAAACATCTCGGCCATAGTAAGTAAATGATCATCATCGCCCACACTCCTACAACATTGGATGAATTACGTTTGTGAAAATTTGTAAATGAAATATTGTTTTATTTGTTAAAATATTTTAAAAATATGTTTTTAATCCCATTGTGGTAATTTATCCTAAAACGTCATTATAATGTATCAAAACAGTAATTCGCTTAGAAATAACAAAAAATAATTTCAGTACATACAAAGTTTCCAGCAAGTAATTAGGTCAGAACATAATTTAAACCGGCAAATTATAATAATCTTAGTATCTACTATTTAATAATTTGCCTGATATTAAATTTGATTTGATAGATATCAAATCAAAACGGTATTTGTTGGTTTTGTATTGTGTTTATCAAGATCTGTAAAAAGTCGTGGAACAAAGGTTGTTGGGAATAATGTAGAGAGGTTGCCTGCTACAGGTGGCCAATTAATTACAAGTAACCGTGTATAAGTATAAATAACAATAATCATAAAACTATAGTAAACAAATATTTTCAGCAATGAACTGTAGAGTTTAAGAAAATAGTCGTAATACCTAAGGTCTGAATTAATTTCCTTTTACATCATGATTAGGTATTTTATATTTCGCCGAAACAAAATTTCGGAAGGAAAAATAATTAACATCTGTCTATATTAGCTACTACTTAGCTAATATAGACAGATGTTAATTACTTTTCCTTATATAATATAATATTCTGATATTCTAACTTAAAGGATCAAGTTGTAAGTTGTGCTACACGGTAGTTAAGTAGTTGATGGAGTTCAACTCTACGGGTTCTTGTCTTAGCTTATATTATAATTTAAATATTGTTAATTTCACTTTATTATCAAACTCATTACAATAACAATAAGGTAAAACTGAGGCTTAGCTTAGCAAAATAAGGAGTTTTATTATAATGAAACTCAACAGAACAAAAAGCTTTAGTAGAATAATCTAATCTAAAAACATGCAGAAATAAAAACTTCAAACTTTATTAAATACATTTTGTTATTTTTTTTCTTTTCTTTATTATAAAAAAGAAGAAAAGAATAAAAGAAAAGAAGAAGAAAGGAGGAAAGGAAATGAATAATAAAAAAAAAGGTTATATGATATTGATACTGATATTCCTGACAGTGTGGACCAAACAGATCGAGTATGTTGTACTAACCTTAGCCACCGCTTGAACAAAAGTGACGACAAGGTACCGTATGTTTCTCGTGTTTTCTTTTTATATTATTTGCATAATAACTTGATAAATTCAAATAATTATAATAATAATTATATAATAAAATACTAAAATAATCTTTTAAACGTTGAATGCTCATTCGATTATACTCTAGAAAAACGTGTAAAAATAAGTATACATAATAAATATATAAAAAAGAAACAGATATTAGAAGAAATCGAGACATAAAACAAATCAACATTTACAAGACAACATAAAAAGGACATTTTGAACAAAGGGTTGATTTATATTAATATAATGAAAAATAAACCGATACCGGCAGGGATTTGAACCCTCGACTACTAGGAAATCGTCCCGTCACTCTACCAACTGAGCCAAAGGGTTGATGTTAAATGTAAAGTTTGTGCTAGTGTCGACTAGAGGGTATACCACATAATAAAAGGCAGTGAATAATCATCGGGCAAGTGTTTTGCAAGACGCTAGAAGCAAAATACATTGCAAGACGTCACAATATTATTGTGCGACATGTTTACTGAACAAACAACAAGAATAACAAAATACTACACAATAGGTAGGACCGGAGTTATATATAAAGAGTAGAATAATATATAAAATTATTATACTATTATATACTACTCTTATATATTAAAATATACAAAGATCAGTTATCAAAACCAACACAACAATAGTTAAAGTTTTAAGAAATATTATGTGTATAGATAATATAATAATAATAAAAAATAATATTAGGAATCTGAAGTTTCTTTATCTTTAAATGTGTTAAGGCGGAACTTTATTGTCAACTAATTCATCAGTAAATGAAAAAGAACATAATAATAATAATAACAAGTTCCACAGAGGCTAACCATACGTCCAAGTCGTGCTGAGACTTTTTACTTTACAAACAAAAAACAAATTACTATTTTATTATATGATACGAATATATTTAGATAGTATAAATAATTACCCACTTTAAGCTTCTAAAATATCAATCAGTTACATTTTTTTATCTCCCAAAACTATAAAATATATGTAACACATCCCCGACCTTTCTATGGATAAACAAACAGAATAAATAAAGCAAAAATATGTCAAGGTTTACGAGCCGTCGTAAACACAGACTGTTCAGATGACACTTGACTGTTGACTGATCCTCCCTTCTGACCCCGTGATTTGGAAAGTTAAGTGTAATCCAGATGCCTTTTCATTTAATTAAAAATATATGTCTCCTATTTTCTAAGACTTTTACTAACAACCTTCATTTATATTAAATTATTTGACTTATTGAACTAGCGTATTTCGGTTTTTTTTTATTTAATCAGATCTTCAATATGCAAAAATCAACGGTGTTTACGAAAAAGCATCATCTTCAACAACGTCTACATATAAAAAATATTTTATATAAATAGTTACAATAATTAACACAGGTAATAAAGTCATAAATATAAAATAAACAAGAACCATGTTTCGTCTATAAACAAAAAAGCAGATGAAAATGGCAGAGGAAGGAGGTGGTATGGATTTTTACTCTTTCAATAACAGTTTAAATTTCGACCGACATAAAATAGATTTACTTATACAAGCGATATATGTTCATTATAATATCATATGAACTATGGAACATCACAATGCTTGTCACGACTGCATTTACATTTAACTTATTTTAAAATTACAAATTGTATCAAAATTCTACTTTTAAAAACATTTCTATTAAAACGGAAACTGTATTTTTTTATACTATATTCTGTTTTAGAAAGTGCTTCACATTTTTATACCTTATTCAATAATAGTATATGATTATCAAATTAGTTACAACAAATTATATCATATAAAAAAACCTGAATGTTAAAGATTATTATTTTTAAATACAACTAAGAAAAAAATTAACGAAATGGTGTTTAAAATACGAACGTTCCTTTCAATGATAATCCTAAAAAGATATACAAAATGTATAATATATTTTTATAGCTGCTTAATTCTATCAGTTCTACAATTTTCAGTGCAGCTACGGACTAAGAGTTAATGCACCTTTAATAATTTACAAATAATTAAAAGTTAAATCACCTGTCATAGACTTCATTTATTTCATGGGTTTCGATTAGTTTTTATTAATTAGTCTAATTAATTTAAACTTAAGCCAATTTCACCTAAAACTTTTCGGTAAGTATAATTTTGTTTTTCTTTAGTTAGATAAAAAGTAACCAATTATTATAAGTTTCAATATATTATCGATTGCTTATGAGTTTACGTAACATAGATTACTATTTCGTATTTTGTTAATATAATGCAAACTCAATAGTTAAAAAAAATCCTACAAGAAGAGTAAATCTTAATGAGAGTTGAGAACTTGGGTTAGAGTGTGGATTGACTATTTATGGTATAAACTTTAATATTTAACTTGTTTTACATAGACATTCATTTTATTTTTTCTAACAGATTAAGTGTGATAGATTTTTTAATGGAATAAAAATATTTATATGTGGATTTATTTATTGCAAATCGAAAAGACTAATACTAGTCTTAAAAGAAACACCGAAAGTGGAAAGTGGTTGAACTGTTTACAACTCTTCTATCTTTTTTGAAGAAATAGATGTAAACTGAACAATAATAATGAAAAAGTAAATTATCATATTTTTTTATATTTTCTTTTTTATTTCACTGACACGAGTAATTTTTTCCACAACTCGTAGTAGAGGTAAACAGTATTTCACTAACAATTTACGTGCACCAAGAACATATTATTTATTACAAAATTAGTATTTTTACTGTTATGGCCATTTTTCGTTTCATATTGGAATACTTTTATAAATTTGCAGATCTTTGATGAGAAACACATACAATTAAAAACAAATTACGCATAGCTCGTTGCAGAACAAATGAGTCGTTGAAAAAGAATAAGTGAATAACTTCGTCCTGCTCAAGGGAGTAATTAATTGTTATCAAAGTAAATACTTTTTGTTCTGGATTCATTAATTCATCTCTTGTGTGACTTATTTGTGTTTATACTACCTGGCATATATATTTGATTATCTTAAAATAACTACTCAGTTTTTCATTTTGATATTTGCCTTATATTTTCATTTCCTAATATGTTTTAATAGTGATAAAATATGTTCTATATATTTTTCATGTATATATTTTATTTAAACAATCGTAGTTATTTTACTATTATGATTAAATACAAAATCTCAGTCTCTTTATGGTCTAAAAAAATAAGATTTTTTACAATAATTTAATTTTTCATTGCAACATTGCAAAATATGTCTTAAAAACTGTTTTTTGAAATCAGTCAGAGAACACTTCTAGAGCCTGTTTATATTTTCCATTTTTGTGTTTAATGTTTTTTACATCTGGATAGTAAGGTACTCTGTATTATTTTTATTATCAAAATAACAATATCTGAAATAATAATACTCAGAAAAAAATATTAACTGAACGACTCTACCTAAATTTCACAAACAGGACGATAAAGTAGTACTGGTTTTGTTCTTCACAAATAAGATTTTATAACTATTTGTATATTTTTTTAAGTATTAAGAAAATATTACATTTAAAATTATTAAGTTTTGGATTCAGATTCGTTAAATTAATATTTCTATAATTATTATGTTTTTGAATACTTCTATAACTCCGAAATATAGAGAAAACTTTTAACGTTTTAAAAGAATGTAATTTGTAAGAACATCTTAGTTTTAGGAGGAGATGAACTGTTATTATATATTTGTTTTTAGACAGAATTAAGTTGCATATTAAAATTAAAAGTAGATTCTTGAGTACAATCTTAACTAACGTAATATTCATATCATATTATGTGATAAAAATCGCTGAAAAACAGATAACACCTACAAGAGCTAAAAAAGACGAATTTTGGTAAATAGATAGTATTTCAATTTATTCCGAATAATATGAGAATAACACAAATAAAAAAAAAATATATATATTTTTTAATTATAATGAGACGATCATTTAAATACTTTAGGTGACAAAAACCAAAAAAACATTTTTTGTAAGTTCCGAAGGAATTCTAATAGACGTTGATTATCCCAATAAAAGTGATTACATGCTGAATGCTAAAATAAATAACTTGGGTAGCGTCACCATAGATTCGACAGTTACACCTGAAGTGAAAAAAAAAAAAAAAAGTTTCGGCAGGGCGATGCGATGGTTTCCCAGAGGTTACATGTGTCAAAGGAGTTTTCATTTTATTTTTATTAACAAAGTTTAAACAAAACTTTTTAAATAAGTAACTAAATTTCATCGAAACTTTAGTTACTTTACTCGAATAAAAATTTCCTATTACTATCGTAGCTTTGACTTCCTTTATGTTTACGTCCGTTATTTTCAAGTCTAGTTTATATTTTGTCTTAATGTATACATTATACACCTGGAAATAAATTATTTTTTTACTTATACACAGAAGTATATAATTTCTTATTTTATTAAATACTTATACTATTTTAATAGACAAATATCTTTTATGTTATGCTAATTCATGTAGAATACAGTTTTTGTTAATAACCTGTAAATGTTTCTAAATTCAAATTAGCGATATATAATAATAATGTTATTAATGTTTTATAAGTTATTATTGCTTATGTTAGAATATTTTTTTTGCAACGCCTTAAGTACATAAATTTTAAATATAAAAACATAAATTTTCTTTCTTTCTTTCATTCTATAAAAGGAGTTACAGTACAGAGTACAGTATAATGAATATTATAATGATGATATTTTAATTATAAACAACATTTATTTCCTACGATGATAATATATTATGCAAAAGCTTGTAACGTGGAAGCGTTAAGCTCTATTCATATTATAATTACACAATGCATTATTAAGGTAGTATGTTTTTTAATTATCTTTAATGATACAAATACATTTATATTAAAGATAAATAAAAATTATCCGACCATTTGAACATAACAGAAAAAAGAACTACTTTATACGTTTTTCATACATTCGTAGTTTTGATATTTAATTTTAACTCGATACTTATTCTTTAATATCTCTGATCTTCATTAACTTCATCACAGTCCTTTAAACGTTGAGGCCAATCGTCAATATTAACATGCACTCCTTTTTCCTCAGTAATTAATTTGCTGCGTTGACCACCCTTTAGCTGACAGCTTAAGCTTTTGAGTTTACCACTATATGCATTCTTTAAATGCCAATAGCCAATATCCAAACACTCGACTGATACCTCTTGGCCTCTTGGCTGGATAGTTTCATTTGCATTTGGTAAAATTTTGTTTGATGTTATCACAGCAATTCCGTTATCAAAGATCTGAGGTAATAAATATTTGTGATGTTAAAATTAAGTCTCCACCCATTTTCATACCGGCGATTGGCGTGAAATATAAAACACAATGAATATTCACATAAAAGTGACAGATTCCGGATTAAAATAAGTTTTTATTCTTCATCGTAGGAGTATAAGTTTTTTTTTGCAATACATTTGTTTAACCTATGTATATTAAAAAAATCCAGGTATGTTTTCTGTTCCGTATTATCAGTAAGAAAAAAATATTTGATTTTTATTATTTTTTCTCGCTCAAGCATAATTAGTTTAAGCATGAGCAGACTTACGTTTTTTTTTAATTCATACACTATTACGTATTTCTTTTTATTACAATGAAGAATGTTAATATAAATAAAAAAAATATTATCAGTATGCCTATATAAAACTAGCAAAATATTTACTTCATGACATAAGGTGCACTCTTCAGTGAAGCACCTTGTGATAAACTTTTTTTTGTCTATGATAAAACCATGCATTGCATTATTAACTTTTATTAATGAATCAGAAATTTAAGTCGTTGGGATCATCGGAATCCTTGAAATGAAGATTCCTCGCCTTTGAATTTTCTTGCACGCCGAAAATTATTAAATCGTTGATCCGTGATATTTGCCAGCCTCATTTCTTCTTCATACTTAACCATAGACAAAATAACATTTAGCTGTAATTTTTATAATTGTAAAATTTTTAACCATACTTATTTTTCTACACTTTTTTTGCGTATTTTTATTCCATGTCAGATGCGTTTTGTTTATAGTGTCCACGTTTTATAGTGTCTTCACGGTGACGCGGTCAAACGGGTTAAATAGTATCCTATGCCCGTCTCCTCGTTCTAATCATTGATTTTATATTTTTGTATATGTTTGTTAATATAGTATTAATTATTTAACTAAATCTTTACTTAACTTAATATTTACAATAATAGGTTGTACATGATTCTAAAAGCCATACAAGACAAAGCAAGTCATTTACATACCTTTGTATTTTAATCGCCTTGCATGTCCTTATAAGACAGTAAATTAGACAGAGTATCAAAGTCGGATACAGTCCCGTGCACAGAGGATATGAGTTATTATGTATCTAGTTTAGACTGTCGAAAATATATAAATAATAAACGTAGAAAATATATGTATTTCTGTGTTAATATATTATAAAAAAATATATTGTATTTCAGTCCATTTGTTTAATTCAATAATGTGTTAATGTAAACAAAACTAATACTAAAACTTTAATATTTATATTTTTATTATAAAATTGTGTCTTGATTATTTGATAAGCAATAAACTATCAACCATATGAAAATTAAGGTGCATTGGTCAGCATCTTCGCTTTACCACTTACAAAGTCATATTAACTAGCAGCCACCCAACTAATTGAGATATCTGAAACTTAAGGAAACAATTATTCTCAACCTTACAGACTGAACACTCCTAGTGTTGAGGTTCTAATTAAGTAAGTAATTGTTTCATAACAGTTTATAGTTAAATAAACCTATATAGGTTTCATTCAGGTTTAAGTCCAAGCTTATTTTAATCATTTTCTCTTTTTTTTTAAGTTTTAATATTTTTTACAACCATAAAATAATTGTCTGAAATAGATATTAGAATTATTGTACTATTGAACTATAGGAACATTTAATATATTATGTAATTGTTATTTTGTTACTATTATGGCTATAGTCTGTTTAAAGAAAGAATAGTTGTGAGAACACTTTTATAAAACTTCAGATTTATTTATGATAAATACATAAACATAGTTGTTCAAGACAAAAGTTAATTATAGAAAATACTTAATGAGAAAGGAAAGGTCAAAGATTACAAACAAATAAATAATACAGTCACAAGCTGTTTCAAAACAAAGGAATCTTAAAAAAGAATAAGTTTATTACTTTATCGTGCTCAAGGGAATAATTAATTATTATCCAAGTAAATACTTTTTGTTCTGAAATTCATTAACTCATCTCTTGAGGGACTTACTTGTGTTTAATACCTCAACATCTTAAAATAACTACTTATTATTTTTCTAGATATTCTAAAATATATATGATATAATATATTCTTGATAATTTTTATTTAGATTTTTTAAGGTTTGTGTAAGTTCAATTTAAGTAATGTTTCTTGATTTCATTTCAAAATAAATAATTACATATATTCAAAATAAATAAATAAATAATTATATATACATTCAAAACAAAGTGTACATTTGTAATGAATACGATTAAATCAGATATGCCATTTCAAGGTTTCAAGGTTAATACGATACAATGTTGATAAATCTAGAACAAAATTTAAAAAAACATGTTCTAAACGTCAGAGTTATCTCGTGCAAAATCACTAAAAATAATACTTAAATTAATTCATGTTTTTCCGGGCTTTATAGTTAAAGATTACATTTTAAATTTAACATTCAACAATCTTGTATTTAGATTTATAATATTAACATTTCTGTATTTATTATTGTTTTAAAATACTCCGATACATTAATTGAATCGGATGATATTTAAGTACAAGATGTTCTAATTTGTAGCACAATATTTAGGAAACTTTAATGTATAAGAGAATGTTATTTGTTAAAACATCAAATTTATAGGAAGAGGATATTAACATGCAGCAGCTATTACTAACATTTTTGGACATAAGTAGGTTCTATATTCAAAATTAAAGTAAATTCATGAATGCAATCTGAACAAACATAATATTCATATCATATTCGACATATGATGAAAAACAAATAAAACTCGTAGTTAGTTATAAATGCCGCCTACGTATAATTGAGAAAGATAAAATTAATAAAATCTGCAAGCACTAAGAATGAAAAAATTTGTTAGAAAGTTCTCAAAGTAGAAAGAAAGGTAAGGTAAGTATTAATACATATTTATATATAGCTATAAAAATAAGAGAAACAACTTTATACAGTAAGGAAAAATAATATTTTATAGAATTCAGTTTATTTTTATATACAGGTAAATTTAAATAAGCTTAACACGGCTATACATCTTTATAGATATTTACAAACAATACAATTTATGTTAACAAACTCAAAGTTTCTAATATCAAATTAGCATTATAAGCTTAATTTAATAGTCCTTGAATCTAAAAATTAATAACTGACAACATTATTTTAATTATAAATATATGATATATTGTTGTATCTCTTACCATACGCTTCCTACGATAATAATATATTATGCAAAAGCTTGCAATGTAAAAGCGATAAGCTCTATTCATGTTATTTTTACAAACATTCTTATTTGGTTAGTGGAAAGAATTCAGCCTGACCAAATAGATAATATCATATGTGCCGAGATTCCTGATTATGAAGTCGATCCAGACCTACATGATGTTGTTACTACTAATATGATTCATGGACCGTGTGGTGCCATCAATCCCCAATCACCTTGCATGGTCGATGGAAAGTGCTCTAAACGATATCCACGAAAATTAACGGAGGAGACTGTCACTGGCAATGATGGTTATCCGCTGTATCGGCGTCGATCACCAGATGACAACGGTCGAACTGTCACAACGAAAGTGAAAAGAATGGATTTCGTTGTCGACAACAGTTGGATTGTTCCATATTCGCCACTTATTTCTAAATCGTTCAAGACACATTGCAACGTTGAATACTGCAATTCAGTTAAGTCCATAAAATATATATGCAAATATGTCACGGATTTTCAAAGACGGAAGCAAGGCGATGCGGTTCCTGGGTATCCAGATGTGCGTTCTACTGATGCTCTTGGTCGTATGTATACAGTTCATCCAAAGAATAATGAATGTTTCTATTTGCGGTTGTTGCTGGTAAATGTGCGTGGGCCAACGTCATTTGAGTCACTACGAACTGTTAATGGTGTAATATTCCCAACATATCGTGCTGCATGTGAAGAATTGAAGTTATTAGAAAACGATAGTCATTGGGATACGACAATCGCTGAAGCCATTATCTCTGCATCACCAAGTCAGATACGCACATTATTCGCTATCATAATTTCGACATGTTTTCCATCAAACCCATGTAACCTGTGGCACAAATACAAGGATAATATGTCAGAAGATATTTTACATCAAATTCGTGTCAGTTCCAGAAATCAAGATATTGAGATGAATGAGGAGATACATAATCGTGCTTTACTCTTGATTGAAGATATGTGTTACCTCATGTGCGGTAATTTATTAATCAGGTTAGGAATGCCAGCACCATATCGTGAAATGAATGACGCATTTAATCGAGAATTGGAACGGGAACGTGAATATGATCACCAGGAATTAGATTTAGTTATTCAAACGAATGTACCCCTATTGAATTACCAACAAAAGGAAGTTTATGATACTTTAATGAAGGCAATCGATGATGAAAATGGTGGTTTATATTTCCTGGATGCCCCTGGTGGAACTGGCAAGATATTCCTCATGTCATTAGTTTTAGCAACTGTTCGGGCGAGATCTAACATAGTGGTTGCAGTAGCTTCTTCTGGAATAGCAGCCACATTGTTAGAAGGATGCCGTACGGCTCATTCAGCATTCAAATTACCGTTAAATCTTCAAACTATTGAAGAACCAACGTGTAATATTGCAAAACACTCAGCAATGGCCAAAGTTTTAGCGGTATCGAAAATCATCATCTGGGACGAATGCACAATGGCGCATAAACGTGCATTAGAAGCACTTAACCGAACATTAAAAGATTTACGCAATGACTCGAGATGTTTTGGAGGAGCAATGATTTTACTCTCTGGCGATTTCCGCCAAATACTGCCAGTAATTCCAAGATCTACGGCTGCCGACGAAATAAACGCTTGCCTCAAATCGTCAAATCTATGGCGCTATGTGAAGAAACTACAACTGACAACAAACATGAGAGTTACATTGGTTAATGATATAACTGCAGAAGATTTCTCGGAGCAATTGCTGACTATCGGTAATGGTCAAGTACCTGTCGATGAATCGAGCGGATTAATATCATTTCCAAATAATTTCTGTAATTTTGTCTCATCAAAAGACGAACTTATCAACAATGTGTTTCCAGAAATTATTTCTAACTACAAAAATAATGAATGGTTGAGTGAGCGAGCAATTTTAGCGGCTAAGAATAAAGATGTAGATGACCTAAACTACATAATTCAAAATAAGATCATTGGAACAATGCATTCATTCAAATCTATTGACTGCGTCACAAATGAAGATGAAGCCACCAACTATCCTATTGAATTTTTAAACTCTTTGGACGTGCCTGGCTTACCACCGCACAATTTATGCCTAAAGGTTGGCTCCGTAGTAATAATTCTTCGAAACATAAACCAACCAAAACTGTGCAACGGTACGCGTTTGGTGGTTAGAAAATTGATGAACAATGTAATTTACGCTACGATAATGATAGGAAAATTCAAAGGTGAGGAAGTTCTCATTCCGAGGATACCGATGATCCTAACCGATATGCCGTTTGAATTTAAAAGACTTCAATTTCCGATACGTCTTGCATTTGCCATGACCATCAACAAATCACAAGGCCAATCCTTAAAAGTTTGTGGTTTAAATCTAGAACATTCATGTTTTTCCCATGGTCAATTATACGTGGCATATTCACGGGTCGGAAGACCATCTGCGTTGTTTGTTTTTGCGCCTGATAATAAAACAAAAAATGTCGTGGATCACAAGGTACTTAAATGAAGAGCAACCTATGTACTAAAATAAAGAAATAATTATGAATGATTAATGTAGGTATTTCATTTTTTTGTATTTTTCCAATTAAAAAATAAATCTGCTTATTTATTGCCATTAAGGCGGAACAAAGTTTGCCGGGTCAGCTAGTATTCAGATAAAAATGACAGATGCCGGATTAAAATGCAATAAGATTTTTTTGTAGGAATTTATACAGCCTCTTAAAGTATTTTGCAATACTATTGTTTGAAATTTAAATAATACGTACGTATGTTTTTTGTTCTGTATTTGCAGAAAGGAAAAATAGTTGAGTTTTATTATTATTTCTCGCTCATTCAAGTTATTTCAAGTTAATTACTTTAGGCATAGTAATATTTAAAGCAATATATCAAACCGTAATTTGAATACAGATTTAATGTTTTTGTATATTTTTTTAATATAACATTATAATATCATCAAATTTTGCATAAAGGTTTTTTACAATACTAACAATGATAGGTTATATACGATACTAAAAGCAATATAAGGTAAAGCAAGTCAGATGACTTGCTTTGTACATACCTATGTATTAGAATACTTATATACTTATGTATTTGAATCGCCTTGCATGACGAAGACCATATAAGACCGTAAATAGCACAGAGTATCAAAGACGGATACAGTCCCGTGCTCAGGGCACGAGACACAAGTAATTCTGTATCTGGTTTATGCTGAATTATTTAAACATAGGAAATATGTATTTCTATGTTAATATAAGGTAACAAGTACAAAAAAAAATATTCTGATTTCGGTCTGTTTATTTAATTTAATAATGTGCTAGTTTTGAAAAAGTTAAATGAAATCTATATACAGGGTTATTTTTAATTAGTTAACCACCTCTCGCAAGCAACCTCTCTACATCAATCCCAACATCATTTGTTCTGCAACTTTTTACAAATCTTGATGAACAACACAAAAAAAACGAAACAAAAAAATGTGAGTTCCCTCTATTACTTATTACTCTGTATTTTGTAAGAAGTACTTCAAAGGTGTCAATACCCGGGCGACATACCTACGCTCAGAGTTAATGCCAGTTCAGAGACAACAAATAAATTTTGTATGGGAAAATTTAAATTTTAAAAACTATAACTTTTTCTTGGTGGTAGACCATAACATCGGGTCGCCGGCAAAGTTACCACCCATCGGGCAAAGTCGTGCCGCAAAGCGACCTAGTCGTGTTCCGGCACGTTGCTCGATGAAGCCGTATATGGGAAATGGGTCTGAACAGCTGCGGTACGTTGGCGAACCGGTTGACGTCGAGTTGGTGTTTGTTTTGTCGGGTGTCTAGTCGAGGAGGGTAGCGGGATCCGAAGCGACGGCTTTCCGCTGGCCGCCCGCAGATAGTTGGGGGCCCAATTAGTGGGTTAGCCACCCACGAAAGGCTGCCCCGCCAGCTGCGAAAAATCCCAGGGTGGCTCCATCGTGCTGGTTGGCGACCAGGCGAGGAGGCCCGATGGCGATCCCTGGGGGGGTTCGGGCGTCCCCGCAGTCTCCAGGCTAGCCTCCCAGCGGCAAGACATCACCAATTTCGAAGTCGGGTTTGATACGTACCGCCTCGTTCAACTGCCATTTCCCATCCCTATTCACTTTTATTTATTTTTATCATGAAGAAAAACCAAAAAAGGAAAAAGTTTGTACAGCGGTTGCACTCCTCCTCATTTAAAGTGCACCTCAGTAATATTAGGGGTTTGCACTCTAATATCTTACCTGTCCATCACCATCTGGAGACAGAAGAACCGCACCTGTTCTTTTTGACGGAGACGCAGATACAATGTCCCTTAAGCGCTGCGCACCTGGATTATCCCGGATACACGTTAGAGCACAACTTTCGCTCACGTGCCGGAGTCTGCGTGTATGCGCGGAACGACCTCTGTATCCAGCGTCTCCGTCACCTTGAAGACCCCACTTTTTCTTCTTTATGGGTTTTAGTAGACACAGTAAAACAAAAAAATCCTGTATTCCTGTGTTTACCGTTCGCACAGCGGTGACCAGGAGGCAACTAGATTATTCGAGTATCTCGGTGAGGCTGCTGATATGGCTCTGCATCAGTTCCCTTCAGCGCAGCTCGTCTTTCTGGGGGATTTTAATGCCTGTCATCAGGACTGGCTGTTCCCGTACCAGAAGACTGACCATGCTGGAAGAGAAGCGCGGAACTTTGCGTTGTCCTTGGACCTCTTTCAGCTGGTGAAGCAAGCGACAAGGGTACCAGATGTGGTAGGCCATACAGCCAATTGCCTGGACCTTCTGCTGACAACTGATCCGGACAGGTATCGGGTAGAGGTTACCTCTCCCTTGGGAACCTCCGATCACTGTCTGGTGAAATCTGTGTTTACATATTCCCCACCAGCTTTCGAACCTCATGGTTATAGGCGAGTATGGAAATACAAGTCGGCAGATTGGGATGAGATGCGGCACTTTTTTGCGTCTTATCCTTGGCGGCAGGTCTGCTTCTCTTCTTTGGATCCGTCGAGTTGCGCGGATGCTATAACCGATGTGGTGCATCAGGCAATGGAGTATTTTATTCCTTTTGCTGACGTACCCATCGGTGGCAAAGCTCGCCCATGGTTTAATGCCGAATGTGGTCATGCTCAAGACCGAAAACATTCGGCATATCTCATTTGGGCTGATGCTCGAAGCCGCAAAACTCCGGATGTAAGTTCGAAGAAAAGAGCCTTTAACCAAGCTGCCAAGTCCTACAAAAAGGCATTGCGGAAGGCTCGTCTCGATCGAATCGCTAAGAATGGCGAAAAGCTCTCTGTCAGACCAACTGGCAGTCGAGCTTTCTGGTCTCTTGCGAAAGCGATCGAGTCGAATTTCTGCCAACCCTCACTGCCTGCTCTGCTGAAACCGGATGGATCCCTGGCCCACACAGCAACAGAGAAAGCGAACGTACTTGCTTCTCTGTTTGCTGATAATTCGCATCTAGACACTGGCAATGCTTCTCCAGCACATCTTCCTCACTGCGGTGTTTCGATGCCTGAAATCCGCATCACTAACAAAGAGGTATGGAGAACATTGTGTCGTTTAGATGTGAATAAAGCCAGTGGTCCTGATGGTATACCAGCCATTCTGCTCAAGACATGCGCAGCTGAGTTGTCTCCTGTACTGACACGTCTGTATCGTCTCTCTTTCATGACTGGAATAGTGCCGAAATCCTGGAAGCTTGCTAATGTGCAACCCGTGCCCAAAAAAGGCAGCCGTGCCGACCCTGTCAATTACAGACCGATTTCAATCACCTCCATACTCTGCAAGATTATGGAGCGTGTATTGAACTCGCGCCTACTAGCATACCTAGAAGGTAACGATCTCCTCAGTGACCGACAGTACGGGTTTCGCCGTAATAGGTCTACTGGGGACCTCCTAGTGTATGCTACTCACATTTTAGGCGAGGCCATCGAGAAGAACGGAGAAGCGGTCGCCGTCTCTCTGGACGTCTCAAGGGCATTTGACAGGGTCTGGCATGCGAGCCTTATAAGCAAGCTTTCAGCGTACGGTATATCTCCTGGTCTGATCGGCTGGGTAACGGACTTTCTGAGCCACAGATCTCTCCGAGTAGTTGTCGACGGGTGTTCCTCGGAACCCTTGACAATAAATGCCGGAGTGCCTCAGGGGTCAGTTCTTTCTGCAACTCTGTTCCTGCTGCACATTAATGATCTGTTGAAGCCCGGTATCTATGGGTATGCAGACGACAGCACAGTTGTAGAAAGATATTTGCCGAGTACTCGGGCTAGTCGAGATCAAGTACAGTCTGAAAGAGAAGCCATGGTGCAACGTTTGAATGACAAACTTCAGGCAGTCTCCGCATGGAGCAATGCCAATCTTGTCAAGTTCAACGCCACCAAAACGAAGACGTGTCTGTTCACCGCCAAAAGGAGCCCTTTCACCTTGGCTCCTACTTTCCAGAATGTATCCTTGGAATACAGTGACCGGCTTCAGTTGTTAGGCTTAGAGATTTCCTCGAACCTCAACTTTGGTCGGTTCATTGAGTCCAGAGCAAGAGCAGCAGCAGCAAAGCTTGCCGTTCTGGCGAAGGTTCGGCAGTACTTTACACCGGGACAGCTTCTTGTTTTATACAAAGCACAGATCCGGTCGTGTGTAGAGTACTGTGGTCACATATTTGCTGGTGCCGCAAAGTCTCATCTTGCGGTTCTGGACTCAATTGAGAGGCGAGCTAAGAGGCTTATAGGCGATCCCGAATTGGTCGGAGCCGACCTCCAAAGCCTTGAGCACAGGCGTAGAATTGCTAGCCTCTCAGTATTCTATAGGATACATTTTGGTGAGTGTGCGCAGGAATTACACAATTTAATTCCCCCGTCCCCCTTCCATCACCGGACGTCCCGACGCACGGCAGGTTTTCATCCTTTTGTTGTGGACATTCCACCTGTCCGAACGAAGCGCTTTGCTTCCTCATTTTTAGTGCGTACAGCAAAGGATTGGAACAGCTTGCCTGCGTCGGTATTTCCGACCGAATACAATGTGGGTGTCTTCAAGCGAAGAGTGAATAGGTTGCTAGGGTAATGCGCCTTACCACCTAAGACTACATTCCACTTACCATCAGGTGGAATGTAGTCAAGCATTGCCCTAGATCATATAAAAAAAAAAAAAAAAAAAAAAACTTATAATTTTACTTATATTATAAAATTTTGTCTGGTGCAAGTCATATAAAAAACAATAAACTACAAACCATGAAAATTAAGACGCATTGGTCAGCATTTTTGTAAAGCGCCAGTTACAAAGTCTGTTAACTGGCAGTCAACCAACTAATTAAGATATCTAATACTTAAGCAAATAATTATTCTCCAGCTCACAGACTGAATACTTCTATTGGTGAGGTTCTTATTAAGTTAGTAATTGTTAACATAACAGTTTATTTAACTGTGATTCAAATAGGTGTCATTGAGGTTTTAAGTTAAAGCTCATTTTACTCATTTAATCTTTTTGGAAGTCTTAATATTCTTCACAACCATTTGGTTGTGAAGAATATTAAGAAATATTATGTGAAATAGATAATAGTATTGTGTTATAAGCTTATAAAATATAATAATAATAAAACTTTGCTACTCTCAAAAATAACAGATAGTGCCCAATGTCTTCGTATATTTTATTTGTGGTAATCCGTGCAGTATAAAATACTATTTATCGAACAAAAGTATCTCTTCGTATGTTTTGACAATTTATCATCGAACTCTAGTTTATTTTAGATTTTTCTTTAAATTCTTATGAATTAGAAAAAACGTAAATAATAAGACTTTATTTATTTTGAGATTACTTAATTACACATAGTTTAAACATGTTAAAATAATATTACTTCAGATTTTAATCTAGCTTTAAGTCTATGAAAATGTTAGAAGCGATTCCTTCTTTGAATGTACCCAAACAGCTTTCAACTACAGCTTTTTATTAAATACCAAGTTCATGAAACAGTTGCTGAATAGGTAATCTTCGAAATGTATACATTTTAATACCATAAAAGAAAGAATAAAAAAACTTT
Organism: Napeogenes sylphis; assembly: GCA_959347405.1. Classification (NCBI taxonomy): domain Eukaryota; kingdom Metazoa; phylum Arthropoda; class Insecta; order Lepidoptera; family Nymphalidae; genus Napeogenes; species Napeogenes sylphis. Next base: position 14,636,699 of record OY365788.1, on the reverse strand, counting down.
TATGCTATTTATAAAAACTGCACTAAAAGTATTTTTATGATAATTAAAATATTTTAATTAAAAAGGCGCATGTTTCTTTGTTTTGTAACTCACAGAATCAGATGAGAGTCAGAAATAAAACGACTTTACGAAAACAAGCTTAACTAAACAAAAATGTTATCACGTCGGGTATTATTTTCAGAACGCGGCGTAGTATTAAGTTACTTGAAGCAAATTAAACTATATTGCCCGGTTTTTAAAATCTTCAACAAGTACTTTTAAACTTTAGTAAAGCAACATCTTCGAGCGCTTTATGTAAAATAAAACTATGCTCTAAGTTTGCTTGAAAAGACTTATCTCATAAATGTTTTCCTTTAGGTTCATAAAGAAGGAAATAATATTCACTTACTAGTCAAATATGATATTTTTATTTTAAAATTTAACTGAAATTATTTACTTTATTATAAGTTACGATGTTTACTACTACGTCATTATTAAATAAATAGAGTATTTGTTAAGAAGAATACACAATTGAAATGAGCAAGCCTCTATATTTATTTATTTATTTCTTAAAACAAAATATAAACACCAAAAATCATTTTAACATTTTATATATATAGGTTACAATGACAATGGTATAAATCATCTATCGAAAAATATATCAACATACTCCGACCAACGCAGTCGAAATAATATTAAATAAGCAGAAGTCATATGAGATTGCTATTCTCGTGAGCTTTCACGAATCTTATCAAATTTTGAGGCTGGATACAAGATAACCCCGGTATACCTTCTAGGATATACCAGGTTTGCTTTCAAGAGACATAAGTGTCATTGCATATGCAAACCAGCCGTCCTCGCTTCCGTCTCTTTCTAGTACGTGATTCCCAGGTGTGATAGGACTTGTAGGGTAAGGTTGATTGTGAATGTGGATTTGCTGTAGGATTTATGTGCATGTATTTCTTTTTTATTTGTATCACATAATTAATAATAATTAATATTGTTTTTTTTTAATATAAATATAGAATGAAAAATAAACCGATACGGACAGGGATTCGAACCCGCGACTACTGGGAAACCGTCCCGTCGCTCTACCAACTGAGCTACCGTAGCGATTCGGTAGCTCGGTTGGTTGGTTCATTCTATATTTATATAAATTTTAATAAGCTTAACATGGCTATACATGTTTATAGATATTTTCAAACATTAATATTGATTATTAATAATTAATTAATATTCGATTGTAATGAAATAAATTGAATGAAAAATTAATTTAAATACCATCCAAATAGATATTTCAACGAACTATATTATAAGTTTCAACTGACGCCTGGTAGAAGTTTGTCAAATAATAACACTTTCTCGTAAATCAAGACGATAATGATATGGAACTTAACGAAAAATGTTGAATATAATTATTATTTTAAAAACTACTTTCATTTAAATTAACTGTTGATAAAAAAATATATATATGTAAGTATATTTAAGATTAACTACAGCATGGTATTACTTACAATATTATATAGACCGGCTTACAAAACGTAAAATCCGTGATATGCATACGTAAATAGTATTCAATTTTATCTAAATACCTCCATCTAAAGCTCTAACACAATTAGTATTTTCCGCTAGTGCAGTGACTAGATAAAAGTGTAAATCCTCACCAACGTCTATCATCGTCGACACTTTGATAGATGACCGCAGAGCCGTTAGTCAGCTTTGAAAATAAAATTGCACGAAGTATGTTTGAATTAAACAGTTAAATGATCACCGCTGATCATTATTTCCATTTATTTAATATGGTAAATATATATAATTCTTTATAATTTTATATTTTAACAGCATGATGATGCACGTATATATATAAATAGTGTATTTATAATACATATCATAAAGTTTAGTTGGAACTAGTAGTAATAGGTCACTGTCAGTAAATTGAGGTCAACTCCAAAGAGACTGAACTTAGTTCAAGTACATTTGTAATTTGACAGAACGTGTATTTGTTAACTGTTCCATGGTAAATGTAATATAATATTTATTACTATGTGTTAATTTTAAATTGCTTTGAAAAGGCCTAAAATTCTTTGTTATAGCAATTATATTATTTATTGGTATATTTTATTTACAGAAAAATGTCATAACATTGTATAAAGTAAATATTTGGAAGGAGTTAAATTTTAAAAATTAACAAGTTAATTACAAAAACTTGTGGAAGTAAATATCAATCTTTATAAATAAATTTGTTGTTCAGTTTTATATCAGTATTAATATATTATTATTAATCGAGAAAAAATTTAAAGTCTACATTTGACAAGAAGTTTTTTAGGAATTACACTAATTTTAGCAAATAGCAACAGACTGCACAACTCAGATTGTATTTATTTTGTGCAAATAAAAATCTATGCAAATGGACCGAAAGTTGACCAAATAGTTTTGTACTTAATTTGCAGCTATTAGTTTAGTTAAACATTTTAGTCGTAACTTCATTTATTAACTTTATGTTCAAACCAGTAAAGTCAATATGAAAATTATTTGTGAAAAAATAACAAAGTTCATAAAACAATTATTCAACTTCAGTTAAGTTTACTTCAGGAATTCTAACTGTGTATCTTCTAACTAAAAGTTTATTGAGGTAACTTTTGCAATTTAGCTTTAAATTATTTTGTTGCAAAACATGTTAAACTTTTTAAAATTATGCAGAGAGTATACATAATGGTGACTCGTGGTCAAAATGATTAATCTTAGATATAAGACTCTTAGATATACTCTAACTGAATTACATGTATTTCTCATGTACGCGAGTTAAATCCTTTAAAGATAGTTTTCTTTAAATGTATATTCGTAAAAATTTAACTTAATATAGCCATCTATAGCCATACACAGAGTTTCAAATCTTCGCCATATTATAAGACTTTAGACGAACTTTCCTAAATAACCTTATAAAACAAGTAAACATCCTCCGACTGACAGATCAGAGGAATACCAAATGAGTTGAAGCCTTTTTTTTAATTCAATTTTAAATGTTTTATCATATTTCCTTTTTCAAAATAAGCTAATTATATTTGTTTTACAGCTCCTAATAGATACCGGAATGTTTCTATTTCGTGCGACAGAGATAACGTTCTACGAAGCCGAAATTAGCCGATTGTCTCTTTCCAAAGGTCGATGTGCAATATTTATTGCCGGGTATTGTATCTACCTACCCACATGAAAAAGTCATGAATCATGTTACTTAATACATTTATAATTTATATAAATAAAAATAAACCGATACGGGCAGGGATTCGAACCCGCGACTACTGGGAAACCGTCCCGTCACTCTACCAACTGAGCTACCGTATCGCTGTCCGTCTCGGTGAATTAAGCATTCACTATGTTGTACATCGTGAATGACAGGGTTGTGATTATCCGTACCATACTAATTATAAGTGTAATACTAATTACTAAGAAATTCAAAGATGCTATTTATCCAGACTTATAAATTAAGATTCGTAGTTAAGCAAGGATAAAAAAAGAAATGAAGGACATACTCAATAGAAGATCAGTGTTATTGTCTTTTAAAATCAATTTGGTATTTTTTTACATTCAAATTTTTCAACATTTGTGTCCCAGTTGCTAGAACTAAGCACACAATGTAAAATGAATCTCAGCCAGTAGTCAAATGTCAAACACTCGTTATACATTATAATAAAATAAAAGCGATGGTATAGTGTTACTTAATTATAAAACCAGTTCATTTATTAATCTGTTTGAAAAACGTTAATGCCACACATTTAAAAATTTACGATATATTAATAAGAGTAACATATATTTATGTAAGCAGTAGTACAGTGACAGTATACTTATCATTTTAATTACACATGACAAGGGTAGTAGACCCTTACAGGTTTCAAACGAAAGATGGCGGCTTCTGTCGACTTCATAATTACTTTATTTTAACACAAAATTAAATAACTTGATATTATTGTAAAATCATGTTTCAGCCTACCTTGAGATACTGACTCGAAATAACGTTAGATAAGACCTTTGGCCCCAATTTGTTTTCTATGAATTATGGGTTGGTAGCATATAATGGTTCTTTTTTATTATTTTATACTCGAAGTTCAGTAAACCAACCATTTGAAGAGGGTTTTGACAAAAACATCATAATGAAAATCTGAATGTTATAATTCTACACCTGTAATCGCTCAGCTGACTTGAGCTTTTTATACCTTGGCATATGTGGTTCTAATCCGTTTAGGAAACCGTAAAAAAAACTTTAAGAAAAAAGAAAAGTACTAAACTATGTGTATATTTTTTTACAAATAAACTAACACAGTACTTATTTAACTAAGAACAAGTAATTTAAGGCAATTTAATTAGCTCTATGTTTACCATAAAGTTCAATAATTACGGATAATGTAACCAAAATATTACTCACTTACCTGATTGTTTTCAACTAATGTTTGTCTATTTCTTTTCTTTATTACGTATGAGATATAAAACCAAAATGTAAGTCTGAAAGGGTACGTATGAAGACAATTAATTATTGCCTCATTCCCCACTCGCACTACTGTCACTTGACCTCTCATTTATTATGTGTAACATACCTAATATTTGTCTGAATTACAGCAATTAAAAAAATATATAAAGAAATTATACACATTTATAGTAAATATAATATTGTGTGATTTAAAAAAAACATTTTTATATAAAATATAAGGAGCGTAGCATCTGAGTGAAAAAAATAGTGATCACCACCGCCCACGGATTTTTGCCCAGGATAATTACAAAAACATAAATCTTTTTTTGTGAAGAAGTTAACGACCTTAAAAGACCTTCAAAAGATGTTCGTTCCATTACATAGGAGTTCGTGGAATAAAGATTTACCATTTAAATAGTTTATGGTATAGCTGTTCTACTTAATAAAATTAGTCTTGAAAATTTAAATTAAATAATAGTTAACAAAACTAAAAAAGAATCAATTAAAAGAAAAGAAATACACTATAATCCTAATGAATTTGATTTAGGTATAGTACATGTATTTAATTGTAAAAATAAATAAATTATAAAGTGCACGGTGTCTGTAGTTATAAGTAGTTTATTTAGAGCTATTGCAAGGATTTAATGATTTTAAATAAAACATCTTACAGCATTAAAGCATCAATATGCTATTGCTGTTACAACTCAAATAGCATGTTTATTTCTGTAGCAGCATATTTTTATTTGTAATAACCTTAGTGTTAGGTTTTGACAAAAAAAAAGTCAAAACACTAAAAACTAGCATTTAATCAAGAAAAAAAATACAACTACTATCGCATTTGCCGTTATATTTGCATAACATGCGGTTATTATTTTAAAATAAAAAAAAATGTGATTCTGAAGACATCTGTTAAAAACATCAAAACAAACTTTTTATTCTCAATCCATTTTTAATCCTCGGAAAGTATATCTCAAAATAATAATATTTAATGCAACTATAACCCTACCTACATAAAGAAACTATTACCGTACTGTCTTTCGTAAATATTGTCGTACTCTAAGTGCATGGTAAATATTTAACCCACATTTCATATTCCTAGGTCTTTTCTTTAAAATTGTGGTTAAATTCGTATTCAATTTATATTTCAATGCCTATGTTACTTAGGAAACCATTAAATTTTAGTATGTATATAATTTAGAATTTTCTATTTGTTCCAAGTGTCTATATTTTAATTATAATCCATTGTGAATTGACACACACACGCAATGGAACAAACACGAAGACTTAATCTTATTTACAAAAAGTGTAGAGTGGAGTCGAGCACAATGTGACGCCGACTTAAGGTGTTTGAGATTTAATTACTTGTAAACTCCAAAAGTCACATTAAGACTCTCAGCTGTGGTCAGATTGCATTAGATGTTTCAGAAGTTACCAAACACTGGCAATTATAGCTGACGCTTAAAACATTCATTCTGTCCTCAAGACATATTTTTTTGGAGATGTATAAATGCATATTTTATGCTAGTATTGTTGTGTGCTTTTTTCACTTGTATTGTTGTAAATTTTAATTAATATCAAATCATTTATTTAAATAGTAGTAGAATAAAAAGAAATCAATGGTTTTCATAAAATAACCGGAACAACAAAAAAGAAGTGTATAATTGTTCCATTCCTAAAAAAAACATCATCAAAAATAATGTAAACGATTTATTTATTATTTAAATAAACGGGTAGTCTTTGTAGCATAAATAGCACGTTAATTTAATTAACGTGATAACATATGTATATGATTATGACAACGTATTATGATTTTTTTTTATTCTATTAAATAAATGAATATACTTTATAACAATTAATCAACTTACTAATAATAAAAAATGAAACAGGTTAACGAATTCTTTCTTAATTAAATTTCAGGTGTTTTACATTACTTCTCTCTGAAGATCGTAAAATATCTCCGGTGTCATCTAATGAATTCTTTGAGGAAAAGTTTTAGAAATTTCATCGTAATTTAGTTTTTATCACGAATATCTGCCTTTATCAGAATGTTTGATCAATCAGACTCTTCGTTGCTTGAATAAGAATTTATTCAATATAACCAAAAAAAAAGTATATTAAATTGATTATACTTTTTTTTTATTTGTTTGTTACTTATTGTTTAAGTAAACCGTTTTTTTATCAATGTTTGTTGTTTTGGTAATGCACTGAAGTTTCAAGGAGATGGATCCTTATTTTTTCTAACTTCATTGATACCTCAGCTTAATTTTATTAACCTTTCTTGCGTCATCAAGCTCATGGTTTTTTATTTATATTTTTTTTCACTTTTTCACGTTTCAATCTTACGTAATATAAAGAAATTCAAGATTCACGTTTAGTAGTCTTAAGCAATAAACAGGTAGCTATATGGTAGATCAATTGTTAGAGCTACGGAACAGTTTTCAGAATTCGCGTGTTCGAATCCTTGTTCACATCGATTTATTTTTCGAAAGAAACACTAAACAACGAGAGGATAAATAATAATTCAGATATAAGTTAATACTTATCTGGGCTGAACCCTACATTACGATAAAGTACATTGTGGCATTACTTGTATTATTTTAAGTTAACATAAAAAACTAACATGGGAATTGTCTTTCGAAAACGCAACATTTGGTTTAAAACAAGAATACTTAAAAAAATAAAGTTTCTAAAATGGAGCAGATATTCTCATTCTCATGCAAATTATTTTATGGTAACAGGGAAGGGACTGACAGTAAAGTATTTTACTTAAAAAATTGCTTAATTCAATTATAATTTTTTTTATCAACTTTGTACAATCTACAGGCCAAGATAAGAAAAAAAAATTTGTTTCTTAATTATATTACAAATATTTTTTTAAAATAAAAGAAAACTATTTATACTAAAATTGTCGGTTAATTTTACACTGAACACTTATTAATAATTAATAATTAAATTATTTTTATACCATTTTCCAAGTCTTAAAAACTCATTTGTCATGACTAATGACGATTTAATGGAAGGCGGGTAGTTTGGAAATCGCTTGTTAATGAGTGTGACGTGTCGAGAGATTGATATATTAGTATATAGCTACAGACATTAACATATTGTAATGGTTTTAATAATTAGTATTAAGTTTTGTTTGATTTAAATGTTAATTATAATTTTATTACCAATAAATTATTGTATAATGAATTGTTTTTGATAAATTAGTTTAAAATGCTTTAGGTTAATAACATAATCGTTCATTTGTTAAAATATCTTAGATTATAATATTAATTCTATTGTTGTATATACTACTATAGGATACAATTAACCTAAGATCATTTTCGTTTAAATAACCGAAGAATTTTTAACGAACACATTAATCAACAGTTCGTAACTCAAGAGGCTTAATAATAATAATAATAATAATTTATTTATATATCAGATTTACAGCCATGTGTTAGTAACAATTTAAAACTTACAATCTAATGTTAGTACGATATAAAATAATTGGGTCTCACATAAAGCCGCACCCAACGACACATCAGTGGCGAATCCCACTGGTCAACAAACACATTCAGCATTCCGTTGGAGGAGCCGCGAAGGCGTTCTAACATAGAGGCGCTCCGTTTTCTCATAACGGCATAAAAGTCATCCGTGAGCGTCTCTGCGAACATGCCTGAGGCACTGCACTGCCGCGGCAGCCCCATCAGAACCCTGAATGCGTCGTTATACTGGACCCGTAGCTCGCCATATGCCCGCCGCGTATAGTGAGCCCAAAGACTGCAGGTGTAAAATGACTGACAATATGCTTTAAAAAGAGTTATTTTTACTGATTTTGAACACCTCGCGAACCTCCGAGCCAGCATGTTGCACCGGACAGATAGCAACCTACGTCCCCTTTTAATGTCAATGTCATCTTTTAAATTATCAGTGATCCAGTGGCCTTATTTACACGGCACAGCGGTCTGCGAGACAACCGGTATCTCTAAATAGGTCTTAGAACCAGACTTAAAGACCATAAGCTCACTTTTAACAGCATTGTACCTTAGCCCGTAAACCACCGCATATGATTCACATGTTGCCAACAGATCTCGAAGAGCGCCAATTGATGGGCTCAGTAGCACCATATCATCTGCATAGCTGATATTGTTCATACAAACTCCATCAAAATGACATCCGGCTTTGGTGCTAATGAGCTCACCGATCAGCCGGTTCATGTAAAGATTAAAGAGCCGGGGCGAACTAAGACCCCCCTACCGACTCAACGCTGAACATCTGCTGTAGAAGTCTACCAAGTGGTAATGGTGACTCAACTTTAAACTGTCGCTTAAATAAGTTGGCAATGTCTTTAGGTTCACTAAAACCCCCAACACTCGCAGGTAGGCTCGATTTTACATTTAGTTTACTAGTCGATTTCCAGAATTTACCAAACTGTTTAGCTGCATGACTCTGTGCTAACATGTCCACTTTTATTTGATGTTCATTGTTTAAACAATATCTTAATTTAGCTTTAAAAAAAAATCTAGCCTCACACATTTTATTTTATACATAGGTTTGACATACCAAAGCCATTCCTGGTAACATAACCAAGCCTCCCCGTGAGCTGCCTTTACATGTCTGTTCCAGCCTATAACGCGTTTATGTTTTCCTATTTTATTACTTCCTACATACGTACAATATGCACCCTCCCTTAGAATAGAAACCACATTTTTATACATATCGTCTATTACTTTATGATGACTATGGTTTTTACATGTTTAGTTTATTCTTACACATATTCTCTTCAAACTTTATTCTAGTAACTAAAATATGCAAATATGATGCAAATATTAATGCAATGTAAGCATTTGCAGGTTGGGTCGTTTTCTGCCAGTCGACTATCCTGGTGATGTTGAAAAAGATACATACATCAATGCAATTAGATAAAAATTCAATATTTTTATGGACTTGGTAACCCGATGAACTTTGTACAGTCATACAATCCCTGAACAGATAATTAACTAGTAAACTTAAGGTTTTTTCACTGATATGAGTCATGGCGCAAATCTGAAAAAAGTTAGATAAAAGCAGGCGGATAGTAATACACTAATGTATAAATTTATTATTTTTTTATTTATCTGTCAAAGTACTAATTATCAAAATAGGTAATTATTTAATTTATATTGCTCTTGACATCTCAACAAACTAACTACAACTCGACTGATAGTCGTTAGCTGATAAAATTTTAAAAACTTTATCAGGACCGCAACACTAACGGCGTTCATTGTAAACTCAAGAGTAACTTACACACATTACTTTAGGTGTCTAAATTAGTTTGCCCGTAGATGCTGAAACTCTATAAATGATTTCATTAATTTACGTCACCATTAATTTTCATAATAAGTTTTGGACAAAACGCACTGTTTTGGGGTAGATAAAAATTCATATTTTTGTTTGGTAAGTTTCTATTAGACCCAAACCAAAATTTAGCAACTAAACGAAGTTTTGGATATCTAAATTAATTCGCTGACCCCAATTGCCCGTTCTCGTGGCTTCGTAACTAATTTAACAATGTGCAACTGCTGACTCATATCCGTTAATTTCCAAACAAAAATCTGAACAACTTAAGCCAGGACGTAAATATTTATCTTTAGTTACATTTTATTATATATAATAAATAGAAAAGAAACAAATATTTAATGTTTTTCACAAACTCTGTGAAAAGTGCGGTGAAAAACTAGTGAAGCTTATAACTTTAACAAAACAAAAGTATACATCTATTCCATACAGTTCGATTAAAATATATCAGAATACCTATATATTGTATTATTATTTAAATAATGAAATAATGACCCATAATAATACAGACTAACATTTTATATATATTATAAATATGTAAAACATTATAGCAAAGTAAGATATGAATAGTAATTGAAATTATATGTTAGTTATCTGAAATCCAAGTCAATTTATTGCTTTTAGCTTTGCAAGAATTCTGTCTTATATCGTGTAATTTAATAATAATAATAATAATAATAAATTTTGGAAGTAATTTTGGAAATCAAAGAACGGACACTATATTTAATAAACCATAAGGAATCTGACGTACAATACTTTTATATTCGTATTGTACGTACAATATTTTTATGTTGACGGTAATAATATAATATTTATTATAATACGCCTATATTATTGACTACCGTAGGGTAGTAACGTATTTCTATTTAAATGAGATAGTTGGTCTGTTTTCATGAAAGGTTAAATACTTAATTATTACGATTTGGGAAGCGGCATTTAAATTTAACATTTGTAGAGAGAGTTTAAATGTATTAATTTCACTGTTCTACACTTTTCGCACGATTTTTCTTACCTATGAAAAATTTAAGAATGTGTTATTTCAAACATTATGCATGCATCCATGCATCAGTGACGTGACAAATTTATAAATATTTTAATCTAAATTGTTTGAATTTGATTTATACTCTAGGTATGTGTCTACTAAGTACTTACACTACAACAGAACTTTTTAAATTTGTATCACTAATTATTTTTTTTATATAACATTTATGTGTTTAAATAACCTTTTAAAACAACAACGAATGATAGTAGTACAAACCGTTTGCTTTGTACTACTATCATTCTACTACTACTTACTATTAGTAAGTGGTCCCTTAAATAATTCAGCAATCGTTTTAAGCTAATGATAATAAAGTCTAGGTACATTTTCCTTAGGTATATAATTTAAATTATTAAATTAAACTAGATAAAAAATAATCTTTATTAACATTAACATAAAAAATGCGAGATATTGTTGTAGAATCACTGCTGTGAATATAATTGCTCTAAACCAAACTATGCGGGTTATTTGGAAGGTATAAAACTGAGTCATGTATATTAAGGCATTTCCACGAATTTTCTTATTTTTGTGTATATAAATGTTACTTTGGAATATGCCATTTAAATAATTCTCAACCGTTTTCAATAGGTTTTAATATAGTAATCGGTGTTTAATGTGACGTAAACCGTAGCGTTCCTTTAAAGATTTATAGTCTCTGTGATTACGCATGACTGAATTTAAGGAAACCACAAAGGCTGTTAAGACGATTGTTAATCTAAATAATGTGATGCATATTATCCATATCATAATTCGGCACTAGAACTCACTCACATTTATTGTTGCAATAAACTATCTTTCCGAAGAAAATATATTTCTTTCTCTCATTTATATTAAAAAATCCACTTTTTTTTCTGCTTTAAATAGTGCGTTAGTTTTTAATTATCTTTTCCGAGTCTAGATGTATTTTGTAACCGTTACATATATCAGTTTTATATTTAATATACAATTAATAAATAAGTAGAATTAAGATATAAAATATACAAGTTTTCTATGAAACATGTAAAATGAGGATTGCAATTGAGTCTAATATGATAAAGGGAAGTTATATTGATTATTCTTATTTGAGACCTGTTTTTGTTTGTTTGGTTAAGTGTTTGATAAAAAAGGGCCAATGATCACGTGAAATGTCATCTGACTAACTTCGTGCTACGACAGAATCTAGAATCTAAATTATGAACCAGGGTTCAGACGACAGACCCTTATTCTGTGGAAGTCGTACAGTCTGGTATCTTAGCTAGAAACTGACAAGATATCTGCCGATTCTGTCGGTCCCACATATAGATAAAATTCTAAATAGTGGGTAATCGGATGTAGAAAAACCAAACTTACTATCGAACTGACTTGTGTTAGCTTTTATAGATGTAGTAGTTTGGTTTTGACTAAAAATAAAGATATAAGTTGTTGATTTGACTAAAACAATTGAATCTCTGTATGGATTTAATTGATAAAATAAATGTAATATTGTATACTAATTTGACTAAGAATAAGAAGTATATAAATCTCCAGCTCTGTTAAGAGAAGGCATTGTGAAATTGGGAGTACAAGTTGTGGGGTGGTATTATTGTGATAAAAGTGTAACAGTTATAATAAACCGCTGAGTGTGAGATCGAGAGACTAAGTTGTGTAACAGTGTTAGTTAAGAGTTTAAATGGTAAACAGTTTAGTGTATTTGACAACAGTGTCATAAAGTGCTTTAAAGAATAGAAGGACTGTCGTTGGCGATTCTTTGCGGTAAGACAGCTCTAATACTTGTATTACGATTTTTCTCTACTATATTAGATTAAACATAAAATTGGTATAATTGTCATATTTTTCACTAGATAGAAAAAAAATAATTTACAATATTCGCTTCAACTTTCATAGTTTCGTTCTAAAAGTATATAAAATTATAAAGGGACACTGATTTTTAATTTATACTTTTGAAGGATAAAAACTAAAAAACTATAAAAGAAGCTACGAAACATACTACGAAATAAAAACTTGATGAAGTATAAATTATTACTTTAGAAGTTTACTTCTATTAAATGAACAATAAAAAATATAACTATATTTTATACCAGTCTATTCTATTTAATATAATCTCTATTCTTATATTTTTCTCTATAATAATTAAATAAAAATTAACAACAATGGGTCGAGATAATCGAATTATTAGGTACTTACTTCGATACACCTGTTCTTACTAATTTGTACCACCCTTCAATAACAAACGCTGTATAAAAAATGAGTGCTACATAAAGATCAGACTTGAGGATTGATTAATTAAATATTATCTTTTATAACATAGAACAATATTTATTACAATTAAACATAATATTTAAGATCTAAACTACAAAATATACCAAGAACATTTATAGGTAACATGATTTTTATATATTTAACCTTCATATCTACTTTTTAGTCACTATGACTCAACATAAATGTAAAACGGATAAGGTGAGGCGACCCAACCCCTTCGTAGTATCATAGCATCTACATTATGTCAGCTTGCTACAGCCGTAGCATTTAACAAATGTCAATAATATGTAAATGCTAACATGTTTAATAGAATATAGGTAACTTGTAGTTTAATATAAAATGTATTTTAAAGCCACGTCCGATTGTATTGTTTCACAGGTTTTATTATTCACACTTCACTTTTATTTACTTGTATTTAAACCTTCCTTGGTACTATACAGCAACGTCTCTCCCGAATTTCGTTCTTAACGCAATTTATATACTTCTTTATTAACTCCCTCTTCACATTCAAATTCCCTCTCACACAAAAATAACAACTTCACATTCAAATTCCCTCTCACACAAAAATAATAACTACTCGTAAATGAATTGTAAGTATCGGTAAACACGGTATTAAATAACGGTTTTAATTATGAAGTCTTAATGGTTCTCATTTTCCAGGTTATTCATGTATTTACTAAACAAGCAAATGTCCCTCCTCACATAAATAATAACCTTAGTCAAATAAACTACTTAAAGCATAACAGAAAATAACAAATATTTGACATAAAAATTCTAAATATAACTAATTAAGTTAAGGAAGATTTAAATAATTACACGGTATTGGTTTTTCTTATTTAAGTAAATTAATTTTAAATTAATTATTCATCATATTTATATGGATCACTATGGTGACCATCAAAATATTGAAACGAATCAAAACATTAAGAATTACAAAATAGTCGTTTAACAATAATGTAACCTAACAGTATATAGCTTTTAACAACGTTATTTTCTAATCTAATTTATTACTGAAATAATCTATTTGAGATATACACAATACATTCACAATTAATTTTCTGAAATCAAATACTGCTACAAGAGATGACGTGTTTTTAAAAGGTCTTTTCTTGATCCTAAGTGCTTTGGGACTTCAGAGCTATTTATAAACACAACAAATACAGCTCAAATATTCTTGATAATTAAAAATATTTAATAGTTTCTATTACTCTTAATTCAATATATCTCAGTTCTTATTTACATTTACTTGTAGAAAAATATGTATTTTAGCTTAATTTTTTTTTTTATTTTTATTGTTCTTTTCTATTTATTTCATTATTATTTTTCTTTTATTACCTTTCTTCGAAAGCAATTGTTGTTATTTTATATTCCTTAGTTTTTAATTCGATCTCTTCCAGCTGGTGGGTATATTTAGTATTTTTTATTTTATTTTATTTTTTACTATTGTTTTAATTTATTATTATTATCCTATTGTTTTATTTGTAAGTTGATATTTATTTTAATAGTATTTACACATTTTTTATTTATTTATTTTTATATTATTTAATTTTATTATATTGTATTATTATATACCTTTAAAATATTATTATGTCTGGTGCTGATGACAGTGACAGATTTTTATCTTTTTCTTCCGATGACCAATCCAGCGATTCTAGTTACCACAGTACAAATCTTCCTACACTTAATGTTACTCTTGACAATAAATTTTCTAACCTTGATAAAAATTTTAACGTAGTTCATTTGAACACTCAAAGTATTCCGGCACATTATCCAGAAATGCTTGCATCGTTTCAGTCAAGTAATGTACACGCCATCCTCGTTTCGGAATCATGGTTAAAACCTTGCTTGCCTTCCACCTCTTATTCCCTGCCAGGATTTCGTCTAATTCGCAATGACCGCATCGGGAAGGGCGGAGGAGGAGTTGCAATTTATCTTCGCACTTATATTCCTTTTTTAGTTATAAGTTGTTCTACTCAGCCTCCCTTAACTGACGCGGCCGAGCATTTACTTTTAGAAATTTCTCTGTCCCATTCCAAAGTACTTCTTGGTGTTTTTTACAGCTCTTCTCTCCATGTGGATTACTTCTCCTCCTTCGAAAGTTTATTAGAAGACATAACCCCATTATATAGCCATTCTATTATAATGGGGGACTTCAACACATGTTTACTGAAGAATGATTCCCGAGCTAATAAACTTTTGTCCTTGGTTGAGAGCTGTAACTTACATATTTTACCGCTTTCCGCTACCCATACCTTACCTAACTGTATCCCGACTCTCCTCGATCTTATGATTGTATCATGTCCAGAATTTATTTCCACCCACGGTCAATATGCCGCCGATGGTTTCTCCCACCATGACCTGATTTTTCTTTCGTACATGCTACGCCCTCCAAAAGCTAAAAATAAGCTGCTTTTGCAGCGTAACTTTGCTGGAATGGACCTGACTCGCCTTTGTGATGATGCATGCAATATGGATTGGACTGATGTTTTTACTGCCGAAAGCATTGACACAAAAGTTAATTTATTCAACTCATCCTTAATCCAATTGTATGATATTCACGCGCCTATTAAGTTAGTTAAAATGAAGCATCTACCAGCGCCGTGGCTAACAGATGATTTAAAATCTCTCATACTAAAGAAATGTCAAGCAAAAACTGAGTACAAACGGAATAGATCTGACACGAAACGTCTCAAGTTTAAGAAAATACGAAATCGCTGTAATACATTGTGTAGGGATGCACAACGACGCCATATTCATAAATCTGTCGATAACGGCGACACAGCACGTATATGGAAGTTTCTTCAATCTTTAGGAGTCGGAAAAATGCAAAATAAAGTCATCCCCAATAACATTGATCTTGAAGGTTTAAATGCTTCTTTCTCTACATCAGGC
The DNA here is from genome assembly GCA_959347405.1 of Napeogenes sylphis. NCBI lineage: Eukaryota > Metazoa > Arthropoda > Insecta > Lepidoptera > Nymphalidae > Napeogenes > Napeogenes sylphis. Next base: position 14,620,767 of record OY365788.1, on the reverse strand, counting down.
AATAATTTGGATATTATCACAAAGGTTAATACATTAAATTCTATTTCAACAATTCCGACTTCTGTCTTCTCACCGTTCACATTCAATCAATTTTCAGAATGTGATGTTAAGAGAAATATATTATCCATCTCATCGAATGCCATTGGTAGCGATTGCATTAGTCGGAAAATGATTGTTCCCATAATTGACACTGTGACTCCTGTAATTACCCATATCCTTAACTACTCAATCTCAACTGGTGATTTTCCTACATTGTGGAAAGACGCTGATCTTATTCCTCTTCCTAAAAAGACCAATCCATCCTCATTTTCCGACTACCGACCTATTTCTATTTTACCACTTCTTTCTAAAGTATTAGAAAAATTAGTCTCCAAGCAATTGAACCTTTTCCTTAATCAAAACAAACTCTTGAATTCATTTCAATCTGGATTTCGTACTGGCCACAGTACCACATCTACGTTAATTAAAGTTACCGATGACATTCGAATGGGATTGGATGGTAAGCAACTAACAGTACTGGTCTTACTTGACTTTAGCAATGCGTTCAATAACGTAGACTACGATATACTGCTGAGTCTGTTAGTTTCTCTTAACATATCTCCATCGGTAATTGAATGGTTTCGTAGTTACTTGCATGGACGCCGGCAGCGCATTCGCATTGACGAATGTTTTTCGTCTTGGTGTAATGTAAAAGCCGGTGTCCCTCAGGGAGGCGTGTTGTCACCATTACTGTTCTCTATTTTCATTAATACAATTACTCACAATATTTTTTCTCCCTATCACATGTATGCAGACGATTTACAAATTTATTCGCAGTCAACTCTGTCAAATTTGCCTCTCGCTGTTGCTCGCCTCAATCAAGACTTGGATTCAATCTTGAGCTGGAGTACATCGTTTGGGATTAAAGTCAATGCAACCAAATGCCAGGCTATAGTTATTGGATCGCCAAGCATGATTGCTAAAGTTGATTGGCCGAACTTTCCACCTATTTTATTTAATGGCATCACTATACCCTACAGCCAAAAAGTAAAAAATCTAGGCATTCAGTTAGATAGCACTCTATCATGGTCTTGCCAAATAAATGAGGTTAGCAGGAAATCCTTTGCTGCTATGGGTTCACTGCGACGTTTGCAAAATTTTCTTCCCATTCCTACCAAAGTTATGCTAGCCCAATCTCTCCTTCTCTCTATCCTGGACTACGCCGATGCAAGTTATCCCGATCTTACTGAGGCACAACTGAATAAACTTGAGAAATTACAAAATCTTAGCATTCGGTTTATATTTTGCTTACGCAAGTATGACCACGTTTCCGAATTCCGTACTAAACTCAAGTGGTTACCTATTCGCTTTCGCCGGAATCTTCATATCCTCTCGCTTCTGTACTGTGTGTTGTTCTTTCCATCCTCTCCACTTTATTTAAAAGAAAATTTTCAGTTTTTAGGTGCTCATAGTAAAATTCTTAGGTCTTCTGACAATCTCACTCTCCGTTTACCGTCTCACTCTTCTCGCTATTTTAAAAAATCTTTTACTGTTCAAGCAATTTTGCTTTGGAAAAAATTACCTTTAGTTGTCAGACAAGCACAGTCTTTGGCAAAATTTAAGGGAACAATGGTCAAAGAACATTATCTTCGCCTTTCTTCTGAACAGTTAAGTTTTATCATTTAAATATAATTATCGCTTTTATATATTAAATATTATATATTAAATTATTATATTGTATTGTACTAGCTCTTCCTTTTCTTGTGCTCCTTTTAATTAGGTATTCATTCATTTCCTTTATTCATGACATTATTATATGTATTTAAATTCTATATATACTTATATATATTAATTTAGGATTTGTTATATGTATGTAATGCATCATTTAGGTTTATGTACGTGTATATGTTTTGTATGTATTATTATGCACCACTTTTATCTTTATATTTCACCTTATTCCTACCAGTATAAGGTTGTCTGGAAGAGATCGCTACATAGCGATAAGACCGCCTTATTGTATACCCATAACGTTTTTTTATATGTACTGTTATTTGTTTTTGTCTATTGTTTTTGTGATTTATGTGGTTGCAATAAAGTATATTATTTTTAATATAACTCATCTGTATATTCATGAAAGTCATAAATAAAATAACGAACTTAAAATTCTTTGAAACAATTATGTTAAAATGCGATCTATATTTGAAATTTATATCAATTTAGTAATAAATGTTATTACAACCAATAAATTAATTTTCAATCATCTCAGTTACACAAAGTTCAAATATTAGTTTATTATGTTTAAGGTTGACTTTTATAATGAAAGAATTTTAAAATAATAGAATAGCATCATATATATGTAAAATATAGCTATTTCCTAATGTTACTGAACTACACGAACAACGCTAAAGTGCATAAGAGCTCGGCTCTTCTATGGTATACGTATACATATATACAGTGGTATAGTTAGGTACAAGCTATTGTATTTCAGGCCTTGAGTATTGTATTTCAGGCCTTGAGTATAAGTAAAGACAAGGACAGGACACCTTTAAAAAATATCTTTATTATATTTAAAACAAAGTATGTTCTATCGCATATAAATACAACCATATGAGAAGAAAGGTCAGTTAGTTACGTTAATAAGTTTTTATAGACGTTTCTTAAAACGAAATAAAAGAAACAAAACAAAACAAAACTGAACGCACTAAGTGAAAGTTTTTTGAGTAATTTTCATATAAATAGTTTTGTAGTTTTTAACAGTTGCTACTATTTTTCTTTTGCGTTTTCTAATGTTGTGGTCTTATTTTTTTTTGTTATAATAATGTTATATATACAAAAATATAAATATAAGTAAATATTTTTGGAACGTAGTTCCTTATCGCGCGTTGTGAAAGGGGGCTAGACGGTAAAAATACTTACCAAAAGTATTATTATTAGTATATCTTTCTTTCTCTTATAGAAAGCAAGCGAGATATTTTCATTTCTATCATTATTATTTTTGTATTATATTAAATTGCTTAGTAGTTCTTTATTATTTATTTGATATTGGAGTTTGTTCTTTTAGAATCAATTTGCAAATAAGACAGTGTAAATGAAAATAATAATACAAATTTGTGATCAAATATACTCGTAATGTTTTGTAACAACGCCATCTATTTATACCTAAGTGAAACATAACTACATCTGTTATATAAACATATCTGTACAAAGTGAACCGCTAGGTGGGGACAATAACTCATGGATTTATTGATTAACACTTTTTAATTTTGTTATTCATTTTATTTACATTTATTATAAATTATCGGAGAAATATCATACAAAAATAGTAAACAAATATTATTAATTAGCAGAATAGCTTATATTAATAATTTAATATTTTTTTATTACAATAGGTAATATTCATGTTTTTTTTACGTAAATTAATCATTTACCTCTCTATATCGTAGAAAAAATATATATAGACTTGAAGAGATTCTAGTTTTTTTTCAAAGTTAAAATTAAAACATTGAGTAAATTTGGGCCGTTCAAACGCCGTCATTTTGCGCGCTCCCTGCGTGACGTCAAATGACACGTCTAGTCAACTGTTTACTATAAACTTTTTATTTACTTCATACATATTTTAAGTTTTAAGTGCTTTACAACTTACAAGTCATGGAAGAAGATAAAAACCATCTTAGAAGTATTGTATAGTACCGGAGTGCAAAAATAGTATTAGAAAAACACCCGACAAAGTGTTTTTTATAATCCAAGAGATGCTAAAATACAAAAAAAAATCGTGTATGGTAATTAAAAGGGATAATATATGTCCTAAATTGAGTTTATATTGTTGTGAAGATCAATTTAACGTAAGTATACTCTATTTATAATAAGTTTAACTTAATAGTTTAAATTTATAGTAAGTTAATTAGCTTTTGAACATTAGAAAATTTAAGTTTAAAATTAACCTAACCTAGTTTACAAAAGTTCAGTATATTCTATAAAAACCGTATTCTTTTTTTGGTTTTACGAAATTTTTATGGTTGTCGATTTATTTCAGGTTAAGGAAGATACAGCTGATAATATTGAATATAATATGTATAACGAAACAACAAGGAGAAAAATGTAATCTAAGTTTGAAGAAAGGAGTTGTTTTTCATTTATTTTTGTGGCAAAAACACCAGCTGATAGAATGAGAATGTGCGTAGTCAAAAGGCAAAGAATGACATCGGTTAATGAAGCCTTTTCAGACTTAGCTATCAAAAGTAGTGTTTAAAAAAATTTATGACCTTTACAAAGAAGAGATATAGTAAGTAAGTCCTAGTACTGCCCATACAAATGTCTGATATTAATCAGCCAAGACAATATTAAATGTGATCCCAAGGCAGAGTCTTTCTTTTTGCATATTAAACATAAATTACCAAGTGACTAAGCTGTGCAAGTTAATATTAAACTGAAGTACAGAAGTAAAGGTGTCAATGTAAATATACCTATATACCAGCATTGTTACCATTTCTTCATTCAACACACAATACTTTTACTTTACCAGTAAAACTATTTTACATAGTTTTGCTATACCAGTGAAACTATGTTTTAAAAAGAAAATTGTTTACCGAAAACACAGCTGATAATACTTCTATAGCATCTTATATCTTCTGTATCTGCTGATTATCAACAAAGTTATTTATCTAAATCAAGTGAAGTGGAAAATGATTACCCAAACAATCGTATCATTTAATAAAAACGTTTAGCACGAAAATATAGGTTTAAATTATTTATTTTTCTCAGTAACACTAATACCACAGTATGAACTTCGACGCCGATAATTTTAATAGCGTGTCAAATGACGTCACATTTCTTTTCGATCAATGGTGGCGCGTTTTGGAAGTTTGAATTTCGCTCCCTTAATTTACACTTTTCACAAATTATTTTATGGCCTTAAAGTGTTTTTATTATAATAAGATGATAAAAAATATCCGAAAAAAAAGAATTTGAGACCATTTTAAATTTTGTGCATGTTCCCTATTCCATCAATAATTAATCGAAAGGAACTTCGTTTCATCCGGGTATCCCTAGACACCTCTTAGTTTTGTCTTTATACACAAAAAAAAACTATAACCAATCCAAAATATAAACATGTCACTCTGGACACTATAATTGTCTCAAACTAATAGTTTATTTACAGAAGTATATAAATAAGAAAATCACAAAGTAGATAATATTTTCCTATAAAAGACTGAAGGGTCTAAGATAATCGTAATATCCGCGAAGTGATTCTTTTGTTCAATAAATATGTATTTTATACCTTTACTATCTTTTATAGCCGCAACAATATATCTATAGATAAAATAAATATGGTATTTATTTGCTAAGTTGCTTATAACTGTAATATTCTGATATATTCAAACTGACAGATAAGTTGTGTTACGTGGTCGTTATATAATGGAAGCAGTTCGTGCACTTTAAGTTAATCGGTTCTTGGTTTAACTTTGGAATATTTGATATAAGTTAGAAATTGAATATAACTATTAACTACATAATAATTTGTAACTATTTATGATTACAATAACGATAAACTGAAGCAAAGCCGCTGTGGCTTTGCTTCAGATGTCACCTACCTAGAGATGACCTAATAGATACCTACCTAATAGATGTCACCACCGTCCCGATAAAGACGATCACATATAGAATGCTTAATTCACCGAGACGGACAGCGATACGGTAGCTCAGTTGGTAGAGCGACGGGACGGTTTCCCAGTAGTCGCGGGTTCGAATCCCTGCCCGTATCGGTTTTTTACATTCTATATTTATATAAATTTAAATAAGCTTAACATGGCTATACATGTTTAAAGATATTTTCAAAAATTGATTTCGGTAGTGGCATCTTTTCAATGTTTATCTATACTGCAAAGTTAGAAACATTGGTTAGGATTTTCGAAAGAAACCTAATAGATGTCACCACCGTCCCGATAAAGACGATCACATATAGAATGCTTAATTCACCGAGACGGACAGCGATACGGTAGCTCAGTTGGTAGAGCGACGGGACGGTTTCCAGTAGTCGCGGGTTCGAATCCCTGCCCGTATCGGTTTTTACATTCTATATTTATATAAATTTAAATAAGCTTAACATGGCTATACATGTTTAAAGATATATTCAAAAAATTGATTTCGGTAGTGGCATCTTTTCAATGTTTATCTATACTGCAAAGTTAGAAACATTGGTTAGGATTTTCGAAAGAAACCTAATAGATGTCACCACCGTCCCGATAAAGACGATCACATATAGAATGCTTAATTCACCGAGACGGACAGCGATACGGTAGCTCAGTTGGTAGAGCGACGGGACGGTTTCCCAGTAGTCGCGGGTTCGAATCCCTGCCCGTATCGGTTTTTTACATTCTATATTTATATAAATTTAAATTTTAAGTCGCTAATTAACGTAAGAAAAGAAACTATGTTTAAAAATTCATCGTCTTATTAAATTTTTTATACTGCGCAATGTCTGTTTGTAAAATCAACACACACGTTTCATGCCAAGCAATATAATCAATTTCTTATTTGAATAATGTATACCTAGATACCTTACTATTAGTTTTAATAAGAGTTTTTTTGTTTAAATGAATGTTTAATAACCTGATATGAGTTCTTATCTATAATATGTTTCTCGAGTTTTAAGTTACTAGCTTCGTTTACCTATACCATGCATTTTTGTCAGGATAACAAAATATATAACGATAATCTATTCTGGTAGTTTAGTTATGTCCCTATTCTGTTACTTTATGTTCCAAGTAATGTATATTCCGTATATATTACTGATAATTTTTATACATATCTTAAAAATTATTAATATATTTTGATTATTGTAGTTATTGTTTCTTCCTGTCAGAGTAGCGAGGGTACTTTTTTTTCTTTTTCATCAATTAGCGGGTAATTATTTTTTTATTTAAAACATTTTCTGTCTGGTGATATTTCTACTTTAATATACTTTAATAGTAATAAAAAAGGATTAGTTATAAAATGAAAACTACAGGTAAATAAATATTACGTTTGGAATACTATCCTTTAAAATCCTTTTAGAGTATATTATTCCAAATTTAATACATTTTAATTATATATAAAGCATTTAAATTATCGTCAGTGATGTTCAAACTTTTCAGAAGTATTTATTTATTTCGTTATCGTGAATTCAAAACACAGAAAAAAATTGAGAACAAAATGTTAAATATAATTGAATTAAAAATAGAATTGAGAACAGAAAAATTAAGAAAACTCTCGAAAGATATGGGGCGGGGAAGTCTGGAAGCAATATATCAACATAGTTGTATGATTTCTATATACATCACGCTGTATTCAATTTTATTGCTTTTTATTCTTATTCTAAACGGAAATTAATATTTAATTTTATCAAAGTATATTAATTTGTAGATGTTTTTTTCGTTCTAGTATACGAATATTGGTAATTAAAAAGTATGTGATTCTAAAAAATCTAAAAGTATAGGATATAATGTATACTCTATGTATAAAAATTAACATGATATCTATATTGAAGGTGATTTCTGTGTCTATTAGTTGCCAGATGAAAGGGAATTTTATGGTGACAACGACGCGCGACGTCCCACAAGACAATGAGGACAGATCCATTGTGGACGTACGTCAAGGTTATACTCGCTCAGTGGAGCAAGTCAGAGTGAGTTAGTTAATTATTTATATCTAATTATTATTATTATACAGAAGATCATAAAAACAAACCAACATATTAATTATATTAATTTCTGATCGTTACCTGAAATGATACTCAATACCTAACTAAAATATCTATTAATATAATATTTTTTCCTATTTCATGAAAAATATAATCTGGGTATATTTTTCATGAGGAAACCTACTCTTGCCAATGCGGCTTTCAAATTGGAGCAGTTCATGACGTCCGTTGATATCACACCCTGATTAGCAGACAAATATTTAATAAGTTTCAAATTCAGTTTTGGAAATATTTCCTATGTACACTTGCAATATGTCTGCTTGAACATTTTTTTAAAAATTAAATGTATTTTTATGAATCTATATCTTTTTTTATAAATAAAATAACTGATCATACTTTGAACTTTAGACTTTCTCGGATTCAATAGTTTTCTAGTGTAGTTCCTATGTTGTTGTAGATAGTATATTCTTTACTTTAAAAAAAAATCTTTTTTTTTTATTTTCATTTCTATTTATTTAATGAAAACGTTTAAATATTAAATAAAAGTAATTTTGTGTGATATATAGACAGTAGTCTTATTATCATTCATATTATGTTTTTATCCACATACACAATTGGTAGATAAAAAATTGTGTTATGCAATATAAACCAGATGTATAGATTATTTGAGGAAAATAGAAGATATCATAGATCTAAGTCAATCAAAAAATGTGACATACTACTAAATATTTTAACATATACATTAAGGTGTCCCTTATATGAAAAAAATAGGATTTCGAAATGCAATACAACCTTTATTTTCATATATGCTAAATTATAATTAAATATAAAGATGAGACTTTCTAGCATGATTGTAAACTGTGCCGACCAAGCTATAAAATTTATTAAAAATTGTGTAAATAGTCTAAATATACAATTAGTTTTTTAAATACAATACATTTAATGGATAAGACTTAAAATAAAATAAGATGAACATAAACATTTTTTTTAAAAACCTAAAATAATAACCATATTATACATGGTATTATTATTAATAGCCTCGGAAACTTCTCTTTAGTATTATTTTTTTTTTCAAGAACGGTGGCTTGATTGGAGCCGTGCTGCTACAGTTAGCACCAACCAAGACACCGCTCTAACCTCTGAAGATGATGGCCACAGTGACCGTCGAAACGTCAGGACCTACAAAATCCTTTAGACCACGGCAACTCAGCCCGGAAAAATTTAATAATATTGACTCCGGCCGTGAAAGCCTCAACATTTATTCTCTTTAGTATTTTTTCTTTTTTTATAGTCTGTATACAATTTTCTATGCTCCTGAACACAACTCAGCAATAATTGTTTCTTCTATTTTTCAGCAGAAATAATTCAATTTAAATCTTGCATTGATGTAACAGTACTTTCAGCAGTCTCATTCACAACATTCAAACGGCTTTTTTTCTTTTCGTTTCTAGAAACGCAGCATTGTTATCCCAAGAAAATACATATTCCTGAAGAAAACTGTTGTCAATCTGTCGAGTCGAGAAAGAAATTACTTTTTCTCTTTCCGATACTGAACCATCCAGTCTATAAAAAAACAATAAAATAACAAGAAATACAAGAAAAGTATAAAGAAAAAAAAAATAATAATTTATCTTATCATAATTTTTTTGGTAATAATAATAATAATAATAATAATAATAATAAGCATTTATTTCAGATAATCCATCCATATAAAAGTGTGTTAGTAACAATATACTTAATTTCGAAACAGGGTTAGTGACATTTAAATTATTTCAAATAAAAATCAAAAACAAAATCGTTATTAAAATTAAAATCAAAATTTACATCAAAAATTACATCAAATCCAACCAAATTAAAATTAATATCAAAGTCAAAAATTAAATTACAAAAATAATAAAACATACACACATAATAAATATCAAATTAATCAAATAAAAACATTCATTCCTCGAAATAATTTTTCACTATGTCACACTATTTATTTATAAAATGATTTAAAGATTCTAATTATTTAGCCGTTCGGTTAGACGGTATAACGTGCATGAAAGTCCAATGTCTAAGTATAGGTCCATCGAATCGGTCCGCCACTGTACGCAGGACGCTGTTTGTGCTTCCACGTGTCCGTCTCCACAGCGATGCCACACGTTTACGCATTATGGCCAGAAAACCATCTATACGTTCTCCCGCGAACATACCCGAGGCACTGCAGTAACGCGGGAGCCCCAAGAGAGCCCTGAGCGCATTATTATACTGGACACGCAGGACGCTGTAGGCTTTCTTTGTGTAATTAATCCACAAGCTGCAAGTGTAAAATGTCTGACAGTATGCCCTGAATAACGTTATTTTAACTTCGTTTGTGCACTTTGCGAACCTTCGGATCAACATGTTACTTCTGACCGCCAGCGCCCTACGCTCCCGTTCCAGGTCTATGTCATCGCACTGATCAGCAGTGACCCAGTGCCCCAAGTACTTAAATTTTGAGACGATTTTAAGCGATGTGCCACTTATGGCTATCGGTGGTGTTGTAGGATACCATTTATTGCCTGCTTTAAATACGAGTAATTCGCTCTTTTCGGCATTGTACTTGAGGCCATGAGCCTCTGCATATCTCTCACAGACTCCTATTAATTTTCTAAGCGCGCTGATTGATGGACTCAGCAGCACCATATCATCAGCATAGCTTATATTGTTAACAAACGTTCCATCTATTGAACATCCGACTTCAGTACTGCTCAGCTCCTCAATCCGTCGGTTAACATACAAGTTAAAGAGCTTTGGTGAGCTTACACCCCCCTGCCTCACCCCACATTCTAGCCTGTACGGGTCCGATAACGTTCCCTCCCAATTAACGACGTTGCTCTGGTTACCGTACCAAAACTGCAGGAGCCGTATAAACTCCTCAGGCAGTGTGGTCTCTGTGTTCAGTTTTTTCCACAGCTTATCGTAGGCCACCATATCAAAGGCCTTCGAAAGGTCCAGGAAACACGCATAAATTGGCGTATTTCGGTCTGTATAGTATCGGACAGTATGCTTTAGACACAACACAGCACTTTCAGTGGACTGTCCGGGTCTAAAACCGAACTGTGCGTCATGCAGCTTAAGGTGTTTGTCCAAGTGCCCGCTGAGCATAGCATCCAACACCTTCGCAATGATGGTGGCCAATGATATGGGTCTATAATTCCGTTTATCAAAGACATCCCCCGTTCGATTTTTTACAATGGGCACTACTAGCGTCTTCATCATTTCCTCGGGTAGATATGAATGAGACAAGCAAGCAGTATAAAACATCGCGAGTACTCCAGATACATACTGACCAGCATACTGTATGTGTTCAATGCTAAGGCAGTCATGTCCAGGCGACTTTCCACGCTTCATGCCTTTCACTGCTGCCCCTACCTCACCCTCTGAAAATGCCATTTGTCCAATTTGATTCAAATTCATATTTAAATCACCCTTCAGCTTCAACGGGGACCGCTCCGATGGACCCAGCACAGATTCTACCTTAAAGTGGTTTTTAAAAAGCTCCGCAATTTCGAAGGGCTCACTCACACCGTTCACGCTAACCGACACACGCGACCTGGGACTCAGTTTACTAGTTTGTTTCCAAAAATTTCCAAAGGCCTTCTTACAATGATACGATGCTATTATGTCCATTCGTATCTGTTCCTCATTATTTTGGCACCATTTTAATTTTCCCTTAAAAACTTTCCTAGTATTTATCATGTTATTATATATATCTCCCGTTTTAGGTCTACCATAAAATACCCAGTCCTGAAACCCAAGTCGCGCGTCCCGGTGTGCCAAACTAACATGCTTGTTCCATCCTACTATATATTTTTTTCTCTTTTTAACACTTTTATTACTACTGGTCTGACTAGATGCCGTTTTTAATACATCAACGATATCACCATACAAACGATCAATAGCTGTCCTATGATCGTTATCACAACAAACGATATTATGACAATTATATAACACTTCTGGAAAAACTATGTTTTTGAAACCATAATCGCACAGCTCGTAATATAATTTAATTTCATCTAGATTTCTATTCCCCCATATAACATCATTATTTTTAACCTTATTACACGTAAATTTACTTCTTACTGTATTTAAATTACATTTAATTTCTAACGGATAATGATCTGACCAGTAAACATCATAATGTATCTTAGAGTCTACAACCGTATTCCAACCCGCTTCCGACACTACGCAGTGGTCTAACCACCGCTCCGTATAGTAAATATCACTTACATACGTATGTGAGTTCGAATTCAGTCCTAATATTTCAACGTCTGCGCACTTCCACTTTTGTTCCGTACAAAAGTGACTGAGTTCATCGCCGAACCGGGCTCCCGGGTGTGAATTAAAGTCGCCCAACACAAACACCAAGTTAATGTCACACTCCTGAACAATCGCGGAAACTTCACTCAGACAATCCGTAAATTCTACAATGTTATTCTCGTCTGGCGTATCCGTAGGCAAATACACACTGAACACCAAAATTGATTTATCTTTAAGTTCTATCTTAATGGCCGTTAATCGAACACTTATACACTGCACCTCTGATACTGCGCTGAACTTGCTTCTTCGCCACATCAACGCAACACCTCCGTAAGGCCGCCCGCGTAAGATACCAGTACCCGTGTCTACTGCAGACTTCCCTGTGTACTGAAAGTCTGGATCGATGCTTCCCAAAAATGGTATATCTTGAGGAAGCAGCCATGTATCCTGCAAGGCTATTATATCAGATGATTTGCATAAACTTCTCACACAGTCAACTGATCTAGTAACAGACCGGCAATTAAATGTTGTCATGATAGTGTATTCACTCATTGAGATTTGTTTGCTTTCTTGTCTTCACCCTGCTTGTAGTTGTTCCTATTAAAATAAATAAATCGACGAAATCTAATTCCCTCAGGCCACAAGTCGTCATTTAAAAACATCTGAGCCTTAGAATGTGGTACAAAAATTTTATAAGCATTATAAGGTCGCGTTTTTTGCATCTGGATCATTTTTAATGTTATATTGAGGACGTTAGTTTTTTGTTTAATATAGTCCAGGATATCTTTTTCCGTAGTATCTTTGTCCACATTATTAATAAATAGGGCAGTAGTGATTTTTGCTGCCCGAAATTTATCATTTGGTTGTATGGTTGCTTTTCCTTCCAATCCAACCAGTCTATTTGTTAATCTTTTCCGTTCTATCATTTTCCATTCCTCCGTTACGTTACATGTTTTAAATTCTTTTTTATCTCGGACGATTTCAGAAAATGTCTTTGTCTTTGTCTTGGACCGTCGGCTATTTGTCGGGCTTAGTAATATACTCTCGCGTATCGTAGCGGTCGTCGTAACCGGTTGTTTTGTTGTCGCCTTTTCAACTTTGTGATTACACTGGAATGACAGAGATGGCGTAATCACTGTATTTTCACCTAAGTTGCACTCAGCTGGTGAATGATGTTTTGTTATCGCTGTCCCGTCTTCGTTAATACATTTTGGAGACACAGAGGGCGCATTCCTTTGGTTACTTATTTTGCGCTCAATTGACATAGTGCGTTTGTCTCGTTCTAGACTATCTATCTCTGTTTCTTCAATATGCGATAGCCCTATCGGTCCATTGTCTACACGAAAATTATCTATTCTGCTACTACCTCCTCTTTTTTTATTAATGTACGTATCAAAATTACTAACTGAATCTTTTCTTAAAAATGGTAACTCCTTCACTTCCTTCAATTCCTCTCTAGTCACAAAAGATAGCTTCATACTTTTAATTTCATTTTGTACTACTATAATATCTTTTAGAAGCCTTGTAGCGTCTATATGATCAAACGTAACGGGTGGAAGTTTGTGCAATTCTCTCGCAACAAAAATTGGTAGATCTTCTGGATCAACTTGCTTAAAAATTGATATCACGTCATACAAATCACGCTGCGCCTTCCCACTCTTCTTTCTTTTAATATTACGATGTCTTCGGGTCATTGAGTCAAAAAGCAGATTTTTTGCTAACTCAATACATTCTTCTGAGAAGGATGTCGTACACAGTCTTACAATACTTTCTTCGTCCATCACGTCAACTTTATTTTGAACGAATGCCAACAGTTCATAAATAACAATATTACAATTTGTACATTTAATTACGTTCGACGTCATTATGTTAGCCGTAATTCATCACTTAGTACTTATTAAAAACACGTCCATGCGTCATTAAACGCGACGCAACACTGAACTGACCAATTTATTTAAATTATAATAATTAAAAATATTTCACTTTCGACATCCATCGTGCCTGAAACGTGGCACCAGAAGCACCAAACGTGGCACCAGAAGAAGAAAAGATTTAATTTCTTTTCTATATCTTCCCCCAAAAACACTAAACACAGTTCAATTCACGGCCATCGTCTCTTGTAAAATGTTTGTAAAGGTCTGCGTCATCTATATCTATACTAATATTATAAAGAGGAAAGGTTTGATTATTTTTTTGTTTGTTTGAAATGAAAAGGCTCCGAAACTACTGGACCGATTTCAAAAATTTTTTCACCGTTGGCCAGCTACACTATTCCCGAGTGACATAGGCTATGTTTAATTTTCAAAAAAAATAGGGATTATTACTAAAACTGGAATATTCTTACGCAAGGTGTAAAAAAATAAACAAAAAACTGCGTGCGCTGCGAAAACGGTGAAAGTTACGCAAAAATGATGTTCTATGAAATTGTTCCTCTTTAAAAGTTCCACAGATTCCACGAAAAGTGACCTACACGCGGGCGGAGCCGCGGGCAACAGCTTGTAAAAGAATAAAAAAAGACGTAATGTTGTGTCGGTAGCATTTTTTTTACACAAGGGCTAGTTCAATGTTACTGGAATCATTTTTTTTCCAACTACCAAGTTACATTATTACAATTAGAAAAAAGCAACATTTCTCTTACTAAATCAGTCTTCTCCAAAACATCACAAGCTCCATTAAAACGGCCAGCATTCATAGTTGTTGTGTCGTAGCACCTTTATTGAACTCTATTATGATGGTTCCATTAAAAAAAAACTTAAGACAACTTTAACTTGATGTTTTCCAGAAGAACTATCTAATTAAGGTACTTCTAGAAGCTGTTCTTTATTACCAAATGAAGCATTGATTGGAAAACGTGGTTCTTTTGGGCTTCTAACATGCAATCCCGGTAATAGTTTCCAACCCGCCCAAATAGACTGCGATCAAGTCAGGTAAATGATTCTGCAAGTTTTAGGTATAATTCGCTAAATCGATTATTTTTTAATAGGGAATTCATCGCTGCTTAGTCCAAGAGCATCTTTGACCGCCTAAATAACGGTATTCATTTACGGAAATGGAGTCTCTTATTCTTAACTATCAACAAACATAAGTTGTGACTAGTTAAGGTGTTATAAGATGTTTTCTAACTCCTAATTTTTTGTCATGGCAGGAAAATGTTTGGAAAACTGAATATAGAATTCAAACCTATTTTTCTTCTAAGTCTCCTAGACTTTATAAGTTATTTATTGTAAAAAAAGATGGAACATTTAATAAATCATTTCGTTTCACACTCCTTTCATCTTCCTCCAATCGTTTTGGCCTAGCTCTTTCTTACATCTCCGCCAATGTTTTATCTATAACACTTAAGCTACCCGGTTGACCTGGCTTTCTTCGTTTTTTTGAATACTTTACCTTTCTCTATTATCATATTTTTTAAGCTTTGCTTCTTTCATTATTTCATTCTTCATTCATTATTTTTAAGATTTGCTTCTTTTTTAACCTATGTGCAATATCAAATAAATTATCAAGATGAATTTTAAGTTGATTAAAGGGACCTGAGATTTCTATTTTTTTTTTTTGTAGTTCTCTCCAAATATAATTTAAATCAACCAGTTGCTTTACGCAGTTAGGAAATCCCTTGTGGAAATTCTTGCTTCTTCCAAAAAATTACGGACTATTCACAAGCTGAGCACTTTCAGTGACCTTTATCTTAGACAGCAAGCGAGTGATGTAAAATAAAACAGCAAGATCTTGTCGATACCAGAATAATTTAACCATCTGTTAGGCAGTCCGAAAAGGAAAATATATTGTTTATCATTGCGCCATTTCACCTGCACCTTTATGTTATAAACAAAAATAATAGTATAGTACTTATCTTAAAATCACGAATAAATGATAAATAAATTCGGGTTGACTGGTAGAGAATGCCTTGTTGCATTAAGTCCGCCTATTGTTCATCTTTTTGGGCAGTAAAGATTAAATAAATAAATAAATAAAATACGTAGTAACAAAGCGCGGTACCTGCGCTACTTGTATGGTCAAGTTTAAATACCCGGTCGGCGCAGGTAACGTTTCTAAAACGGGATAATATTTTTTCTAGTCTATGTTTGGTTAGTATGAAAGCAATCAGAAGGTATGCATAAAAAAACAAAATTGAAATTGAAGGGACATCCTAATTCACAGACAGTTTTGCAATAATCTTCATATTATTATCTTATCTAGTGTCGGTCTTCTTGAAAATCAAACCAAGTTTATTTGTGATACAGATACAAATATTGTGCAATAGAAAACGGAAAGTACACCGATATACTGTCACTATAAACACGTGTTTTTATAAAATAATACTAAAGTTTACTAGTTTTTAATCAGTGATTTCATAGCTTCCGATTATCTTCATCAGTTAATTTTAATTCACTTCAGTTCTCTTTAAAGCAACGGTATATGATATGAATCAATACAATAATTGCCATCAAACGTTAAGTGATTGCTATTAGTCTAATGCAATTAATAGCTATCTCCACTTGATAAAGGTGAAGGTAGTGTTGAGGATATTGTCAATTCCGTTGTAATTAAATCAAATAGGTTGATTTAGTGTGTTATAAAATATTTATTTAACAATACTACCAAGAATATTACTCTATGACAAAACGAAATCATATACGATTATAGTCATAAATAAATAAAAAAAAATAAGTGATAAACATTATCTAAAATGTTAAGTTTTAGAGCTGTGTTATGTTTTCTGGTAATAGTTTGTACAACGACATGTTTTCAAGAAAGGACGAGTCGTCCAAACATCGTCTTTTTTATAGCCGACGATTTGGTAAGTAATCTATGTAAATAGATAAAGTATATATGTATGGTTTGGGTTTTTAAAGGAAAAATGCTTATCCTGTTAGGATTGTTCAAGATTCTAGGAAAAATTTCAAGAAAGGAAACATAACATATTTATGCTGGTGTACATTTTAATAAATGATAAAGAAAATTCAATTTCTCTATCAAACAAAACAAAACTAAATTATTAATATTGAAATAAATATAATATTTAAAAACAAATACAATTTTACGGATAATAATTAGTTGAGCATTATTGTTTTGAAACATTTGAGAAATCTTGGCGAGTTAACTAAATACTAATTTACGTTAAATTCCGTAAAAAGATTTTTTTAAAGTGTTCTAAAGATCATCATTTAAATATTTTTAATTATAAGGTATTTTAAAATAATAATAATATGCTGTCAAAAAAATAATGGACTCAGATTTCGATGGTACTGGTACATTCTATTCAGGGTTATCAGTTGTTAGTTGACCACCTCTTGCATGCAACCTCTCTGCATCAATCCCAACGACATTTGTTCTACGACTTTTTACAAAACTTGAAAAACAACACAAAAAAACTAAACGAAAAAAATATGCTCCCTCTTTTACTTATTACTCTGTATTTCACTTAATAGGTCAACGCCCGGGTGACATACGCTCAGAGTTAAGACAAGGTCAGAGATAACAAATAAATTTTGTATGGGGAGACTTATATTTTTAAAAACTACTAATTTTAAAAGGCTGTAGAACAAATGTTGTTTGGATTGATGTAGAGAGGCTGAGTGTAAGAGGTGGTAAACTAATTACAAATAACCCTGTATACATCAATAAATTTCACACAACAATATAAAAAAAAAATTAAGATCACGAATCGACACAATTTTATTTATCAAAGAGAATTATTATTATGATCAAACATTCGCATTTATAAACATTGTTTTTTTATGATTGATGAATATAAATAAAAATTTGGATATTAATAAGATTAAATATTAATTGCATAATAAATAGACTGTTTTCTTAATGAAAAATCAATGTCTAACGAATACAGTGTTGTATTAAAAAAGCTAAAGCTACTTTTCAGTTTTATAAAAATATGTACGCTCTTGGAATTATTTAATCACAAACCGCCCAGCAAAAAATATGCAGACCTCTACCTACCAGTGTATAAAGCAATCTAAAAAAGTGTTATATATAACAGGGCTGGGATGACGTGAGCTTTCACGGCTCGGATCAAATTTTGACACCGAATATAGACCTGCTGGCGTATACCGGGGTCGCTTTGGAGAGATATTATAGTCATTGTACATGCACCCCCTCGCGTTCGGCTCTCCTCACTGGAAAATTCGCACATGTTGTAGGTATGTAGGGTTATTCGGATTTATTTTTCTTATTGTTTCGTTAACTTTTGTAGTGGGACACAGGAGTTGTTGCCGGTTTGGACCTTTTTCGGAATATGACTGCTGCATGGGATGTGGAGGGATATATAACTGATGTCTATAATGAAGAGGCTAAATCAAGTCAGTGTCTTTTATAAATTATTAGGGTCCACTATACTAATAAAACAGAAATGAAATAAAAATACAAAAATATACTACATTTCTCTTAATCATTTCTATGGCGTCATAATTACTTTAGAACGAAAATAGTACGGCAAAATACGATTTCGTTTACATCGTACATTTATATTGCAGAAATAAAGGCCCACGATGTTTCCCAGCCACTGTTTCTTATGGTTGCCTATAGTGCTCCTCATTCAGCTAATGGTGGAGCAGCCATGCAAGCTCCGCCCGAGGAAGTTCGCGCGATGAGACACATTGAATTACCACAGAGACGATATTATGCCGGTAAGAACGTTGGTCAGATACTAATTTTGATATAATAAGACAAATGTTTTGCAATAATAGTATAAGCTTATGTGTAATTTGTTAATATAAAGGGCCTATAAGCTATCTTACATACTGTGTTAATCAAGAATCTGCTATTAAGTAATATTTAATTTTATCAAAATGATTATTCAATGTAATTGTAATACGTGACATTATAATATATCAAACAAAATTATTTTAACTTACGATATTTATGTATCTTAGTTAGACGTTTTAATTGTCATAATTGTTTTAAGATAGATCACTCTGGAGGAAAATCTGAAATCCTAATAAGAAAATTTTCAGTTTGGCGTTTGCGCATTATGTCAAAATAATATGATATATATTATATCATATTATTTATTATATCATATTATTTTCTCTTTGTATTTTTTTTTATAAAAGAAAGATTTTAGAAAGTTCTTCATAGTATAAAATCATAAAAGTAGTTTCTGTAAATAGTTAATAATTGTTTGTTTGTATATATTTATTTTTTTTTATTTTAATGTTATAAAACATGAAATATAACCAGTGTCAGATTATTTGATAGATATGTAAGTCATAATAATTCTCCTTTCAGCAATGGTTAAAAAACTTGATGACAGCGTCGGAGATATCGTACAAGCACTAACAGAAAAAGGAATAATTGATAACACAATAATAGTCTTCATATCTGATAATGGAGGAATGACAACTCAGATGAATGCTAATTATGTATCAAATTATCCGTTGCGAGGACTAAAAATGACCCCATATGAAGGAGGAATTAGAGTTAATGGTCTCGTATGGAGTAAAAATCTAACTCAAAGCAAGCATTTGTGGAAGGGTTACATGCATGTTTCTGATTGGCTGCCGACGCTTCTCAAAGCTATAGGAGAAGAACCTGTACAAGAAATAGATGGTGTCGATTTATGGGATACTATTATTACAAACGGGGAATCAAAACGGGATTTGATTGTTGAAATAGATGATTATACTGGGTTTGCTTCTATCATACGAGGAGATTATAAATTAGTAGTTGGTACTATTATAGCTAGTATTAGTAATCATCAAGGTAAACTATATAAAGGTACAATTGGTAAATTGCCTTCCTATGAAGATGCTATTCGAAAAAGTGCAATATATTCTGTACTGTCAGATATTGGGATACCCTTCGATTTGAAGGATACGGTTCTTAGAAATAAAATAAAAATTAATTGCACTGATTTTAATTCTATTCAAGAAATATGTAATCCGACGAATGGTAAGTTAATAATGATTATATGTGCAGTAAAAGAATATGGTATTTAAGAACATAATATCTCTGATTTATTTTATTTTGCTTTTAGACACATGGTGCTTATACAATATTAAGAAGGACCCATGTGAATTAATTGACTTGACAGCTACTCATGCGGATGTTGCAAAGGATTTGTATGAACAATTGCAAACAGAGATGGATAGAACAATCCCAAGACAGGTGCCTTATTTAAGAGATCTAAATGCGTCTCCTAGCTTACACAATTATACGTGGGAAATTTGGCTTTCATCAGATTAAGTTTGCTTTAATCTTCTTATTTAGTTTATAATTAGGATTTAGACATATAAGAAATACTCTTACATTAAGCCTCTTGAACGTTAATCTTAATATAGAAATGGTTCTTTCTCTACTATATTCCTTCAAGATTTTTATTTTTACGGAAAGACATGTAATTAACTGTTTTTGTTGTAACTCAAAGAAAGCCTTACTTACTTAATAATAGTATCACAGGACAAATTACACACATTTATCTAACCCCTAAGTAAGCAAATTATTTGCTTGTGTTACGGGTGTTAAAAACGATAGAAATACACGTTATAAATACTGAGAATATATTTAATAAACGACCAAACCAAAAAATACAGACATCTATTCTCATTACATACATGCCTGTCCCTCTTTGAAATCGAACCCAAGCCCCATAGCACCGCTTTACGTTATTCGTCTGCGCTAACCACTCGACCAAGTAAACTCTCTCTGCATTTGAACCGAAACAACTTTTAACTTGACTTTACTAGACTTAACTTGACTTTACTAGACTTAACTTGACTTTACCATACGCTAGTACTCTATCTACTAAATTGTTAAAATAATATATTTTTTGGGGGAATTACGAACAAACAAACTTACAAACCGTTATACGCACATGTTGTTTGTTCTTATTCTTTTCTTTGTAGAGGGTTCTTGGTTGCCCCACAGAAACCACAAAATATTTTGTAAATATCACGTACGCTGTAATAAATATGGACGGTGGAAATTGACCAGCGGTGTTTGATATTTAATAACTTGATACATAGCAAAAGTTATATTATAATTCATATTATTTATTTTTAAAACAACACGATAGTAATATTATTTTACTTTATACCGACCTTTAGTCATAAATATATATAACAAACAATTTATAAAAGTATGGAATAAAAACACATATGTTTATAGTTTTAAATATTAACAAAGCGCAGAGACTCGCTATTTGGTTTATTACTCGCAGTGAGCTCGTTTAACTATTAAACTTTAACAAGTGCGGATTTTACTTTCATTAAACTTTTTGCCATTTATTGTTTTCTTTTTATAACAACAGTTGTAAATTATATAATTTTTAACAATGTCTAAGTATAAAAGCGATAGCAGGAAATTTTGCATTAGAAATCTTACTAAATTTATGTTACGCTTGTGTGGTAGTTGTTATTAATCTGTTTATTTAATAAATAAAATTAAATATATTATTGTTATCCAAGGAAGTGGTTTTATTTTTTATATAAAGGGTAAGAATTTATAGAGCCAAGATAATTTTGTAAATATTGTTTTGTTTCATTCTTTTTTCTGTTGCTGGCTTTGTTTTTGTTGTGGAATAAGTTATATTATGAGTATTTATGTTAATAAATTGGTTAGTCGCATGCGTGCGTGGCGTATTCAAACCAGGTCACTAGTCCCAGTTTATAAGGTACTTTTTTGTGTGTAGGATCATTATTAATTTTGTTGCCGTTAATAGCACAATCATAAAGAACTGTTATTCTTAATGGTTGTGCTATATTAAAAAAATTGAGTTTGTGAACCATGTTGATTTCGAAGAAGGATAGATCTCCTTTTTTTTATACAAGTCATCACTTGATAAGACACTTGACAAAGAGATATCATAACAAATGTAATCGTAACATACATTTAGAAAGGTTTCTAATGTTTTTTTTTCTTCTGTCATTATAAATCATATAATTTACATCTGCCGATCTAAAAGAAACACAATAAATGTCAAAACGTTTAGTGAAAGTAAAATCCGCACTTGTTAAAGTTTAACCGCGTTTTCATATTTAAACGAGCTTTCTGCGAGTTACAAAAGAAATAATTAATTGGGCAAAGCGAGTCTCTGCGCAAAGTTGAAACACCGTAAAGGATTATAAAGAAAAAGAAAAAAACACCCATTTCAATTTTAAAATGAATGCTTAATTGGTTTTATGTAAAATTATTTGTTGTTTTTCTAAATTCAGTTTAAAAATATATATAATTGATTAAAATTTATTATTACGTTCATTAAAAAACTTATAAGCTACATAAGATTTAATTCCCCATTTGTTGTTATGACATCTGCAATTATAAATCGACACAGTAGTGCTTACACTGACAACGGTTTGAATTAATCACTGATGATATAATAAGTTTTTCAATTATTGTTAAAAAAACAATTAGGTAATTAACCGAAAAGAAAAATAACTATAAAATTATTAAGGAATCAAAGCGATAATTATAAAGACTTACATTTTCATGTTACTACCTGACCCCATTTGTTGTTATGACATCTACAATTATAAATCGAACCAATGGTGCTTACCTGACAACGGTTTGAATTAATCACGGATGATATAATAAGTTTTTTAATTATTGTTAAAAAACAATTAGGTAATTAACCGAAAGAAAAATAACTATAAAATTATGAAGGAATCAAAGCGATAATTATAAAGACTTACATTTTCATGTTACTACCTGACATAGGTTATGTTTTTTGTTTCAATTAATTAAAATATATCAATACCAACAAAGAGCGATAAATATTTCTTAAAAATACTTTGTATTTTGTTTAATTTAGTCTATGACTTTTGCATGTTTGCATTCATAGAGTTGAAAAAAAATTAAAGACGTTCTCTTATAACGAACATGCAAAAGTCATAGACTAAAAATAATTATCTTATTAAATTACATCTTAAATTCTATTTTTTCCTAGAAAGATACGGTGACAAACCTTAGTAAAATTTTTCCAATTAAAACTTTAAGTAAAAATACACAGATTTGATTGATTGATTGATTGAATTGATTGATTGACAGATTCATTGATTGAAGGTAACTAATTAAGGGATACTAACTTTTAAACTATCGCGTTTCATTATACATATATTATTATTTAAGAAGTCGGGAATTAACGCGTAAGAATAGGTATCACATACCTTTTATGTGCCTGACGTTTCGACCAGGTTGCACCGGCCGTGTTCACAGGCTGACCATTCTATTCTTACGCGTTAAGTCCCGACTTCTTAAATAATTAAGGGATAACAATAGACGTTGAAAAATCAAGTCGGCAACAGATTTTGGAGTAACAAAATACGTTATAATTTTTATATAACTTATGTAATATTCAACCAATATATATTTTTTATATACTGCAAATGATTTAGTATTTATTTTATAAGATTTCGGTTTTTTTTTTGTATTCGATGACCCTCTAGATCACATGCAGCAGACACATTCCGAAAAATGGAAATCCATTAACTTATCTGGTACGAAACATTTCGATGGTCAACAAAATGAATACTAACAAACTAAAATAAAACTGTGACTCCATAGTAACGTTAATAATATTAATCATTAAAATGTTGTTGAGAGCATGTATATTATCTTGTACCGGAAATCATTTACAAGATATTTTCATTTGCCAATAAAGGGTATTCATAATAATCGACGTATCGAAATGCGTATCGAAACCTCGGAATGTAGGCAAATGTGCCGTTCGTGATCGGGCAACATGTTTTATGACGTAACGTACCGTAACCGAGATCCTTCAAATACTGGGGAATTTTCTGTACTAAAGCAAATCACTATCTTGATCGTTGCCTAATAGATAGTCTTGCAAGCCTCAAAATGTAATTAAATAATTATTATGTCGTATACGGTTATGGACCACAGTAAATGTGAAATAGTTTTATCAATATATGAAAATTATTTACTTTATACATGTCACACAAAACAAATCCAAATACAATTACAAACAGTGCGTAATTTAAATATTCGTCCATTGCAACTTGGACTATACCAATTCACAAATTGTACACACACAGAGTTCTGGTCTCGTATGTGGTCAAGATCGCCCCTGTACCAGCTTCTACCATTAGACAGAGTACAACGAGCCGCTTGAGTTTCCAGAGTATCAGTGTTCTATGAAAAGCTTGATCTTCTGACATTGCGGCGGGATATTAAATTTGTATGCTTCTTCTATCATATTTACCACAATTAGTGGTCCAAAGAACTATTTGATTTGATTCCTAGCACCAATTTTTACTATCGCATTGCATGCCACCATCTACAATACCATCCTTAACACTTGGGTTCATGGCGTTTCTCAAACTTTCTACCACCAAACCCACCTAAATACCTTCGGCAATCTTTACTGACAGAAAAGACATAAGTGCCCTCAAACTTTCTACCACCAAACCCACCTTAATACCTTCAGCAATATTTTTTGACCGAAAAACCCATAAGTGCTCTCAAACTTTCTACCACCAAACCCACCTAGGTAACTTCGGCAGTATTTACTGACAGAAAAGACATAAGAGCCCTCAAATTTTCTACCACCAAACCCACCTAGCTACTTTCGGCAGTATTTACTGACAGAAAAGACAAGAGCCCTCAAACTTTCTACCACCAAACCCACCTAAATACCTTCGGCAGAATTTACTGACAGAAAAGACATAAGTGCCTTCAAAAAGTTCGCATTCTCCCTCCTCAAAGGCCAACACAGCTCTCACGTCAACATCCTATAATATTGCAAGAGAACATGGACAGCGGTGATTAGTTCCCATCAGGTTACCTGCAGGCTCCGTTGCTCGTTATTATACAAAAAAAAATAGTGTAAATCGCTTAGCAGCTGTCAGCTAAGGAGTTGAAATAGTAATTGAATTATGAACTCTCGTCCTCAGCAACATTCTATATATTTCTGAAACCACAGCGTTGAAAACAGTACAGAGAGTATTATCACACACACAAAGCTTATTAATTATATGAATCAATAGTAAATTATTAATTTAAACTGTGATTATCACCAACCGTTTAATAATTAATCTGATAGCATTATTAAATAGATAGTTATCTCCGGTCAGTATAATATCGAAATATAAAATATGAAATAAGAATGTACGAGGAGTATCTTGAATCTCATCTTATCTATCGTTAATTAGTTTATGTAAAAATCTAAGGTTATTGAAATAGTAAATAACGTCATTAATACAAGATAAATTATTTTGATTTTAATATCTCTGTTTCTATTAATAATGCTTAGTTAAATAAGAATTATGTGGAATAAAAAGAACTCATGAAGGTATATCAGTTACAATTATTTTATATTTTCCTTAGGTAAAAACGTGTTTACATAAAACTAATTAGATTTTCTTGTACATGAATTTTCGTGAATAAGTTTCTCTATTCAGGTTGCATTTAATAGATTAAAAATTGTGTATGCCATTTGGAACACCTGTAAAATAAAAAGTTATAATATTACAATATAACACGGAAAACGAAATACATATTCTGTATACAACATACTAAAGTATTATTTCAAACAAAATAAGAACAGTAAAGATACTTCCTCGATTTACCTATATCTTGTTCTTGGAGTAACATGAGATTTTTAATATTGTGTTGTTAAATAATGTCAAAACAAAGTAGTAGAATTTATTTTGACAATTCTCTAAATTAAAAAATATAAAATCACTCACACCAGTAAGAGCTTCCAAACACATTTCAAGAAACACCGTCCGTAAAGCCATAGATTTCGAAGTTCGGACAAACAGTAACAACAACAGTTTGCGACTCCTGGAGTCCCAATGTTTCTCCCACCCACATGTATATATTGCTAAGTTTAAATTCTTCCCCTAGAATTTGTTTCACAAAATATAATTTATCTTAATATTTGATACACTAGTCAAAGTCAAGACAAAGTCAAAGTCAAGTCAAAGTCAAAGTCAAGTCAACGTCAAAAATTTTGCAAAAAAATAGCAATATAATAATCAAATAAAAAAAGGAAAATTTTAAAATATATTAATTTAATATTTTGACTTGTAAAAAAAAGCCCGTAAAATTAGTAGAGCTCATGAGAAGATCCAGGCAAAAAAACTCATGGCTACTCTTTTCAACTGCCAATTACAGATTTTTTATGAGATAAGTTTACAATAGTTTAGTCCCAAGCTTTATTGTCATACTATTTGAACTACTTGAATGTTCACGGTTGTAGGAGAATTATGAACATTGAAAGCAAGATATTTATGAAGTGTATAAAAAATAGCGTCTTCAGAAGTTTGATAGAACAGCGTAATAGAGATTTATGTATTATACCAACCATACATAATGGGAGGTATAATATATACTAATCCTCATATAACCTACCGTAGATATGTAGTATCTACGGTAGGTTATATGAGGATTTTCTGAACGTTTTTGTTATCAATGATATCATTTAAAGCAGTATAAATATAAATGATTTAATGGAATGTAACTTATTTTGTATCTAAATAATACCTTTACAAAAACAACAACAAAAGCAACTTAAATGATTAAAAATAAAATCATGAACTTTAATTCAATAACTTTTATATTCTTTCCAAGATTTGAGTGAAATACAATTACCTGATTAAATATAAATTTTGGTGGAAAACTATAAGCAGCTACCATAAAAAAATCCATAAGAATACAAAGGTATACTTACAGCTTCCCTAAGCATATCACTATAATAGCAAGGAATGCTACTCAAACATGCTGATGCAAAGAATACAGTTACAAACTCCACCCTCAGTTCTCCTTTCTTCATAGACTTAAAAAAAATGGCAGGTTTTTTATAAGTAATTTTTAAAGTTTTAATTTTTAATTTTTAATTATTTCACTTACCTCAATTATTTGGAACATAGTAACCGGAATTGCGAGAGACGTTGCCTTCAAAGTTAATTCGTAAAATACCATAAAACTGGCTTGGATTCTGTCTATAAAACTAAATACTTTATAAATAAATAACCTGTCAATTAATTAATAATATTAATTTTATTATTATTTATACCTAAGTATATCTTGTAATAATATGGCTATGTTTTTTATTTGTTCAATTATCTCATCGTCGGAGCTATGTTTTTTAAATAGTGTCAGTACTCTATTCAACAAGGTACAAAACCAATATACATAAGCGCTATAAAAAAGTCGTAGTACAGAAATATGACATATAATAAAATGAACATGCTCCAAGTATTTTTTATATCCTCAATGACAGGAGGATACGTCATCTCGTATAAGTGCACAATTTTAAACTCATCCACAATCGTATAGTAAATCATCATTCCAACAGATTTTATTAGAAATAGGCAAGCGGTAATAACAATTACTATTAACCATTTTTTTGTCATAACCTGACCCTTCTTTACAAACTTCTGTATTATAAGTTTCTCACATTCTTAAAAATGTCGAGCTTTTTCATAATCTAAATTTATCTTCTTTATGATATCTACTATTATATCTTGATAATAGAGTAGAATAAAGAATTTATACGCGGCGATAATAAAAATCAAGCAGATAATTCCATTGGCGTAAACTTGCGTTACGTTTCCATCTTTCAGGTCATATGATATCGTGCAATAAATTATGAAACTAAAAATAAAAAATAAAATACTGTTCATAATACCAGCTTGCCACAACCATTTAAAATCTCTTTTAATGCTAGGATGGGTTTTATTTAAATTCATAGTAAATGACATAATCTTAAATGCACTATCAAAATTGATGTTTTCTTCTTCAATTTTAAAAGTTTTCTCCATATTTCTATGGAAATTATTTGCGATTGTTTGAAATATATATTCACACAAGATTTAAAATATTAAACAACCATGAGTTTCAAGTAACGAGAGAAAGCGATTTAATGCACTATTATTTTAAAATCATTTTAATTTTATTTTTACCAAAAAATAACATTTTATTATATAATATATATGTTGGTAAACATCTAGATGATTTCAGTAAAGCTGGTAATTTCATTGTTAATTTTTTATTTAGTTCCAGAAATAAACGAACATATATCTTGTAAATTGTTTTCACATAATAAAAGGCGCTAAATGTGAAACGAATGGTAAAATTCTTTTAAAATTCATAGCCTCTGTAATCACGAAGACCGTAATTTAAGGAAACCACAAAGACAGAATGATTGTTAATTTTAAAATGTGTTGTAAATTATCCATATAACCCCTTACTGCATGAAATATTATAAGGATGATTTTTTTTTTAACGAAAATTTTTTTAGGAAGCTTAAATGATGAGATCAAATTGAAAAAACAATTATTGACTTAAATTATAGAAGTTATTAAAAGATGCCATATATGGCTTCGTATACACTCTAGCTAGCTTTACGTCATCTATGATTACTACTTTTTCTTCCATGCTTCTGCGTCCTCGCTCCTTCAGTTCCTTTTCAGAAGGCATATTTGAGTTTGGAACACGATTTAGTCGCCCAGTTCCTTAAGGAAGTAAACCTTTTTTGTAAAGATACACGTGAAGATTTGGGCTGATGAACCAGTTATCATAAGAAATTTTATAGTTTTGATGTCGTGGAACTGTGGATGTCAATTGAGTGACCACATTTGAGCTTACACCAAGATCTGGCGCATCTGAAGGGTAGGAATTGCTTTGGTCACCAGCAAAGATGCCGAAATCGTAGCTAAAGCCACTAACGCCCCTTAGAACCTGGTTTTTTTCTACCCCATTTATGAGGTTTAGCTGGGTTATACTGCTTTAATTTCTGACGACAGGTAGGGTAGGGTTTGGTAGGGATAATTTGTTCGTCTTCAGCTAAAAACTCTTCTTTAGGGATTAACATTAAACGAATTATCGAACGAATCGAACGAAACGAACGAAATTATCTCACGAATAAACTCAATAAACTTCTCATTATTATTTAAATGTAAAAATCTTTTGATAGATTCGACTCTGTTACAGGTCATAGTTTCGTAAACCTGTGGCTGCCCTACTTCTTTAGACCAATACTTTCTAGTTGCCGGTAATTTGACACAGGATATAAATATGACGATCTCTATAAATTTTTCAATTTCGTTTTTCGTGATCATTGCTGGTTTATTGATATTGTCTTGAATAGACTTGAAGTTAGACAGTAATAAAATCAATCATGTCAGTTGTGAACAAGAACTTGAAAATGTCTTCCGGAGAACCTAGTAGTTTTATAGTATTCGGTAAATCTGTGTTTTCCATAAATTCAAAATTGTTGGCATCGTAAGCTGGCATTTTCCCTTTTTTCCAGAAAAGTTTTAGTAGTCTTTCCTTTGGATTTGGACGTTATTTCAGACTGTAAATTTATCAAAGGCACGTCACCTGCTTCCGAATAATCAGATTCAGACTCGGATATAATAATGGGTTCATTTTGGAAGTAAACGAATTGTGCTTAACTCATAATTATCATCAAGACCTGAATCAATATCACCATCGCTCACGTTACCATCACCAAAAAAATATTAACATGTTTAGCAGTGCCGTAGAAGAGTGTTGGACGCATTTCTGGAATAATCAATAAGAATTCTTAGCTTCTTAGAATTCAAGCCATATATGGCAGATTTTAAAAAGTGAAAAAAAAGAGGTAAAATATGCAAAATCAAGCAAACATCAAACTTTTTCCATATTTTAGAAAGTCAAAAGAATCTAAATATATTTTTTTTAATGTTTTTACTAACCTTTTTGGTATTTATTTCTAATTTACAAAGTAGCACTTTTTCCTTCTACCCGACCCGTCGTGTTTGCTGCACATAGCCGTAAAAAAATTTTACAGGTGACATTTGCAATGCACAAACTATTAACGTTTCATTTTACGACAAAATTCCGTTTCGAATGCAAGTTAGTTTTTAAAATGAGATATATCATTGGCCTATAAAAACCATAAACTACTGCGTCCAAATATGGTTTCGTATGCGGTAAAGGGTTAAGAATTATTTCACAATAAGTTCAAATCATGATAACATAAAATGAACCAATTTATTGTCATAAATAAATTGTTGCACAACAAGTGTCAGCACAAAAACATTAATAACAAACACTATTATTATATCAAGAATATTAATTACATATCACTCCATAAAGATAAAAACACCATGAAGGATTATAGGGAAGAAAAAATAACCAAAGAATTACTAAGATTCATTTCTAACTCATTTATTGTACAATGTTTGCTATTTTTCTACATCACATTATATTAAAAAAATAAAACGTGTAAACTTGTATAAGTTTTGTACGTCTAAATTTAAATACCAACGAAATAAGAGGATTAATTAGTGCTTAATCTGATGAATGCCAAATATCCCACGTATAATTGTGTAAGCTAGGAGAGGCATTAACATTGGTTTCATGAGGGACCTGCCTTGGTATTGTTCTAGCTATCTCTATTTGCAATTGATCGTACAAATCCTTTGCAACATCGAAATGAGTAGCTGTCAAGTCAATTAATTCACATGGATCCTTCTTGATATTGTATAAGCACCATGTGCCTACAAGCAAATTAGAATAAATTAGAGATTATGTTATGTATGGAAAGACAATTTTTGAGTATAACTAAATTAATTACTCACCATTTCCGGGATAGCATATTTCTTCATTAGAATGAGAATCAGTACAATTAATCTTTATTTCATGCCTAAGGGCAGTATCCTTAAAATCAAAGGGTATTCCAATATCAGAAAGTACAGAATAAATTGCACTTTCTCTAATAGCATCAACATACGAAGGCAATTTACCAATTGTTCCTTGAAATAGTTTACCTTGATGATTACTAAGACTAGCCAAAATTGTACCAACTACTAATTTATAATCTCCTCGTATGATAGAAGCAAACCCCGTATAATCATCTATTTCAACGATCAAATCCCGTTTTGATTCCCCGTTTGTTACAATACTATCCCATAAATCGACACCATCTATTCCTTGTACAGGTTCTTCTCCTATAGCTTTGAGAAGCGTCGGCAGCCAATCAGAAATATGCATGTAACCCTTCCACAAATGCTTGCTTTGTGTTAGATTTCTACTCCATACGAGCCCATTAACTCTAATTCCTCCTTCGTACGGGGTCATTTTAAGGCCTCGCAATGGATAATTCGATGCATGATTAGCAGTCACCTGTGTCGTTATTCCACCATTATCAGATATGAACACTATTATTGTGTTATCAATTATTCCTTTTTCTTTTAGCGCTTGTACGATATCTCCGACGCTGTCATCAAGTTTTTTAACCATTGCTGAAAAGGTAACTATAATGACTCACAACTCCATGTTATGTTTTGTTTCAATTTATAAAAATAAAATATAAATATTAATGGTTTTTAACTAAAAAAAACTTGTCTAAAAAAATTGTTTTAGCAATATTCTTAACGACAAACTATTATGATATTTAGTAAAGACTTAAAATAATTTCAATATTTTAATAAAAGAATTTCAATATTAAATATAGAGATGCGATGACTTATATCAATACAATTAGGACAATAGAAAGTATAGTACATAGATTAAGATAATTAACTTTGAAATATTATAAGGTCATCTATTACATTAACATTGAATAATCGTATAGATAAAACAAATATATACATTATACTTGGGAGATAAGATTACGTATCAGTAGATTTTGGATTAACAAAATATATAATATATTCTGTAAGTTCTTTATGTTAGTAAATCATAGATAACCTAAAAGGCGATATAAAATTACAACACAAGATTTCTGATATTATTGCAAAAGTTTAGGTATTTTTATATTAAAATAGGTTTCTAACCATTTTCCTTACCGGCATAATATCGTCTTTGTGGTAATTCAATGTGTCTCATCGCACGAACTTCCTCGGGTGGAGCTTGCATGGGAGCCCCTTCATTAGCTGAGTGAGGAGCATTATGAGCTACCATGAGAAAGAGTGGGTGGGAAACATCGTGGGCCTTTATTACTGCAATATAAATGTTATTTCTAAAAAAAAACAATATTTAACATGGTATTTTCTAAAACTGTCACGAGCAATCATTTAAATGATTATTGGTAACTGATTTTGTTTACAAAGGTGAGTTATGATCTTGCAACATTTTTTTTTATTTATTTAATCAAATTTATAGACACATTACAATATAAAAACTCCGCCAAACTACTGAGTAGTTTGTAGGCAGATTAGAAACAGTCATTTCATGTTGGCGCATTATAAATGTATATTTTAAATTATAAATTTTAGACTAAACCAGATGTTTCGAATGGTTTGCAGCTATCATATTCATGGTAAGACGAAGTTTACATGTCTATTAGTAAGTCAGTTAATTGGTCATCTACCTCCAACGGTTTCTATGTTTCTGAGCTTATATTTCACGATGAACACAAAACACACAAACAGTATATGAGATCTTGGTATGGTCATGATACTGTTAGTTCGTTTTGTGTGCATCCTGAACTATATGCTCGGAAACTTTGGAACCGAGGTAGATGACTAATCTTTTGACTTACAGAGACTTACATCTCATTTTACCGTGGATACGAATGTCGCAAAGCATTTGAAACGTCGAGCTAAGTTCAAAAATGTAAAATGTAAAATCCAATTATACGCGAATTAGATCCATAAAAATAGTTTTATATAAATATTTTTTATACAATTTTTTTTTGAGCTCTAAAACTAACTCCTTAGAAATCTCTTTTTGTGATTTTATTCCATTTGTATGTAACTTTCAAAATACACTGACTTGATTTAGCCTCTTCATTATAGACATCAGTTATATATCCCTCCACATCCCATGCAGCAGTCATATTCCGAAAAAGATCAAATCCGGAAACATCTCCTATGTTATCCCACTACAAAATTAACGAAAGTTTTGTCTCAAACATGACATTTCTAATAAACTATAATTAACCTTTATATTGTTTGCATTTCAAACAATTATATTCTTTAAACTTGCAACCGTTTTATAAATACAATATTTAAGCAATAACGTAAAAATTTACATTTTCCAATAGATTGTATTCATAATAATCTATGTATCCTCCTCGGTGACCAAAATGTGTATCAAAACCTCTAAAAGTAGGCAAATGTACGGCTCGTGCTTGACCAACATGCCATTTGCCAACCAGATGTGTAGCGTATCCCAGGTCCTTTAAATACTGGGGTAGAATTTTCTCCGATAACGGCAGAGCTCTATCTTCAGCATTGGTTAATGGATAACCTTGCATTCCTGAAAAATGTGAATTCTATGGTGGTACTATTACTTTACATTTAGATGCCATTGTAAACCCAATTAGAATTTTGATATTTTTATCAATATCTGAACACAAATTACTTGATAGACACAATAAAAAAAGGAATGTAAAATTATAATGACCAATAACTAAAGATCATAAAAACAATAGCAAAATTAAATCCTAATAACCCTTCATACCTACGACATGTGCGAATTTCCCAGTGAGGAGAGACGAACGCGAGGGGGTGCATATGCAATGACTGTAATATCTCTCCAAAGCTACCCCGGTATACGCCAGCAGGTCTATATTCGGCGTTAAAATTTGATCCGAGCCGTGAAAGCTCACGTCATCCCAGCCCTGTTATATATAACACTTTTTTATATTTATACACTGGTTGGTAGAGGTCTGTATATTTTTTGCTGGGCGGTTTGTTATTTAATAATTCCAAGAGATAGCCGAAAAATTTTCATACCATTTAAGCTACAGCTTTATAACAAAACATTGGATTTGTCCGACATTTTTTTATTTTTATTTTGTCGTATAAGACTTATTAAGGCTAATTAAGTTAGTATATATATTAATCAATCTACTAAACAATTTTATAACCATGTATAAATATGCTTATATTTTTTAGATCATGGTTTACCGGAAACCAGTTCATGTCATTATTTTTTGTGTCGCAAGATTTCAAACACGAATGTTCGATCATAATAATAATTATCGTTGATAACATTGTCTCGATTCGTGATCACAATTTTATAGCCACTATTATTGTATGAAAGTTATTTAATTATATAAGATATACCAAATCGAAATGTATGTCCATTGCTGGGAACAAAAAGTGTGGCAAAGCGTATAATTATTATTTCAGTAAATAGGCATATATAAATGATAATGTTTAGTACACTTAAAAAAACACTAAATTTAACGTAATTTGGTATCTTTTATCACCGAGGAAATTTTTTAAATATTTTAAAACAATATGTTCAAAAGTGTTAGTAAAATTGTATATGGGTTTAAAAAAATATATTTATAACGAAAATGTTAAGTTTTATAATTAAGTTTTGTTTCGGGAGACAGTGAAGTGAGAAGTTAAGTGGAGTGGAATATCATTATATCAAGATCTTTAACATATTAAACTTGAGAAGTATCCTTATAATTTATTAAAATATACACCAATGCCAATGTGTGATTAATTTATTGATATTCTTTGATAGATTTTGAGCAATTCTACCAAGACCAGAATTTTTCCAAGTTGAGAGCAGTAGACTTCTACTTTATATTAAATATGTAATAATATTTTCACAGATTACTTACCATATCGTCGGCTATAAGGAAAACGATGTTGGGACGACTTCCTTGAATGCACGTCGTTGTACAAACAAGTACCAAAAAACATAACACTTTCTTGAAATTAAACATATTTGATAATATTTATCACTTTCAATTTTCAAATTTATTTATTACTATAACCGACTATATTTCATATTGTCATTGTAATAGATAATATTATAAATAAATGTTTGGTATCACAATAAGTCAACCTATTTGACAGATAATTATAACGCGATTGACAATATCCTAGACATTACCTTAACCTTTATCAAGCGGAGATTGCTATCAATTGCGTTAGACTAATAGCAATCATTTAACGTTTGATGGCAATCTCAATTCAAATTATTAATTGTATAGATATCATAGGCCGTGGTTTAAAGGTGGTTGACTGATTTTAAAATGATGAACATAATCGAATACTATGAAATCACTAATTATAAACACGTAAACTTTTATATTTATAAAAACACGCGTATACTGTTGACGGTATAGTGGTGTACTAGTTTTCGTTCTCTGTTACACAATATCCGTATCTGTATAACGAATAAACTTGATTTGATTTTCAAGTAGAGCGACACTCGATATGATAATAATGTAAAGGTTATTAAAACCATGTATGTAAATGTATAAATATTTAAATTTATATAAATATAGATTGAAAAATAAACCAATACGGGCAGGGATTCGAACCCGCGACTACTGGGAAACCGCGACTACAGCGATAGGGTAGCTCAGTTGGTAGAGCGACGGGACGGTTTCCCAGTAGTCGCGGGTTCGAATCCCTGCCTGTATCGGTTTATTTTTCATTCTATATTTATATAAATTTAAATAAGCTTAACATGGCTACATATGTTTAAAGATATTTTCAAACTGTATAAATATTTAGTAATAACGCATAATAGTATAAAAAATCTCTTTTTTACATAGTCCTATGATGTGTTCTATTTTCTCAAATCTTCCATTTATCTAACCTAGACACAAATTATTATCTACCAAATGTGTGTGTGAAAAAAATCATAACATGTAAACATACTTACTCTCCTATACAGGGTTATTTGTAATTAATTGTATACCTCTTGCAAGCAGCCTCTCTACATCAATCCCAACTAATTTTTTTTACGACTTTTTACAAATATTGATAAACGATATAAAAAAAAAACAAAAAATATATCCCTCTTTTACTTATTACTTTGTATTTTGTAAAAAGTACAAGAGGTATTTGAATTGATGTAGAGAAGACTGCAAGAGGTGGCTAATTAATTAAAAATAACCCTGCATATTACATTATATACCTAGTATTCTATACACCTTTATTAAAGTTTTTTACCTTCATTTGATTTTAATTCAAATAATTTTTAAATAAAATTAACAAAAAACATATAACAAATTTATTTATAAAATAATAATTATACTATCTACAACAACATAAGACACTAGAAAACAGTTCTCAATACACATAAGACGTTTCTAAACCCGGTAACACCCTCACAGTTAACTGATGATCCTATTGCCCTATCCGTTGAAGGATCAGCGCTATTATTTACTAGATATACATCTCTTAAATTTGAAACCACTTCATCTTTGGTAGTATTTTGTTTATCAGCTGGCACAGTATCATTTAGCCACGGCACCCATCTGTAGCCGAAGTTAGACGGATCAGCTCGATCATCAATAGTTATCGGTCCTCTTCTCATTTGCGTGGACCATAATGCTCGTAATCTACCCCACATTAAAGCTGTGATTTTTGTTCCTCGATTCCACAAATCATGCCTCTCTGAAGGATCCTGTTTAACATTATACAGGCAGCCACGTCCTGTAATTACAATTGGATTGTTTACCGAAGTACAATTATTCACATGAAATTAAATAATTCAATTAAGTACATTAAACTTACCCGGCGTGGGCTCGCATGGAAATATATCTCTTACTGGATCTATTTGTCTGACAATACTTGCTTGACGCATAGCCAATACTTCATCATAATCCAATTTCATATTTAGCGAATCAAATACTTTAGCCACCATTGAGGATTTTAGTGAAGAGAAGTAATCTGGTGGTGGTGTTCTATAAGTCATTAATTCAGCACCATAATAACCATTACTAAGTCCTGATACATTCCCTACTATAATTTTGTAATCGCCAGCTCTATATGCCCCATAAGCATTAGAATTGCTGTCTTCAATAGCGATCAAGACATCTTTTCTTTTAGGTTTTGCGTCCTTTAAAAGAGAATCCCATTGGTTAATACCATCTATGCTTATATTTACTTCACCCCCTACAGCCGCCACAAGTGTAGGCAGCCAGTCTGTGACGTGCATAAGACCATTAAAAACTTTTGGTCTCAGTGATGGATGCCAAATAAAAGCTGGTACTCTAACTGCTCCTTCCCAGGGAGTTTGTTTTTTTCCTCTAAAAGGTAAATTGACTCCCCAATTGTTAAACTGTCCAACAGTTGGCGCCCCGTTATCAGATACAAATACTATTATAGTATCCTCCAAAATTTTTTTCTCTGCTAAAGCATTTATAACTCTTCCCACACTAAGATCCATGTGAGTCACCATTTCTGAAAATAATGGCAAAATTAAGGACATTTTCACAAAGAGAAAAATGTAACGTATTTATATTATGGAGTTCTTCAAGGAAATGTACCATGAAAGAATTCTTTAAATCATAATAATTGTTTAAATACCAGCATAAAGTCGTCTATTAGAATGAGCAATGTGTTGGTTTTTCTTGGAGCTCGGTAGGGGGGGTTGCAAAAGACCTCCTTCATTCCCTGCATGCGGAGCGTTGTGTGCCAAATGAAGAAACATTGGACTGGAATCGTTATGATTTTGTATGACTGAAATAAAATAATCTTATAAAGACAGATGTAATGACAATTATTACAGAAACGGTTACATGTTTTTTCCTGACATAGAATAATACATCAATAAGTATAAATCATGCATTATATGTATAAAAAATACGAGAATATAACTAGGAATTTATATGAGTTAGTTATGAATATAATTTTATTGCTTTGCCATTTTTTTTAGGCATCATGTTCAATAAAGTCTGAGAGGTGGTAAATAGTGACTAATTAGACTAATTGAGAGTACGTATACTTAGATTTTGCAAAATCCCCAATTAATTTATCACTTGCACTATTTAGATTAACTTGAAGTTTATATTCAACTTAAATCCAGAATATAGTCTCTTCTGTGTTTAGTATTATATTTCTATAATTTGTGTAACTTATGAGTAATTTAAATAATTACTATAAAAATTTAATCCCAGAAGTCCCAATGCTAGGTAAGGTCGTTTGTTAGGAAAATATATATCTTAATAAAATATATTAAAAAAATATATTTTAAATACACAAAGTTCCTTAACTATCTAAAATGAAAAGGCTATTTGCTTATATGTAGGAGTCTGAAATAATGCATAGCAGTAAAGATCTTGCAGTTTTCGAGTTCAATGAACACATATATATTGGATATAATATACACATATATATTGGAAGTGTATATAGGGATTATTTTCTGAACTACCGTGATTACGTGATAAGCAAGGAGTGTTTACGACGGAAGTTATAAAGTGACTAAGCTTCACGCAGCATTTATAGTACATTTCCTCATAAAAAACATACCCAGGTAAGATTATTTATAAAATAGAGAAAATTATTATATAAATAATAGATTATCTAAGTATCGAGTACCACTTCAGATAATCAAAAGTAATATAATTAATATGTTGATATGTTTGTATAATCTCGTGTATGATAATAATTAGATATAAATAATTAACTAACTCACTCTGAATTGCTCTCTCAGTGAGTACGTCCACTATGTATCTGTCCTCATCGTCTTGAGGGATGTCATTGTCAACAAAATCAGACCCATAGAATTCTCTTCCATCTGGCAACTAAAAAAGACCCAGAAATAATCTTCACAATTATATTAGGATATTAAAAAAGTAAACATATCTTATATTTTCTGAAACTAAAAGAACATCTACAAAGTACAAATAACTTACTGTACTTAGACAGAATTTAATATGAATTGTGGTTTGGTTAAGAAATAAAAAGCAATGAATTTTCATACAGCGTGAATGTGTGTATACATAAAGTCTGTATAGACATCAGACCATTATTACAACTACATATATTGTTTAGTACACAGACTTCCCCGCTCTATATCTTCCAAGAGCTCTCTCAATTTACATAGCCTTACTGGTTCTAGTAACGTATGCAAACAACGTTTCGTTCCGAATTCTGTTCTCCATTTTGAATATTATTTCTGTCGTTGTAATGAAGATAAGGACAGAAATAAATACTTCTGAAAAGTTCCTTAAGCTATGAATTTACGATGAGACACTAAAGATAATTAGAATTTTTAATTTAAAAAGCATTGGTTCTTAATCTTGGACTGTATTATTACAAAATATTTAATGAACTTTTTTGTTCCATAAACTAATAATAATATAAACAAAATATTATAAGTATTTTTGTTTTTTGTTTTTTGTTGATTGTGATAAAGGTTGTATTGTTAAAAAAAAAAAATTGAATTTAAAAATTAAAAATGTAAAAATGATGTAATGTAAAGTTAAGTTAAGACAAAAATAAACAAAATACCTAAATGAGTGTGTGAGCTTGCCGAGGTGGTATTGGCTATGGTTCTCAAAATAAATTAAATAAGACAAATAAAAAAAACAAACAAACAAAGTAACAAATATAATCGGGCGCCAGAGAACCAGTGCTTAGGAATCACTCGGAATAGTCTGCCGGATAGACCATTGAACTATTAATCTCAAGGCGGGCATTGGTGTGCATTTTTGGTGTGTTGACAGAGAGCCAAAGAAAAGAAAATTAACAATTTAACAATATATTTCAAACAATACAACAAAACAAATTCTTGTAACAAGTTACATTACAATTACAGTTATCTAGACTTTAAATTAAAAAAATATAGTACTTACAGTTTTGATAAATTAATAACCTAAATAATAATTATAAAGTACTCTGGTTTGCTAAAACATTCCTTCCACAGCTAGCAAAGTAGGTTCAGCCGCAGCACATCCTCAGTAATTCATTATACTTGGCGTTCTTTACTGGCAAGCGGGTTGTAAAAGCAGGTCAGCGTTAAGCTCTAATGCTTCAGGCAATAATATTATGATGCAAAAATTGTAGCCATGTGCAGGAATGTACAAAACAGGAACCAGGTAAAATGAGAACCCCAAACCAAAATGGTTCTATTAGAATGGACAAAATGTAAAATGACAAGTTCCAAATTTAAAGGAGATAAGAAAACGAATAAATAGAAAATATCAAAATTGGAGAAATTGAAGAGATTGAAGATATCAAAGATATCAAATTAACTGAAGAAAATTGAAGATATCCAATAAATTGAAAATATCAAAAAAATTGAAGAACTTGAAGAGCTGTAAAAAAAATAAAAGCAATTGATAATTCATACACTTATTTAAAATTTGGAAAAGAGAAGGTGTATGATATGAGACTTACCGCGTAGGCACGCGCTCTTCAAATTAAATAAACTAATGTGCACTTACAATAAAGAATGCACAAGCAAATAAGCGAGCAATTACTGTAAATAAAGAAAACAAATTGATAATAAGGATGTTTGAAAATTGGGAAAAATATACGCGAGCAAATGGCGTCTGCGCATATGTAAGAGAAAATCACAAAATATCAAAACTTACCAAAATTGCAGCAACAAAGAAATTAACGTTTATCACGCTTATATGCGTTTATATTTAAACGTTAATCATGATATTTTAAAAGATTGACCAATATCATGGAGAAAAACTAGAGATTCAAAAATAACGTGTTCACTGAACAAAATCCAAAAGAAAGGTGAAAACGTCAAAGTCAATAGACTACAAAATAAAAACAACCGGAAGACAACAACTCGAACTGCCAAGTAAAAATAAATTTAAGAAAAACTATTAACTATTACAATTTGATTTTGTTTTCCAAATTATTTATAAATAATAAAAATATTACAAAAAATGTGGTTTTCATTCTTAATTATAAATTAAAGTATGTCAAACTAACCACCATTTAAGCAACACTAAAAATATCTGTTTTAAATCCTTTGAATTCTTTGTGTTATCTGTGCAATAGAATGTGTAATGAATGTGAAGCTAACTGTCAAATTTTAAAGTGACAAATGACAACTTATATGTAAACAAATCTTTTGTTTTGTTGTATTTAAAATAAAATATCCCCAAAAAATTTAATATATTTAGTTAAGTAACGGATTCCAAAATACCACGTTACAATTCCCCCCTTGTAGCAATTTAAAAAAAAAATATCAGAACTAAATGTTCTGGATTTTTTTTCTTAAAAAAAAAATAAGTAAATGCAAAAAAAACAATGTAAATTATCAAATAAAGAAATGAAACAACAAATGTATTCCATTTAAATAACAAACCAAAATAAATAACTAATACATATAACTAGTACATAGCTATTTAAATAACTAATAGTGATGTTAGGTTTCAGAACTGATCATATTCGAAATACAAGCACTAACTCTTCGAACAGATTAAACCTTTCATAAAGTATCACTAAAGTTAAATAAAACTACTAACAAATTAAAAATCTTACTTGAACTAGAGTATAGTATACTACTGGTTTATCGATAAGCAGCAACGCCTCGAATAAACAAACTAACTCATAGTCAAATAACAATAAATATTCTAATAACTAACTAAATGTTTTGGTATGGTATACTACTGGTACAATGTGGTCGGCACCTACGCCCCACACTGACGAACCTATCCAAAAACATTGGAAAAAAAAAAAATTGCTGACACAAGTCAAACAACAATAGCTGACAGATGTCAAACTAACAAAACCAATAGCTGACAGATGTCAAACTAACAAAACCAATAGCTGACAGATGTCAAACTAACAAACAAACAAACAAGCGCTTTGGTATGGTATACTACTGGTACAATATGGTCGGCACCCTCGCCCCAAATTGACAAACCTCCCAAAAGCAAATCCAAAAGAATTGGAAAAAATACAAAATATAACAATTAACTAGACTAATATTGGGTTTGGTATACTACTGGTACAATATGGTCGGCACCCTCGCCCCAAATTGACAAACCAATCCACAAACAAGCTAGAAAACAAACAAAACAAATGTCTAAATATGACACACCTAAGACCTAGAGTATGGTATACTACTGGTACAATACAATGAGCACCATCGCCTTGTATTGACAAACCAACCCTGAAGTCCTTTGCATATCTATATAAGAGACAGCAAAATACAAAACAAAATCCAAATAGGATATGTGAATCCAAATAGATCACACAAGTAGTTGTGAGTACTAAGACTACACAAAGTCTAATCCAAAAGTATAAATAGGTATTCTAGCTAAGCAATGCTCAATATACATAAGCAAGGCCCAACATAGAATAAGTGATGTCCAGGTTATATTAACTTAACCTAAAACAGACACAAAAAAAAAACAAAAACAAAATATAATTAGAACAAAATACAAAAAAAACTAATAGTTCTTATAGAGTTGCGCACTCATATTTCTCTAATGTTGACCTAAAATATAGTATTGTATAGCATTGTTAAAAGTATCAAGTATTTAACATGATTTCCTCATCCCTCACCATTCATGTGACCAACCTAACATACATCTTCTTCATCCTTCATCAACCAAGGTCATGGTCATGCTAAAACTAATAAACAAGATATTAAATTGCTATAAGCAACACAAACCAGTTAATTAAATAACCAAAATAATTAAATTTTAAGAATATCTTTAATATGAAACTTTCCAGTAGTATTTTTAATTAAATCCTTTAACAAATAAATGTTATCAGATATTTTATCAATAATTTTACATTTAACAAATTTAGGAGCTAATTTAGCAGAAAAAAAATGAGTTGCATTGGACTGTATAAAACTTCTCCTCCATACAATATCTCCA
The DNA here is from genome assembly GCA_959347405.1 of Napeogenes sylphis. Taxonomy (NCBI): domain Eukaryota; kingdom Metazoa; phylum Arthropoda; class Insecta; order Lepidoptera; family Nymphalidae; genus Napeogenes; species Napeogenes sylphis. The sequence continues at coordinate 14,578,360 of OY365788.1, read as the reverse complement.
ACACTATAAGAAATGACCTTTCTTTTTAAATTATAATAAGTTGCATTTCTTTTATAAGATTTAGCTAAATTATCAACAGTTTGACTATAAATATTCTCCAAAGTAGAAAGAGACTCCGAATAACTAGAACGACTACCAATAATTAAATCTGTAGGATCCTCAATAGAAACAAATTTATGTAAAGAACCCTCTAAATAAACTTCTCTACCAAACATAAGAAAATTAGGAGTATATCCAGTAACCAAGTTAATAGTATTATTTATAGCAGCTTGAACATGAGGTAAAAATCTAGACCATGTTCTATGATCAGTATCAACATAACATGAAATACAAGTTACAATTGTTTTATTAAATCTTTCAATGGGATTATTTTGAGGAGTATATAAGGCATTATAAAATAATTTAGGTATATTATAACTTTTAATAAAATCTCTAAACGATTTAGATGTAAACTGTGTTCCATTATCACAAATTATAACTTTAGGACAACCAAATTTTAAAAATATATCCTTCTCTAAAAATTTAATTATAGATTGAGTAGTTGCATTATACAAAGAACTAATCCAGCAATATTTAGTAAAAACATCTACTATAGACAATATATAAGTATGACCCGAGTAAGATTTAGGTAAGGGACCAACAAGATCAATGGAAATCATATTCATAGGGCGATTTACTAACTTAGGATTGGTCATAAAACCTAAAGGAGATGAATTTGAATGTTTATATGCTTTACACACTTCACAGCTATTAATATACTCTCTAACACTTTTAAACATCTTAGGCCAGAAATAATGAACTTTAAGCTTCTCTATAGTTTTATGAATACCAAAATGACCAGAATTAATACTATCATGATTATTTTTTATAGTTTCCAACACATTTTCAAGAGGAATAACTATCTTCCAAGCCAAAATTTCACTGAGACTATTTTTAGGTTTAACATATTTATACAAAACATTATTTTCAACTTTAAAGAATCTAAATTTAGAAGGATATTTTTGACAATCTATAAAGATCTTAGAATACCAAGTATCATGAATATCATCAGGACAAGAACAAATAACAGAAACTTCAGGTCTTGATAAAGCATCAGGAACAGTGTGACTACTACCTTTCTTATGAATTATATTACATTTATATTGAGACAATCGTGCTGCCCATCTGGCCAGTCGTCCAGAAGGATTAGATAAATTCATTAACCATTTCAAACAAGCATGATCAGAAACTACAGTAAACTCTGTGCCTTCAATATAAGGTCTGAAATGTTCTATAGATAAAAGTACAGCTAATAATTCTCTTTCAGTAACACTATAATTTTGTTCAGCTTTAGACAATAATTTAGAAAAATAAGCAATAGGATGAGAACCACCAGAGTCATCATCTTGCATTAAAACACTACCAACAGCATAACCACTAGCATCACAATGAACTGAAAAAGGTTTTTCAAAATTAGGACATTTTAAAACAGGAGCAGTAATTAGAGCAGTTTTCAAATTATTAAAAGACTTTTCAGCCATATCATTCCAAGTAAATTTAATTTTCATGTTTCTTTTACCACCAGTTAATTTAGTCAAAGGAGAAACTAGTTCTGAGAAATTTGGTATAAATCTTCTATAATATGAACACATACCAATGAAACTACGAACACTTTTAATAGATTTAGGAGTTGAAAAGTTTTTAATTCCTCAATTCTATTTAAAAATTCTATTGGACAAGATTTACCATTAAATGTTAAGTTAAGTTTAGAAAAGTCAAAATGTTTGTGATAATAAATATTTTGTGTGGCAGGTTGTGATAAAGAATTCAAATTTGTTAAATTAAGTTGCTCTGAATGTGGTGTGTTAGTTACAACATTTCCAGAAATATTTTCTAAGTCTATCATACTCATACTGTGAGAATGCAAATTGTCTTTATTCTGAGTCTGAGTATCAGTACTAATATTATTCAAAGGTTCTGAAGTATTACTATTTATAGCACTAGGCTAAGAACAAGAAGGTTCAATATTATCCATAATAATCAAACAATTACAGTAAAACTTTAAATTGAAAGTTATATGTAAAAAAAATCTTACAATGTTAACTATATTAATTTTAATTCAGTATAACTATATATTCCTATTTCCAATATGAACAAATTACCAAATTGTTAAATATATTTAAATCTAAATTACTTAGGTAATATACTAATGCACTGTTAAAAGCAATATATGAAATGTATTCAGCAAATTCATGCAATTATGAAATGTTATAAAATATTCAGCAAATGTATGTGATTATGAAATGCAAAGTAAATTTATTCAAGAAATGTTTGTAAAATTCAACAAAAAATTTGAATAATATTCAAAAGTAATTAAGCAGAATAAACTAATTTTAAGTTTAGCTATGTATCCAAATTATCTATAACTCCTCTTATAACACAAGATTTAAGCTTATATATAACAAAGTACTTACCTTAAGCACATTGACACAAAGGTATTAGAAATAAAATAATACAGTACTAAATGTTTACTTCCTAATTTCTAATGTTTACCAAAAATTAAAACAAGTTACAAGTTTAACTCTGTCAAATCACCAAAAGGTAAAAATAAATATCTAACAAACCAAATCTAAGAAAAATGCACTTTCAAGTCCCTGAGTTCAGGCGACAAAATGTATTGTTAAAAAAAAAAAAATTGAATTTAAAAATTAAAAATGTAAAAATGATGTAATGTAAAGTTAAGTTAAGACAAAAATAAACAAAATACCTAAATGAGTGTGTGAGCTTGCCGAGGTGGTATTGGCTATGGTTCTCAAAATAAATTAAATAAGACAAATAAAAAAAACAAACAAACAAAGTAACAAATATAATCGGGCGCCAGAGAACCAGTGCTTAGGAATCACTCGGAATAGTCTGCCGGATAGACCATTGAACTATTAATCTCAAGGCGGGCATTGGTGTGCATTTTTGGTGTGTTGACAGAGAGCCAAAGAAAAGAAAATTAACAATTTAACAATATATTTCAAACAATACAACAAAACAAATTCTTGTAACAAGTTACATTACAATTACAGTTATCTAGACTTTAAATTAAAAAAATATAGTACTTACAGTTTTGATAAATTAATAACCTAAATAATAATTATAAAGTACTCTGGTTTGCTAAAACATTCCTTCCACAGCTAGCAAAGTAGGTTCAGCCGCAGCACATCCTCAGTAATTCATTATACTTGGCGTTCTTTACTGGCAAGCGGGTTGTAAAAGCAGGTCAGCGTTAAGCTCTAATGCTTCAGGCAATAATATTATGATGCAAAAATTGTAGCCATGTGCAGGAATGTACAAAACAGGAACCAGGTAAAATGAGAACCCCAAACCAAAATGGTTCTATTAGAATGGACAAAATGTAAAATGACAAGTTCCAAATTTAAAGGAGATAAGAAAACGAATAAATAGAAAATATCAAAATTGGAGAAATTGAAGAGATTGAAGATATCAAAGATATCAAATTAACTGAAGAAAATTGAAGATATCCAATAAATTGAAAATATCAAAAAAATTGAAGAACTTGAAGAGCTGTAAAAAAAATAAAAGCAATTGATAATTCATACACTTATTTAAAATTTGGAAAAGAGAAGGTGTATGATATGAGACTTACCGCGTAGGCACGCGCTCTTCAAATTAAATAAACTAATGTGCACTTACAATAAAGAATGCACAAGCAAATAAGCGAGCAATTACTGTAAATAAAGAAAACAAATTGATAATAAGGATGTTTGAAAATTGGGAAAAATATACGCGAGCAAATGGCGTCTGCGCATATGTAAGAGAAAATCACAAAATATCAAAACTTACCAAAATTGCAGCAACAAAGAAATTAACGTTTATCACGCTTATATGCGTTTATATTTAAACGTTAATCATGATATTTTAAAAGATTGACCAATATCATGGAGAAAAACTAGAGATTCAAAAATAACGTGTTCACTGAACAAAATCCAAAAGAAAGGTGAAAACGTCAAAGTCAATAGACTACAAAATAAAAACAACCGGAAGACAACAACTCGAACTGCCAAGTAAAAATAAATTTAAGAAAAACTATTAACTATTACAATTTGATTTTGTTTTCCAAATTATTTATAAATAATAAAAATATTACAAAAAATGTGGTTTTCATTCTTAATTATAAATTAAAGTATGTCAAACTAACCACCATTTAAGCAACACTAAAAATATCTGTTTTAAATCCTTTGAATTCTTTGTGTTATCTGTGCAATAGAATGTGTAATGAATGTGAAGCTAACTGTCAAATTTTAAAGTGACAAATGACAACTTATATGTAAACAAATCTTTTGTTTTGTTGTATTTAAAATAAAATATCCCCAAAAAATTTAATATATTTAGTTAAGTAACGGATTCCAAAATACCACGTTACAAGGTAATGGATCATAGATTTAGATTTTACATAGGTAAAACTTCTGACGATTGATACTGCTGGGGAAATGACCAAATTTGTCATAAAAAGAAACGAAGGCTATTAATTTAGTTTTATTATACATAATTATACTTCTCCTAATCCCATCTTCACGCAAACGAAGTCAAAAGTAGTACCAAACAAATCAGCACTCCTTTCACTCACGAATCCGAAGTCAAACGATTTTATCCATATTGACTCTGAGTGCACTTACGCACCGCTTCGACCCAAGTCCGAGAAAAAACAAAGTTACGACGACCGACAACAAAACTCGGACACAGTGGGTAGGCGCTCTTACAAATAGGATTACGGGTTAGTCTGCCGTGTCGCGTACATAAAAGTAATGTATTTATACTCCTACCATAGTAGGTAAACGTAACTTACAAATAGAATATGATTTTAATTTGATGAAGTAAGAAATTATATCATTTGTATATCAAACAGTTATACTAGTATGATTTACTACAATCAATAATTTTATTTTGTTTAATTTATACGGAACTTGTAGACACCTAATATGTAGTTAATGTCACTTACATGGATAATAAAGTAATAACATGGAAACATGACTAATCTACCAGAATAGATTATCGTTATATATTTCGTCATCCTGACAAAAAAGCATGGCATAAACATGGCTCGTAACTTAACAGGCGTGAAAAATATATAAGAGCTCATGACGATTTTTTTGACATTTACTTTAACAAAAGTTTTTAACAGTAATATAAGTATACATTGTTCAAAAAAGAATTTGAATGTATTGCTCGCCATTGTATGTGTTTGTAACTGCGCAGTAAGAATAAAATACACAACCAGCAAATAAAAAAACGACACGATTATTTTTGAACATAGTTTTTTCATACCTTAACTACAGATTAAAAATTTGAAATGTCTATTAACTTTTTGCTAATTATAATTGCAATAACAATGTCATAAATAGTATAACGTATCTTTCATACACTATAACTTTATTATATTTACAATATTTCATATTATATTATCGAAATGAATAATAAATTATGAAATTAATTTTAAATAATCGTTCCTTGTAAAGGAATACCTTGGAAGCGCTCACAAAAGGAGTTTAGAACACGCTTATTAATTTTGTACAAAAGGACAATGTTCGTGTAATTTAAAATATATAAAGAGGTTTCATAAAATTATGATTATCGATAAATTAAGTTTCATCATAAAATTAAATTAAAACATTTTTTTTTCTTGCTTTCTGAAAACACATAAACCTTTAGCTCTAAAACCGAATGGAAATGTAACAATTAAAAAAAATAAAAAACCAAAATTAGAATAAATATTGACATTACCGAATTAAGTTAACTGACTTTCAAATGTTGACTTAAGCAAATATACAAGTCAGCTATCTGGTGATTTACAAGAAATGTAAAAACTTAAATACTTCAACTTACCCCCTCCACTTTATTATGTGTGTAATAATCAACGAATCCACCCAGCATCCCAAGGTGAGTATCGTATCCTCTTCTCGTTGGTAGGAACTGATATCGAGACATACCGACATGCCATTTTCCAACCAAATGAGTTTTGTATCCTCTTTCCTTTAAAAATGATGGCAGCAATCTCTCTGATGTCGGTATACCGCGATCTTCCGCATTATACAGAGGCATGCCGTGCATTCCTGATATGTATATATTTTTATTTTAATACACTTAGAATGAAAAGTTTTTTTTTAACTGTTTTTTTTTTATTTAATCTATAATATAGTGTTTTGTAAGGCTTTCACGAGTGCTACACATTGAAAAAAAAAATTTTAGGAATTTAATTCGCATGTTATAAATTAAATTTCAAATTTATATTTTAAATCTAATCAATATTTTAAGTCTATAATTATTTTTATTTCTCTTCAAATTACATTAGTAATCTGAATATTTTTTTACTGACAATATTAGTAGTTACGAGAAGATTTAAAGAAAAATTATACAAGTTTATGGAGATTTAATAACATTCAATTCAAAATATCTTTCATTTTCATAACTGCGTTTTCGTACACTTTTGAATCGTCAATTATTGGATTACAAAGGCTAATTATAACTAATATAACCTTAACCTTAACTCAACCTTGGTCTTGACTTGACTGACCTAGCTTTTTCGTCTAGGCTTGGATATCAAGTAGCAATCACCGAAGTGTGCATTTTTGAGTCACAGAATAATACTTATATTTAGGCGTACGGGGAGGGTAAGGGACCAGTTTTCCCCCTGGGCATCGTATACCTCTCTACTACCTTCTATTGTCAATTAAAATTCTTACTCTACATTACAATATACAATCAATTAAGTTTTAAAAACACGTGGTACCATAAATACCAAAGTATTCAAATGTTCAAGAAGCATTTTGTGAAAATTGCAGAAGGTTAAAATCTTTCTCACGGAGGTTAGTCGGGGGCGAGAAAAGTGGCTTTTCAGTTGTTATATTAGCTCTATGTATTATAGACCAAAACAATTCTCTAGTAAAACTTGTCGCAAGTACTTTAAGATAATACAAAAATAATAATAAAATAATTAATTGAAATATATGAAATAGAAATTCAAAATTGTTTGATTTGAATAATATTCCCGCACTATACATACATGTGTCAAGTGGTGTCAAGATTTGTGTCTTGTGATCAATATAACGCTAATTGATACCTATCTGTTTTGGAAATGCATCCTTAATTTATAATAAAAGTACTAACCCAATCTCATAGGATATTTTCCGGTCAGTAGAGCAGATCTCGCCGGCGTGCATATCGCCTCGCTGTAGTATTGTTTTAGCACTACACTACGTGTGGCTAATGCGTCCAAATTTGGGGTCAAAATTTGATCAGAACCATGATATGAAACATCATTCCATCCCTGCCAAGAAAACATTAAACACGGGTATTAAGTAGATAGTAGGTAGGTAGTATTATGTCGTAGTAGTAAGTAGGTAGATAGGTAGGTAGGTAGTCAGGTTTAAGTTGCAGGAAGTACCTTAATAAATTCGTCAACAATGTTAACTAGAAAACATTTATGTATCTTAAGCTATTTAGTATCTTGCTTAGTATATATTATGTTAATTTATAATCGTCGGTACATTTATCTGTGCTCGGTAACTACTGCATGACTTCACCGATTGAGATACATTTCATAGAATATACTTGTAAGTACAATGTCAGCTGTATTGGATACTCTTACTCGCTATTTGGGGTCAAATAGTGCGCTGTAAATTGGATAATGAATTTAACACATAAATCTAATTCCTTCCGCAAACAGCTAGTCAAAACTTATACATATATACGTTGATTATTTATTTGGCACTGATAATATTCTGATTTAGAACACCGTGGTCATTAGTTTGATTGTTTCAAATAATTAAGAATATTAACTAGAAATGTAAATAACAGTATAAATGGTAGTTATATTTTAAAAGTATACATAGATGTCTATTTTGTATGGTGTTGGTACACGTTTAATTTGTTAGGCGTTTTATTACATAGGTAAACCTATTTATGAAATACATCAATAATGATGTAGGTTCATTATTTTTAATTGTTTATTATACTACATCATAGCTAAAAATAAATAAATAATAATTATTATTATTATTTGAACAAAAATCGGACAGTATACAGATTATTAAGAAAAGTTTTTTTTAGGTTATGTGATATTTAAGACAAACCAGTCTCCTAATGATCTCAATCGAACACAGCCTCTAGTAACACCAGAGGCATCATAAAAACTTTACCCGTCTGAATTTACTTAACTAGTTATTTTTAGTTATTTTATAATTTTATTTAAATATATATATATAATTTAAGCTAAGATATTTCTAAAACCGGTTTACAATAAATTTATAACTGATATATATTTTTTTATTTAATACCTAATAAATAATACATAGTATAAATTTCAAATTATCATGCTAGTAATGTAGAGAATCATTAATTAACTAGATGTTCCCTACGACTTTGTCTAACTTAACATAACATCTACAACAATTGTACAACCCTATTTTTGGAGAAATTGCTCAAAGTGTCTTTATCTTATTTCAATATAGATATGGAAATAGGATAGGATAGATACTGTTGTCTTTAATTGTAGGTTGTTTAATACAAAAAATATATATATGGTTTTATATATTAAAAGATTTCTTTATTTTTTTAGTTTATTATATGTAGATATTATTCTATAAAGCCAGCCTTGGTGGCAATTAAATTGATAGTTTATATAAAAATCTTGAACTAATTAACATATCTACAACAAACTGTTTGTTCTACACATACAGACAAATAGAGCATTGTTTATAGATTTGTCCTTAGTATGGTGTAAATCATTAAACTTGGTCAGTTTAGTAGGCCAGGAAAAGATAAGTAATTATACATTAGTCTACTAAATTGACCAAGTCACTTTAGTAGGCTAATGCATGGGCGTACCTGGATATCGTATACCTCCCTACTACCTTCTATTGTAAATTAAAATTGGTATTTAACATTAAAAAATAAAACCAATTAAGTTTTAAAAATTGAAGAAGGTTTAGAAATGCTTGCTCAGAAAGGTCAGTCGGGGACGAAAAAAATGGCTTTTCAGTTATTTTAGATCTATGTATTACAAACAAATACAATTATCTATTAACATTTTTGCAAACACTTTAAAGTCTAAAATCTTCATTAGATTCGACAAAGAAAAATCACCAGCGTGTGCTTCTTTCATTGTTAAACGATGCTCAGAAAATTAAAATTACAGCTCCAAAATTACAAAAATATATTAAAGAAATCTGGTTTGCCCAAGCACAGAATCTGGTTACGCCCATGGGCTAATGTACTACAACAAAAAGAACAGAAAAATCTTACAACTCAGTTTAATTTTAATAAAAAACATATCTTACCATGTCATCCACCATTATAAATAGTATGTGTGGAAGTTTTTGTGAGTACAAATACTTCTAGAACTATCCATAGCTTCCACCTGAAAAAAATAAATATCATGTACTGCTCATAAGATTGGATCGGCTCAGAAGAGAATTGATTTTTAAAATCTTTGCAATTTTGCTATAAAAAAATATTCGGCAAAATCTACAAATTATTCGGCAGCTATCTAAAGTATATTTCAAATAATTCGGAGTATATTATCTGAGGAATAAAAAATTGATCTATGTGTGCGTGTATATGATTCCCATCATCTTTACCAAAAGTACTGAAGTATGGTATATTTGTATTTGTTCCTCAGCAGGTCATTACGGCAACCTCCAGAAGGTACAAGGTTATCTAAGCAACCACTCGACAATTATTTTTACAGAAAATACTTTTAATACAACATTTAACATAAAATTTTAATTTATTAACACATTAGACACATTTGTACAAACATTTTTGTTTAATCAAAACGATCTTTATACAGCTGCAAGGTTAGTTATGTTTTATTAGGAATTATTAGTGTTAGGATATTATAAATTATTACAATATAAAAATACAATAACTTATTATAATAAAATTCAAAAGTATCTTGGATCTTAGCTCATTGCATCTAATAGACATTTACTTGTGCTATTATCCTTATCTTGATACTATAATTGTATTGATTAACTTTTAATATACGCAACTAGAATAATAAATATTTCATATAACAATGTATTGAATAAAAACTTTAGATTTTTAAAGATATCTACGATGTCGAGTTCGTGGTGCCAGTCTTAATTCTTTCGGCCCTGCCCTTATGACTCAGACTTAGAAATATCAATGCCATACTTAGGTACGAGGTCAGCATATTTATAATATAATATATGCCTACTTTGTTCCGCATCAAAAGTTATAATTTATATTTTAAGACAGGTTACTACTGTTCCAGATATAGTTGATATATAGATATATAGCAACTATACTATATCTAGAACAGTAATATTTCGACTATATTGTTGCACTGTGTTCGTCCAAATACATAATATTTACAAAAAATACCTACCAATAATTATAATGCCCTAAGTAAGTATATTTTGTTAACCCATTATCAATTTACAAAAAAAAATTTTTTTTTTATTCAGAATCCTTTTTTGTCCTTTTTTTTCTTTACAAAGATTAACCAATTCATTTACATCTAAGTAGTTTCATAAATTATTATGTATGCTGTGCTTACCTTTAATTAATCATATAGATGTACAGATTACTAATTAATTATATGACAGTATATTCTATGTTATTTGATTTGTTTTTTATTCAATAAAATTCTTTAATAGTAAATGAGTGTTTAATTTAATAGTGTATTGGAAATATCAAATCTTTTGTGTCATAATTAATTGAAATATTCTATTCGTTTTTTTTTTATTATATTATATTAAAGACAAAACATGAAAAGTCTAAATTAATTTATCATCTCAGAACAAAGTTTCTTATAAATAAATGATTGCATGAGAAATAATATTGTTAAATATTATATTTCTTACAAAAGAGTTCCTGTTTTAGTTTTATTATAACATCAAGCAAATATCTAATCTCATAGTAATAAAATGTTTTATACATGATACATTATTAATTTATTATGTTTAATAAATTATAAAAGCATACGGCTTTTATGAAGAGTAGAAATATTTTTTTTATGTACTTATTGAACTCGTTGCGTCGGGAGACCGTTGTACAAACGTTGATAGTGTATATATTACGAAGTTAATCATTGAGGACTTAGACTATACCATTCGATATCGTAATTTCTTTATTTGCCTTGTTAACTTACTTGCATTTTAATTTCTTCCTTTATTAAACGGTCCCCCGACGCAACGAGTTCAATAAGTACATAAAAATAATATTTTTACTCTTTTTATAGGTCTTTTTGTATAGGTTTTTTAAATTTTTAATTTAATTTTTTTTCTGCTTTTTAAAGTTATGTCATTAGTTTCTGAATTTTCAATTGTTTTAGTAGGAAAGATTTGTTTGTTTGTTTGAATTGAATAGGTTCCAAAACTAGGTTACCGATTTTTAAATAATCTTTTAGTATTAGAATCCTATATTATGATGTACAAAGGTTATATTTAATACGAGAAATATATATAATATTTAATAAAATAAGGATCCACGTGAAAGTTTCGACAATGTAATAAATTATAAATGTATTAAGTAACATGATTTAAGACTTTTTCATATGGGTAGGTAGGTAGATTTCATATATACGAATATTAATAAATATAAACATTTAGAGTCAAAATGATTTACAATAACTAATAACACTATGATGAAGAGATTTATATTATCACTAGCTGTTGCCCGTGATTCTTTATGACTATAATCATAAGCCATATAAATATATTTTTACAGTCTCTGTGGACGCAGTCACGGGCAACAGTTATTCCTAATAAAGTACTTTATCTCAGTACGTAAGTGTAAAATCCTTTTGGCCTTTATAACTAGGCTTTTTTCCTATATAGCGCGGGCGACGCTGCTGGGAACAACGTCCATAACTTAGAGATGACTATTTCTATTTTAATCAAAACATAGATAAGAACCATCTCGACGAGCATAGCTTTCGATTAAAAAAAACCGCATTCAAATCCGTCCACGCGTTTGGACGCAAACAGCTAATTATTGCATAAGAACCTTTCCCCCGCACGAATAAAACGTCAATATCTTGAAAACGGCTATTTTAATTTCAATCAAACATGAATAAGAAACATCTCGACAAGCATAGCTTTCGATTTAAAAAAATTGCATTCAAATCCGTTCACGCGTTTGGTTGCAAACAGCTAATTATTGCATAAGAACCTCTCCCCCGCACGAATAAAACGTCAATATCTTAAAAACGGCTATTTTAATTTCAATGAAACATAAATAAGAAACATCTCGATGAGCATAGCTTTCGATTAAAAAAAAACCGTATTCAAATCCGTCCACGCGTTTGGCCGGAAATTTGCCACAGACAGATACACAGATACACATATACACAGATCGACAGGTCAAACTTATAACACCCCTCTTTTTAGTCGGGGGTTAAAAATAAAATCATTTATAATACTTTAATGACAATTCAAAATAAAAGTGTTTAATTCACTTAGGAAAACATTAACTCTTATAAAACGTCAAACTTTCTTATTATGTTTCCAAATTAAAGAAGCATTCAGAATAACCGAGAAGAAACAATTTTGAATTATTTTAAAAAATAGTTTCTTAGTAATCATAAGACGAAGCTTCTTAGCAATCCATGGATTCACCGTGCGGGTGACGGGCCCATCGCGTTGCAAGGAGAGGAGTGCAAGCAGTGCCTGGGACTTGCGACCCAGGAGTAGGTTTAAGGGGCCCCTTTATTATGCGCAAAAACGCTCACCTTCACCCTCCACACTCCTCTCCCTACCTAACCAAATTTGGAAAGAACCTACTAATGCCGCCTTTGAAGTACGTTCTAGAAATGATCCGATGCTTGTTCTAGAAAGTCCAAAATCTTTAAGTAGGCTATAGAGAGATTTTGCTGTTATACCTCTCGTTCCCACTTCTACCGCGTACAAACTAACTATAAATTTATTCCTGATCAGTTCGTTGGTTAGTTCGTAATACTTATTGAGCTTGAATGTGTGATCCCTTGGGATGTTTGTTTCCCAAGGAAATTGCTTAATATTTTATGCTTAATGCTTAATGATAAACGCTTAATACTTAATGCTTAATGCTAAACGCTTAATGCTTAATGCTTAATGCTAAACGCTTAATGCTTAAAGCTAAACGCTTAATGCTTAAAGCTTTATGCTTAATGCTTAATGCTTAATTCTTAATTCTTAAGTTATAAGATATATTCCAAGTTTACTTTTGAAACAGAATGAGATAGATAAATTGACATTTCATAACATGATATCAGCGGCTTGACTAGTTTTTTTATTATGACATATGAATGGACTCAAAGAAACAAATACACAGTTTCTATACAGTAGTACAGAAATGTTGGAAATCCAATACAGCGGTTTTGTATCTTTTTTTTTTCTCACTCGAATTGGTATGTCAGAGAGAATACTGTATTTCCTTTTAATTTGGTGAAACATAACAGATCCTATCTGAGTATAAAAATGATAATATTATGGTAATAAAATAATATACAATATAGTTGCGCATTTGCACAGTTATTATTTAGAACAAAAAAAAAAGCCGGATAGAACAGACCTTATTTATTATTTCTTAATCAATAAATAAATAGACATCATTATCATGATATTAATTCATAAAATATTCCAAGTATAATAAAAGTGAATTAATAAAAAGTGGTGAACAAGAACAAAGGAAAAAAATCATTAAATGATAACTCCAAACAAATTAGGTTCCCAAAAAAGGAAATGTAATAAAACATCTAAAATTGAGTTAGGAAAAGGCTTCAACTCATTTCGCATTCCGTTGATCTGTCAGAGGATGGTTACTTGTTTTATAAAATTATTTAGGAAAGTTCGTCTAAAGTCTTATAATATGGCGAAGATTTGAAACTTTCTATATATTGAGATGGTTATATTAAGCTAGATCTTTACGAATATACATTTTAAATTCGCATATAATTATATTTATATTTTTTTATCTATACACAAAACTCTGTCATATTATGAGTAGTATAACATAAAGCTTATGTATGTATTTATTATAGATTATGGTTTAAGATATTTATTCTCAAAAAGACATACATCGCTTACACTAGAATACACATGAATAGTAATAAATATTATACATTCTTATTCGTCATTAACTACTATGTAAATGGGTATTTAAGGCATTAGAATTTATATTTTTGGGCAACATTTTTTGTTTTTCTTTTTCTATAATGTGGCACTAAAAATACATACAACGGTTAACATTTTTAACAGACTTCTTCAAAAAGAAGGAGGTTCTTAATTTGGCCGGTATGATCTATATTTTTTAAGGCACGCAGCACCTTTTGTAGGTCTACCCATGGCTAATTGATAATGTAGATATAAACTAAAAAGTATTAAATAAAAATAACTACGTTAAGAAAACCGACTTTATTACTAAAAAGTAATAAATAGTGAAGATTTAATATTTATTACATACTACCTATTATTTATATGTCCTATTTACTAATAGGTTTGAAGTCGGTGCCAAGCCTGTTTTTTTTAACGTAGTTATTTTTATGTAAATGTTTTTTTACTATATTTCGATTAAAATTTCCCTGAGCTTATGGCAAATCTATTTATTTTTAAATAACATTTTATTTGTATTATTACAGTTTGTTCCTGATATACTTATATGTAACAAATGTAGATTTTAAAATTTTGCCGCGCTTTTACTAGTGAGTGATTATTATTACTATATTGATTTAATGGCTTTTAACTAAAAGTTGCTGATGAGTGATTGATACTTTTGCCGTGATTTCAAATAAACATTTTACATCATGAGATGAGAAAAAATATTTAATTGATCATTATTAATTTTAGATTTTCATAATTAAGTAATTTCATGTGTATTTTGTATATTAAGCAATACCACGAAAACGCAAAGGTGCTGATTTGAGACGTAATACAAGTCGATGTAGAAGCATGAGAAATAGACGAACCCAAAGATCCGAAGAACAAATCCAGCAACAAAGTACTGTTGCACTTGTGAGCATGGCGCATTTGCGTTAAGAACAATCAAAAGACACACAACGCAATGAAGTAATAAGATCAGAACAACGGCATTCTGTTAATGTGAATTATTCCGTTGAGACATTTTTTTTTTAATAATCATGTATTGTAGGTTATGGAATTGTACTTCAAATTATAAAGTTAAAATTAAAGATATTTAGATTTATAAAACACGTAGAGGCAAAGATGACTTACTTTTCAAACGTCTTCGGTGACATTGAGAAGAACTGTGGCAATGCTGTGACCTGGACTATAGCCAGACTGATAACTACTTAGAAGATTGTTCTTTAATATGTAGATAGAATTTTTTTGTGAACAATTGCTTCAAGGTCTGTGAATAGGTATGGCTATATGAATATGGGACGACTTTCATTACAAGTGGTAGTATTAGGAACTTATGGTAAAGGAAAAATACAAACGTTGCGCCAAAGTTTAGGAAAATAATAATTGGATAAAGAAGTATAGATGGCATAAGTTATTTTATGTAGGATCAAATCAAGTAATCTGATATATGTATCATTTTGGTAGCCCTTACTATCAGATTACAAGGATTTAAGGAGCATAAGTTAGGTTTGAGCCGACATTCAGAAATCCGTATTGCATGTAATTTACTGTCACGAAAGAAATTAATTAACTCAGGGTCAATAAAGCATAAAGTATTCCTCAACATTTTGAGGAAGACTTTATGCGTTAAAGTGACAACAATTAAAATAATTTAAGATTCTTTATTAGTCATCGTAAAGGTGTTAATAAAATATTATAGTATATATAAATTTAAATAAAAAAACAACTAAAAATAATAATGAACTATACATATTTTAACTAACTACACTATATAGCTCAATAAACACTTCAAGAATAAAAAAATCTACAAGAAGAAAATAAAATAGTTAAAAAAAAACAATCAAGCGACAAACTCAAGCGATAGTAATTCATATTTGTAAAAAAATAAGTTGCAATTTATTTTGGTTACACTTCGTTAAATAAATATACATTATCAAAAGTATTAAAATATAATATAAGATCTCTCTTACCGCAAAGAATCGCCAACGGCAGTCGTTCTATTCTTTAAAGCACTTTATGACACTGTTCACAGATACACTAAACTGTTTACAATTTAAACACTTAATTATCACTGTTACACAACTTAGTTTCTAGATCTCACACTCAGCGGTTTAATATAACTGTTACACTTTTATCACAATAATACCACCCCACATCTTGTACTCCCAATTTCACAATGCCTTCTCTTAACCGAGCTGCGATTTATATACTTCTTATTCTTAGTCAAATCAGTATCCAAAATTACATTTATTTTATCAATTAAACTTCTATATTCAACTAGACATTCAATTGTTTTAGCCAAATCAACAAATTATATCTTTATTTTTAGTCAAAACCAAACTACTACATGTATAAAAGCTAACAAAAATGTATACGGAAGTAAAATTCAGATAAAAATTATAAATATTATACACAAACAATGACGGAGACTAATATTACCAGAAAGATAATATACAATATTTTCTTTTTACTCAACGTAGAATTCTTTTGTGTAATAATAAAATGCCCATTATATCTGGGTAGAAAAAAATATCTTTTTAATAATGGTCAGACAAATCTCAACATAAAAAGCAATAAAATATTGTCAAGTTTTATATAATTGGAAGGTTGGTTTTGATAAAAAAAAATAAAGATGTCACTTCAAACTGTTTCTATGTTATTGTAATGATTGCCTCTATTTAAAAACTATGATACATATATGAAATTCAGTTAGAGAATTGTATGTTAGAGTTATCATATTAACTATTAACAGTTAATAATTCCTTATCCTTAATAATTCCTTTCCAAATATGTATATTTTACTTACATTTTACTGGTTTGAACATAAAGTTAGAAAATGAAGTACTTAAATAATATCTGCTTATTATGTACGAAACTATTTTGTCAGTTTTTAGTTCATTTTTTTAATACAAATGTTAATGCTTGACTACATTCTACTGTATAATTCAATTCTGAGTAAAAAGCGATGGGTGCTCGATATTTAAGGTATTACAATCGTTCTATTAGCAACTATCTATGAGAGGATAGTTATGAATCACAGTAAAATGCACCCCACGATTTTAACTCAGAATTGAATTATTCTGTTAATAACTTAAATTTTATTATAATTTTATATTAAGGCGATTCACTATGATTAATTATTCGATCTTCTACTACTGTAATTTTATACTCTTTGTCATTAAAAATTATTTTCTAGTTTTTAGTTCGGTTAGCAATAAAAGCGTGTTTTTTTTAGTTTTTTAAACTATTGTTTTTTTTATTATTTTTTTTTATTTTATTTTTTTTTAAGGATAATGGGAAACTTTTATCGAATTATTGCATTGTCATCGGTCCTTGATACGTGTGCAAAGTTTCAATTTAATCGGATCGCTGGAACCTGGTGAAAAGTAAGCTCGAAGATTCCGTTACATTCATACATACATACATACATACAACCCAAGCTAATAAAAGCGTGTTAAAAATAAATACATTTTAATCGGGAGTTATAACTTCATTTAATATAAAAAAATATATTTAACATATTTAAATTCCATATCACAATCGTCTTGATTTATAAGAAAGCTTCAACATTTTACAACAATCCACCAGGCGTCAGTTGAAACTTAAAATATCGTTCGTTGAAATATCTATTTGGAAGATATTCTTGATGGTATTTTAATGCATTTTTCATCGGGGATTATAAAGAGTTGCTTTTATGATAAAGTTTTAAAATTATTTTCATTTTTAAATAGAATTTTAGACATAATAATAAGCAGTTACGACCTTCTTCTATAGAAAATCAACGTTACCCTACATTTCCTAAGACACCTGGGAACCACGTACCTAGAAAGAAACGGAAGCGAAGACGACTGGCTTGCATAATATGCAATGACGACTAAACCTTCGAAGTAAAACCCGATATACCCCAGCAGATATACAGGGCTTTCTTTGTATCTGGTGTCAAAATTTGATAAGATCCGTGAAATCTAAAGCAGAGCTTTTTCGGATGATTCCGGTATTTGCTTTCTTGACCAGATTTTACCGAATATTAACATTAATTTGAATGAGATACAATATGTTTTTAACAACTCTGAACTATTTTCTGTAATTAGGTAGTGGGTAAATTAAAGTTTTACTATCCAATTAGTCCTATTTTATAAAAAAAAATACAGAAATGATTATTGATAACGTCGATTCTGTAGTAATTTAGTTCTGTTCAAATGAATAACATGATTTTTTTAACTTTAATCTAAAAATTTATAGCAAATCTCAAATAATCCAGGTTCCGAAAATAAATTGTCAAAATATACGAAGAGAAGTAAAAATTTGCCTTTGTTTTATAAATATTATTTTAAATTGCAGTTATATAAGATTACTACAAATAAAACATACGACGACATTCTCAAGAACTCTCTGTTCGTGTGTATTTTTGAGAGTAACAAAGTTTTATTATTATTATACGTATTTTTAAGCTGTGCTCATGGCATTTTTTTAAAAATATATATTAAATTAATTTGATCATTTTGTCATGTGTTAAACGTAAGAATCTGTTTGTTTTTACACAGTTTTTTCCTTTATTCATCGTAATACAATAATTCTAATATCTATTTCAGACAATTATTTTATGGTTGTAAAAAATATTAAAACTTAAAAAAAAGAGAAAATGATTAAAATAAGCTTGGACTTAAACCTGAATGAAACCTATTTAAGTTTATTTAACTATAAACTGTTATGAAACAATTACTTCCTTAAGAACCTCAACACTAGGAGTGTTCAGTCTGTAAGCTGGAGAATAATTGTTTCCTTAAGTTTCAGATATCTCAATTAGTTAGGTGACTGCCAGTTAATATGACTTTGTAAGTGGCAAAGCGAAGATGCTGACCAATGCACCTTAATTTTCATATGGTTGATAGTTTATTGCTTATCAGATAATCAAGATACAATTTTATTATAAAAATATAAATTTTAAAGGTTTAGTATATATTTTTTTTACATTAACACATTATTGAATTAAACAAACGGACTGAAATACAATATATATTTTTTTATATAAGATTTTACTTAACACAGAAATACATTTTTCATATTTTCTACGTTTATTATTTACATATTTGCATCAGGTTAAACTAGATACATAATAACTCATATCCTCTGTGCACGGGACTGTATCCGACTTTTGATACTTTGTCCAATTTACTGTCTTATAAGGACATGCAAGGCGATTCAAATACACAGGTATGACTTGCTTGACTTGCATCATGACTTGCTTTGTCTTGTATTACTTTTAGGATCATGTATTACCTATAATTGTTAATATTGTTAAAAAAATAAGTTAAGTAAATTATACAATATTAATACATATATACAAAAATATAAAATCAATGCTTAGAACACGAAAACGGGAATAGGATACTATTTATCCCGTCTGTCCGCGTCCCCGTGAAGTCACTATGAAACGTGGTATAACAAAACGCATCTGACATGGAATAAAATACACAAAAAAGCGTAAGTAAATAAGTATGATTAAAAATTTCACAATTATAAAAATTACAGCTAAACGTTATTTTGTCTATGGTTAAGTATGAAGGAGAAGAAATGAGGCTGGCAAATATCAGAGATCAACGATTTAATAATTTTCGACGTGCAAGCAAATTCAAAGGCGAGGAATCTTCAATTAGAGGATTCCGATGATTCCAACGACTTAAATTTCTGACTTACAATGCATGTTTTTATCATAGAAAAAAAAAAAGTTTATCACAAGGTGCTTCACTGAAGAGTGCACCTTATGTCATGAAGTAAATATTTTGCGGGTTTTATATCGGCATACTGATATATATTTTTTTATTTCTATTTATTTTCTTCATTCTAATAAAAAGAAATACGTAATAGTGTATGAATTTAAAAACGTAAGTCTGCTCATTCGTTGACTGTTTTTGGCAGAACGAAGTTTCTCGGGTCAGCTGGTTGTTTATAAAATTATTATGCTTAAAACGACCTTAGTGAGCGAGAAAAAATAATAAAAATCAAATGTTTTTTCCTTACTGATAATACGGAACAGAAAACATGCCTGGATTTTTTTAATATACATAGGTTAAACAAATGTATTGCAAAAAAAAAACCTGGAAGGGGTAGTATATACTTCTACGGTGAAGAATAAAAACTTATTTTAATCCGGAATCTGTCACTTTTATGTGAATATTCATTGTATTTATATTTCACGCCAATCGCCGCGCCGGTATAAAAATGGGCGGAGACTTAACATCAAAAATATTTATTACCTCAGGTCTTTGATAACGGAATTGCTGTGATAATATCACACAAAATTTTACCAAATACCATTTTACCAATGCAAATGAAACTATCCAGCCAAGAGGTATCAATCGAGTGTTCGGCTATTGGCTATTGGCATTTAAAGAATGCATATAGTGGTAAAATCAAAAGCTTAAGCTGTCAGCAAAGGGTGGTCAAAGCAGCATATTAATTATTGAGGAGAAAGGAATGCATGTTAATATTGACGATTGGCCTCAACGTTTAAAGGACTGTGATAAAGTTAATGAAGATCAGAGATATTAAAGAATAAGTATCGAATTAAAATTAAATATCAAAACTATGAATGTATGAAAAACGTATAAAGTAGTTATTTTTTCTGTTATGTTCAAATGTATTAGAACTCTCTTACCGCAAACTATCGCCAATGACAGCCGTTCTATTCTTTAAAGCACTTTATGACACTGTTCACAAATACACTAAACTGTTTACCATTTAAATTCTCAACAGTGATACTGTTACACAACTTAGTCTCTCGATCACACTCAGCGGTTTATTATAACTGTTACACCAAGAATCATTATGAAAATTTGTACGCATACTTTTGGAGGTATTACAAGTAACATAGGAGACTTTTTATTGATAATTGGTTTTTTTTCAGCGGGAAGTTAAAAAAAAATAGGAAGATAAGAACATTCTTTGTCAATATATACGTGGACGGAGTCGCAGGTAACAGATAGTAGTAATACTGAAACAAATTGTTTTATTTGAATGTGTAGAACTCGTGAAAGCCTTTGATAGTAATAAATATAAACAAAAACCTTTATTTACATTTTGATATTTATTTATAAATTTAATATTATATTATATGTTTAAGTAACTTATGGTGCTTAGAAAAGATATATATTATTCAAACATTAAAGACAGGTCCATAACGTAACATTCTTCAAAGTCTAATAAAACATATATCAAAGTCTAAGAGCATATTATGTAATTTTTGGAAAGAATAATTGAAACGAGTAGAGCGAACGACCATTAATAAAAAAATATTTCTTTCAATATTATGTTACGTCTTTCTATCTACCTAGCATTATTTTAATTATTTGGGTTGGGCGACTTGTATATAGCATATTTCAAATAATTTAAGAACGGTTGCCGGTCTGAAGACTACCCTCCTTAGGAATTCTTATTAGTGGAATTTTCGACACCTTTGGCATACGTGATAAGGATAGTATCCATTTTTGTCCCGTAACTGGCTTTTACGTCACCCTCAAAAAGATATGGCCAGTATGCAATCCTACTCAAAACCACCCTCATACGGTAATATATGTTTTGTTTTCGAAACATATAATTGGTGAGGTACAGACCGACTTTAGCAATTATATATTTTTAAATTTGACTGCAAATGGTGTGTAGTAGTTCCGTCGGGGTGGTACTCAAAACCTTTTCATGTTAATCAGCGAAAATAATGTTGAAATAACGAGAAAACCTAAATAAAAATCTTAAATTCCAAATTCAAAATTAAAAGAACTTCATAATAAGAAAGTAACAAAATATGTACATACAAACAGTAACTCTGAAATTTTTAGTATTCGTTGCAAAGGACCATACAATTCCTTGACTTGAACTAAGATCCTTAGTAGGATTTGTCACAAAGATGAAAAATGTCTTTTGCTTTGAAGACGTTTGTAAAGTCAGAGAAAAATATGTTATTAGGACATTTTTACGAAAACCAGAACGTTTTCATCTTAAATTTATATTTCCTTAGTACATTTATTTATGTGATTCTTATTTCATTTTACAATAATAGTATAACCAGTAAATAATACTGCGATAGAATTGTTTTATTAAATTTCGATTTAAAAGCAATATCCGCAAATGTTTATAAGCCAAGACGTTTAGTAGATTTCGATCTACATAAAAAACGCTTTTATAACCTTTTAAGATAAAAGACTGGAGATTTTGATTTCAAACAACTTTTTTTTTTGGCCTGTTAAGAATTTTTTTTTTTATATTTCTAGTAAAATTTAAAACATATGTTTATTTTTATTTCTTATATTGTATTTCGTATGTCTATTATATTCTTTATCCTAACGTAAATATAACATATTTTACGCGATTTTACTTACAAACTTTATTACTTTTGGAAACGAAAAGCTTACGAAAAACATTGAATAAGCTTTTGAAAATAAATTTACAGTAATTCATAAGCGAAATTTGCAATGAAAAGATGAAATGGTTTATGAAACTAATTTCAATTTGTCTGATGTTAGCGAATGCAAGGACTAACTTAGCTTATTATCACAATCAAAATATTTATATTTTTTTGGCAATCTCACATAACGAGGAAACATACAGAGAGGTTTATACTATAATAACTGTAAAAGTTAAGCAACACCATTTCTTTGATCATATAAAATAAGGGGGCACAACTGATCTAGTACATTTACATTTTTTAAAGTGTATTATCATATAAAAATTTTCTTATTTACCATTCCATTCTTTTGCTAATCAACTTCCATTGATAGAGTTTGCTAAAGCATTCTAAGTGTGTAGGTATAACTAGATTTTCAATTTCAGATAGTCGTTTTCTGTTGCCGTCTGATCGTCTATTCAGTCATCTGATCGGAAGTATATTTTTACTTATAATATACCTACAAAATATAATAGTCATAAGTCGTAATCATGTTTGTCTGAGTATGACTCGTAGAAATTATTGTAATAATACCTACAGATTTGAGTTCGTATTGGATTTTACTCTCAATTAATCTGAGGCTATTTATATACAAATTTAAAATAAAATATTCGACAGTTTAAAAATAAACCATGTCATTGTAAGGTATTTTATCTTTAGTTCTTTTTAGTATAAATACTCATTTAAATAGTAAATAGATACATATTAAATACATAATATGTTACCTGTAGACCGCATCCATCGAAATATCTAATATTGTCCTAATGTTGGAGTTTTATCGACTTTTGTATTTATTGTTCTTTTATATTTATTTGTTTTACAAAAAAATATACGTTTACTATTATTGTATTTTATTTATAAACATTTATAATTCTTTATCACTACATTAGAAAGTCATAAATTATATGGTATTATAAAGTCATCTTTCTCCACAGCTGAAGAGTTGGATCAAATGGCTTTCAAGCGCTGAGATTTATGACTATAACGTAAACTTCCTTTAAACTATAGAATTAGAGTAATTAATATATAGTGAAGTATGGTTATGATTTTACAAAGTTGATTAATTTGTTTTGTAAATTTATATAATTTATTAAATCCTGTTAATCTGGAGTAATAACTAAAGCATTATTTTACGTTTCTCACAATTATTTATTGAAGACAAAATAGATATGTCATGATATCAAGTTAGTTACAGAAGTTATGTGACCGATGGGTGTAATTCTATTTATTTATTTAGAAACATATCCCCCCCCCTCCCTTTACAAGGATGAGCTAAGGATATGAATATGTTCTTTATAGTTCAAATATTAAAAAAAATAATGTAATGTTTTAAAATATAACTTTCGTTTCATTAATTATAAGGACAAATGCGAGTAGCCGAATTAAAAAAAAAATTAGAATAATAAAAAAACTAACGGTCAGCGACGTCCTAAAGAGGATAACTTTCGAGAATCAGTGACACTTCCGTTTCGAATTTCATAACAAAGTTGGGAATCGTTAAAAGGAAATCCATTATAAGATAATAAATTGAGGAAGTTGAAATATTTAAGTAGTTTTAGTATATTTCGTTGATAGATTTAGTAGACATTGTTAAGTATCAAAGAAAATGTTTTGTAAAAAGTATCATTTGTCTAAAAATCCCATTACATACATAGTACTTTAATATTCCTGAATAATTTTAAATCTATAGTTATTTTTTTATTTTTTCTTTTTAAGAATATTAGTTACTTTTTCTTTATGCAATAAAAGTATTGACTGATTATTACCTGTACAAAACCAACCAATAACGAATTTTTTGTATGATTTATAAAATATTTTTAAAAATACCAATATTCATGTTTGTCTGAAATCATACTATATTGTTCGTCAATGCTTATCTAATTTTCAGTATGCTTAACTTATATTAAAAAAGAAAATATGAGTTTTTTTGTTGTAACACTATTAAATCTTAACTAATCAACCGATTATCATGAAATTTCATACATAGGATGCCACAGGTTATAGAAAAAATATAGTGAATAATTCCCTAAAAAAAAATCGTCGCACATAACAAGGTTATTGTATTTTTATATAGCAACCAAGTTTTTTGCTAATCAACTTCAATTGATAGTTCCGTTGAGTTTGCAAAAGGAATTGAAATAAGCAGGTCCAACTTTTAAGTCTATTTGAGTTAGTCGTTTACCATCTCTATAATTGTTCCACGATTACTCTTCGAAGGTATATTCCTTTTTATTTTAATAAATATAAAATATAGTGAAATACACATTTATAGTTAAAAGTTTTATTATTAAAATCAATACCGTAATTCCGGTTTTGAAAAATAAGTATTTATTAAAATGGCTGAACATAATTATAATATTAATGTGATTAAATTATATTTATATTTCGTTAAATAAAATCTTTAGTGCCCGTGTTTTGTATATGGCATTTATAGAATTGTTAATTTTAACATTGTCTTTTCGTTCAGTTTTGAGTTCAAATAGGATGATATATAAATATGGTCGGCTAAGACAATAGGAAAAAAAAATTGGCTTTATACAAGAACATCAAAATTGCGATAGCATGATAAAAATAATATTCTCTAGTGCATTAGATACGAAACTAATGCGTATCTAAAATATATCATTTACTCGGTTTTTCATTTACAATATTTACTTTATTTTTTACAATTATGATAAAGTCGCTTACCTATATTTGTTTATAAATTTATTTTGTGATAAATATTTACATTCTAGTAAAGTAACCATCTCACTTTGAGCGTTATTGTTATTCAACTCAACTTTTTATCACTTATCAATTATTATGATTTAAAACTAACATATTTATATGATTAATAATCATAACTTTATTAATGGTAATAATGTTTCTCAATGTAATATTTTTCTTAGTGAAGGATAAAAACGGCTTACGTGCTTTGGAAATATAAAATTTTTCTTTATTAAAATGCAACAACTTCAGACTCTCTTTTTCTACTATGCAATATATTGTATATCTAGTAACAATTGCTCAATAAACAATATTCCACAAAAAGGTCCAAGAAAATATTACATAACAGCGCTCAGAAAAAAAACCAAAACTTAATAAGTATATTATTATTTTAGAATATTTATTGGAATTCTAAATATATCCATTTAAGTATACCCGTCAATAGCTATATAGCTAGCAACTTCCTCAAATAAGAAACTCAAAATAACTCTCGTTCCAACAACAACAAATAAAACAACATTCTGTTGATGATATTGGATTATTTTAATTGTCCAAGCAATAGCATGGAATTCGAATTACAATATACTTTTACAATAACAACTTTTAATTATTATTTATCTCACAAACATTAACGCAAATCTGAATAAATATTATTATTTAAAAAGTTTTGAAATCATACATAACGATAGGTACTTCATATTTCGTTATGTCTAAGTATCTTACTTATCAACAACTATGAACACTTCTAGTATTGAGTTTTATAACAAAGTTTGTAATGACTCAAAGGAATTGTATGATAGTAAAAGGAAAGTTATTTAATAAACTAATTAATTGATAGGTTTAGTGCAAATTCTAAAGAATGAAATAAAATGTTTGAAATAAGTATATCATTATTGATAAAGAATAAAAAATGTCGTAGGTACTTTATTATTTTCTTTTCATGGAAATCGATTTTAATACCTTTTTTAAGAATATTAGTTATTGTCTTTATGCACTCAAAGATTATTAAAAGATAAGAAATTCAATTTGAAACAATGGAATAAGCATAGAAAAAAAATGAAAAAATGTATAAATGATGACGTATTTTTGATTCGCAAAGTTAAAGATACGGGCAGGGATTCGAACCCGGGACCTCTGGGAAACCATTCCGTCGCTCTACCAATTGAGCTACCGTATCGCTGTCCGTCTCGGTGAATTAAAATTGATCTAATCATATTGGATAAGATATTGTTCTAAATAAAATAAAATATAAGAAAAACGTAAATAGGTTTACAGTTTAATACAGACACAACATTGATTACGATATTATTTAAAGTACGTGCTTTAATCAAATAATGTACCATGGTACATTATCGAATAATATACCATGGTACATTATTTGAATTATGGTACACTTTGGTAAAGCCACTTACACCACCTTGTACCACATTTGAACAAGGTACTTTTAAACTTAGATCAGGCCAAGTTTCTTTAAGGGCAGCAAAATAATTTTTGAACATACATTTTTGAAAAACGGCTACTTATATGGATTCCCATATAAATATACTAAGCTTAATCGATTAATCAGTCATAAAGCTTTCCCTCCTCTAAAGGAAGCTTAGAGATATAATGGCTGATTTGAATGTACTTATACAAAGCTTTGGAGTAATTTGATTTCTCCGAAAATTCAATTCGCTCACGATTACAGTCATCAGTGAATAACCGAGAATAATTTCCTTCTCTAAATAAAATATTTTTTTATGATATTTATTTTATGTTACCTTATAGATATAGATATGATAAAACATATTTATTTTATCCTAAAGAGATATTTTTTTTTTAATAGTAGTTATTACATTTTGACGTAGTCATATGACTTGTGACGCGTATTTTGTGTTTTTAATTTTATTCAATTTTATTTTATGGTTGATTATTATTAAATAAGAAACAAATAATCTAAATAAAGTTATGATAAATTTATAGTTATTCTCATATCATATCATATCATATCATATCTAGGAATTGCAATCCGGAAAGACAGATCCGGTAATCCGGCGCATACGGCATCATTAAGAGGTTACCGGATCCGGTGCTATATCTATTTATGAAATAGTCTTCACTCTTTTGTCTATTATGGAAAGATTTCATAAGCTGAAAGTGTGTTTCGATAAAGCTTTAATAAATCTTGAACGAAAAAGACATGATTGACAGTTTGCATACGTTCAGATTTGATGTAGATGCTCTATGCAGAAGAGATATAAACCAAACGATATCGGCAAGAATTCGAGTCCGCGACAATACGGTTTCCCAGGTTTCACTTATTATTGAGCTACGTATCGCTACGCTACCGCTACCCGCTACGATGCATTAAGCTTTCTATATATGGCCATCTTTATCGAGATTTGAATTTTTTTTTTCAAAACTCGATTCCTTTTGAAATTCCTTTATTAAAAACAATTTCATTGGATTTAATTACTAACAATTCATTTTGAACCTAAAACCGGAAATCATCCGGATTTGGCCAATCCGACCAGATTCAAACTGACGTTGGATTGCAATCTCCAATATATTTACAATTATTCTCATCATTTTAGGTAACATACAAACATTAGTTTTTATTTTAAAATTGTAAATATAAAAACAATATACCAAATTTAAAGTCTTAAATGCAAAGCGTTATCAGAAGGCATGTAAACATGTCTGGGCTACTTGTATTGAATTGCCCTATAGAATACTCATTGTTCTGAATAGTACGTAGTATCTGAGGCGGATATAATTCCGTGCCTAGAGGACATGTTCATGTTTTTCGTATCTGAAAATTAATCCTAAATCAGTTAGTTACATAACTTTAATAAATAACTTTTAGTATAATTCCTTGTTAACCTGAATTTATTAATAGATTGTTTATATTGTACCTACATGTTATTTTAGAATTTAATGCACTATTGCGTAGAGAAAAAAAAGCATTTATTTAGGTATACTAAAACCACTTATACTTTTGTATTCAAATTCAAAGTGCAGTTTATTTACTTCTTAATAAAATAACTCAGTTTTTTTTAAATATTTAAACGTATCGGTCATTATTTTTGAACGGCGCTAGATATCTTTCGACTATTAGCATACTATTTAGAAATCAAATGAATATATCATTTCTATACATTCTTATTGCTTAAAAAAACTTTTAAAAACATCATTCACATATTAGCATGCATCTGTACACAGCATGCCCAGACTGCTCATACACTAATCTTATATTTTATTATCACCTCATTATCAAACGATATAATAAATACCCGTGTCCTATTAGATGTCCATGATTTATTAGGCGTCTGTTAAACATGGAGAAACAATCCGAAATAAAAATATATCAATTATAAACATTTTAAGAAGAACACCAAAAAAACTTTAATGTTATGTAATTCACTTCCACCTTTAATATCACATGCTAAGTATAAGTAAGGGGGGGACTTTAAATTAATGAAATGAGATCGTGTCTACCCTTATTTGATACGGGTACAATAATCTAATTAAAATTTCATACACCAAATATTGGCATGATAACCTAAAAATGTAGGTAATAATATATTTCCCCAACACCCAATCACCCCCCCCCCCCCCCCCCTTTACCATTTATCTTTCATAAAGGAATATCTTTACAAGTAGTATGAAGACTGTTCAGTAAACTTAGGAAAACATTTTCCTTATTGAAGAATTGACAATTAATTCGTGACGTGACGACTTCGGGCTTTAATAAACCGAACCACATAAATGTTGTAATGATTTAAAATGTAACTATTGTCACCAAAGTCATTGTGGTTTGAACGAACAAAAGTTGATAAATTGGAAAAGGCGAATGTTACAATAGTAATGAGTAAACAACACATCCCTTCCGTCCTATTTAAACATAAGGGTTGCCAAAGGGGAAAGTTCATAAAAAATTATAACACGAAGTGGCATATAAATAAATGAAAAATATCACAAATATATTTATTGTCATGATGATCAAATAAATGAGAAAAAAATTAAATTAAATTAAACTTTACGAAGTTCAAGGTAACAACATAAATTTTATTTGTGTTACTATTCTTACATTAGTGCAACTAATTGTGGAAGAAAGTAACATGATTACATGACATATTTAAAAATGTATATTACGACAATTATACAAAAATATAAACAAACACAAGATATATTTGTAATGTTCTGTAAGTTTTAAGTATTAGTATAAAATACAGAGAATCCACATCAACATTGAAATGGACATTAACTACCTATTGACCATAACTAGGGATTAATTAAAGGGTTAAAAACTAAGTGCAAGAATTTCGGGACTAATTACTAATTTTGATATAAAATTTATATTTTCTTATTAATTACTACTTTGAAGTATTTTGCTAGTTTAAAACCTGTGAGCGTAAGGCGTGACAACAATAAATTGTATTTTTACAATTGTTTTTTAAGAAGTTTGCAATGTGCCATTTAAATAGAAACAGCTACACTAATAGTGTCGTAATAAAATATTGTGATAATAAATAATAATAATATTAAATTATTACTTGAAGCTAAAACGTTGTACCTCTCTTATTGCATTAAAACAAATAAGGTTTATAAAAAATGGAACACGAACTACAATGAGAACATAACTTTATTGTTTACGTTAACAGTTAACAGTTAGTCTGATATCAAATAGTCGCAGACAGTTTATTATCGCCTGACGTATATAGAATAGAAACAAAATATATATGCTTAAAGGTTATATTCTTTATTGCACCTCATAAGGAAATAGAAAATAATACAAACACAAAATAAAACATATGTTGGTGACACAATAAGACAGCCTTGTCGCTACTAAGTAACCTCTACCAGCCATCTTTAGCGTAAGGACATGTTGTGTGACAAAGTAAAAGGGGCGCTTAAAATATTGAACAGTTCAATATTTATATAAGTTTATTCATATAATAATATATGAATAAACTGTTTTATAAGAATGTAATACTAATAATATTTTGTACATATGGTCATATGTATATTATTATATGTGTACTTATTTGTGTATCTACCTTTTATATTAGTTACGTATATATAATAATATGAAATTATTTTTCTTCAAATTTCGTATCTCTTTTGAAAATCCTTTTTGTATTTTATCCTCTTTAAAATCTTTGCACATTCCTAATGTAAGAGAATAGTATTACGCATTGTAACATTTTTTGATTATAATGTTGATGATATAAAAAAATGTTGTATTGTATTATACACGTATTATACGATAACATATACATGCAATATATCTAATTAAATAAAACAAATATAGTATTTAACGAAATATTTTTAACATAGACCTTATCATCGTATAAGAGAGTAGAAAAGAAAAGTTCAAGATGTGTTTATAAAAAATAATTATTGCAACAAGATTGTTTACACGAACTATGTCGTCGTATTTATAATTATATTTATTTAATTTATAATTTTGTTAGTAGTAAAACATAGGAATCATTATTTAAATAACACAAGATTATGTCAAGAAAGTACCATTTTTTTCATCGATATTTCATCGAGCGACATGTTGATAGATGACTGTCTGTATGCCAGAGCGCGGCGAGTAATCAAATGTTCCGAAATTTATTAAATTAGATCAATAAAAATACTTCTGCTACATGCTGTGATTTTTGTCTATTCTATATATATATATATATATATATATATATATATATATATATATATATATATATATATATATATATATATATACTACAGGCTGTTGTCCGCGGATTCGTCTACGTGTTTATTGTTGACAAACAATGTTTTGTATATTATTATTTTTAAAGTAAAACTTTTATTACATCGTCTCAAACTTTTTCGTCTGTGTGTTGCATGTCGCGTGACGGTCGGCCGCGGAGTAGGGATAAAGTGAAAGGCGCTCGTATCGATGCGGTTTTTACTAGATACATTGAAAAAATCGAATGTAAGTCACTGTTCACGTATTTTAGTTACCATAAAATATTGGTTACATTTATAAACTGTGAAATTCATGATGAAGATGGAATTGATAATAGAATGATTGAAAATAATTGAAAAACGGATCAAAATGACTCAACGATTATAAAATATTGTTTTCAGTGTTTTAATATGTGTATATCATCTAAATAATTGTTACGTATTATGTATGTCGTACTCTAAGACACAGAGTTCAATAAAAATATTAGTTGGAGACCTAGTCTACTTTTATCATTTCCCATTATCATTCCTATTTTCTAAGTATAAAATTAAGATTGATGAAGCAATTTTTATACCCTTAATGGGATATTATTCCGAAAATTTTTAGTTAAATGTCTATAATGTGAAAAAAAGTTTCACTTTTACGGTGGTTTCATAAAACCACACAAGTTTTTTTTTATAACTTCAAGCTAAAAAAAATAATTTTCTTTTATTAAAAATGCTATGTTACTTCTAATACCTCCAAAAGTATGTGTACAAAATTTCATAATGATCATTTGAGTAGTTTTCGCGTGAAAGCGTAATAAACTTACATTTATTATTTTAGTAGGATTTATAGAACTAACACTCTATTAAATCGAGAGTAGAATTTATTTTGTTGTTCCAGCGCATATATTAAATTAATTGATTGAATACTGAAATTAATAATAATAAGTAAAAAAAATCTTTTATTCATCAGTTTTTGTATATAAAACTAATAATTTAATAATTAAATATTATATGTTACTTCTTTTGATAGGGTGTCAAAAGATAAGATGGTCCAAGAACAAATTACATATTCTAGTATTAAGTTGTTGCATTAAATTGCCCATAGATTTCTCGGACCTCAAAACGCGAGCAGACGCTGTCTAAAGCGAGTCTAAAGCGAGTCGAAGTGACCATGTCTACTTATGCATTTGGGAGTGTCAGAATAAACTATAATAAATACCTCAAAGTTACTGTAAATCTTCTCGGAATATGGAGAAAAAAGTATTCTAATAATTGTAATATGCCAATGCAACAGAGAAAACGCAATGAAAAAAATATATACATTATGAGATTTCATCCTATTAATGGAATGATCTACATAAAAACTAATTTCCTTCTTGCTACAAGCGCTTTATATTCACTATTATTTTCCACGAACTATGAGCAGGGAAATGTTGTCACTGCATTTGCATTAAATTCACTTTTCATTTAAATATACAAGCCCCAAAAGTGTTTCAAATAACAGCTGCTCCCAAAAATACTGCTTTTAAAACGAGCGTTATTTAAAAACGAACGAGTCCCACGCAAACAAAGACCGCATTTCATTAATTCCTAATGCAAATTATAAACCTGAATTTTAGTTTTAGATACGTTATATAACAATAACGTTATGATTTTAAAAATGAATTAGAATATGCTACATTACATTACAAATTAGTATATGATATTATTAATTTTAATTATAAGAATTATGGAAATAAAATAGGAACTTTTAAAAAATAATCATTGGCTTTTTTTTGTTTGAAAAATTAAACTAAATAGAATACTAATATTGTTATTGCTGTTTGTTATATTATGTTTTGCAGATATCATAAGAACAGCCACAAGGTTAAAATAAGCTAATAATCTTAAAAAATATTTAAATTAATTAAACTTAATCACCTCTTTCTGTTATCATTTATAAGAGGTTTATGTAGTTTAAGGTGATTTTTTATTATGATGAACGAATGGATTATGATGATGATGATGATGATGATGATGATGATAATTTTATTATGATGGATGGATGTTTGAAAAAATACTACACGTGCTCTGATTTTAGAACTACATGACAAACGGCTTATTTTTAGAACCGTGTATGCGGCAGAATTTATATCTATTTATATTTATTTAATTTTATTGACTTTATTATAATGGTTTGAATATTTCATATTTGTGTATCTATATACGCATATATGATACATTCAAATCATTCAAAGCAAAGCAAAATTGAGGGCAAAAACTATTCTAAACCAAAATAAAGTGTAAGAGGGTAGTTATTCAGATAATCTACAGAAAGAAGACGACCTATTTAATGGTCCTAGATGAAATAAATTTATCAGGAACTGTTGTGTAGAATGAAGAAGGCTGTAGAACATATGCAATTTCTAGTAGTACAATTTGTTGGATGTTATTAAGAAAAAAATCTTATATTATGTTTAGAAACGTACAAAGGACAAAAGGCGCTCGCTAAGTGGGGAAATTAATTCTCAGTTTTTATCAAGTTGCTTATAGTAATAAGTAAATGAATTACTAAAAGTCGATGACAGCTCAGGCAGGAAAAGAAAAAAAACCAAACTACCGTCTATCATTGCCAACACATTGATAAATGACCGCCTGTACAGAGTCGGATACAAGCATCAATTTAAGCGAAACCAGTGTTTTTGTACAAATATACAAGTACAGGCTGTTGTGATCAAAACACCTTATTTTGAATAATAATTTGAAATTCTTCCTGCACACTAAATAATAATGACTTATGTGCAAAATGATTTAAATACTGGCAGGGTTTATTTTTCATTCTATATTTATATAAATGATTTAAATAATCAAGCTTTGGAAAATATAGAACATTGACAATAATTGTGCTTAATTGAAGATAAATCAAAAAGCTAAGATGAATAATAAAAATTAAAAAAGGATAAAAAAAAAGGTTATGGTTGTCATAATAGCCAAAAAACTCTCATCTAAAAATATTAAAACAATTTACAACTAAACGTTATTATTAAAAAACAAGTTTTTCAGCCAGTTATTGTTAGTTTTAAAACTTAACAGCCATCATTAACATTTTTGATACAATAAAGATAAGGCATATAAAGAAACGACTTTTGGAAAAAAAACGTTTAGATTTTTTTTATCACAAGCCGGTTTTCTGCAGTCTACATCGATCACTTACCTTTTCTTGATCAGTAACGAGCTGAGTGCCCAATGTCAGGTTTTACTCTCGTATTAGAATTTCGTTTCCCTTGCAGTATAAATTTCAGTATCTGCAACATTTTATAAAAACCAAGCTTTATTAAAAGTTTGTATCGAGACATTTACTTAAATTTCAATCAAATAAAGTAAAGATTATAGTCACATTTGATCGTACTTTCTTTTTTTAATAAAAGTAGTTCATTTTGATGGTATGTTCAGTCTCTTTAGTGTTTAACACAACGTTACGACATACAAGTACGAGAAGATTGTTTTTTTAATTTTTAAAAGATTTTGTAATAAAATAATCAATCAAAAATACCAAAATAATAAAAGAAATCACAGTTTTAAGGCTTGCAAATTAATGTTATTTATTTATGATATTTCTAAAATAAATTGTAGAGAAAAAGAGTTTTACCGAAAAGTCACAAATAACTATTCTTGTTAGAGTTGTTTCGACCTTAAACTTTATCTGCTATCCCTTGATCGCTATTTCTAATAGTTAAGCTTTAAGTATGGACATTTGTAGAAGTATGTACGAAGTGGCCAAGTTAAATGATCGGCTTTGAGAAGGTATTAAAAGTTTCCGTGCCCTGGTAAAGATAAGCGTGAAACACTAAGTGCTTTGCTTTAAAGCAATAGTGTGAAATAAAAAGAAATAAATTTTAATCATAAATGATTATTAATGCATTTGAATAAATCACTTCTTTATTTTTGAACAGCAAAATTATCAATTTATACAAACTAATAATTTTGTATGGTTCTTACCGGGGGGACCGTTGTACTTACAACGGTACTTACTTTGGAGATGGTGTTTACTCCTTTTATTTCTATCAAACATAGCGGAGAACCATCTCAACGAATCAGGCTTTCTATTAAAAAAAACAGCAATTAAATCCATCCACTAGTTTGGCTGCTACGCTGCCACAGATAAACACACAGATACACATGTTAAACTTATAACACCCCTCTTTTGGGTTGGGGGCAAATAAACTACGGGATTTAATTAGTATTAAATTCTATTTAATTTTGATTCAACTGTTATTTCATATATATGTAAAATACATAACGACTGAAAACATTTAATTATGGAGGCTTAATATGAAAGTTTGAATTACAAACATTAATTATAAAATATGTTTTCATATCATTAGAAACCATGGAAATATATTAAAATAATGAGTTAAAATTGATTATATATATAAAATATGCTCTCCAAAAATAATAAAAATAACTTACCAATCATTTTTTTATAAATAAGTATTCTGTAATATAATATATTTTCTATACTAAGTTTCCATATTCTTAGAATACTTATTTTGGTATAAAGGCTATACTAATAAAAGTTTAAAAAGTTTAGTAGGACTGATAAGGGTTGGTTCATTTCATCTGATCCATTTTACTTTTTTGTTGATGCATAGCGACTGGAAACTAAACCGAAAAGTAATTGTCAAAAAATACTCATGCTTCCGACGCTCTCGTTTTATTAACTAAGTTGATTGTATAATACTAAAACAACAAAACTACTAAACGGATTTTTATGAAATTTGTGTTGTATTCACATTATTACACACTTTGTTTATTTTTTTTCACTTTGCAAGTTTTCGGTATACCATCTATGAAACGAAACTTCTTAACTTTACATGGATTCAAAGTGTGAATGATACGCAAATTGCGTTACAAGAAGTCGAGACCAACACATTTCCTGGGACTTGCGACTTAGGTTGAAGGCCGTCTTTGCAATACATATTAATAATTAGCTTATGATGGTTCTAGAAAGGCCAAACTTTTTAATTAGATTATTGAGTGATTTTGTTGTTAACCCTTTCGTTTCCACTTGTATCTAATTCATCGTGTGTTTTTTGATCTGTTCTTAATAATTGTTCTTAATTATTTCTTAACTTAATTTGGAAACGTTTTATTTTAATAAAACTCTAGGACAAGTATTAGTAGAGGAATATAGAAATACAGAATATTTTTATTTTAATTGATTTATTGAGTTCGTAAATATAAAGCTCATAACAAGGATACGTTAAAGCAATAACTATCAGTAAAGTAACAAACTCTCTACATATTGTTACGAATAACATAAAAAATCATAAAAATATGAAATTCTGAACATCCCCATATTATTTTTTTTTCCAAATTTAATAATACGATACCGAAGAAACCAACCAACTTATTTTATCGAACTACGATATCGAAAACGATTACTATTTAACTGATTATCTAGATTTCTGCAATTAATTAAAAAGTAGAAATAAAAGTATTTAATTAATTTCATCATTATCTTAACTGGTACAGAAGTGGTGCAACGATTGCTACTCTGGGATAAATGCTACTACGAAATAAATTCATTTTGACAAATATAATAAAATACAATAATTTAAGCATAAAGTTAAATCATAAAGCACATTCAAATGACTTTATACATAGGAACCAGTAATTATAGTTATTAACACGTATTTAGATTATATTTATATAGGTATTTTTATGTAAAAGCGTATTTATAACTGCTTATTAACAACCTCGGACCCTCACCCGTTATATATATTTTTTTAGACATTTGCAGATTTTAAAACTATTGTATGTATTTGTAATTCGGGATACAGGAAAATGTATGTTTTTTATCAACTATTTTAAAATTCATAGTAGAGCAAATTCAAATCTTGATTGAATTCAAATTTGAATAACTTCATAATATATATATTTTTTTATTCGTTTTGCAAAGTTATAAGTCATAATTGTTTTGTTAAATACATTTAATTCATTAGTTATATCTGTGACCACTTTTCGTATTTAAAATAATGTGGAGTTTTGTGCTGTTGAAATTTTTTTTTTATAATTTTTCTTCAAAAACTTGATAGTTCATAATCCATTAAACACTCATTTATTTTTCCAGATTCATATAAATATCTATGTAGTTTCGTAGCAGTTTGGCAAATTCGATATAAAGTCACCGGTTCGGCTCCTGCATGTGATGTGTTCACATTGTCAATGTTTGATGTACCTAAAGTCATCTTTTAACAGTAAATCTAAAAGTAAATCTTAAATTTGAGAGGCTGGAAACCATTGCTAATATCCTGTCATTGAAAAAAGATAGCTTCAATTAGGATCTTTGAGATCACATAAATATATACTATAAATATGTACTACGATCATGTACTATCAATGAAAATTAAATAAAATACATTTTAAATTAATATCCTGTTTATTATTATATAGCTACACATCTAAAATATATTATACCTTCATCTTGAAATATAAAACTACTAAGTATGAAAGCTGTTCTTACCTGAAATATAAAAAATAAAATTGTTTTGAAAAAAGGTCTTACGAGGATAATGAATTAATTTTATCTAGTTATTGTACTGTCAATTGTCTTTTACAATTTTTAATGTTCAAATAGGATCTGACCACCTAAAGTAAGTCAAAATCGAGTTCAAAAATTAAACAAGATATATGCCACACAGCGCCCCACTCTTTTTTCCGCAATAATTTTATTATATTTTGCCCATTATTCTCATATTACGAATTATTTTTTATTTTTTAATTCGATTCGATTTTTCGATTTTTAATGCGGGTTTTTTAGTTTTTTTAATTATATTATACATTTTATGGTTTTTATACTTCTGTATCAAATTCGACATACTTCTTTTATATTTTTTGAATATATAACAGAATAAAACCATGAGATGGAAAAACCTTTTATTGTCCGATGCCACAGAGTCCATGAAGATGAATCTCCAAGATTCTAGTTACCGTAATCTGGAATCATATATATATTATTTTTTTTACAGGTTACTAGGTTAATGCTGGACTACATTCCACCTAATGGTAAATGGAATGTAGTCTTAGGTGGTAAGGCGCATTACCTATTCACTCTTCTCTTGAAGACATCCACATTGTATTTGGCCGGAAATACCGAGGCAGGCAAGCAGTTCCAGTCTTTCGTTGTACGCACTAAAAAATACGAGACGGGGAATTAGGTCGTGTAATTCCTGCGCACACTCACCATAATGTATCCAATAAAATACTAAGAGGCTAGCAATTCTACGCCTGTGTTCAAGGCTGTGGAGATTGGCTTCAACCAATTCAGGGTCGCCTATTTCGGAAACTCTAATGTTTTTAAATGTAACGGCGTCTGAATTTTAGGACGAAAATAATGAAGTGCATTAACTGTTGATGGGAAACATTTTTGGGACAATATTAGTTTGCATATAATATGGTAAGGTTATTTCACCAATGCAACTTTTACAAACATATTAATTTATTGCTTAAAATCCAAATATTCGTGGCAATTATCTCTACCTACCTACCTCGCATTTGTAATTTAAAATGGTATAATTAATACCGGCCATTCAGAGAACTTAGTTTTTTGTATATTGTTGGTATTTTTATTTTCCTCGCTTTTTCATATAGAAATGTTTTAAATATAACAAAAATAACTTGTGTGAGGTAGGTATACCATTGGTTGCAAACATTAACAATTTTGTTATACAGATAAAAAAGATAGATGGAAAGAACACTAACTTAATTTATAAGCAAATATCACATCTACGCTTAAAAAACTAAATACGTACCATAAATATATTATCTCTTGCAATATAAGAGCACGAGCCCTTATATTTGATTCCTGGTTTTGTGATTAATATTAAATTGCATACAATATCATAAAATTACTTAATTGTACAATCAATTCAATAACAATGATTGATTGATTACGTAGATTATCCCAAAATATTTTACTAGTATTTTTATTTCAGAAATATTTAAGAGACAAATATTTTTACTTTGTTTAAAATCTTTCGCTATATGCGGAAATATAATATGCAATAAACTTAAACCGGAAAGTGTTATGCATTTATAAATTAATTCATGCTAGAGTGCAAGGGGTCCTGGGGGCAAAACGCAATGTAGGCAGTTATGATCTCACACTTTGCAAACTACTTTATATATATTATTCAACGGGGTTTTAATAAATATTTTGTGACAGTAATATTTCTAAAAGTATTTGTGAAACAGCTCATCAATGTTACCTAAATGTTGCATTCACTGTTTAATAATTCTTAAGTGCGTTTTTAACTGTATTTTTTTTTGCGAGAATTTTA
Source organism: Napeogenes sylphis (assembly GCA_959347405.1). NCBI lineage: Eukaryota > Metazoa > Arthropoda > Insecta > Lepidoptera > Nymphalidae > Napeogenes > Napeogenes sylphis. The sequence goes on along the minus strand of OY365788.1, from coordinate 14,539,118 downwards.
TATTTTTTAAATTTTGAATATGCAAAATATGATGAAAGATTCTGTAGGCCTCACCAAGAAGTTTACGAGATAGTAATAATTACATTCCTTATTGTGTCTTATTGACGTACCCTATGTATTTACTAAGCCTAATATTATATTTCATGTGCCAATGCCGGCAACTTATATACAACAAAGGAATCGGTTTTTGCGGTAAAGAATAGAACATTAATATAAATTTTGTTATTAAAAATATTAGTTTTTTGGAATTTTTTTAAAAACTACCTTAACCATTTTTATTAACAAACATTTTATATTCATCGTCATCATCTCCCTGTCCTTATCCCAATTTTGTAGTCGCGCAGTTTTTTACTCGTCATTTCTATAGACATTAACATCTCTGTTCCATGTTGGCTTTCTTGCAATCCATCCATGTTTTTTTCGCCGACCCTCTTTCTTTGCACCCCTCTACTTTCATATCTATCATTCTTCTAATAACATATATTAACAAAGATTTTATACTAAATAATTCTAGTTAAGAAATTTTATAAAGACATTTTAAATTACTTTTCTTGTGATATTTTATTACTATTATATATTTTTAAAGATAATGCAATTAGGTTCTTAGTTTGTAATTATGCACTCTATTATAACCAGTCAGTTAAGCTATTAGATCCTTGATCACTAATAAAGATATGTTAATCAACTAGCTAACTAATATAGATATTTCTAACTTTTAAAGTCCAGTGTTAATATTTAAAGCGAAAAATGTATTATAAAACAATTTAAAACTAGCAAAATACAAATCGCATTTCAAACCTTCTATATTCTGCAAATATATATATATATATATATATATATATATATATATATATATATATATATATATATATATATATATATATAGTTAATAATAGGTTAGTCATCATTCTTGTGACAAGCGTTTCTTTTTTTGAAGATTATCAACTCTAGTGAATATAAATAACATAATTTTGTCTGAATTCTGTGCTGTTGCATCTATTTCGACACTTTAATTTTAAAAGACAATAATTGTATACTTGGCCTAGGCTTCATTTTTGGGGTTAGTTTTAATTACGTTACACTTAAGTACAATTGAGTATCCACAATCTAGATACATCGTGGATATTATATTGTACAGATGTACAAAAACGGATATTGTTATTGTTAATAACCAAACTTTATTAGTTTTGACAAGAAAGCAATAACTTTGTGAGAAATGTTTTAAAAAAGGATAATATCATAATCACATTCTTATGAATTAAGTACTGATAACTATTAATTATCTTCTATGAACTCGTCAGGATAGTAAACATTTTATTAACTTATATTCTAAGTATGCCTTTAATTAGAGATAGTATTATACTCTTATTAGATTAAGAAACGAGAAAGATATATTTTAACTCTTCTTAAAGTTTCGAAGTTATTAATTGAAGAACATGAACAAATATAATGAAATAAAATTTTGTTAACCACGCTGTGCGCGAATTTGTTTCATTATTAAACCACGCGAACTGGACAATTTGAATTGAGCACTTTGTTACACATCTGAAACTATGTTCTATTAAGATGCATACATTTGTCTTTTAGCAGTTAGAGCACTAGCTACTTCCTATGGAATGCTGCTGCGTATGCCGGATTTTTTTTATGGCGTCATTTAAAATTATAAAGTATAACTATTTTTCCAATGAAACATTATCATAATCAAAGGATTAGCGTTATAAAATTCACGCTGCGTAGAGACGTAGAGACGTCTACTTCTATTTATTAGAAATTAATTTGTATTTATTTATATGTCACCTTATTATATTATAATAAAATTTCCAGACCTTTAACCACCGCCAAAGTTTCCGAAAAAGGAAAAATTGCATATAAATTTTTCGCTTTAATAAAATTAATTAAAAAGTAAATTTGTTTTATTTTAGTGCAAACATTAACCTACATACGCTGGAAACCTTTGAGTTCTCAATGTAGACCATCCTAATAAGAGTTTAGCCGTGCAAAAATTAAAAGCTGAACTCTTCTTCAATTTGATGCGCATTTTGATCAGTGATCGTTAATTTACGAGGAATATAATTTAATGAAGTTATTTATTACATATAATTTCATTTATTTTGTAAAATTACGATAGTACCTTGCTATTCATTCATATAAAAAAAAACATTATAGGTACTGCATAAAATATGTTGTTGAACTTTTTTTATGTATTTTGTTTATAGTTGTGTTTTGAATTTTATTTAATTTGATTTTGAGACCTTATATTTTATTCCATATTATTTGTATATCCTGTTCGATATAGTATTCCAATATCAAATTCTAAAATAACTCAAAAACACTGTCATGGTTATTAGATCCAAAAACCAATAACATTCATGTAGGCATGAAACATACCTGGCTACGAATATTATATTGCATGATAGAATTTACATAACACAGACAGAGATAGACTCACGTGCCTAGAGGATATGTGTTATATGTGTATATTGTTTATTTGATTAAGACTAAAAGCACAATATATATTTATATTACCTTCCATTTTAAATGAGATTTCTTTTATTAAAATAGTATTCAAAATTTAATGCGACCAATCAGTGCATTCATGCTGTGATAAAAAAAAAACTTATACTATATTTTTGTAATAAAACACATAGGTTAGTTTATGAAAATCTTCAATGAAAATTGAAAATTAAGTAGTTAAGATCAGTGTTACCGAACAATTCTAGACTAGTTACAAAGTCTCATTAAATGAAAACCAACTAATTGTAATACTTAGAACATAGGCAAACAATTAATAACAAACCTACACTCTAAGCACTTCTAGTGTAGAGAGTGTAATTACGTTTTAATTGTTTTCCTAAAAAAATGCCTGGGTAAAATTCTTTTTTAATTGTGGACGGTGAGATCATTTATAGTCAGGTGATAAAAAAGCGTTTATTTAAAAGCTAAAACCTCTTTTTTATGGATTAAAAGCTTATTTTAACGTTAAATCCTAGGGGGAATCTATGTTTTCAACGTTAAAGTTTAATATCTGAACAACTAAGAGTGCTCTTTTTATATATCTTTTTTTGTTTCTAAACTTTTGTGTCCACCATGACGAATATTAAATATATATTTACCCGAATATATTCCCGTAAATTTATCAAAATAAGAACGACTAATTTCGTACCCATTCCGAGTTCCTATTCATGAGCTCAAAACACGGAGCGTGAACTGAAAATAATTTTATCACAATTATTTTTTTATTAGATTAGAACATCGTCCATTTAAAATATTATTTATTACACTTGTCTTTTAAAACTAATACAATAATTACAGTTACGTGTATATTCTTAATGACTTGCAAATGTCAAGAAAGTCGATTTTCTTTCAATGTAATTAAACTAATCGATAATAAAATAATAATATATGTTTAATCGTTATATAATACATAATAAATTAAAATTAAAATAAAAACTATTTATTTCAGATAACTAACGTGATCCATAATAATTTGTTACTAAAAAACTTAACACTAATGTTAGTAAATAATTAAATAATAATTTTCAATAATACATTTTTAATAGGGACTTGGTTTTCCCCAACATGACACCAATTTTATAATGTGCAATGGTTTCAGCACTCACTAAATTTAAATCACGCTTAGCCTCATTACAGTATGATGATGGCTCCAATGGTGAAGAAACCACAAAATGGTACCTAAAAAGGTTGGCAATTTGCTTAACATCACTTACCCCACCCACCGCTATTGGAAGACCAGGTCTTGTACTTAGTTAGTTTGTGAATTTCCAAAACTCCAAAAAGTCATGCCTTGCGTGATGACTAGCTAAAAGATCCATTTTTATATGATGTTGATGATTTTCGCACCACTTTAATCTACTTTTAAAAATCCTTCAGCTTTTAACCATTTCATTATAAACAAAACTTGTTTTGGTCAGTCGTACCATACCCACATCATAAATTTGGACCTCCTCACACACCGATATGCTTATTCCACTCAATGAGTACTCGTTTCTTACGATTATGAAGAATTATATGGCACGTATCTATGGAAGTAGACGTTAGAGCAAATACAATGATGTTATATAAAATATTAATAACATTTATATGATTAATATTATTACAGCGATCATGACTACATTTGATAAAATCTGTCGGGAAGTCGATTAACTTTAAATTTTTATGACAATAATCTGTAAAACTTTTTATTTGTTCTTCAGATCTATAACCCCATTTTACTTTATTACAAAAATAACTCTTAGGAATAACCTTAGATGTCAAATTATTTCAGCAACACTCAATTTGGACCGGAAAGTGGTCAGACCAATATACGTCATATAAAATGTTAACATTGTTTATTAATTAAAGGCCGACTCGGTGACTACCAAGTGATCTAACCACCTCCCAGTCCCGTGACTTATTTAAATCGTATTTATTTTATTAAAGTAATTGTATTCTTGTAAAACATACTTCAACCGTACGCTCATACATGTATAAGTAATGGGTATTTCAAATATTTATATATTAATTTATTGCATTGACACGTTACTAGTAAAAAAGTTATATCCAAAATACCCGTATCTAATTAGATATCCATCAATCGTCAGGAGTATGTCATTAAAACGTGAAGAAAGATGAAAACAAAAATAGTCTATTACAAGTATTTTATTTTACGATCCGATAAAATCCGATCCGAACCGATCTGTTAGACTTGTTTCGATCTAACAAATTATTGTAAACAAATAATTTGCAATCAAATAATATTGCGACTTAAAATTGATATGTAAGTTATCCTATCTTTCAAGTTGGACCAAACTGCACACGGTGTGCAAATTTGATTAAAATCTGTTAAGTAGTTTAGGAGTCCATCGCGGACAAACATCGTGACACTTGAATTATATATAATAGATAGATAAAATGAAAAATTAACCGATACAGGTATTGATTCGAACCCGCGACCTCCCGATAAAGACGATCACATATAGAATGCTTGATTCACTAAGATGGACAGCGATACGGTAGCTCAATCGGTAGAATGACCGGACGGTTTCCCAGAGCTCGCAGGTTCGAATCCCTATCTGTTTCGGTTTATTTTCTCTATTGCTTCTCCCCTTGGACCGCGAAAGCGTTGGACGTGCAATCCGTACAATATTTGTTTTATTTTTAATTTCCAAAATTTAATATAAACTTACTTTGGAGAAATACTAGGCGCGCATAAACTCAGTGGTTCTTACGAAGCGCACACGGAAAGGAAACAGCAACAACTGTGACAGAGGCAGAGGGCGGAACCAAGTCAGGTACTATTTTAATTTTCTGACGCCTGCTGTTAATTACTGAGCATATACGGGTAAAAAGATTTTAAAGGCAAAAACATCATGTTCAAGACACCACCTAAGACGCCCCCAAATCAGTTCCCATCACGATCTGAATCGGACCTTCAGAGTTTACGTATTGATGAAGGCTTACAGGGAAATATTACCCAACGAGCCAAACGCAGATGCCTATCTGAGGAGGTTACGCAGGATAACATGGACATATTCAAAAATGATATTAAAGTAATGATTGATGAACTTGTTTCCGCTCAAAACTCACGGCTGGACCAATTGGAGAGTCACATTTTAGAAATTAAAAATCACTTCACCGAAATAAAGGCTACAAATGTTGACCTCGAAAAGTCAATGACAAATATTTCAGATCAATTACTATCATTGGAACATAAAATTACAGGTCTAGAAAAAGAACGTAAATATATGTCTCTTAAATTGTCCACGCTAGAAGGCAGGGTGGAGTCCTTTGACCACAATCTTGTAAAGACTTCTATAGAACTCCGTAACGTCCCGAAGAGAGAAAGAGAAACAAAGAGTATGCTATACGATATGATTTCACACCTGTCACATCACCTTGGTACTGACACAGATACCTTGAATATTCGTGATATCGTACGGCTTCCGTCTAAGAAGGAACACACGGCTTCGGGACTGACCGTTGAATTCTCAAATACCTTAACTAAAACAAAGTTCCTTGCCGCAGTGAAAGAATTCAATAAAAAAAATGCTGATAATAAAGTATGTTCAACTCATTTGAATATAAAAACGTCTCAAGTGATACCTATATACATAACTGAATTGTTAACACCACATAACAAAAGGCTATTCTACTTGGCAAGAAACTATGCAAAGTCGCATGGATATACCTATTGTTGGACATCCAATGGGCGAGTGCTTTTAAAAAAGGATTCTGCAAGTCAATCTATTGTGGTTAAAAGTGAACAACATCTACAGCAGTAGCCGATCACCCAGTACATGTGACTATTTGGAATTTATAGACAATGTTTTTATTTTTCTTTAAAGTTTATATTAGTCTTATGTTTAATAGTTATAAGTTTTTTTAATAGCCTATTTTTACAATTATTGATTTTTGTCATACACACAATTTACACATTATACACAACACATATTTTACACATTATACACAATTATTTTTACTACTTACACTCTCATTATATCATTACACAACAAATTTCCTATTACTTGCCTAAAAGTATTTTAATATTTATGGATAATAATAGTATACCCCTCTACGCCTTTAAAAAATTTATTAAAATTTTAACAAATCCTATACGGCATTCCTATCTACCCATTTTTTACCGAAATAATGGCTGATAACGTAAATTACGTAAATAGCAACATTGACCAACATTCTATATCTAAAATCAATACTTGCTCACCCGAAGATACCAATATAATTATACAAAAACCAAATAACTTTTTAAAAATACTATCTCTTAATATTAGATCTATAAATTGCAACTTTTTGAGTCTTCAAACACTTTTACATCGCATTAATATCGACTGCGATCTCATTGTCTTGACTGAATGTTGGTTATCATGTTTAAGCAATACTTATATACCAATTTTACAAAACTATACCTCATTCAAGACAACCAAACATATCAACCAAAGTGATGGAGTTGTGGTATACTTAAAAAATGACTTATTAGCTACTTGTGAGGAACTTGACTTTAAACAATCTGCCTCTGGTCTTATAATAAGAGTAGGTTGTGAGGTTGCGATTTTGTGTATGTATCGCTCCCCATCGATGGATAATATTGATGGTTTTTTGTCGGTTCTAAATACATTTCTTCCCTCTCTTCATAACTTTAAAACGGTACTCATGACAGGAGATATAAATGTGGATATAAAGCCTACTTCACGGGACATGCGATCACATAATTATTTGGACTCGCTTGCGTTTCACGGTTATCTTCCTGCCCAGACCCTACCCACAAGGGCAGGTAATTGTTTGGATCATACAATTAAAAACAAACCGAGAGAACTATACTTTTGTCTATGATATAACAGTAACCGATCACTGCCCCACATTAGTATGTATTCATAAAAAAGTTGCCCGGACTATTATTACTTCAACTATTACTAAAGTAGATACTGAAGGGCTTGACAGGACAATGTTACTAATGGACTTTACAAACCTGTTCCTTATAAAAGACGCAAACATGTCCGTGGAGGGCCTTATAAGATTACTGACTACAGCTATTAGTGCCAATACAAATATAAAAACAATTCCTTCTAAAAATAAAATCCTCAAACCTTGGATTACACCCGGTCTGCTGCGTTGTATAAAGAATAGAGATGCGTTACATAAAAAACTAAAGAATTCACCTGATAATATTATACTACAATTGACATATAAGAGATATAGAAACTTTTGTGCTAGAATTCTAAAAAAGGTAAAAAGACGTTATGATATACTAGAACTTGATAAGGCAAGTCATAACCCAAAGGCACTTTGGGATACTATAAAACGAGTAACAAACACAACAAAATCCGTGCACTACCCCACACAGTTACTTTCTCTATCATCTACTCCAGTTGAGTCCTGCAATGAAGTTAACTCATACTTTGTCAATATCGGTCAAAACTTAGCAAACAGTATAAATAGTTCCCAGCGAAATTTGCAACCATTGTCCATTCCTCAAACCTATTGTAATACCACTCCTACATCTTCCTTCGTCCTTCACCCTACTAATCCTGATGAGGTTGTTGCTATTATAAATTGTTTGCGGTCTAGTGCAGCAGTGGCCAGTGGGCTGGGATGGCATACCATCCTCTATGCTAAAAAAGTATTCAACCATCGTAGCCCCTATTTTATCTCACATATTTAATCTGTGTTTTGAAACCGCTGTTTTTCCTACATCTCTTAAAAAAGCAATTATTCACCCAGTCTTTAAAGAAGGTGACGCTGGTCTTCCGAGTAATTATCGTCCTATTGCTGTTCTCAGTTCCCTCTCTAAGATCCTCGAACGTTTAATAAACAAAAGGCTTGTTACCTATCTTGAGAACTTTGGTTTGATTTCTGAGCAACAGTATGGGTTTCGGAAAGCTAGATCTACCAACGATGCAGTCCTGGACTTAGTTGACCATGTGGTTCAGAATTTGAATCAAAAAAAGAAAGTTCTAAGTGTCTTTTTAGATCTAAAAAAGGTATTTGACACTATACCTATTCCAGTTCTGCTTCTCAAACTTGAAAAGGTAGGTATCAGGGGACTACCGTTACTATTATTTAGAAACTATTTGACGGCCCGGTCTCAGATGGTAAGGATTGACGCATATAGTAGTGGTGAACTTCCTGTAAACTTCGGCGTTCCACAGGGAAGCGTTTTGGGTCCTACTCTGTTTTTAATTTTTATTAATGATCTGTGTAATATCAGAACTCAAAACTGTAGGGTTGTGTCTTTTGCTGACGACACTGCCCTAACTTTTGTAGCCGACTCATGGCCTGAACTTAATACTAAAGCACAACTTGGATTGAATTTAGCCTTAAATTGGCTTCGTTCTCATAAGCTTACTCTTAATACCGCGAAAACCAATTTTTTGGCTTATTCAATCTCTGCGGCATCTCAGCCGAGGTCAACTTTGTCACTTAAAGCTCACGTTAGCTGCAATGGCATAAAACCATCTTGTGATTGTCCTGCAATAGAGTTGGTGGACGGGGTGAGGTACTTGGGTGTTATGATAGATAAAAATTTAAATTTCAAGGCTCATATTGGTCTTTTAACATGTAGAATTCGCAAATTAATGTACTTATTTAAAATTTTAAGAAGTGTTGCTAACCAATTAATTGTAAGAAGAGTTTATTTTGCTCTATGTCTTTCTGTTTTCACTTATAGCATTACATCTTGGGGCGGAGTTGCCAAAAGTATTCTAAAACCGCTTGAGATAGCACATAAAGGCGTACTCAAAGTAGCTACATTTCGACCAATAACTTTCCCTACTGTTCAGTTGTATGATGAATTAAATATCCTTAATGTTCGTCAGAACTTTATACTTCAAACTGTCCTTTTACAGCACCATAAAACCCCATATGTAAAACACCCCATATGTTACAAGCGACGTAGGAACGTGATATGTTCTCTTTCACGTACACGGTCTATTTTTAGTAAAAGATTCTTTTATTATCTTGGACCATCCGTTTACAATAAAATCAATAAAAAATGCCAAATATATAGCTTGTCTTACTACAATTGCAAGAAATGCGTTCGTTCTTTTCTCCAAAACAAAGGTTTTGATGAAATAGAAAAATACTTAGACTAGATAAAAATACAATACATTAATAATACACACACCACTCATTTACACACATAAGCACACACACACTCACACACACACACACACACACACACACACACAGTAAAAATATGCTATTTTTCAGTTGGACCTTAAAATTGTTACTATGTTATTTATTAATATTGTAAAACACTGTAGATAAATATGTACAAAATTACATTTTAACAACTATGCAGGGGAAAAGGACTGTTACTCCTAAATACAGATTATTATATAACCTAGCTAGGAGTACAGAACTTCACCCATATAAGATAGAATTTAAAACTGTACATTTATAAATAAATAAATAAATAAATAAATATTATGTTATTTCTCATTCTATATTTATATATATTTGTTATGCAATAGCATTCCATCTGCGTTATTACTGTGTTTAAGAGAAGGTTTTTCATATATTAACTTAAAAAAGTTTACAAATTAAAAAAGCAAATGATTCAATTGTTACCTGTAAGCAATACATCCATTCCGACATATTTTGTTATATTATTTGTCAGTGGAAAAAATCATCTAAACTTGTTACAAGGTGTAAAATAAAATATATTATAATATCACAAATTTATAGATTATGCTATCAACATTTATTTTTTTTTATTAATATTCTGTTTTTTGCATACAATGCAAGAAGGTTATGTATGACTGGAACTATTGTCCGAGTTACTAAGTATGGTATACGATACCGGTGTAGGTGTGACATGTGGCAAACAGATTCTAAATCAAATTATCAACGTAATTAAAAAAAAAAGCAGAATTAGAACAAATTAAATAATTCTTTTTATAACTAGAACGATTTTCGTTGCTTAAATTAATAATGAAAAGAGCATACTGTGATAAAAGGTTTACGACAAATGGTTTGTCACGATTTCCGAAGAAACTGTACAGTATTTCAAACCTTAAGCTTTTCAATTTGTATAATAAATTAGACATTTAAAAATCTTTTGCAGAAAAAAACGAAACAAACATAAACAACTAGACTTTTTTATTATATTTAAAAAAAATATTTTAATCTAAGAACTTAGAAAAAAAATGCGAAACACATCCAAAAATATTACAGCATAAGCAACTCGTCAAATAACAGAGTTCATATTGACGTCATATATTTTGTATGTGGTAATCTCATATATCAGTGCAGTATAAAATAGCAATTTATGGCATGGAAGATAGTTACCACGTCCCTTCACTTATTACGAAAATTTATTTTATTTATGTATTTATTTATTTATGTAACTCATCTTTGCTTAGACATATAAATCTTAACCTAATTAGTATTTAAAGGTGTGACAAAAATCATTGTTGATTTATCCGCACACCGGCATTCGACATCGTACTCTTACAGTATTTAAATTGAAATATAAGCTAATAATTATCATGTAACAAGTCATTATTAACAATTCAAATAACATTTTTACACAACTACCCTACACAATTCCAAGACAGTTCCTTCAATTACACTATGAGAATGAAGTCGCAGTAACTTGTGAGTACACACGGGGTGATTTATGTTGATCGATATTAATCAATGTTTGTTTTTTATTATCGATTGGAAATATTTTTTTAATTTATATTTTATATTTATTTTTGTAATTTCATTTTTAAGTGAAGATGGAAGGTCGTTTATTAATTTAGGTATTTGATATTGTAGTAGTTGTTTACCGTAAAGATTATTGTAACTCGGTACTTTTAATTTAGCGCGAGACGCACTGCGTGTTTGGTAGGTACGTCTTATGATATGTTGGTATTAGTTATTATGAAATTGCTCAAGCAGTAATATACATTTAACCTGATCGTGTATTGGTAATATGTTACAATAATGAAAGAGCTCATGATAATCATTTTCGTGGTGGGTTTTGGTTTTTTTAGATACTATAGCTTTCATAATTCTTATTTGCAGGTTATATATTGGATCAAGGTTTGATTTACTGGTCCTACCATAGCTACTCAGACCGTAAAATAAAAGTTGTTTCGCCCAAAGCGAAGGAATTTTTCTTTTAATTATCGTTATTTTTGCCAATATGGTCCGTAGCTTATCACATACGCGATTAATATGTTCAGTCCATTTTAGTCGATCGTCAATTATAAGTCCCAGATATTTTTGTTTAGTGACTATTTCAACAGGCTTACAAGAACAGTTTTGAAGATCATCATGTAGACATTGGTGACTGTGTGCTAATAGATTTAAATTATTATGGTGCTTCCTATTCTGAGTAGAACTGATGTACATTAATTTAGTTTTTTTGGCATTTAGAACAAGTCCTACATCATGAGATCACTTTAACAAAAGGGTGAAGTCTGTTTGTAAGTCTTCCAGAGCTGCATCTGGATCATTATTTGCAGCTATAAGACAGGTGTCGTCAGCAAACTGATATATTTCACATTTGGATATTAGGTTAACGACATCATTTACGTAGGTGATATAATGTAATGGGCCAAGTACGGAGCCCTGGGCTGTTCCATGTAAAGATCGTACGTTTTCACTGGTGATATTGCCGATTTTAACTACATATGATCTATTATAAAGATAATCCTGACACCAATGGCTCAAGGGGCCCTGTATACCACAATCTTTAAGCTTTTCGATAAGAATGTCATGTTTTAATGTGTCAAAGGCTTTACTATAGTCAATGAACAATACTAAAATGTGCTTTTTGGCGTTAAGAAATTTATAAATAGTATCCGTGAATTTTGTGAGTAATCTTATTTCATAATCATTTATTATAATAAAATCTATCCAAACCTCATATTCATATCATATATTATGATTATTACGTGATAAACAAATAATAATCATAGTTATAGTCACTACCTCCTTATAATAAAAAGTTAATTTTAATTAAGACCGCTATTCAGTATGCCGAGTTTTGATAAATTATTTGTTCTCATCCAAAGTTTCCTAATTATTTATATAAAATGTACTCAAAAATATTGAATATTTGAGTGAAGGTAGGTATAATTTATTGCAAACATTAACAGTTTGTTTGTTTATATTATATACAGTTATAAGCTGCTATATAACAATATACTAGAAAACAAAGTTCACACATTAAGTGCTTCTCTACCAAGTTAGACCAGCTCTTCTATTTCAGACGTGGTTTTGGTGATTAAAATTATCTTAATACTAAAACATGTTTTTATTACACATACAATAAAAATATTATTTACTAGAATAAAACTTTGTATTTAATATATAATAATCTCTGTGATCACTTGTAAATTCCTTAGATTCGTTAAAATTATGATTCGTTAATACTATGCTAATATTGAAATAGTTGTACATTAAAACTTAATATCATATAATATATATAATAATATATATTTTATGAAAAGACATCTTATTACGTACTGCCTTTTTGTGCAAAATTAATTTTATTATATTTGTATGAGCATTATAAGTCCAAATTACCATTGGGAACCCGGTTTGTAAAAATGTATTTTATTTCACACAGAGAAGGTAGCTTTCTCAATATAGGGTAATTGCGCTATGACATACCTACATTTATATCCCAAACTTAATTTAAATGATAATAAATTATCATCGCAAGAAAATTAACACCGGTATAAACTTTCATAAACTATTAACATTCTTCAAGGGTGGATTAACGCATAATAGTTAAAGATAACCTACATCCTAAAATAAATACATACGCTAATTTCATAATTATTAACAGTCGATCAATCAACCAGTTTTTGCGAGACTGACTCGAGAAACATAGATCATGACAAATGAGTTGCCTACGGTCATCTATCAATTAAGTTGACATATCTACTAAAAGCAAAGATATTAAATAAAAAATATATCTGAGAGTATTTTAATGATAACTTATTTATATATTTATAATAACGTTTACATTTTTATGCTAATCAACTTCAATAGAAATTGGCATTGAGTACGATCAATGATTAATCATTTACTGCTTTGTCATTATGTTTCTTCCGAATATATTTTTCTTTAAAATTTGTCTGACGGTTTTATAACTTAATGTTTCTTAATTAGTTCTTAATTTAATTCTTGAACACAACGTGAATGAGACTATTAATGAATCTGATTTTTATATCTACATTCATAAATATCTTGTCATATATTTTTAGCTCATATCAATACAAACCCTAAGTAAACATTTAAGTTAAAGTTAAAATTGGGAAAATGTATAGAAAACTCATTGAAATAAAACTATTTTTACAGATTTAACTCGCCTATAATGAATTAAATTTTGAATTTACCTTTTAAACCTAACCCGACGTTTCGAATACTTTGCAGCAATAGTATTCGCGTTAAGACGAGATGGAGGTATGTCCATCTCGTCTTACCGTGAACCATTATTAATTCATTATACGTGAAAATAGTTTTATTTCAATGTGTAGTACACGTCTTAGAAAGCCTTAGAAAACACTAGCAAACTCATATAGCCACAGCTTGATTGTTTGACTTCTTCTTCACTAAAACAAAGTTTAAAGTCTTTATCATTTATCATCGACCTATAAGATAAATAATTCAAAGCTAATAATAATAATTAACGCGTTCGTATACCTACAGCTTATTATAATACTATGGACTATGTTGACTATAGGTTTTGATACAATTACTAACTTCTACTTCTACATGTACTTCACTGTAATTACTTACGGGGTGCTTTCTATTCGCGTTTGTTTGTTCAAAGATGATATATTTTTTTATGTTTAAAGTTTTAATACATTTAGCCCTGTAATTGTGATTGCATCATTGAAATATTTTCTTATTCTAACCTTATTTTAAGAAACATAATAATAATAATAATAAATAAAATATTTGGTCGGTGCCTATTAATCACAACGATGGTGGCTGGATGCGTGTTGTTGAGCGCGCGTGTGAAAACCTGCAGCCAATGGAGGCTATATATATAAGCCCAGATAATGTCAGGGATGCGATCCGTTCGACCCATAACTGGAAAAGTCCTGGGCCGGACGGATTACATAACTTTTGGCTCAAATGGCTGCGGTCTTCACACGAACGTTTGGCTGGGCAATTCCAGGAAGCCATCGTGTCCGGATCCCTACCATCTTTTATGACAACAGGAATCACCTTTCTGCTCCACAAGTCTGGTAGTATCACGGATCCAAAGAACTTTCGACCTATCACGTACTTACCAACAATTTATAAGCTTCTTACATCCATTTTGACTTCAAAATTAATCACACATTTGTATGCAAATAGCATTTTAGATCCCGCTCAAAATGGATGTAAGATTGGGTCTCGTGGTACTAAGGAGCTCCTCCTTATTGACATGGCCATTAATGAAAAGGTTTGCCGAGGTAAGAAGGGTCTCTCCGCCGCCTGGATTGATTATAAAAAGGCCTATGATTCGGTGCCTCATACATGGTTGAGAAAAGTACTAGAAGTGTATAAGATTGACACAGATTTATGCGCTTTTCTTGATTCATGTATGAGGCAATGAACAACGGTCCTTTGTCTTCCAGGGGGCGGAGGAAATCCTCTTACTTCCGAACCTGTAAGGATTGAGCGAGGTATTTTCCAGGGTGACAGTTTGAGTCCTTTGTGGTTTTGCCTAGCTTTGAACCCCTTAAGCGCGTTGCTTAGGGACTCAAAGCTGGGCTTTCGCTTTCGCAGAGGGGGTGAGATCATTTCTCATCTTTTGTATATGGACGATCACAAATTATTTGCACCAAATAAAGCAGATCTGGTATCATTACTAAGCGTTACGCAAACGTTTAGTAATGACATTAGGATGGAGTTTGGTGTAGATAAATGCGCGGTTGCACATGTGCAGAATGGCCGAGTTGTAAATAGCGAATATTTACAACTCTCGGAGACAATGTCCCTCAGATCCCTCTCTGAAACCGAATCCTACAAATACCTTGGTATGTCGGAATGCTTAGGCATACTAAGTGGGGACATTAAACATCTAGTGAAGGAACGCTTCTTTAACCGCTTGACAAAAGTTCTAAAAAGTCTTTTGTCAGGAGGTAACAAAGTGCTTGCATTCAACAGTTGGGTAATGCCCGTGCTGATGTATACTTTCGGCATATTAAGGTGGACTCAGACTGAATTAGATACCCTGGACCGAAAGGCCCGAAAACTATTGACAATGTATCGCATGCATCATCCGGGCTCATCAGTGATGAGATTGTATATTCCACGGAAGTGTGGGGGTCGTGGCTTCCTTAATGCCAAAAACTTACACAACCGTGAGGTATGCAATCTTAGGGAATATTTCCTTCATGCTGAGTGTGGAATGCATCGGGACATTGTTGCAGTAGATAATGGTCTTACACCGCTCTCCTTAGCCAAAGATAACTGGCATAAACCGGTATTACTTAGCACTGACGACCGTATAAGTATATGGAAGAGTAAGGAGCTTCATGGACGGTTCCACCAGGCACTCTATGGGCCTGATGTAGACCTTCTGGCGTCCGTGGCTTGGCTACGCTTTGGTGATCTCTTTGGTGAAACCGAAGGTTTTGCTTGTGCAATTGCTGACGAAGTTGTTAAGACGAACAACTATCGGAAATACATAATAAAGGATGGCACTGTTGACATATGTCGTGCGTGCCACCAACCTGGAGAATCCATCAGACATGTTATTTCCGGTTGTTGTCATCTTGCCAATGGAGAGTATTTGCACAGGCACAACCAAGTAGCCAAGATTATTCACCAAGGTCTTGTACCTTTTGAAGTGCCCTATTATAAGTACTCACCGGAGCCAGTTTTGGAAAATGGTCATGCTAAGCTCTATTGGGACCGATCTATCATAACGGACAGGACTATTGTAGCCAATAAGCCTGATATCGTGCTGGTAGATCGGTTAGAGCGCCGGGCATTTCTTGTTGGTATCAGTGTCCCGTGTGACGCTAATCTTGTGAAAGCTGAGAAGGACAAACTGTCAAAATACTTGGACTTAGCTCACGAGATTACCGACATGTGGGATGTTGACTCAACAATAATTGTCCCGATGGTAGTTTCCGTCAATGGTCTTATAGCGAAGAGTCTCGATCATCATCTCAAGAGGTTCTCACTAAAAAACTGGATCAAGGGTCGGATGCAAAGAGCAGCAGTTTTGGGTACGGCACGCATTGTGAGGAAGTTTCTTTCGCTGTCGCCCTAACCACCGACGGACTGGTCGTAAGGCCCACGTCGGCGGGATACTGTTTTTTATATTTATATTTAAAATGTTGTTTTTTTAAATGTTATATGTATAAATGTAAATAATAAGATTAAAATAAAATAAATGAATAATAATAATAACTTCAGTTTCCATTGTTGATCATACTAACTATAAATACAATTATACATAATCTTCGTTTAAATTGTTTACACCCACAGAAACTTTTTAGTTCACATAAAAGTTTATATTGAAGATAAAAGACATGGTTTTCCTAAAGATAATAGTAAAAAGAGAGCTCACTTCGGTTTTAAAAGATCTTATTACGATAGCTAGATAAAAATAAAAGAAATCTCTTGTATTCAATCTCCAGTCCAATTGTTTTTCTTTTCACAATAACCATTTTGATTTACTCTAATTTTTATATAAAATAAATAATTATAAACTATTTAGTAATTGTGTATAAAAACTAATTTAAAATAAAGTTCTGGTTTTGTTCTTTATGTAATAAATTATAATATATGACAAAGTTGTACCTCAATGTGTTAAAAGCATTTTCGCATAGACCTGGGGCGAAACGCGACGATGGTAGTAATCGTTTTAAACTTTCCTAACTACTACTTGTATATTCGAGTACAGTTTTTAATGCGGCCTTGAATATATTATTTACATGTATAGTATATGAAACGGATATTCGATCAGCAGGTCATAAATGTCATCTATAAGCGTTTGGTTTCCTCATTACGTAAAATGTTGAGAACGAGGTTTTGCACTAATTATGTTTTGAATTCAATAAATACTTTTATTTGCTGCTTGCTTACATGTTCTTAATAAACAAATTTACTTTTATCTTTTAATTTATTTATATATATTATTATGTATTATAGTTTATTTATTTATATTATCACAAGGTTTGATTACATTTGGATTATATCAGATATAATGCTTCTATTTAATTCTTCTTTTTTTAAAGATTTTAAGCTGAAGTAAAACTATTTAGGTTAATATCTTAAAATTTCTAAAATGTATGTCTATAAGGATACTCTTGCAGCCGCAAATTGCCGACTGCTGTTTCTTTATGATGCGCATTTTGATCAAAGAGAGTTCATGTTACGAAATATATTTTAAAAATAAACATTACATTTTAAAAAAGATGCTGCTTCAACATCTAAAACATGAAAATATAATATTACTTTTGTAAAGATTATTATATATTATGGAAATATAAGTAAAACAATGGTTAATTAGCACTAACATCGGTTTTATTTAAATAGCTTCCCACACAAGCGCACAAAAGAACTTATAAAAAAGTAAGATTAGTAACAACAGTGTTACCAAAATAATAAACTATAATAATATTACATAGCCACCAACACCCCCTTCAATGTAATACATCTTCACACATATACAAAATTAAACTTTACTTATTTATGCAAACCACAATTATTTATAAATCTTGTTAATAATCTGTTATTTAACGCTTTTGTAAACATGTCTATTATTTGTTTTTCTGTTAGGACTAGTATCCCCTATCTTACTGACTTTTTAATGAAATGAAATATATCTAGATGTTTTATTCTCTTAACAGTATCAATATTACTTACCATTATAGCGCTTTGTTATCACAGAACATCGTAACAAAAGAAACAGTTTCAATGTTAAAATCTTTAAATAAATTAATGTGCCAAAAAACTTCACCAGCAGCAATAAAAATGGCTATGTACTCTGACTCAGTAGAAAACAGACTAATACTGACTTGTTTCTTGAAACACTAGTAAATTGAATATTTTGCAATACATAAAGCTATAGCCTGTTGTCACCTTCTGATCTCCCCCCCCAATTATCATCACAATATTCTATTAACATGTCACTTACATTTTTAAAAAGTAAACAAATTAATAGTATATTTAACATGTCTAAAAACTCTCTTAAGGCTTATTAATAAAATATTGTTTGCATGAGTTTAGTATCTGCTTAAAATTGACACAGCAACACACATATCACATATATCTAGCCTTGTTCCTAAGGTCTTATTCCTAATACAACAAAAGACAAGCAACCTCCAATATCTGTCAATGCTGTTAGCCCTGATGGCTATTACAGCGACACCGGGGGAGTGGGTGGGTCAGAAGACCCGCCCTTAAAAGGGGGACCCAGATGAACCCTCATGGGGAACGACCGACGTCCCGAGGACGTCTCAGATTGAGACACGGACCTCGGCTCGGGGCGTCGTTAGTCAGGAGGGAAGCTAAGGAAATTTGGACACTAGCGTCCTCCAACGGCAGAACGCCGGAGCAATGGAGCACTTACTCAGTTGGGACCTCGTCTATACCGGTATAGACGGTGTGTGTCTGTATGTTGTGTGGTGTCACTAATGCCTACGCATACACTTTATTACCTACTGTGAACGCATCGTCGGGGTCAACGAGTACCGACTTGGGTCTCCTTTTTCTGACTAAAGTAGTCTTACGTGGTCTATACTCTGCGGCGTCAGCCACCAGTAGGTTCGAGTGTCGCTCAGCACGTTCAAAATACTTTTGGGAAAGCCCCTTGAAGTACTGAGCAATGGTCGGAAAGTCTAAGTCTCTATGGAGATCGATGTTGCGTACGAACACACCAAACCTGTTCTGAATCACCTGAAGGGGTTTCAGATTAGCGTGCGCAAAAGCGGGACTAGCATAGGACATGAAAAAAAAAAGACAAGCCACCGCTAATTTGTATGCACTTATTTTCAATACTCTTGTCAACTACAAAATCATTATTTTCTTCTAATATTTTGTGTTAAAATTAAGGTAGGTACATACAGTAGGTGTACATGTTTCTTTAAAATTATGCAATTTAAAATTTCTTTTATATATTTTCTAAATAATAATTTTGCTTTAACTCAGTAATACGTCTTTCTAGATTTTTTTTATGTATGCCTAAAAAAATTAATAAACCTAAAACTTTCATTCTAAATTCGCTATCTTTTACTGACTTGAGGTGTTTTATTACTTCCAAAAATTATTAAATCATTGACATACAGTAATACATTTATTCTGGAATCACCTTTACATTTGGTGTACAAAGATGAATTACTTAAAATACAGAATTAAATTTGTTATTTCAGTACTTTGGTGATTTCTTTAATCTATTACATTACATTACAATATTTTTATCACCACATTGCTACTTTCTAGTAATTCTAAAAATAATCATATCTATATAGAAATATTTCCATATGAGATGTAAGAAAGCTTCTGTAACATTCATTTGATTGATTTGCATGTTCAACCTTGTTACCTTACATACAAATAACCTGAAGGTTGATAACGTCGCTACTGGTGCATATATATATCACATATCATCACTCGCTTAAAATCTATAGGCATTAATCTACCCTTATACTCAACATTGTCATAAGAGTTTTTGATTTTAAATACTCACTTACTATATATAGTCTTTTTACTTACAGGTAGCTCACAAAAGGTTTACGTATTATTATCTTCCATAGTTTCGAGTTCCCTCGGAATTGATTATTGTCATAGATCAGCATCATTTCCTTGCATCGCTTTTTGATAGGTCTTAGGTTGAATGAGATCTTTTTCCTAACTCGACGCCTTTTCTAACGAAATGCCACCTCTTTGTCTTTATCGTGGCTAGGTCCTGCATCACTGGTGCTTACAAAGCATCACATTTACTAGACACATTAAGGTTTTCCTTATACTCACCACACTACATAGTATATTCGCCTGGCTGGAGTTTGATTCCCGACAGACACAGGCATATATGTGATGAGCATAGATGTCTATATCTCTGGGTTCTGTCGTTTTTAAATATGTTCTCAGTATTTATAATATATATTTCTATTTATTTGTATCGTTGTCTAACACCCATAACACAAACAAATAATTTTCTTACTTACAGGTAAGACGATTGGTGTCGAAAAGTCAGGTTAAATTTGAAAATAATTAAACCCAAGTTAAATCTGTAAAACGATATTTTTCAGTCATATACAACTCTAGAGTTGGATCAAATGGCTTACAAGCTGAAGCTGAGATTTACGACTGTAACGCAAACTTCTTTTAAACTATAAAACTAAAGTAATAAATTTCAAAATAATATAAAGTTTTTACAAAGTATTTTAAAATATAAATCGACGGTTACGGAGCTATTTGTTCGAAGCGGTTTTTTCACGCAATAGAGCTATATAGATTTAGAATTAGCAATTTTCTTAGATTCCAAATATGTCGCAAAGAAATTAAGCTTAGTCCAAATAGCCCTGGAGTTATTGAAATAAATTTTGACGTGAATACTAAATGATAAATATAAAGTAGTAGTAGTAGTAAATGATAAACATAAAGTAGTAAAGTAAAGTAATACGGGTCATCGAAGTTACTTTATTGAATTATAATAAATTGGATAATATTTAAAAAACGGTCAGTGACCTCCTAGACACAAAATAACTTACTGATCAATGACACTTTACTCTTCCCTTATTATTCAATAACAAAGTTCATAATTACTAAAAGACAATCAATTTTAAGTAGTTACAGTATTTACGAGTAGGTAAGTAGTATTTTTGTTCGACTTACTTATTAATTGGTTTATTGGAAAATCTAAAATATTATATTTAAAGGGTTGATTTAATCTACGATAAATTATAATTGACAACATTTTATTTTAAAATCACTATTATAATATTATAATGTATTTACATTAAACTGATTATACACGCACCAGTTATATAACATTAAAGATATCTAATAATTTGAACTTGTCCGTCAACAACAAACAACTGTTGTGGATATATGTATTTAATAAAAAATAATTCCTGCTTGTTTCGATGATTTTTATTTAGTTCTTATGCTTAAATATAAATTAGATTTTTTTTTTAATTAAGTAGATACTGCTACTACTTCTGCTATACTATTACTGTAAGCGTTTTGACTGCTATTATTATTTATTTGTTTTCTAAACTTCATAATTATTAGGGTCAACCTAATTATGAAGATAATTATCGGATTACACAGGCACACAAAAAAAAAGTGTCGCTATCCAGAAAGTAGACTCCCATATTCCTATATTTTTTGAGGAGCTGAAACCAACAATGCCCTCTACAAGTCACCAAACCACCCCATTCTCCCTCTATCAACCCATTATAGGGGGTGTGAAGGGATGAAAATTGGATCTTGTAAGTCCTAACGTTTCGACGGACACTGTGGTCGTCATCTTCAGAGGTTTGTAGTAGTGTCTTGGCTGGTGGCGTGTTGCTGACTGTTTTTGTAGGGCTTCTGTCGCTGTATTTATACTAATGGCTTAGCTGTACGGTGGTGGGGGTAGTGGGGGTAGTAGTAGAAGGCGTGACCAGCACCGTCGTCCACACCCTGTTAATTTTGGTGATCTCTTCCTTCCTGTTTATGTTGTCCGGGTGTTTGTGTATTTCAATGGCTTCCCTCTGCATTCTGGGATAATAATGCTTGATAGTAGATAGCACCTTCGTCTCTCCAAATAACGGCTTATGGCCCGTTTCCAGAGTATGTTTAGCTATAGCTGAGCCCTGCGGTTGTCTTAATCTGCAGTGCCTTTCATGCTCTTTCACCCTCGTTTTCACGCTTCTCATAGTGGTCCCAATGTATACACTCCCACAGCTACAGGGTATTCTGTACACGCCCGTGGAGTCCAGTGGGTCCCTTTTGTCTTTAGCGGATCTCAGCGCCTCCTGGATTTTCAACGTGGGTGTAAAAACAGTGCGGATGTTTTGTCTCTGCAGTATTTTGCCAATCCGGTCAGTCACATTCTTGATGTACGGAAGGAAGGCTTTACCCACTGGTGCTGGCCTGTCTTTTGGTTGGATTACGGGCTGTCTCCTCGGTCTGATCGCTCTTCTTACTTCCTGCGCAGTGTACCCATTTCCCTGCAGTGCTCTCTGTAAATGATTCAGCTCGTTATCCAGGTGCTGTGGCTCACAGATTCGTTTGGCTCTGTCAACCAAAGTTTTTATGACCCCTCTCTTTTGCTTCGGGTGATGGTTGGAATCCTTGTGTAAGTACCGATCCGTATGAGTTGGCTTTCTATATACCTTGTGGCCCAAACTGCCGTCTTCTTTTCTGTTCACCATCACGTCAAGGAAGGCTAGTGACCCATCTTTTTCTTTCTCCATGGTGAATTGAATGGACGGGTGTTGCGAGTTAAGATGTGCGAGGAAGCCAAGCCCAAAGTGTGGTACCGGTATGTGGATGACACGTTTATAATCTGGGAAGATGGACAGGAAGCGCTGGATGATTTCCTCGCACATCTCAACTCGCAACACCCGTCCATTCAATTCACCATGGAGAAAGAAAAAGATGGGTCACTAGCCTTCCTTGACGTGATGGTGAACAGAAAAGAAGACGGCAGTTTGGGCCACAAGGTATATAGAAAGCCAACTCATACGGATCGGTACTTACACAAGGATTCCAACCATCACCCGAAGCAAAAGAGAGGGGTCATAAAAACTTTGGTTGACAGAGCCAAACGAATCTGTGAGCCACAGCACCTGGATAACGAGCTGAATCATTTACAGAGAGCACTGCAGGGAAATGGGTACACTGCGCAGGAAGTAAGAAGAGCGATCAGACCGAGGAGACAGCCCGTAATCCAACCAAAAGACAGGCCAGCACCAGTGGGTAAAGCCTTCCTTCCGTACATCAAGAATGTGACTGACCGGATTGGCAAAATACTGCAGAGACAAAACATCCGCACTGTTTTTACACCCACGTTGAAAATCCAGGAGGCGCTGAGATCCGCTAAAGACAAAAGGGACCCACTGGACTCCACGGGCGTGTACAGAATACCCTGTAGCTGTGGGAGTGTATACATTGGGACCACTATGAGAAGCGTGAAAACGAGGGTGAAAGAGCATGAAAGGCACTGCAGATTAAGACAACCGCAGGGCTCAGCTATAGCTAAACATACTCTGGAAACGGGCCATAAGCCGTTATTTGGAGAGACGAAGGTGCTATCTACTATCAAGCATTATTATCCCAGAATGCAGAGGGAAGCCATTGAAATACACAAACACCCGGACAACATAAACAGGAAGGAAGAGATCACCAAAATTAACAGGGTGTGGACGACGGTGCTGGTCACGCCTTCTACTACTACCCCCACTACCCCCACCACCGTACAGCTAAGCCATTAGTATAAATACAGCGACAGAAGCCCTACAAAAACAGTCAGCAACACGCCACCAGCCAAGACACTACTACAAACCTCTGAAGATGACGACCACAGTGTCCGTCGAAACGTTAGGACTTACAAGATCCGTTAGACCACGGCATATCAGCCCGGAAAATTTTAATAATAATTATAACTCCGGCCGTGAAAGCCTCAGCATTTATTGATGAAAATTGGGTTCGGTATTTATAAAATCGGTATGTATATGGATCCCTATGTATTTTGGGGTGTTGAAACTGAATCTGTTACCCAGTAGTTAAATTTTTTTCTTACAAACATTTTTGCCCCTGGATGATCTCACAGGATTTATTTTCTTCCCTAGTCCTAATTTAGTAAATCTCTCTTCATATTCCAACAATTATCTGCCGAAAAGCACAAGCTTAAGAAAGCAAAGTGCAAAGAATAGACAAGGATAAAGTGGTGGATTAAAAAGTTAGTATAATTTTGGCATCTTCATACCGCCCGATTAGTTTACTTAATACGTTAGGCAAATTATACGAGAAAATAGTTCTCGCTAGGCTTCGTAGGGAAATAGAGAGGCTAGCTATTATTCCCAATGAGCAGTTCGGCTTTCGTGCCAATCACTCGTGTACCCATCTAGTGCACCGCCTAACGGAGCATGATACCGCCGTCTTTAGCTCCAGTAGAGTCCAGTACCCTCATGTCGTCGTCGCTCGCCTCCATACCGCGGCCGATTCCCTTAGGGATTGATTCTGGAAGTGGAGGATCGAGCTAAAGCCGGAGAAGAGTACCGCCGTACTCTTCTGTTGGGGCAGAGTCCACACGGGGGAGTTAAGGAGAGTCACCATCTTTGATAGACCGTTTAACTGGCAAATGAAGGCCAAATATCTAGGTGTAACATTCGATATAAGACTCAATTTTAGATCCCACATTAGAATTGTTAGGAACAGAGCGGCCTTTGTTCTAGGCCGTCTCTATCCCCTCGTGTGTAATCACAGTAAACTGTCCCTTAGAAATAAGGTAACACTTTACAAAGTTTGCATACGCACTGTCATGTCCTATGCGAGTGTAGCTTTCGCTCACTCCAATCTGGAGCCCCTTCAGGTGATTCAGAATAAATTCATGCGTATAGGCATGGGCGCGTCGTGGTTCATACGCAACAAAGACCTCCATAGAGACTTAGGTCTACCTTCTATAGCGCAATTTTTTAAAGAGCTTTCTAAGAGTTACTTTGATAGAGCCGAGAGACATCCGAACCCACTGGTGGTCAAAGCCACCATCTACTAACCTAGTAGGCCCCCGATAGCTTTTAAAAGAAGACCCAAGTCGATTCTACTCGACTCAGATGACGAAACAGCTACTGACAACATACGTTTAGGCAACACTTCAACAGTCACTTACACACACCGCCTTCGCCGGGGAAGGCGAAGTCCTAAATGAACGCTGCCTCGGCGTTCTGCCGTCGGGGGGCGTTAGTGTTAATATACTCACTTTCCTTCCTATTAATACGCTGTCTCAAGCCTCGGTCCGGTCTCTTAAAGGCGCCCTTGAGGCAGACGTGTCCCCCCGGGTTTCTCAGGCCTGGGATTTTCAAGGGCGGGTCACAATACTTGCCGGTGACGTTGTAACAGCCACTCTGGCTAACAGCATAGACATGACAAAAAAAAATGGGCATCTACACAAAAAATGCAATAGTTTAAACTATGATCAAATTCAATGATTTTAATTTTTCATATTAAGCCTTTGTATAAATGATATTGAACATGTTAAAAATACTGTTATTATTATACTTAATACTGGATAAGTTTTTTTTTAATCTTTAGTTGAGATAGTATTTTTTTTGTCTATTTATTGCATTACTAATGAATATAAATACGTTTCTTTGAAAAAAAAAACACATTGTAAAGAAAGTCTTACAAGGAGAAGTTACACTTTAAAATTAACAATAGGCCTAACTGCATTTGTAGTTCCCTTAATTACGCCACTTGTGATTATAGAGTCTATGAATTTTAAAGGAACTTTACGGTTTGTTTCACATGTAGCGTCTTTTATTATATTAAATGTGAACGCAACAATTTACAAGATCACTTATATTTTGACAAATTAAATATATAGTGTTAAATTATTACCTTACTGAAACAATATTAATTTTAACGAAGATATACTTATATCTATATCAAAAATATTAAATTAATTAAAATGTAAAAAAATATAAAATCGCTTTTTCTCGCAATTTGAACTGTTTAATATTTTCAAGACAAGACTTGCGTGAACATATATTTTGAACAGACGCAAATCAATTTTCAAAGAAAGATGGCGAAATCTTTTAATATTGAAGATGAAACCATGAATTTTGATAATGCGTTCAAGATTGTATCATTTACCATGAATTTAAATAAAACGCACCCCAGCATTAAAAGAGACTTCAAATGGTTGTGGCAAACTAGTATTTTGAACAGTATCTTAATTTTTATTTTTAGTTTCGTAATATATTGCACGATATCATACGACCTGAAAGACGGAAACGTAACGCAAGCGTACGCAAATGGAATCATCTGCTTACTTTTTATTATCGCCGCATATCAATTATTTATTGTGCTCTATTATCAAGATATATTAGTAGAAATAATCAAAAAGATAAATTTAGATTACGAAAAAGCTCGATATTTTCCAGAATGTGAAAGACTTATAGTACAAAATTTTGTGAAGAAAGGACCAGTTATGACAAAAAATTGGCTTATATTAATCACTGTCACCGCTTGTGTATTTTTAATCAAATCTTTGGGCACGATGCTTTACTATACGATTGTAGATGAGTTTAAATTTGTGCATTTATACGAGATGACGTACCCTCCAGCCGTAGAGGATATTAAAAATACTTGGGACATGTTCATTTTATTATATATCATATTTCTGTACTATGACTTTTTTATAGCGCTTATGTATATTGGTTTTGTACCTCTGGGTTCAATTCTGACGCTTCACATTTGCGGACAACTGGAAGTAGCAAGAAATAGAGTACTGACACTGTTTCAAAAGGATAACTCCGATGATGAGATAATCAAAAAAATAAAAGATATAGCCCAGTTACTACATCATATATTTAGGTATAAATATAATTAATACGATAAACTTATGCTCATTTTCTTAATTCCTAATCTTTTTAGTTTTCTTGAGAACATCAAAGTCAGCTTTATGATATTTTACGAATTAACCTTGAAGGCGACGTCTCTAATAATTCCGATTACTTTGTTTCAAATTATTGAGGTAAGTGAAATAATTTATTAATAAAACTTTTTTATTTATGAATAATCTATCACTTTAATTTACAAGTCTATGAAAAGAGGAGAGTTAAGGGTGGAGTTTACAACGGTTTTCTTCGCGTCAGTGTGCTTAAGTAGCATTCCTTGCTATTATAGTGATATGCTCATGGAAGCTGTAAGTACATATCTATCTTATGGAATATAATATGAAAGTCCATATTGAATTGGAAGTAAATAAATAACAAAATCAAACCAACTGTATTTAAGTCAGCATTGATATATATCCACTTATTCAGGAAATTATTATTCACCATTGTTGTTTTGTCGACTTTTTCCCGACATCCTTGTTTTCTTCGGTAGCTTCCATTTTGAATGGTTATTCATTATGAATTGATTATGGTTATAATTACTCAAATAAACACATTGCAGGGAAAGAGCTTAAATCAGGCAATATATACATGTGGATGGGAAAGACATTGGGACCCTAGCAGTCGCAAATTGTTGTTATTACTATTTGTCCGAACCTCAAAATCCACGGCCTTGAGGACCGTGTTCCTTGAGATTTGTCTGGAAGCTCTTACTGGTGTAAGTGATTATATAAGTTTTCAAATTTCATGAGTATAGTCTCAAATATTTTTTTACTTCCTCATTTTAATATTGTTTAACTTTACAAAATATTTAAATATGCTATGTCACGTTAAGAACAAAAGACGGTTAAAACACTTGGGAAGTATCTTTATTGTTCTTGTTTTTGGAAATAACAATATTTGTCCTATCCTCAGGATAATTCTCACCATGGTGAGACTTTTGTAGGCTAGATAAGGTAATCGAGCAAAAGAGAAACGACAAGAAAGTAACAAATACGGGCAGGGATTCGAAACCTCGACTTCTGGAAAACTATCCCTTCTTTCTACAAATTGAGCTACTGTTAGGATTTTCGAAAGAAGTCTAATAGAAGTCACCATAGCCCTGCTTAAAACGATTATATAGAGAATGCCTAATTCATACACTATGATGCGATATGGTAGAGCGACGGGACGGTTTCCCAGAGATCGCGAGTTTGAGTTTCTGACCTTAGTGGTTTTTTTCATAATCTTACAACATAAAAGTAACACTATGCACACTATTGAATTTTAACTAAACATTTTGTAGCCATGAGATCGAACTTTACGACTCCGCCGTTAAATTTACGCGTCCGTAATACTGACCGTCTCCGACATATATATTAAGTTTTTTCACACAAAAGGATATACATATTATTACTTTTTTTTGTTTGCCATGTTATATAGTAAAATTAAATCTTTTTATTTTACAGGTGTTCCAAATGGCATACACAATTTTTAATTTACTAAATGCAACCTAAATTGCAATTGCAAAAACCTGTATGTAACATATGAGCAGGTTTTAAAGCACAGTTCATATACATTTGTATCTTAAGCAAATATCATAATTTTGGCTTTCTCAAATAAAGTCACTGATATACCTACATACTTTTACTTCTTATCACATATTATGTAAACCATTTGATGTCCCAAGCTATTTCTTTGAAAAAATGTCTTATTTAACATTATGTTTTATCCTATTTCTTAGAAAATGTTGTTATTAGATTAGTAGTATTTTTTTTCATTTTTTTTTTATTTTTATATAAAACTACTATTTTATTTTGGGTTTGTTAGGCACCTTGATATATTTACTGTTCATTTGAGGGCTTGCTGAAAGAGAATGCTTGTGGCATTACGCTTGCCTTTGCAGGATATGTGCAATTTTTTTTAAATAAATAAATATATCACAGCATGGACTGACCAGGGGAATTTGTTAAACCTTCATGCGGAGTTTTTGGTTTTGATATCAAACATGTTTACACACACTATATAAAACCTACCTATCTATCTATTTAATAAATAATGTAATGGTATGATTGGTCATGAATCTATATTGTAGATATTATATTAGGTATTTTAAGTTTTTATGTATGATTCTTGGGCAGTACAGAAAGTACATGTAACTTTGTAGTTAATCCTCGATATCAAACGGTAACTTCTTTATTTGTTCGTGTCTAATTTCATAGATTTTATTCCAAAAAAAAAATTTTAACTAATCCTACATGAAAAATTTAAACTAATAATAGTTGTTACACAGTAACAATAAGAATATTAAAACCCACGTAATTTTAGCTCTCTGTCTTTTAGGTAGAATGAGTATCTTCTAAGTTACATCCCTCCTAGGTTAGAGAAAAGTTGATTTTTAGTGCGGCAGTTGCTCAGCTTTGGGAAGGTTTAGGAAGTTTAAATTTATAAAAGGTAGGAGTGGTTACAAAAAAAAGCATTTTATAAATCTTTCGTATATTTTTATAAAAATGTGTGGGAGAGTTCTAGAATATTTTAGAGAATAGAATAGAGAATTTATATATTTTTAAATTGAATGAACTCGATTATACTTAATGTTCTTAATAATGAAGTCAGAAGAGAATAGGACAATAGTTCAGCGTGATATATTCAGTCTGTGTTTACGACCGCTCTTAAACTTTGATAGATTTCGATCATCCTTATTTCTGTCGGTAATTCCATAAAACGAACGGGATTGTTTAATATTCTTTATAGATTTAAGAAATTAAAATTTTAAAAATTTGAAGGTTGGTTCTGCTTAAAATGTTTTACTTTGTGTATTTTCACATGCACACGTGTGTTAAAATAGTAACAAGCCAAATCTGACAATTGTTTTGAGTTCAGTATGAAACTAAAATCTCAAATAAGGTTCTTAAAAGTTTGTTTGTATATCGGTTTGTCTGCTTGGTTGTTCGTACAACACTCAAAAACTACTTGTCGGATTTCTATGAAATTTGGAGTGGTCATAACTTATTTGGTGTGGTGTTACTATACTACCTATGGTGTGGTGTTGGCTTTTATCGTTTTACAACAAACAACATATGCATTTGTAAATAACAACAGTCATTAGATTTTATAACCATCATATAAATATATTATATATATTAATATATTTGGAGAATTGATCTAAAATAAGGATTAGTATTTTAAATAAGCTTAACATGGCTATACATGTTTAAAGATATTTTCAAACATTTCTGATATTGTCCTAATGTTAGAGTTTTTTAGAAGTTTGTAATTTTTGTTATAATATATTGTTTTACAAAAAATAATACGTTAGTTATTATGGTATTTTATTTATAAACATTTATAATACTTTATCACTACATTAAAAAGTTATAAATGATATGGTATTATAAAGTCATCTTCCACCACAGCTGAAGAGTTGGATCAAATGGCTTGCAAGCGCTAAGATTTATGACTATAACGTAAACTTCCTTTAAACTATAGAATTAGAGTAATTAATGCTTAGTGAAATATGTTATGATATTACAAAGTTTATTAGTTTGTTTTGTAATAGTAGATTAGTAGCCAAGGGCTGTAAGGCATCGATTGCAGCCCGAGATATTTAGGCGCACGAGCGCAGCGAGGGCGCCTATAGTTCGAGGGTGCAATTGATGCTTACACCCGAGCTAACTACTCTGCTTTACATTACGACTGTGAGGTAGGTATAAAACATTTTATTAGTTAAAATTTATAGTGAAATGAGAACAATGTTCAAATTTTAAGGACACGTGTTTCTTGGGTAGGTTAATAGTTTGAGATTGTGATATTTGTTGGTCATGGACAAAGTTTGACGGGATGAAGGTTTCTTCAGCAGAAGTGGATGGTTGCGGATCATCTTTTGAGAAAGATATTTAAAATAATTTAAGATATTTAAAATTGATGGCTATTATCTCATACGAAGACAAGGCTGAATAGCGATGCGACCTCTTTGATCATTGGGCTGAATGCATGATGTCTATTGCCTTTATGGAGGTTAGAAGTACGCGAACTTTTTGAAAGAGTGAAGTGTTGTTTTTTTAAATTACTTACCGCCCTAGGGTCTTTCTAGCTACATTAATAATCTAGAGCGCTAATTGGTCACTTACAAGCCCCATTTGGGTGTAATAAGGACCTACTTACCGAATATGAGAGATGTAAATGTATATAATTTATAAATTCCTGTTAATCTGGAGTAATAACTAAAGCATTATTTTACATGTCTCACAATTATTTATTGAAGAACAAATATCGGCTAAGATAATAGGTAAAAAAGAATACGGCTTTATTGAGCTGAGCTTTTAAACTTTTAAACGTTTGGGAATAAATTTTTTGACACAACATCACAGGAAAACCACTTGACCAATTTTAGCCAAAATTGGCACGCATGTCAGGGACTTGACTGGGCTTGTTCTCCAAAAAACATAATAAAAAAACATTGTTCGTTTCTAAAATATGGTCAAAAAACTGAATCTCCCATATACTTAAGCTTAACTTAACCTGCGCGCGCTCGCCAATCCTTACTCAACCTTTTCGGTGCCAGCAACTCCATTGGAAGTCCTTGGGCGCGGTATGGACCGACTTATAAATTATTATGATATAAAACTAAAATATTTATGTGAATGATAATCATAACTTTATTAATGGTAATAATGTTTCTCAATATTATATTTTTCTTAGTAAAGGATAAAAACGGCTTATACTTTTTCTTCTATACAATATATTGATTCTTGTAACAATTGCTCATAAAACAAGATTCCACACAAAGGACCAAGAACCAAGAAAACATTACATAACAGCGCTCAGGAAAAACCCAAAACTTAATAAGTATAATATTTGAGCGTATTTATTTGCATACTAAATATATTCTCATAATTATAAGCTGTCTTGATAAATGCTGATCTATATATTAAATGAAACTCTATTTGTTTTTAAATTTTAATTTATAAACTATTCTGAATTCAAAAATTTGTACCGAGCACCCAAGACAAAACGAAAAAACGATCAGAATACTGTCATCAATTTTACATGACATTTAAGTATATATATATCCATATAAGTATACGCCTCAATAGCTATATAGCTAGCAACTTCCTCCAATAAGAAACTCAAAATAACTCTCGTTCCAACAACAACAAATAAAACAACATTCTATTGATGACATTACATTTTTTTAATTGTCCAAGCAATAGCATGGAATTCGAATTACAATATACTTTTACAACAACAACTTTTAATTATTATTTATCTCACAAACATTAACGCAAATCTAAAATAAATATTATTATTTAAAAAGTTTTGAAACCATACATAATGATAGGCACTTCATATTTCGTTAAGTTCAAGTATCTTAGTTATCAACAACTATGAACACTTCTAGTATTGAGTTTTATAACAAAGTTTGTAATGACTCGAAGGAATTGTATGATAGTAAAAGGAAAGTTATTTAATTAGGCAATTTCAAGTGTTCGACTAATTAATTGATAGGTTTAGTGCAAATTCTAAAGAAAGAAATAAAATGTTTGAAATAAGTATATCATTATTGATAGAAGAATAAAAAATGTCGTAGTTACTTTATTATTTTCTTTTCATGGAAATCGATTTTAATACCTTTTTAAGAATATTAGTTATTGTCTTTATGCACTCAAAGTTTATTAAAAGATAAGAAATTCAATTTGAAACAATTGAATATGCATAGAAAAAAAAATGAAAAATATGTATAAATGATGACGTATTTTTGATTCGCAAAGTTAATAACTTACAACATTTCATTCAATAATCGCTTCTTATATATAATGCTAATAACCTAAGAAGATGATACATATATTATAAACAACATTTACCTGAATAAGATAAGAAACTAGGATAAGAGAAGCAGTTTTTTTCATGACATTTTTTTAACAATTATATAGTTGTAGTTTTAATTATTAAGTTATCTTTTTCTTAGTTTTAGATCGAAACTGTCCAATCAAATTGAAATGCTATTCTGAAGAATTTAGTTACATATCTGGGAAAGATTATTGTAAGTATAGGTCCTTTAAACGAACACGCATTTGCACGCCGTTTTAATTTTAATTTATTTATAATTTTAATTAATAAAATGACTCTCCACTAGCACCATAAATTAATTAACCTTGTAGTCAGTTCTGTATGATCGATTGACGTAATGTGCATGAAGGTTACGTTAAATTAAAGAATTAGATGCAAATGATAAAAAAAGATTGATGTTTGAAAATATCTATAAACATGTATAGCCATGTTAAGCTTATTTAAGTTTATATAAATATAGGATGATTATTCAGGGATTCGAACCCGCGACCTCTGGGAAACAATTCCGTCGCTCTACCAATTGAGCTACCGTATCGCTGTCCGTCTAGGTGAATTAAAATTGATCTAATCATATTGAATAAAATATTGTTCTAAATAAATTAAAATATAAGAAAAACATAAATAGGTTTACAGTTTAATATAGACACAACATTGATTACGATATTATTTAAATGTACCATGGTACATTATTTGATATGGTACACTTTAATCTAATAATGTACCATGGTATATTATTTGATATGGTACACTTTGGTGTAGCGACTTACACCATGTAAGTGTACATTTTAACTTAGATCAGGCCAAGTTTCTTTAAGGGCAGCAAAATATTTTTTTAACATACATTTTTAAAAAACGGCTACTTATATGGATTCCCATATAAATATACTAAGCTTAATCGATGAATCAGTCATGAAGCTTCCTCTCCTTTAAAGGAAGCTTAGAGAGATAATGACTGATTTGAATGTACTTATAGAAAAGCTTTGGAGTAATTTAATTTCTCCGAAAATTCAATTCGTTCACGATTACAGACATGAGTGAATAACCGAGAATAATTTCTTCCTCTAAATAAAATATTTTTTAAGTTATTTATTTTATGTTACCTTATAGTTTATTTTATCCCAAAAGATAATTTCTTTTTTTTAAACAGTACATTTTGACGTACTTATATCATTTGTGACGCATATTTTGTGTTTTTAATTTCATTCAATTTTATTTTATGGTTGATTATCAATAAATAAGAAACAATTAAACTAAATATAGTTATAATAACTTTATAGTTATTCTCATATCATATCATATCTAGGAATTGCAATCCGGAAAGACAGATCCGGTAATCCGGCGCATCCGGTATCATTAAGAGGTTACCGGATCCGGTGCTATATCTATTTATGGAATAGCCTTCACTCTTTTGTCTATTATGGAAAGATTTCATAAACTGAAAGTGTGTATCGATAAAGCTTTAATTAATAGATCTTGATCGAAATAAAAGACATGATTGACAGTTTGCATACATTTAAATTGGATGTAGATGCCCTATCCAGAAGAGATATGAACCAAACCATACCGGCAGGAATTCGAGCCCACGACAAGACGATTTAACAGATTTCACTTGTTATTGAGCTACGTATCGCTACGTTACCGCTATCCGCTACGGTGCACTAAGCTTTCCATATATGGCCATCTATATCGGCTTTTGAAAATGGATTTTCAAAACTCAATTACTTTTGAAATTCCATCATTTTGTTACATTTCATATTGTAAACTATCTTTATTAAAACCAATTTCACTTGATTTAATTACTAACAATTTATTTTGAACCTACCGGAACCGTACCCGGAATCGGAAATCATCCTGATTTGGCCGATCCGACAGGATTGAAACTGACGTCGGATTGCAATCTCCAATATATTTACAATTATTCTCATCATTCATTAAATAAATAAATAAATATGTTTTTCGTGTCTGACAAATCCTAAACCAGTTACATAACTTTTATAAATAACTTTTTGTTTAATTCTTTGTTAACTTAAATTTATTAAAATCATATTTCTATTGTACCTACATATTCTTTTGAAATTTAATACATTATTGCGCAGGGAAATAAAAACAATTATTTTAGAAATACTAAAACCGCTTATATTTTTGTATTAAAATTCATAGTGCACTTTATTTACTTCTTAATATAATAACACATTTTTTTTTAAATATTGAAACGTATCGGTCATTATTTTTGAACAGCGCTAGACAACTTTCTACTATTAGCATAGTATTTAGAAATCAAATGAATATATCATTTCTTTGCATTCTTATTGCTTAAAAAACTTTTAAAAACATCTTCCACATATTAGTGCATCTGTACACAGCATGCCAAACTCATACACTAATCTTATATTTTATTATAACCTCATTAACAAACGATATAATAAATACCCGTGTATATTGGACGTCCGTGATTCATTAGGCGTCTGTTAAACATGGAGAAACAATGCGAAATAAAAATATATCAATTATAAACATTTTAAGAAGAACACCAAAAAACTTTAATGTTATGTAATTCACTTCCACCTTTAATATCACATGCTAAGTATAAGTAAGGGGGGGACTTTAAATTAATGAAATGAGATCGTGTCTACCCTTATTTGATACGGGTACAATAATCTAATTAAAATTTCATACACCAAATATTGGCATGATAACCTAAAAGTGTAGGTAACAATATATATCCCCAACACCCAAACATCCCCCCCCCCCTCCTTACCATTTATATTTCATAAAGGAACATCTTTACAAGTAGTATGAGGACTGTTCAGTAAACTTATGAAAACATGTTCCTTATTGAAGAATTGACAATTAATTCGTGACGTAACGACTTCGGGCTTTAATATAACTATAAACCGACCCACTTAAATGTTGTAATGAATTAAAATGTAACTATTGTCACCAAAGTCATTGTGGTTTGAAGGAACAAAAGTTGATAAATTGGAAAAGGCGAATGTTTCAATGGTAATGAGTAAACAACACATCCCTTCCGTCCTATTTAAACATAAGAGTTGCTAAATGGGAAAGTTTATAAAAAAATTATAACACGAAGTGTCATATAAATAAATGAAAAATATCAGAGTATTTATTGTCATGATGATCATATAAATAAGAAACAAATTAAATTAATTTAAACTTTACGAAGTTCAAGGTAACAACATAAATTTTATTTGTGTTACTATTCTTACATTAGTGCAACTAATTGTGGAAGAAAGTAACATGATTACATGACATATTTAAAAATGTATATTACGACAATTGTTAGAAAATATAAACGAACACAAGATATATTTGTAATGTTCAGTAATTTTTAAGTATAACTAGGGAGTTATTTAAAGGTTAAAAACTAAGTGCAAGAATTTCAGTACTAATTACTAATTTTGATATAAAATTTATATTTTTCGACGAAGTTTTATAATTAAGAATATTAATTAATTAATACTTTGAAGTATTTTGTTAGTTTAAAACCTGTGAGCGTAAGGCGTGACAACAATAATATTTTTACAATGGTTTTTTAAGAAGTTTGCAATGTGCTATTTAAACAGAAACAGCTACACTAATAGTGTCGTGTTAAAATATTGTGATAATAAATAGTAATAATATTAAATTATTATTTAAAGCTAAAACTTTCTACCTCTTTTAATGAACTATAAGCGGAAAGTTTGTTTTTTTATGTAATATTTATATTAAAACAAATTAAGTTTATAAAAAAGAGCACACGAACTACAATGAGAAATATTACACATAACTTTATGTTTACGTTAACAATGTCTAGGTCCAAGTACAGATTAGTCTGATATCATATAGTCGCAGACAGTTGATTATCGCCTGATGTAGATAGAATAGAAACAAAATATATATGCTTAAAGGTTGTCCAATCCCTCCTACACAATAAGATTTAATATTACAGTCGTTTTTCCACAACTGCGCGACCACTAGCAGTATACTAGTAATAAATATACTTTATTGCATCTCATAAGGAAATAGAAAATAATACTAACACAAAATAAAACATATGTTGGTGACACAATAAGACGGCCTTGTCGCTACTACGTAACCTCTACCAGCCATCTTTAGCGTAAGGAAATGTTGTGTGACAAAGTAAAAGGGGCGCGTAAAATATTGAACAATTCAATATTTATATAAGTTTATTCATATAATAATATATGAATAAACTTTTATATAAGAATGTAATACTATTAATATTTTGTACTTATAGTCATATGTATATTATTATACGTGGTACTTATTTGTATGTCTATCTTTTGTATTAGCATTTTATCCTCTTTAAAGTCTTTGCACATTCCCAAGGTAAGAAGCAACATTTTTTGATAAAAAAAGTTGATGATATAAATAAATGTTGTATTGTATTATACATGAATTATACGATAACTTATACATGCAATATATCTAATTAAATAAAACAAATATAGTATTTAACGAAATATTTTTAACGTAGACCTTGTCATCGTAGACGGGAATAGAAAAGAAAAAGTTCATGATGTGTTTATAAAAAATAATCATTGCAACAAGATTGTTTACGAGAACTATGCTGTCGTATTTATAATTTATATTTATTTAATTTATAATTTGGTTAGTAGTAAAACATAGAAAGTATTATTTAAATAACACCAGATTATGTCAGGAAAGTACATTTTTTTTCATCGATACTTCATTCAGCGACATGTTGATAGATGACTGTCTGTATGTCAGAGCGC
The DNA here is from genome assembly GCA_959347405.1 of Napeogenes sylphis. NCBI lineage: Eukaryota > Metazoa > Arthropoda > Insecta > Lepidoptera > Nymphalidae > Napeogenes > Napeogenes sylphis. The sequence goes on along the minus strand of OY365788.1, from coordinate 14,501,515 downwards.
GGCGAGTAATCAAAGGATCCGAAATTTACTAAATTAGATCAATAAAAATAGTTCTGCTACATGCTCTGATTTTTGTCTATTTATATATACTACAAGTTGTTGTCCGCGGATTCGTCTACGTGTTCATTGTTGACAAACAATGTTTTTATATTATTATTTTTTTATAACTTCAGGCTAAAAAAATACATTTTATTTTATTAAAAATGCTATGTTACTTCTAATACCTCCAAAAATATGTGTAGAAAATTTCATAATGATCGTTTGAGTAGTTTTCGCGTGAAAGCGTAATAAACTTACATTTATAATTTTAGTAGGATTTATAGAACTAACACTATTAAATCGAGAGTAGAATTTATTTTGTTGTTCCAGGGTATATATTAAATTAATTCATTGAATACTGAAATTAATAATAATAAGTAAACTAATAATTTAATAATTAAATATTATATGTTACTTTTTTTTAGACTTTAGTTTTTTTAGACTTAGTTTTGATAGACTCAGGGTGTCAAAAGAGAATATGGTCCAAGAACAAATTAAATATTCTAGTGTTAAGTTTATTGTTGCATCAAATTGCCCATAGATTTTTAAGACCTCAAAACGCGAGCAGACGCTGTCTAAAGCGAGTCTAAAGCGAGTCGAAGTGACCATGTCTACTTATGCATTTGGGAGTGTCAGAATAAACTATAATAAATACCTCAAAGTTACTGTAAATCTTCTCGGAATATGGAGAAAAAAGTATTCTAATAATTGTAATATGCCAATGCAACGGAGAAAACGCAATGAAAAAAAATATACATTATGAGATTTCATCCTATTAATGGAATGATCTACATAAAAACTAATTTCCTTCTTGCTACAAGCGCTTTATATTCACTATTATTTTCCACGAACTATGAGCAGGGAAATGTTGTCACTGCATTTGCATTAAATTCACTTTTCATTTAAATATACAAGCCCCAAAAGTGTTTCAAATAACAGCTGCTCCCAAAAATACTGCTTTTAAAACGAGCGTTATTTAAAAACGAACGAGTCCCACGCAAACAAAGACCGCATTTCATTAATTCCTAATGCAAATTATAAACCTGAATTTTAGTTTTAAATACGTTATATAACAATAACGTTATGATTTTAAAAATGAATTAGAATATGCTACATTACATTACAAATTAGTATATGATATTATTAATTTTAATTATAAGAATTATGGAAATAAAATAGGAACTTTTAAAAAATAATCATTGGCTTTTTTTTGTTTTTTTTTGTTTGAAAAATTAAACTAAATAGAATACTAATATTGTTATTGCTGTTTGTTATATTATGTTTTGCAGATATCATAAGAACAGCCACAGAGTTAAAATAAGCTAATAATCTTAAAAAATATTTAAATTAATTAAACTTAATCACCTCTTTCTGTTATCATTTATAAGAGGTTTATGTAGTTTAAGGTGATTTTTTATTATGATGAACGAATGGATTATGATGATGATGATGATGATGATGATGATGATAATTTTATTATGATGGATGGATGTTTGAAAAAATACTACACGTGCTCTGATTTTAGAACTACATGACAAACGGCTTATTTTTAGAACCGTGTATGCGGCAGAATTTATATCTATTTATATTTATTTAATTTTATTGACTTTATTATAATGGTTTGAATATTTCATATTTGTGTATCTATATACGCATATATGATACATTCAAATCATTCAAAGCAAAGCAAAATTGAGGGCAAAAACTATTCTAAACCAAAATAAAGTGTAAGAGGGTAGTTATTCAGATAATCTACAGAAAGAAGACGACCTATTTAATGGTCCTAGATGAAATAAATTTATCAGGAACTGTTGTGTAGAATGAAGAAGGCTGTAGAACATATGCAATTTCTAGTAGTACAATTTGTTGGATGTTATTAAGAAAAAAATCTTATATTATGTTTAGAAACGTACAAAGGACAAAAGGCGCTCGCTAAGTGGGGAAATTAATTCTCAGTTTTTATCAAGTTGCTTATAGTAATAAGTAAATGAATTACTAAAAGTCGATGACAGCTCAGGCAGGAAAAGAAAAAAAACCAAACTACCGTCTATCATTGCCAACACATTGATAAATGACCGCCTGTACAGAGTCGGATACAAGCATCAAATTAAGCGAAACCAGTGTTTTTGTACAAATATACACGTACAGGCTGTTGTGTTCAAAACACCTTATTTTGAATAATAATTTGAAATTCTACCTGCACACTAAATAATAATGACTTATGTCCAAAATGATTTAAATAATCAAGCTTTGGAAAACTACTTTTCCACTATGTCCTTCTCAAAGAACAATGGAACAGCACTAATAAGTCCAATTTATATAGAACATTGCCAATAATTGTGCTTAACTGAAGATAAGTCGACAAGCTAAGATCAATATTAAAAATTTTTAAAAGATAAAAAAGGGTTAAGGTTGTCATAATAGACAAAAAACACTCATCTAAAAATATTAAAACAATATACAACTGAACGTTATTATTAAAAAAACAAGATTTTCAGCCAGTTATTGTTAGTTTTAAAACTTAACAGCCATCATGCACATTTTCGATACAATAAAGATAAGGCATATAAAGAAACGACTTTTGGAAAAAAAACGTAAAGTTTTTTTTTATCACAAGCCCGTTTTCTTTAGCGACATCGATCACTAACCTTTCTTGTTCAGTAATGAGCTGAGTGCCCAATGTCAGGTTACTCTCGTAGAATTTCATTTCCCTTGCAGCACGTTTCCCTTCATTTTCTACAGCACTGTATTGCTTTGCCAAGCTTTATTAAAAGTTTGTATCGAGACATTTACTTAAATTTCAGTCAAATAAAGTACAGATCATGTTCGCATGTTATCGTACTCCAATGAAAAATATTTTTTTATAGTTCATCCATATGTATGATTTTAGTGTTTAACAAAACGTTACGACATACAAGTACGAGAAGATTGTTTTTTATTTTTTAAAAGATTTTTTAATAAAAATAATAAATCAAAAATATTAACATAATAAAAGAAACCCCAGTTTTAAGCCTTACAAATTAATATTATTTATTTATTTATGATATTTCTAGAATAAATTGTAGAGAAAAAGAGTTTTACCGAAAAGTCACAAATAACTATTCTTGTTAGTGTTGTTTCGACCTTAAACTTTATCTACTATCCTTTGATCGCTATTTCTAATAGTTAAGCGTTAAGTATGGACATTTGTAGAAGTATTTACGAAGTGGCCAAGTTAAATGATCGGCTTTGAGAAGGTATTAAAAGTTTCCGTGCCCTGGCCAAGATAAGCCTGAAACACTAAGCTTTAAAGCAATAGTGTAAAATAAAAAAAAAATATTTAATCATAAATGATTGTTGATGCATTTGGATCAATTATTATATTATTTTTTTTCAACTGATTCAACTGTTATTTCATGCATATCTAAAATACATAACGACTAAAAACATTTAATTATGGAGGTATAATATGCAAGTTTTAAAATGTAAACATTAATTATAAAATATGTTTACATATCATTAGAAACCATGGAATTGTATAAAAATAATGAGTTAAAATTGATTATATATATGAAATATGCTCTCCAAAAATAATAACAATAATAATAATCTTATCAACCATTTTTATGTAAATAAGTGTTCTATAATATATTTTATAGTATATTCAATAATAAGTTTTCATTTTCTTAGAATATTTGTTTTTATATAAAGGCTATACTAATAAAAGTTTAAAAAGTTTAATAGGACTGTTAAGGGTTGGGTAATTTCATCTGATCCATTTTCCTTTTTTGTTGATGCATAGCGACTGGAAACTAAATCGAAAAGTCATTATCAAAAAATACTCATGCTACTGACGATCGCGGTTAATTAACTTTATTGTATACTAAAAGATATATACGAAAATGATACTAAAACAAAACAAAACTACTAAACGGATTTTAATGAAATTTGTGTGGTATATTTACAAATTTTTACCTCGGTGGCAACGGTGCACAACTACACATTTATATAACTGCTTGATAAAAACTTCATCAACCTATAAAAATATTTATCAGAAAAGATAGTTATATGTGTCCTATTTAACAAAATAGTTTGTATAACTCGTTACAACAAACTTTGTATAACTCTTTACGGATCAGCTTCATAATTTGTTGAAGAAAGAAAAATTTATAACTTTGTCTCGCACAAGTCCAGAGGAGTAATTATTGTTAATTAAAAAGATTTCTTTTTCATCTGCAATCCATTAATGTGAACCTCATGTATACTTACTTATCTACAAGTTGTATTTATGTAGATCCCTTAATATCATCTACAAACTTTTCAGTCCATTATATGCTATTTGCTTTTTTTTTATAAACTGTAAGAAATACTTATGTTTTATCCTTTTCCACATTTTTATTTTGGATTAAACAGGGTATTTTTAACAGAAACAATACAAAATTGTGGTATTTTAACATTAAGAACGTTTTTGTAACAGCGTCTGAATTTTAGAACGACAATAATGAAGTGCATTAACTGTTAATGGGAAACATTTTTGGGACAATATTAGTTTGCATATAATATGGTAAGGTTATTTCACCAATGCAACTTTTACAAACATATTAATTTATTGGTTAAAGTCCAAATATTCGTGGCAATTATAATCTCTACCTACCTACCTCGCATTTGTAATTTAAAATGGTATAATTAATACCGGCCATTCAGAGAACTTAGTTTTTTGTATATTGTTGGTATTTTTATTTTCCTCGCTTTTTCATATAGAAATGTTTTAAATATAACAAAAATAACTTGTGTGAGGTAGGTATACCATTGGTTGCAAACATTAACAATTTTGTTATACAGATAAAAAAGATAGATGGAAAGAACACTAACTTAATTTATAAGCAAATATCACATCTACGCTTAAAAAACTAAATACGTACCATAAATATATTATCTCTTGCAATATAAGAGCACGAGCCCTTATATTTGATTCCTGGTTTTGTGATTAATATTAAATTGCATACAATATCATAAAATTACTTAATTGTACAATCAATTCAATAACAATGATTGATTGATTACGTAGATTATCCCAAAATATTTTACTAGTATTTTTATTTCAGAAATATTTAAGAGACAAATATTTTTACTTTGTTTAAAATCTTTCGCTATATGCGGAAATATAATATGCAATAAACTTAAACCGGAAAGTGTTATGCATTTATAAATTAATTCATGCTAGAGTGCAAGGGGTCCTGGGGGCAAAACGCAATGTAGGCAGTTATGATCTCACACTTTGCAAACTACTTTATATATATTATTCAACGGGGTTTTAATAAATATTTTGTGACAGTAATATTTCTAAAAGTATTTGTGAAACAGCTCATCAATGTTACCTAAATGTTGCATTCACTGTTTAATAATTCTTAAGTGCGTTTTTAACTGTATTTTTTTTTGCGAGAATTTTATATTTTTTAAATTTTGAATATGCAAAATATGATGAAAGATTCTGTAGGCCTCACCAAGAAGTTTACGAGATAGTAATAATTACATTCCTTATTGTGTCTTATTGACGTACCCTATGTATTTACTAAGCCTAATATTATATTTCATGTGCCAATGCCGGCAACTTATATACAACAAAGGAATCGGTTTTTGCGGTAAAGAATAGTACATTAATATAAATTTTGTTATTAAAAATACCAGTTTGATGGCAATTTTTTTAGAACTACCTTAAACATTTTTATTAACAAACATTTCATAATCATCGTCATCCTCTCCCTGTCCTTATCCCAATTTTGTAGTTGCGCAGTTTTTTACTCGTCATTTCTATAGACATTAACATCTCTGTTGGCTTTCTTGCAAACCATCCATCTTTTTTTCGCTGACCCTCTTCCTTTGCATCCCTCTACTTTCATATCTATCATTCTTCTAATAACATATATTAACAAAGATTTTATACTAAAATATTCTAGTTAAGAAATTTTATAAAGTCATTTTAAATTACTTTTCTTGTGATATTTTATTACTATTATATATTTTTAAACAAAATGCAATTAGGTTCTTAGTTTGTAATTATGCACTCTATTATAACCAGTCAGTTAAGCTATTAGATCCTTGATCATTTATAAAGATATGTTAATCAACTAGCTAACTAATATAGATATTTCTAACTTTGAAAGTCCAGTGTTAAAATTTAAAGCGAAAATTGTATTATAAAAAAAAATAAAAGTAGCAAAATAAAAAAATCACATTTCAAACTTTCTATATTCTGCTAAAAAAAAAATATAGTTAATAATACGTTTGTCATCATTCTTGTGACAAGCGTTTCTTTTTTTGAAGATTATCAACTCTAGTGAATATAAATAACATATTTTTTTTCTGAACCAGCCTTTAGTTCTGTTGTTGTATATGGGAATGTTTCTTTTGCTCATATGGCAAAAGTAGAAAGTCTATATTTTTGGGACTTGTTTTACCGCAATCTCAACTGTATAAACACAACGCCCACTTTTTACTTCGGGGTTCAATGACGGTGATAGTATTTCGGCAAAAGTCCGTACTACGAACTTGGCTTTACTTGGATGGACTTGACTTGGACTTTCATAAGTCGATCGAACCGGATGTAATTTCTTACCTCGTGCTCCGAACATGTGTTCCTAGAATTGCATTCTGTGCTGTTGCATCTATTTTTACACTCTAATTTTAAAAACTATTTAAAGCATTATCCGTAGCAAAGACAATATTTGTATACTTGGCCTAGGCTTCGTTTTTGGGGTTAGTTTCAATTATATTGCACTCAAGTACAATTGAGTATCCACAATATAGCTACATTGTGGATATTAAATTGTACAGATGTACAAAAACGGATATATTGTTATTGTTAAAGGCCAAACTTTATTAGTTTTTTAAATAAGCAATAATTATTGTGAAAAACGTTTTAAAAAAGGATAATACTTATAATAATCAAATTCTTATGAATTACGTACTGCTAAATATTTATTATCTTTTATGAAATCGTCAGGATAGTAAACATTTTATTAACTTATATTTTAAGTATGCCTTTAAATAGAAATAATATTATATTCGTAACAGATTGAAAAACGAGAAAGATGTATTTTAACTCTTATTAAAATATCGAAGTTATTAATTAAAGAACATGAACAACTATAATGAAATAAAATTTTGTCAACCGAGCTGTGCCGAATTTGTTTTATTATTAAACCACGCGAACTGGACAATTTGAATTTAACACTTGTTTACACATCTGAAAATATGTTCTATTTAGATGCATACATTTGTCTTTTTTATATGCAAACTTGATTTATATAGCTTTTGCAGGAAGCAGTTAGAGCACTAGCTACTTCCTATGGGAAGCTGCTTCGTATGCTGGAATTTTCTTTATGGCCTCATTAACAATTATTAAGTATAATAATTTTTTCAATTAAGCATATCTTTATAATCAAAGAATTACCGTGATAAAATTCACGCTGCTCTACGCCTACTCCTTTTTATTAGAAATTGATTTGTATTTATTTATATGTCTTCTTATTATATTATAATAAAATTCCCTGACCTTCAACCACCGCCAGTTTCCAAAAATTTAATAATGCATATAAAATTTTCGCTTTAATAAAATTAATTAAAAAGTATCTTTGTTTTATTTAAGTGCGAAACATTAACCTACATACGCTGGAAACCTTTGAGTTCTCATTGCAGACCATCCTAATAAGAGCTTAGCCGTGCAAAAATCAAAAGCTGAACTCTTTTTCCATTTGATGCGCATTTGGATCAGTAATCGTTAATTTACGAGGAATATAAGTTAAATTAATTTATAATTGAAATTATTTATTACATATATTCATTTAATTTGTAAAATTACGAATGTACCTTGCTATTCGTATATAAAAAAAACATGATACTGCATAAAATATTTGTTGAACTTTTTTTATGTATTATGTTTATAGTTGTGTTTTGAATTTTATTTAATTTGATTTTGAGAAAATTCCAGAAAAATCCTGAAATTTTATTCCATATTATTTGTTTATCCTGTTCGATATAGTATTGCAATACCAAATTTTAAAACAAAAAAAAAATAAAAATAATCTAATTTAAAAACACTGTCATGGTTATTAGATCCAAAAACCAATAACATTCAAGTACGCATGAAACATACCTGGCTACGAATATTATATTGCATGATAGAATTTACATAACACAGACAGAGATAGACTCACGTGCCTAGAGGATATGTGTTATATGTGTATATTGTTTATTTGATATTAAGTCTATAAGCACTATATGTATTTATATTACCTTCCATTTTCAATGAGATTTCTTCTATTAAAATAGTCCTCAAAATTTAACGCGGTCAATCAGTGCATTCATGTTGCGATAAAAAAAAACTTACACTATATTTTTGTAATAAAACACATAGGTTAGTTTATGAAAATCTTCAATTGAAATTGAAAATTAAGGAGTTTATATCAGTGTTACCGAACAATGCTAGACTAGTTACAAAGTCACATTAAATGGTAACCAACTAATTGTAATACTTAGAACTTAGGCAAACAATTAATTCCAAACCTACACTCTAAGCACTGCTAGTGTTGAGAGTGTAATTACGTTTTAATTGTTTTCCTAAAAAAATGCCTTGGTAATTTTTTTTTTTAATTGTGGACGGTGACATCATTTATTGTCAGGTGATAAAAAAGCGTTCATTAAAAAGCTAATAGCTCTTTTTTAAGGATTAAAAACTTATTTAAACGTTAAAATCCTAGGGGGAATCTATGTTTTCAACGTTAAAGTTCAATATCTCAAAAACTAAGGAAGCTCTTTTTATTATTATTTTTCTTTGTATTTAATCTTTTGTGTACCATGACAAATATTAAATATATATTTACCCGAATATATTCCTGTAAATTTTTAGTAAAAAGAACGACTAAGTTCGTACCCATTCCCAGTTCCTATTCATGAGCTCGAAGGATGAAAACACAGAGTGTGAACTGAAAATAATTTTATCACAATATATTTTTTAATTAATTGGAACATCGTCCGTATAACATATTATTTATTACAGTGCTTGCCCGTTTGCAGGTAAGAGTGTGATCGTCAAACATTAAATAGCAATGCTAGAATTCTAGGTAAATCAATCTCCGCATACTTAAAATGCTCAATACTAAGACCATCGTGACCTGGTGATTTAGCAGAAACCATAGTTATTATAATATATGCAATGGTTTCCGCATTCACTAAATTTAAATCAGTTTGATGATGGCCCAAATGGTGACAAAACCCTAAAATGGTACTTGAAAAGGTTGGCAATTTGCATAACATCACTTACCCCACCCACCGCTATTGGAAGACCAGGTCTTTTGCTAAGCTAGTTTGTGGATTTCAAAAACTTCTTAAAGTCATGCCTTGCATGATGACTAGCTAAAAAATCCATTTTTATTTGATTTTTATGATTTTGGCACCACTTTATCTACTTTTGAAAATCCGTCTGCTTTTGACCATTTCATCATAAACAAAACCTTGTTCTAGTCGGCCGTAGCATACCTAGCCTAGTTATGTGCCGCATCGATATGCTTATTCCACCGAATGAGTACTCATTTTTTTACGATAATGAACAATTAAATGGTATTTATCTATAGATGCAGACGTTAGAGCAGATACAGTTTTGTTATAAAAAATATTAATAACATTTAAATGATCAATAATATTACAGCGATCATGACTACATTTGATAAAATTGATCGGGTAGTCGATTAACTTTAAAATTTTATTACGATTATCTGTAAAACTTTTTATTTGTTCTTCAGATCTATAACCCCATTTTACTTTATTACAAAAATAACTCTTAGGAATTACCTTTGGTGTCATTGTTTAAGCATCACTCAATTTGGACTGGAAAGTGGTCAGATCAATATACGTCATATAAAATGTTTATTAATCAAAAGCCGACTCGGTGACTACCAAGTGATTTAACCACCTCCCAGTCCCGTGACTTATTTAAATCGTATTTATTTTATTAAAGTAATTGTATTCTTGTAAAACATACTTCAACCATACGCTCATACATATATAAGTAATGGGTATTTCAAATATTTATATATTAATTTATTGCATCGACACGTGACTAGTAAAAAAGCGATATCCAAAATACCCGCATCTAATTAGATATCCATCCATCGTCAGGAGTATGTCATTAAAACGTGAAGAAAGATGAAGACAAAAATAGTCTATTACAAGTATTTTATTTTACGATCCGATAAAATTAACTTGTTACGTAATACTTAAAAATATCTATAACCATATAAAGCTTATTTAAATATATATATTTAATTTTATTTATTATTATAATATAATTTTAATTTCATTTTGCACTAATCGGTGCACAATATTTTTGGTTAAGACGTGACCGGCTATAGTAACACTAAAAATTTAATTTACAATTTAGTCTCAGCATCGCGTGGCGGTTATGATGTTAAATTGCATATAATTGTAGAATTGTTTGTACTTTTAACATTACCATGCTATCTGTTGAACACTAACTCAATCAAGTCAACAGATACAGCGCCATCTGTTAGACGTGTTTCGATCTAACAAATTATTGTAAACAAATAATTTGCAATCAAATAATATTGCGACTTAAAATTGAGATGTAAGTTGTCCTATCTTTCAAGTTGGACCAAACTGCACACGGTGTGCAAATTTGATTAAAATCTGTTATGTAGTTTAGGAGTCCATCGCGGACAAACATCGTGACACTCGAATTATATATAATAGATAGATAAAATGAAAAAATAACCGATACAGGTATTGAATCGAAACCGCGACCTCCCGATAAAGACGATCACATATAGAATGCTTGATTTACTTAGATGGACAGCGATACGGTAGCTCAATCGGTAGAATGACCGGACGGTTTCTCAGAGCTCGCAGGTTCAAATCCCTATCTGTTTCGGTTTATTTCTCATTCTATATTTATATATATTTGTTATGCAATAGCATTCCACCTGCGTTATTACTGTGTTTAAGGGAAGGTTTTTCATACATTAACTTAAAAAAGTTTATAAATTAAAAAAGCAAATGATTCAATTGTTACCTGTAAGCAATACATCCATTCCGACATATTTTGTTATATTATGTCAGTGGAAAAAATCATCTAAACTTGTTACAAGGTGTATATAATATCACAAATTTATAGATTATGCTATCAAAATTTTTTTTTTTATCAATATTCTGTTTTTTGCATTAAGGTTATGTATGACTGGAACTGTTGTCCGAGTTACTAAGTATGGTATACGTTACCGGTGTAGGCGTCACATGTGGCAAACAAATTCTAAATCCAATAACCAACCTAATTAAAAAAGAGCTGAATTAGAACAAATTAAATAATTCTTTTTATAGTTAGAGGATTTTCGTTGCTTAAATTAATAATGAAAATAGCATACTGTGATAAAAGGTTTACGACAAATGGTTTGTCACGATTTCCGAAGAAACTACAGTATTTCAAACCTTAAGCTTTTCAATTTGTATAATAAATTAGACATTTAAAAATCTTTTGCAGAAAAAAACGAAACAAGCATAAACAACTAGACTTTTTTATTATATTTTAAAAAAATATTTTAATCTAAGAACTTAGAAAAAAAAGCGAAACACATCCAAAAATATTACAGCATAAGCAACTCGTCAAATAACAGAGTTCATATTGACGTCATATATTTTGTATGTGGTAATCTCATATATCAGTGCAGTATAAAATAGCAATTTATGGAATGGAAGATAGTTACCACGTCCCTTCACTTATTACGACAATTTATTTTATTTATGTATTTATTTATTTATGTAACTCATCTTTACTTAGATATATAAATGATGAAATATGTCTATAGGACAGCTTATCTCTTGGAAGAAGTTTCTGAAGAAACTGTAAGAAAATAGTAATTAATGCAAGTGAAAAGATCGATAAATTTAAGATGAAATAAATTGATATAATATTTGCATTAAATGGTATCTCATAATATTTATATTACAAGGAAGTAAGTATCTATGCTTAAGTTAATATTTTAAATAATTTAAATTTCTTCAGATACCTACACAATTTATCAAGGAGTGAGTACCTCACCTTAACGGAAACTTAGTAAAATTTACTTTAGAACGAAAAATGGCAACGAGTTTAGTTTATAAGTTACAACAACATCACAAATAACAAAACAGCGTGTACATGTTTGTCTCAGATTTGTTATTGAGTTTTTAAGACTTTCATTTAGATATTTCGGTGCAAAATCATTCAATATGTTAATAAAAATATTTTTATATTTTAACATATCAATATAATTTGGAAGATATTACTAGCCTAGCTTACGCTCTGAATATATATTTTTTTTATTTTTGAACCTTTCTATTATTTCTAAAAATCCATAAAAAAATCATCACTTAAATTTCAAAAACTATTTATTGTACTTAAATATGGATTATAACGTTGCAGTACATTGATTTAAAAAAAATATTACTTTGACATATTATTTACGAGTGAACTTAATTAGATGTTCACAACGTATTTCAGTTAAAGTACCTGAAATTGCTTCTAATACATTTAAATGTTTAAGGAGATTGCATTTGTGAACGTATTCCTACTGCTTTCAAGTAGGTATTCAAGCTTAATTTAAAATACAGTCCTGGGAACAGCTGTTAAACATTTTAACCTTTTCCGAAATTCAGAAATTTTAATACCACTACGAATATTGTACACCGAAAAGAAGTAAGATACTTGTAAAATGTACGTAAACAATACTTAAAGTATTTTTTTATATTATATCTTTGTTTGTTGTCGTTTTTATTGTTCTCCAGCTTCAAAAAACACAACTTTGCAAAAAAATATTGAAAAAAAACATTTAAAACACTAAAATATACTATTTTCAGTACGCATCGTTTTTTAATAGTTCTGCAACAAATAAAAATATATTATACTTATTTTCTTATTTTTACAATTTTCGAAAAGTACTTTTAATGTTAAATTATATAAATTTTATAAATAAGCAACAAAAAGTAAATTTAATCTTTATCAGCAGGTTTCGAACCTGTGACGTCTTAACATTTATCCCACATTTTGTTTTTTCGGAGCACTTTATTTGTTCTCATATTTAAAAAAAAAAACTGCTCTAATTACCTACTAAAGTACTTATCTTAACAATGTTTTGCTTAAGATAAAACAAATCTTTAAGAATCTACCCTTTAGACATTTAATTATAAAATATATATATATATATATATATATATATATATATATATATATATATATATATTAGGTAAGTTGTTTTGAAAAATTAGTTTAGTAAAGTCTATTATTTAGATTATAATATTAAATTATTATAATTTATTTAAAAAAATAATCATTATAGGAATACGTCGCCGTATTTAGTTAATATAATGATATAAAATGAAGCTTTAGATTTGTGTTGAGGTGTTGAGGTAGGTTAATTACAATAATTTAGAAAAGCTTGTGAAATCAGTATTGGTAAAACGTGATACTAATTAATTGCTCTCTTCGTAATATGTTTTTAAAGTACGTAATATAATAGAAAAATAATAGATTGAGTTATTTTGTTATAAATCATAAAATTGTATATTTGTAATTGTAAATAATCGATATAAGTACAACAAATGATCGATATAGGTACTATGCTTTTTATATATGACTAAGCAATGTATTACAAAAGACCCAAGGAATATTCCAATACGATACCATTTAAAAAGGAGTTAATTTTTATACTTTCATAGTAAATTCGTTATCTAACTGTAAATCAATTTTGTGAATCGAATAATTCTTAGTAATTCTGCGTTATTAAAAGTTAAAAATCATACTCCGGGTTTGAGATAAATATTAATAATGACTAACTTGTTATAATATTCCTTGTATAATATCAATTTAACCCAAAGTTACTATTTTTATTTTAAACATATTCCATGAATTTACATTCCATAAACATATTCATTCTCAAACTTAGAACTTTTTAAATTATATATAATCATATTAACATCCATATAAGATAAATTTGGGTATTTAAAGTTTTTTAAGTAACCAGGTACCAGACAAAAGTTAAAGTGCGAATTTCACACTAATAGTAATTTAAGCTACGGACATCAGCTGATGTCACAGTGTTCTCGGAGCTTTACTTCAACAAAGCTCTTCTGTAAAGTAGTTTCTTTTTCTGTTCGATCTATATCTATCTATTCTTTTGAGCTTTTGAAACCGATACATATAATGTAATTAAATTTTATATAAGGTAAAATCAAAGAAAAATAAACTGTAAAATTCTGTTATTTCGATAATTCAGGTATATTTCGTTTGTCACCTCGCTTTAAAGTAGAGTTTTAATTATAAGAAATAATTGGTGAACACTTTATTGAATATATTAACAGGTAAACAAATACACGTGCAAAAACGTAATTAATATAATTTATTAACATAAAATTTCATAATTTTGTAATTATAATTGTTTCGATAATTGATGGTGGGTATTAAGTACATTTTTAACGATTTCAAAAAAGGATAGTATTCACTGACTTGAAATTACTTTTATATCAGTTTTTGTACTATTTTTTAAAACATGTTATGTACATTTTTTTTTTTTTTTTTTTTTATACAAAACTAGGTTAATGCTTGACTACATTCCACCTGATGGAAAGTGAAATGTAGTCTTAGGTGGTAAAGCGCATTAACCTAGCAGCCTATTCACTCTCCTCTTGAAGACACCCACATTATATTTTGCCGGAAATACCGACGCAGGTAGATTGTTCCAGTCCTTCGCTGTACGCACTAAAAAAGATGAAGCATAGCGCTTCGTTCGAACAGGTGGAGTGTCCATAACGTAGGGATGGATACAAGCCGTGCGTCGGGACGTCCGGCAAAGGAACGGGGATGGGGGAATTAGGTCGTGCAATTCCTGCGCACACTCACCAAAATGTATCCTATAGAATACTGAGAGGCTAGCAATTCTACGCCTGTGTTCAAGGCTGTGGAGTTTGGCGTCAACCAATTTAGGGTCGCCAATAAGCCTCTTTGCTCGTCTCTCAATTGAGTCCAGAACCGCAAGATGAGTCTTTGCGGCACCAGCAAATATATGGCCACAGTACTCTACACACGACCGGATCTGTGCTTTGTATAATACAAGAAGCTGTCCCGGTGTAAAGTACTGTCGCACCTTCGCAAGTACGGCAAGCTTTCCCGCAGCTGCTCTTGCTCTGGACTCAATGTACCGACCAAAGTTGAGGTTCGAGGAGATCTCTAAGCCTAACAACTGAAGCCAGTCACAGTATTCCAAGGATACATTCTGGAAAGTAGGAGCCAAGGTGAAGGGGCTCCTTTTGGCGGTGAACAAACACGTCTGCGTTTTGGTGGCGTTGAATTTGACAAGATTGGCATTGCCCCATGCGGAGACTGCTTGAAGTTTGTCATTCAAACGTTGCACCATGGCTTCTCTTTCAGACTGTACTTCATCTCTACTAGCCCGAGAACTTGTCAGATATCTTTCTACAACTGTGCTGTCGTCTGCATACCCATAGATACCGGGATATTCTTTGCATTCTTTCATACAATCTTTTGGATTTTTATAATAACAATATCTGAAGTAATTGTGATCTTTTAATTAGATTAACGAAACGACTCATCGTAAATTACATACGACAACGAGAGGCGATAGAGGTAAATATGCTCTACGGGTTTCATTATACACATACCAGATTTAATTGCTATTGAAATATTTGTTTATTTTCTGTAAGTGCGTTTTTTCTTATATTTTTTAATTGGTTTCATAATATTTATACTTGTATAATTATTTAAAATGTTGTAATTATCTTTTAATTGTATTAGAAATAATATTTGAGTACAAGATATTATAACAAAATGATATATATTATAACAAAAACATATAAGTACATTGACACTGATAGAAATAATCAAGTCCAATAACATATAGGTATCGCCTTGCAGCATACCCTATGCACGTCTTAAGATCAAAGAATTAATATACATAATTATATATATGTATGTACATATGTATATCTCTATGCTTAAGATATTGACAACTAAACTAGGCAGTAGCACAAAAGGTTGCCAAAAACGTAACGAAGTCACTCGTTCAGTAGATTTTACACTTCACATTTTTATACATTGGGCGCCTTATTTCCAAATTGATCCTTAAAGAGTAAACTCCAGAAATATAAAAGAGTAAACTCCAAAAATATTAAAGAGTAAACTTCAAAAATAAGCAGTACAGTATTAATATTTTTAAGACGACGACGAAGAATATTCGTAGGACCGAATATATATTTTTTAATTAAGTATAGTGACTTCTTAATAAATTTATTTATTGAAAAAAAAATACATAAGAATCTTAACCTAATTATTATTTAAAGGTGTGACAAAAATCATTGTTGATTTATCCGCACACCGGCATTCGACATCGTACTCTTACAGTATTTAAATTGAAATATAAGCTAATAATTATCATGTAACAAGTCATTATTAACAATTCAAATAACATTTTTACACAACTACCCTACACAATTCCAAGACAGTTCCTACAATTACACTATGAGAATGAAGTCGCAGTAACTTGTGAGTACAAACGGGGTGATTTATGTTGATCGATATTAATCAATGTTTGTTTTTTATTATCGATTGGAAATATTTTTTTAATTTATATTTTATATTTATTTTTGTAATTTCATTTTTAAGTGAAGATGGAAGGTCGTTTATTAATTTAGGTATTTGATATTGTAGTAGTTGTTTACCGTAAAGATTATTGTAACTCGGTACTTTTAATTTAGCGCGAGACGCACTGCGTGTTTGGTAGGTACGTCTGATGATATGTTGGTATTAGTTATTATGAAATTGCTCAAGCAGTAATATATATTTAACCTGATCGTGTATTGGTAATATGTTACAATAATGAAAGAGCTCATGATAATCATTTTCGTGGTGGGTTTTGGTTTTTTTAGATACTATAGCTTTCATAATTCTTATTTGCAGGTTATATATTGGATCAAGGTTTGATTTACTGGTCCTTTTTTTTTTTTTTTTAACGTCTGGAATCCTCATGGATACACACCTCCATCCAGGGGAAGATGGAAGCGGTTATGTGAGACTCTTACTCACTAAGCCAGACGGTCAACACCTCTCCGTCATAATGGAGCGTCACGGGAACGCTTGCGCACACATCCGCGTTGCTCCGACGGAAGGCCGCGTGAGCGACCACCACCTCCATGGAGTGACGCGCCCGGTTGACTTGAGCGCGTCCCACTCCGGTAGCCGGCTTGTTGAATCGCGAAGGGCTCCCCTGCCCTCCACCCAAGCCGGCCGAGCCAAATCAGGACTCCCTCAACGAAGAAGGTGTCCCGATCCGACTCAACCTCCCGGGGCCGGACCACGTCCGAAAACGGTCGTGGTCCGAACCCAAACCCGCCAACTTTAAACTGCCACCTGCAGACGACGCAGAATATGCGACCTCGACCGTCCCGCCACCCCGCTAACGGAGCCCTCCCTAGGAAGAGCTCCGTAGCCACCTCACCCGGACTAATCATCGTCAGGCGCTATTGTACCTGATGATGACTATTCCGGGCCACCACCCTATCAGCGCAACGGCCTCTACCTCAGCAAGGAAGAGACCGCCACGTACCCCCCACACAACCACGGGACCGCCCCACAGTCCACTCTGCGCACAGAGAAGTACCAGGGGCGACGCCGCTGCTGTCCCCGGTAGAGAGGGCCTGCGCCCTCCCACCCTCAGTGCCCAGGCCAAAAGGCCCGAGCCCACCCCGCAGACAGACCACCCCGAAAGGCAGCCTGTCCGCCGGCCAGCCATGAACCGGGCACAAACCCCCATGACCGACCTCCACCGCGCCAGGTATCAGCCAGCGGGAGAACCCGAAGGTTCTCAGTAACCGCTGTTGCCCAGGGTGCACCACGAGGAGGTTCCCGGCATCGCACCCCAATACTGGCCCTACCATAGCTACTCAGACCGTAAAATAAAAGTTGTTTCGCCCAAAGCGAAGGAATTTTTCTTTTAATTATCGTTATTTTTGCCAATATGGTCCGTAGCTTATCACATACGCGATTAATATGTTCAGTCCATTTTATTCGATCGTCAATTATAAGTCCCAGATATTTTTGTTTAGTGACTATTTCAACAAGCTTACAAGAACAGTTTTGAAGATCATCATGTAGACATTGGTGACTGTGTGCTAATATATTTAAATTATTATGGTGCTTCCTATTCTGAGTAGAACTGATGTATATTAATTTAGTTTTTTTGGCATTTAGAACAAGTCCTACATCATGAGACCACTTTAACAAAAGGGTGAAGTCTGTTTGTAAGTCTTCCAGAGCTGCATCTAGATCATTATTTGCAGCTATAAGACAGGTGTCGTCAGCAAACTGATATATTTCACATTTGGATATTAGGTTAACGACATCATTTACGTAGGTGATATAATGTAATGGGCCAAGTACGGAACCCTGGGCAGTTCCATGTAAAGATCGTACGTTTTCACTTGTGATATTGCCGATTTTAACTACATATGATCTATTATAAAGATAATCCTGACACCAATGGCTCAAGGGGCCCTGTATACCACAATCTTTAAGCTTTTCGATAAGAATGTCATGTTTTAATGTGTCAAAGGCTTTACTATAGTCAATGAACAATACTAAAATGTGCTTTTTGGCGTTAAGAAATTTATAAATAGTATCCGTGAATTTTGTGAGTAATATTTTTAATAATCATTTATTATAATAAAATCTATCCAAACCTCATATTCATATCATATATTATGATTATTACTTGATAAACAAATAATAATCATAGTTATAGTCACTACCTCCTTATAATAAAAAGTTAGTTTTAATTAAGACCGCTATTCAGTATGCCGAGTTTTGATAAATTATTTGTTCTCATCCAAAGTTTCCTAACTATTTATATAAAATGTACTCAAAAATATTTGAGTGAAGGTAGGTATAATTTATTGCAAACATTAACAGTTTGTTTATAAGCTACCATATAACAATATACTAGAAAACAAAGTTCACACACATTAAGTGCTTCTCTACCAAGTTAGACCAGCTCTTCTATTTCAGCCGTGGTTTTGGTGATTAAAATTATCTTAATACTAAAACATCTTTTTATTACACATACAATAAAAACATTATTTACTATAATAAAACTTTGTATTTAATATATAATAATCTTTGTGATCACTTGTAAATTCCTTAGATTCGTTAAAATTATGATTCGTTAATACTATGCTAATATTTAAATAGTTGAACATTAAAACTTAATATCATATAATATTAAATATTTTATGAAAAGACTGCATTATGAGACCTCCATTATGTACTGCATTTTTGTGCATAATAAATTTTATTATATTTGTATGAACATTATAAGTCCAAATTACCATTGGGAACCCGTTTTGTAAAAATGTATTTTATTTCACACAGAGAAGGTAGCTTTCTCAATACAGGGTAATTACGCTATGACATACCTACATTTATATCCCAAACTTAATTTAAATGATAATAAATTATCATCGCAAGAAAATTGACACCGATATAAACTTTCATAAACTATTAAATTTCTTCAAGGCTTCTTCAATCCTAAAATAAATACATACGCTAATTTCATAATTATGTAACAGTCGATCAATCAACCAGTTTTTGCGAAACTGACTCGAGAAACATAGATCATGACAAATGAGTTGCTTACGGTCATCTATCAATTAAGTTGACATATCTACTAAAAGCAAAGATATTAAATGAAAAATATATCTGAGAGTATTTTAATGATAACTTATTTATATATTTATGATAACGTTTACATTTTTATGCTAATCTACTTCAATAGAAATTGGCATTGAGTATGATCAATGATTAATCATTTACTGCCATTTACTGCTTTGTCATTATGTTTCTTCCGAATATATTTTTCTATATGTCTGACGGTTTTATAACTTAATGTTTCTTAATTAGTTCTTAATTTAATTCTTGACCACATCGTGATTGAGACTATTTAATAATTCTGTATTTTATATTTACATTCATAAATATCTTGTCATATATTTTTAGTTCATATCAATACAAACCCTAAGTAAACATTTAAGTTAAAGTTAAAATTGGGAAAATGTATAGCAAACTCATTGAAATGAAACTATTTTTACGGATTTAACTCGCGTATAATGAATTAAATTTTGAATTTACATTTTAAACCTAACCCGACGTTTCGAATGCTTTGCAACAATCGTATTCGCGTTAAGACGAGATGGAGGTATGTCCATCTCGTCTTACCGTGAACTATTATTAATTCATTATACGTGTAAATAGTTTTATTTCAATGGGTTAACACGTGAAAGCCTTAGAAAACACTAAGCAAACTCATATAGCCACAGCTTGATTGTTTGACTTCTTCTTCACTAAAACAAAGTTTAAAATCTTTATCATTTATCATCGACCTATCGGATAAATCATTCAAAACTAATAATAATAATTAACGCGTTCGTATTTCTTTAGCTTATTATAACACTATGGACTATGTTGACTAGAGGGTTTGATTCAATTACTAACTTCTACTTGTACATGTACTTTACTGTAATTACTTACGGGGTGCTTTCTATTCGCGTTGTTTGTTCAAAGATGATATATATATTTTTTTATGTTTAAAGTTTTAATCCATTCAGCCCTGTAATTATGATTGCATCATTGAAATATTTTCTTATTCTAACTGTCAGCTTGCAGATGGAATGAAACTATACCTCGTTGTCGAACAAACTTTAATTACAAGTCAATGTATCCTTAAGCTACTCGGACAAAAATAACATCAGCGTGTTGTAGGGTACTAGTGGCGCCACCTCTTGAGAATTACTTGAACTAAGCTATTCTAATATGCTAATAAAATGTTAATAAAATTGGTAATGAAAAGAACGCAGAATATAAAGTTGGAACAATCATAATTATTATTATTAGACATTCCGCCCACCAAAGAACTTGTTCTTTCACAAACTATAAAAAAAAAAAAAACTCAAAGGTTTATGACAGATGGCCGCCCACCATGCTACATTTACTCTAAAGGATACAAAACAAACATAATTTAAATAACTCTAAATAACAAAAGAAAGCAAAAAATATATAAATCACTTAAAAGTATCAGTCTTTGGTAGAAAGCAAAGACTATTGCATGCTCTTTTGCAAATACCATTCTTGGTTTTAATCGTGACAACACGAGTTATCTTGTCTAGTCCGGTATGTTTCTCAATAATTTTGCCCAGTAACCATTTTGCAGGGGGCAGGTTGCGGTCTTTAATAATCACTATGTCATCTATCTCAGGCTCCGATCTCTTCTCAGTCCATTTGAATCTTTGGTTTAATGTCACTAAATACTCATCTGACCATTTTCTCCAAAAATCAGTTACCATCTTCTGTGTGTATTTCCATCTCTGTAGGCTTGTAAGCCTTGCCTTTGAATAATCTTCATCAGGTATCACAATAATCGGTTCTCCTACGAGAAAATGGCCTGGGGTTAGTGGCAATGGATCATCAGGGTTGTCGCTAAGTTGAGATATAGGGCGTGAATTCAGGCACGCCTCTATTTGCGTTAAAACCGTTGAAAGCTCTTCATATGTAAGCGCAGAATCTCCGATAACTCGCTTGAGGTGCGTTTTAGTTGAGCGTACTCCTGCCTCCCACAACCCACCGAAATTTGGCGCTTGGGGAGGTATAAAATGCCACATGGTGCCTTCATTCGCAAGCATTTCACCAATTTCGTCGGGTAGATTAGATTTGGCTCGCTTAGACATGTCTCTCAACTCTCTATCGGCTCCCACAAAATTGGTGCCATTGTCGCTGTAAAGATCTTCACAATGGCCTCTCCTTGACACAAATCTCCGAAATGCTGCTATAAATCCTTCGCTCAATAGACTCGATACTGCTTCCAGGTGTATTGCTCGAGTGGACATACAAATAAATACACAAATGTAACCTTTATAAGATTTCGATCCTCTACCAGGTGAAAATCTGATATTTATATGTCCAGTGAAATCAACTCCACTTGATTTGAAGGGTTTTGTCGGCTTTATTCTCACAGCTGGAAGCTGACCCATGAACGGGTTGTTCTTTTTGTGCGAATATCTTGTACAGGTAACACACTCCTTGTAGCATTTCTTAACCTTTTCACGTGCTCTCAAAATCCAAAACTTTGACCTCAAATAATTTAACATTAGCTGCGGACCTCCATGCAGTGTCTTTATGTGAGCGTCTAGAACTAACAACTTGGTGAGATGACTTTCACCAGGCATGATTATAGGATGCTTCTTGTTAAACGGCTCTTGTGCATGCTCGATTCTTCCGCCTACTCTTAGGATCCCCATTTTATCCAAAATAGGGCAAAAACTGTGTAACTTGCTGGATTTTGGAACCACTTCCTTGGATTTTAACTGCTTGATTTCTTCCATAAAATATAAATTCTGCGTGTCCTTCACACAAATCTCTAAACTTTTCTCTAACTCATTTGGCGTTAAGGTTTTCGGAATTTGTCTTGACTCTTTAGGTACTCTTGTCAGTAAAAATCTTCTGCAATATGCAATAACTCTTAGTAACTTCTGTAATTTAGAATATTTGTTCCAAATAAACGGCTCTTTTGGTTGAATTTTAGCAGTTAAGACTCTAATAGATCTTTGTTCTTGATCAGTTGCAAACTCAGTAAGATTGCAGGTTGACTCGTACTCGTCATGTTGAAGCCACTGTGGACCTTGCCACCACAATTTATAACTCTTCAACTCGCAAGCAGTTATGCCTCTTGATGCACAATCGGCAGGATTTTGAGTAGTGTTTACATGTCTCCATTGGTCTTTGTCAAATACGGTTAAAATCTCAGACACTCGATTACTGACGAAAGTTGTCCAACTACTGGGTTCACCTCTCAACCACGCCAAGACCACTGTTGAATCAGACCATGCATAGAACTTCTCCTTCGGTACTCTTAGTACCTGTGACACCTCATTCAACAGTTGGGCCGCCAACAACGCAGCGCATAACTCCAATCTTGGAATACTCACTTCCTTCTCTAGCGGTGTAACTTTCGTCTTCGCAGTCACTAGATGTACATTAACAGCACCGCTCTCGTCTACAGTTTTTATATACACATTTGCGGCATACGCAGCTTGGGACGCATCGGCAAATGCGTGTAATTCTACATTACTCTCTCGATTACTCCTCAACCATCTTGGTATAACAACTTGTTCCACATTGACTAAATCTTTTCTAAAGCTAATCCACTCTTTTGATAGATCTGGCGTAAGTTCATCGTCCCAATTTAGACCTGATTTCCACAGTTTCTGCATAAAAATTTTTGCAGTGATAATAACAGGCGCAATCCATCCCATAGGATCGTATAATCTAGCAATATCAGATAAAACTTGTCGTTTAGAAAACTTCTCGCTCATCTCAGGTAGTTTTATCAAATACTCAAATGTGTCGGACTCTTTATTCCAACAAATACCCAGAACTTTTATCACACCATTGGTCTTAAAGATATACTGTTGATCTGACTTTTGACTTTCACTCTTAATGTGTTTAAGTAATTTCTCGCTATTTGTACACCACTTTTGCAATCTAAATCCTCCAGCACTCATTAACTTGTTCATCTGCTCAAATATCTCTAGTGTTTCTTCCTCTGTATCACACCCAGTTAAAAGATCGTCCATATAGAAATCTCTCAAAGTAATTTCAGACGCAATAGGATATTTAGATTGCTCGTCCTTTGCTAACTGTTGCAGACATTTCACAGCCAAATACGGTGCACACGCCGTACCAAACGTCAGTCTTAACATTTTGTAGTGATCGATACGCTTGTCAGGGTCGGATCTCCATAAAATTCTCAAAAAATCTGTATCTCCATCATGCACACAAATTTGTCTATACATCTGGACCAAGTCAGAAACAATGCAATATTGATGGCATCTCCATCTCATCAAGATATGACGTAAGTCTTGTTTTAGTTTGGGACCAACAAGAAAACAGTCGTTAAGTGACACATTATTAGATCCTTTACAAGATGCATCGAACACGGGTCTGACCTTCGTGGTTTCTTTATCCTCTCTCACAACTGCATGATGAGGAAGGTATACAGTGTTAGGATTAGTTAAATCTGCTATACTCGTAAGTTGTATCATATGATTTTGGTCAATGTAGTCATCAATCACTTTCGTATACTCGACTCTCAAGGTTTGGTTTTTCAAAAGTCTCTTCTCTAGTAGCTTAAATCTACGTTGCGATATCTCTCTCGTATTTCCGTAAAGACATGGTGGATCATCGTCTTTGAATGGTAGTCGGACCACATAGCGGCCTCCTACATCTCTCTCAGTAGTTCTCTCATAAAACTCTTCACACTTCCTCTCTTGTTCTGTCAATCTCTTTTCAATTCTCTCTGGTTCTCTCTCTATCTCCCAAAACTTCTTTAATATCTGATCCTCCTTCACATGTAAATGTAGATTTATCACTCTATGATTTAATGAATTAGTCTTACTCACTCTGCCAGACAAAATCCAACCTAGTTGCGTATTTTGTGCAATAAGACCGTTGTTTGCTGGGTATTTCTTAAGACCCTCTAGGAAAATTTCACTCAATATGTCAACGCCCAATATCAAATCAATACGACTAGGAAGCCCAAATTGTAGATCAGCCAGTGGTAATTTCTTGAGATCTGGCCAATCGATTCTAGACGTATTGTTGCTCGGTAAGAAGGATGTCAAAGTACTCAAAACAAAGGCATTAACTTGTACAGAGAATTGTGAATTATGCAAGGATTGTAATGTGAATGATACCATATTCTTAGTATGTGTTTCTCCATCGCCTACTCCAGATATCACTCCATTCACATTCACTCGTTTAAGACCCAAGGATTGCACCACTGCCTCAGTCACAAAAGATGCCTCAGAACCTTGGTCGATTAAAACTCGGATCGTTTGAGATTGACCACTCGTTGATTTAACCTTAGCCATAGCTGTTGCTAGTAACACCTCTAGTTGTTGATGCTCTTTAGCAAAGTGGGTTGCCACTTTAATCTCAGCTTGCTCATCATTATGCACGTGATTAGGATTATTCTCATTCTCTTTCTCAGTGTGTACTTGATTTTGTACTCTCTCGAAGTGCAGTAATGAATGATGTCACTTGCCACATCGTCGACAGCTGATGGGTAAACGACATTGTTTCACAGGATGGTTTGAAGCTAAACAATTGAAGCACAGTCTCTGGGATTGTACATACTCGGATCTCTCTTGAGGAGACTGGCTCACGAATTGTTTACATTGGTATAGTTTGTGCTCTCCGTTACACATCACGCAAGCATTACTATTTTTCCCCTTAGTCTCACCATGAATAGTGGAATGAAAAGATTTATGGTTAGAAGCAGGTTTTGTTAAAACTGCATTACTCACTGATCTTAAATTTTGTTTACTAGTATTTATCATCTCTAATGTTCGAAATCTGGTCTCTAAAAATTTGGTAAGTTGTTTCCAGGTGGGCAACTCCTCTGTACTATCGTCAGTTGATTGACAGATGTATACTTCCCATTGTTTACGTGATTCTTGGTCTAACTTAGACAAAACTAAATGGTTGATAATAAGATCCCAACTGTCTGTCCTCACGCCCAAATTGTTAAGAGATTTTAGAGCAGACGTTGTAGTATCAAGGAGATGTTTGATAGCAGCAGCTGAATCAGTACTTATGGATTTCTGAGAGAAAAGACGCTTCATAATCTCATTTGCATTATATCTCTTGTTATTGTATCGCTTCAACAATTGCTTCCAAGCCTCATAATAATTCATCTCAGTTGTAGACAGGTTTTTAAGAAGAATTGCAGGTTCTCCAGAAAGACTACTCTTTAGGTAGTGTAACTTTTGCACAGCACTCAAATTGCCATTGTCGTGTATCAAAGATACAAACATATCGTAGAAAGTTTGCCATTCGTCGTAACCACCCGAAAAACAGGGCAAATTAATTTGGGGCAATTTAACTTCACATTTTGTTGGTTTAGGATTTGGCGGTA
This sequence comes from Napeogenes sylphis, assembly GCA_959347405.1. Classification (NCBI taxonomy): domain Eukaryota; kingdom Metazoa; phylum Arthropoda; class Insecta; order Lepidoptera; family Nymphalidae; genus Napeogenes; species Napeogenes sylphis. The sequence continues at coordinate 14,475,419 of OY365788.1, read as the reverse complement.
TAGTAGAATTAAGCAGTGCAAGATCACCTCTCAGTCTTCCTTTATAATCGAAATACAATTCTTCAAACTCGGACATCATGTCATCAGTAAAATATAAGTTTTTAGCTTTTTCAGCCTTCTCCACAGATGCTATAATTGTTTGATGGGTCTCTCTAAATTCTCGATAATATTTCTCTAAGCTCTCTAATCTTGTCTCTATGTACGTAACACTTATTCTCTCCTTAGGCAATTTTTTGTAGTTGACAAAAGCCTTTTCAACATGATCATTGCGCTCCTCTTGTTTGGAATAATTCGCCTCCATGGTGCACTAAAACTATCTCTAAGTTGTTTTAAAGTTAAATTCTGACACGAATAAATCACTTGAATAAAGTTCTAATTGTATCACAAAATACTATTGAATTTTTCTAAGTCCCCAACAGTAGCGATTTTTCTAAGTCCCAACACGAATAAAATATTCTAAGTGTCAACAAGATTAAATTTTATAAGTCCCATTAACACTGATTTTTCTAAGTCTTTACAGTAGTAAATTTTCTAAGTGTTTGGCACTTGTAATTTTTCTAAGTCCACAATACGCACCACAGGCTATGGTCCAAATTCACTTGAAATCGCACTAAGTCTTTAACACTTTGATTATTTTTTAATTCACTTTACTCACGATTTTTACAAGTCCATTTCTTATTCTCCCGGGTTTCGGCACCAGATGTCAGCTTGCAGATGGAATGTAACTATACCTCGTTGTCGAACAAACTTTAATTACAAGTCAATGCATCCTTAAGCTACTCGGACAAAAATAACATCAGCGTGTTGTAGGGTACTAGTGGCGCCACCTCTTGAGAATTACTTGAACTAAGCTATTCTAATATGCTAATAAAATGTTAATAAAATTGGTAATGAAAAGAACGCAGAATATAAAGTTGGAACAATCATAATTATTATTATTAGACACTAACCTTATTTTAAGAACCATGCTTTACTACAATTATAATTTGTTCTCAAATATTAGTTATGACTATGACTCGAACAGTCAGTACTTTGGATTGTTGTTATTTAAAAATATGTTAAAATACTATTTATGAAGCTTTTTGCTGTTCTTCTCTATTCACTTACACAATCCGACAATAATAGTTTTACGATTCACAAGTACAATGTTTGTCTATATATATGTTGTCAAATTAAAAAAAATATATATTTAATACTATTGCTTCAATTTATATTTTTGAACCTACAATCGTAGTGGATCATGCTAACTATAACTACAATTATACATAATCTTCATTTAAATTGTTTACACCCACAGAAACTTTTAGTTCACATAAAAGTTTATATTGAAGATAAAAGACATGGTTTCCCTTAAGATAATAGTAAAAGGAGAGCTCACTTCGGTTTTAAAAGATCTTATTACGATAGCTAGATAAAAATAAAAGAAATCTCTTGTATTCAATCTCCAGTCCAATTGTTTTTCTGTTCACGATAACTATTTTGATTTACTCTAATTTTTATATAAAATAAATAATGATAAACTATTTAGTAATTATGTATAAAAACTAATTTAAAATAAAGTTCTGGTTTTGTTCAAAATAGTTCTTTATGTAATAAATTATAATATATGACAAAGTTGTACCTCAATGTGTTAAAAGCATTTTCGCATAGACCTGGGGCGAAACGCGACGTTGGTAGTAATCGTTTTAAACTTTCCTAACTACTACTTCTATATTAGAGTACAGTTTTTAATTCGGCCTTAAATATATTATTTACATATATAGTATATGTCACACATATTCGATCAGCAGGTCATAAATGTCATCTATAAGCGTTCAGTTTCATGATTACTTAACATATTGAGAAAGAGGTTTTGCACTAATTATGTTTTGAATTCAATAAATACTTTTATTTGCTGCTTGTTTACATGGTCTTTATAAACAAATAACTTTTATTTTTTTATTTATTTCTATATATTATCATTTATTTTAGTATATTTATTTATTTTATTACAAGTTTATCACAAGGGTTGATTACATTTGTATTATATCTGTTATAAAGATAACTACTTCGAGTATTACATATATTATTATTAGCATAATGCTTCTATTTAATTCTTCGTTTTTAAAGAAGATAAGCTGAAGTAAAACTATTTAGGTTAATATCTTGAAGTTTCTAAAATGTATGTCTATAAGGATACTCTTGCAGCCGCAAATTGCTGACTGCTGTTTCTTTATGATGCGCATTTTGATCAAAGAGAGTTCATGCTACGAAATATATTTAAAAAATAAACATTACATTTAAAAAAAGATGCTGCTTCAACATGAAAATATAATATTACTTTTATAAAGTTTATTATATATTATTGAAATATGAGTAAAACAATGGTTAATTAGCACTAACATCGGTTTTATTTGAATAGCTTCCCACACAAGCGCACAAAAGAACATTACTTATAAAAAAGTAAGATTAGTAACAACAGTGTTACCAAAATAATAAACAATAATAATATTACATTGCTACTAACACCCCCTTCAATGTAATATACATCTTCACATATATACAAAATTAAACTTTATTTATTCATGTAAACCACAATCATTTGTAAATCTTGTTAACAATCTGTTATTTAACGCTTTTGTAAACATGCCTTTTATTTGTTTTTCTGTTTTAATATATTTTAGGAGTAGTTACCCCCATCTTATTGACTTCTTAATGAAATGAAATATATCTATATATTTTATTCTTTTAACAGTATCAATGTTACCAACCATTACGGTGCTTTGTTATCACAGAACATCGTAACAAAAGAAACAGCTTCATTGTTAAAATCTTTAAATAAATTAATGAGCCAACAAGCTTAACAAGCAACTATAAAAATAGCCATGTACTCGGTAGAAAACAGAATATTACTGACTTTTTTCTTGAAACAGTAGTAAATTAAATATTTTGCAATACATAAAGCAATAGCCTGTTGTGACCTTCTGGTCTCCCCCCTTACTTTATATAGTCTTTTTGCTTACAGGTTGCTCACAATAGGTTTACGTATTATTCTCTTCCATAGTTTCTAATTCCCTCGGAATTGCTTATTGTCATGGATCATCGTCATTTCGTTTCATCGCTTTTTGATAATTCTTAGGTTCACTACCCTTCATAAAAACATGATGACACTTGTTGAATGAGATCTGTTTCCTAACTCGACGCCTTTTCTAACGAAATGTCACCTGCTTGTCTTTTCGTGGCTGGATCCTGCATCACCGGTATATACAAAGTGTCACATTCACTAGACCTACCTACCTCCTCTAACAACTTACCTGACTCTTTCACCCCTTCTTTGGTGTTCTTCTCACTGTAGCTAGAATGCTCTTCACACCTTTCATTAGACTGTTTCTCCTTCTACATTGTAGTATCTAGCATGAATAATCATTGTGTTCTTCTTTCTTTTTTAAATAAAACGATATATAGTATTTTCAAAGATTTTCAAGAATACCACACATTTAACGCAGACGCATAACGTATTGCGGCGGAAAGGGACTGGGGTTCGATTCCCGACAGGGACAGGCAATTATGTGATGAACATAGATGTCTGTATCTCTAGGTTCTGTTGTTTTTAAAATATGTTCGCAGTATTTATAATATATATTTCTATGTATTTGTATCGTTGTCTAGCACCCTTAATACAAACAAATAATTTTCTAACTTACAGGTAAGACGATTTGTGTAATTTGCCCTATTATGTTATTATTGCTATTAATGAAATAGAACTATTTTTACGAAACCTCCATCGTGTCTCACCGTGAATACGATTGCTGCAAAGCATTTGAAGAGTCAGGTTAAATTTGAAATTTAATTATACGCAAGATAAATCTGTAAAACAATATTTTTCAGTCATCTACAACTCTACAGATGGATCAAATGGCTTACAAGCTGAAGCTGAGATTTACGAACGCAAACTTCTTTTAAACTATAAAACTAAAGTAATAAATTTCAAAATAATATAAAGTTTTTACAAAGTATTTTAAAATATAAATCGACGGTTACAGAGGTATATGTTCGAAGCGGTTTTTTCACTCAATAGAGCTATATACATTTTGAATCGGCAAATTTCTTAGATTCCAAATATGTCGCAAAAAAATTACGCTTAGTTCAAATAGCCCTGGAGTTATTGAAATAATTTTTGACTTGAATACTAAATGATAAATATAAAGTAGGTTTGTGAATACGAGTCATCGAAATTACTTTCTTGAATAATAATAAATTGGATAATATTTAACAAACGGTCAGTGACCTCCTAGACACAAAATAACTTACTGATCAGTGACACTTTACTCTTCCCTTATTATTTAATAACAAAGTTCATAATTACTAAAAGAAAATCAATTTTAAGTTAGTAAAGTAGTTACAGTATTTACGAGTAAGTAAGTAGTATTTTTGTTACTTACTTATTGATTGGTTTATTGGAAAATCTCAAAATATTATATTTAAAGGGTTGATTTAATCTACGATAAATTATAATTGACAACATTTTATTTTAAAATCACTATTATAATATAATGTATTTACTTTAAACTGATTATACACGCACCAGTTATATAACATTAAAGATATCTAATAATTTGAACTTGTCCGTCAACAGTAAACAACTGTTGCGGATATATGTATTTAATAAAAATTAATTCCTGCTTGTTTCGATGATTTTTATTTAGTTCTTATGCTTAAATATATATTAGAAAACTGTTTTTAACTAAGTAGATTAAAAAATGCTACTACTACTGCTACACTATTACTGTAAGCGTTTTGACTGCTATTATTATTTATTTGTTTTCTATTATTAGTATACTTCATAATTATTAGCGTCAACCTAATTATGAAGATATTTATCGAATTACACAGACACACAAAAAAAAAGTGTCGCTATCCAGAAAGTAGACTCCCATATTCCTATATTTTTTGAAGAGCTGAAACCAACAATGCCCTCTACAAGTCACCAAACCACCCCATTCTCCCTCTATCAACCCATTATAGGGGGTGTGAAGGGATGAGAATTGGGTTCGGTATTTATAAAATCGGTATGTATATGGATCCCTATGTTTTTTGGGGTGTTGAAACTGAATCTGTTACCCAGTAGTTTAAATTTTTTCTTACAAACATTTTTGCTCCTGGATGATCTCACAGGATTTATTTTCTTCCCTAGTCCTAATTTAGTAAATCTCTCTTCATATTCCAACAATTATCTGCTGAAAAGCACAAGCTTAAGAATGCAAAGTGCAAAGAATAGACAAGGATAAAGTGGTGGATTAAAAAGTTAGTATAATTTTGGCAACTTCATACCGCCCGATTAGTTTACTTAATACGTTAGGCAAATTATACGAGAAAATAGTTCTCGCTAGGCTTCGTAGGGAAATAGAGAGGCTAGCTATTATTCCCAATGAGCAGTTCGGCTTTCGTGCCAATCACTCGTGTACCCATCTAGTGCACCGCCTAACGGAGCACATTCTTTTCGATAGGCGTCGTTTCAAACGCAATAAAACAGGTGCGCTCTTCTTTGATGTGGCGAAGGCGTTTGGCAAGGTCTGGCACAACGGGCTGGTATACAAGTTACTCCGGCTCGAGGTGTCGGACAGACTCGTATTTTTAATACGAGATGATACCGCCGTCTTTAGCTCCAGTAGAGACCCTCATGTGGTCGTTGCTCGCCTCCATACCGCGGCCGATTCCCTTAGGGATTGGTTTTGGAAGTGGAGGATCGAGCTAAAGCCGGAGAAGAGTACCGCCGTACTCTTCTGTTGGGGCAGAGTCCACACGGGGGAGTTAAGGAGAGTCACCATCTTTGATAGACCGTTTTACTGGCAAATAAAGGCCAAATATCTAGGTGTAACATTCGATAAAAGACTCAATTTTAGATCCCACATTAGAATGGTTAGGAACAGAGCAGCCTTTGTTCTAGGCCGTCTCTATCCATTCGTGTGTAATCACAGTAAACTGTCCCTTAGAAATAAGGTAACACTTTACAAAGTTTGCATACGCACTGTCATGTCCTATGCGAGTGTAGCTTTCGCTCACTCCAATCTGGAGCCCCTTCAGGTGATTCAGAATAAATTCATGCGTATAGCCACGGGCGCGTCGTGGTTCATACGCAACAAAGACCTCCATAGAGATTTAGGTCTACCTTCTATAGCGCAATTTTTTAAAGAGCTTTCTAATAGTTACTTTGATAGAGCCGAGAGACATCCGAACCCACTGGTGGTCGAAGCGACCATCTACCAACCTAGTAGGCCCCCGATAGCTTTTAACCCGGCGTCAGCACAGTTAAAATATGTTACAACGATAGTAGGGTTGGGTCCAGGAGACCCGTGAAGAAAATCGTTATAATTTCAATAATTACAAGACATTTACTAATATATGGCTGTAATTGGATAAAACGACTACAGTTTAAGTGGTCATGTATGAGTAAAAAGAACTTGAAGTAAAACTTTCTTTTTAATATTTTTTTTAAGATAGTGGAGCAAAATATTAACAAAAATAACAACCTTTGTTTTACAGTCACAAAACTTGAACCAAATATAAACTTTTTTTCTAAAATATTAATAATTAGGATACATGTAAATCACATTTAATAAGACTACAAATAAAATTACAAATTAGTTTTATGAATCAGTCATATCATTGCTTACATATGCGCAGTCTCTACAGTACAATATTGCAAACTCAGTGCATATATATTTGTTTCAGTTCCGTCAAGTTCAATTACTTTTTCAGTCTTTTTTGGCAGGACAGTCTTGCAACCTTTTTCTGACCTTCAGTATCTTTGCAGACGGGTCCCTAACAGGGTTTCCTAAAAAAATCGCGTATTGTTTGGCACATTAGTCTTAGCAACTGCAGGATGCCTTTTCGGTCGCGCAAATGCTCACGAACAAGAGTTATGCGTAAATTCTTTGAGAATTTGCAACGCTTTGTAACAATGTTGTTATTTATCTTAAGAAATATATGTGCATTTATTGAAGCCATATTTATTTATATATTATAAAATTTTTAAACCCTAAATCGAATGTTTAGGCCTAAAGGCATCTATGGCCACTTTATTGTATTTCTTCCAATAAAATTAGTAGATTGTACCTGGCTGTCGTAAGTGCTGACAAAATTCTACTGTGATTCTGTTATGTAATTCAGTCAGGGGCTCATTATCACTATTAATTTGAGATGCGTTTTCGTCTGTATTACTGGTTTGGCTGCAATGCTCAAATGGACTTCTACATCTTCAGTTTCTGAATTTTCATGATCGGAGTCTGATTTCTCCAAGATACTCAATATTCGCTGTCGTTCGCGTTCTTCGAGATCCATTATTGCAAAAGTCATGCGAATAAATAAATAAATATACTTTTTTATAATGGCGCGAAATTACAACACGAAGTGTATGGTTGGGTCAAATTTACCATTTGTCATGTTTAGAAGTGTTTATACACCGCTGCGATTGCAATACGACTAAAAAAATATAAAATCGCTTTTTCTCGCAATTTGAACTGTTTAATATTTTCAAGACAAGACTTGTGTGAACATATATTTTGTACAGACGCAAATCAATTTTCAAAGAAATATGGCGAAATCTTTTAATATTGAAGATGAAACCATGAATTTTGATAGTGCGTTCAAGATTGTATCATTTACTATGAATATAAATAAAACGCACCCCAGCATTAAAAGGGATTTCAAATGGTTGTGGCAAACTAGTATTTTGAACAGTATCTTAATTTTTATTTTTAGTTTCGTAATATATTGCACGATATCATACGACCTGAAAGACGAAAACGTAACGCAAGCTTACGCAAACGGAATCATCTGCTTACTTTTCATAATCGCCGCCTATCAATTATTTATTGTGCTCTATTATCAAGACATATTAGTAGAAATAATCAAAAAGATAAATTTAGATTACGAAAAAGCTCGATATTTTCCAGAATGTGAAAGACTTATAGTACAAAAATTTGTGAAGAAAGGTCAAGTTATGACAAAAAATTGGCTTATATTAATCACTGTCACCGCTTGTGTATTTTTAATCAAATCTTTGGGAATGATGATTTACTATTCGATTGTAGATGAGTTTAAATTTGTGCATTTATACGAGATGACGTACCCTCCAGCCATTGAGGATATAAAAAATACTTGGGACATGTTCATTTTATTATATATCATATTTCTGTACTATGACTTTTTTATAGCGCTTATGTATATTGGTTTTGTACCTCTGGGTTCAATTCTGACGCTTCACATTTGCGGACAACTGGAAGTAGCAAGGAATAGAGTACTGACACTGTTTCAAAAAGATAAGTCCGATGATGAGATAATCGAACAAATAAAAGACATAGCCCAGTTACTACATCATATATTTGGGTATAAATATATTATATAATTAATAAGATAAACTTATGGTCATTTTCTTAATTCCTAATGTTTTTAGTTTTCTTGAGAACATCAAAGTCAGCTTTATGATATTTTACGAATTAACCTTGAAGGCGACGTCTCTAATAATTCCGATTACTTTGTTTCAAATTATTGAGGTAAATGAAATAATTTATTACTAAAACCTCTTTATTTATGAATAATCTATCACTTTTATTTACAAGTCTATGAAAAGAGGAGAGCTAAGGGTGGAGTTTGCAACGGTTTTCTTCGCGTCAGTGTGCTTAAGTAGCATTCCTTGATATTATAGTGATATGCTTATGGAAGCTGTAAGTCCATATCTATCTTATGGAGTATAATATCAAAGTCCATATTGTAAATGAATAACAAAATCAAACTAACTGCTTTTATGTAAGCATTGATATGCATCCACTTATTCAGAAAATTATTATTTACCATTGTTGTTTTGTCGACTTTTTCCCGCCCTCTATCTATGTCTTATTCGGTAGCCTCCTTGTTGAATGGTTATTCATTATGAATTGATTATGATTATAATTACTCAAATAATTCAGAAAATATTAAGTATCCATGAGAAACACATTGCAGGGAAAGAGCTTAAATCTAGCAATATATACATGTGGATGGGAAAGACATTGGGACCCTAGCAGTCGCAAATTGTTGTTATTATTATTTGTCCGAACCACAAAATCCACTGCCTTGAGAACCGTGTTCCTTGAGATTTGTCTGGAAGCTCTTACTGGTGTAAGTGATTTTATAAGTTTTCAAATTGCATGAGTATAGTCTCATTTTAGTATTGTTTAACTTTATAAGGTATTTTAATATGCCATGTCATGTTAAAAACAAAAGACGGTTAAAACACTTGGGAAGTATCTTTATTATTCTTGTTTTTTTGGAAATAATAATATATATCGGATCCTCAGGAAAATTCTCACCATGGTCAGACTTTTGTAGGCTAGATAAGGTAATCGAGAAGAGAAACGACAAGAAAGTAACAAATACTTGTCAGGGATTCGGAACCTCGACTTCTGGAAAATCATCCCTTCTTTCTACAAATTGAGCTACCGTTAGGATTTTCGAAAGAAGCCTAATAGATGTCAAATAGATGTCAATCAAAGCCCTGATAAAAACGATCATATATAGAATGCCTAATTCGCACTATGATGCGATATGGTAGTTCAAATAGATCGCGAGTTTGAGTTCCTGACCTTAGTGGGTTTTTTTTCCATAGTTTTACAACACAAAAGTAACACTATGCACACTACTGAATTTTAACTAAACATTTTGTAGCCATGAGATCGAACTTTACGACTCCGTCGTTAACTTTACGCGTCCGTAATACTGACCGTCTCCGACATATATATTAAGTTTTTTCACAGAAAAGGATATATATTATTACTTTTTTTGTATTCCATGCTATATAGTAAAATTAAATCTTTTTATTTTACAGGTGTTCCAAATGGCATACACAATTTTTAATTTACTAAATGCAACCTAAATGCAAAAACCTGTATGTAACATATTAGCAGGTTTAAAGGAAACTTATATGAAACTTATAACTTATATAAACTTATATAACATTAATAACCTTAACTACGAGCGCAAGAAAATAGTCATAGTGAGTTTAAATAGTCCAATAATCAAATAGCCAATAGCTGGATTTTTTTTTGTTTACCACACTAATGAAGGTCTGAATATTCCTTATGACTAGCAAAGATTTTTTTTAAAGTACTGTTTTAAATTATGTACGTCAATCCTCACTTAAGGCTCATAACATATTTGTAACTCTTAAATGTACGTCCAAAACTTTCAAAGATTTCCCTTTTTAAAAATCATAAGACTAATTTTGAAAAAGTTTCTGTTAGGCAATAATTACTAAAATGTACTCCTCTCTTAAAAATTTAACTTATTTTGCTAAAAAAAAGATTTTAAATCCTTTAGAATCTTTATGCTATTCCATATATATGTTCTATCTTTTGAAAAAGGAAAAGTGACCGCATTAAACGCTTAATCTTGGTTTAAGAAGATGCTTTGACAATTTTAGCAATGATCTAGATAAGTTACAGTATGTTTCACTAGCTCAGATACCTATAGCACTGTGTATACAGGTCTGTGTGCCTATCCAGTCTGTAAAAAAGGCTCTTTAGCCATTCTTGGATGTTTAATACATAATATTTTTTTTAAATACTCTTGGAAAAATTAAAAATAATCTTGTTAAGGGCACTAATATAATTGGTTTAGAATATTTTATAAATTTTATTGGAATTGAGTCACATCCCAGCAGAAACATTTTTTAAATTTGTGATCACGATTAATAACTACAATCAGCAAGAAGAAATAAAACTCTCAAATATTTATTTTGAAAGCTCGGTATTATTACTAAATTTACTAGCACGTTCCTTTCCTATTCCTATTAGGTGTTAATAATTCTTATGCTTTTTTGTTATTAATATTGACTATTTTAGGGGGAGTTTGGGTGATGGGGTTTTGAAATGGTGTGAAAATTTTTGAAATTTTGTAGACACATTATAAGGAGCAGCAGATCGCATTGTGGTTGCAGTATGAAAAGGTATAAAGCATTTTATTTTATACGTCTGTTAAGTAATTTCCATATTTCAATTACACCTTTATGGCGGTAGTCTTCCAAATGAGAGTATTATTCGAACTCGTAGTGCTTAAAATCGTTTAGTATTTATGTATGTATAGCATAATATTTCTATAATATTAAAGTGCATATAGTAATAACGGTATATAAGTTAGATACGTACAAAAAATATTTAGTACGCGTAACATTAATATTACAATAGAGAATTTTATGAATTCTTTGTAATGGTGTCTAAATATGTTTTGCTATTTTGTAAATAACGAAAAATTCTCTTTCATTTGGCAATACATTGTGAAAAATAAAATAAAGTAGAAATAATCTTTTCTTGGAATCAAAGAATATTAAATTCAAGAGAAGAGTGAATAGGTTGCTAGGGCAATGCGACTTACCATCTAAGACTACATTCCACTTACCATCAGGTGGAATGTAGTCAAGCATTGCCCTAGATCAGATAAAAAAAAAAAAAAAAAAATAAAATTCACCCAGGACGTCTAATTTGCTTTTAGATTCCTTGTGATTGCGGTAAGTGTTACGTAGGGGAAACTCTTCGAAACATAAATATAAGAATTACTGAACATTTACGAAGAGCTAAAAATCTGGACAATAATGGCTCAGCGATAACGGAACGTGTCTTGACTTAGATTCGGATAGGCTCATTACATACGTTTTGACAAAGCGTCCGTTTTAGTTAGGGAAAATTTCGTACCGCGTAAAGTACGTGTAGCTACCGAAGTCAGTCATCTACCGAATTTCAATAGGGATAGCGGTAGGATGCTATCTGCGGCCTAAAAACTGGTATTTAACACTAGAAAGGACACTAACAATAAGTTACATACAGTTAATGGTGATACAGTAAGTTCAGTGTGTTTACAACGAATTATAACTACGAGTAACGAAGACCTGCATGAGACCTCTAAAGATGACACTACACCCTCCCCAACACCCTCACCACCTCCTTCGCGACGCGCCCAGCGAGCAGTTCCCAGCAGCAGCATTTAGTTCACTCCGCGAATCTGACATGCTTCGAACTTATGAATAGGAACCCCGAATGGGTTCGAAACTTGCCGGACAAAATTCCGGATAAATAAAGTGAATGTAGCTGGGTAAATGTAAATTTAAGGAAAATACAGTTTTGTAACTGTTATATAATAAGGGTATTTTTAATTTCTTATGGATTACTCATAATCTATGGTTTTATCACAAGGTTCAAACTAAGGCACAAGTTTGGCAAACATGTTTGAATCTTCTATAAATTGTCCCGGCAGAGCGCTTGAGTCAGAAACAAAGGCTGTGGTGTGATATTTGATTATACCCGTAACAAGATAAAGAGTATTTCTGCTTAGAAAATAAACGTATAGAAGATAACACTATAGATATATTACATGTAATATATATTTTAAGCCCTAAAATTACTTAAAATATTTCATAACAGAGTAACGGCAAAGAGTCTTACTATGTTATATTAAACGAAAATACTGAATCCAAATAAACGTGTACATTCGTAGGAGATAACGATTTCCTACGAATAATTATCAAAGTAACATACGCTCATAACATTCTTTATGCATTTAGTTTTTTAACTGAAAAGTTCTCATGCTATGAGTCATGTTTTAATTAATTATATAATAATACATTATGCCAATATCATTATATATTTTAATTAACCCTCATATAATATAAATATTTGTATATTCTCGGGCATTAAACTTATATATTTAACCAATTACCGACAGAACTTGCATGTTGTGTAGAATAGCATCTGCTTGCTTTTATTCAAAATTGTCTGTCTACCCTTTACCTACCTCTATTACTATTTTAATAACTTATACATTGATATTTAGAATTGTTTAATTTCAAGTAATTGTTCTATATGTACTTTTAAAGTAAGTTGTTTTCACTATGACTTTTATTAAGAAGGGAGTTTATAAGAAAGTATATAGTAACAGCTTAATTTATAAAAACCGATATTCGATATCGTATTATGTACAAGTAAAGTAAAGGCATTTATTATTAGAAAATATGTGTTTCTATTTCTATTTTTGTATTATAAAATAACTTGTTATATCACCATATTACAGTTTATTAATATTAGTAACATTAAAACTTAGGACTTTTAATACATAAATGCATTAAGGTCTTGTTGAAATACTAGTAAAATCTCACCCTTTTTTATTTTTAACTAAAAAAATACGTAATATCATAAAGATTTAATAACCAAAAACCCTTTTCGTCGTTTCAAAAATATTTTTAAGTCTCTTAATGAATTATTCAACAAAAGTTTTAAAAAGTTTATCATAATTTACAAATAAAAACTTTTGATAAGCTAACATGAAAAAATCCTTTCCTTTCCTGTAAAAGTTTTCAGTTAAAAGGCACGCAGTTCTCTTAGAAAATAAAACTTATTTTACGTTTAAACGTATTTAAGTTGAGTCATATAATTTTACTACCTTTAATATTAAAATTTATACCCAACACAGTTATGACTAATATAACAAAACGATTTGCAGATATTCAATGTTACATACAAAATGATTTAGGCAATTTGCAGCCTGATCACGTCGGTATTTATTCACACAAAAAAAAAAACAAATTGAATTGTCCAATTTATTGCTAGTTAGAATTGCTATTTCAATCGAATTTATATTAATTGCTGCAGCTTTTTGACAAAAATAAATCTCTAAAAGTAGAATTTAGAAGTTTTTAGAACTTCAATGTTTTATTTTATAAAAGCAATACCACCGCTTAACATATTAACATAAAAATCATAATATTAAACATTAGAGTTGCTCAAATAGGACTTTGTTCAGTCAGAATACAAATGAACTACAACGAAGTTAACTTTGACAACGTCCATTGCTACTATTTCTACTAAATAATTTAAAGCATAATTCATAACTACTCGTGGTCACTCAATTATGCTGTTTATGGCTAATATTTTAAATATAAAATAACAAATATATATTAAGATTTAGGTAGTATAAAGTATAAGTAGAAATAGTGATTGGCAGTAAAATCTTACGGCTGTTTATTTCCATTTTTTTTTAAACTGACTAAGAGGTTTGTAATTATTTATAATATTATCTGTAATGGTGGTCGATAGTAAGGGTTTCAATTTTTATTTAGTCACTGCAGTAGTGAAAAATACCATTGTGTTTATTTTAAGAACAATGATATTAATAAAACTATTACAAAAATGTATGCATATTATGCACATTATGTGTTTTTTGCGGGTCTATAATACAGTACGTAATATTTTATTATGTTTAATCACATTTTTTACTCTTGAAAAGTAATACAAATAACTGACAGTCATACCTACAAAATAAATAAATATATTAAAGATATTTTTGGGTTCAATAACACTATCATCTCGATTTATGGCAAATCCGTCAACGTTTTCGAAAACTTCACTAGCCATCAGCAGCAAATTTAACATTGTGTTCGCTGAAAAAATATTTCGAAAGAAATGTATTTACATTTTTAAATAAATATAGAATGTAAAATAAACCGCTACGGGAAGGGATTCGAACGATCTCTGGGAAACCGTCCCGCTTCTCTACCAATTGAGCCGCCGTATACCGTTGCCGCTACACGCAATCATTGTTACGTAATATTTTTTTCTAATAGTTATTATAATATATCTTTCTAAAAGGGCACCGTTGTACGTACGTTAACGATGTTGTCTATTTTACGAAGTTGTAGCAGCTAATTAATGAGGACTTACTATACGATACTATATTGTTATTTCGTTATTAGCTTTGGTAGCTTACTAGTCCATTGAAAAGTTACATTTGGGGTTGCGTTTTTTAGAGGACGCAATTTTATTTTTTTAATGTGTAGGGGGGGTCAGTAGAAGCTTAAGTTCAAGTTTGTGGGGTCGCCATCATTGTCCCACGGCCGCCATCTTGGAAAAACGGGTGCAAAGTGTTTTCGCTCTGTATCTCGTAAACTAGTTACCCTACAGAAAATTTAATGAAACATAAAATGTAGAAAATTAAATTTCCTACAATTTTATTTCTATTACTTTTTATCGTCAAGTGACCAACAAAAAAGTTATAAACAAAAATAAGTAAAAATTTTGTAATAAATTTCCTTTTGGAGGTTATAACTTTTTTTCAGTTCATTTTACAATAAAATGACATCACAGCAATTTTGTAGAGGGTTTTTCAACGAACAATTTCCTTTTTATACTTGTTTCATTTTAATTTATTTATCTAGGTTTTACAGCGCTCCAAACTTGAACGGATTCTCGAATGCTCATAGGGGTGCAATAAAAACTAAAAATTAGACTTACTTATCTATCTATATTTTTTTTATTCATACAATTTAACAATCCTATGCTATTATTAAACTATGTTTGACCCTTTTCCCCACTACAAAACTGATTTTACTTTCGACCAGGCTGAATCGGATGCAGATGCGGTCATCGTCCGTTGTGCGCTTGGTGCATCACAGTCATATGATTCGGTGACAATCATAGCAGAAGACATCGACATCCTTGTATTGCTGACGGCATTAGGAAGGAATCAAACTAATGTATTTTTTTAAAAACCTTCAAAAGGGCGTACGTCCGAACAATTGTACTGTCTGTCTGTCTGTTTTAAATATGACGACGTAATAGCTAAGAATTTACTGTTTCTCCATGCCTTCCCAGGATGCGACTCAACGTCAGCAGCGTATAATATGGGCAAAGTCAAATTTATAAAAATTTTGCAGAAGCATCCAGAGTTAGCAAGTGGAACTAAATTATTTATGAGGGCTAAAGTCGCGTCATCGTTAATCAGTGTTGTTGGCGAACGTTTTTTCTTTTCTTTATATGGCGGAAATAAAGACGATACTCTAGATATACTCGGAAACTGTGGAAACGGGCTGCCTCTTGGAGAAAGTAAAGAGAGATTAAATGCATTTTCATTCTCTGTCTTAGCAAAGCGTTTGTATCACAGAGTGTCTAGAAATAAATACATAATAATGTTATTTTAAAAATTAACACTATCCAATCCGTCTACCTATTTGGCTGCTACGATGCTGTAGATAGACACACAAATACATAGATAGATCGGGTGTTCTGTCTAATGTCCGATATTTGTTCTTGGGTACGCCACCCCGGATCCTCAAACCAGCACTGTAAAAAATATTTCTCACATTACATTGCAGCTCTTACTGGTTTGAAATTATTATGTTGCTACGACTGCATCTCGTGTTACCCTTTTTTCTTCCTTTTTAATTTACATCTGGAACCCATCATGGGTACACACCTCCAACCAGGGGATGATAGAAGCGGTTATATGAGACTCCTACTCACTCACTGAACCCGACCGTTGCTGCCTCCGTCATAATGGGACACCATGGGATCCCAACGCACTCACCGCGATGCCCCGACGTGATCTATGAAAAGGGCACCCTGCAACGAGAAGCACCCATCCCTTTTTTGCAGGCTTGATAAATTGTGGAGGGATCTCCGTTTCCCACATCCTTATTCCTTTTAGTATCTTTACTAATATCATTTACTAATAGCGTTATTATTTAATTTCGGTGACAAAGTGTGGTTTAGTTTGTAATATTAAAGCATCTACATAAATTTCGAAGAGATTTCTTATAAATTGAAATTTAATTTATTTTATTTATGAATAAATAATGAATATCATAAGAAGATTCTGAATTTTATAGAAGTGTAAAAACTAGATATTTAAATAGGGAAATGATTTAATTAAATCATTTTACATTTAATGGAAAGGCCTGATGTAGATTAGCCACTTCTCTTTCACGGGATTTATTTAATCAATTATTATTATAAGTATCATAATAACTATTAGGTATAACCTACAAAGAAAGCCTCCTTTTTATAAAATGAAGTCTCAAAGATAATATACATTGTCAATTTCTAAAAAGGTAGTTATCAGGAATAACTGTGGCTGATTATTAGAAACAAGCAATAAATTATATGACATTTAATGATAAATAATATATTGTTGTATATGATAGTATTTTAAGGTTTAAATATCATTCATCTAGAACACTAATAAAATTATTCAATGTAACAAAAACCATAAGTTTTTACAAGATAATATTAGTAAATATTTAATTTAGGTGCCCTTTTAATTACTTAGATTAATTAATTTTGTAATGGGATGTTGATCTAGCTCTACAACACATGACTCCGACAGCAAATTATACTTTTTTTTTTCATAATTTCTTTTGAGAACATCCAGCAAGAGGTGACGCACCTTCCTCAACTCATATTACTAAACAAATAATAACGTCTCCTAATCCAGAATCTCCCTCAATTCAAACAATCGACACCACTTACTAACTTCCCCATTAACTAGACAAATACTGAAAAGGGTCTATACATTGTGATTTTTTCCTGGGAAATTCCAGACTTTATTTCGGAACTCTCTATATTTGCAATTAAGTTCAGTAAGTTTGTACACTCAACTCAAATCTGCTTACACAATTGTTTAGGAATATAGTCTTTGTTACCTGTTACATTCTAAGTTACCTTAGCGAAACTTACTAAACACATAGGAATGAAAGAATCCATAATTAAAAGACTGAATTTATAGTCCAAGTGTAACCTTGTTTTTTACTATTTAATATTTTAATTATATCTCTACTATTTAATATTTTAATTTTAATTATATACTTATTTAATATTTTAATTACATCTCTACAATAATAAATGTATGATTTTGCATGCCAATTGTTTTAATCAAATATAAGAGGTTAAAATACTTACACTAAAATTATTCTCTTATATGTATACTGTATACTACACTATACACTACACAAATTTTAAGCAAACTAAATATTTAAATATAAAAGTAATAGTACTTTAATTCAATAGACTCATTCAGATTTGAAGACATGATAAAATATTGGGCCTGTCTCTAACTTTCATAACATTTCAACCATGTTTTGAGTTCATACAAGATCCAGATGTACATTGAAAGCTTTGCTTATGCTAGAATCATGAAAACATACAAATCATACCCTCCGGAGACGCTGTAATAGCCACCCCCGGTGATGCTGTAATAGCCACCCCCGGTGTTGCTGTAATAGCCAACAGGGATAACAATATAGACAGACAAAAAAAAAAATAAAAATAAAAATAAAAATAGAAAAATACAAATCATAACACTACAAAACGGGTTAATGGACATAAAATCACACAACCTCGTTCACTCAGAATATAAATGAACTAAACCAAAGTAAAGCCTCTATGGAGTTGACTTTAACTGTCAGTGTCCATTACCTTAAGCTTCCTATCAACTTATCCACACTCGGAACTTTAAAACTTTATGATCCTTATAAGTGACATATTAAATTGTTATATTTTAGTAACATTAACTTTTTATGCCATGTTCATCATTTAAAGAATTAACAATGACAAAAGAACCGTCTAAACTTTTGCTGAAAATTTTATTATCCTTGTAAATAAAATTATATATGTTTTGTATAATATTTTCAGTTAAACTAAGTTTATTTTTAGACATTAAATAAAAAATTTATAGCAAAAAGTATACTTAATATTAACAATGGTAAATATAATTAAAAAAGGAGACGTTTAACTAATCATAATGCTATGTTCCGAAAAAGTTGAACACTCAGTACTCAACCAATCTTATTTGTCAAATGAAGACATATTCTGATATATCAATAATATTATTCATCTTTTTTTTAATTAAATAACAACTTTACTATACTACTTGACTAAGTTCATCATATTGACTTCTGGTGATAACCATTATCACTTATTCCTTTTCTTTCCTTTTATTGCCTGAGTTCAATATAACTCCATTCATATTAGGGATCGAGTGAGCACTAAAGACGATAAATTAAGTATTTAAAAGCTTTATTCATTGGCATAAATATAGTGTTGAAAAACATAGTACAGCATAGAATGAAAAAAATCAACACAATAAAGTGTAAAAATATTGATCCCAGTACTATAATATTTTTCTAATTAAAGTTGATTTATGCAAGCAGTAAACAAGCTTTGAGTCCGAGACCTTAGCAATAATAGAGTAAAAATCAAATCGAATCGAATAAATAGACTGAAAATCGAAGGATGTATTGAATACACTTTATGGTAAAGGAAATTATTTTCGGTTCTAGAAGTGATTTTTGAATTTGTCGAGTCGAAAGAAAAAGTAAAAAATTTTTGGTCGCTATATAGGATACAAAATATACTTACTATGCATTAGCATTTCATTACCATTTTCTTGGATCCTCCTTTTCTTAGTTTTAAATCTAAAATTAAAAGCATATTATTATCGACCGCCCCGTTGGTCGAGTGGTTAGCGCAGACGCCTAACGTGTCACGGCTCAATGGGACTTGGGTTCGATTCCCGACAGAGACGGGCATTTATGTGATGAGCATAGATGTCTGTGTTTCTGGGTTTGGTCGTTTATTAAATATATTGTCAGTATTTATTTGTGTATTTCTATGTATTTGTATCGTTATCTAACACCCTTAACACAAGCAAATAATTTGCTTACTTAGGGGTTAGATCAATGTGTGTAATTTGTCCTGATATTATTATTATTATATTATTATTATTATATTATTATTATTAAATGAATCTTATTATAAAATTCAAGAATTTTCGGATGATCGAAATGTATTGAACTCGGGTCATTGCCTCATTTGCAGGGTTGATGTTATAATGTATAAGTCAAACATTGTTAAATTTCATTTAAAAAGAGCAGCAGAACAGCAATCCGAGCTGGTGGTAGCTTACTCACAGACTGACTATACTGACCAATTTAACGTTATTGACGATTCAAAAGTGCGTGTAAATGCCTACTTGAATAAAGATATTTAGAATTTTGATTTTTTTTAAATTAAAAATACAAACTCCTACAAAATAATTAAAATAAGTTCCAATCATAATGATGATATAAGGAAATATGAATGCAGCCAATTTAAATAGAAAATCAACTAAATTAATAATATATCTACTAACAACTAACTAACAAAAAAGTTATATTATTAAACCCTTAAGCTAAACAAAGCTTTCCGCTTTAATTTATATTAGTTTCTTACAGACAGCGGTCATCTATCAACGTATAATAAAATTGTCACTGATCCATGTACAGAAAACATGGAAAATATTAAAAAAAAGAGCAAGAGAACCCAAAACAATGGTTTTTCAGTTTGTCAGTATGTCTGTATGTTTATGCACGCTAATCTCAGAAACCGATTAATCGATTTGGATGCAGTTTTCGGGAATATATTGTCATGGGAATCACTTTATATTTTGTTTTTTTTTTTTAATTTTTTAATCGGCTTTTAATCGGTTAACGAATAAAAAAGTTAATAATCTCTTATAGTCGTACCATTACTGCTTACCAGTTTAAAGGTTTATATTTTTTTCATACGTTGGTAAGAACTAAGGGTACGTTTTATGAAAATCGAAATCTACGCGTATGAAGTCGCAGGCACTGCTATAACATAATAAAATTATCAAATGATATTTTTTTTATTAAGTGCTCTACCTACTACTAACTTTACATAAATACATGTTTAGATATTCTGCTTCTAATCATGAAAAAGTTCTGGATGGATCTATTAACTCTTACAAAGAAATAGATTCGCACTCTAAAATAGCTATATGGAAGGAAAATATTTAAATATTTTTGAGCAGGTTAACTACGCTTACGATGCTTGGTAGAAACTGTTAAAATATATAACCACTGTGTATGCATAGTTTTAATAAGTTTATCAGTCCCTTATAAAAACATAATAAAAAAAACATTTAATTTATTTTTTATGAAACTCGTACATTTAAAAATTCTAGGTCGCGTTAAAACGGCCAGCCGTTATAAGCAACCTTTTGCTGCAAATTATACAATAGAACCAATACTTTATCCAATATCTTATAATAGAATGAATAAAAAAGAATTAATGAGAAGTTTCAACTAATTTAGGGAAGAACCTCCACTTAAACTAATAAAACCCAGGACATGATGCCAATGAAACGTGGTAAAAGTTTAATTAGTTTCAAACTCTTAAAGACGCATTAGCTACTATCACGTGGTTGCGAAATGCAAAATAAGTGGCGGTGACGATAAAAATGCTATTTGGTTTTAATCTGAATAAATGTTCAGAATTCTTCCAGAACTCTCACTTTTAGTGTCCGGCATCCGTAAACGTGATAATATACTAACTGGTGACATTGTTTAGTTTTTCTACTATCAATATATCATATACTAATTTTAAATTTTCAATTATAAGTTTGTTACGTTCGTGTTAATGTAATAATCATACCCCATGCGATACAGACTGGAGACAGATAGAACGATAAGCAGACAGGCGGACAGCGAATTCTAGGTAATAGGGTGCCATTTTTACTCATCGGGTGGAATCCCAAAGAATTAGCAAATTAAATTTCTAAAGTAAAAGCGATCTTAGAAAAGGTTTTTATTTCAAAAAGATTTCATAGTTACATGGTTGTCTATATTGATAACTAAGCCAATTCTTTTGTTTAATATTTTAAATTGATACTGAACAATACGAAAATTATAAAAATTTTGACATTTTAAATTGATACTTGATATTATATGGATAAATTACATAAAACGGCAGACTTTAGTTGTCCGATTTCAAACACTCGAAGTTCTCGAAGAGTCTTAACTGTAGCTACGCTCTTCTCTCATCGTATTTTTCACTCTAAGGCCTAATAATGAAAGGACATAAAGGCTAAAACAAACTACAGGTTTTAAATTGTATTTACCATATTATACCATCTAAGTAATAATCTCATATTCTAAAAAAATGTTGAATGTTTTCAGCGTAATTTCATTAGATTCTTTTTTTATAATAAAACGGGATTTTTGTGTACTTTTAGATACATATATCATAAGGCCTTAATAAGGTATGTTCAAAATCTTCAGCTCTTTTTTAATTGTTATACTTTAACTTTTAAATAGAAATATAGTTTTACTTACCAACTAAAAGAGAGTAAATGTTATTTTATTTAAACTCATATTTCAGACACAAAGAAAAAACACAATCACACTTACTATGCTAGTACTTGTATGTAAAATAGAACTGTCGCAGAAAGAAACTAGTCCGGACGAAGTCGCAAATAAAAAGCTAGTATTTAAAAGAGTGAATAGACTACATAGAAAAGGCAAAAATGACCCTTTATACCAATCGAACTTTTTAACATACAATATATATTCACATAGTATTCGAATCTTATATAATTCCAAACTTATAGAATTAACACAGTGTTCTTTTTAGATCTTCGTTAATTCGAATTGAAAAGTTAAATGAATTAAAAGATAATAAAACATTATTTCACTAACTGTTTTTCAGGTATGAACAAAAATCAAAAAAGCTTTTCAAAGTAACTAAAAATTGTTTGCAATTTAAATATTTGAAAAGCCTATTGCGAACTACACAGCCAATTTACTTCTCTAGTCTAGTTTTTAATGCGAGAGAAGATTTATGTAAAAAAAAATGCAAATTGTAATAACATAATATTTACTTACAAAAATTTTTTCTATCCCTCATTGATTTCTGAAAAAAATATATATGAAGTAATATATATTTTTACGGATACGCGAGAAAACCATTAATTATTGTCCCATATATTACTCTATATTTTTTTGAACTAAGGTTCTAAAATATGATATTAAAAACTGTAGAACTACTATAAAAAAGTAATTATTATTTATTTCATTTAACATTTTATAAAAGTAATAAGAACTATTTAGAATTATTAGTTAATATTGATTAATATATTTAATGTTTAAAAGTAAATAAATTATTTATTCTATTGCATTAATAATAGTTAATGGATAGTATTTTTTAAAGTATCTATTATTTATAAGTGCTCTAATCCTATCGTGCTCAAAGCGCCGCAACTTTTATTATCTTTTCAAAGTCGAATTTAACTTAGACACTTTGCAAAATTAAACTCCTACAAATGTCCATATTTATTGCTTAAACTATTACAAACGACACACAAGTGTCCCGAGACAAACTTTAAGGGCAACTTTAATGAGGATAATTTGTTTTGGAAATCATATAACACATTGTGTAAAATAAAATCTAAGATAAGCCTAAAACTGTTTTAGTTTTTTTTTTTTACGGTTATATTATCAATGGTATTTTTATTGGTTGTTTTTTTATTAGTTTAAAATGTTTGCTCTTTTTTATGATATCTCCTAGTACTTGCAATTGGGTAGTAGTGTAAGGTTATATAGACCCTTAATTAAAATCAAAATGTAAAAATACTCAAATAGCTCTAGTTCTCTATAGTCTCTTATGCAATAGCAGGATGCAGCAATTTATTTCAGGTTCAAGTTTTGTCTATGCGTAATACTTCAAAAAGTCCGAAGATGTAAATAGTCAAGTTCATAAGGTTTATAATAAATTATAATTAATCAATCCGTGAAAATAATTAAAAGAAATATGAAGGCTTGTATTGTTTATAAATCTTAGAGTATAGTCTTCGAAACCCAACAGAGCAATGCGACAAAATAATGGTTGAGTAAAAATACTTGGAACATCATAAAACTTTAACAAGATTTCGTTCGCTCAGAATATGAATGAACTAAGGCCAAAAGCTAAGTCTCTATGGAGGAGACTACAACTGTCAACGTGTTAACTTACTCGTATCAACTTGTCCGCACTTACTCCCCTAATAATGACCAATCAAACACGTAACGTTACTAGAAATTCGTCGAATAGCTTTCGACGAATTTTCGACGAATCTTTTGTAAGTCTGCAAATACTTGTATTGACACGATAAAAGTTGTAAAACCTACATATGGTGGGGTGTACGCAACTATTAAATTTCAAAGTAAAAATCGTTGTTTTGCGTTTTTTTGTAAATATCTCTATCTATAATATCTATAATATGATTTTTTGCTAATTGTATTTTTTGTAAGTATTGTAGATTACCAAATTCTCTAAAAAATTGTTTTTTTTTATACGGTGAACCGTTTTTGAGATAGAGTGGGAGTGCGTGCGGTCACAGAATCACTTCAGGTCAACCGGTGCGTCCAGTCGAAAACGCGTTGATGGACTATCGATAAATCAATGATTTTAAATATTTTTCCATTTTTTTAACTATTATATTGTATTGTATTATATTATTTAAAGTGATTTTTATAGATTCTTACCTAATGTAAGCTAAAATGACTGGACTATATGCCAATGTAAAGTAAAACACTACGTCATGCTTTATGTACTTGTTTTTTATATACAACTACTACCAAAGCTTGTATGTGAGATTGATATAATCCCCTGATTTTGTTTGTTTGTTAATATACGAGTGTGGGCAAGTGTATACCCATGCCATGAAAATTACCACAATGAAAAATTTTAACTAAATGAGGAAAGTAAAAAGTGAAGCTACCTTGATCTAAACAAAACTCATGAACTTACAGCAATGAGAGGCAATTTAGGTTTTAATTAGGTATTAACCCCAAAAAAAAAGATAGCAACCTTAATTCAAAGTCTGTGGCTCGAATACTCAAAAATAAGTGGTTGTAATATTAGTATTATGTTTCAATTTATTATTCATGTTTAAATAAAAAAACATATTTGATTCTGCTTTAATTTACTTCAAATAAATAATATTATGATCCAGGAGTCTTAATGTAATATCTAATATATCTGTAGAATCTGTATAAATATAATCTTATAAAGATTTTTATCAATTTGAAAAACTTGGTAAATGAATCATGCGTCACAAACAAAAGAAGTATATAATATTCATTTTGTTATCAAATGTCATTACATTACATAACAATATTGTAAATATTTTAAAGCATCATCTAAATATTCGATTTGTACCGGGCATTGTACTAAATATGAAAAAAAGGAATCTTATTCAAAGACTAGTATAGTAGTTACAATAAATTTGTAATAATTTTAGTTATTCATGAAAAACATCTAAAAAAAACATAGTTGTATCATCTCTTAAACCTTTTCTTAGACTTTCGGGGTAAAATGCTAAACTTTTGTTCACTAATAGATACTTATTTTATTATGGTATTTAACTATTCACCTTTTAAGACTAAGCTAAGTAACTAAGGTTTCTTTATATCTTTTCTTGATATTACCGATACTTCTGATACTCCTGATACTAATGATAGTTAATACTAAGAAGAAGAATTTAAGTATAAAATGTGAATTTTTAATACGTAATTAATCGTAAGAGATTCCTTCTATTCTGGACATTGTGATTTCGGTAATTATTTTCATATTCTATTATATTTTATTAATACTTATATCTTTCGAACGTCATCGAAGTATTAGAACTCTCTTACCGCAAAGAATCGCCAACGACAGTTGTTCTATTCTTTAAAGCACTTTATGACACTGTTTACAAATACACTAAACTGTTTACCATTTAAACTCTTCGCTATCACTGTTACACAACTTAGTCTCTCGATCTCACACTCAGCGGTTTATTATAACTGTTACACTTTTATCACAATAGTACCACTCCCCCAACTTGTACTCCCAATTTCACAATGCCTTCTCTTAACCGAGCTGCGATTTATATACTTCTTATTCTTAGTCAAATCAGTATTCAATATTACATTTATTTTATCAATTAAACTTCTATACAGAGATTCAATTGTTATAGTCAAATCAACAACTTATATCTTTGTTTTTAGTCAAAACCAAACTACTACATGTATAAAAGCTAACAGCTCGGCCATCCTAAACATAACGAGTCCGCTCGTTATCAAAAACCATTTACTTACAATTTTAATTCTGAAGTAATTTGTAAATCTAATTTTTATAATTGTAAAGTCACAGAATCTAATCTAAAGTCTATATATTATGATACATTAATATTTATACATTTTTCGGCCATCATATATAAATAATTGGTCCTCCAATTTAGGCAATGTTTTGAAATTTATAGACTTAACAATTTCAACTATAATGATCAATTGGTACAAGTTGTCTGATTACGTGTTCAATCTGGCTCAGCAGCCTCATTCGAAAAAATATCTACTGGACACAAAATTTTGCCTCATAAATCATAATCATAGTCATAGTCATAGTCATAGTCAGTTCAATATCCTCAACGTACCAAATACTACTCAGAAGTTGGCTTATCGGCCTCATGTGAGTATTTGATCTTCTCAAACGCTACTCAAAAATTGGCTTATCGGCCTCATGTGAGCGCTTGATGTCCCTATACCTCAAATGCTACACTCATCATTTGGCTTATCGGCCTCATGTGAGCATTTGATGTCACTAGTCATAGTCAGTTCAATATCCTCAATGTACCAAATACTACTCAGAAGTTGGCTTATCGGCCTCATGTGAGTATTTGATCTTCTCAAACGCTACTCATAAATTGGCTTATCGGCCTCATGTGAGCGCTTGATATCCCTATACCTCAAATCCTACACTCATAATTTGGCTTATCGGCCTCATGTGAGCATTTGATGTTCTTACTGTCTCAGACACTGTAACCATAGATCGGCTTACCGGTTTCATGTTAGTGATCAGACAACAAAACCCTTATCCACATAAAATACTTTTTAGAAAACTATTCAAAGTAATTACGTTTATCATCTTAATGTATTCTACATATTAAATATATTGAATTAATACATAAATAAGCACAAATAATAGCTAAGAATACCGAATTGAATTAATACATAAATAATAATATAATAAAGAATACCAAATTGAATTAATACATAAATAAGCACAATTAATAGCTAAGAATACCGAATTTAAAACGAAGTTATTTAAAACAAAAGTTTAAAACATTGTTTTCCAAGTTTTAAACAAACACTCACGTTTACGAAATAAATCATAATACGTAACAAAATACGTCAAGTTAAAGTGAAATAATTATCAGTAAAAATTAAACAACAAGATCGTGAAGGTTGATCGCTAATCTCACCGCCATAATTTCTCATTTCCTTCTTTCTTCATTAGCAACGATTCCTTCTTTCGTAGAATTCTTCCAATAGTTTGTCACATAATCTAATAAACGACTTGCATAAGCGATCAAATAGGTATTTTCACTCGATTTTCTTGATATGTGGGTAGATCTCAATTTTGAAGTTTTGAGATTTAACAAATTTAACTTGATTGATTGATTTACAACCATTGATTATCAACTATTGATTCATTGTATTGATTCTGGAACTTCATTGTTATTATCTTGTAGTGTGCGTTTCAAATAATAATATCACTTCATTTTTTTTGCTTGATGTGATTTTGTAGCTTCAATAAACTTATCTTGTAGGTATTTTGTGGTTTTAATGCCCGAGTGAATCCCACTTCTGAACTATTAGAACTCTCTTACCGCAAAGAATCGCCAACGACAGTTGTTCTATTCTTTAAAGCACTCTATGACACTGTTTACAAATACACTAAACTGTTTACCATTTAAACTCTTCACTATCACTGTTACACAACTTAGTCTCTCGATCTCACACTCAGCGGTTTATTATAACTGTTACACTTTTATCACAATAGTACCACTCCCCCAACTTGTACTCCCAATTTCACAATGCCTTCTCTTAACCGAACTGCGATTTATATACTTCTTATTCTTAGTCAAATCAGTATTCAATATTACATTTATTTTATTAATTAAATTTCTATACAGAGATTCAATTGTTTTAGTCAAATCAACAACTTATATCTTTGTTTTTAGTCAAAACCAAACTACTACATGTATAAAAGCTAACAGAAGCGTGCTCAGAATTGCTCAAAAAGGAATCCTTCGTTCCTGCTTGATTTTAATTTCTTAAATACACTCTTTCCTTCCATACTTCTCGAGAGCCCTTTTCATCACTAACTTTACTTTTTCCATACTGAACATGACATTCCAAAACCTTTGCAATGCTACAATTTAGTGACAGTAAATAATAATATAGGTAAGGTATGTTTTTATTTACAAGATTTTATTAAACTTCAGTAACGTTATGTAAGGATTTTGATATTTTACTTGCTATTCTGGATTTTATTTACATATCTCCGAGTGCTATTTGATTGGTTTTATTATTAACTTCATGGTTATTTATAAGGAAATAAACTCTGGGACTTTCGGACTTGTCTGATTGGTTTACAATCATGACTTGAATACCACAGAGTGGCACGTGGTCTAATCTTTTGTTTTCTATATTTATTAAATTCGTTAGTATTCATAATTCTTCACCATTTCTATAGATATATTGTAGAAAATATTTAAAAAAGCATCAAAGTCTTGTGACATTTATACGACTAAAGGTTAACTTTAATTTTATTTAAAAAGTATTTAATTTAATTATTTATGGCAAACGTATTTTAACTGTTATTAATTTTACTAACTGTTAAAGTACGTTAATTTCTTCCTGTTTATAAAGCTGATTCCTTCTTATAAATATTTTTAAATTCAAATACCACCTGTGCGCTTGTAACTCCTGAGTTGCAGACGTTTATAGGCGACGGAAGTCGTTCGCCACCACGTGACCTGTTGGCTCGTTTGCCTACTATTCCTTAAAAATATCAATTAATTCAAACTACATACCAAAATTGTTACTTTTACACATTATTCTCTCTATACATGCATATCTACATGTGCGTAGTCAAGTGTGATCCATGTAGTTATGTGATTTTATATCTATCTACTTTGGAAACGCGTCCATGTATTGGTCGTGGAATTGGTTGTAAAGATACTAACTAAATAAACAGTTTAATCTGCTATAAGTAACTTAAGCTTAGCCATGTTCTGTAAAAAGAAAAAAAAATACAGCCTTAATTTTTTAAATACGTTAAATATAAAAAGACAATCAGGTATAGTCTTTTTCGTATACTATAAAAGTTAATTACTTCGTTGTACAATACTCGTAGTGTTTTAATAATGTATGAATATTCAGCAGCTGTTGAAAGGACTTTGTATTTTAAATTAAGCATATACATGAAAGTAGCTTGAATGTGATTATGACATATGCAATTATTATGAACATTTTCACATACTTGAGGCAATACTAAAATATGAGATACCTTATTATAAATATCTATAAGCAAGAGATTTTCAAGTATTTCTTGTAAATAATTTTCTTTATACTCTAATTATTAAAAATTTTAATAATTTTTTGACAATATACGGCAGAAATCTTGACTTAGTTATCAACTCTAAGATCACAAGGTAGTTAACACATAGTTCATGTTCATATTTCATCATGTTCATTTATATATATATATATATATATATTTTTATTATTTATATATATATTTATATATATAACGACGTTTTGTATTAATGCATAGAAGTTATACAAAATCACAATAAGCAAGGTACGGTAAAGCAAATAAAACAAATAAGGTAAGGTAAGGAACGTGAGATGGTCTGGGCAACTTGCGGTGCCAGGAATTTTGGTTGCCGGGTGCGGTGCTGGGGCGCATTCAGTGCCGGGGGTTTCGGGGGCAGTCACGGGTGCCTCCTAAGGTATCCAGCATCGCCGGGAAATATCCGGTGGCTGTCTGATGGGGGGCGTGTGGGGTAGAGTGGGCCGAATTTCTTGCTCCGGGTGCGGTGCTGGGGGGCACTTGGTTGCGGGAGGTTCGAGAACAGTGATGGATTCCTCCTCAGGTATCCAGCATCACCGGGAGGTATTCCGTGGATGTCGGGCAAGGAGGAGGGCGTGGGCGCACGTGTGGGTTTGTCCGGGAGCCCACCGATAGCTGCCGTTGTCCAGGTAGATGTCGGCGGGCTGCGGATTATCCGGAGTGGAGAGGTTGGTCATGAGGGTTCCTGCCCGGTCCTTGTTAGAGAGGGACGTTGGGAAGGAGAAGGTTTCTGCCCGTGCTTTCCCAGCCGTAGGCCTAGGTGAGAGGGGTGGGGGCGACTTCTCTTGCCATTGCACAGGTCTATGAAGTAGGGGTACTCTGGCCGCCCGGGGTACCCTCATCAGGGGGTTTCCGCCGAGGCGTCGCGGTGAATGCTTACGCGATCCCGTGGCGTCTCATAGTAGCGAGGGCATGAGGGAGGGCAACCGTTGGTTTTTTTTAGTGGGGTGCCCTAAAAATGGCAGTTGCCGGGTGCCGCACATACCACCCGGCCATCGCCTTCCCGGCTGGTGTGACGATGCGGAAACGCATTTTTTCCAACAAAAAATAAATAAATAAAAGGTACGGAAGATAAACTGTGATAAACGTAAGCATTGCTGTAAGTGAAAAAACATTTTTTTTTGTTTGATTGTATTTTTTATTTTGTGCTGCACTGTTATATAAAATAACCATAAATAAATTAGAATGACGTCAGATGGAATTTCGTAAAATAGTTTTCTGTATTACTTAACTTAAATAACAGTTCTAGTACCTATATAGTCAAAACAAAAGGACATGTAAATAAAAATAACATGACGAAAACATTTGTGGCCTTTTTAATTTATTAACTTTTCTGACAATGTGGTAACAAATTTATACCTAGAACTTTCCACATTGTCAACCCTAATGTTGAAATAGGATGAAAGGGATGTGTTATTTACATATTACAATTGAAACATTGGCCTTTTCTAATTTATATTGTTTTGTTTTTTAAAACACAGCGATTTTGAAGCAAAAAGTTGAAATTAGATTTTCTGTTAAACTGCTAAAATAAGGTTAGCCGATTTTTACCCCAACAACTTACTATCAGCACCCTATTATCAGGACATAATATGCATTCTGTGTTATAAGTATTTTTTAAGAAATAATTTACAATTGAACAAAATAAGCAGGTATTTATTTTGTTCAATTGTAAATTATTTCTTAAAAAATACTTATAACACAGGTACTTGTCAACTTTTTGTTTACAATTGAGCGTTGACACTTGACAGGATGACAATAACAACTTGACATCTTATTTTAGCAATACCAAAATAGATTGTCTTATTTAAATATAGAGTACCAAGGAAGTGAAGGACAAGTTTTCATTTCATTTCTTTTTATATTATGCTATAATACAATTCATTTT
This sequence comes from Napeogenes sylphis, assembly GCA_959347405.1. NCBI lineage: Eukaryota > Metazoa > Arthropoda > Insecta > Lepidoptera > Nymphalidae > Napeogenes > Napeogenes sylphis. The sequence continues at coordinate 14,444,477 of OY365788.1, read as the reverse complement.
ATATACTTTTTAGGCATTTTTTTAAAATTAATGCTGCAAATTATTATAATCATTTATTTGATTATAATAATTTTGTTTTCTTTCGTTAGTGTGCTGTTTAATGTCAATATATTTTGATTGTATTATTATTTTACTTCAATGATTCTTCGTATAGTGACGTTATAGAATTTTACACAGGTAATTGTATCATGTTCCATGGACCCAGGCCAGGCCTTTTCATATTATGTTTATCGTTATATCAAATCACGTATTTTAATGTGTTATACGTAAAAAAACCTAAAAGACCTTTTTTTTATTATAACATCTTACTCCATTCAATAATCGACTTGATTGAAGGACATTTAATTGGATACGGGTATTTTGGATATCGCTTATTAACTAGTGTCACATGCCAGCGGAATAAATTGATATATAAGTATTAGTACCAATTACATATAGACGTTATTCCATGTTATTAATGTATTGTTAAGAGATGTGTGTTAAGGGTGTAATAAAAATTTAAGGATGTATTTTATTTGGAACTAAAATATTATGACCATCAAATCCTTCAACGTAATGTAGAGATGAAACGAAATTATTATGGTTAAGCAATACTATTAAGAATTTTATTAAATTAGTGATATAATTTTTAAGATTCATAATTCATACAATTTTCGAGAGCAATAAGAAAAGTAACGGCAAATTGCGACGCGGGCTCCCAGACGAAGGGTAACGTACCATTATAGGTACAGGGTTATTTGTAATTATTTGGCCACCTCTTGCACGACATCAATTTCAACATCACTTTCAACAACATTTGTTCTACAAAAAAAAAAATAATAATAAGGAGTTATACTTCTTTGTCGTCATTTAAAAATGTTCTTTAATTACATGCAAAATTACTATAAAATAATAAAAGGATCCAGAGAAAGCCAACATAGTAAAAAAAATCATACATACTCAACTATACTCCATACTTATTACTTCAATTATTTTTTAAATTAAACTCAGCTATATTAAATATTCCTGCTGCATTTTATTTCTGCCTTAATGAAAAATAGTGACATAAATTTAGATGAACACTTTTCATATAAGATCTCTTAATATACTGTCTTTACTTTGTTTCTAAAAATAAACCTATTTTATATACTTACTACCAATAGCAATAGGGTTTGAAACATTTTATTAAATTCTTTAACTAGATGATAATAGAGACAAGTTCAAGGTTTGAGTTGAGAATTGTTTTTTTTAGGATTTTTGTCAAATTCTTTAAATTCTAAGTCATTTAGGGAAATTTAATAATTGGCTAAAATAAGTTTAATATGGAAAAAATGTTTTAATAAGATTTATTTAATAATTTACTTTTAATTTTAGATTTAAAATTAAGAAAAGGAAAATCTAAGATATCTTGTCTAATCTTATTATATATGCCTACAAGCCCTCACAACTACATGAAGGATTTGTTAGCTTTTTAAAGTCGAAACTTAGGCGTTACGAGTTTATTTTTATTTCATGTATTTATCGTATGTCTATCGCTGTTTTTAATATAGGTATTAATTTTTTTGGAGTCATTATAAATGTATTGAGAAGCGACCCTAATAATACCGATTTCCTTAAAAACACATCTCAGGGAATCTCTTGCTTTTAATTACAAATAGCCCGTATAGCTCTTTTTTGTAAAATAAATATAGAGTTAATATTTGAAGCGTTGCCCCATTGCCCCATAAAATACTGTGAAAACAACTAAAATAAACGAGTCGAGCCGTATTAACGTCTGTTAATTGTCTTTCTTTCTTAATTGCAAAGACGGCTGAGCTAAGTTTGCCTGTGAGTGTCGAGAGATGGGATTTCACTAGAGCTTTCTATCTAGAGTTGTTGAGATGAAAGAAAATTATTAAGTCAGTCAGTTCTAACACTTCAATCTTCAATGTCAAGCAGGAAACTACATTTTGACTTTTACATTAGGCATTATAAATGCCATGCATTTAGCTTTCTTATTATTTAAGACCAAATTATTAATTTCGAACCAATGAAGAAAACAAAACAGTATATACTTTGTCATAATTATCCTTATTACACTCAACTTTCAAAATTAGCGAGGTATCATCAGCAAAAAGTACAATACCACGTAGTCCGTTTACGTAGAAGGGCAGATCATTAACACAGAGTCAAAATAAAAAGAGACCAATAATAGATCCTTGTGGAACACCAATTTTTAGGTGAGAACCAGCCGATTTTCAATTATTTACATCCACCGTCTAAACTCTTAAAATTAGGTAAGAGACAATAAGATCAAGTGTAGCACAACGCACACCATAGTGGTTAGGTTTGCATGCGTGTTTGATGGTCTACACAATCAAAGGGTTTAGATAAATTACAAAATTGTAAAATGGATGGATAATGAAAAAAAAGGATTACTTTTTGTAATTTCTACTAATAATAAGCAAATTATATATTTTATATACGAATTAACGTAATATACTTTAAATCATATCGTTTATGTAAGTCAAGATAATGTCATAAACCAGTAAATATAAAAATGATATCTTACTACACAATAAAGGACTAAAAAATTTCGAATTTAAACGCATGACAGATAGACGCGTAGATATAATTAAATGAACATTTTTAATAGAGAAAGGCAAATATTGAAACAGTTAATCTAATTTTATCTTTTACATATGATAAATGATTTAAGGGTAAGATTATTTCATCAACATCAATTTGTTCAACTTATGAAAGATTTGGGAACTAATTTCAGACTGGAACTAACTTATGAACAATTTAGCAACTAACTTTAGACTGTTGATTTTTTCTACCGGTGTGCACGCGCATCGTAAAAATTCACTCTTAACATTTTTTCCAATCGCGCCATAAGAAGTATAACTTCAATAATAATAATAATAACATTCATTTTGGATTAACGTAAATATATCTAAGATAATGAAAAATATTATTGTTTTTTTTTATACTAAATACATTATTAACATACATACATATATTATATATATACCAAAACAGTCGGCCCCAGCACTATTGAAGGTAGTATGTATGTTGGTTCCAATCATCATATAAATTGTGAGTTTCAAAACATCCAAACAAATATTGGACAGGACTTCAAGGTGAGGTAAATCTTTATATATATATTTCTTGTGTGCGTGTGTATGTCACTGAACTCCTCCCAAACGACTGGACCGATTTTTATGAAATTCTTTGTGTGTGTTCAAGGGGACTTGAGTATTGTTTAGATTCACAATTTGGTCCACTGGAAAATGGTTTTTTGATTAATTTTTAATGTGTTAGTAGGTGGTGATTTTACAATGTTTCACATTGGTTCTGACGGACTGCGTTACCATGGCAATGTCAAATATTAAATAATATTATAATTTTATTATAGTTTGCCCTGACAGTTGGCGTTGCGATAGAAATAAGAAAAATATTTTAGTACTAGCGGCCCGATACGTGCTTCGCTACGTAAATTTTTTAAATTAAAGACGCGTGTACAAGACAATGTCTGTCGGGTCCGCTAGTATTTTTATATAACACTAAGAGTATTTCTTAAAGAATATCTCTTCTATGTTTTATATTTGCATGTAGGTGTCTGGTACAGCATAATTATTGCGTACTTCATGCATAGAGATATTAATAATTCTATCACTTCAACAATTTATTTTAACAATTCACATTTAATGTGAACAACGTCATTTTTTACTCTTTTAAAATACTCATATAAAATGTATAATATAAATATTTCTTTATATTCAATTCTATGTAATTAGTCCTTAAAGAAAATTTTACTCATACGAAGTAGCTAGGGGTTTTAAAATACAAAAAATGTCCAAACTCTTTCCGTAAAAGCCATGTGAATCTAGTTTGCATAGAAAATAGAATTTCATGTAGCGCCTAAATGGAGTATAGTGTCAGATGCCTAAGCAGGTTTGTAGACCAAACTGGACAATTGTCCAGTTTGCGAACAGTTAAAATTCTAAATATATGGTGAAACACTTTTTTTAATTAAAATTGTATTAAAAAGCGTTATTGCAATAACGCAGGAATTGTACAGATAATTAAAGACTTAGTTAACAAAAAAAACGATATATGTACCTAATATTCACACAGATATTAAATAAAAAAAGCATTATTCACATGAATTATGCTAAAAATATTGTTTCTATAGTTTCACTTGTCTGTAAGAATAATTTATTTTTGATAGCTTTTAAATGACTTGTTATACAAACTTTGTTTAACATTTAAACCTTTAAATTCTGTGTAGTTAGCGGTGAAACTACCTTAGAGTTTCAAATGTGTAAATTAGTTAACTAGTTTAAACTTCAAGAGCTTTCATTAGTGATCGAGCATCTGATAGCATTGATGCCCGGTCGTTATAAAATAACGAATTCCTTTTTGACAAGGCCCAAAACTAAAAATAAACCAATATACTAACACTAACTTATTAATGAAATATTTAAGAGTTAAGTCATTTAAATTGTTATAATATTTTCACACAAAAGCATTTTTAAAAAAGTTAGTTATTTGGACTTGATGGACATTGAGTTACAAGTATTTAGTGTTTTAAGGTTTTTTACATTATAATAGAAAAACTTCCAACATCCAAATTTAATTATGATCCATCGTAATACTATTCTGTACCGACAAAAAACTCGACTCCTTTGCTATATAATAGGCATATGAAGAAAACGAAGTCTATAGATACTAGACTGAGTCCAGAAGGAAATTAAGTTATAATAGCACATTCCGATCTTTAGCAAACTAAATAGCGTAATCAATTGACATTGAATAGCAGAAGAATTTAGTAAATATGATAACTGATAATTTTTTCATAAACTTTTCATAAGCTTAGCGTAATAATGAGTAGATTAAATATTTTTTCACTGACTTTATAGTTTTTGGACTAAGATAATAAAACAAAAAAACTTGACTTCTATATTATATTGGTCAAAACTAAAAGTTTTCTTGTCATATTATGATAAAATATAATTGCAATATCACATTCTATGATATAGAATGAAATAATTATGAGTACTAATTTAGATAGTTTTAAAATGTATACTTATTAAACTATGATTGAACATTATTTTTATCATATTTTGAGAACAGTATCGTGTTGATTAATGTGTACCTAATATTAATAAGATGCGGGTAGTTTGGAATATGCTTGCTAACGAGTGTCATGAGTGATGACAAATTGATGTGTCAGTAGCCCCAACTAAAAATATACGTTGTTGAAGGACAATTTATGAATGTGTTGTTGCAAGATGCACCTATATATTAAAAGAATGTTACTACTCAAGTGTTATTTGTCTACCACTTACATCCCGTCAAATGATAGAAAATTAATATAATGTCGGATTCGTGATTTTTTAACGCTTTAAAGTGATTCAGAGCTTTGGTTAATAATCAAAATCATACAATATTAGACCGTTTGTTTTCATCCCAAAATTATTTTGATTTCAAATCCTTATTATTTATTAATTGCTTTATACAAATTTATAGATGCAATTGGATCGTAGTTTTGATGCACAAAACAATAATTATATATTTGCATGCTTAGGATACAATGAATATGTCTTAAAACTATATCTTACTTTTAAAATTGTCACATTAAATTATAAAGTTGTTCGATTCAAAGAAATAAATATTTAATTAATCTATCACTCAAAAAACAACGATGCTTTGCAGAAATCTCTTATTAGTGTTAATCTGAATTCAGCGGAAGACTAAACATTACTGGGATCAGTTTTTCGAATAGAAATATTGTTAAATTATCTTATTATGATTTTACATAATACATTTTTTTTATCGAAAGCAGAAATACTCCTCTCCTTGTTATAGGCATATTTAAATATCACAAGACATCCCTTGTTTATATCCAGAGCACTCTGGCCGGGACAATTTATGAAAGCTTCAAACATGTTTGACAACTTTTACTTGAGTTTGAACATTGATGGATTGCTATATTACCCTGATAAATTAAACTTAACATTATTTATATTAGGTTTCATTTAAAAATACTAAATTGAGAAAATAAATAGGTATATTATTTTACAATTATATACAAACGTTACTTTATTATTACTAGTGCACATTTAATGATCATTGAGTTGTTATGTTCTACATAGCAGTTGTACCATCATTTATTGTGGACAGACACTCTGTAGTATGAAATGAAAAGTTAAATTCATTTGTATATCAACGACAAAGTTATTTTAATTTAATATATGTAGAAGACGCGATAGCCAAAAGCTAATTACTAACTTGAATATTAATTACGCGCTCTATTTTAATACGTTTTATTGAAGGTCAACACCGTCTTCAGATTGCTGGTATCGCGATAAAAGTCCTGTAGCTTCTCATGTAAATCTATCAAAGCTACAATTGATTCAGTTCAGTGCCAAGGCTTCTCACTTTTCACACATGTTACTTGTTTTTAATAGAATGACGTAAATTTAAAAATATGTACTATCAGATTTTGTTTTTAACCCCCAACCCACACAGAGGGGTGCTGTGTATCTGTGTATTTATGTGTTTGTGGTCTCGTAGCAGCCAAACGAGAGGACGGATTTGATTGCGGTTTTTATTAATCTAAAGCCTGGTTCATCAAGATGTTTAGTGTAAATAAAAGCAGTCGTCTCCAAGATATTGATTTTTTATTGGTGCTAGTGAAAGGTTCTTAAATAATATTGATAGGAAATACTTACACATGTTAAAATTAGTGTGTTCGCAGGTTTATGTAGTACAATATATGTAGGAGTAACATTACTTCAATAAATACATAATAATATTATTTTTATCCTTTTTAGAAGTAGTTTTGTATCGGGGGTTTTTTTATTTTGAATATATCTTTTTTTGTAACTATAAAAATTTTAAATATGTATGTGAACCAAAACTTTGATCTAATACATTTTTAATCTCACAACACAATGTCATAGATATTATACATTGAGGACCGTTTTATGGATATACCAACAGAATAAGGGATGAGTGAAAATATATCAAAGTTTACGAGCGGTCGTAAACACAGACTGTATAGATCAAACTTGACTGTTGATCCGTCCTTCTTTCTAATCCCGTTATTTAGGATATTATGTGAAATCAAGATGCCTTTTCATAAGATATATTATGTCTAAAACTTTCTGATTAAATTTTTAATTTATTTAAATTATTGCAGCAACCGTAAACTACAAGTTATGAATTATGAACTAGAACTCGAACTTCACAATGGTTCAAGTGTAGACTCTTGAACGTCAACTTTGGTTAACCCCTTGGAAGATACGCTTAGTGTTATCAAAAAAATATGTTTAAATAGAAAAGATATCATTGTTTTATCTATTTAGAATTATATATAATCTATAACATAATTATACGAATGTTTTGTATATGGTGTGAAAATGTGAAAAGTGAAAATATGATATATATTTCTAGAAGCAGGAGATAATATTTTACTAAAAAAGAGCAGTAAGTTACCGCTTTGGAAAAAAAAAGAAGGAGCCGCTATGGGCTTACGGTTTTTTATTTACAATGGAAATTTAGACGCTCGTTAAAACTAATTAACTTTTACAACGTTCATTATAATTTTATATTAATATGGAGCATCAGAATATTTGTAGCGAATGCATTTGCATTTAATTTACTTTCGTAAAACAGATGCTCGTAAATATAATGTTGTACTAAAATAGACGAGACCCAAAAACTGTAGACTATATTTGATACATCATTATATTATTACGTCAATCAAAAACTTTTTACAAAATATAGGTATGTACGTGGACGGAGGAGTAAGAAATTTAGGACAGTTAATGTTTATGTGGTGAAGAAGGCTTATGTTGTTATACATAAAAATACTTTATTACATTAAATTTATGATAAAAACATTACACATACTGCTTTCAGGCTTACGTTGACGATTTCAATGTCAAGTATATGTATATATGTGTAATGTTAAATAGACTCATAGATTTCAATGTTGCTCGACGTAATACATTAAAAAAAAACAAAAGTATTTATGCATAGGTGTTAGTCCAAACTATCCTAAACAATAAAATTTAAGATAAATGTCCAATATGGACACTAGGTAACCACTGACCACTTTTAACACTAATGTTATGATTTTCAAAATAATTAGTATAATATTATATAATTTGTAAGCACGAAATGAAAATGTGTTGTTTAGAAAATATAATCCCTTGAATGATCATAAAGTTGTATTGTTCCGAGAATGAAGAAGCTGATAGAAGGCTTTACTTAATGTACGCTGACAGTTGATATCAACTCTATAGACGTTTAATTGTATTAAAGTTCAGTCTTATTTTAAGTTTATTTATATTCTCACTAAACGAAGTTATGTTCTCTAATATATGTAATATAGTATTACGATCTTAAAGCCAATCTTTATGTTTCTAAGAAGCAAAAGTTTCTACGTAATTTTGGGACTCGATTATAGGAGTATCTACAGACCTGAAGTTGGTCCCATACATGTTAAGTAATTTGTAATAATATATTATAATCATCAAAATACAAGATGTACAATTGAAAATATATCCACACAGCCCGTCAGTATTGGTTTTTAATTAAAATTAGTTGGCCTCGCAACTATTTTGTGGTGTCACTTAAAAAAAAAACAAGTATAAAAATAGATTTAATATAAACATTATTCAACAAAAAATACTTACCTAAAAATAGAAACAATTAATTTCACTTAATTTTTTACTACTGTTAATTTTACTGTTTTATATGACATTTTATACCTACTTAGAATTACAAGCTTTGAAGAAATAAGTTCTGCCGGAAAGTTGCAAGTACTTATCCTTGTTAGTGTTGTTCCGAACTTAAAGCTTGTCGAAAGGATCTTGTGTTTCATTTGTAATAATTTCAGCTATAAACATAGACAATTGCCCAAGGGTTAACTAAGTGGCTAAGTTAAATGCTCGCTTTTGAGAAAATATTAAAAGTTGCCTTGGGCAAGATAAGTTTTAACACACTTAGTGTTTTACTTTGATGTAATAACTTTAGGTTATCATAGTATTAGAGCTCTCTTACCGCAAAGAATCGCCAACGACAGTCGTTCTATTCTTTAAAGCACTTTATGACACTGTTCACAAATACACTAAACTGTTTACCATTTAAACTCTCAACTATCACTGTTACTGTAACTGTAACTTAGTCTCTCAATCTCACACTCAGCGGTTTATTATAACTGTTACACTTTTATCACAATAGCACCACCACACAACTTGTACTCCAAATTTCACAATGCCTCCTCTTAACCGAGCTGCGATTTATATACTTTTTGTTCTTAGTCAAATCAGTATCCAATATTACATTTATTTTATCAATTAAACTTCTATACAGAGATTCAATTGTTTTAGTCAAATCAACAACTTATATCTTTATATTTAGTCAAAACCAAACTACCACATGTATAAAACCTAACAGCTCGGCCATCCTAAACATAACGAGTCCGCTCGTTATTAAAAACCATTTACTTACAATATTTATTCTGAAGAAATTTGTAAATCTGTAATTATTATACTACAATTGTAAAGTCACAAAATCTAATCAAAGTCTATATATTATATTACATTAATATTTATACATTTTTCGGCCATCATATATAAATAATTGGTCCTCTAATTTAGACAATGTTTTGAAATTTATAGACTTAACAAATTCAACTATAATAATCAATTGGTATAAGTTATCTGATTACAGGTTCAATCTGGCTCAGCAGCCTCATTCGAATTTAAAAAAAAAACCTACTGGACACAAAAATTTTGCCTCATAAATCATAATCATAGTCATAGTCATAGTCATAGTCATAGTCATAGTCATAGTCAGTTTAATATCCCCAATGTACCAAATACTCAGAACTTGGCTTATCAGCCTCATGTGAGTATTTAATCTTCTCAAACGCTAGTCATAAATTGGCTTATCGGCCTCATATGAGCATTTGATGTTCTTACTGTCTGAAACACTAACCATAGATCGGGACGGTGGTGACATCTATTAGGTTTTTTTCGAAAATCCTATTCAATGTTTCAAACTTTGCAATATAGATAAACATTGAAAAGATGCCACTACCGAAATTAATGTTTGAAAATATCTTTAAACATGTTAAGCTTATTTAAATTTATATAAATATAGAATGAAAAATAAACCGATACCGAAACCGATTAATCATTACAGGAGGTTTTTTGTATATACCCTAGAAGATACGGATATATTTATAATTGGTTCGCGGGGGTAGACGTGAATCTTCGGAGCGTCGTCCTGTTGGTCCTGTATTCTGCTTCCTCACTAGCTGAGTTTAAGAAGCTCGTCTTTATTGTAATCCCGATGTACAATATCAATTATGTACATCGAGACATAACGGGACGGGATGTACAAATTCATTTATACCATTAATCAACCCCTCCATTTTTGAAAGTTTTATAAAGAACAAGTGTTCGACTGTGATTCTCCAGTACTGACAAGCAGGAGGATCATGCATATGTCTTCGCTTATAATTTGTCAGTGGCGCCTAGGATTACTATTTTAGTAATTAATATATATATAATTTAAAATAAAGTATTATCTCAAGTAACCCACCGCTGAGTCTAGCTGGCATTATTTTAAAATTATTTTGGCATTTACCTATTTTGTATATCTGTATCAATATTAAGGTTTAATGTTTGTTTGTGTATTATTAACCAATAAAATTAATTTAAACCACAAACCCACTTTATTTATTAATTAGTAACAATATATAATAGCAAGAGAACCCAAAACAAAGATTTTCATTTTGTCTGTTTATCTGTATGTCTGTATATTTGTGTATGCTAATCCCCGAAACGGCTCAACCGATTTGAATGCAGTTAAAAGGAATATATTTTAATAGTCTTCACTTAACATTATGTGTTTTTTTTTATTTAAATTGGTTTAAATTTACATAAATATAGAATGAAAAACACAGATTTTACATTTTTAAAGTTTATATTTATATAAATATACAATGGATGGGAATAATACAACGATGCAATGGGACGGTTTCCCAGAGTTCGAATCGGTTTATTTTTCATTCTAAATTTATATTAATTTAAATAACCTTAATACCTACATGTTTATAGATATTTTCAAACATTAAATAAAAAAGTTATGTCAATTTAAACTAATCACGTAATAGGTACCATGCAAAATCTTTTTCTTCTATACTTGTAATACATCTGTAGACGATCGACTCTGTAATGGGCGAGTTGACAGGAGGCTTTTTAATGGAACTTAAATGTTTTTTTTTTTTATAAATGTAGAATAAAAAAAATATCGACACTTTCAACACTTAAACCCGAAGCTCTAGAAGACTGGTCAGTATAGGTTCTTGGCTAAAATTAGTTGATCTTGCCTCAGAAGTATTTTATGGTGTAATTTAAAAAAATAAGTATAAAAATGGTGCCATCGGAACACTAAAGGTATTAACAGTTGATTATGCTGTATTATTACAAAAACAAATTGTGAAGGAATAAGCCGGAAAATTTTAAGTAGTTATCCTTGTTAACGTTGTTACGAACTTTAAGCTTGTAGAAAGACCCTTGTGTTTCATTTGTAATAGTTTCAGCTATAAACATAGACAACTGCACAAGTGTTAACTAAGTGGCTAAGTTAAATGATCGCCTTTGAGAAGATATTAAAAGTTGCTGTTCCCTGAACAAGATAAGATACACTTAGCATTTTACTTTGCAGTAATAAGCACCTCTGTACTTGTACGGGAACGAATAGTATAGATTAATTATTTTTAATGCAATGTGATAATTCATTTAAGGACTTCTAATTATAACAAATTATAATTTTATATGGTTTATTATTAAAAAAATCTTAAAGAATGTAAATAATATAAAGGGTTCTTTTTTGTACTTTACCAAACCCATTTTTTACAAACTTTCTGTTAATAGAACACACACACATAAAACACACATACCTTCACACACTTAAAATTCTAAGAACTGTATAATTCATTTCAACCAAGAGCCTTATGTTTATCTCTACCTAAAAAGTAGTAAACGAAAACTTATTTTTTTCTGCTTATTTTTCTTTTATTATAGTTCGTTAATGCATATCTTAAATTTAAAAGTACTGGCAATATGTTAGTTTGCAAATCACTCTAGTTTCGAATAATTCGCGAATATTAACTATATTTTATGACATGGTACATGTATGTTTGTGGTTGTGTAGTTATTAATCAAAAACTTATTGTTTATAGATAATTTTCGAAACTATAAAACTAAACAAAAATTTGTATACCAAAAAGATACATGCTTCGTTTTCTACTACGATATGTATACTATTATCTAAACGATCGAGACTGTATATTATTTTTTTTTTCAACTATTTATATAATAAGTAAGGCATGTTCAAAGGTCATCTTCAAACGAGTCACGAATTATAGAAATATTTCCTATTTTTCCCGTTCTTACGATCTTACACCAAGATATTTTATTCTAACACTAGAATGTCATAGTTGTAATATATTATTATCTTCATTTTATGAATTAGTTTTATGTAAGTATTTATTGTCTACTAAACTAACCTATTTTTATGTACAGTGCAAAATACACCCAATCCTTCAACTTTCTGGGTGTGTTGTTGTGTCCTAGTTTCCCAGAAAACATTACATAATTGTGTTATAAACAAACTTCCTAGTCACATTTTATCAATACTACATAGTATAAAAAAAATTTGCTTGCTTTCTTTAACTAAGTGTGCGTAGATTTCTAAAACTACTCATCTACCAACTGAATAGATAGAGTGATTCAAGAAAAAAGCTCATAATTTTATAGGTTTCTAACGTGATGTCGTAAATAAACATTTTTTTATGTTCAAAGTAACTTATTATTTTTGATGATGGAGCAAGTCGCTAGTTAATAATTAAAAGAACTGATATATTAAGAACTTACTTTATTAAATCGGGGAATAACCTTTATAAAAGAAAAACAAAACAAACAGTAAAAGTATAAAAATGATGCCGTTGACATCAGTTAGTAAAAGATAAACCATGTTACATGTTATTTTTTATTTATTTTTATAAGAATTCAAGGGTTAACTGGAAGAGATCCCTTCAAGGGATAAGCCCGCCTTTGTATACTTTAATAATTGTTTTTTTTTTTAATTTTATATGTTTTATAATTTTCATTGTGTTATTGTGTACAATAAAGAGTTTAACAACAACAACAACAACATAAAGTGATGGGTTCTTCTTAATAGTGAATCTAGAGGAACACTTGTTAGACGATTCGGGCAACTCCAGAGAGAATTTATTGTTACTTCATTTATATTCTCTGTGTGATGTCACTAACTTACGATTAGTGTAACACATATTCTTTACTGTATCCAAAAATAGAAACGACTATAATAATTTCAAAATCAAGATATGGTAATGCCAGTTTACAATGGTAAAAAAAATAAATATATCTAAAGTATTGTTTAGGACGAATGCGTCCTAAACAATACTTTAGATATATTTCGAAAGCAGTTACAGTTCGAGCATGAATATTTTAAAAATATCAATATTTAAACAGGTCTAAAACAATAAAAAAAATGAATAGAACAATAACTGTTGCTTTTATAGTAAGTCATTGGAATTGAGTGCTTTATGTATAATATACAATATTAATTATGTTAAATTATTTATGATATAATTTTATAATATCTTTTACAACTGAATATATATATATATTTCTTTACATATGTCTTTGTATGTTTTTGAGTGTGTTTTCCAAGAGCGGGTATGAGAAAAAAAATACCTTTGGTAAAAAGTAGATGTAGACGTACACCTCTTCCATATCCTTCGAAAATTTGATGTGAAGAACTACTATTCAAAACAATTGAAACATATTTATTTCAACGGTATTTCTTTTAAATTTTATCTCAAGAGAGCGTAGATCATGTAAACAGTGGGCAGTTTCATGAAAAACGTGTTAAAAAATTGCGACAATAAAATTCTTGAATTTGAAATAATACATTTTTATGAGGAAGGAGTTAATGATATAGAAACAGTTGGGTAGCTTAGTTGTAACCATTGCAGTAGATTAACGCTGTTACCGGTTAATATTCATAAACGGTTCTACTAGATAATAATATGTAATGAATACAAATTCAGAATTTTAATTTTAGCAAGCTAGCATTAAGACAAACTAAATACATAATAAAAATGTTCAGTTTTTCTACCACTCGCTGTATAGCCTCCAACAAAAAAAATATGAACCACAAACACATTTAGTTTAATACGAAAAAGCTATTTTAGCAGCCTACATTTTATAGTCATTGTCCGTTTTATTTTAGAAAGACAAATTGTAACATTATTTAGTTCTCTGATTCAACACAACTATAATGCTATATGTATAAAAATAATTACTTACTTTCTAGAATTAGTACCATTATTATTAGGCTTAACAATTGGTTTATTGCAAATGTCTTTTTACCCATGTATAGCCATGTTAAGTTTATTTAATTCCTAGCTTATGAAATACAATCTTTTTTTAAACGTATTTTTTTATATTTTCAATATTTTTCTAAAGTTTCTTTTTTAAACAAAGTATATATTAAGAACAAAGAATGTATTTGCACTAAAAGTTACAAATATTAGACGTCGTCTTAAACTAATTACAAGAAGTGTAATGGAACCAGCGTCTTGAGGACGGCAGCAGGACGTCAACAAAAGATTTAAGTCGAGTTTAAATTACACGCCAAATAACATGTAAGACGTAGGTAAATGTTAATGAAATTTATAATTATGTTGTTTACGTTAAACTAAACGATTTACTAAAGTAAATACATTTGCATGCATTTTCTAATATTATCTCAAATTAAAAATGTATCTTCATTTTCTAAAGTTGATGGGAAAAATGTTTAGGTAACAAAAACATTGACTATCTGCAAACTAGTATTTTCTTAGATTTTCACGAGTACTACACTTTGAAATAAAACAAAATTTTACGGATGTAACTCGCGTGTAATTAAAAAATAAATTTACATTTTAAATTTAACCCGACGATTTTATATTTTTCAAGAGAAAATCTCAGATTTTAAATAGTCTCCAACCATCATCTCTATTAAAACAAGGGTTGTTTTTCAATTTCAATAGCCCTCCAAACTATTCGAGGACTGAAGTGTTGTTCCTTAGTGAGGGTTTTAGGTTCATCAAATTTGATATAATATTGTTTATTCCTATTGTAAAATTGAGAGCAATGTATACCTTTACCAACTGCAGCAGTAGCTAAAAGCCATGTTAGTAAGTAAAAACGAAATTGTGAAATGCTACTCATATTATAATCACAAAAATTACGACCTTTGTTGACACTTGATATTATAATATGTATTAGTATTTTTATTTTATTTATTTTTTTTTAACGTTGGGAAATCCTTTATGGATATCACCCAGCCCAGGGGAGGGCCGGGATGGTTATGTGGGAGTCCTGCTCTGCAGTTTACCCACTAAAACCCAACGGTTACCCTCATCGCCATAACGGAACGCCGCGGGATCGCTTTCGCACTCACCGCGACGTTCTCGGCGGAAATTTTCCTTCTCAAATGAGGGTGCCCGAGTAACCAGAACACCCTCACCTCGTATGCCTATAGCCGACGAAAGAGGTCACCCTCCTCTTTTGTCTAGGCACTACGGCTGGATGAAGGACTCGGGCTGAATCCCGTCTCCTTCCATCCGGCCTATCCCCTAAGGAGCTGGACCATCGGTCACGGCCATAGCCTCGACCGGCGGTTGAGTGCGCTCCACGCTCAAGGCAGCTATTTTACTAACGGCCTTCCCCCTTTTGCGTGGAGCCTTGCACAATCGGCTCCCAATAGCGTGGGCCGTTGGCAGCCCAAGGTCCGCGTAGACCGCACACCGTAGCATTCCGGTGCAGCTTGCACGGGAGTGTCCCGTTAAGCCATACCGGAAACAGACGGCGCTGCGATCAATCTCTGAAGGGCAGACCGCCCGCATGTGCCCAGGCTCATGACACCTGTAGCAGCGGAGCGGCCGCTCCTCCAGAAGCTCTACGGAGGCAGAACTCCAGCCTACCAAAAGCCTACTCGACTCCATAAGGCTCTTCGCCACAACTACGGGGCACCGGACAAAGGTAACGCCCATCCCCTCGTTGCCCCGACGAATCTCTCCAACGTGGAGTGACTCGCCGAGACAGTTCGCCGTGCGGCAGATCGCCTTCAACACTCCCTCCGTCGTAACAGAGTCATCCAGCCCCTTAAGGCGGATCGCAACCCGTTTAACGGGCCGGACGACATCTGCCACCCCAGCAAGGACTGGACGAAGGCTCGCAGCCAGCTTCTCGGCCAATTCTGGAGCAGCTTTGGGCAGCTCCAGTAATCTTGCTCCTGTAGCCGAACGCCGGATCTTGAGCCCATCCTTCACCCCTAGGTCGCCGAGATTTACCATCTCGGCGGCTCGCTGCAAAACATGAGCGTATGTTACGCCCATCGCTGCCGCCTCAGTCTGCAGCTTTATGAGCACAGCTGGCGACTTAGAAGACGGCAGTTTATGTAGTGAGCGCTTCTTCAACTGAGGTTTTTCTCCACCGTTGCCCACAAATTTCTTCTTCTTCTTTTTCCCTCTTCCCGACTTTTGCGCGACATTGCTTGAACTCGTCTGGGCCGCAGGTCTAGCGGCAGCTGTAGAACTCGCTGCCTTACGATGAGCGTCTTTGGTTTTACCCCGTCGCACCACCGTAGTCCACGTATCCTTGACTGGTTGCGTTGCTGCATCTGCCTCTTCAACCGTCTTTCTTCTCCTCTCAGCTGCCAAAGGAGGCCCATAGTTCCTCTCCGGGAGAAGACGATCTTCTAACCCCTTAAAACGAGCGTCGATCATCAAGCCCACCGAGGAGATAATCGACTTCTTTAACTCCTCAACTACGTTCGAGGAAGGCATCTCAGGGACCGCGGCTGTGGCAGCAGAAGAAGTCCTCAATTCTGCCAGCTCCTTGCGGTAAGCCGTTACCTCCGCCTTGAGCACCTGTAACTCCCTAAGCAAATGGGCGTTGTCCGCGCGAATGCGCTTTGCCTCATCTGGCTCACCTCGACTATCTAAGGCATCGACGACCTCGAGCAAACCCTGGGAAGCTTCCCTCAGGGCTTTCACCATTGTCCCTTTTAAATTGAGGGACTTTTTGCTTACCTCATAAATGGCGGCAGCGTGACGACCAGCGACAGAACGCAAATCCTCGACCTCCAAGAATGAAGGCTCCGAAACAAGCCGCGCCTCCAAAGACTCGAAGTCTTCGGGATCCGGCATGCTTGATACCGCTTTCGACTTGCGGAGGGCCCGAGCGCTCAGTGCGCGCTCGTATTCGGCCTCCTCCGCCTCCTCTTCCATGGCCCGCAGCTCGGCTCTCGCCTGGGCGAGCCCACTACCGCGTCCTTTAGCCGCATTCCGTCCACGCCGAGCGGTGCTGCACTTAGCCACTGCAGCACCTATCTCGGGATCGGACTCCGAAGCGGCGGCTTCGGGGAAACTGTGGATAACCCCGTACACCCGCTTCCTGCCACCGGAAGGCTGTGGTTCTGACAGATCGTCAGAATCTGTCGGAACCACAACCGATTCCTCACCTCCACGCCTCACACTCAGTTTTTTTGTACAGGTCGGTGTAGTTTCGACCTGTGCAGGGACTCCTGCACCAAGACTCTTTTCGCCCCCCCCCGTAGTACGAGGGGCAGACGGCAACGGGAGTTGCCGTGAGGGGTTCTCCAGCGCTAGGCATGGGACCCTCCCGGGGACATATTTTAAAAAGAGACTTTTTCATAATTTCCTTTTAAGGGGTGAGGTCCCCGAAAACACAGAACAAAGAAAACACAAACACACATAAGACGAAACATAACAAAAACGACGTAGACTGAACGGGACAAAACGACACAAGACACAAACTCCTCCTGTCGGCCATGGACCGGGCACTGACACCCCCATGACCGACCCCCAGGGTGATTTTTTATAGAGGTTGTCTTCCTCGCAGCCAGACGAACAGAACAGGATATGTCCGTCCAGCCCTCGTTCCCGCTCAGTGCGGGCTTCCGAGATCTTGTGGCCGTGCAATGCTCACTCCGGAAAGCAAGCAGCCACAATTGCTAGTAGCTGTCCGCGCCGGCCGAAGCCGGTGCCCCCCATATCTGGTGGGACCTCCCCTATCCGCAACCCGGGGGACGCGCCAGATGGCGGCACTAGCGACCGCACACTGGTGAACGGCTGTACCTAGAAAATAGGTCGCTTTCAAACTTGACAAATCCTTCGTAGCCTCTACAAACGATTAGAACGTCTTAATATATACAGGGTTATTTTTTATTAGTTGAATACTTCTTGCAGGCAGCCTCTCTACAAGTAAAAGAGGGAGCAAACATTTTTTTGTTTCGTTGTTTTTTCTGTTGTTTATCAAGATTTGAAAAAAGTTGTAGAACAAATGTTATTGGGATTGATGTAAAGAGGCTGCCTGCGAGAGGTGGTAAACTAATTACAAATAATTCTGTATATAGATTTACCTTATACTACATACAAAAGTATAGAATATACAGATTCTTATAAATAATAAAAACGAGTAACTACAACCTACTTTTAGGGTAATAATATGTTTATATGTTATTGCTACAAGATGCTTAGCGACATTAATGGTGTTGACCATTAATTATTATTATTAATTATTGATTTATTTCTTTATTTAACGGTCCCACGACTCAACTTCAATAAGTACATAAAAATATTATTTTTATTCTTTTTAGAGGTATTTTTGTATCGTAATTTGTTCTTTTTAGAGGTATTTTATTTTTTTTTTATATAATTTTATATATTTCGATGTATTTTATATGTGTGGAACATAATATTTACAATTGTTTTTTTTTTCTTTGTTATAATTTTTTTCCGTGTTTAATCTTGCCGATTTTTATTATTATAATTGTTATTTTTTAATGCTCTCTTGTACCCCTCATTTGTGTTTATCTGTTAATTTAATCGGTAGACTGGTAGAGAGTACTATAGCTTTAAGTCCGCAAATTATATAAATTTCTTTGCACAATAAAATTCATATTTTTACATTCTTTATTTACTCAAAATTGAAGTATCAATATTGAAAATATTCTTAACTAAAAAAATAAGCATTTGTGGGAAAAAAACATTATTATAGTCGTCCTTTTTATTTTTGAAGATGTAACTATACTTTTCATACAATTTCACAACATTGTAAAACCAAGCAGATTTATTTAAAGTAACCAATGAAACTTCTCAAAACAAATATTATTGGGTTCCATAAAATGATTTAGTGGTATAACTTCATTAGGAGATTATCTAATCTCTCCACATGATATGGCATACCCTATCCTCGTGTATCTGATACCTGGTTTTTAAAAACCAACGTCTGTCGCAACCCTATGCTAAACTAAACAAATTTAAAATTAAATTTAATTATTTTAAGATCTGTTGAATAGTTTTAGCAAAAAAAATAAAATATCGTTTGTTACATAGAAATTTCATTTCTGTAGATAATTAAATATTTATAATTTTAATATTATCGATTTCTTATTATCTGTCAAATTCGTAGACAAGGTAAATTATTTATCTGTTGACAGCTAATTGCAATATCTTAATTAGTCTGTGACACTTCTTTTTGTTTAAGATATTGAATGTTGCCAGCTTAAGCTAACTTTATAGTCCCCAAAATGTTATTGAAAATATAAACATTTTATTAATAATTACTATTCTAAATTTCATTTATTAATCATTATTAAAGTTAGCATATCGCTAGATATTTATTTAAAAGTAGCGGTCATAATGTTTCAGAAGCTTATTTGCAGCCAACGTTGTTTTATTGTTATATTTATTAGTATAACAATTTGTTATAAATTTATTACACTCGTTTCTTTCTTTAGATAATTAGGGCATTGTTCTTAAATTATTTTAAATATTGGGTCTTCTTCTGATTGATAACAATTTTACCCACATTTCGTGTAGCGCGGCGTGTGCATAGCCACATTGTTTGCTTATTATGCATATTTTGACTATAAAATTCAATGCCGTGACCTTTAGAGTCTTTTCTTTCGGAAGCACTTCCGAATTGAATATCTTATTAGCCTTCGGTGAGTGTTTTAGTTATTTGTGATCTTATTAACGCATGTGAAGCGTTGTTTCTTAAATTCATTAGCGTGTTTAATTGCAGGGCTAATAATTTAATATGGAATAATTATAATTCCTATTGCCGGCACTTCCCGGGCAGTTTCAAAGTTTGTTGGAACAATATTTCGTAAGTAATTTGAATCTTTACTCTAAATTAGGAGATGTTTTATAGGTTTTGAGACTTTATTTAATGTAATATTTCAGTATTTGTCCTGATTCGACCCTGTGAGTCGACATAGGCTAATATTAGTGCTTGCGAAGCCTTTTTCCTCCATAAGGTATTATAACTTATTGATATTTGAATAGATCAATGTGTGATTAGTTTTATTATGTAGTTTAACCTGTAATTTAATCGTTACAGGAGGTTTTTAGTTTGTACCCTAGAAGATACGGGTAAATTTATAATTGGTTCGCGGGGGTAGACGTGAATCTTCGGAGCGTCGTCCTGTTGGTCCTGTATCCTGCTTCCTGACTAGCTGAGTTTAAGGAGCTCGTCTTTATTGTAATCCCGATATTATGGTGATGTACAAAATTTATTTTTATCAATAATCAACACTTCCATTTTTGAAAGTTTTATAAAAAACAAGTGTTTGACTGTGGTTCTCCAGTACTGACAAGCAGGAGGATCATATATATGTCTTCGCTTGTTATTTGTCAGTGGCGCCTAGGATATTACTATTATAGTAATGAATTTATATATAATTTAAAATAAAGTATTATCTCAAGTAACCCACCGCTGAGTCTAGCTGGCATTTTTTGTAACATTATCTTGGCATTATTGTCATTATTTAAGACATTCTCCTTATCTGTATTAACTTAATCAATTATAAGGTTTCATGTTTTTTTTGTGTATGATTAAACAATAAATTATTTACACCTAAACCCACTTTTATTTTTTTGTAACAGTGGCGCCCAACGTGGGGGCATTACTTGAGATAGTTGGTATATCTTATTGCTATATCAATAATTACATCTTTTTATATTATATTTTTTTTTATAAATAAGGTAGTGTTGATGTATGTTAAACTGTTTTTTTATGGTATTAATATTTGTGTTTTGCACTAGGTTATTTAGTGTACTTAATATAACTTATATTGTTATACTAGCTTTCCGCCCGCGGCTTCGCCCACGTGTAATTCGGTTATATATATCGTTTTTTAATGATCTCGACAGGGCTTTTTCTTCCACAGGCTGAAATCTTGTTACAACTGGAATTAAATATAGCCTGTGTTACTCAGGGATGATGTAGCTTTCTAATGGTGAATGTTTGAAATCGATTCAGTAGTTTCGGAGTTTATCGATTACATGTGTAAACAAACAAACATATAAAAAAATAGATTGTTCCTCTTTATAATATTAGTATACATACAAATCTATATAGAAAAAGTAAAGTGAGACAAAATCATCGTCTCAAAAGAAAAAAAAAACAGGATTTATAGGACGAAGAGGCCTTACAGGATTTCCTTGTAAACAATATTTTTAGTTTTTTTATTATTTACCAGGATGAACAGGTTAGAGGGAGAGCTGACACGCGAGCAAGCAACATACAGTTGTCCATGAGAGAAACAATCTTCTCTTAAATCAACACCAGCGACTTTAAAAGTTTGCCCTTGAGACTTATTTATCGTCATCGCAAAGCAAACTTTTAGAGGAAATTGAAGGCGCTTAAATTCAAATGGAAGGTCATTGGGCATTAGAGGAATGCGCGGGACGAATACCGTTTCTCCTCGGGCACATCCTGTCAAAATAACGGCCTCAACTAAATATTTATGTAAGGCTTTGACTTGCAACCTGGTGCCGTTACACAATTTCGGTGGTTTCAGATTACGTAGCAACATTACCGGTGTACCTTTTCGCAGTGCAAGCCTATGGTATGGAAGACCAGCTGGTTTAAGTGAATTTAAGAATTCGACCGGATAATTTGTAGCGTCGTCTGCATGGCATGGTGTGTCTATGGATTTATAAATCTTTTCTTCTCCGTCGAATGACTTTAAAAGTATGTCGTTAATAAATGCAGCTTGTTCGTTCTTCGGAGTCAAAATAGCTCGTTCGCAAAACCATTCTATAGGCTTGTCTTGTATGTCGGAAATACCTGGATAAATGTGTTGTATTAGCTCCTCGATGGTATATACTAATGTACAAATATCTTCAGG
Organism: Napeogenes sylphis; assembly: GCA_959347405.1. Classification (NCBI taxonomy): domain Eukaryota; kingdom Metazoa; phylum Arthropoda; class Insecta; order Lepidoptera; family Nymphalidae; genus Napeogenes; species Napeogenes sylphis. The sequence goes on along the minus strand of OY365788.1, from coordinate 14,422,193 downwards.
GATGTCAAATATACCATCCCTGGTAGGATGTTCACCATTTCCTATTTTTAGAAGACTGGTTGAAAATATACCAGCCGTCGAATCACTCCCCAGATAGGCTCTCATGTTTTTAGTTAACGTTATACTTTTTACGGAGGACCACAAAATCGATCTTTTAAGGCATGCTTGTACTTCATCAGCACGAGTTCCCTTGGGTACCACCGGTAAGGTTTGTCTAAAATCTCCAGCAAACAGCACGGTTACGCCACCCATTAAATTTTTATTACCCCGAATATCTTGTAAAGATCTGTTCAAAGCCTCAATTCCTCTTTTGTGTGCCATGGTGATTTCATCCCAGATAATAATTTTTGTATTTTTTAATACTTCAGCTAGGTGACTTTGTTTTGAAATACTGCATAAGGGTGTTTCTACGCGAGTCAAGTCGAGTGGTAACTTAAAACATGCATGCGCAGTTCGACCACCTTCCAGCAATGTGGCCGCGATCCCTGATGAGGCGACAGCCAAAGCAATATGTTTTGAGCTTCTAATTTTAGCTAAAATTAAGTTTATTAAGTAGGTTTTTCCTGTGCCACCTGGCGCGTCTAGAAAGAAAAGTTGTCCTGAATTTGTGTTAACACTATGCATAATTTTATCGTATGCTTCCGTTTGTTCTATTGTTAAAGTATTTTTATGGTCCTTGACGAATCTCTCTAGAAAATCTGTATTGTAATTAGTCTCTCTTAATAACATAATGTTCCCTAAATCGAGTGGCCTGGTTGGTTGTGGCAACCCATATTCCTTAAGTGAACGCCCACCTAATGAAAGAACGGCTTCCTCAAGAACTTGCAGGCATTTGTTGTATACTTCACTACAAATGTTATCAACATCCTCTATGTTTCTGTGGACTTGATGTTTATAATCTTCCGATAAAATATCTTTAAATTTATCCCAAAGTCCTAATGGATCTGACACTTGACAAAACACTAATAATATTACAAACAAATCCCGAATTCTAGAGGGAGATTCAGAAAGTGCAGCATCTTGTAAGGTAGCATACCAGTGCTGGTCGTCTTCAAGCAAACCCAAAACTTTGCAAGCAGATTGAAAAGTGGGATGTACTTCACCGTTAACCGTTCTTAGAGCCTCAAATGAAGTTGGCCCTTTTACTTCATGCAGAAGCATACGTAAATAGAAACACTCCGCATTATTGGGATGCACAGTATACACTCGGCCCAACGCGTTTTCTTTTTTTATATCTGGCCAGTCCTGTACGTCAGCTCCTCTTTTTCTTCTTTCAAAGTGACTATTTTTATGCCAAGTATAATACGATGGTACATCTGAATAAATCAAAGTTTTCGCAAAAATATCTACTTGACAAAGTTTAAAGAAGGCTAGAAGCGTAGTATTTTGGTGGATTATTTAATCTTTCGATAATATTTTCTTGGTTAAAGTATATTCTCTGTCCGTTCTCTAAGTGTACTGCAAGATGAATAACTGGAGGAAAATGTTCATGAATCGGAAAGCCAAAAATCCGCCAAACAGCCTCCGAACTACTTATATATCTACCATTTTCGTAAGTAGTCACCTCGTCATTTTTATTTTCAAGGGCGAAAGTAGCCTGATCCGTCCCTTTATTCACATATTTGCATACATATTTAATAGAGTTTACTGAATTACAGTACTCGACGTTAATATGAGCACCAAAACTTCTTGAAAGTACAGCATTGTAAGGAACAACCCATTGATTATCTAAACATACTCCTTTAATGTCAACAGTAAAGCCACCATCTTCTGGAGAACGACGCCTGTAATGTGGGTAACCGTCTTCGCCAGTTTGAGTTTCTTTAATGAGTTGTTTCGGAAATCTTTTACTGCAACTGTTTTGTTTCATGCAAGGTGACTTGAAATTAAAACTTCCACATGGACCATGCATCATGTTAGATTTAACGATTTCATACAGTTTTGGGTCTGTTTCTGGATCTGGTATTTCGGCACTAATAACTTTATCAATGAGATCTGTCGTTATGCTATTTTTAAGCCAGAGTAGTATGTGAATGTGTGGAAGGCCACGCTTTTGCCATTCGACTGAGTACATAAAACAGCATACTTCACCGAATATTTTACGTTTCGTCAGTAAGTCCATGATTTTTCTAACTTTTAAACGGAACACTCTAGCGATTAAGTCATGACGGTCGTGGGAATTTTGACCTGGTAACAAATGTTTTGTAATGTCTTCCCATTGTGGGTTACATGTAAATGTTATAAAAAGATCCGGTCGTCCAAAACGGCGAACGTAGGTCATGGCACCTTGGGTTCGCTCATGCATGTATCGAGGTCCACCTGTAAAAGAAGAAGGCAACACTACCATTTGACCAAGATCATTAGGGTCTGCGTCTTGCCTACCTACGGCATCCTTTAAATGGATATAATTTTCTGCTCTTAGTTTAGACTGATTATGACGTATATAATTGAGTCTTTCGGTCTCAATCTTAGCATATACGTCAACCAAAAATTGACTGAAGAGGGAGCGATAGTAAAGGAGATGATTGATTTGACCGTCTCTGGACATTATTCGGTAAGAATAGAAATCTGCGGCAGAAATTGTCTTTTTAAGACCCATTTTAGTTTTCGGATCGATCTGGGGTAAATGAATAGAGTAACCATCCTCACCACGACAAAAAAGCAAAGGATATTGCAAAGCGTCGTAAGATCTATGGATTTCGCTGATTCGATGCAAACCATTACTATGGCTTTCTAAGACAATGTCACGCTTTTCAAATTCTTGCCCAACAATGACTAACGCTACTTCATTTGTCGTAGGTGCATTATAACGACCTAAATGACCATCTATTGGTTTTTTTTCGGCGTTAATAACAACTTTAAATGTTTCACAATTAGCTGTAACCTTTTCGATAGCTGTTTTTAAGTCTTTTATGTATGGATTTACATCATGAAGCATTTTTTGAAGCACTTTCACTAAATTTTTCTTTACACCTGGAAAATTTGAACATCTCAAGTTTGCTTCCCTTTCGTCCTCTCCTACAAAATAAATTTGCAAAAATCGAGCATTCTGTTGATCCATAGGCAGTAAACTTCCAATCAGATGATAAACCTGGCCTTGTACCTTAAATGTCGGCATGAATCCATCTTCTGAGACCAGTTTTGCTCCAAATGAGGTCATTTGAAAACACCCATTATATTTTCGGATGTTACTCATAAAATGATTGTGATCAGGATGAAAATCCATAATTATTAAGCTATAAAGTGGCTCTGGAGGTAGTTCAAAGGCCTCAAGCAAAACCTTCCCTCCACTGCAACACATTCCAACAGTTTCTTCTTTCCACTTTAAAGCATTGCACCACTGGCATTTATGATCCATAGTTCCTATACATACATCTTTATCTGCTTCGTATGACAACTCAGGATTATACGCCAGTCCCGACAGTAATTTTGTATGCCATGTTTTTGCTTTAATATTTTTACGATATTGAGACTGAATATTTCTTCGTTCCTCCAAGTGTGTATGTTGATAATTTGCAACTTCCTGTCGATGTTCGTCAGGATGTGAAGTTCGATAAGCAGCTTGTGCTTTCCTGTGTATTTCGGGGTGTGAATATTGGTAATCAGCTTGTGCTTTCCTATGAACTTGGGGGTAGTTTCGTTGATACACTGTAACCGCTTGCCGATGTGCTGCAGGGTTACTTCGAACTGACTTTTTTTGCTGATTTTTCCGAGTTTTATTCGTGTATCGATCCCTACGTTTTTTGTTCATTTTTTTTATTTGTTTAGGCATTGGTTCATCGTGTTTTAATTCAGACTCAGACTCAGTCTCGGACTCACTGTTCGAAAATATGATTTCGGGAATGGGTGAAGGCGTTTCTAACCTTCGTTGAGTAATTTTTTTTGCGACCTTTGTTGCCGAAAACGATGAAACTGGAACATAAACGTCAAAATGACCACCAGAAAGCCCGCCAGTAAAGCGAAGACGTTTTACATAAAACTGGCCATCACGAAATACTTCGAAAACATATTCATATATTCGCCCAGCAGCTTCTAATTCGCACAAACTTCCATATGTAGTGGTTTTCATCATGTCGTTGTAATATTCATTTGGCGTTGAATAATTATCTCCAAGTGCAGTACACGACATAATCGAAAATTCCGTCCAGTTTTCAATAACAAAGCCGATTATGCGTTCACGTACATCCCTAGCCCTGTCTTGAGTTCCGAACATCAAAAAAGATAAAGCTCTAAATAAACAGGCTCCATCTTTTTCTATATCTACTGTGGTAGAGGAATATAATTCATGCATGAGGAATATAATTCCCATTAACAAACAAAATTTCTTGAACCATTTTAATTAGAAATTTTTTAACTAAAACTATATCTATGGAAATTAACTAAGACTAATAAAGTAACAAACAAATGAATAAAAAATGAAGAATATATTAAAAAATCAACTCACACTATAAAACTTATCCAACACTAACTAAATATACTATCAAAAATATCAAATCTAATCAACAAATCAAAACTTAACTGAAATAGAGAGTAAAATAAGTTAAATAAGTCAAGTTAAAAGTTAATGAATTAAACGTTAAATATTTGTAGTGTGTAATATGTAGTTTCGCGTATGTCCGCTAGGGGCGCTGCTAAAATTACACGATAAATTAAAATATTTTACGCTACCTAGCTAAATGACGGTAACGAAACCATAGCGCGATCTATCTCGATGCCAACGCCATCTATCGAGCATCGAGACAACTCGTGATAGTTAATAGAAAATAAAATTCGGGTGTTTTATTTATGCATACCGATTACGCCGAGATTTATGGATCGATTTACGTGATTCTTTTTTTGTTCGGTAGAGTATACTTTCAAGTTGGTCCCGTTGTTACCTAGTCAGGATCTGATGATGGTATTCCAGGGAAATCAAGGGCAAACCTCAAATTTACAGGCAATTACGTTTTTGACAATTTCATAGATCTGTTTAAGTATTTGCGTCTGATAGTCATCATCCCATGTGAATGAGCTGATGATGGAAGGTACAACTCCTCAACGGTTAGGAGTTGAAAGAAAATTGTGACTTTTACTGACTAAAACCCACCTCGTTCCTTCAGTTGCCCTTTGCGTTCCGGGGCCACGGTATCTCGTTAGAACTTTCCCGCAGCCCCGGCTCAGTTTATCCCGTTTCCCCCCCTTGGGGGTTGACATTTCAAAAATCCCTTCTTAGTGCTCACTTATGTTACTAAAGGAACCTCTGTTCAAAATCTCAGACTCCTATACCGAGCGGTTTCGGCTGTGCGTTAATAAATCAGTCACCCAATCGCACCCCCTAAATCACGATTGGAGGGTAGTTTGAAAAAACTTATAATGTCAAACATATTTACTTGCCTATGTACGTGTTCATGCCAAGTTTCAAGTTTATAAACCCAAGGAATAAGATTTTTCATACAAACGTTTTTACCCCTTTTCCCCCCCTTGGGGGTTGAATTTCCAAAAATCCTTTCTTAGTGCTCCCCTACATATCCCAAGGAACCTACATTCCAAATTTCAGCTGTCTACGACCAGTAGTTTCGACTGTGCGTTGTCTGTCAGTCAGTCACTCAGTAACGGAAGAGTTTTATATATATAGATATCTGTTATTAAGTGTTATTTGTTCTTAGTTTTCTTATTTGTTTAGGTTTGGGTTAAGATTTTTGTGTAGAAACCTTAATTTCCAGCTATCTATTTAACAATAATAGATATCTGTTGTTAAGTTTTGTTGTATTTTTTAGGAGGTTTTATTAAGTTTAATATTAAGTTTCCAGCTATCTATTAGATATTTATAGATATCTGACATATTATTTTGTTGTGTCTTACTCTAAACATTAGGGTTAAGAAATTATTTGTTGTATCTTATGTATGCAGCAATGTGTTTTCAGTAGGGAGTTACTGTTGAACATTTATTATATGTACTTGGACTTTTTTGTTCTTGTATAATGTGGTTGCTTTGATAGCTATGATCCTTTTATGGAATCAATTTGTACCTGAGACAAGGTGGTACCTTGTTTCGGTTTATCAATTTCATGTTATGTTATTGATGATTAGGTTGTGTTATGGGTGTCTGATCTGCATTTGGTAGCAGCACACATATGTTGAGTTGTGGGTTCGGTGTTACTCTAATTGAGAGTTTTTGATTTTGCCGCACTTATTATTATTCATGATAAGTTTTTATATTTTTATTATTTCTGCAAAACTGTTTATGTTATGTCTACTATTTAGTAGTAGATACCTACTTAATTATTTTTATTAATTAAGTTTATACCTTTCTTTTGTTTAGGTTACAATTAATTTGTTTTTCACAATTAGGTATGAGAGCTTATGAGCTGGAGGGCCAGCTCGAATTTTCCTCTTATATCGCGTAAAATTCTTCCGGGAAGGGAGGTACTGTTACATAGAAATTTCATTTCTGTAGATAATTAAATATTTATAATTTTAATATTATCGATTTCTTATTATCTGTCAAATTCGTAGACAAGGTAAATTATTTATCTGTTGACAGCTAATTGCAATATCTTAATTAGTCTGTGACACTTCTTTTTGTTTAAGATATTGAATGTTGCCAGCTTAAGCTAACTTTATAGTCCCCAAAATGTTATTGAAAATATAAACATTTTATTAATAATTACTATTCTAAATTTCATTTATTAATCATTATTAAAGTTAGCATATCGCTAGATATTTATTTAAAAGTAGCGGTCATAATGTTTCAGAAGCTTATTTGCAGCCAACGTTGTTTTATTGTTATATTTATTAGTATAACAATTTGTTATAAATTTATTACACTCGTTTCTTTCTTTAGATAATTAGGGCATTGTTCTTAAATTATTTTAAATATTGGGTCTTCTTCTGATTGATAACAATTTTACCCACATTTCGTGTAGCGCGGCGTGTGCATAGCCACATTGTTTGCTTATTATGCATATTTTGACTATAAAATTCAATGCCGTGACCTTTAGAGTCTTTTCTTTCGGAAGCACTTCCGAATTGAATATCTTATTAGCCTTCGGTGAGTGTTTTAGTTATTTGTGATCTTATTAACGCATGTGAAGCGTTGTTTCTTAAATTCATTAGCGTGTTTAATTGCAGGGCTAATAATTTAATATGGAATAATTATAATTCCTATTGCCGGCACTTTCCGGGCAGTTTCAAAGTTTGTTGGAACAATATTTCGTAAGTAATTTGAATCTTTACTCTAAATTAGGAGATGTTTTATAGGTTTTGAGACTTTATTTAATGTAATATTTCAGTATTTGTCCTGATTCGACCCTGTGAGTCGACATAGGCTAATATTAGTGCTTGCGAAGCCTTTTTCCTCCCTAAGGTATTATAACTTATTGATATTTGAATAGATCAATGTGTGATTAGTTTTATTATGTAGTTTAACCTGTAATTTAATCGTTACAGGAGGTTTTTAGTTTGTACCCTAGAAGATACGGGTAAATTTATAATTGGTTCGCGGGGGTAGACGTGAATCTTCGGAGCGTCGTCCTGTTGGTCCTGTATCCTGCTTCCTGACTAGCTGAGTTTAAGGAGCTCGTCTTTATTGTAATCCCGATATTATGGTGATGTACAAAATTTATTTTTATCAATAATCAACACTTCCATTTTTGAAAGTTTTATAAAAAACAAGTGTTTGACTGTGGTTCTCCAGTACTGACAAGCAGGAGGATCATATATATGTCTTCGCTTGTTATTTGTCAGTGGCGCCTAGGATATTACTATTATAGTAATGAATTTATATATAATTTAAAATAAAGTATTATCTCAAGTAACCCACCGCTGAGTCTAGCTGGCATTTTTTGTAACATTATCTTGGCATTATTGTCATTATTTAAGACATTCTCCTTATCTGTATTAACTTAATCAATTATAAGGTTTCATGTTTTTTTTGTGTATGATTAAACAATAAATTATTTACACCTAAACCCACTTTTATTTTTTTGTAAAAGTAATATAAGAATATCATAAATTCAAATCTTTACCTATTTAAAAAATGTATTGTTACAAATCTAAATCTACCCCCTTTAGCATCAAAACATTGACTTATTATTTCAATAAGGTCGTCAAGGCCATTTAGATCCGATCCTACCAAATTTATAGATTTTAATATTTACCGAGTCATATTCATTTAAGTTTATCTATAAGATATTCTGGAATTTTAATTTATCTGATAAGAGACAAGTCCACATTTTATTCTGTATAAATTAAAATTATACTTCATCCATTCATATTGTGTACCTATACTAAAAGGAACTACTTACTATCCTTAACAAAAGAATCAATACGATTTGGAAACGGTTTTATTATGTTAACAGTGCTTTTACTTAAAAAAAAGAAATATATAAAATATCTAACGTTATTCCTTTTCGTTTTGTTTAATATTGTGTTTTATATTTTAATCATTTACGACTGATATAAACTTTTTTTATGTTATCGTTCTTTAAAGAACCTATTTAACAAATCTTTTAATTTCTCTAACCACAATTCTTAGTTTTAAATACATTTTTTTTATTTTATAACAATTTGTAAACCGAATATTACTCTTTCATTGAGAGTGTTCACTTCTACGTCTACATAAAGACATTAAAGCCTAAATCGTAATCAAAAATACTAACATTACTTTTATATTGTAAGTCTCAACTACCGCGTCAGTTATATAACTTAATAAAAGCAAAGAAAAAAATTTGGGTTCTTTTTAACCTACAACTGGAGCTTAAAGGCTTTGTAAGATGGTATCCGTAGTAAAAATAATATTATAAATCACATGCACATGCTAAAATTTTCTAGGGCTAGTTTCTTTTAATAAAGTTTATCTGTCACCTTGTCGTTGTATTCAGGTCCATCGTTGTATAGTGCTGCTTGCTTGCACTGCCATCCCGCGATCAGGAAGAAAGTACTTGGTTGTCCGCTTCTTCCAGTACCTCTAGGTGATGTTGATATGTTCTTGATTTTCATAATACACAAACGAATTCCCTTCCAGATCAGCAGTCAAGGAGTAGTTTAGAGTTTTCCATCTCCGATGTATGTCTTCACCAAAGGCTCCAATCGATGTAAACATGTATGGAGAGATATTGTATTAGTAACACTGAAAAGTTTTGGTAAATATTCAGGCTGTTATTGTATTTTGCATATGATTGAACTTTAACAGGATATGATTAATAGTGAATATGATATATATGATAAATAGTGAATATGATATATATGATAAATAGAATAATAGTAGTGCTAATAACTTCAAGCTACAAAGTTATTAATATTCTAAATCGTGCATGTTGTCTAATAACCAGCTAGATCATCAGCCTGCTAAGCAGATGACAATACGCGGGTATTAAGAAAAACTGACGCACCTGCAATATTATTTTAAATCTACGACTCCTTGTCGCTTTTGGTTACAACAGCAGCACTCGGAGAAGGCCCAAATAGTAACTTTATCGTTGTCTTTTATTTTCATGGCTTTTCAACGGCAGTGGCAGCGCTGCATCAGCATTCTTAGACAGGATATCTTGCGAACGGTGTATATCGACACGTGGCGCGTAATACTACAGCGGTCGAACACTTCTGACTTGTTAAGACTTGTTTCAGTAATACACAGTACTTGCACTTAAATGTTTTATATCCAACCATTTGTAATAGAATGGGCGAGAGCAGCCCTTACAAGTCGTTTTATAATATTTTAACACTATAATATTTAGGTGAGGGTAATTTACAATTTCATAACCAACTTACAAATGCTACTATTTATACCGTATAATAAGTTCTAATAATTAATAAAGGATTAAACATTATGTTAAAATATCCGATGCTTCTAATTCTTAAAAAATTGAACAGTAGTAACTACTAAATATCATTCCATATTTCATTAATTTCATTCATTAATTGCGTAGGTGGCGCTGCTGTTGAAACTTATGAACTAAAACACATGTTTTACATAAATTTAATTTACATAAATTCCATTGTATTTAAAATTTAAATTATTATAAATAAATATGACTAGCACTATATATATATATATATATATTTTAGCTTTTAATTTGTGTTTTACATGTCTTTTGATATTATTTTGAATGTCCAATGTTTAGTATTATGCACCTTCTACGGCTTACATAAAACAATAATAAAATAATCTATAACTCAAGGTTCTTCTACAAAGCCTCCACTTTCCTGTAACTTTAAAGGTCGTAGTGTTCAATTGTTTTGACGCGTCTTCTCTGACGTCACTATTGTTTATTTAATACATACAAGGTTCGTATGTATACATATTTATTTTTCCTGAAATGTCTCGTAAAACAGTTTCAAGAGCAACAGTTATCTCATTTCGGAAATGTGTTTCAGTGTATAGCCTTGTAAATTATCATACTTATCTTAATTTTTTATTTTCGTAAGCGCAAGTGTAAGTGTAATTTGATACATACCAGTATTAATTGTTTTATCATTAACAATTCTAGAAAATCTAAAGCGTGTATTTATTTAAAGAAGTTTCTTACCTCTTATCGTAAGGATATACATTCGGTAATAGAATCATCGTGACTTTTATTACCTACGTTATACTGAAGGCAAATTGTTTATAGATAAAAACTGTTTGAATAATTCTGCTTGAGTGTTTCGCAATGTCAGTACTGTGTTTGGGATAGACATGTGTGTGTCAAGCGTTGTCTTTGTTTTAAAATAAAATATAAAGTTGAAAACCGCTGCTCTCACACACAAATAAGTAAATATGGTGCAAGCGGCATTTAAAAGGTGAGAATTTATTTTTATATCACAATTATTACCTAATATTTCATAAGTGTTAATTCCTTTAATAGTCTTAATTATATACAATAGCAAATGATAACTATGTGACCATAATAACAAAATAATAACAATAATGACGTTAATTTTGGATTTCTTTTTCATAAAAAAGTATATCACTCAAAACAATAAAGTACCTAGAAAAATTAGGGTTAAAATATTTAACTCAGTAAAGTTTTGCTATTATTTGAAATTAAAAAGTGAAGGTTACCAACTCTTTATCTCTTCACAATAGTCATAATGTATTTATTATAATAATGAATAAAAATATGTCTTTTTTTAATTATACCGTTACCTTTTTGGCTGTTAATGTCTTACAAATGTATAATATTTTATTTAATCATGTTTATTATGTTATGTAAGTATAATATAATTATATTATTTTCCCATCTGTATAAAAAAATATGATTTTTATAAAATTAAATTCAATATTCAATTCAATAAATAAATATATATTTAACAAAAGAACTATTTTTTTATAATAACAATAAATACTATAGTTTTTTATTTAATCTATACGTTAATGTATCTAACTTTTTGCTTTAATTAATCTTAATATCTTACACGTGAGGCTAGAAGAGATCTCTTTCGAAATATATGATAAACATATTTTAACCTTCAAGTCTCCATATGATGATAATATAAATAATAAATAATAAGAATACCATAAATAAAATAAATATATTTTTAATGATATTTTGCCGTGAACATAAAAAAATCCTGGCTCTCAAGATCATGATAATAATAAATATTCTTCCATAATTACTTTGATTCTTACGATTTTTAAGAACATATATATTAAATTAATGGATGAAAAATTACGACATTGGGGATATAAAAGGTTATATATATATTGTTTGGGTGTTAGACAACGATACATTATAAATACTGAGAATATATTTAGTAAACGACCCCACCCAGAAATACAGACATCTATGTTCATCACATATATGCCTGTCCTTGTCGTTAATCGAACCCGAACCCCATTGCGTCGATATTAGGCGTCTGCGTCTACCACTCGACCAACAGGTCGGTTAATTAATGGATGAATAATTATGACATTTGCCACTTAAAATGCTATTATTTACGGTCTGGGCTATTCAGCCTAAGTGACAATCAACTAAGCGAGTTATATACATATTTGGAATCAGAAAAAAAGGTGATTTCAAATATATATGTATAACTCCATTTCACAAAAATAATATATACTTAAACCGAAAAGCGCTGAAAACCTCGTCTTATGTATGTCTTTTTTTGAAATTTATATTATAATATTTCTTACAGTTTGAAAGTATGGATATCACTCTCAGTTATATTGGGTTCCGTGACTTCAAAGAAACCTCCTCATATTTTATTTATTATGGTTGATGATATGGTAAGTTGAATTCCAATTCATAATACCATTTCATTAATTTACACAATCTTTTACTCCAATTTTAATATAATCTCAACGCTTTATCAATGTTGTTTCTGTTAACTGTTTTTATAGAGACGAAGGGAATCCTTCAGCATTAAGTTCTTCAACCGAATAATATTATTGTACCTAATAATAATGTTATAATAAGGTTCAAGTTAATTTGTAGATAATATTCTTATGATAATCTGTCAGTAATATTATTGTCGGATATTCCAATGGCTATGAATAATTTATAATTATTTATTTTTATCGTTTGTCTTGATCTTTCCATAAATTTTTAGTTATACCGAAGGTTAAATCACAGGCTTTAAAAAATGAAAAATTAAGCATTAATTCGCCATAATATTGTTCATTAGATGTACTCCATTTAGTTTTTATCGGTTACCAAAAATTTGGAGCATACTGTCAAAATGTTCCTTAATTTTTTGTTTTAGGTAATTGTTGAATTATATATATTGAAAATATTATTATTATTTTTTTATTTTCGCGTACACCAAAAAACTCTTTTATTTAAAAAAAAAATATTTTTTTTTAGGAGAAATTGTAAAAAAAAAAATTAGTTACCATACATACATAATTCGCTTTCATCTTTAGTCTATACAATTATCCCAAACTTGTTGATTAATGTCTTTTGTGGTAGTAAACACAATTAAAAGTAGGACCAAGACATTTCGTGAAATCTTAAATAAGCTTCGGAAAAACATGTTTCCAAAATTATCTAAATAATTTAACGAAGAATTTGCCTTTGCAGTGCTGCCATTTGTCAATGCTGACTCGAATTTATTAATTAGGTCAAATTAATTACTAAATTAACATTAATAGAAATAATAATAAAATATGTAAATAAATTAATAATCCAAATAAAAATCAAAATAATTGTAATTTTATTTAAATATATATTTAGATTAAATTAATAGATTTTAAAGTTCGCCAAGACCATGTTGCTTATATTGTAATGAATTGTGTCCCGTTTTCTTGGCAGGGTTGGAATGATGTTTCATATCATGGTTCTGATCAAATTTTGACCCCCAATTTGGATGCGTTAGCCTCTCGTAGTGTAGTGTTAAGACAATACTACAGCGAGGCCATATGCACGCCGGCGAGAACAGCCCTACTTACCGGCAAATATCCTATGAGATTGGGTTGGTACATCTGTGATACGACCTCTTTAAACTTTTCAGAAATAGTAAATTTTATGTAATACAGTTTTACGTAACATTGTATTCATGATTTGTCTATAATAATCTTTAAGAAAATTAATTTTAATTTTAAAATAGATACGTACTTGTATAATTTTAGATATTTTCTAAAACCTTCTAGTGTATAGCCACATTATGCCTTTTTATAACTACAATATGAATAGTTATTAAAAATTGATTTTGACTTTTATATCAGGAATGCACGGCATGCCCCTGTACAACTCTGAAGATCGAGGTATACCGACATCTGAGCGTCTACTACCATCATTTTTAAAGGAAAGAGGTTACACAACTCATTTGGTTGGAAAGTGGCATGTTGGTATGTCCCGATATCAGTACTTACCAACGAGAAGAGGATACGATACACACCTTGGACTACTTGGAGGATTCATTGATTACTACACGTATAATAAAGCAGAAACGGTAATTTAAATTGTCCATTAGCACTTAGTAAATTTAATAGAGACTTTTGGCTGTGGGTTGTATATTAGATGTAACGTAAAATATAATGGAGTATAAATATGGATGGTTACAAGAGGAGAGGGTGATCTAAGAAGTCATTGATGCGTAAAAGATCATATGGCAATGAAGTAGGTCACTAAGATGACGTATTATAGAAGAGCTTGAAAGGATTTGACATTTAACGCCAAACACTAACAATTAAGATATGATTGTATCATAATACTTAACCTGCTCTGGGTTCTAATAATAGTATTAAAATAATTAATACATAATTTCTTTGTCATAATTATTGACAGAAAAAATGTTTTAACTTACAATTTAGATTTTTTTTCAATTCTTATTTATTATAAGACTTTCATTACCGGTTTTTCCTGGATTGTAAAGTTACGTTAAATAAGATCTAAGAATAAAATAATTATGGATTGTACTGCTACTATTTTAGTGGCCCAATGGAAGAGAACTTTATGGGTCAGATCTTGTCGACAAGGACGTCTCTCAAGATGATGACGACCGATATATTATAGATATACTCACGGAAAGAGCCATTCAACGTAAGTTATGATATTTTTGATTAAATACTAGATAATATTTTCTTAAACAACTATAAAAGAAAACAATAAAAGGTACGGACATACACCTGAAACCCCAGGAAAACTGTCACACCATTCTGCGAATCAGGTTTTTATATCTCTACTAGATTTTATGAATTTTGTACATAAACTTTATAATAAAGACAATCTTTTTCCCTTTTTCAAAAATCATAATGAATGCTTTCATTTTGCATTTTATAAAAACATTAAAAAGATGCCGTAAACGAAATTAATTCTAAAAATTATCTATAAATAGGTTAAGCTTATACATTTTTAATAAATATAGAATGATAAATCAATCTGAAATCTCAAGGAAACCTTTTCTTCGTTATGCCAATAATGGGCTAATGACGTAAACAGTTTCAGAATCAAAGTTTTCTAATTATATTTGTTTACTGTAACAGGTTTAATTTTAATAGTAATCCTACTGATCAATGAACATACCTAAATACAATAATTCTAGATTCAGAATCTAATTGTATTTTCTTTTATATGTTCAACGCAGTAACAACCCTTCCTTTTATAATATTTTGAATTGCATGACAGGTTTGTTAATATTAGTAAAAGTTATTTCACTGAAGCCATACTTTTACTATATGGTTATAATATTCAATTTCAGTAATACAAAATCATAACGACTCTATCCCAATGTTTCTTCAATTGTCTCATAATGCTCCACACGCGGGTAACGAAGGAGGACTTTTGCAGCCTCCACTACCACTTTCAAAGAAAAACAAACACATTGCTCATCCTAATAGACGCTTGTATGCAGGTATCTTACTTAAAATTGATTCATGACATTTATTTATATTTAATGTCTCATACTTGTTTAATATTATTTTTCTCAGAAATGGTGACTTATTTGGATGATAGTATTGGAAGAGTTGTGAAAGCTCTTGCAGAAAAAGAAATCTTAAAGGATACTATAATTGTATTTGTATCTGATAATGGAGCACCAACCGTAGGACTGTTTAATAATTGGGGTGTAAATTTGCCTTTTCGAGGAATAAAAGAAACTCCCTGGGAAGGAGCAGTTAGAGTACCAGCTTTTATTTGGCATCCTTCATTGGAACCAAAAGTCTTTGATGGGCTTATGCATGTGACAGATTGGTTTCCTACACTCATAGCGGCTGGTGGGGGTGATGTTAAATTAAAAATAGATGGTGTTAATCAATGGAAGTCTATTCTACAAGACGCTGAACCCAAAAGAAAAGAAGTTTTGATTGCAATCGAAGAAAACAGTTCCAATGCGTACGGGGCGTACAGAGCTGGTGATTACAAAATAATAGTAGGGAATGTATCTGGCCTTTTTAATGGTTATTATGGCGCTAACTTTATGACTTATAGAGCTCCTAAACCTGATTATGTGTCTTCTTTGAAATCTTCAGTGGTAGCTAAAGTTTTTGAATCGCTAGATATGAAAATAAACTATGATGAAGCATTGGCTATGAGGAATGCAAGCACTATCAGGCAAATAGACCCTAAAAGAGATTGTCATCCCTGCATCCCCACGTCAGGTATTACTTAATCAATTTATTTACTTCGATGTAAATGTTCATTTTCAAATAAATATGGTATTATAATTACAGATCGAGGTTGTCTGTACAATATTAAAGATGATCCTTCAGAAAATCATGATTTATGGAGTCAAGAAACTAAACTCGCAGCAGTAATGTGGGCTAGATTAAAAGCTTTATGGTCTATGCAATTGAGAAGAGGCCCAACGGCTTTAGATGGCCGTGCCGATCCTTCTAACTTTGGCTATAGATGGACGCCGTGGCTTAATGATACTGAAAAAGATGAATCTGTATTATTTCAATGACATTTCTGACTAGTAAATACATTCCTATTACGGCAGTCAAGTGTAAATGTGATAGGGTTTTGAATTGTTAATTTTATGATTAGTATGTTATTTATTAAACATCGTTATATTTTTACCAACATAACATGTTTTTAATAATTACCTAGTTTTTCTTCCATAACTCATTCAAAACATCATTTAATTATATAATATGAAATATGAATAAAAAAAATATTTTCACACTTGTATTTTGCAGTGGTCACCTATTATATTTAACTATAACATGTTGGTTATAATATATATCACAATTGCTTCGTACATATAAATTAAATAAACAGTCGATGAAACTACATTAAACTAAGTTTAAGTACAACGTTTCCATGTAAGTACTTATAAAATAATTGTCCACAATTATTTTATAAGTGTGTGTTATGCCGCTGAATATATTCCTAAAAAATCATACTTCTAAATTAGTGCAAAGAAAATGAAGAGTGAGCAATGTCCTGTTATTTCTAATGCCAACCTAAATTTTATTCCAATTCTGAAGGCCATCCATTTTTTATTAGTGTGAAGTTTCATTAATTACATCACAGCTTTTAACAAAACAAATGTATATTATTTGTCAGTGTAAGATTATTTTTTTGATTTTGTAACATGCTGCATAATTAAATGTAGTAAAACTCTATATTTTCTTATTTTATTTTGTAAATACTTATAAACAACAATAAATATCATAGTGACAATAATTGCTATTCACTTTTTTTTACTGAATACTTATACCTCATACTAAAACTTTAAATTTATATTTATTATATATTCTTATAGTTTTATAATGCACTAAAAAAAATACAGTATGTGTACCAACCACACTATCAAAAAAATTGGAAATAATCAGAACCTATATGATATTGCAAAGCCTGGACGTATTGAGTTCTCACAAATCTGATCAATTTTGACGTTGAATACAAACTTGCTGGCGTATACCGGGGTTGCTTTGAAGGCATGTGATTGCTATTGCATGTGTAAGCCAGTTGCCCTCAATTTCATCACTTTCTACAGAACGATTCGCATATGTCGTAGGTGTTACTGGAATGTCAGGTTGATTTTCTTAGTAGGTTTTTGATTTATCTGTGATGTATAAAATTCCATTTTACTTTAAAATTAATTGAAGTGAAAAATAGAATAAAGTGATTAAATACTCAATTATTGTACACACTGTTATAATAATAGGTACCTATGATTATACCAGTGTGTAAATCAGTGCAATATATGTCAAAATCGTTTATCGACATTTAATACTGACATCTACTTTTTTTTTATATGACATCTACTTATAAAAATGCTAATACCGTGTTAGTGCAGACCAAACTTTAATAGATACAGGGTTGTATTTAGTATCAAATTAAATATCTTGACTTATCTTGAGCCCTCTGGGTAAACCTTGGTTTTTCAAAATCGATCCATTAGTTTGTCGAAATTTTAGTAAAAAGAATGTAAAATCACTAACATGATATATATAAGATGTCTTAGATAATTTTTAGTACATGAACCCTGTAATATGGTGACGAATTTACTACAATGAACGAGGAACTACGGGTAAAACATATGAATGGTGATACAAAAGATGTTATCCCAGTGGCATTCATCGGAATAGCTAAAATACTCTTGAAAGGGGGTCAAAATTTATATGCAACCTTCATTCAATGAACCATCTCATCATATATGAAAACTTTGGAATAATCATATATAAATTCAAGTATTATCAAGTGATAAGGTACATAAATCAACCTTAAAAAACAACTCACAATCACCTGACTGACAGATCAATGGAATACGAAATGAGTTGAACCTTTACTCAAATTCAATTTAAGATGTTTTATTAGATTTGTCTTTTGGGTGAGCCTAATTATTTTGAGTCATCATTTAATAAATGACTTGCTTTGTTTATGCCTTCTTATTATTTTATATGTATTTTTTTTATTGCCGAAATATGAAATGAATTATGGTTATTTCTGTCTCTTCCTGATTATTTAGACCGGTACCTCCTATTTTTCATATTTTAGGTTATAACTGTACGTTGATGATAGTGTCACTTTTAAGGAGTTTTCTGAGTTTTCTGAGTTTCTGACTTTTCTGACTTTAAATATAATTTGCAGTATTTGACATTGTTATTTCGTTACTTACTTGGTAAGTATTGGTTACAGTTAGTAAGTTACTTGCATTTTGATTTCTTCCTTTGTTTAGCGGCTTAGCGGATTTATTTTAAACATATATATATATATATATCGCTTGGATGATTATTTACATTTCATACTTTACTATAAATAAATATATAACAATAATAAATATATATTATTATAATTAATATAATAATATATAAATAATAATCCGAGAATTATCTTTATAAATAGGTGTATATATCAATGGTAGTTTTATGATATTGTAGTATTAGGCTAATAAGAAAAATAACAAAAGCGAGTATAAATCATAATCAATCAAACTCAAATATTTTCACATCTGAAAGTAGCGAACAAAAAATATGCTTAATAGCATGCAAATCATTTTTAAATGCCCATTCTTTAAATAGTTTTTATAAGAACGTCTTTGAGAGGTTTTTTATAAAAATCCACTTTGATTAAATATTTCAGTATTGCAAAATATATTAATGCATAAGTAACGAGTTAAAATCTCGAATTATGTAACAATGAGCTATTCAAAATTAAATGCATACATAAATGTACACAGTTGTGGTATAATCCGTCATTTGCAACTGATTTGATAATGCATTTTATCTTTAAGCAGAACAGTATAGTATATAAATGGTGCGCGTTTATGTAATAATTATCTTCAAGGATAATTTAAATAGAATCCACCTTAATAATGCTTTGTGGAATTAAATATAAAAAAGCTTATCGCTTGCACTTAGCAAATGTATTATATAATACTAATGTATTATGATAGGATATCATCATAAGGTAAATGCGGCTAATAATT
This sequence comes from Napeogenes sylphis, assembly GCA_959347405.1. Classification (NCBI taxonomy): domain Eukaryota; kingdom Metazoa; phylum Arthropoda; class Insecta; order Lepidoptera; family Nymphalidae; genus Napeogenes; species Napeogenes sylphis. The sequence continues at coordinate 14,402,918 of OY365788.1, read as the reverse complement.
AACATATAATCATATGAATGTTTTAACATTTTAAAAGATAGGTTTTTGAACGAAATATTGTCGATTGTAATTTTTAAAGATTTTTCTTAGTCCACTCTTAATATACGTATTTTAGATCTTCAACTAAATTTTATACATTAAAGATTTACTTATAAGTCGAATGTAAATACTACTAGACGAGACTCTTATGAACCATTTCGAATCCATAGCAATGGCTACGCGGTTGTCCGGCGCTGCCGAAATTCTCCTCGTCGGTGACGTGAACCAGTTACCTTACATCGATAGAGATAATCTATTGATTATATAAATGAGGTACTGTCGTCCCACCCTGATAACGTCCATCAGCGAAGAATTACTGTGCACACATCGGAATCCCTTAGATGTCGCGTATGCCTTAGAAGAGGTCTACTCCGGCATCTACTCCAGCAGAAAACTAGTGCAGCCCTTAACAATGCTCAATTACACAGGATCAAAAATACCCAGATCCCAACCCAATACCCTGTACTTAGTACACACCCAGGAAGAGAAGATAGCATTGTCTAACGAGGGTTATGGATCAGGCGAAGGGTCGCGTATCTTAACCATACACGAAGCACAAGGACTCACTTTCGGCTACGTTTTTATAATCAACACCAGGAGTAAGATGCAACTGCACGACAGCGTTCCCCACGCGGTTGTAGCAGTGTCGCGTCATACCGAGAGCTGTGTGTATTTTACCGACAGCGAGGACGACGCGACGGGCTGATTCATCAGGAGAGCGATGAAGGCGACAAAATACAACATCATAGAATATAATACCAAGATGGCTATAAAAGACAGAAACTTTGCTGTCGTGGAAACCTTGCTCGTGATGAGTGAAAAACATAAAAATAACAGTAGGTCACCACAATAATGATTTTGAAGGAAGGCGTTAATGAGAAAATATAAGAAATTTATGCATACTAACTTTAATAATATTTTATTTATTTATATATCAAATACTTATACTATACTTCACATTATTACATTGTAAAATAAAAAAATAAATAAATAAAAAAAATTTATATACATGTATAAGCATTGAGCATAAGCATTAAGCATTAAGCATTAAGCATTAAGCATAAGCATTAAACATAAGCTTTAAAAATAAGCTTTTAAAATAAGCATTAAGCATAAGCATTTAAAATAAGCATTAAGCATTAAGAATAAGCATTAAAAATGAGCTTTTAAAATAAGCTTTTAAAATAAGCATTAAGCATTAAGCATAAGCATTAAGCATAAGCTTTTAAAATAAGCTTTTAAAATAAGCATTAAGCATAAGCATTTAAAATAAGCATTAAGCATAAGCATTAAGCATTAAGAATAAGCATAAAAAATGAGCTTTTAAAATAAGCTTTTAAAATAAGCATTAAGCATAAACATTAAGCATATGCAATACTATTTGCTTATTTTAAAAGCTTTTTTTTAATGCTTATGCTTAATGCTTAATGCTTCTGCTTAATACTTATTTTAAATGCTTTTTCTTTATGCTTATTTTAAAAGCTTATTTTAAAAGCTTATTTTTAATGCTTATGCTCAATGCTTAATGCTTCTGCTTAATACTTATTTTAAATGCTTTTTCTTTATGCTTATTTTAAAAGCTTATTTTAAAAGCTTATTTTTAATGCTTATGCTCAATGCTTAATGCTTATGCTTATGCTTCATGTTTAAAGCTTATTTGAAATGCTTATGCTTAATGCTTTTTCTTTATGCTTATTTTAAAAGCTTAATTTTAATGCTTTTGCTCAATGCTTAATGCTTATGCTTTCTTCTAATGCTTATCCTTAATGTTAATGCTTTTTGCTTTTGACATGAGGCTTGCTGCTTAATGCTTATGCTTAATGCTTATGCTTAATAGTTATATTTAATGATTATTTTAAATGCTTATTTTAAATGCTTACTTCAAATGCTTATTTTAAATGCTTATGCTTAATGCTTATGCTTATGCTTCATGGTTAAAGCTTATTTTAAAAAAAGGAAATTTGCCATTTGTGCTAAAAATAATTTATTGATTTAATATAAACAACATTGACCTTTATTATGAATAAAGAGAAATAAAATAAAGTGAATGCCTAAAATTATGCCAGCTAGATTCAGCGGTGGATTATTTAAGATGATACATTAAATTTGAAATTTTATATAAATTATAATACAAGAAATCCGAGGCGCCACTGACAAATTGAAAGCGAATACACATGCATGATCCTCGATGATATGCTCGATGTTTGGTACTATGCTCGATGTTGAATGTTATGCTTGATGTTCGATGCTCGATACTCAATTCTTGATTCTTGAGATATGAGGCTTAATGCTTATGCTTAATGCTTAATGCTTATGCTTTCTACTTATGCTTATCCTTAATGTTAATGCTTTTGCTTAATGCTAAATACTTCATGTTTAATGATTAGTTTAAAAAAAAAGGAAATTTAGCTTTTGTGGTAAGAATAATTTATTGATTTAATATAAACAACATTGACCTTTATTATGAATAAAGTAAAATAAAATTTTAAAATGCCTAAAATTATGCCAGCTAGATTCAGCGGAGGGTTACTTGAAAAGATACATTAAATTTGAAAGCTTATGCTTAATGCTTATTTAAAAAACTTATTTTAAAAGCTTATTTAAAATGCTTATGCTTAATGCTTTTTCTTTATGCTTATTTTAAAAGCTTATTTTAAATGCTTTTTCTTAATGCTTATTTTAAAACTTATTTTAAAAACTTATTTTAAAAGCTTATTTTTAATGCTTATGCTTAATGCTTATGCTTAATGCTTATTTTTAAAGCTTTTTTTTTAAATACTTATGCTTAATGCTTAATGCTTATTTTAAAAGCTTTTTTTTAATGCTTATGCTTAATACTTTATGCTTATGCTTAATGCTTATTTTAAATGCTTATTTTAAAAGCTTATTTCAAATGCTTATTTCAAATGCTTATTTTAAATGCTTATGCTTAATGCTTATGCTAAATGCTTATGCTTCATGGCTAAAGCTTATTTTTGAAAAAAGGAAATTAAGCTTTTGTGGTAAAAATAATTTATTGATTTAATATAAACAACATTGACCTTTATTATGAATAAAGTAAAATAAAATTAGGTAAATGCCTAAAATTATGCCAGCTAGATTCAGCGGAGGGTTACTTGAGATGATACATTAAATTTTATATTAATATTATTAAAAAAGGAATCCGAGGCGCCCCCGACAAATTAAAAGCGAATACATATGCATGATCCTCTATGATATGCTCGATGTTCGATGCTATGCTCTATGTAGGATACTATGCTTGATGTTCAATGCTCAATGCTTAATTATTAATTCTTGATGCTTTAGACATGAGGCTTGCTGCTTAATGCCTATGCTTAATGTTTATGCTAAATGCTTATTTTAAAAGCTTATTTTAAATGCTTATTTTAAATGCTTATGCTTAGTGCTTATTTTAAAAGCTTATTTTTAATGCTTATGCTTAATGCTTAATGCTTAATGCTTAATACTTATGCTTAATGCTTATTTTAAATGCTTATTTTTAAAGATTTTTTAAATGCTTAAATGCTTATGCTTAATGCTTTTTGTTCATGTTTATTTTAAAAGCTTATTTTAAATGCTTAATGCTTAATGCTTATGCTTAATACTTATTTTAAAAGCTTATTTTTAATGCTTAAGCTTAATGCTAAAATGCTTTTTCTTAATGCTTATTTTCAAAGCTTATTTTTAATGTTTATGCTTAAAGCTTAATGCTTATTGCTTATGCTTAATGCTTGTTTTAAATGCTTATTTTAAATGTCTATTTTTAAAGCTTTTTTTAAATGCTTATGCTTAATGCTTTTTCTTCATGCTTATTTTAAAAGCTTATTTTAAATGCTTATGCTTAATGCTTAATGCTTATGCTTAATACTTATTTTAAATCCTTATTTTAAATGCTTTTTTTTAATGCTTATTTTAAAAGCTTATTTTAAAAGCTTCATTTTTAATGCTTATTTTAAATGCTTATTTCAAATGTTTATTTTAAATGCTTATTTTAAAAGCTAATTTTTAATGCTTAAGCTTAACCCGGTGTCAGCACAGTTAAAATATGTTACAACGATAGTAGGGTTGGGTCCAGGAGACCCGTGAAGAAAATCGTCATAATTTCAATAATTTTAAGACATTTACTAATATATGGCTGTAATTGGATAAAACGACTATAGTTTAAGTGGTCATGTATGATTAAAAAGAACTTGAAGTAAAACTTTCTTTTTAATATTTTTTTTATGATAGCGGAGCAAAATATTAACAAAAGTAACAACCTTTGTTTTAAAGTCACAAAACTTGAACCAAATATAAACTTTTTTTCTAAAATATTAATAATTAGGATACATGTAAATCACATTTAATAAGACTACAAATAAAATTACAAATTAGTTTTATGAATCAGTCATATCATTGCTTACATATGCGCAGTCTCTACAGTACAATATTACAAACTCAGTGCAGATATATTTGTTTCAGTTCCGTCAAGTTCAATTACTTTTTCAGTCTTTTTTGGCAGGACAGTCTCGCAACCTTTTTCTGACCTTCAGTATCTTTGCAGACGGGTCCCTAACAGGGTTTCCTAAAAAAATCGCGTATTGTTTGGCACATTAGTCTTAGCAACTGCAGGATGCCTTTACGGTCGCGTAAAATGCTCACGAACAAGAGTTATGAGTAAATTGAGAATTTGCAACACTTTGTAACAGAGTTGTTATTTATCTTAAGAAATATATGTGCATTTATTGAAGCTATGTTTATATACCTATATATATACATATATTATACAATTTTCAACCCTAAATCGAATGTTTAGGCCTAAAGGCATCCATGGCCACTTTATTGTATATCTTCCAATAAAATTAGTAGTTTCTGAATTTTCATGATCGGAGTCTGATTTCTCCAAGATACTCAATATTCGTTGTCGTTCGCATTCTTCGAGAACCGTTATTTCAAAAGTCATGCGAATAAAATAAATAAATATACTTTTTTATAATAGCGCGAAATTACTACACGAAGTGTATGGTTGGGTCAAATTTACCCTTTGTCATGTTTAGAAGCGTTTATACACCGCTGCGATTGCAATACGACTAAATATTGATATTCCGTGGAAAGATACGACCCTTAGCTCCAGCTATTGAGAATTATGGCAGTGTGGCACCAAAAACATTAGAAATACGCGCTTTTAAAAATAGCCCGGGTCAAAAAGACCCAACTGTGCGAACGCCAGGTTAATGCTTAATGCTTAATGCTTATTTTAAATGCTTATTTTAAATGCTAATTTTAAATGCTTTTTCTTAATGCTTATTTTAAAAGCTTATTTTTAATGCTTATGCTTAATGCTTAATGCTTAATGATTATGCTTAATGCTTAATGCTTAATACTTATGCTTAATGCTTATTTTAAATGCTTATTTTTAAAGCTTATTTAAATGCTTAAATGCTTATGCTTAATGCTTTTTGTTCATGTTTATTTTAAAAGCTTATTTTAAATGCTTAATGCTTAATGCTTATGCTTAATACTTATTTTAAAAGCTTATTTTTAATGCTTAAGCTTAATGCTAAAATGATTTTTCTTAATGCTTATTTTAAAAGCTTATTTTTAATGTTTATGCTTAAAGCTTAATGCTTATTGCTTATGCTTAATGCTTGTTTTAAATGCTTATTTTAAATGTCTATTTTTAAAGCTTTTTTTAAATGCTTATGCTTAATGCTTTTTCTTCATGCTTATTTTAAATGCTTATGCTTAATGCTTAATGCTTATGCTTAATACTTATTTTAAATCCTTATTTTAAATGCTTTTTTTTAATGCTTATTTTAAAAGCTTATTTTAAAAGCTTCATTTTTAATGCTTATTTTAAATGCTTATTTCAAATGTTTATTTTAAATGCTTATTTTAAAAGCTAATTTTTAATGCTTAAGCTTAACCCGGTGTCAGCACAGTTAAAATATGTTACAACGATAGTAGGGTTGGGTCCAGGAGACCCGTGAAGAAAATCGTCATAATTTCAATAATTTTAAGACATTTACTAATATATGGCTGTAATTGGATAAAACGACTATAGTTTAAGTGGTCATGTATGATTAAAAAGAACTTGAAGTAAAACTTTCTTTTTAATATTTTTTTTATGATAGCGGAGCAAAATATTAACAAAAGTAACAACCTTTGTTTTAAAGTCACAAAACTTGAACCAAATATAAACTTTTTTTCTAAAATATTAATAATTAGGATACATGTAAATCACATTTAATAAGACTACAAATAAAATTACAAATTAGTTTTATGAATCAGTCATATCATTGCTTACATATGCGCAGTCTCTACAGTACAATATTACAAACTCAGTGCAGATATATTTGTTTCAGTTCCGTCAAGTTCAATTACTTTTTCAGTCTTTTTTGGCAGGACAGTCTCGCAACCTTTTTCTGACCTTCAGTATCTTTGCAGACGGGTCCCTAACAGGGTTTCCTAAAAAAATCGCGTATTGTTTGGCACATTAGTCTTAGCAACTGCAGGATGCCTTTACGGTCGCGTAAAATGCTCACGAACAAGAGTTATGAGTAAATTGAGAATTTGCAACACTTTGTAACAGAGTTGTTATTTATCTTAAGAAATATATGTGCATTTATTGAAGCTATGTTTATATACCTATATATATACATATATTATACAATTTTCAACCCTAAATCGAATGTTTAGGCCTAAAGGCATCCATGGCCACTTTATTGTATATCTTCCAATAAAATTAGTAGTTTCTGAATTTTCATGATCGGAGTCTGATTTCTCCAAGATACTCAATATTCGTTGTCGTTCGCATTCTTCGAGAACCGTTATTTCAAAAGTCATGCGAATAAAATAAATAAATATACTTTTTTATAATAGCGCGAAATTACTACACGAAGTGTATGGTTGGGTCAAATTTACCCTTTGTCATGTTTAGAAGCGTTTATACACCGCTGCGATTGCAATACGACTAAATATTGATATTCCGTGGAAAGATACGACCCTTAGCTCCAGCTATTGAGAATTATGGCAGTGTGGCACCAAAAACATTAGAAATACGCGCTTTTAAAAATAGCCCGGGTCAAAAAGACCCAACTGTGCGAACGCCAGGTTAATGCTTAATGCTTAATGCTTATTTTAAATGCTTATTTTAAATGCTTTTTCTTAATGCTTATTTTAAAAGCTTATTTTTAATGCTTATGCTTAATGCTTAATGCTTAATGCTTATGCTTAATGCTTAATGCTTAATACTTATGCTTAATGCTTATTTTAAATGCTTATTTTTAAAGCTTTTTTAAATGCTTAAATGCTTATGCTTAATGCTTTTTGTTCATGTTTATTTTAAAAGCTTATTTTAAATGCTTAATGCTTAATGCTTATGCTTAATACTTATTTTAAAAGCTTATTTTTAATGCTTAAGCTTAATGCTAAAATGCTTTTTCTTAATGCTTATTTTAAAAGCTTATTTTTAATGTTTATGCTTAAAGCTTAATGCTTATTGCTTATGCTTAATGCTTGTTTTAAATGCTTATTTTAAATGTCTATTTTTAAAGCTTTTTTTAAATGCTTATGCTTAATGCTTTTTCTTCATGCTTATTTTAAATGCTTATGCTTAATGCTTAATGCTTATGCTTAATACTTATTTTAAATCCTTATTTTAAATGCTTTTTTTTAATGCTTATTTTAAAAGCTTATTTTAAAAGCTTCATTTTTAATGCTTATTTTAAATGCTTATTTCAAATGTTTATTTTAAATGCTTATTTTAAAAGCTAATTTTTAATGCTTAAGCTTAACCCGGTGTCAGCACAGTTAAAATATGTTACAACGATAGTAGGGTTGGGTCCAGGAGACCCGTGAAGAAAATCGTCATAATTTCAATAATTTTAAGACATTTACTAATATATGGCTGTAATTGGATAAAACGACTATAGTTTAAGTGGTCATGTATGATTAAAAAGAACTTGAAGTAAAACTTTCTTTTTAATATTTTTTTTATGATAGCGGAGCAAAATATTAACAAAAATAACAACCTTTGTTTTAAAGTCACAAAACTTGAACCAAATATAAACTTTTTTTCTAAAATATTGATAATTAGGATACATGTAAATCACATTTAATAAGACTACAAATAAAATTACAAATTAGTTTTATGAATCAGTCATATCATTGCTTACATATGCGCAGTCTCTACAGTACAATATTACAAACTCAGTGCAGATATATTTGTTTCAGTTCCGTCAAGTTCAATTACTTTTTCAGTCTTTTTTGGCAGGACAGTCTCGCAACCTTTTTCTGACCTTCAGTATCTTTGCAGACGGGTCCCTAACAGGGTTTCCTAAAAAAATCGCGTATTGTTTGGCACATTAGTCTTAGCAACTGCAGGATGCCTTTACGGTCGCGTAAAATGCTCACGAACAAGAGTTATGAGTAAATTGAGAATTTGCAACACTTTGTAACAGAGTTGTTATTTATCTTAAGAAATATATGTGCATTTATTGAAGCTATGTTTATATACCTATATATATACATATATTATACAATTTTCAACCCTAAATCGAATGTTTAGGCCTAAAGGCATCCATGGCCACTTTATTGTATATCTTCCAATAAAATTAGTAGTTTCTGAATTTTCATGATCGGAGTCTGATTTCTCCAAGATACTCAATATTCGTTGTCGTTCGCATTCTTCGAGAACCGTTATTTCAAAAGTCATGCGAATAAAATAAATAAATATACTTTTTTATAATAGCGCGAAATTACTACACGAAGTGTATGGTTGGGTCAAATTTACCCTTTGTCATGTTTAGAAGCGTTTATACACCGCTGCGATTGCAATACGACTAAATATTGATATTCCGTGGAAAGATACGACCCTTAGCTCCAGCTATTGAGAATTATGGCAGTGTGGCACCAAAAACATTAGAAATACGCACTTTTAAAAATAGCCCGGGTCAAAAAGACCCAACTGTGCGAACGCCAGGTTAATGCTTAATGCTTAATGCTTATTTTAAATGCTTATTTTAAATGCTAATTTTAAATGCTTTTTCTTAATGCTTATTTTAAAAGCTTATTTTTAATGCTTATGCTTAATGCTTAATGCTTAATGATTATGCTTAATGCTTAATGCTTAATACTTATGCTTAATGCTTATTTTAAATGCTTATTTTTAAAGCTTATTTAAATGCTTAAATGCTTATGCTTAATGCTTTTTGTTCATGTTTATTTTAAAAGCTTATTTTAAATGCTTAATGCTTAATGCTTATGCTTAATACTTATTTTAAAAGCTTATTTTTAATGCTTAAGCTTAATGCTAAAATGATTTTTCTTAATGCTTATTTTAAAAGCTTATTTTTAATGTTTATGCTTAAAGCTTAATGCTTATTGCTTATGCTTAATGCTTGTTTTAAATGCTTATTTTAAATGTCTATTTTTAAAGCTTTTTTTAAATGCTTATGCTTAATGCTTTTTCTTCATGCTTATTTTAAATGCTTATGCTTAATGCTTAATGCTTATGCTTAATACTTATTTTAAATCCTTATTTTAAATGCTTTTTTTTAATGCTTATTTTAAAAGCTTATTTTAAAAGCTTCATTTTTAATGCTTATTTTAAATGCTTATTTCAAATGTTTATTTTAAATGCTTATTTTAAAAGCTAATTTTTAATGCTTAAGCTTAACCCGGTGTCAGCACAGTTAAAATATGTTACAACGATAGTAGGGTTGGGTCCAGGAGACCCGTGAAGAAAATCGTCATAATTTCAATAATTTTAAGACATTTACTAATATATGGCTGTAATTGGATAAAACGACTATAGTTTAAGTGGTCATGTATGATTAAAAAGAACTTGAAGTAAAACTTTCTTTTTAATATTTTTTTTATGATAGCGGAGCAAAATATTAACAAAAGTAACAACCTTTGTTTTAAAGTCACAAAACTTGAACCAAATATAAACTTTTTTTCTAAAATATTAATAATTAGGATACATGTAAATCACATTTAATAAGACTACAAATAAAATTACAAATTAGTTTTATGAATCAGTCATATCATTGCTTACATATGCGCAGTCTCTACAGTACAATATTACAAACTCAGTGCAGATATATTTGTTTCAGTTCCGTCAAGTTCAATTACTTTTTCAGTCTTTTTTGGCAGGACAGTCTCGCAACCTTTTTCTGACCTTCAGTATCTTTGCAGACGGGTCCCTAACAGGGTTTCCTAAAAAAATCGCGTATTGTTTGGCACATTAGTCTTAGCAACTGCAGGATGCCTTTACGGTCGCGTAAAATGCTCACGAACAAGAGTTATGAGTAAATTGAGAATTTGCAACACTTTGTAACAGAGTTGTTATTTATCTTAAGAAATATATGTGCATTTATTGAAGCTATGTTTATATACCTATATATATACATATATTATACAATTTTCAACCCTAAATCGAATGTTTAGGCCTAAAGGCATCCATGGCCACTTTATTGTATATCTTCCAATAAAATTAGTAGTTTCTGAATTTTCATGATCGGAGTCTGATTTCTCCAAGATACTCAATATTCGTTGTCGTTCGCATTCTTCGAGAACCGTTATTTCAAAAGTCATGCGAATAAAATAAATAAATATACTTTTTTATAATAGCGCGAAATTACTACACGAAGTGTATGGTTGGGTCAAATTTACCCTTTGTCATGTTTAGAAGCGTTTATACACCGCTGCGATTGCAATACGACTAAATATTGATATTCCGTGGAAAGATACGACCCTTAGCTCCAGCTATTGAGAATTATGGCAGTGTGGCACCAAAAACATTAGAAATACGCACTTTTAAAAATAGCCCGGGTCAAAAAGACCCAACTGTGCGAACGCCAGGTTAATGCTTAATGCTTAATGCTTATTTTAAATGCTTATTTTAAATGCTTTTTCTTAATGCTTATTTTAAAAGCTTATTTTTAATGCTTATGCTTAATGCTTAATGCTTAATGCTTATGCTTAATGCTTAATGCTTAATACTTATGCTTAATGCTTATTTTAAATGCTTATTTTTAAAGCTTTTTTAAATGCTTAAATGCTTATGCTTAATGCTTTTTGTTCATGTTTATTTTAAAAGCTTATTTTAAATGCTTAATGCTTAATGCTTATGCTTAATACTTATTTTAAAAGCTTATTTTTAATGCTTAAGCTTAATGCTAAAATGCTTTTTCTTAATGCTTATTTTAAAAGCTTATTTTTAATGTTTATGCTTAAAGCTTAATGCTTATTGCTTATGCTTAATGCTTGTTTTAAATGCTTATTTTAAATGTCTATTTTTAAAGCTTTTTTTAAATGCTTATGCTTAATGCTTTTTCTTCATGCTTATTTTAAATGCTTATGCTTAATGCTTAATGCTTATGCTTAATACTTATTTTAAATCCTTATTTTAAATGCTTTTTTTTAATGCTTATTTTAAAAGCTTATTTTAAAAGCTTCATTTTTAATGCTTATTTTAAATGCTTATTTCAAATGTTTATTTTAAATGCTTATTTTAAAAGCTAATTTTTAATGCTTAAGCTTAACCCGGTGTCAGCACAGTTAAAATATGTTACAACGATAGTAGGGTTGGGTCCAGGAGACCCGTGAAGAAAATCGTCATAATTTCAATAATTTTAAGACATTTACTAATATATGGCTGTAATTGGATAAAACGACTATAGTTTAAGTGGTCATGTATGATTAAAAAGAACTTGAAGTAAAACTTTCTTTTTAATATTTTTTTTATGATAGCGGAGCAAAATATTAACAAAAGTAACAACCTTTGTTTTAAAGTCACAAAACTTGAACCAAATATAAACTTTTTTTCTAAAATATTAATAATTAGGATACATGTAAATCACATTTAATAAGACTACAAATAAAATTACAAATTAGTTTTATGAATCAGTCATATCATTGCTTACATATGCGCAGTCTCTACAGTACAATATTACAAACTCAGTGCAGATATATTTGTTTCAGTTCCGTCAAGTTCAATTACTTTTTCAGTCTTTTTTGGCAGGACAGTCTCGCAACCTTTTTCTGACCTTCAGTATCTTTGCAGACGGGTCCCTAACAGGGTTTCCTAAAAAAATCGCGTATTGTTTGGCACATTAGTCTTAGCAACTGCAGGATGCCTTTACGGTCGCGTAAAATGCTCACGAACAAGAGTTATGAGTAAATTGAGAATTTGCAACACTTTGTAACAGAGTTGTTATTTATCTTAAGAAATATATGTGCATTTATTGAAGCTATGTTTATATACCTATATATATACATATATTATACAATTTTCAACCCTAAATCGAATGTTTAGGCCTAAAGGCATCCATGGCCACTTTATTGTATATCTTCCAATAAAATTAGTAGTTTCTGAATTTTCATGATCGGAGTCTGATTTCTCCAAGATACTCAATATTCGTTGTCGTTCGCATTCTTCGAGAACCGTTATTTCAAAAGTCATGCGAATAAAATAAATAAATATACTTTTTTATAATAGCGCGAAATTACTACACGAAGTGTATGGTTGGGTCAAATTTACCCTTTGTCATGTTTAGAAGCGTTTATACACCGCTGCGATTGCAATACGACTAAATATTGATATTCCGTGGAAAGATACGACCCTTAGCTCCAGCTATTGAGAATTATGGCAGTGTGGCACCAAAAACATTAGAAATACGCGCTTTTAAAAATAGCCCGGGTCAAAAAGACCCAACTGTGCGAACGCCAGGTTAATGCTTAATGCTTAATGCTTATTTTAAATGCTTTTTCTTAATGCTTATTTTAAAAGCTTATTTTTAATGCTTATGCTTAATGCTTAATGCTTAATGCTTATGCTTAATGCTTAATGCTTAATGCTTAATACTTATGCTTAATGCTTATTTTAAATGCTTATTTTTAAAGCTTTTTTAAATGCTTAAATGCTTATGCTTAATGCTTTTTGTTCATGTTTATTTTAAAAGCTTATTTTAAATGCTTAATGCTTAATGCTTATGCTTAATACTTATTTTAAAAGCTTATTTTTAATGCTTAAGCTTAATCCTAAAATGCTTTTTCTTAATGCTTATTTTAAAAGCTTATTTTTAATGTTTATGCTTAAAGCTTAATGCTTATTGCTTATGCTTAATGCTTGTTTTAAATGCTTATTTTAAATGTCTATTTTTAAAGCTTCTTTTAAATGCTTATGCTTAATGCTTTTTCTTCATGCTTATTTTAAATGCTTATGCTTAATGCTTAATGCTTATGCTTAATACTTATTTTAAATCCTTATTTTAAATGCTTTTTTTTAATGCTTATTTTAAAAGCTTATTTTAAAAGCTTCATTTTTAATGCTTATTTTAAATGCTTATTTCAAATGTTTATTTTAAATGCTTATTTTAAAAGCTAATTTTTAATGCTTAAGCTTAACCCGGTGTCAGCACAGTTAAAATATGTTACAACGATAGTAGGGTTGGGTCCAGGAGACCCGTGAAGAAAATCGTCATAATTTCAATAATTTTAAGACATTTACTAATATATGGCTGTAATTGGATAAAACGACTATAGTTTAAGTGGTCATGTATGATTAAAAAGAACTTGAAGTAAAACTTTCTTTTTAATATTTTTTTTATGATAGCGGAGCAAAATATTAACAAAAGTAACAACCTTTGTTTTAAAGTCACAAAACTTGAACCAAATATAAACTTTTTTTCTAAAATATTAATAATTAGGATACATGTAAATCACATTTAATAAGACTACAAATAAAATTACAAATTAGTTTTATGAATCAGTCATATCATTGCTTACATATGCGCAGTCTCTACAGTACAATATTACAAACTCAGTGCAGATATATTTGTTTCAGTTCCGTCAAGTTCAATTACTTTTTCAGTCTTTTTTGGCAGGACAGTCTCGCAACCTTTTTCTGACCTTCAGTATCTTTGCAGACGGGTCCCTAACAGGGTTTCCTAAAAAAATCGCGTATTGTTTGGCACATTAGTCTTAGCAACTGCAGGATGCCTTTACGGTCGCGTAAAATTCTCACGAACAAGAGTTATGAGTAAATTGAGAATTTGCAACACTTTGTAACAGAGTTGTTATTTATCTTAAGAAATATATGTGCATTTATTGAAGCTATGTTTATATACCTATATATATACATATATTATACAATTTTCAACCCTAAATCGAATGTTTAGGCCTAAAGGCATCCATGGCCACTTTATTGTATATCTTCCAATAAAATTAGTAGTTTCTGAATTTTCATGATCGGAGTCTGATTTCTCCAAGATACTCAATATTCGTTGTCGTTCGCATTCTTCGAGAACCGTTATTTCAAAAGTCATGCGAATAAAATAAATAAATATACTTTTTTATAATAGCGCGAAATTACTACACGAAGTGTATGGTTGGGTCAAATTTACCCTTTGTCATGTTTAGAAGCGTTTATACACCGCTGCGATTGCAATACGACTAAATATTGATATTCCGTGGAAAGATACGACCCTTAGCTCCAGCTATTGAGAATTATGGCAGTGTGGCACCAAAAACATTAGAAATACGCGCTTTTAAAAATAGCCCGGGTCAAAAAGACCCAACTGTGCGAACGCCAGGTTAATGCTTAATGCTTAATGCTTATTTTAAATGCTTTTTCTTAATGCTTATTTTAAAAGCTTATTTTTAATGCTTATGCTTAATGCTTAATGCTTAATGCTTATGCTTAATGCTTAATGCTTAATGCTTAATACTTATGCTTAATGCTTATTTTAAATGCTTATTTTTAAAGCTTTTTTAAATGCTTAAATGCTTATGCTTAATGCTTTTTGTTCATGTTTATTTTAAAAGCTTATTTTAAATGCTTAATGCTTAATGCTTATGCTTAATACTTATTTTAAAAGCTTATTTTTAATGCTTAAGCTTAATGCTAAAATGCTTTTTCTTAATGCTTATTTTAAAAGCTTATTTTTAATGTTTATGCTTAAAGCTTAATGCTTATTGCTTATGCTTAATGCTTGTTTTAAATGCTTATTTTAAATGTCTATTTTTAAAGCTTTTTTTAAATGCTTATGCTTAATGCTTTTTCTTCATGCTTATTTTAAATGCTTATGCTTAATGCTTAATGCTTATGCTTAATACTTATTTTAAATCCTTATTTTAAATGCTTTTTTTTAATGCTTATTTTAAAAGCTTATTTTAAAAGCTTCATTTTTAATGCTTATTTTAAATGCTTATTTCAAATGTTTATTTTAAATGCTTATTTTAAAAGCTAATTTTTAATGCTTAAGCTTAACCCGGTGTCAGCACAGTTAAAATATGTTACAACGATAGTAGGGTTGGGTCCAGGAGACCCGTGAAGAAAATCGTCATAATTTCAATAATTTTAAGACATTTACTAATATATGGCTGTAATTGGATAAAACGACTATAGTTTAAGTGGTCATGTATGATTAAAAAGAACTTGAAGTAAAACTTTCTTTTTAATATTTTTTTTATGATAGCGGAGCAAAATATTAACAAAAGTAACAACCTTTGTTTTAAAGTCACAAAACTTGAACCAAATATAAACTTTTTTTCTAAAATATTAATAATTAGGATACATGTAAATCACATTTAATAAGACTACAAATAAAATTACAAATTAGTTTTATGAATCAGTCATATCATTGCTTACATATGCGCAGTCTCTACAGTACAATATTACAAACTCAGTGCAGATATATTTGTTTCAGTTCCGTCAAGTTCAATTACTTTTTCAGTCTTTTTTGGCAGGACAGTCTCGCAACCTTTTTCTGACCTTCAGTATCTTTGCAGACGGGTCCCTAACAGGGTTTCCTAAAAAAATCGCGTATTGTTTGGCACATTAGTCTTAGCAACTGCAGGATGCCTTTACGGTCGCGTAAAATGCTCACGAACAAGAGTTATGAGTAAATTGAGAATTTGCAACACTTTGTAACAGAGTTGTTATTTATCTTAAGAAATATATGTGCATTTATTGAATCTATGTTTATATACCTATATATATACATATATTATACAATTTTCAACCCTAAATCGAATGTTTAGGCCTAAAGGCATCCATGGCCACTTTATTGTATATCTTCCAATAAAATTAGTAGTTTCTGAATTTTCATGATCGGAGTCTGATTTCTCCAAGATACTCAATATTCGTTGTCGTTCGCATTCTTCGAGAA
The DNA here is from genome assembly GCA_959347405.1 of Napeogenes sylphis. Classification (NCBI taxonomy): domain Eukaryota; kingdom Metazoa; phylum Arthropoda; class Insecta; order Lepidoptera; family Nymphalidae; genus Napeogenes; species Napeogenes sylphis. Next base: position 14,386,722 of record OY365788.1, on the reverse strand, counting down.
CCGTTATTTCAAAAGTCATGCGAATAAAATAAATAAATATACTTTTTTATAATAGCGCGAAATTACTACACGAAGTGTATGGTTGGGTCAAATTTACCCTTTGTCATGTTTAGAAGCGTTTATACACCGCTGCGATTGCAATACGACTAAATATTGATATTCCGTGGAAAGATACGACCCTTAGCTCCAGCTATTGAGAATTATGGCAGTGTGGCACCAAAAACATTAGAAATACGCGCTTTTAAAAATAGCCCGGGTCAAAAAGACCCAACTGTGCGAACGCCAGGTTAATGCTTAATGCTTAATGCTTATTTTAAATGCTTATTTTAAATGCTAATTTTAAATGCTTTTTCTTAATGCTTATTTTAAAAGCTTATTTTTAATGCTTATGCTTAATGCTTAATGCTTAATGATTATGCTTAATGCTTAATGCTTAATACTTATGCTTAATGCTTATTTTAAATGCTTATTTTTAAAGCTTATTTAAATGCTTAAATGCTTATGCTTAATGCTTTTTGTTCATGTTTATTTTAAAAGCTTATTTTAAATGCTTAATGCTTAATGCTTATGCTTAATACTTATTTTAAAAGCTTATTTTTAATGCTTAAGCTTAATGCTAAAATGATTTTTCTTAATGCTTATTTTAAAAGCTTATTTTTAATGTTTATGCTTAAAGCTTAATGCTTATTGCTTATGCTTAATGCTTGTTTTAAATGCTTATTTTAAATGTCTATTTTTAAAGCTTTTTTTAAATGCTTACGCTTAATGCTTTTTCTTCATGCTTATTTTAAATGCTTATGCTTAATGCTTAATGCTTATGCTTAATACTTATTTTAAATCCTTATTTTAAATGCTTTTTTTTAATGCTTATTTTAAAAGCTTATTTTAAAAGCTTCATTTTTAATGCTTATTTTAAATGCTTATTTCAAATGTTTATTTTAAATGCTTATTTTAAAAGCTAATTTTTAATGCTTAAGCTTAACCCGGTGTCAGCACAGTTAAAATATGTTACAACGATAGTAGGGTTGGGTCCAGGAGACCCGTGAAGAAAATCGTCATAATTTCAATAATTTTAAGACATTTACTAATATATGGCTGTAATTGGATAAAACGACTATAGTTTAAGTGGTCATGTATGATTAAAAAGAACTTGAAGTAAAACTTTCTTTTTAATATTTTTTTTATGATAGCGGAGCAAAATATTAACAAAAGTAACAACCTTTGTTTTAAAGTCACAAAACTTGAACCAAATATAAACTTTTTTTCTAAAATATTAATAATTAGGATACATGTAAATCACATTTAATAAGACTACAAATAAAATTACAAATTAGTTTTATGAATCAGTCATATCATTGCTTACATATGCGCAGTCTCTACAGTACAATATTACAAACTCAGTGCAGATATATTTGTTTCAGTTCCGTCAAGTTCAATTACTTTTTCAGTCTTTTTTGGCAGGACAGTCTCGCAACCTTTTTCTGACCTTCAGTATCTTTGCAGACGGGTCCCTAACAGGGTTTCCTAAAAAAATCGCGTATTGTTTGGCACATTAATCTTAGCAACTGCAGGATGCCTTTACGGTCGCGTAAAATGCTCACGAACAAGAGTTATGAGTAAATTGAGAATTTGCAACACTTTGTAACAGAGTTGTTATTTATCTTAAGAAATATATGTGCATTTATTGAAGCTATGTTTATATACCTATATATATACATATATTATACAATTTTCAACCCTAAATCGAATGTTTAGGCCTAAAGGCATCCATGGCCACTTTATTGTATATCTTCCAATAAAATTAGTAGTTTCTGAATTTTCATGATCGGAGTCTGATTTCTCCAAGATACTCAATATTCGTTGTCGTTCGCATTCTTCGAGAACCGTTATTTCAAAAGTCATGCGAATAAAATAAATAAATATACTTTTTTATAATAGCGCGAAATTACTACACGAAGTGTATGGTTGGGTCAAATTTACCCTTTGTCATGTTTAGAAGCGTTTATACACCGCTGCGATTGCAATACGACTAAATATTGATATTCCGTGGAAAGATACGACCCTTAGCTCCAGCTATTGAGAATTATGGCAGTGTGGCACCAAAAACATTAGAAATACGCGCTTTTAAAAATAGCCCGGGTCAAAAAGACCCAACTGTGCGAACGCCAGGTTAATGCTTAATGCTTAATGCTTATTTTAAATGCTTTTTCTTAATGCTTATTTTAAAAGCTTATTTTTAATGCTTATGCTTAATGCTTAATGCTTAATGCTTATGCTTAATGCTTAATGCTTAATGCTTAATACTTATGCTTAATGCTTATTTTAAATGCTTATTTTTAAAGCTTTTTTAAATGCTTAAATGCTTATGCTTAATGCTTTTTGTTCATGTTTATTTTAAAAGCTTATTTTAAATGCTTAATGCTTAATGCTTATGCTTAATACTTATTTTAAAAGCTTATTTTTAATGCTTAAGCTTAATGCTAAAATGCTTTTTCTTAATGCTTATTTTAAAAGCTTATTTTTAATGTTTATGCTTAAAGCTTAATGCTTATTGCTTATGCTTAATGCTTGTTTTAAATGCTTATTTTAAATGTCTATTTTTAAAGCTTTTTTTAAATGCTTATGCTTAATGCTTTTTCTTCATGCTTATTTTAAATGCTTATGCTTAATGCTTAATGCTTATGCTTAATACTTATTTTAAATCCTTATTTTAAATGCTTTTTTTTAATGCTTATTTTAAAAGCTTATTTTAAAAGCTTCATTTTTAATGCTTATTTTAAATGCTTATTTCAAATGTTTATTTTAAATGCTTATTTTAAAAGCTAATTTTTAATGCTTAAGCTTAACCCGGTGTCAGCACAGTTAAAATATGTTACAACGATAGTAGGGTTGGGTCCAGGAGACCCGTGAAGAAAATCGTCATAATTTCAATAATTTTAAGACATTTACTAATATATGGCTGTAATTGGATAAAACGACTATAGTTTAAGTGGTCATGTATGATTAAAAAGAACTTGAAGTAAAACTTTCTTTTTAATATTTTTTTTATGATAGCGGAGCAAAATATTAACAAAAGTAACAACCTTTGTTTTAAAGTCACAAAACTTGAACCAAATATAAACTTTTTTTCTAAAATATTAATAATTAGGATACATGTAAATCACATTTAATAAGACTACAAATAAAATTACAAATTAGTTTTATGAATCAGTCATATCATTGCTTACATATGCGCAGTCTCTACAGTACAATATTACAAACTCAGTGCAGATATATTTGTTTCAGTTCCGTCAAGTTCAATTACTTTTTCAGTCTTTTTTGGCAGGACAGTCTCGCAACCTTTTTCTGACCTTCAGTATCTTTGCAGACGGGTCCCTAACAGGGTTTCCTAAAAAAATCGCGTATTGTTTGGCACATTAGTCTTAGCAACTGCAGGATGCCTTTACGGTCGCGTAAAATTCTCACGAACAAGAGTTATGAGTAAATTGAGAATTTGCAACACTTTGTAACAGAGTTGTTATTTATCTTAAGAAATATATGTGCATTTATTGAAGCTATGTTTATATACCTATATATATACATATATTATACAATTTTCAACCCTAAATCGAATGTTTAGGCCTAAAGGCATCCATGGCCACTTTATTGTATATCTTCCAATAAAATTAGTAGTTTCTGAATTTTCATGATCGGAGTCTGATTTCTCCAAGATACTCAATATTCGTTGTCGTTCGCATTCTTCGAGAACCGTTATTTCAAAAGTCATGCGAATAAAATAAATAAATATACTTTTTTATAATAGCGCGAAATTACTACACGAAGTGTATGGTTGGGTCAAATTTACCCTTTGTCATGTTTAGAAGCGTTTATACACCGCTGCGATTGCAATACGACTAAATATTGATATTCCGTGGAAAGATACGACCCTTAGCTCCAGCTATTGAGAATTATGGCAGTGTGGCACCAAAAACATTAGAAATACGCGCTTTTAAAAATAGCCCGGGTCAAAAAGACCCAACTGTGCGAACGCCAGGTTAATGCTTAATGCTTAATGCTTATTTTAAATGCTTTTTCTTAATGCTTATTTTAAAAGCTTATTTTTAATGCTTATGCTTAATGCTTAATGCTTAATGCTTATGCTTAATGCTTAATGCTTAATGCTTAATACTTATGCTTAATGCTTATTTTAAATGCTTATTTTTAAAGCTTTTTTAAATGCTTAAATGCTTATGCTTAATGCTTTTTGTTCATGTTTATTTTAAAAGCTTATTTTAAATGCTTAATGCTTAATGCTTATGCTTAATACTTATTTTAAAAGCTTATTTTTAATGCTTAAGCTTAATGCTAAAATGCTTTTTCTTAATGCTTATTTTAAAAGCTTATTTTTAATGTTTATGCTTAAAGCTTAATGCTTATTGCTTATGCTTAATGCTTGTTTTAAATGCTTATTTTAAATGTCTATTTTTAAAGCTTTTTTTAAATGCTTATGCTTAATGCTTTTTCTTCATGCTTATTTTAAATGCTTATGCTTAATGCTTAATGCTTATGCTTAATACTTATTTTAAATCCTTATTTTAAATGCTTTTTTTTAATGCTTATTTTAAAAGCTTCATTTTTAATGCTTATTTTAAATGCTTATTTCAAATGTTTATTTTAAATGCTTATTTTAAAAGCTAATTTTTAATGCTTAAGCTTAACCCGGTGTCAGCACAGTTAAAATATGTTACAACGATAGTAGGGTTGGGTCCAGGAGACCCGTGAAGAAAATCGTCATAATTTCAATAATTTTAAGACATTTACTAATATATGGCTGTAATTGGATAAAACGACTATAGTTTAAGTGGTCATGTATGATTAAAAAGAACTTGAAGTAAAACTTTCTTTTTAATATTTTTTTTATGATAGCGGAGCAAAATATTAACAAAAGTAACAACCTTTGTTTTAAAGTCACAAAACTTGAACCAAATATAAACTTTTTTTCTAAAATATTAATAATTAGGATACATGTAAATCACATTTAATAAGACTACAAATAAAATTACAAATTAGTTTTATGAATCAGTCATATCATTGCTTACATATGCGCAGTCTCTACAGTACAATATTACAAACTCAGTGCAGATATATTTGTTTCAGTTCCGTCAAGTTCAATTACTTTTTCAGTCTTTTTTGGCAGGACAGTCTCGCAACCTTTTTCTGACCTTCAGTATCTTTGCAGACGGGTCCCTAACAGGGTTTCCTAAAAAAATCGCGTATTGTTTGGCACATTAGTCTTAGCAACTGCAGGATGCCTTTACGGTCGCGTAAAATGCTCACGAACAAGAGTTATGAGTAAATTGAGAATTTGCAACACTTTGTAACAGAGTTGTTATTTATCTTAAGAAATATATGTGCATTTATTGAATCTATGTTTATATACCTATATATATACATATATTATACAATTTTCAACCCTAAATCGAATGTTTAGGCCTAAAGGCATCCATGGCCACTTTATTGTATATCTTCCAATAAAATTAGTAGTTTCTGAATTTTCATGATCGGAGTCTGATTTCTCCAAGATACTCAATATTCGTTGTCGTTCGCATTCTTCGAGAACCGTTATTTCAAAAGTCATGCGAATAAAATAAATAAATATACTTTTTTATAATAGCGCGAAATTACTACACGAAGTGTATGGTTGGGTCAAATTTACCCTTTGTCATGTTTAGAAGCGTTTATACACCGCTGCGATTGCAATACGACTAAATATTGATATTCCGTGGAAAGATACGACCCTTAGCTCCAGCTATTGAGAATTATGGCAGTGTGGCACCAAAAACATTAGAAATACGCGCTTTTAAAAATAGCCCGGGTCAAAAAGACCCAACTGTGCGAACGCCAGGTTAATGCTTAATGCTTAATGCTTATTTTAAATGCTTTTTCTTAATGCTTATTTTAAAAGCTTATTTTTAATGCTTATGCTTAATGCTTAATGCTTAATGCTTATGCTTAATGCTTAATGCTTAATGCTTAATACTTATGCTTAATGCTTATTTTAAATGCTTATTTTTAAAGCTTTTTTAAATGCTTAAATGCTTATGCTTAATGCTTTTTGTTCATGTTTATTTTAAAAGCTTATTTTAAATGCTTAATGCTTAATGCTTATGCTTAATACTTATTTTAAAAGCTTATTTTTAATGCTTAAGCTTAATGCTAAAATGCTTTTTCTTAATGCTTATTTTAAAAGCTTATTTTTAATGTTTATGCTTAAAGCTTAATGCTTATTGCTTATGCTTAATGCTTGTTTTAAATGCTTATTTTAAATGTCTATTTTTAAAGCTTTTTTTAAATGCTTATGCTTAATGCTTTTTCTTCATGCTTATTTTAAATGCTTATGCTTAATGCTTAATGCTTATGCTTAATACTTATTTTAAATCCTTATTTTAAATGCTTTTTTTTAATGCTTATTTTAAAAGCTTATTTTAAAAGCTTCATTTTTAATGCTTATTTTAAATGCTTATTTCAAATGTTTATTTTAAATGCTTATTTTAAAAGCTAATTTTTAATGCTTAAGCTTAACCCGGTGTCAGCACAGTTAAAATATGTTACAACGATAGTAGGGTTGGGTCCAGGAGACCCGTGAAGAAAATCGTCATAATTTCAATAATTTTAAGACATTTACTAATATATGGCTGTAATTGGATAAAACGACTATAGTTTAAGTGGTCATGTATGATTAAAAAGAACTTGAAGTAAAACTTTCTTTTTAATATTTTTTTTATGATAGCGGAGCAAAATATTAACAAAAGTAACAACCTTTGTTTTAAAGTCACAAAACTTGAACCAAATATAAACTTTTTTTCTAAAATATTAATAATTAGGATACATGTAAATCACATTTAATAAGACTACAAATAAAATTACAAATTAGTTTTATGAATCAGTCATATCATTGCTTACATATGCGCAGTCTCTACAGTACAATATTACAAACTCAGTGCAGATATATTTGTTTCAGTTCCGTCAAGTTCAATTACTTTTTCAGTCTTTTTTGGCAGGACAGTCTCGCAACCTTTTTCTGACCTTCAGTATCTTTGCAGACGGGTCCCTAACAGGGTTTCCTAAAAAAATCGCGTATTGTTTGGCACATTAGTCTTAGCAACTGCAGGATGCCTTTACGGTCGCGTAAAATTCTCACGAACAAGAGTTATGAGTAAATTGAGAATTTGCAACACTTTGTAACAGAGTTGTTATTTATCTTAAGAAATATATGTGCATTTATTGAAGCTATGTTTATATACCTATATATATACATATATTATACAATTTTCAACCCTAAATCGAATGTTTAGGCCTAAAGGCATCCATGGCCACTTTATTGTATATCTTCCAATAAAATTAGTAGTTTCTGAATTTTCATGATCGGAGTCTGATTTCTCCAAGATACTCAATATTCGTTGTCGTTCGCATTCTTCGAGAACCGTTATTTCAAAAGTCATGCGAATAAAATAAATAAATATACTTTTTTATAATAGCGCGAAATTACTACACGAAGTGTATGGTTGGGTCAAATTTACCCTTTGTCATGTTTAGAAGCGTTTATACACCGCTGCGATTGCAATACGACTAAATATTGATATTCCGTGGAAAGATACGACCCTTAGCTCCAGCTATTGAGAATTATGGCAGTGTGGCACCAAAAACATTAGAAATACGCGCTTTTAAAAATAGCCCGGGTCAAAAAGACCCAACTGTGCGAACGCCAGGTTAATGCTTAATGCTTAATGCTTATTTTAAATGCTTTTTCTTAATGCTTATTTTAAAAGCTTATTTTTAATGCTTATGCTTAATGCTTAATGCTTAATGCTTATGCTTAATGCTTAATGCTTAATGCTTAATACTTATGCTTAATGCTTATTTTAAATGCTTATTTTTAAAGCTTTTTTAAATGCTTAAATGCTTATGCTTAATGCTTTTTGTTCATGTTTATTTTAAAAGCTTATTTTAAATGCTTAATGCTTAATGCTTATGCTTAATACTTATTTTAAAAGCTTATTTTTAATGCTTAAGCTTAATGCTAAAATGCTTTTTCTTAATGCTTATTTTAAAAGCTTATTTTTAATGTTTATGCTTAAAGCTTAATGCTTATTGCTTATGCTTAATGCTTGTTTTAAATGCTTATTTTAAATGTCTATTTTTAAAGCTTTTTTTAAATGCTTATGCTTAATGCTTTTTCTTCATGCTTATTTTAAATGCTTATGCTTAATGCTTAATGCTTATGCTTAATACTTATTTTAAATCCTTATTTTAAATGCTTTTTTTTAATGCTTATTTTAAAAGCTTCATTTTTAATGCTTATTTTAAATGCTTATTTCAAATGTTTATTTTAAATGCTTATTTTAAAAGCTAATTTTTAATGCTTAAGCTTAACCCGGTGTCAGCACAGTTAAAATATGTTACAACGATAGTAGGGTTGGGTCCAGGAGACCCGTGAAGAAAATCGTCATAATTTCAATAATTTTAAGACATTTACTAATATATGGCTGTAATTGGATAAAACGACTATAGTTTAAGTGGTCATGTATGATTAAAAAGAACTTGAAGTAAAACTTTCTTTTTAATATTTTTTTTATGATAGCGGAGCAAAATATTAACAAAAGTAACAACCTTTGTTTTAAAGTCACAAAACTTGAACCAAATATAAACTTTTTTTCTAAAATATTAATAATTAGGATACATGTAAATCACATTTAATAAGACTACAAATAAAATTACAAATTAGTTTTATGAATCAGTCATATCATTGCTTACATATGCGCAGTCTCTACAGTACAATATTACAAACTCAGTGCAGATATATTTGTTTCAGTTCCGTCAAGTTCAATTACTTTTTCAGTCTTTTTTGGCAGGACAGTCTCGCAACCTTTTTCTGACCTTCAGTATCTTTGCAGACGGGTCCCTAACAGGGTTTCCTAAAAAAATCGCGTATTGTTTGGCACATTAGTCTTAGCAACTGCAGGATGCCTTTACGGTCGCGTAAAATTCTCACGAACAAGAGTTATGAGTAAATTGAGAATTTGCAACACTTTGTAACAGAGTTGTTATTTATCTTAAGAAATATATGTGCATTTATTGAAGCTATGTTTATATACCTATATATATACATATATTATACAATTTTCAACCCTAAATCGAATGTTTAGGCCTAAAGGCATCCATGGCCACTTTATTGTATATCTTCCAATAAAATTAGTAGTTTCTGAATTTTCATGATCGGAGTCTGATTTCTCCAAGATACTCAATATTCGTTGTCGTTCGCATTCTTCGAGAACCGTTATTTCAAAAGTCATGCGAATAAAATAAATAAATATACTTTTTTATAATAGCGCGAAATTACTACACGAAGTGTATGGTTGGGTCAAATTTACCCTTTGTCATGTTTAGAAGCGTTTATACACCGCTGCGATTGCAATACGACTAAATATTGATATTCCGTGGAAAGATACGACCCTTAGCTCCAGCTATTGAGAATTATGGCAGTGTGGCACCAAAAACATTAGAAATACGCGCTTTTAAAAATAGCCCGGGTCAAAAAGACCCAACTGTGCGAACGCCAGGTTAATGCTTAATGCTTAATGCTTATTTTAAATGCTTATTTTAAATGCTAATTTTAAATGCTTTTTCTTAATGCTTATTTTAAAAGCTTATTTTTAATGCTTATGCTTAATGCTTAATGCTTAATGATTATGCTTAATGCTTAATGCTTAATACTTATGCTTAATGCTTATTTTAAATGCTTATTTTTAAAGCTTATTTAAATGCTTAAATGCTTATGCTTAATGCTTTTTGTTCATGTTTATTTTAAAAGCTTATTTTAAATGCTTAATGCTTAATGCTTATGCTTAATACTTATTTTAAAAGCTTATTTTTAATGCTTAAGCTTAATGCTAAAATGATTTTTCTTAATGCTTATTTTAAAAGCTTATTTTTAATGTTTATGCTTAAAGCTTAATGCTTATTGCTTATGCTTAATGCTTGTTTTAAATGCTTATTTTAAATGTCTATTTTTAAAGCTTTTTTTAAATGCTTATGCTTAATGCTTTTTCTTCATGCTTATTTTAAATGCTTATGCTTAATGCTTAATGCTTATGCTTAATACTTATTTTAAATCCTTATTTTAAATGCTTTTTTTTAATGCTTATTTTAAAAGCTTATTTTAAAAGCTTCATTTTTAATGCTTATTTTAAATGCTTATTTCAAATGTTTATTTTAAATGCTTATTTTAAAAGCTAATTTTTAATGCTTAAGCTTAACCCGGTGTCAGCACAGTTAAAATATGTTACAACGATAGTAGGGTTGGGTCCAGGAGACCCGTGAAGAAAATCGTCATAATTTCAATAATTTTAAGACATTTACTAATATATGGCTGTAATTGGATAAAACGACTATAGTTTAAGTGGTCATGTATGATTAAAAAGAACTTGAAGTAAAACTTTCTTTTTAATATTTTTTTTATGATAGCGGAGCAAAATATTAACAAAAGTAACAACCTTTGTTTTAAAGTCACAAAACTTGAACCAAATATAAACTTTTTTTCTAAAATATTAATAATTAGGATACATGTAAATCACATTTAATAAGACTACAAATAAAATTACAAATTAGTTTTATGAATCAGTCATATCATTGCTTACATATGCGCAGTCTCTACAGTACAATATTACAAACTCAGTGCAGATATATTTGTTTCAGTTCCGTCAAGTTCAATTACTTTTTCAGTCTTTTTTGGCAGGACAGTCTCGCAACCTTTTTCTGACCTTCAGTATCTTTGCAGACGGGTCCCTAACAGGGTTTCCTAAAAAAATCGCGTATTGTTTGGCACATTAATCTTAGCAACTGCAGGATGCCTTTACGGTCGCGTAAAATGCTCACGAACAAGAGTTATGAGTAAATTGAGAATTTGCAACACTTTGTAACAGAGTTGTTATTTATCTTAAGAAATATATGTGCATTTATTGAAGCTATGTTTATATACCTATATATATACATATATTATACAATTTTCAACCCTAAATCGAATGTTTAGGCCTAAAGGCATCCATGGCCACTTTATTGTATATCTTCCAATAAAATTAGTAGTTTCTGAATTTTCATGATCGGAGTCTGATTTCTCCAAGATACTCAATATTCGTTGTCGTTCGCATTCTTCGAGAACCGTTATTTCAAAAGTCATGCGAATAAAATAAATAAATATACTTTTTTATAATAGCGCGAAATTACTACACGAAGTGTATGGTTGGGTCAAATTTACCCTTTGTCATGTTTAGAAGCGTTTATACACCGCTGCGATTGCAATACGACTAAATATTGATATTCCGTGGAAAGATACGACCCTTAGCTCCAGCTATTGAGAATTATGGCAGTGTGGCACCAAAAACATTAGAAATACGCGCTTTTAAAAATAGCCCGGGTCAAAAAGACCCAACTGTGCGAACGCCAGGTTAATGCTTAATGCTTAATGCTTATTTTAAATGCTTTTTCTTAATGCTTATTTTAAAAGCTTATTTTTAATGCTTATGCTTAATGCTTAATGCTTAATGCTTATGCTTAATGCTTAATGCTTAATGCTTAATACTTATGCTTAATGCTTATTTTAAATGCTTATTTTTAAAGCTTTTTTAAATGCTTAAATGCTTATGCTTAATGCTTTTTGTTCATGTTTATTTTAAAAGCTTATTTTAAATGCTTAATGCTTAATGCTTATGCTTAATACTTATTTTAAAAGCTTATTTTTAATGCTTAAGCTTAATGCTAAAATGCTTTTTCTTAATGCTTATTTTAAAAGCTTATTTTTAATGTTTATGCTTAAAGCTTAATGCTTATTGCTTATGCTTAATGCTTGTTTTAAATGCTTATTTTAAATGTCTATTTTTAAAGCTTTTTTTAAATGCTTATGCTTAATGCTTTTTCTTCATGCTTATTTTAAATGCTTATGCTTAATGCTTAATGCTTATGCTTAATACTTATTTTAAATCCTTATTTTAAATGCTTTTTTTTAATGCTTATTTTAAAAGCTTATTTTAAAAGCTTCATTTTTAATGCTTATTTTAAATGCTTATTTCAAATGTTTATTTTAAATGCTTATTTTAAAAGCTAATTTTTAATGCTTAAGCTTAACCCGGTGTCAGCACAGTTAAAATATGTTACAACGATAGTAGGGTTGGGTCCAGGAGACCCGTGAAGAAAATCGTCATAATTTCAATAATTTTAAGACATTTACTAATATATGGCTGTAATTGGATAAAACGACTATAGTTTAAGTGGTCATGTATGATTAAAAAGAACTTGAAGTAAAACTTTCTTTTTAATATTTTTTTTATGATAGCGGAGCAAAATATTAACAAAAGTAACAACCTTTGTTTTAAAGTCACAAAACTTGAACCAAATATAAACTTTTTTTCTAAAATATTAATAATTAGGATACATGTAAATCACATTTAATAAGACTACAAATAAAATTACAAATTAGTTTTATGAATCAGTCATATCATTGCTTACATATGCGCAGTCTCTACAGTACAATATTACAAACTCAGTGCAGATATATTTGTTTCAGTTCCGTCAAGTTCAATTACTTTTTCAGTCTTTTTTGGCAGGACAGTCTCGCAACCTTTTTCTGACCTTCAGTATCTTTGCAGACGGGTCCCTAACAGGGTTTCCTAAAAAAATCGCGTATTGTTTGGCACATTAGTCTTAGCAACTGCAGGATGCCTTTACGGTCGCGTAAAATTCTCACGAACAAGAGTTATGAGTAAATTGAGAATTTGCAACACTTTGTAACAGAGTTGTTATTTATCTTAAGAAATATATGTGCATTTATTGAAGCTATGTTTATATACCTATATATATACATATATTATACAATTTTCAACCCTAAATCGAATGTTTAGGCCTAAAGGCATCCATGGCCACTTTATTGTATATCTTCCAATAAAATTAGTAGTTTCTGAATTTTCATGATCGGAGTCTGATTTCTCCAAGATACTCAATATTCGTTGTCGTTCGCATTCTTCGAGAACCGTTATTTCAAAAGTCATGCGAATAAAATAAATAAATATACTTTTTTATAATAGCGCGAAATTACTACACGAAGTGTATGGTTGGGTCAAATTTACCCTTTGTCATGTTTAGAAGCGTTTATACACCGCTGCGATTGCAATACGACTAAATATTGATATTCCGTGGAAAGATACGACCCTTAGCTCCAGCTATTGAGAATTATGGCAGTGTGGCACCAAAAACATTAGAAATACGCGCTTTTAAAAATAGCCCGGGTCAAAAAGACCCAACTGTGCGAACGCCAGGTTAATGCTTAATGCTTAATGCTTATTTTAAATGCTTTTTCTTAATGCTTATTTTAAAAGCTTATTTTTAATGCTTATGCTTAATGCTTAATGCTTAATGCTTATGCTTAATGCTTAATGCTTAATGCTTAATACTTATGCTTAATGCTTATTTTAAATGCTTATTTTTAAAGCTTTTTTAAATGCTTAAATGCTTATGCTTAATGCTTTTTGTTCATGTTTATTTTAAAAGCTTATTTTAAATGCTTAATGCTTAATGCTTATGCTTAATACTTATTTTAAAAGCTTATTTTTAATGCTTAAGCTTAATGCTAAAATGCTTTTTCTTAATGCTTATTTTAAAAGCTTATTTTTAATGTTTATGCTTAAAGCTTAATGCTTATTGCTTATGCTTAATGCTTGTTTTAAATGCTTATTTTAAATGTCTATTTTTAAAGCTTTTTTTAAATGCTTATGCTTAATGCTTTTTCTTCATGCTTATTTTAAATGCTTATGCTTAATGCTTAATGCTTATGCTTAATACTTATTTTAAATCCTTATTTTAAATGCTTTTTTTTAATGCTTATTTTAAAAGCTTCATTTTTAATGCTTATTTTAAATGCTTATTTCAAATGTTTATTTTAAATGCTTATTTTAAAAGCTAATTTTTAATGCTTAAGCTTAACCCGGTGTCAGCACAGTTAAAATATGTTACAACGATAGTAGGGTTGGGTCCAGGAGACCCGTGAAGAAAATCGTCATAATTTCAATAATTTTAAGACATTTACTAATATATGGCTGTAATTGGATAAAACGACTATAGTTTAAGTGGTCATGTATGATTAAAAAGAACTTGAAGTAAAACTTTCTTTTTAATATTTTTTTTATGATAGCGGAGCAAAATATTAACAAAAATAACAACCTTTGTTTTAAAGTCACAAAACTTGAACCAAATATAAAATTTTTTTCTAAAATATTAATAATTAGGATACATGTAAATCACATTTAATAAGACTACAAATAAAATTACAAATTAGTTTTATGAATCAGTCATATCATTGCTTACATATGCGCAGTCTCTACAGTACAATATTACAAACTCAGTGCAGATATATTTGTTTCAGTTCCGTCAAGTTCAATTACTTTTTCAGTCTTTTTTGGCAGGACAGTCTCGCAACCTTTTTCTGACCTTCAGTATCTTTTCAGACGGGTCCCTAACAGGGTTTCCTAAAAAAATCGCGTATTGTTTGGCACATTAGTCTTAGCAACTGCAGGATGCCTTTACGGTCGCGTAAAATTCTCACGAACAAGAGTTATGAGTAAATTGAAAATTTGCAACACTTTGTAACAGAGTTGTTATTTATCTTAAGAAATATATGTGCATTTATTGAAGCTATGTTTATATACCTATATATATACATATATTATACAATTTTCAACCCTAAATCGAATGTTTAGGCCTAAAGGCATCCATGGCCACTTTATTGTATATCTTCCAATAAAATTAGTAGTTTCTGAATTTTCATGATCGGAGTCTGATTTCTCCAAGATACTCAATATTCGTTGTCGTTCGCATTCTTCGAGAACCGTTATTTCAAAAGTCATGCGAATAAAATAAATAAATATACTTTTTTATAATAGCGCGAAATTACTACACGAAGTGTATGGTTGGGTCAAATTTACCCTTTGTCATGTTTAGAAGCGTTTATACACCGCTGCGATTGCAATACGACTAAATATTGATATTCCGTGGAAAGATACGACCCTTAGCTCCAGCTATTGAGAATTATGGCAGTGTGGCACCAAAAACATTAGAAATACGCGCTTTTAAAAATAGCCCGGGTCAAAAAGACCCAACTGTGCGAACGCCAGGTTAATGCTTAATGCTTAATGCTTATTTTAAATGCTTATTTTAAATGCTAATTTTAAATGCTTTTTCTTAATGCTTATTTTAAAAGCTTATTTTTAATGCTTATGCTTAATGCTTAATGCTTAATGATTATGCTTAATGCTTAATGCTTAATACTTATGCTTAATGCTTATTTTAAATGCTTATTTTTAAAGCTTATTTAAATGCTTAAATGCTTATGCTTAATGCTTTTTGTTCATGTTTATTTTAAAAGCTTATTTTAAATGCTTAATGCTTAATGCTTATGCTTAATACTTATTTTAAAAGCTTATTTTTAATGCTTAAGCTTAATGCTAAAATGATTTTTCTTAATGCTTATTTTAAAAGCTTATTTTTAATGTTTATGCTTAAAGCTTAATGCTTATTGCTTATGCTTAATGCTTGTTTTAAATGCTTATTTTAAATGTCTATTTTTAAAGCTTTTTTTAAATGCTTATGCTTAATGCTTTTTCTTCATGCTTATTTTAAATGCTTATGCTTAATGCTTAATGCTTATGCTTAATACTTATTTTAAATCCTTATTTTAAATGCTTTTTTTTAATGCTTATTTTAAAAGCTTATTTTAAAAGCTTCATTTTTAATGCTTATTTTAAATGCTTATTTCAAATGTTTATTTTAAATGCTTATTTTAAAAGCTAATTTTTAATGCTTAAGCTTAACCCGGTGTCAGCACAGTTAAAATATGTTACAACGATAGTAGGGTTGGGTCCAGGAGACCCGTGAAGAAAATCGTCATAATTTCAATAATTTTAAGACATTTACTAATATATGGCTGTAATTGGATAAAACGACTATAGTTTAAGTGGTCATGTATGATTAAAAAGAACTTGAAGTAAAACTTTCTTTTTAATATTTTTTTTATGATAGCGGAGCAAAATATTAACAAAAGTAACAACCTTTGTTTTAAAGTCACAAAACTTGAACCAAATATAAACTTTTTTTCTAAAATATTAATAATTAGGATACATGTAAATCACATTTAATAAGACTACAAATAAAATTACAAATTAGTTTTATGAATCAGTCATATCATTGCTTACATATGCGCAGTCTCTACAGTACAATATTACAAACTCAGTGCAGATATATTTGTTTCAGTTCCGTCAAGTTCAATTACTTTTTCAGTCTTTTTTGGCAGGACAGTCTCGCAACCTTTTTCTGACCTTCAGTATCTTTGCAGACGGGTCCCTAACAGGGTTTCCTAAAAAAATCGCGTATTGTTTGGCACATTAATCTTAGCAACTGCAGGATGCCTTTACGGTCGCGTAAAATGCTCACGAACAAGAGTTATGAGTAAATTGAGAATTTGCAACACTTTGTAACAGAGTTGTTATTTATCTTAAGAAATATATGTGCATTTATTGAAGCTATGTTTATATACCTATATATATACATATATTATACAATTTTCAACCCTAAATCGAATGTTTAGGCCTAAAGGCATCCATGGCCACTTTATTGTATATCTTCCAATAAAATTAGTAGTTTCTGAATTTTCATGATCGGAGTCTGATTTCTCCAAGATACTCAATATTCGTTGTCGTTCGCATTCTTCGAGAACCGTTATTTCAAAAGTCATGCGAATAAAATAAATAAATATACTTTTTTATAATAGCGCGAAATTACTACACGAAGTGTATGGTTGGGTCAAATTTACCCTTTGTCATGTTTAGAAGCGTTTATACACCGCTGCGATTGCAATACGACTAAATATTGATATTCCGTGGAAAGATACGACCCTTAGCTCCAGCTATTGAGAATTATGGCAGTGTGGCACCAAAAACATTAGAAATACGCGCTTTTAAAAATAGCCCGGGTCAAAAAGACCCAACTGTGCGAACGCCAGGTTAATGCTTAATGCTTAATGCTTATTTTAAATGCTTTTTCTTAATGCTTATTTTAAAAGCTTATTTTTAATGCTTATGCTTAATGCTTAATGCTTAATGCTTATGCTTAATGCTTAATGCTTAATGCTTAATACTTATGCTTAATGCTTATTTTAAATGCTTATTTTTAAAGCTTTTTTAAATGCTTAAATGCTTATGCTTAATGCTTTTTGTTCATGTTTATTTTAAAAGCTTATTTTAAATGCTTAATGCTTAATGCTTATGCTTAATACTTATTTTAAAAGCTTATTTTTAATGCTTAAGCTTAATGCTAAAATGCTTTTTCTTAATGCTTATTTTAAAAGCTTATTTTTAATGTTTATGCTTAAAGCTTAATGCTTATTGCTTATGCTTAATGCTTGTTTTAAATGCTTATTTTAAATGTCTATTTTTAAAGCTTTTTTTAAATGCTTATGCTTAATGCTTTTTCTTCATGCTTATTTTAAATGCTTATGCTTAATGCTTAATGCTTATGCTTAATACTTATTTTAAATCCTTATTTTAAATGCTTTTTTTTAATGCTTATTTTAAAAGCTTATTTTAAAAGCTTCATTTTTAATGCTTATTTTAAATGCTTATTTCAAATGTTTATTTTAAATGCTTATTTTAAAAGCTAATTTTTAATGCTTAAGCTTAACCCGGTGTCAGCACAGTTAAAATATGTTACAACGATAGTAGGGTTGGGTCCAGGAGACCCGTGAAGAAAATCGTCATAATTTCAATAATTTTAAGACATTTACTAATATATGGCTGTAATTGGATAAAACGACTATAGTTTAAGTGGTCATGTATGATTAAAAAGAACTTGAAGTAAAACTTTCTTTTTAATATTTTTTTTATGATAGCGGAGCAAAATATTAACAAAAGTAACAACCTTTGTTTTAAAGTCACAAAACTTGAACCAAATATAAACTTTTTTTCTAAAATATTAATAATTAGGATACATGTAAATCACATTTAATAAGACTACAAATAAAATTACAAATTAGTTTTATGAATCAGTCATATCATTGCTTACATATGCGCAGTCTCTACAGTACAATATTACAAACTCAGTGCAGATATATTTGTTTCAGTTCCGTCAAGTTCAATTACTTTTTCAGTCTTTTTTGGCAGGACAGTCTCGCAACCTTTTTCTGACCTTCAGTATCTTTGCAGACGGGTCCCTAACAGGGTTTCCTAAAAAAATCGCGTATTGTTTGGCACATTAGTCTTAGCAACTGCAGGATGCCTTTACGGTCGCGTAAAATTCTCACGAACAAGAGTTATGAGTAAATTGAGAATTTGCAACACTTTGTAACAGAGTTGTTATTTATCTTAAGAAATATATGTGCATTTATTGAAGCTATGTTTATATACCTATATATATACATATATTATACAATTTTCAACCCTAAATCGAATGTTTAGGCCTAAAGGCATCCATGGCCACTTTATTGTATATCTTCCAATAAAATTAGTAGTTTCTGAATTTTCATGATCGGAGTCTGATTTCTCCAAGATACTCAATATTCGTTGTCGTTCGCATTCTTCGAGAACCGTTATTTCAAAAGTCATGCGAATAAAATAAATAAATATACTTTTTTATAATAGCGCGAAATTACTACACGAAGTGTATGGTTGGGTCAAATTTACCCTTTGTCATGTTTAGAAGCGTTTATACACCGCTGCGATTGCAATACGACTAAATATTGATATTCCGTGGAAAGATACGACCCTTAGCTCCAGCTATTGAGAATTATGGCAGTGTGGCACCAAAAACATTAGAAATACGCGCTTTTAAAAATAGCCCGGGTCAAAAAGACCCAACTGTGCGAACGCCAGGTTAATGCTTAATGCTTAATGCTTATTTTAAATGCTTTTTCTTAATGCTTATTTTAAAAGCTTATTTTTAATGCTTATGCTTAATGCTTAATGCTTAATGCTTAATACTTATGCTTAATGCTTATTTTAAATGCTTATTTTTAAAGCTTTTTTAAATGCTTAAATGCTTATGCTTAATGCTTTTTGTTCATGTTTATTTTAAAAGCTTATTTTAAATGCTTAATGCTTAATGCTTATGCTTAATACTTATTTTAAAAGCTTATTTTTAATGCTTAAGCTTAATGCTAAAATGCTTTTTCTTAATGCTTATTTTAAAAGCTTATTTTTAATGTTTATGCTTAAAGCTTAATGCTTATTGCTTATGCTTAATGCTTGTTTTAAATGCTTATTTTAAATGTCTATTTTTAAAGCTTTTTTTAAATGCTTATGCTTAATGCTTTTTCTTCATGCTTATTTTAAATGCTTATGCTTAATGCTTAATGCTTATGCTTAATACTTATTTTAAATCCTTATTTTAAATGCTTTTTTTTAATGCTTATTTTAAAAGCTTCATTTTTAATGCTTATTTTAAATGCTTATTTCAAATGTTTATTTTAAATGCTTATTTTAAAAGCTAATTTTTAATGCTTAAGCTTAACCCGGTGTCAGCACAGTTAAAATATGTTACAACGATAGTAGGGTTGGGTCCAGGAGACCCGTGAAGAAAATCGTCATAATTTCAATAATTTTAAGACATTTACTAATATATGGCTGTAATTGGATAAAACGACTATAGTTTAAGTGGTCATGTATGATTAAAAAGAACTTGAAGTAAAACTTTCTTTTTAATATTTTTTTTATGATAGCGGAGCAAAATATTAACAAAAGTAACAACCTTTGTTTTAAAGTCACAAAACTTGAACCAAATATAAACTTTTTTTCTAAAATATTAATAATTAGGATACATGTAAATCACATTTAATAAGACTACAAATAAAATTACAAATTAGTTTTATGAATCAGTCATATCATTGCTTACATATGCGCAGTCTCTACAGTACAATATTACAAACTCAGTGCAGATATATTTGTTTCAGTTCCGTCAAGTTCAATTACTTTTTCAGTCTTTTTTGGCAGGACAGTCTCGCAACCTTTTTCTGACCTTCAGTATCTTTGCAGACGGGTCCCTAACAGGGTTTCCTAAAAAAATCGCGTATTGTTTGGCACATTAGTCTTAGCAACTGCAGGATGCCTTTACGGTCGCGTAAAATGCTCACGAACAAGAGTTATGAGTAAATTGAGAATTTGCAACACTTTGTAACAGAGTTGTTATTTATCTTAAGAAATATATGTGCATTTATTGAAGCTATGTTTATATACCTATATATATACATATACTATACAATTTTCAACCCTAAATCGAATGTTTAGGCCTAAAGGCATCCATGGCCACTTTATTGTATATCTTCCAATAAAATTAGTAGTTTCTGAATTTTCATGATCGGAGTCTGATTTCTCCAAGATACTCAATATTCGTTGTCGTTCGCATTCTTCGAGAACCGTTATTTCAAAAGTCATGCGAATAAAATAAATAAATATACTTTTTTATAATAGCGCGAAATTACTACACGAAGTGTATGGTTGGGTCAAATTTACCCTTTGTCATGTTTAGAAGCGTTTATACACCGCTGCGATTGCAATACGACTAAATATTGATATTCCGTGGAAAGATACGACCCTTAGCTCCAGCTATTGAGAATTATGGCAGTGTGGCACCAAAAACATTAGAAATACGCGCTTTTAAAAATAGCCCGGGTCAAAAAGACCCAACTGTGCGAACGCCAGGTTAATGCTTAATGCTTAATGCTTATTTTAAATGCTTATTTTAAATGCTTTTTCTTAATGCTTATTTTAAAAGCTTATTTTTAATGCTTATGCTTAATGCTTAATGCTTAATGCTTATGCTTAATGCTTAATGCTTAATACTTATGCTTAATGCTTATTTTAAATGCTTATTTTTAAAGCTTTTTTAAATGCTTAAATGCTTATGCTTAATGCTTTTTGTTCATGTTTATTTTAAAAGCTTATTTTAAATGCTTAATGCTTAATGCTTATGCTTAATACTTATTTTAAAAGCTTATTTTTAATGCTTAAGCTTAATGCTAAAATGAATTTTTCTTAATGCTTATTTTAAAAGCTTATTTTTAATGTTTATGCTTAAAGCTTAATGCTTATTGCTTATGCTTAATGCTTGTTTTAAATGCTTATTTTAAATGTCTATTTTTAAAGCTTTTTTTAAATGCTTATGCTTAATGCTTTTTCTTCATGCTTATTTTAAATGCTTATGCTTAATGCTTAATGCTTATGCTTAATACTTATTTTAAATCCTTATTTTAAAAGCTTATTTTTAATGCTTAAGCTTAATGCTAAAATGATTTTTCTTAATGCTTATTTTAAAAGCTTATTTTTAATGTTTATGCTTAAAGCTTAATGCTTATTGCTTATGCTTAATGCTTGTTTTAAATGCTTATTTTAAATGTCTATTTTTAAAGCTTTTTTTAAATGCTTACGCTTAATGCTTTTTCTTCATGCTTATTTTAAATGCTTATGCTTAATGCTTAATGCTTATGCTTAATACTTATTTTAAATCCTTATTTTAAATGCTTTTTTTTAATGCTTATTTTAAAAGCTTATTTTAAAAGCTTCATTTTTAATGCTTATTTTAAATGCTTATTTCAAATGTTTATTTTAAATGCTTATTTTAAAAGCTAATTTTTAATGCTTAAGCTTAACCCGGTGTCAGCACAGTTAAAATATGTTACAACGATAGTAGGGTTGGGTCCAGGAGACCCGTGAAGAAAATCGTCATAATTTCAATAATTTTAAGACATTTACTAATATATGGCTGTAATTGGATAAAACGACTATAGTTTAAGTGGTCATGTATGATTAAAAAGAACTTGAAGTAAAACTTTCTTTTTAATATTTTTTTTATGATAGCGGAGCAAAATATTAACAAAAGTAACAACCTTTGTTTTAAAGTCACAAAACTTGAACCAAATATAAACTTTTTTTCTAAAATATTAATAATTAGGATACATGTAAATCACATTTAATAAGACTACAAATAAAATTACAAATTAGTTTTATGAATCAGTCATATCATTGCTTACATATGCGCAGTCTCTACAGTACAATATTACAAACTCAGTGCAGATATATTTGTTTCAGTTCCGTCAAGTTCAATTACTTTTTCAGTCTTTTTTGGCAGGACAGTCTCGCAACCTTTTTCTGACCTTCAGTATCTTTGCAGACGGGTCCCTAACAGGGTTTCCTAAAAAAATCGCGTATTGTTTGGCACATTAATCTTAGCAACTGCAGGATGCCTTTACGGTCGCGTAAAATGCTCACGAACAAGAGTTATGAGTAAATTGAGAATTTGCAACACTTTGTAACAGAGTTGTTATTTATCTTAAGAAATATATGTGCATTTATTGAAGCTATGTTTATATACCTATATATATACATATATTATACAATTTTCAACCCTAAATCGAATGTTTAGGCCTAAAGGCATCCATGGCCACTTTATTGTATATCTTCCAATAAAATTAGTAGTTTCTGAATTTTCATGATCGGAGTCTGATTTCTCCAAGATACTCAATATTCGTTGTCGTTCGCATTCTTCGAGAACCGTTATTTCAAAAGTCATGCGAATAAAATAAATAAATATACTTTTTTATAATAGCGCGAAATTACTACACGAAGTGTATGGTTGGGTCAAATTTACCCTTTGTCATGTTTAGAAGCGTTTATACACCGCTGCGATTGCAATACGACTAAATATTGATATTCCGTGGAAAGATACGACCCTTAGCTCCAGCTATTGAGAATTATGGCAGTGTGGCACCAAAAACATTAGAAATACGCGCTTTTAAAAATAGCCCGGGTCAAAAAGACCCAACTGTGCGAACGCCAGGTTAATGCTTAATGCTTAATGCTTATTTTAAATGCTTTTTCTTAATGCTTATTTTAAAAGCTTATTTTTAATGCTTATGCTTAATGCTTAATGCTTAATGCTTATGCTTAATGCTTAATGCTTAATGCTTAATACTTATGCTTAATGCTTATTTTAAATGCTTATTTTTAAAGCTTTTTTAAATGCTTAAATGCTTATGCTTAATGCTTTTTGTTCATGTTTATTTTAAAAGCTTATTTTAAATGCTTAATGCTTAATGCTTATGCTTAATACTTATTTTAAAAGCTTATTTTTAATGCTTAAGCTTAATGCTAAAATGCTTTTTCTTAATGCTTATTTTAAAAGCTTATTTTTAATGTTTATGCTTAAAGCTTAATGCTTATTGCTTATGCTTAATGCTTGTTTTAAATGCTTATTTTAAATGTCTATTTTTAAAGCTTTTTTTAAATGCTTATGCTTAATGCTTTTTCTTCATGCTTATTTTAAATGCTTATGCTTAATGCTTAATGCTTATGCTTAATACTTATTTTAAATCCTTATTTTAAATGCTTTTTTTTAATGCTTATTTTAAAAGCTTATTTTAAAAGCTTCATTTTTAATGCTTATTTTAAATGCTTATTTCAAATGTTTATTTTAAATGCTTATTTTAAAAGCTAATTTTTAATGCTTAAGCTTAACCCGGTGTCAGCACAGTTAAAATATGTTACAACGATAGTAGGGTTGGGTCCAGGAGACCCGTGAAGAAAATCGTCATAATTTCAATAATTTTAAGACATTTACTAATATATGGCTGTAATTGGATAAAACGACTATAGTTTAAGTGGTCATGTATGATTAAAAAGAACTTGAAGTAAAACTTTCTTTTTAATATTTTTTTTATGATAGCGGAGCAAAATATTAACAAAAATAACAACCTTTGTTTTAAAGTCACAAAACTTGAACCAAATATAAAATTTTTTTCTAAAATATTAATAATTAGGATACATGTAAATCACATTTAATAAGACTACAAATAAAATTACAAATTAGTTTTATGAATCAGTCATATCATTGCTTACATATGCGCAGTCTCTACAGTACAATATTACAAACTCAGTGCAGATATATTTGTTTCAGTTCCGTCAAGTTCAATTACTTTTTCAGTCTTTTTTGGCAGGACAGTCTCGCAACCTTTTTCTGACCTTCAGTATCTTTTCAGACGGGTCCCTAACAGGGTTTCCTAAAAAAATCGCGTATTGTTTGGCACATTAGTCTTAGCAACTGCAGGATGCCTTTACGGTCGCGTAAAATTCTCACGAACAAGAGTTATGAGTAAATTGAAAATTTGCAACACTTTGTAACAGAGTTGTTATTTATCTTAAGAAATATATGTGCATTTATTGAAGCTATGTTTATATACCTATATATATACATATATTATACAATTTTCAACCCTAAATCGAATGTTTAGGCCTAAAGGCATCCATGGCCACTTTATTGTATATCTTCCAATAAAATTAGTAGTTTCTGAATTTTCATGATCGGAGTCTGATTTCTCCAAGATACTCAATATTCGTTGTCGTTCGCATTCTTCGAGAACCGTTATTTCAAAAGTCATGCGAATAAAATAAATAAATATACTTTTTTATAATAGCGCGAAATTACTACACGAAGTGTATGGTTGGGTCAAATTTACCCTTTGTCATGTTTAGAAGCGTTTATACACCGCTGCGATTGCAATACGACTAAATATTGATATTCCGTGGAAAGATACGACCCTTAGCTCCAGCTATTGAGAATTATGGCAGTGTGGCACCAAAAACATTAGAAATACGCGCTTTTAAAAATAGCCCGGGTCAAAAAGACCCAACTGTGCGAACGCCAGGTTAATGCTTAATGCTTAATGCTTATTTTAAATGCTTATTTTAAATGCTTTTTCTTAATGCTTATTTTAAAAGCTTATTTTTAATGCTTATGCTTAATGCTTAATGCTTAATGCTTATGCTTAATGCTTAATGCTTAATACTTATGCTTAATGCTTATTTTAAATGCTTATTTTTAAAGCTTTTTTAAATGCTTAAATGCTTATGCTTAATGCTTTTTGTTCATGTTTATTTAAAAAGCTTATTTTAAATGCTTAATGCTTAATGCTTATGCTTAATACTTATTTTAAAAGCTTATTTTAAATGCTTATGCTTAATGCTTATTTGAAAAGCTTATTTCAAATGCTTATTTCAAATGCTTATTTTAAATGCTTATGCTTAATGCTTATGCTTAGTGCTTATGCTTAATGCTTATGCTTATGCTTCATGGTTAAAGCTTATTTTTGAAAAAAGGAAATTTAGCTTTTGTGGTAAAAATAATTTATTGATTTAATATAAACAACATTGACCTTTATTATGAATAAAGTAAAATAAAATTAGGTAAATGCCTAAAATTATGCCAGCTAGATTCAGCGGAGGGTTACTTGAGATGATACATTAAATTTGAAAGCTTATGCTTAATGCTTATTTAAAAAGCTTATTTCAAAAGCTTATTTAGAATGCTTATGCTTAATGCTTTTTCTTTATGCTTATGCTTAATGCTTTTTCTTTATGCTTATTTTAAAAGCTTATTTTAAATGCTTTTTCTTAATGCTTATTTTAAAAGCTTATTTTAAAAGCCTATTTTTAATGCTTATGCTTAATGCTTATGCTTAATGCTTATGCTTAATGCTTATGCTTAATGCTTATGCTTAATGCTTATGCTTAATGCTTATTTTTAAAGCTTTTTTAAATGCTTATGCTTAATGCTTTTTCTTCATGCTTATTTTAAAAGCTTATTTTAAATGCTTAATGCTTAATGCTTAATGCTTAATGCTTAATGCTTAATGCTTAATGCTTAATGCTTATGCTTAATACTTATTTTAAATGCTTATTTTAAATGCTTTTTCTTAATGCTTATTTTAAAAGCTTTTTTTTAATACTTATGCTTAATGCTTATTTGTAACAGAGTTGTTATTTATCTTAAGAAATATATGTGCATTTATTGAAGCTATGTTTATATACATATATATACAGGGTTATTTTTAATTAGTTGATCACCTTTTGCAGGCAGCCTCTCTACATCAATCCCAACAACATTTATTCTACGACTTTTAAAAAATCTTGATATATAACTCAGAATAAACGAAACAAAAAAAATTTTGCTCCCTCGATTATTTATAACTCTGTATTTTGTAAGCAGTCTAAAGTATAAGGTCGCGGCAGTCTAGGGAAAGTCAGAAACTGTTAAACGCGCGCCAGCTTTTTTCGTATAGCTTCTTCTCTTTTACACCATGTTGCTATGGAAATACTAAATAATCAAAATGACAAGTATGTGGATTACAAAACACAATTTACATTAACCAAAAATAAAATTATCGGATTAGAGTTTTACAATTAAATAATGAATTGTAATTACATACTGGACAATACGATTCTATGGACTTGCTATTTAAACTAATAAATAAATTCAAGATTATAACATAAAGAAGAAATTATGAAATGTAATTTATAATATTTTTAAAATAAATTGATTGTCTGAAATAGAAGAAGTAAGAATGAAAAGAAATACGAGTTTTGGCTGAGAAATGGAGCATCGGGGTCCTGATCTTTACAAGGTCTGTTTTGCTATACCTAGAACGAACAACAACTCGAAACAGCAGAAACCATGATGAAGAATAATTTTATTTGTGATATAGTGACGATCCAACATGTTAAGAAGCCTAAAGTTATTATTTTTAAAGTGGATTGTGTACATTTGTCTGTTTTATGGTACTTATGTGTTTGTTCTATGAGAATATTATACGTCAGAAACAGTCGATTCACTTCTTACGTTTTAATTAATTAATATTAATGAAAATTATGACGTTTATCTGTTACGCGCCATCTTTATTTCTAAGTCACATTTAAAAGAAAATGTGAATTATATTTACATGTCATAAAGAAGTTTTACTTTTTACATGTGTACACACACACATAATATTTATTAAATATAAAGACTAAAGTTTTAGTTTTTTCAGTTTTATTAATATCATAAACGAGGAAAGGCCAATTTAGACGTAATTTAAATAAACTTCCTATTATTCCTCCTGGTGTTTCTTAATATTTTATTTTGTCGGATATCTGAATGAAGTTTATAGTTGGGATCACAAGATGGAGCCATTTTAAATACTGTTACTATTTTACGGTGATGTTTTTAATTAATGGTAACACCAACAGTTGTTATCAATACCAACCAAATGTCAAGTAATTTGTAATTTGATATTATTATTTTTGTTATTTGATAATTGATATTTCATTTGTCTCTTGAGATTTATGGTGATGAAAGTGTGTAGTATTACTGATATTTTATATTAACTACCTGGATTGTTTCTGTATACCGACGCTTCTATTTGTGACTGACTGCAATTTCTAGGAACTTCGTAAAGAAATTCGTAAGTAACTTATTGTTTTATTGTCATGATATAAATATTAACAAACGAGATAATATGATATGTATAAAGTAAGTTAAAGAGAAGTTATTGTTTTGTAAAAATAATATTTATTTGGTTTCGTTACAGTGCCTTTATTTCATAAACCAAATAAAAATATTGAGACATTCAACTTGTGGACAACTTCTATTGGAGATTTTGTTTTTTCATTAGATTCTTAAACAGTTAGACAATATTTGTTTCGACTATTGTAGAAAATATTTTAATAAATAAAAGTGGAAAACGATGCTATTTTTTATTACACCTAGAAAATGATCAAGTTCTAACGTGCATAGCCGCCGCTGCGTCACCCCGCCACCCCGCGCCCCGATGCACGTGGCCTTGGCACATATTTTGACAAGTTGCGTGGCCTCTCTTTGCTCAAGTTTAATGCACGTTCAGAGGCAATAAATAAATTTTGTATGGGAAAAACTAAATTTTTAAAACTACTAATTTTAAAAAGTCGTAGAACAAATGTTGTTAGGATTGATGTAGAGGGGCTGCCTGCAAAAGGTGCCCAACTAATTACAAATAACCCTGTATATTATACAATTTTCAACCCTAAATCGAATGTTTAGGCCTAAAGGCATCCATGGCCACTTTATTGTATATCTTCCAATAAAATTAGTAGATTGTACCTGGCTGTCGTAAGTGCTGACAAAATTCTACTATGATTCTGTTCTGTAATTTAATCAGGGGTTCATTATCACTATTCATTTCACATGCGTTTTCGTCGGTATTACTAGTTTGGCTGCAATGCTCAAATGGACTTCTACATCTTCAGTTTCTGAATTTTCATGATCGGAGTCTGATTTCTCCAAGATACTCAATATTCGCTGTCGTTCGCGTTCTTCGAGAACCGTTATTTCAAAAGTCATGCGAATAAAATAAATAAATATACTTTTTTAAAAATGGCGCGAAATTACTACACGAAGTGTATGGTTGGGTCAAATTTACCCTTTGTCATGTTTAGAAGCGTTTATACACCGCGGCGATTGCAAAATGACTAAATATCGATATTACGTGGAAAGATACGACCCTTAGCTCCAGCTATTGAGAATTATGACAGTGTGGCACCAAAAACATTAGAAATACGCACTTTTAAAAATAGCCCGGGTCAAAAAGACCCAACTGTGCGAACGCCAGGTTAATGCTTAATGCTTAATGCTTATTTTAAATGCTTATTTTAAATGCTTTTACTTAATGCTTATTTTAAAAGCTTATTTTTAATGCTTATGCTTATTTTTAATGCTTATGCTTAATGCTTAATGCTTAATGCTTATGCTTATGCTTAATGCTTAATGCTTAATGCTTATTTTAAATGCTTATTTTAATAGCTTATTTTAAATGCTTTTTCTTCATGCTTATTTTAAAAGCTTATTTTAAATGCTTATGCTTAATGCTTATTTTAAATGCTTATTTTAAAAGCTTATTTTTAATGCTTAATGCTTAATGCTTAATTCTTAATGATTAATGTTTAATGCTTAATGCTTAATGCTAAATGCTTAATGCTTATTTTAAATGCTTATTTTAAATGCTTATTTTAATAGCTTATTTTAAATGCTTATTTTTAAAGCTTTTTTTAAATGCTTTTTCTTCATACTTATTTTAAAAGCTTATTTTAAATGGTTATGCTTAATGCTTATTTTAAAAGCTTATTTTTAAGGCTCATTTTTAATGCTTATTCTTAATGCTTAATGCTTATGCTTATTTATAATGCTTATTTAAAATGTTTATGCTTAATGCTTTTTCTTAATGCTTATTTTAAAAGCTTATTTTAAATGCTTATTTAAATGCTTTTTCTTAATGCTTATTTTAAAAGCTTATTTAAATGCTTTTTCTTAATGCTTATTTTAAAAGCTTATTTTTAATGCTTAATGCTTAATTCTTAATGATTAATGTTTAATGCTTAATGCTTAATGCTTAATGCTAAATGCTTAATGCTTATTTTAAATGCTTATTTTAATAGCTTATTTTAAATGCTTATTTTTAAAGCTTTTTTTAAATGCTTTTTCTTCATACTTATTTTAAAAGCTTATTTTAAATGCTTATGCTTAATGCTTAATGCTTATTTGAAAAGCTTATTTCAAATGCTTATTTTAATGCATATGCTTAATGCTCATGGTTAGTGCTGATGCTTAATGCTTATGCTTATGCTTCATGGTTAAAGCTTATTTTTGAAAAAGGAAATTTAGCTTTTGTGGTAAAAATAATTTATTGATTTAATATAAACAACATTGACCTTTATTCTGATTAAAGTAAAATAAAATTAGGTAAATGCCTAAAATTATTCCAGCTAGATTCAGTGGAGGGTTACTTGAGATGATACATTTAATTTGAAATTTTATATAAATATTATTAAACAAGAAATCCGAGGCGCCCCTGACAAATTAAAAGCGAATACATATGCATGATCTTTTATGATATGCTCGATGTTCGATGCTATGCTCTATTTTGGATACTATGCTTGATGTTCAATGCTCAATGCTCAATTATTAATTCTTGATGCTTTAGACATGAGGCTTGCTGCTTAATGCCTATGCTTAATGCTTATGCTAAATGCTCATTTTAAAAGCTTATTTTAAATGCTTATTTTAAAAGCTTATTTTAAATGCTTATGCTTAATGCTTAATGCTTAATGCTTATGCTTAATGCTGATTTTAAATGCTTATGCTCAATGCTTATGCTTAATGCTAATGCTTAATGCTTATGCTTCATGGTTAAAGCTTATGCTTAATGCTCATTTTAAATGCTTATGCTCAATGCTTATGCTTAATGCTTTTGCTTAATGCTTATGCTTATGCTTCATGGTTAAAGCTTATTTTAAAAAAAGGAAATTTGCCATTTGTGCTAAAAATAATTTATTGATTTAATATAAACAACATTGACCTTTATTATGAATAAAGAGAAATAAAATAAAGTGAATGCCTAAAATTATGCCAGCTAGATTCAGCGGTGGATTATTTAAGATGATACATTAAATTTGAAATTTTATATAAATTATAATACAAGAAATCCGAGGCGCCACTGACAAATTGAAAGCGAATACACATGCATGATCCTCGATGATATGCTCGATGTTTGGTACTATGCTCGATGTTGAATGTTATGCTTGATGTTCGATGCTCGATACTCAATTCTTGATTCTTGAGACATGAGGCTTAATGCTTATGCTTAATGCTTAATGCTTATGCTTTCTACTTATGCTTATCCTTAATGTTAATGCTTTTGCTTAATGCTAAATACTTCATGTTTAATGATTAGTTTAAAAAAAAGGAAATTTAGCTTTTGTGGTAAGAATAATTTATTGATTTAATATAAACAACATTGACCTTTATTATGAATAAAGTAAAATAAAATTTTAAAATGCCAAAAATTATGCCAGCTAGATTCAGCGGAGGGTTACTTGAGATGATACATTAAATTTGAAAGCTTATGCTTAATGCTTATTTAAAAAGCTTATTTAAAATGCTTATGCTTAATGCTTTTTCTTAATGCTTATTTTAAAAGCTTATTTTTAATGTTTATGCTTAATGCTTAATGTTTAATGCTTATGCTTGATGCTTATTTTAAATGCTTTTTTTTAAAGCTTTTTTTAAATGCTTATGCTTAATGCTTATTTTAAATGCTTATTTTTAAAGCCTTTTTTAAATGCTTATGCTTAATGCTTTTTCTTCATGCTTATTTTAAAAGCTTATTTTAAATGCTTAATGCTTAATGCTTATGCTTAATACTTATTTTAAATGATTTTTCTTAATGCTTATTTTAAAAGCTTATTTTAAAAGCTTTTTTTTAATGCTTATGCTTAATGCTTAATGCTTAATGCTTAATGCTTATGCCTAATACTTATTTTAAATGCTTATTTTAAATGCTTTTTCTTAATGCTTATTTTAAAAGCTTATTTAAAATGCTTATGCTTAAAGCTTATTTTAAAGACTCATTTTTAATGCTTGTTTTAAATGCTTTTTCTTAATGTTTATTTTAAAAGCTTATTTTAAATGCTTATGCTTAATGCTTATTTTAAAAGCTTATTTTAAAGGCTCATTTTTAATGCTTATTCTTAATGCTTAATGCTTATGCTTATTTATAATGCTTATTTAAAATGTTTATGCTTAATGCTTTTTCTTAATGCTTATTTTAAAAGCTTATTTAAATGCTTTTTCTTAATGCTTATTTTAAAAGCTTATTTTTAATGCTTAATGCTTAATGCTTAATTCTTAATGATTAATGTTTAATGCTTTATGCTTAATGCTTATGCTTCATGGTTAAAGCTTATGCTTAATGCTTAATGTTTAATGCTTATGCTTGATGCTTATTTTAAATGCTTTTTTTTTAAAGCTTTTTTTAAATGCTTATGCTTAATGCTTATTTTAAATGCTTATTTTTAAAGCTTTTTTTAAATGCTTATGCTTAATGCTTTTTCTTCATGCTTATTTTAAAAGCTTATTTTAAATGCTTAATGCTTAATGCTTATGCTTAATACTTATTTTAAATGATTTTTCTTAATACTTATTTTAAAAGCTTATTTTAAAAGCTTTTTTTTAATGCTTATGCTTAATGCTTAATGCTTAATGCTTATGCCTAATACTTATTTTAAATGCTTATTTTAAATGCTTTTTCTTAATGCTTATTTTAAAAGCTTATTTAAAATGCTTATGCTTCAAGCTTATTTTAAAAGCTTATTTTAAAGACTCATTTTTAATGCTTGTTTTAAATGCTTTTTCTTAATGTTTATTCTAAAAGCTTATTTTAAATGCTTATGCTTAATGCTTATTTTAAAAGCTTATTTTTAAGGCTCATTTTTAATGCTTATTCTTAATGCTTAATGCTTATGCTTATTTATAATGCTTATTTAAAATGTTTATGCTTAATGCTTTTTCTTAATGCTTATTTTAAAAGCTTATTTTAAATGCTTATTTAAATGCTTTTTCTTAATGCTTATTTTAAAAGCTTATTTAAATGCTTTTTCTTAATGCTTATTTTAAAAGCTTATTTTTAATGCTTAATGCTTAATTCTTAATGATTAATGTTTAATGCTTAATGCTTAATGCTTAATGCTAAATGCTTAATGCTTATTTTAAATGCTTATTTTAATAGCTTATTTTAAATGCTTATTTTTAAAGCTTTTTTTAAATGCTTTTTCTTCATACTTATTTTAAAAGCTTATTTTAAATGCTTATGCTTAATGCTTAATGCTTATTTGAAAAGCTTATTTCAAATGCTTATTTTAATGCATATGCTTAATGCTCATGGTTAGTGCTGATGCTTAATGCTTATGCTTATGCTTCATGGTTAAAGCTTATTTTTGAAAAAGGAAATTTAGCTTTTGTGGTAAAAATAATTTATTGATTTAATATAAACAACATTGACCTTTATTCTGATTAAAGTAAAATAAAATTAGGTAAATGCCTAAAATTATTCCAGCTAGATTCAGCGGAGGGTTACTTGAGATGATACATTTAATTTGAAATTTTATATAAATATTATTAAACAAGAAATCCGAGGCGCCCCTGACAAATTAAAAGCGAATACATATGCATGATCTTTTATGATATGCTCGATGTTCGATGCTATGCTCTATTTTGGATACTATGCTTGATGTTCAATGCTCAATGCTCAATTATTAATTCTTGATGCTTTAGACATGAGGCTTGCTGCTTAATGCCTATGCTTAATGCTTATGCTAAATGCTCATTTTAAAAGCTTATTTTAAATGCTTATTTTAAAAGCTTATTTTAAATGCTTATGCTTAATGCTTAATGCTTAATGCTTAATGCTTAATGCTTAATGCTTAATGCTTATGCTTAATGCTGATTTTAAATGCTTATGCTCAATGCTTATGCTTAATGCTAATGCTTAATGCTTATGCTTCATGGTTAAAGCTTATGCTTAATGCTCATTTTAAATGCTTATGCTCAATGCTTATGCTTAATGCTTTTGCTTAATGCTTATGCTTATGCTTCATGGTTAAAGCTTATTTTAAAAAAAGGAAATTTGCCATTTGTGCTAAAAATAATTTATTGATTTAATATAAACAACATTGACCTTTATTATGAATAAAGAGAAATAAAATAAAGTGAATGCCTAAAATTATGCCAGCTAGATTCAGCGGTGGATTATTTAAGATGATACATTAAATTTGAAATTTTATATAAACTATAATACAAGAAATCCGAGGCGCCACTGACAAATTGAAAGCGAATACACATGCATGATCCTCGATGATATGCTCGATGTTTGGTACTATGCTCGATGTTGAATGTTATGCTTGATGTTCGATGCTCGATACTCAATTCTTGATTCTTGAGACATGAGGCTTAATGCTTATGCTTAATGCTTAATGCTTATGCTTTCTACTTATGCTTATCCTTAATGTTAATGCTTTTGCTTAATGCTAAATACTTCATGTTTAATGATTAGTTTAAAAAAAAGGAAATTTAGCTTTTGTGGTAAGAATAATTTATTGATTTAATATAAACAACATTGACCTTTATTATGAATAAAGTAAAATAAAATTTTAAAATGCCAAAAATTATGCCAGCTAGATTCAGCGGAGGGTTACTTGAGATGATACATTAAATTTGAAAGCTTATGCTTAATGCTTATTTAAAAAGCTTATTTAAAATGCTTATGCTTAATGCTTTTTCTTAATGCTTATTTTAAAAGCTTATTTTTAATGTTTATGCTTAATGCTTAATGTTTAATGCTTATGCTTGATGCTTATTTTAAATGCTTTTTTTTAAAGCTTTTTTTAAATGCTTATGCTTAATGCTTATTTTAAATGCTTATTTTTAAAGCCTTTTTTAAATGCTTATGCTTAATGCTTTTTCTTCATGCTTATTTTAAAAGCTTATTTTAAATGCTTAATGCTTAATGCTTATGCTTAATACTTATTTTAAATGATTTTTCTTAATGCTTATTTTAAAAGCTTATTTTAAAAGCTTTTTTTTAATGCTTATGCTTAATGCTTAATGCTTAATGCTTAATGCTTATGCCTAATACTTATTTTAAATGCTTATTTTAAATGCTTTTTCTTAATGCTTATTTTAAAAGCTTATTTAAAATGCTTATGCTTAAAGCTTATTTTAAAGACTCATTTTTAATGCTTGTTTTAAATGCTTTTTCTTAATGTTTATTTTAAAAGCTTATTTTAAATGCTTATGCTTAATGCTTATTTTAAAAGCTTATTTTAAAGGCTCATTTTTAATGCTTATTCTTAATGCTTAATGCTTATGCTTATTTATAATGCTTATTTAAAATGTTTATGCTTAATGCTTTTTCTTAATGCTTATTTTAAATGCTTATTTAAATGCTTTTTCTTAATGCTTATTTTAAAAGCTTATTTAAATGCTTTTTCTTAATGCTTATTTTAAAAGCTTATTTTTAATGCTTAATGCTTAATGCTTAATTCTTAATGATTAATGTTTAATGCTTTATGCTTAATGCTTAATGCTTAATGCTTAATGCTAAATGCTTAATGCTTATTTTAAATGCTTATTTTAATAGCTTATTTTAAATGCTTATTTTTAAAGCTTTTTTTAAATGCTTTTTCTTCATACTTATTTTAAAAGCTTATTTTAAATGCTTATGCTTAATGCTTAATGCTTATTTGAAAAGCTTATTTCAAATGCTTATTTTAATGCATATGCTTAATGCTCATGGTTAGTGCTGATGCTTAATGCTTATGCTTATGCTTCATGGTTAAAGCTTATTTTTGAAAAAGGAAATTTAGCTTTTGTGGTAAAAATAATTTATTGATTTAATATAAACAACATTGACCTTTATTCTGATTAAAGTAAAATAAAATTAGGTAAATGCCTAAAATTATTCCAGCTAGATTCAGCGGAGGGTTACTTGAGATGATACATTTAATTTGAAATTTTATATAAATATTATTAAACAAGAAATCCGAGGCGCCCCTGACAAATTAAAAGCGAATACATATGCATGATCTTTTATGATATGCTCGATGTTCGATGCTATGCTCTATTTTGGATACTATGCTTGATGTTCAATGCTCAATGCTCAATTATTAATTCTTGATGCTTTAGACATGAGGCTTGCTGCTTAATGCCTATGCTTAATGCTTATGCTAAATGCTCATTTTAAAAGCTTATTTTAAATGCTTATTTTAAAAGCTTATTTTAAATGCTTATGCTTAATGCTTAATGCTTAATGCTTAATGCTTAATGCTTAATGCTTATGCTTAATGCTGATTTTAAATGCTTATGCTCAATGCTTATGCTTAATGCTTATGCTTAATGCTCATTTTAAATGCTTATGCTCAATGCTTATGCTTAATGCTTATGCTTAATGCTTATGATTATGCTTCATGGTTAAGGCTTATTTAAAAAAAAGGAAATTTACCTTTTGTGCTAAAAATAATTTATTGATTTAATATAAACAACATTGACCTTTATTATGAATAAAGAGAAATAAAATAAAGTGAATGCCTAACTAAAATTATGCCAGCTAGATTCAGCGGTGGATTTTTTAAGATGATACATTAAATTTGAAATTTTATATAAATTATAAAACAAGAAATCCGAGGCGCCACTGACAAATTAAAAGCGAATACACATGCATGATCCTCGATGATATGCTCGATGTTTGGTACTATGCTCGATGGTGAATGTTATACTTGATGTTCGATACTCGATACTCAATTCTTGATTCTTGAGACATGAGGCTTAATGCTTATGATGAATGCTTAATGCTTATGCTTTCTACTTATGCTTCATATTTAATAATTAGTTTAAAAAAAAGGAAATTTAGCTTTTGTGGTAAGAATAATTTATTGATTTAATATAAACAACATTGACCTTTATTACGAATAAAGTAAAATAAAATTTTAAAATGCCAAAAATTATGCCAGCTAGATTCAGCGGAGGGTTACTTGAGATGATACGTTAAATTTGAAAGCTTATGCTTAATGCTTATTTAAAAAGCTTATTTAAAATGCTTATGCTTAATGCTTTTTCTTAATGCTTATTTTAAAAGCTTATTTTTAATGTTTATGCTTAATGCTTAATGTTTAATGCTTATGCTTGATGCTTATTTTAAATGCTTATGCTTAATGCTTATTTTAAATGCTTATTTTTAAAGCTTTTTTTAAATGCTTATGCTTAATGCTTATGCTTAATACTTATGCTTAATGCTTTTTCTTCATGCTTATTTTAAAAGCTTATTTTAAATGCTTAATGCTTAATGCTTATGCTTAATACTTATTTTAAATGATTTTTCTTAATGCTTATTTTAAAAGCTTATTTTAAAAGCTTTTTTTTAATGCTTATGCTTAATGCTTAATGCTTATGCCTAATACTTATTTTAAATGCTTATTTTAAATGCTTTTTCTTAATGCTTATTTTAAAAGCTTATTAAAAATGCTTATGCTTAAAGCTTATTTTAAAAGCTTATTTTAAAGGCTCATTTTTAACGCTTGTTTTAAATGCTTTTTCTTAATGTTTATTTTAAAAGCTTATTTTAAATGCTTATGCTTAATGCTTATTTTAAAAGCTTATTTTTAAGGCTCATTTTTAATGCTTATTCTTAATGCTTAATGCTTATGCTTATTTATAATGCTTATTTAAAATGTATATGCTTAATGCTTTTTCTTAATGCATATTTTAAAAGCTTATTTTAAATGCTTATTTAAATGCTTTTTCTTAATGCTTATTTTAAAAGCTTATTTAAATGCTTTTTCTTAATGCTTATTTTAAAAGCTTATTTTTAATGCTTAATGCTTAATGCTTAATTCTTAATGATTAATGTTTAATGCTTAATGCTTAATGCTTAATGCTTAATGCTTAATGCTAAATGCTTAATGCTTATTTTAAATGCTTATTTTAATAGCTTATTTTAAATGCTTATTTTTAAAGCTTTTTTAAATGCTTTTTCTTCATACTTATTTTAAAAGCTTATTTTAAATGCTTATGCTTTATGCTTAATGCTTATTTGAAAAGCTTATTTCAAATGCTTATTTTAATGCATATGCTCATGGTTAGTGCTGATGCTTAATGCTTATGCTTATGCTTCATGATTAAAGCTTATTTTTGAAAAAGGAAATTTAGCTTTTGTAGTAAAAATAATTTATTGATTTAATATAAACAACATTGACCTTTATTCTGATTAAAGTAAAATAAAATTAGGTAAATGCCTAAAATTATTCCAGCTAGATTCAGCGGAGGGTTACTTGAGATGATACATTTAATTTGAAATTTTATATAAATATTATTAAACAAGAAATCCGAGGCGCCCCTGACAAATTAAAAGCGAATACATATGCATGATCTTTTATGATATGCTCGATGTTCGATGCTATGCTCTATTTTGGATACTATGCTTGATGTTCAATGCTCAATGCTCAATTATTAATTCTTGATGCTTTAGACATGAGGCTTGCTGCTTAATGCCTATGCTTAATGCTTATGCTAAATGCTCATTTTAAAAGCTTATTTTAAATGCTTATTTTAAAAGCTTATTTTAAATGCTTATGCTTAATGCTTAATGCTTAATGCTTATGCTTAATACTTATTTTAAATGCTTTTTCTTAATGCTTATTTTAAAAGCTTTTTTTAATGCTTATGCTTAATGCTTAATGCTTATGCCTTATACTTATTTTAAATGTTTATTTTAAATGCTTTTTCTTAATGCTTATTTTAAAAGCTTATTTAAAATGCTTATGCTTAAAGCTTATTTTAAAGACTCATTTTTAATGCTTGTTTTAAATGCTTTTTCTTAATGTTTATTTTAAAAGCTTATTTTAAATGCTTATGCTTAATGCTTATTTTAAAAGCTTATTTTTAAGGCTCATTTTTAATGCTTATTCTTAATGCTTAATGCTTATGCTTATTTATAATGCTTATTTAAAATGTTTATGCTTAATGCTTTTTCTTAATGCTTATTTTAAAAGCTTATTTTAAATGCTTATTTAAATGCTTTTTCTTTATGCTTATTTTAAAAGCTTATTTAAAAGCTCATTTTTAATGCTTATTCTTAATGCTTAATGCTTATGCTTAATTAGTTGAGCACCTTTTGCAGGCAGCCCCTCTACATCAATCCTAACAACATTTGTTCTACGACTTTTTAAAATTAATAGTTTTAAAAATTTAGTTTTTCCCATACAAAATTTATTTACTGCCTCTGAACGAGCATTTAACAACCTCGCAACCTTGAGCAAAGAGAGGCCACGCACCTTGCGTACAGTAGCGGATTTAGGTTTGAGGACGCCCTAGGCCCGAGACGATATGAAGCCGTTTATCTTTTGTAACAGTAAATATATATATACTGTTACAATACATATATATATATATATATAAACATATATGTACATATATGTGTGTGTGTATAAAATAATTAAAATAATAACAATAATAATAAGAAATCTAATTCAGGTATAAATTAAACATTTATTTTTTTAACATAACAATTAAATATAGAATTAATAATAAATTGCTTGTAATGTAATTTTTTTAAATCTTTTTGTTAGATATTTCAAATTTTAGGACTTGCCTGATAAATTATTTTAACAAAGAAATTCTACCCTCAAAATGGTACTATGTTTCGATAGTAAGAGCGCAATAAAATAAACTTTAAAATTTGGTCTTGCAGTTTACAGAAAACCCAATCGATTTTAAATTTTAGTCATCTTAAAAATTTTGGCGCCCCTCAAAATTTCGCGCTCCCGTTACTCGGTAACCGAATTTCGATTAGTGAAAACAGTACTGTGATGCGTTAACACAAATATTGAGTACACCAAGATAGTGCGAGTGCTGGCTAAGTGTGGTAAGAGGAGTCGGTGAACAGTTGATTTTTAGGTGTGGTCTTTGTGTTGGATATGAAGGGGACTATTTTGCACCGGTATCGACGAGATATAAATTTAAGAGGTAATTTGTAAATATTGAATCCTTTTGTAAATAACACATTGTATTATTGTAAATAATCTGATTCTACCTTGATTAATTGTTAACAATTTTAATACACAATACGACGATTGGGTAATTATTACATACTGTTTGAAATAAAACAAAAAATAATAATAAGTTATAATAGTATTACGTGCGTGGTACCTTACAAATTTCTTACAGCGCTAGACTGCCGCAACCTATACTTTAGACTGCTTACAAAATACAGAGTAATAAATAATCGAGGGAGCAAAAATTTTTTTGTTTCGTTTATTCT
Source organism: Napeogenes sylphis (assembly GCA_959347405.1). Classification (NCBI taxonomy): domain Eukaryota; kingdom Metazoa; phylum Arthropoda; class Insecta; order Lepidoptera; family Nymphalidae; genus Napeogenes; species Napeogenes sylphis. The sequence continues at coordinate 14,347,169 of OY365788.1, read as the reverse complement.
GAGTTATTTATCAAGATTTTTTAAAAGTCGTAGAACAAATGTTGTTGGGATTGATGTAGAGAGGCTGCCTGCAAAAGGTGCTCAACTAATTAAAAATAACCCTGTATATTTCTCTAATTCAAGACTACTACCGCTTTACATAAAAAATAATATCAGGATAATATTATTCTCATAGCATTTAGTTTACTCTGTTTAAAAAAAAAATACTAATAGAAAAAGTTACAATACGTTATTAGTAAAATACAACAAAAATCTTTATTTATTATTTCAATCCTTGTAGCAATTTTGAATAATGGCAATTATAAGGAAATTTAAGCTCTCACTAATTGATATGTTTGATGCTTAAAGTACTTTAATGAATTATAACATTACATTAATAAAAGATAATCTATACTCTTTGTTTACCTAAAGCTATCCAAGTAAAATACGAAGTGTATTAAAACATATCTTGCTCAGAGTAAGGCAACTTTTAATACCTTTTCAAAGGCAAGCATTTAACTTAGCGACTTAGTTAACACTTGTGCAGTTTTGTATGTTTATAACTGAAACTATTACAAATGAAACTCAAGGGCCTTTTGACAAGCTTTAAGTTCGGAACAACGATAACAAGGATAAGTAGACATTCCCATAGAACTATTTCCTTAACAATTATATAACCTATAAAAGCTTAAATATATAGCAAATTAAACTGTTTATAATAAGTTCACTGAACATTGTGTGTAAAACCTTAAACCGGTATTAAACCAGTCTTATACTTCATTTTTAAATGACACCATAAAATACTTGTGAGGCCAGTCCAACTGATTTCATTTAAGAACCTATACATGATTTTAATATGAATTAATTAAAAATTTTGCTTAGTAAAATTCCAACTTCAGGTCTATAAATACTGTTATACTCGTTGGAACATGTTCTAACCTCAGAGACTAATAAACTTAAATATGAACATTCAAGCCCCAAAATTAGGTAGAAAGTTTTGCTTCTTAGAAACATAAAGAATGGCTTCAAGATCGTAATACACTATACTGTTTTACGGTTATTAGACAACAAGACTTCGCTTCGTGAGAATATAAGTTAACTTAAGATAAGACTAAATTTTAATTCAGTGAAACCTCTATGGAGTTGATGTCAACCGTCAGTGGATATTATTTTAAACCTCCTATCAACTTCCTCACTCTCTGGACAAAACAATTTTCTGATCATTAAAGTTAGTGACATCCAGGGGTTGTCAACAATACATTTTCATTTCGTGTTTATAAATTATAATATAATATATTCTAATAATTTGGAAAATCTTAATGTTAATAATACTTTTACTATTACCAGTGGTTGCCTGATGCCCAAATTCGATCGTGAACTTGAGTTTTATTGAGCGACAAGCAACTCTGTGTGAGTAATTGACATCATACGAATATATATATTAACATTGACAGAAACAAAATGAATGACGTAGTGTGTGTAATGTTTCGGTTAGTATTGTGTGTGTAATGTTTATATCATTAATTTAATGTATTAAAAGCATTATTAAATAACAATATTAGCTTTATTTTACACTCCTCCGTTCGCGTACATTTTGTCAAAAGTTTGTGTTTCACGTTTTAATATAATGATATAATGTGTTACATTTAGAAGCAATATACAATATAAATTCAAGTAGGTATCAAATGTAGTCAACAGTATTGTCGGAACTTTCTTTTCAGGAGCACATTTTTTCGGGAGCATCCGTTATGCGGAGGTAAATGAAATGCAAATGCAATTGCTACATTCATTATGAACCTGCATATTTTATATAAAATTATAATGAACACATATCGCTTCTAAAAGTTATTCAGGTCTTTGGGGTCTAAATTTATACCGTGAATAAAAACTCGAAAGTCCATACCACATTATTCTTTTTTGCTTTTCCAAATAGGTAGCTTCCTCCCCTTTAATAGATTGCAAATTATAAATAGTAGATAAAAATACCTTTATTAAATAAATAAACAGTAGTGTGATATTTGGTGCACCATTCAAACATAAATTAACTATACTTTTTAATACTGACGAATTATAATTAGTCTAAGTAAAAGCAAACGTTTAACATAGAATTTTCTTATTTATTCGTATAGTAAAGTCTCGTTCCATTAAGCTAGAACAAATAAGGTTACACAAGGCTTATCTTCCGACGGGTTAACCTAGTTGACTTTTAAAGGTCTATGCTTGACCCTACGCGAAACTGGAGTTCAAGTTCGAAATTCATATAGTTTGATGAGTATTAGAGTTAATAACATTATAAATAAATAAACCATTAATATGTTTAAAGTAAATAAGTCAAGTCTCACATATCCCAGATATGCAGTCGCATGACAGATATCTTTTAAATGTAAAAATGTTTCACATTTTAACAAACTATGCTGCTTTACTGCAAACTTTTTAAATTACAAGAAAAACTAATGATTTATGTTTTTTAAAGAAAAAAGACGAATATGTGCTATAAAAGAGGAATACAGAAAACTAGTATGGTGTATTGAATCTTTCATCATTACTTTTTACAGACTTCAAAAAAGTATTCTTTTTTAATTTTTTATTAAGTACAGTCTTGTGTAATATTAAATTTTGTATATTACGTGAAGGATGTTTGTTACTCAATCACGCCAAAACTACTGAAAGTATTTTGATGAAACTTGCTATTGCAATGCAATGCTCATGTACCAAAATATTACTTACATTAATTAAGTTACATTATTCTAAAACAAGCAACATGAATTTAAAGTATTTAAATAAAGAATTTTCACATCGTAGTTCTTAGTTTTAAAAAAAATGTTATTCAAAACTTGCTACTTGCTACTAAACACAAATCCATAACTGTTTTCTGGTGTATTTTGGAGTTTTTGTTTTTTCGAAATGTAAATAATAAATCCTTTTGTAAACCTTTTCTCTGTTATTCAAAAACAAGCAGCGTACGACACAAAGACAGCAGCAATCAGTGATTCTAACTGCTGAACCAAATCTCGTTAATTTTTAAAAACTTGCTTATAGATATTTCAATTGAGGTACGAAATATTTTAATCTTGTTTTAAGTACATAAAAATATTAAAAATAATTGCATATGTGATTTTACACGCCTAATTTAAAATACAGAATCCTGGGAACAGCTGAATATTCATACATTATTAAAACACTACGAATATCATACAACGAAGTAATTAACTTTTATTATATTCAAGAAAGATTACACCTTTTATTTATATGTTATATAGTAAACATTTAATAATTTTTGACATAAATGTAAACGCATTTCTTAAATAAGTGTAAGGGACTCTTGAAAGTCATCTTCTTAAAAAATAAACTTAGTCAAGCCTTATGGTATCTATTTTAAAGCATATTAATAATCATGGATTTTTAAATTTAAATAATTAAATTCCATATTAAAATGATATATTTAGACATATTTTTAGTTACAAAGATACAAAAGCAATTTTACCCAGAATGTCTGTATAAAGATTTTAGAGATGATACAGCCAAGGCTTCTTTTTGCGATTTTCAGATGTTTTCAAGAGACAGAGTCTAAGAGGTTAAGACAGTTAAGATAGGTCTCTTGCAGCTTCTACTCTTTGCATCAAGCTCCTCTTTTTATTTATTTAGTACAAAGCCCGGAAATCGACCGGGTAGTATTTAGATTTCCAATCTGACAAACGTTCTTCTAAAACAGACCAGTGATAATATTGGATATTGCATTTGATGAAACAGATTATTATTATTATTATTATTAACATTAAAGGACCGAGATTATAATATTATTAATTTAAAGAATATTAAACTCAAGTAAATATATCAATGATATTATATCAAAATAATAAAAAAAATTTAAACAAGCACATAAAGCACGTCATAGCTTTTTTTTTGACATTGGCATAAAGAGAAAGATTTGACGAATTTTTAGTAATGTTACGTATTTGATTGGTCATTATTAGAGGAGTAAGTGCGGACAAGTTGATACGAGTAAGTTAACACAATGGACGTTGACAGTTGTAGTCTTCTCCATAGAGATTTTAACTTTGGCTTAGTTCATCACTATGCTGTGCACACGAAATCGTGTTAGACTTGTATGATGTTCGTAAGATTTTTACTTAACCATTTTTTTTTCATTGTTAAATAATTAATAATTAATACATAATTAATAAACCGATACGGGCATGGATTCGAACCCGCGACTGCTGGGAAACCGTTTCGACGCTCTACCAACTGAGCTACCGTAGCTCTGCCCGTATCGGTTTATTTTTCATTCTATATTTATATAAATTTAAGTAAGCTCAATATACATGTTTATAGATATTTGCAAGCATTAAGACAAGTAATCTTAAATACGAAATGTAATATAACAATTTATTTCTATATATATATTTTTTATTTTTCTATAATCATTTTCAAGAGCATCAAAGCAGGAAATGTTAACCACGGTTTCATGAAATTTGTGCCTTAAATTCAAGGCTGCTTATGACATTTTATTTCTTAAATACCCATTTCTGTTTACTTTAGATTTCTTTACTAAAGTATTTTACTAAAAGCTTTATAAATAAAAGCTTCATACTTAATTCGTATTTGAAGCTTTTAATTACTAAATATAAATTCAATAAAAAAATATTGTGAGCTTTATTACTTATCTTACTTTAAGACTTGAAAGAATAAATTAGGAATCACACAAAAAAACATGTATGAAAATCAAACCTATAACCTTTGGTTTAGCAGTCAAGATCATTAACCACTAGGGCATCTGTTAAAAATCCATACAATTTGTTGTTGCGTTTTGTCAATACTTACAAAGTTGTAAATGGAAAAATGTTGTACTACCTATTTCGTTTTTATTCCAAAATACCAGAAATCTAAAATTGCAAACTGCTTTAATAATAAAAGTTTTCTAATTACACAAGTTTTGAATAATAAACGAATATACATATTATGTGTAACAAAGTTAAATTGTTGTAAACATTCAAGTTTCTATTTTCTATATGGTACTCTTTAAACTATACAAATATATTTTCACTACTTTTATAAAAAAAAAATAAGAATGCTTGAAATAACATTAAATGTATAAATCTATGGATTATTACAGATTATTTTTGTATCAATAACTTATAATGTTTATGACCTTAGATCAACGATAATGTAATTATATTATTATTGTATGTACTGTGCTGCCATAATTTTAACCATAATTTATCGTTTTTTTAGGAATTAGTTAAGTTTACCATATAGCATGTTATAAGATACGTGCTACTGTTTGATTTAAACCGTTTTCACATATACAGCAAACATTAAGTAATAAAATCAACCATATGTTGTACCATTTTAGGTAAAGTAAAAAAATGTATTGAAATATGTATATTATTATATATTACAGCTTTTTAAGTTTTCAAGAATACGGTACGCTACTGTATTGTTCAACAAAATATGTTTAAAATGAAAAAACTTTGTATATAAATATATGATAAGTACATTAGACTATTTGAAAATATAAGGATAGCTCCTAATATAAATGTAAATAAATATTTGAGATTGAATTAATCAACATTTAAGATTTAACGCATTTCGTATTCCTTCGATCTGTCAGTCCGAGTATTTTTATCTGTGTCTTAAGCTAAAATGGTTTATAATTATATTTTTAACTAAAAGGTCCACAGGTTACATTCTGGAAAATAAATGTATTTCGTTATGAGTAAAAAACTAGTGCTAGATAACAATCGAAATAATAACATTTAAATGTTAAATGAATATTAATAACAAGATATAAAATCATAAAAAATATTTAAAACTGGTTTTATATTACTCACCTGACTTTACATTGGTTCATCTACAAAAAATAAATATAATATTAAAAGTAATATGCAATATTTTTTTAAAACTATTAGGGCATTAGTTATCTGGAATTATAAACATACGTTAAAAAATTTCTGAAATTTATATCCATTAGTATTTTTAAAGACTTACGAGTACACATTGAAATAAAATAATAATAATAATAATACTTTTATTGTACTCCCCATTACAGAAAAATAAAATTATACATCGAAAACGACTTATAAACGTCCTTATCGCTAAGTAGCGATAAAATATTTTTTTACGGATTTAACTTGCGTATAATTAATTAAATTTTAAATTTAACACGGCGTTTCGAATGCTTTGCAGCAAGCGTTAATTAATTTAATTAAACGCGAGTTAAATCCGTAAAAATATTTTATTTCAATTTATATCCTTTTATTTATTTAAAGATATTAGAGTCTCCGAATATTATAAGAGAAGAGCGTTGCTACGGTAACAAGGCTCTTTGAAGAGATCCATGAACTCTTTAGGTAACTAAAGTCTGCCGTTTGTGCATATAATAACTTGGACTTTGAATATTCTTCGTAACATTTCAAGCATCAATTTTAAATATCAGTTACAATTTTGGTATATTTCAGTTTTCATGTATTCAACAAGAGAATTGGGTTATTTATCAAATATTATACTAGTACATAAGAACGAAAATATAATAATTTAGTTTTTAATTATTTTGATGACAAAGAATTTAGTGCTATATTTCTTCTACCAATAAATGTAAATTTAGCAAATATGAAATAATATAGGATATGTTGTTTTTAAAAACTTTTATAAACAATGAAATTTTAACATTATTAATTGAAATAATAAATAATTTTAACAATATAATAAAAAAACTAAACAATGATACCAGCTGGTAAACATTGCCGATCGATAAAAATGAGAGCGGTAGAGGAACGCTGAAAATTTGTTTAAATCCAAATAGCATTTTTTGTCCTCGCCGCCACTAATTCAGCAATTCCCAACCACGAGATAGTAATTAATGCGTCTTTAAGAGTTTAAAACTAATTAAAACTTTTATCACGTTTCATTGCAATGTCCTGGATTTTAAGGTGATTTTCTTTCCTAAATTAAAATTAGTTGAAACTTTTCTTAAAGCTTTTTCATTGAATACTTATGTCTAAGATATTGGTTCTAGTGAACAATTTGTCGCAAAAGATTGCGTTGTCTTATTATATATTCGCTATTTCAGTGCTAACGAGAATTTTTTTTTTTTTTCACGAGTTTCATAAAAATTTAATGGTTTCTATTCTTTTTTATTTTTTAGTGTAATAGTCTGTTAAAGTTATTAAAAAGTTCTAAGACTAATGTTTATTTTTAACGATATTTGCAAGGCACGTTAAATATAATTAACCCGCTGAAATATATTCTAATATTTTACTTCCATATAATTATTTTAATGTGTCTATCTATATTGCGAAATAAATACATCCATCCAGAACTTTTCGTGATTAGAGGCAGAATAACTAATCATGTATGTATGTATGTATGTATGTGGTTATGTATGTATGAATGTATGTATGTATGTATAGTTAGTAGGCTAGGTAGAACATATACTTAAATAAATATTACAAACAATTGTAGAAAAATATGCTGGTAAATAGGTAGTTTCTATGAAATAAAAGTAATTAATGAGAATCGATAACTATGCAGGCAAATAAAAAAAAACAAAGCTCATGAACGTCGAACATCGCCAGTACGTTGATAGATGACCGCTGTCTTTACAGACAGAAGTTTCTTACGAAACTGATATAAATTTAAGCGAAAAGCTTTGTTAAACTTAAAGGCTTAATAATATAAGACCTATTTGTAGGTTAGATATATTATTAAATTAGTTCATTTTTATTGTTTAAATTGGATGCATCCACATGTCCTTTTATCATCATTATAATTCAAACTTATTTTAATTAGTTTGTAGAAGTTTGTATTTTTAATGAATCGCTAATATAAAATGCAAAAAATTATAAATACTAACAAGTAATGTTTAACTTTTTCATTTCACTCAAAAAATTTAAGAATCATAATGCTAGAACCGAAAATAATGTTCTTTCAATATATTTGAATATCTATGATATAAGCTTTGATTTCGACTCTATATATTCCTAAGGTCGTACTCAAAGCTTGTTTACTTCTGGTTTTAATCAACTTTTTTTTGGAAACCTTAATAATAATAATGGGGCCAATATTTTTTGCAATTTTTTGTTGAAATAAAACAGTTTCAAAACAATATTCATGTTGCTGATGATGATGAATTCTTTTAATATGTATTATTTAAACCAAATAAAACGTAAAAAAAAAACGAATTACTACGACATTTATGGTTTAGTGCTCGCTTGATCTTTAAAATGGTCATTTCAGACCTCATACTATGTCAGGCAAAATGAAATAGTGGTATCAGAAGTCAAAAAGATGAACGTATTAAAATAGGATACTAAAGTTATCATTTAAATCAAGGTAGATGTATAATGTAGCATGTCAAGCAAGCCTTGTTCAACAACCACCTGGCCGTACCTCGCCAGCGTCTCAGAAACCACATCAAGCCACCCACAGTTGAGCGTCAACCGGCCCTACTACCATATGTGAAAGGAGTTACTGACAGAATCGGCAACATCTTAAAAAAGGTTTCTATTAGAACTATCTACAAACCTCAAAGGAAAGTGAGCCAATTCTTGAGACCTATCAAAAGTAATATTCCTTTACAATGTGCTGAAGTATATAAACTTGACTACGATTGTGGCTTGTCATACATAGGTTAAACAAAGAGGAGTATCGGTATAAGAGTTAAGGAACACATATCGGATATCAAGCTTAGGCGTACACCGAAGCCTGCAGTGTGTAAACATACCATAGACAAGCCCAATCATTATATAAGATTTGATAAACCTAAAATCGTCGCTAAAGAGCAACGTTACATTCCACGAATGGTTCGTGAGGCTATTGAAATTAAGAAACATCCTAATTTTAATAGAAAAGATGCTTGGGGATTATCTAACACCTGGGACCCACTTTTGAAAAATATGAAATCCCGTGTCTGTGAGTGCACTGTAAGACCTCAAGATACTGTTAGTGCGTTTTGTGTGAATCCTGAACTGCACGCCCGGAAGCTTAGAAATCGTTGGAGGTAGATGACTAATTAACTGACTTACTGACAGACACCTCCATCTCGTCTTACCGTGAACACGATTGCTGCAAAGCATTCGAAACGTCGGGTTAGATTTAAAATGTAAATTTAAAAATTTAATTCAATATACGCGAGTTAAATCCGTAAAAATAGTTTTATTTCAAATAGATGTATAATATTATTGATAGATGAAAAAACTTATGTTGGAAAATCAAAATAGGAAATTATTTTTATTCGACAAATCAGATTTCTTGAGTACTGAATGGTAAAGCCTTTTGCGACATAGCATTACTATAATTTTAAGGTTTATTTTTTATAATTATATATACTATTCTTATTATTATGTGTACTTTTTGTTTATATTAACATTTTATTGAATGTCCCAAAAAAAATATTTTACCTTAAAATTTTATAAAAAATATATATGATTATATTTATAAAGACAGAATTAAGTTATTCGAAAGCTTAGAGAATTCTATTGTCATTGTAATAGTTCAAATTATGAACATCCCGTAAAATATAAAGAAAAATAACAATTTAATATATTACTTATAACGATCATTAAGTACTAAAGTTCTGAATGTGGATAAGTTAATAGGAAGCTTAAGGTAATGGACACTGACAGTTAAAGTCAACTCCATAGAGGCTTTACTTTGGTTTAGTTCATTTATATTCTGAGTGAACGAGGTTTTGTTATCTTATGTCTATAAACCTATTTTGTAGTGCTATGGTTGCTATGTTTTTCATGCTTCTAGTGTAAGCAAAGCTCTTAATGTAAATATGGGTCTTTCATGTTCATATGTACGTTTATTAGTCTGAACTCAAATCTGTTTTGAAATGTTATGAAAGTTAGATACAGAATTTTACCACGAATGTCTTCAAAGCCATTAAAGCTTATAGCTTTAATTTAATTAAATCTCTTAAAATAAATATTTAGTAATTTTATGGTTCTCATTATAAAATATCCTATATAAAATAATTATTAATAATTATTGACTGTTGAAAGTAGTAAAGATTGATATATTTTTCATCTATCTATTTTCTATTTAAGTATATAGTTTGTTTAAATAAAAATGAAATCAAAAAACCCCCGATACAAAAATACCTTTAGAAAGAGTAAAAATAATATTATTATGTACATATTGAAGTCGTTGCGTCGGGGGACCAGTACAGTACAGTACAGTATAGTACAATACAATACAATATGAAACTCAATCAAAATCAATCCAAATAGCATTAAAATTGTTTTGTGAAAATTATAGCTTTTCGTAAACCATTTTTTTAAACTTATTTTACGGTATGTCACGGGTCGATCTAATTACTCACAATGGTGTTGTGTGGCAGAACATACGAACCATCATCTATCAAAATATCGGTGGACGAAATATTGACGTAATGTGTATTTTTTAGGTAATTTTTTTGTTATAAAAAAGAAAATCAAGAACACCTTTTACTTCATACTTTTTCTGAAAACAATTTTTATCTACTAGAGAAATTGTTATTACAATAGTATAGTCCTCGTGAGGTCTGAAGAATTCAATTTACTGGGAGCTTACCTGTACCTCCACATCCTGAGGAAACCTTATTGATGTCCTGTTAAAGTCGTTGCAATATAAGAAGAAAGTAATTTTCAATCCAATCGACTGTTTAAGTTTTTATGTAAATAAACAAATTCATCAATACGGGCAGAACCCGAAATTTCAAGTAAAGTCTTTTTTATCACTCTAGGACCGAACTTCGATAAAACAACATATGACAACACTCTCCAACATTACCCAGTATTAAAATATATATTCGTATAATCGATTTTTTAAACGGTTTATAAGAAATAACCCATAAAATAACATTAACATCATCGATACAATAAAAAAGGTAAGAATTACAACACTTGTATAAATTCCCTTAATGTTATATAATGTGTTGTATCATTTCTAAAACAAATTATAGAGGAAAAAGTTTGTCCGGAGAGTGAGTGACGTACCCTAAGCAAGTACATACCCTTGTTAGTGTTATTCTGACCTTAAAGTTTATGAATAGGTCTTTGTGTATTCGTTGTTTTAATTTTAACTATAAATATTATAATACAATTGTAAAACTTTTTACTATGTGTAAGTTAAATGTTCAACTTTGAAAATATTAAAATATTAGCTTCTAACACTTAGCACTTTAAAGTGAAACTAAATAACTTTAGATAAAAAAATAGTAAGGATTATAAATTTTCCTTCTAAAATATCGACAGCTATTTTTTTTTATTATATTATTAATTAAAAAACACAAACAATAATTTTAGATCAACGAATGATTGATATGAATTTGTTAGATATTATAAGATTCTACAATTAAAAACCACTGAATTAATATTGTATAAATTATTTAATCGAGCTACTTCATACTATTAATATGATAATATATTTCAATGCATTATTTGGATAAGTTTAAAGAAAAGAAAGAGCTAAACAAATATATCATTTAATATAACAAAATGACTCCCGGTACATGAATATAATGAATACAGTTATTACTGTGTAATTATTTAGACACATTTACCAATAACTCAATACGATGAAATACCCACAATAGTTATTTCACATATTATAAACAATGTAAATATAAGAATCACTTATCTTGCCAGTTGTCCAATACAGATTGCCTTTAATAGAGTCTTACAGCCTTATTTATAACATAATAACATCGACAGAAGCGCCAACGGCAGCTTCTGGAGATTAGTCATATTCACAACTTCAAACATCATTAAATATATCTTAATAACAATATGATAGTACATAATCATTTTGAATGCCTAAGCATATTTATAACAAGCTTATATTTTTCACACATTTATGGCTTACCTAATAAGATATGTAAATACAACATATTTAATATCTTAAGGCTACTTCCGATAGTTCGTCAAATCAATATCTTTTATTACTTTTATAACATAGCAGTAATAACAATGATATATAGTTCTAAATGATTCTAAATTCGTAAATCTAGTTGTAACAACAATATTTATTGTCAACGTTATTATGTAGCTAAATAAATTATTACATATTTATATTACCTACATACCAAATTACTATATAATAACAATCTTAAATGTAGCAATACTACAATAATATAACAAATTCATATCAAAACTAAAGTATAGTAATAAGATTTGGTTTTATTTTTAACCAACGAAACAAAAAGAGTGGTGTTATAAGTTTGACCTGTCGATCTGTGTATCTGTGTATTTGTGTGTCTGTGTGTCTGTGTGTCTATCTGTGGCAACGTAGCATCCAAACGCGTGGACAAATTTGAATGCGGTTCTTTTAATCGAAAGCTTGGTTCGTCGAGATGATTCTTAACTATTTTGGCCGAAATAGAAGCAGGTATCTCCAAGACATGGAGCTTTTTTAGGTGCTGGTGAAAGGGTCTTATACAATATTGATGGTAAAAACCTAAACAAGTGAAATTAGTGTATTCGTAGATTCATCTAGTACAACATAGAAAAAAGTAAAATAATTATAAAAAGCAAAAAAAAAAAATAGCCTGATACATGAACGTCTAAAAAGGAGAAAAAGAATATTATTATGTACTCATTAAAGTCATTGGTCGTGGGACCGCTAAATAAAGGAAGAATTAAAAATGCAAGTAAGTTATCAAGACAAATAATGAAATAGTAACCTCAAATCATATAGTCTAAACTGTAAGTCTTCAATCATTAACTCCGAATATTTTGTGACTATTTAAGGACCTTTAAAAAGAAGCAACGGACTGTATATTATAAACTTTAATAAACATGAGCAACATTTGATTACTATCAGTTTAGCCAAAATGGTCGCCTATCATTAAGTAGAGATCGTTTGGGTACACGCGTGCGTCTGCGGATATCGGTAGCTAAGTGATATACATATATATGTTTATAAATATTGATTATTATTTTTTTATGAAGCCTCATTTTCTATGCCTTTTACAACGGTTAACTGTTCAATGCTAATTGCAGTAATTTTGTCTTTGTTATAAGCTGATAATGATTAAAGTTCCTACTGGATAAAAAAACGTAATAATACGTTCAGTGGCGTTCTATGACGTAATTAGTTTGTACTATATAATATAATAACCGTATCAGCCTCCACACGGAAGCAGTATTTAACAAACAATTTACCTGACTCGTGGCATGTAACATGTTTACACCTCAAAACAATACTTAGTTATTATTCTGAGGTTTACACATTTTATCTAAAACAGACACTCTATTTTTCCACCGTACATTTCATAGTCATTGTCTGTTTCATTTTTATTATTGTAAATTTTCAGTTTGTATTTAAATGTTTGTATTAAAACAATTCTTAACAATACAAATTTCATAACTATGTGGAAAAGTTTTATTTAGTGTTAAGTTTAAATGATAGAACCACAACTAAACCTAATATACGACTCGTTTTTTATATGTAGTACCTTTTTCTTTAAGTGTGTGTGTCATTTTTAATGGAGGGCCGTATAAAAGTTAATTATTACAAGTGTCAAGTCTATGTACATATAACTCATAATATATAACTCATAAGGTTACACTTAGACTATTCATTATTCAGTATTATACATTATTAATTCAGTCGTATAATTATCGCTTTATGCATGCTAATATGCTTGTTAAGTTGTTTCTAATGTGACGTAATATAGTGGAAGACACGAAGGAGATTGTTTAAATAAATATGATCCATATAAACCGATTCGGGCAGGGATTCAAATCCGCGACCTCTGGGAAACCGTCCCGTCGCTGTACCAATTGAGTAACCGTATTGCTTTCCGTCTCGGTTAATTAAGCATTCTATATGTGATCGTCTTTATCAGGACGGTTCAAAAAATCACGAAATGCTCGTATTTGTCTAGTTAATAGGAAAGTTAGAAAATGAAGTCAATTGTTTGCATTAAAAAATTACAGTCTCTTTGTTCTTTTGATATTATTTAATTATTCATTATAATTCCTTAGAAATGAATTGGTTAAATTCACATACTAAACTAAATTCAATTTCAATTCATAGCAATTATCTTAGGGAATTAAGTAGATGCTTCATCATTATATCAACATCATATATTGTTACCGAAATTAAATAATAACACTATTTTCTTTAATAAAAGGAGATTGAGGAGGAAGAAAAACATTTAACATAATATCTAATTAGTGAGTCGAAACTAGTTAAAACAGATGACGACGAGATGTAATTGTAGTTGTAAAATAATCATTTCAAACCAGTAAAAGCTGCAATTTAATTCTGAATTTTTTGTTTACCTCCTCAGCATCCTACCAACCTTATAATATTACGATGGGGGTTACCCTAAAATGAAATAACCTTTGATTATTTTTACGTCTAAGCTCAACGTCCTCTTGTAAGTAGGTTAAAAACAAAAGTGCAAAATTGATTTATGGTTACATAGGTCATCTACCTCTTACAAAAAACACACGTCTAAAAATAGACTAATATACACCAACCAGAACGTCAAAGGAATATTAAATAAGCAGCAACATGATAGAATGACGTGAATTTTCACGGATCGGATCAAATTTTGATGCCGGATACAAACCTGCTGGTGAAAACCGGGTCGCTTTGAAGATATATTATATTCATTGCATATGCCATTCAGCCGTTCTCGTTTTTCTTTCTTTTTGGTTATTCGCATATGTCATAGAAAATGAAGGTAGATTGATTTTGATATGTTATTGATATTTGAATTTGTATGTTATGTATATGCTTGTAGGTATGTCTTATTAATTTGCTTTATACTATAACTTATATTGATACAATTATAATTGTATAATATACATTAATTTTGGCACAATGTCTTTCTGTGTTTTCTTGAACAAGGCTTATTGGATGCTATTTATTTCTCACCAGCTGTTGCTTACAGACACAATGTTCCCAAATATTGTTCAAAAGACTATTTACACAAATATATGAATATATATAATTTTAATAAGGATTTTTTATTTTAGCTTTGATAAGTTTTTGTTTGAAAATTATGATTATTTTTTTTTTAATAATTCTTTAAGATATTTCAAAAATGTTTTTCTAACGACGAAAATTCTTTATATGTTAGCCTTTTAATGTTTGATATTAAGTAATTTTATTTCTTAAAAATAAACATGATAAAGGTGTTCTAATATTTTAAGAAGACTGAAATACAAATGTTTATTCAAATTCTTACATTTGTTTGTTATTACTATCAACATATTATTATTATTACAATATGACAAGACATTCATATATTTTATTATACAAAAATAAATGAAAGAAATATATATTTTCGAATAACAACACACTTTAATTGTCTTGTTAATAATACTTTTTAATACAAACCTACATCAGCTTCACTGTCGAATATCGCTCTAAAACCGGTGTATTTAACCTCGTTTATATACCCCCCTGTTCTCATTAATAATAATTATAGTGAAATAAACTTATTTTAAACATACAAAAATAACAATTATCTGAAATTAAACAATTCCAATTATCAATATATAAATTATTAAAATGATGATAGAGGTAGGTAAAGAGTAGACAATTTCAAATAAAAGCACGCAGCTTCTGTTTTACACATTACACGAAAGTGCTTTCGGAAATTCGTAAAACACATATGTTTAATGCACAGAGAATATACTAATATTTATATTCTATGAAAGTTAATTAAAATATATTATGATATCGACATTATATATTATTATATAATTAACTAAAACATGACCCATAATAATAGAGCTGTTCAGTTTAATTACTAAATGTATGAAGAATATTACAAGCGTATGCTTCCTTGATAGTAATTACAATGAGATAAATGATACTATGTTATATATTATTATTGAATATTACATCTATAGTGTTATCTTCTATACGAATATTCTCTAAGCAGAAATACTCTTCAACTTGTTATGGGTATAATCGAATATCACAACACAGCTTTTGTTTCTGCCTCAAGCACTCTGCCGTGACAATTTATAGAAGCTTTAAAAATGTTTGCCAAACTTGTACTTCAGTTTTAACTTTCATGGATTATGATAAAATCATAAGTCTTCAAAAATAACATTCTAATTCCAATATTAATAATTACGAAAATGTAAACACTATTATATCCAAACAATATAAGATTATTTCTATCTTATTTTATAGATTAGAAGATAATATGGATTCAGTAAACATTTCAACAATGTGAAATAAAACGAAATTTTCTTTATTCACAAAATGAATATTTAGTCACTACTACAAAGATTACATAAAATTCTCTATCTTACCATTAATGTTAGGCGAAGATGTAAATGAATCTTTACTAAAAGTCGAACACGTAGTGATAACAAAAAAGCCTAAATGCTACATAACAATTGGCAGTTGCCAATAAATAGTACAATTTCACCTTTCACTGCTAACAAAATGTTGAAACTACTAAAAAATGGATGTGACAATGTGACGCCTGAAAAATGGTGTCGTCAAACGAACAAAAAATAAGATATTATCGGATTGGGGCCGCGGTGTTAAGTTTGACAATTTGTCAATTCAAGACTAATTATTAATGTTATCGTAGACTAAAATGATGCTCCGGGTTAATATGCAGAAGAATCCAATGACAACAGTAGTTAAGAAAAAACAATATGAAATTTTTTGTAACATTGTTTGACAGATTAGTCATAGATAGATCTTCAATCTATCAATATATATATAAAACTTACTTACTCACCCATTCGCTCAACACAATATCTCAAAAACTGCATTACAAATAAAAATTAAGTTTACTCGTATACAATATGTACCTTTTATATCGTAGGCACCCGATAAAACGGGATTTTGAACACTCCATAGGGGATGAAAGTTTATATGGTAGTCATCTTTGATGCTGAATACAGTAACCAAAGCTAGTAAATAATAATAATCACATTTAGACCATTTTTTAATCTTAGCTATAATCGACAGACTCAATACATATCGGTGATAATTAGAAGGTCACGTCACTAGTTGTACGAAAGAAAGTGTCCATAAAGCATTGAATTTGTTTACTGTAGTTTTAAATGTAACAATTATGGAACTTCAAAAGCGTGTATATGTCAAAAGTAAAATAAAGGATTGGAAAGACTTTATTTCGTCGAATAGTAGGTACAGTCATTTGGATTACTGGATCCATAAAGGTTAAGTTAAAATAAAATACGCTACAGACGTATAAATAAAAGGTACAATACTTCTTCATTACACGACCACAATGCAATCCAATACTCTTTATACGTCTAGAAGACGCTTATTATTTACCGAAGTTTTATAATCGATTTTGCGAATATGTGCAGATACTTACAACTTTATCCAATATATTATTTATTTATAAAGAAACAGTCCTGAATGTCTATCAGCATTTTTAATGAAATGTTTCGAGTTATATAGACAGATGGGTACCTACACGAGAACAGAATTTATTCTAAAATGAAACAAAATAAAAATATGAGGACAAAAATATATTTTTCGATTTATTAAGTGTTTGAGGCTCATTTAGTTTTTTTTTGCAAATTAATAAGATAATCAAATCGGATAAGAATTTGTTCATTACATCAACTCAATATAATAAAATGTTCAAACGCGTTAGGGAGCTATTGACAATATTTTTTCAAAATAAATATTTATTTTTGTTTATATGTTAATTTATTAATACTAATACATGAATGTCGTGTACCAAAATATTAGCAGTAGGTATGATATTTGGTTTGCTTCACGTGAGGCGAATCTTAATGTTCCCTTAAAATTCATAGCCTCAGTAACACGAATGGTGTAATTTATGAAAACCACAGAGACAGTTAAGACCATTGCTGATTATAATAATTTATTGCAAATTACCCATCTAATAATTCGGCAGTAGTAACTATCATTATTTTAAATAATTCAATGCTTATTATAGTACATGACTTTATATGTTCTTTATATAATAAAGGTAATAATCCTATAAGTAATTTATTTCGACATCTATTTAAATAAAATATCTCTTTTTTTTTTGTGGATCTCGAGTATAAAAGTAAATAGTCATTTATAAAATAAAAGAGATTAATGACTCCAACTCATATATTATTTATTTTTAATATAAACATTATTAGACATTAAAAGTTATTTAAGATCTATCTAAAGAAAATATATTTATTTAGAATTTTCACATAAAAAACGAACATCCTATATTTATTAAATGGACTAACAAGCCTTGTGACATTTTACCGAGTTAGAAAATATTTTTCTCCGTAATTTAAATCAGTCTACATTTTTTTTCAATATCAATATACTTTTTTATCTAAATGAAGTATATTTTTTCTAACATCGTGACAGCTATTTCAATTTAGCTGTCATAATGTTAGTTAGAAAAAATATCCTTCATTTCAATTACATTTTTATAATTATAAAGCAAAATTGCTTTCAGAAAAACACTTATTACTACTACAATTTAAATAAAATAATTTTTCTATGTCTATTTTCATCCGACATCAATTTCATCCTTAAAATAAATAAAGGTAAATTAAATTTAAAAAATAAAACCAATATAAATTTATAAAAATATTTATTTTCTATAAGAAAAAATCCAATGCTTTCATACAAAATAGAGGTAAAATAGAGAGCTTGAAAGTAATAGTTATTGAACGTTAAACTCATGTTCTCCAAGATATTATTTTAAATAGTATATAGACTGAAATAAGAAAATAAACCTGTAGATTAGGTCAACGTATTATAGATGCCGTGTCTGAGTTCGTAAAACAAATTGTATCTTATCTAAACCAAATCTCACAGAGAAGTGTCAAAACATCTGCTGAGACCTAGATTAGGCCTTTAGTATGGTCTCTTTTTCTTTGTCAAAAGATGGAACGTAGAAAAGGAAAACTATTTGTAGTTTATATTGTAAAGGATTTAAGAAGTTATTTTTTTAACATAATAATTTAAAAATTTAAAGAGAGATTCTTTAAAATTCTTTCTTCGTAACAGAAACTTACTTAACATTTAGCTATTGATTTTCAAGAAGGAAAACTGTTTGAAGTTTTGGACATACCTACTTTTAAGAGTTACAAATATTTTATGAGCCTTTAGTGAGGATCAATGTATATAACTTAAAACGGTACTTTTAAAAATACATTTCTTTGGACATAAGGAATATTTACATAAGGAATATTTAGACATTCATTATTTTAATACACAAAAGGAAAACCCACCTAGTATTTATTTGTTTATTGTACATTTTAAATTCCCTATGACTATTTTTTGTGCTTGTAATTAGGGTTAATGTTAATTTTACAAATAAGTAGAGAAAAGAATTATAATAAGGAAAAGGAAAATCGTTTAATTTTGACTTTTTATTTTTTTTTAATCTGTGTACCGACTGTTTAATAAGCACAAGGGTTTTAAGGACAAAAGACAAATATGACGTACATTGTTATTTATATAGTTGTTGAGTCCTTCGGAATACAAAATGAAGTAACACAAAGTAAACCTTGTTTCGAGTTAACCCGAATCGACTTTTATCATTCTCCAGTACTTTCAATACTAACTTGTTTACATCCGAAATGCAACAACTTTATAATTGACTAGGTGGTATTAATTGTCTTACTCGATTTAGTATTTGATAGTCTATTATAATTAATAAAGTTTGAAGTAAAAGTTTTTATTACATTGAGACTAACATCTTACCTACTTATGAAACAGGATTAGTTTGTAAGTTTATGAAAGAGAACAGACATATTCCTTGGGTAGTCTTTTATTCTTGGCCAGATATGTAAAATTAATATTTATGGCAAATGTTAAAAAATATATTTAAAGTAAAACAAAGCAATAATATAATATTACTAATCCTTAATGATATTTGGAACAAGTAAAGATATTCGTAAAGATATGATAATAATGTTCATCATTACTACAAAACTCAGTATTGGTTTCAATGAACGCTTTTATTTAATAATAAAACAAAATTTAAAGTAACACCCACAGCAATTATTTTAAATAATTTTTCCTAATGTATACTGATATTTATTTAATCGGAAAAAATGTCAGAAAAAAGTATATAAAGATAAAAAAGTATTTTTAAATCTAAAAAGCAATGAAAGTTTACCTAATTTTCATTCCTAATTCATATTCATCAATTCATAACTCCGTAAAAATAAAAGTATTTTTAAAGGCCAGATAACAATAACTAGTAATATCGGTTTATTTTTTATTCTATATTTATATAAAACTAGTAGTATTTTTTATTTATTACTTTCAATAAATATAATAAAACATATTTATTGAAAATAATAAATAAAAAATACTAACATTATAATTATTAGCCATTTTATATTCGTAATCCATGAACTCTGAATAAACCAAAGTTACAGTTTACAAATAGAAATATAGACTTTAGACTTTTAGAAGTTTTTACTTACTATATATTGTTTGCTTAGTCTGAAACAATTCGATACTTGGATGTACGAATATTATGTTAACTGATAAAAAGCTAATACCAGATCCACACATATGTAGTATAGCTGTTACATTGTAATTAATCAAAGCTTATGTTTTTACGTAAGAAACTTAAATAACTTTCCAGTATATTTGATATTTCACTGGTAGAATAAGTTTTAATAACACATAGTTTCAAAGAAATCTATTTATTCGTTTTTGATGCACAAACAACCAAGCCAAAAAACAGATATAAAGACAAATAAACCACAATTTTACGAACTTTTTTAGCGAGCTAAATTTCAAAATGAATTCCAAATAATGGTCAAATTTGGTTTGTTACTATTTTTACATATGTATTCATAATAGGAAAATACACAAAATAAAACGTTTTAAGCAGAAGAAAACTTTAATCTTTTACAAATTTAATTTCCTAAGACTATAAAAAACATTATACTTCCTCAATCGTTTTATAGATTAACCTATAGGGATGCTTGAAAATATATCAAACTTTACGAGCGGTCATTATCACAAACTGAACGTGTCACGCTTGACTGTTGCCTGAATTTCCCTTCGAAACCCATCATTAAGAACATTATGTATAATCGAGTTACCTTTTCGTTGAATTAAAAAAACATCTTCTCTAAAATATTCTAGATTTCTGACGAAGATTGAAATAAAACTATTTTTACACGCGAGTTAATTGCGTATGATTAATAAAATTTTAAGGTTACATTTTAAAAACGTCGGGTTACGTTTCGAATGCTTTGCATCAATCGTGTTCACGGTTTAATTTAATTAATTATATGCAATATAAATCTGTAAGAAGAGATTTATTTCAATATGTTGTCCTCGTTAAAATCTTATAAAATATTCACAGAGCTTGTTATAAAAACATTTGAAAGATTTTTCAAACACAAATTTTACAACTATCCCTGTTATAACTATCAGCTTCCTATACTTAAAAAATCCTAAAATATTTTTTGTGTGTTATTGTGGCTATGTAATAAATATTGATAGATAAAATTTTTGCCGCAAGATTAGTTAACAATTTTTTTTTGAGCAAGGAAAAATCTCTATAAAGTTTGTAATATAACTCTAAAAAAATTAAAAATAATATATTAAATTGTTGGTATTGCTGCTCGTAGACTCATCGTAGCAGTACAATTAGTACAGTTTAATATCAAGGGATACCTACAAAGATACATATAATTACAGTACTGCCTAAGAATCATACAAAAAAACTTTAAATATCTAAGTACCTACAGTATAGATGCATAACCAACCAAAACATTTTTATTTTAACTAATATTTACTTCCAGATATGGATAGGCATTTTAAAGATGGATATAGTATATTTAAGATACTGTTTAAAACACTAGTTTGCCACAACCATTTAAAATCCTTTTCAATACTAGGATGGGTTTTATTTAAATTCATAGTAAATGACACAATCCTAAATTCACTATCAAAATTCATGGTTTCATCTTTAACATTCAAAATTTTCGCCATATTTCTATGAAAATTGATTTGCGTCTGTTTGAAATAAATATTCACACAAGTATTTTCTTTAAAATATTAAATAGCAGTCAGTTCCTAATTGCGAGAAAAAGCTTTTTTTTTAATATTTAATGTTAGTCATATTTATTTATAATGATTTAAATGGTAAATACATTGGAATTTACATGTTTTAGTTCATAAGTTTCAACAGTAGCGCCACCTACATAATTAATTATGGAATATTATTTGGTATTTACTGTTAAATGTTTTAAGAATTAGAAGCATAGAATATTTTAACATAATGTTTAATCTTTTATTAATTATTAGAACTTATTATAAGGTATAAATAATATCATCTGTAAGTTGGTTATGAAATTGTAAATTACCCTCGCCTAAATATTATAGTGTTAAAATATTATAAAACGAGTTGTAAGGGCTGCTCTCGCCCATTCTATTACAAATGGTTGGATATTAAACATTTAAGTGCAAGTACTGTGTATTACTGAAACAAGTCTTAACAAGTCAGAAGTGTTCGACCGCTGTAGTATTACGCGCCACGTGTCGATATACACCGTTCGCAAGATATCCTGTCCAGGAATGCTGATGAAGATGGGGTGCTGCTACTGCCGTTGAAAAGCCACGAAAATAAGAAACGACGTTAAAGTTACGTCTAAGAATGCTGATGAAGATAGAGTGCTGCCAATGCCGTTGAAGTCACGAAAATAAGAGACGACGTTAAAGTTACTATTTGGGCCTTCTCCGAGTGCTACTGTAGTTACCTCAAGCGACAAGGAGTCGTAGATTTAAAATGATATTGCAAGTGCGTAAGTTTTTATTTTTATTTATTTATTTATTTTTTTTAATACCCACGTTTTGCCATCTGCTTAGCAGGCTAATTATCTTGCTGGTTATTCGGCAGCATGCTCAATATAGAATATTAATAACTTTGTAGCTTGAAGTTAATAGCACTACTATTGAATTCTATTCATCATATATATCATATTCACTATTAACCATATCCCGTTAAAGTTCAATCATATACGAAATATATTGTATTTACCCGAGCCTGAATATTTACCAAAACTTTACAGTGGTTCTAATACAATATCTCTCCATACATGTTTACATCGCTTGGAGCCTTTGGTGAAGACATACGTCGGAGATGGAAAACTCTAAACTACTACTTGACTGCTAATCTGGAAGGGAATTCGTTGCTGTATTATGAAAATCAACAACATATCAACATCACCTACAGCTACTGGAAGAAGATGTCAACCAAGTACTTTCTTCCTGATCGCGGGATTGCAGTGCAAGCAAGCAACACTATACAACGATGGACCTGAATCTAACAATAAGGTGACAGATAAACTTTATTATAAGAAACTAGCCCTAGAAAAGTTTTGCAAAATTAAGTGATCATCTGATTTATAATATTATTGTTACTACGTATACCAACTTTCAAAGCTTTTAAGACCCAGTTGTAGGTTAGAGACGCGATTTTTATTTTTTGCTTTTATTAAGTTTTTTTTTAACTGACGCGGTAGTTGAGACTTGCAATATAAACGTAATGTTAGTATTTTAGATTACGATTTAGGCTTTAATGTCTTTATATATGACATAGAAGTGAACACTCTCAATGAAGGGGTAATATTCGGTTTACAAAATGTATGAAGGTTATTTAAAGAACGATTTCTTAAAGAACGATTTCTTAAAAAAAGAGTATATATCAGTCGTAAATGATTAAAATATAAAACCCAATATTAAACAAAAAGAAAAGGAATAACGTTAGATATTTTATATATATATATATATTTTTTAAGTAAAAGCACTTAACATCATAAAACCATTTTCAAATCGTAATGATCCTTTTGTTTAAGATAGTAAGTAGTTCCTTATAGTATACACAATATGAATAGATAAAGTATAATTTTAATTTAAACAAATTAAAATGTGCACTTGTCTCCTTTCAGAGAAATTAAAATTCTAGAATTTCTTATAGATAGACTTAAATGAATATGACTCGGTAAATATTGAAACTCTATAAATTTGGTAGGATCAGATCTAAATGGCCTTGAGGACCGTATGGAAATAATAAGCCAATGCTTTGACGCTATAGGGGGTAGATTTAGATATTATGTTTACATTTATTAAATAGGTAAAGATTTGAATTCACGATATTATTTTATTACTTCTGCAACTATATTTTATTTTGTTTTGCTAACTACTCCATAGATCTTAAAATATTTATATTTAATTTTGAATTTGTAAGTTTAGCATCGGGTTGCGATAGACGTTCGTTTTTAAAACCAAGTTGGATACTTGGTTATCCACGAGGATAAGGTTATGCCATATCATGTGGAGAAATTAAATTTTATGGAACCCAATAATATCTATTTTAAGAAGTTTCATTGGTTACTTTCATAAATCAAATTTGCTTTAAAAAGACCATTTTTAGGTGGGTAAAAATAAAGTTTAAAAACGTTTAAAATCTGAACCGGTACTGTCTAAATATAATCCCGAACTAAACAGACTAATTCAATAATAACGCGTATGAATATGAAGCAATGATACTGGTATTTATTACTAAAACATATTTCTATTATCTTTTATTTGACCGTTCAAATTATTTACTGAGTGTTAAGTTCTCAGTAGTAGGTATCTGTATGAATTTATGATCCTTAATTTTGAATCGATTATTGAAAAGGTAAAACGCAATAGGTATTCCGAAATAAATTCGTTAGAATCGATAAATTATTTCAGAATGATGATAATATAGGTTTAACATTTAGATCGATTTTAAACTAAACCAGTAAACGCGTACCTACATTTCGTATTAAATTGTAAAAAAAAAATAGAGCAAGCAATTAGGTCTTCTAAATCCCTATTAAAAGAAACTTTAAACGATATGCGTGGCACTCGATTATTTAATTTTCGATAGTATGTTAAAGAAGAAAAGAAATAACTACGATGAATTATCGATCGAGTACGATGATAAATAACACGCGTTTTTGAACTGTCAAATCGAGAAATTGTATAAATCCACAGTAAAAGTTTTACTAAACAAGAAATAATTGCATACCTAAACAATATACCATAATTGACAGTTCAGACAGTTCAAATTAGGTATTTCAAATTGATGAACTTTAAAAAAATATATAATTTTCTAGGTTATGACTGTTTATTACTTAAAAATAGAATTATTATAAAACATGCCTCCTAAATATTCTTATTAGCAATATGAAACATAAACACGTTAGACTTAAAGACTCTGATAACTTGAACTCTAGACAAGAGAAACATAAGAAAATTAGCAACGAATATATATTGTCGTATCTTAGGGTATAAGAAGTAATATTATATATAACCCTCTAAATTTCCAAGAATTGTATTATTTTCAGTATAACGTTTGTAAAATTGAATGCAGTTTAATTCTATTAAATAATTTATACTGTAGATAATAATAAAATAAAATACGTTTTGAATAATTGTGTCATTCATTGTTTCGATTATATAGTAAACTAGGTGTAGGTATACAATGTACAAAATTACGATTTCAAACTCGGAATAAAATTAATAACACTTTTATAACATATGATTGAAAATTTAATTGATTTACGTTTTAATGCTTTATAAATAAATTAGTGAATCATTAGATTTAGTGCAAATTAGAACAATTGGAAATAATAATATAAATAGTAAACTTCTAAAGAAATATGCTTGGTTTTATAATGTTGTCCAATTGTATGAAAAGTATCGTTACATCTAAATAATAATCAAAATAAAAAAGAGGACTACAAAAATTTTCTATTCCCACTAATGATTATTTTTATTTTTTTTAGTTAAGAATATTTTCAATATTGATACGGACAGAGTCAATAAAGAATGTAAAAATATGAATTTTATTTATATTTATTTATAAAATCTTTATTATACAAAGAAATTTATACAATTGGCGGACTTAATGCTATATATAGCACTTGATGCCTACTAATTATCTAGAAGTACCCTCGACCCCTAACAATATATTACAATTTCTTAAATAAAAAGAAATATCTATTTTATTTATTTTATTTTAAAAGCTTATTGCACATACAATTATTACAAGAAATTACAGTAGTAGGATGTTGATACAGTAAGAATTTTTTGTGCAAAGGCGGTCTTATCGCTTAAAAGCGATCTCTTACAGACCACCCTTGATGAGTAATGAATATTTGAAAAGTCATAGGATAGTGCAAGCATACTACAACGAGAATAAGAATTTATACATAAGGACACAATAAAAATAAAAACTATCGTCTTTTTTAAATTGTATAAGTAATTAAATAATAACGATTATATATAAATATACACATACGCATATACATATACATACATATATCCGTATATATAAATAAATAAAATAAAATAGATAACCTATATAATATATGGTATATACATACTTATGATAAAAATATATATTGCGTAGATAAATAATATTGCTTCAAACGATTTTTGAAAATTGACAGTGATTTAGAAGTTTGAATTTCTAACGGTAGGTCATTCCAGAGTAATATAGAGAAATATATATATAAATATTACAATTGTCGTGAATTTTGAATCGTGTTATGGTTAATAACTAAATGTAGCTTCTTTATTAACTACCGTTAAAGTATTTACATTTTCTAAATTCGGGTGAATGAACATTTTCTTAAGATGTAAAATTTAAAACTGTTTCGATGAAATCCCACATCATTTAAAATTCATTTTTCTTTAAAAAAATATAAAGAAACTAAACAAACATAACAAAACAAACGTAATACAAAGTAAAAACAACCTGCTACTTCCAACAAAACCCATGCATAGTATGAATTTCAAAGTCGTATATCTCTGTAGTCTGATCATTAATATAGCCTAACAAAATGAGCTTGGTTTGCTTTTATTAGTTAAAGATTTATTTGCTTAGAATGAGTTTCAAAAAGTTAAAATTAAATATATGTTCATAACAATGATATTAATAAGTAAATTATTGAATAATGTGTTGTTCACCAAGTTGGTGTTACGTGGTAAAAATAAATGTAAGGTACCATGTTGGTGTAAAAATGATAACGTAATAACATGTTTGTGTGTCCAGTAGTAAAAATAAGAAATTGATGCCATGTTGGTGTGTCCAATAGTAAAGGTAAGTATGAAATACCATGTAGGTGTGTCCCGTGGTAAGTAAGTGGTAAGTAAAAGTATAAGAAATATCATCAATGGGCATGTCCCGTGGTATAAAAAATAAATAAATAAATAAGAATAAACTACCACATGTGTATGTTCCGGTGGTAGTAGTGAAAGTATAAGAAATACCATCAATGGGCATGTCCCGTGGTATAAAAAATAAATAAATAAGAATAATACCTACCACATGTGTATGTTCCGGTGGTAGTAGTGAAAGTATAAGAAATATCATCAATGGGCATGTCCCGTGGTATAAAAAATAAATAAATAAGAATAAACTACCACATGTGTATGTTCCGGTGGTAGTAGTGAAAGTATAAGAAATACCATCAATGGGCATGTCCCGTGGTATAAAAAAAAAATAATAAATAAATAAAAATAAGAATAAGCTACCACATGTGTGTGTTCCAGTGGTAATAGTAAAATTGAGATATATCCCATGTTGATGATGTGTGTCCATGGGCACCAGATCATAACGGCATGTCCGTTGATCTGGCTTTTCGTAAGCAGCCTGGTTTGTCCGGTGCAAAGAGAACAAGTATTTATGATAAAAACGATTATTATTATTTATTATTATTATATATTATTATTATGATCATAACGGCATGTCCGTTAATCTGGCTTTTCGTAAGCAGCCTGGTTTGTCCGGTGCAAAGAGAACAAGTATTTATGATAAAAACGATTATTATTATATATTATTATTATATTAATGAGTATTTATGATAAAAAATGTAATTATATTACGAGGACGTAATAAGATGTCAAAACGGCCGATAGTAATGTTATATGTTGTATAAATGTTATGTTATTTCGCACATTAAAAGTATAATTGGATGTTTTTTTTCTTGATGCATTGTATTTTTAATAATTTGTTTTTCTCTATAACATTGTAAGATCCTTAATTCAGATGACCATTTGGTCTACTGGTTTCCAGAATGTTTATTAAATTAGAAATTAGTCATTTAATATATGATGGTTGGTAATTAAAGAAATTAATGATACAATTACGAGGTCGTAAGATTACAAATCAGGAAAGGCCGAGTGTTAGTCATATTTATTTATAATGATTTAAATGGTAAATACATTGGAATTTACATGTTTTAGTTCATAAGTTTCAACAGTAGCGCCACCTACATAATTAATTATGGAATATTATTTGGTATTTACTGTTAAATGTTTTAAGAATTAGAAGCATAGAATATTTTAACATAATGTTTAATCTTTTATTAATTATTAGAACTTATTATAAGGTATAAATAATATCATCTGTAAGTTGGTTATGAAATTGTAAATTACCCTCGCCTAAATATTATAGTGTTAAAATATTATAAAACGAGTTGTAAGGGCTGCTCTCGCCCATTCTATTACAAATGGTTGGATATTAAACATTTAAGTGCAAGTACTGTGTATTACTGAAACAAGTCTTAACATTAATTAATTCATACATATTAATAACTGAAACGGTAGTTCCATTCATGCTGCGATATATGTAATGAGAAATAAAAGAATATAGTTACATCAGTAACTTTATTTAAGAGTGCAAAAATATTATATATGCTTGAGATACAAATGTGTATAAGGGGTGTTTTAAAATCTGCTCATATGTTACATGCAAATCCCTTCTTCATTTAGGTTGCATTTAGTAAATTAAAAATTGTGTATGCCATTTGAAATACCTGTAAAATAAAAATATGTAATTTAACTATAAAGCATGGACTACTAAAAAAAGCAATAATAGATATCCTTTTGTTTCAAAAAACTTAATTCATAAACTTAATATATTTGTCGAAGTTTCGAATCCCTGTCCGTATTTGTTACTTTCTTGTCGTTTCTGTTCTACTCGATTACCTTACCTAGTCTACAAAATGTCTGACGATGGTACGAATTATTCTGAAGATCCGACATATATTATTATTTCCAAAAACAAGAACAATAAAGATACTTTCCAAGTGTTTTAACCGTCTCTTGTTCTTATCATGACATGGCATATTTAAATACTTTATAAAGTTAAATAATACTAGAATGAGGAAGTTAAAATATTATCGACTATACTCATTTAAATTTATATAAATATAGAATGAAAAATAAACCGATACCGGCGGGGATTCGAACCCGCGACTACTGGGAAACCGTACGGGACGGTTTCCCAGTAGTCGCGGGTTCGAATCCGTATCGGGTATCGGTTTATTTTTCATTCTATATTTATATAAATTTAAATAAGCTTAACATGGCCATACATGTTTATAGATATTTTCAAACGACTATACTCATGAAGTTTTTTAAACTTATAAAAATCACTTACACCAGTAAGAGCTTCCAGACAAATCTCAAGAAACACGGTCCTCAAGGCCGTGGATTTTGAGGTTCTGACATATAATAACAACAACAATTTGCGACTGCTGGGGTCCCAATGTCTTTCCCATCCACATGTATATATTGCTAGATTTAAACTCTTTCCCTGCAATGTGTTTCTCATGGATACTTAATATTTTCCGAATTATTTGAGTAATTGTAACCATAATCAATTCATAATGAGTAACCCTTCCAAAAGGAGCCTACCAAATAAAACATGGATGGAGTGCGGGAAAAAGTCGACAAAACAACAATGGTAAATAATAATTTCCTGAATAAGTGAATGCCTATCAATGCTGACATAAATGCAGTTGGTTTGATTTTGTTATTTATTTACAATATGGAGTTTCATATACTCCATAAGATAGATGTGTACTTACAGCTTCCATGAGCATATCACTATAATAGCAAGGAATGCTACTCAAACATGCTGATGCAAAGAACACAGTTACAAACTCCACCCTCACTTCTCCTTTCTTCATAGACTTGAAAATTAAAGTGATAGATTATTGATAAAAAAAACAACTTCTATTTATATAAATATAGAATGAAAAATGAACCGATACGGGCAGGGATTCGAACCCACGACTACTAGGAAACCGTCCCGTCGCTCTACCAACTGAGCTACCGTGTCCGCCTCGGTGAATTAAACATTCTATATTTGATCTTCTTTATCGGGACGGACATTTTTCATTCTATATTTATATAAATTTAAGTACGCTTAACATGGCTATACATATTTATAGATATTTTCAAACAACTTTTATTATTAATTAGTTCACTTACCTCAATAATCTGAAACAAAGTAATCGGAATTATGAGAGACGTTGCCTTCAAGGTTAATTCGTAAAATATCATAAAGCTGACTTTTAGGCTGTCGACGAAACTGAAAAGTTGAGGAAATAAGAAAATGACCATAAATTTATCTTATAAATTATATTTATACCTAAATATATGATGTACTAAGTTGGCTATGTCTTTTATTTGTTCGATTATCTCATCATCGGAGTTATCTTTTTGAAACAGTGTTAATACTCTACTCCTTGCTACTTCCAGTTGTCCGCAACAGTGAAGCGTCAGAATTGAACCCAGAGGTACAAAACCAATATACATAAGCGCTATGAAAAAGTCATTGTACAGAAATTTGATATATAATAAAATGAACATGCCCCAAGTATTTTTTATATCCTCAATGGCTGGAGGGTACGTCATCTCGTATAAGTGCACAAATTTAAACTCATCCACAATCGTATAGTAAACCATCATTCCCAAAGATTTGATTAAAAATACACAAGCGGTGATAGTGATTAATATAAGCCAATTTTTTGTCATAACTTGACCTTTCTTCACAAATTTTTGTACTATAAGTCTTTCACATTCTGGAAAATATCGAGCTTTTTCGTAATCTAAATTTATCTTTTTGATTATTTCTACTAATATATCTTGATAATAGAGCACAATAAATAATTGATAGGCGGCGATAATGAAAAGTAAGCAGATGATTCCGTTTGCGTACGCTTGCGTTACGTTTCCATCTTTCAGGTCGTATGATATCGTGCAATATACTACGAAACTATTAATAAAAACTAAGATACTGTTTAAAACACTAGTTTGCCACACCCATTTAAAATCCTTTTTAATACAAGGATGGGTTTTATTTAAATTCATAGTAAATGACACAATCCTAAATGCACTATCAAAATTCATGGTTTCATCTTTAACATTCAAAATTTTCGCCATATTTCTATGAAAATTGATTTACGTCTGTTAGAAATAAATATTCACACAAGTCTTTTCTTGAAAATATGAAATAGCAGTCAGTTCCAAATTGCGAGAAATAGCGTGTTTTTTTTATTTTTAATTTTTTCATACATATTTGAACAAATAGATATATTGTTTGAGTAAAGGTAAAAATATAACACAACATATTTTAATGTGTTCAAGAAATAAATTATCGTGTAAATTTGGATGTTCACGAATTAATATAATAAAAG
This sequence comes from Napeogenes sylphis, assembly GCA_959347405.1. Taxonomy (NCBI): domain Eukaryota; kingdom Metazoa; phylum Arthropoda; class Insecta; order Lepidoptera; family Nymphalidae; genus Napeogenes; species Napeogenes sylphis. The sequence goes on along the minus strand of OY365788.1, from coordinate 14,315,730 downwards.
GCACTACACGTGAAGCAAACGTTAGTTTCTTTAAAATTCATAGCCTCTGTAATCACAATTGACGTAATTTAAGGTAACACAAGCAGTTAAGTCTATTGTTAATATTAAAATGTGTTGTAAGTTGTCCATTTAGGATTTTCTTCACTATGTATGTATTTTTCAAAGAAATGTATTTATGTTTATTAGTAATGCAATAAATGGACCATAAAATTATATAAATATAAATACAAAGTGAATATGAATAAAAAAATATTACTTACATCAATATAACATTAAAAAGACTCGTACCAAATTTTTTATAGAAACTTATCCAATGTTAAGTATCATTTGCTTACATAATTCTTATCTCATCTATAACCTTTTTTAATTACTTTACAGAAAACAAAGAAATTACAGAGAATGTTGTGTAATAACAGGAATTGGGGGTATAGTTAATTCCCCACTCGAACTATCTTGACCATTTAAACACTTGACCTCTCATTTACTACGTCTATATAATAAGACTACATAGAATATAAATAATGTTATAAAGATTCAGAGTAAAATATATATCTGTGTAATTATTAATATTAGAACTCTACTGCAAAGAATCACCAATGACAGTCGTTCTATTCTTTAAAACACTTTATGGCAGTGCTCACAAACACACTACACTACTATACTATTTAAACTCTTTACTAACACTGTTACACTTTATTATACTCTTTCTGTTACACAACTTAGTCTCTCGATCCCAAGCTGCCTTCTCTTAGGTGGGAGACGATTTATATATACACTACTTTTAATCAAATCATTATCCAATATTACAACTATATATTTAGTCAATTAAACTTCTTTACAAACATTACATGTTTTAGTCATACCATCAACTGATATCCTTAATTTTTTATCAACCTACCCTCCAATTATAGGAAAGCTAAAATTAATAGCATTTTTATATGTAATAAAGAAGGGAAACAATCATCTGGGCCATAATCAGTAAATGATCACTATCGCCCACAGACTCTTGCAACATAGAATGAATTACGTTTGTGAAAACATTTCATAATTTAGTAAGTACTGGAGAGTTTTTTAATCACAATACTAGTTTAATATGAATATAGAGACATAAATAAATAAATCGAAAACAAAGACTTAAACTTATTTACAAAAAGTTTAGAGCTGAGCGTCGTGCACAAAGTGACGCCGACTGAAGGTGTTTGAGTTTTAATTACTTGTAAACTTCAAAAGTCAACAAATGCTTCGGAAGTTACCAAACAATATGACAACGATGATATTTTATATGACGGCACACAAGACCATTTAGTTGATTTTTAAACTGACAAATGACAGTTGATGGAAGACATAACACCGAGCGCTGGGGAGGCGGCCATTACTAGTTGAGTGCGAGTGTGCGCGCACGCACCCACGTGTTCCGGTGGAATGTTAATCGAATCGGTGGTTCACGCAACTCTGATAATTGTATTCCTACTAACTAATTTGTTATAATTGATTACCTACATTTAATACAAGAATTGTCATATTATGTCTGTGTGGTTTAATTGCCTGAGACCTACGCCTTGGATCCTGTACCAGAATATTCCATCAAGAACGAGCAAGTCACTAATATGCATCTATCTCCGACATATATATTAAACCATTCATTCTTAACCGAATTCCAGATTTTTGGGTATATTTACGAAATACCTTTTATTTAGCCCATATTTTGTATAAAATCTAAACACGAAAACCTAATATTGCGCAAAATATGAGTGTTATTTGTTTTCTTTTTGATAGTCAAGATGTTAAAATATCGAGGAGGCAATAAATCCCCAGTGTTAACTTAAGGAACTTAAAAAATCAACAAGAAAACTTTAAGCTTGTTATAAAACAAAGTTTTTTATTATATTAAAATAAATTTTATTGTATCTTGAAATGTATATTAAACATAGGTATTTAGTTTAGTGATGTGATATATAATGTAATATGAAATATTTTTTGTTATTTTTCTTAATTGGAGCTGAGGTTCGTGTTACTTATGCTAACTATTTTAATAAGGCAGAGAAGTGACTTGCAGTAACGTGTCTTATTTGAAAATGGTGTCTTAAAAAAAACCTCATTTATTTTACCGCCTCATTAGTCGAATGATTACCGCAGACGCCTAAAGTATAGCGACGAAACGGGGCTCGAGTTCGATCCCCGACAGGGACAGACTTGCATGTGATGAGCATAGATGTATGTATTTCTAGGTTTGGTCGTATATTAAATATATTCTTAGTATTTATAATGTGTAAGTCTGTGTATTGGTATCGTTGTCTACCACCCTTAACACAAGCAAATAATTTGCTTACTTAGATATAAGATCAATGTGTCTAATCTGTCCTGTATTATTACTATTACTATTATTATTATATCATCAACTTTATATAATTTTCAAGACAATACAATAAAATATTACATATTATTATTATTCGAATAATTATTTTATGATTGTAATATAAATTTATTATTATAAAATATGAAAACAATAGTAAATATAAAATAATCATATTAAAATAATTTTATTAATAAAAAAATATATTTGTTTATTTCTTAAAATATATTAAATAATTTTTTTATTAGCTGTTGCAGTATTTTATCCTCAAACCTCATTAAAAATTAACAAATCTCATTGAACTTTCAACGAACAAGTAATATAAAAACAGGTATTCGCTTAGAAATATAAAAAAATATTTTCAAAGTAATCCAAATTCTCGAAGAAATAATTATGTCAGTACATAATACAAAAACAAAAATTATAATGATCCTTCTTAAAATCTAACAAATCTAAAGGGTTTTACTTCGAAAGTATGAAAATCAAAAGAAATTCATTTTAATATATATTGTAGAAAGTTATTTTATAAAACGGATTTGTAGATATAAAATGAGGTAAAAAAAAATATTTTTGTCTTATATTTAATATATTTGCCAAATTAAGGATTTGAATCGCCATACAAGATAATTAAGTTACACACTATTTTATCTAAGTTGAGTCTATGGACAAAAAGATGCTTGGCCTACATGTAATGAGTCACATAATTGCATCAAAAGTTTGCACACGGCACCACTTCCAAAATTAGGTCATAAGCAATGTTTTATACTTTCTTTATAATTGATAGATAAGTTTAGTCAGTCGCACTTAACCTCTGTAGCAGACAACGGCTAAATATACAACTTTTATTGTTATTACTTATTGTTTGTTGTGTTATGCTTGTGAACGGGTACTGCTTGCGGTGACTGGTTGTGTGGCAGGCCGAAGATTTTTTTATTTTTTTTTTACTGTTACAGTGTTTAAGCAATACTTACTGTTACAATAACAAATAATATATCCGGCTGAGTTTATTGTGTGGTTCTTCTCAGACCAGGACACGTTTGGAACCCTCATAGCTTTAACACTAAGATGGAAAGTGCTTTTACATAAGGGCTTATTACGATAAATCTAGTATCGTAATAGGCCTGACACTTCCATATCGACGTACACAAGTGATCACTGATTATGATTCTACGTGAAAAAGATATAAATAAAAATAAAAATAAAATTGTTTCATTTTACGGCTTGAAGAACGCTGGGTGCGTTGAGAGTCGAAATGCACTTTTCACAATAACTCAAAAACCACTAACCCAAGTAAGCTGTTTAAAAAAACTGTTGCTTATGTGCTCAATAATTTCTAAATTATTAACTGATGATTACAAAATTTTGTTGCGTTGGATTTTCTTTTATATTTTATGATTATTGTGTATTAAAAGCTCTCGTATTGTATATTATGGACAGATGTCTCTCTTAAGAACAATATAAGTAAGAATCACATAAACAAGAAGGAAATGTATAAACAAGAATCATGACCTTCATAAACTATAATAAATAAATATTATCCGCACTGGACTGTAGGGTATAAGATAAATAGTCCGTTTTGTAAAATAAATGAGTATTTTATTTTTCGCCGGAACAAAATTTCGGAAGGCAAAATAAATAACATCTTTAGATATTAGGTAAGAAGCTTTTAACTACAATATTCTGATATTCTAACTTAACGGATCAAGTTACAAGTTGTGCTACACGGTAGTTAAGTAGTTGAAGGAGTTTAACTCAACGGGTTCTTGTCTTAACTTTTATTAGAATTTAAATATAGTTAATTTCATTATATTATGAAACTGATAATATTAATATACTATAATCAAAATATGGGTTGGCTTAGCAAAGTAAGGAATTTAATGTTTTTGTGGTAGGGTGTGCTTATTAAACTTTTAATTAGTTTAAAATTATTAAAACCGCGTTAATTCCTAGTTTGTAGCTGCACTGAAAATTTAAAAACTAACTGAAGTAAGTAAAAGATAAAAAAAGGCTCATATAAAGGTCTCCTAATAAGAATTTTTGAAAATATTTTACATGTACAGAGACTACTCCTCTACAAATCTGCATGGTACATATTACGTGATTGACATAAATTGAGATAACTTTTTTACTTCTTTACCGATTTAAATAAAATAAACACTAAATGTTAAGTGAAGAGTCTGATAATATATGTATTAGCGTGCACAAACATACAGACAAAGAGACAAAATGAAAAAAAAACATTGTTTTGGGTTCTCTTGCTCTTAAGCATCATGTTTTTTAATATTTTTCATGTACAAAAATCGATCAGTGACAATTTTATTATATGTATAGATTTTATCTCTCTTTTCAATATTATCATGAAAAATAGTGTTGTAGTAAATATGATTTTTTTTAGTTTTTGACGTTTAACATGAATAACCCAGATGTTGTTATTTAATAAATTACTAAATATAATTTTTTTATTCATTTAATATGAATAAAAGCAAGGTATATTTTTAATTAAATGAAAAATCATCTCGATTACATTAATTTTCTAAATCACGGGGGTCATAAGGGAGGATCAGTCAACAGTGAAGTGTCATCTAAACAGTCTGTGGTTACGACGGCTCGTAAACCTTCATATATTTTTACTTTACTTATTCTGTTTGTTTATCCATAGAAAGGTCGGGAATGTGTTATATCTATTTTATAGTTTTAGGAAATTAAAATTGTAACAGATTGAGTTTTTGGGATCTTAAAACGATTTTTTACTACAACTTTCTTCTAATCATTTAATAAAATAGTAACACAAAAGTCTGTAATTTGATTTTATTCTTGTTGTAAGCAAAAATGAAAACTCTGATACGGGCAGGGATTCGAACCCGCGAACTCTGGGAATCAGTACCGTCGCTCTTCTAATTGAGCTACCGTCTCTTTAAATTAGGCATTCTATATATATAAGACAGTGGTGTCTTGATTAAAACGAACATATATATAGAATGTTACCACTAACATCTAGTAGACTTCTTTCGAAAGTCCTAACCAATATTTATATATAATAGTATAGATAAGCACTGAAAAGCAAATCTATAAATATGTATATATAACCTTGTAAAAATGATCATTATTTTATGTATCTTATTTAACCTTTTTAAAATCCCCTTATTATTGTTACAAATCATTTAATTATATTAACTTTCCTGTTTATTAGTATCAACCTTAATAAGATGTTTTGCCTTTTACTATCTACTGTTTACTTGTTGAGAAGAATTTCAAAATTTACTACTTCAAAATTTACTACAGAAATTTTTTTACTACTTTATGTATTTTTATTATAAAATTATAAAAGAATACATAAAATTAACCATAAATTTAACCGTGTCATCCTAATATTTTCAGTTTAGTTAACCTGTTCAAAATTATTTCAGCATTTTAGTATGGTAGGTAGGTTGTAAAACAATACTTTCGAAAAAGGTGTTTGTTAAGTGGTTTCTATTATTTAAAATTTATAAATTGTTTTCTACGAAGAGAGAAAATAATGAAAATAGATAACAATGCAGACAAAAAATAAGATAAGAATCTCACTGACATCTAACATCGCCGACACGTTGATAGATGACCCCTTGTCTGTTTTCAGCTACAAGCATTAATTTGAGGAAACAGTGTTTTGTATACAAATATATAAAGGTATAACGATGTAAGACAGTATTTATAGTTTATATATATTATCAAATTATTAAATTATTTATATCAGCTGGAGCCATCTTATTGTGTAATTTTTTTCAAGACGCCAATTTACAACGAATAACAAAGATATTTCTTATTACAATTAATATAGTTTTTACAATCTTCAGACTTAAAATCCGTGATACGCATACTATTCAGTTTTATTAAAATAACTCCACCTAAAGCTCTAACACAATTAGTATTTTCCACTAGTGCAGTGACGAGATAAAAGTGTAAATCCTCACCAACGTCTATCATCGCCGACACTTTGATAGATGACCACAGAACCGTTAGTCAGCTTTGAAAATAAAATTGCACGAAGTATGTTTGAATTAAACAGTTGAATGATCACCGCTGATCATTATTTCATTTGTTTTTAAATATACTGTATAACTACTACTATAATATAAATGCTATGTAAAATGCTTATAATTGTACGTTTAAAAGGTTATAGGATAAAACAGCATGATGGTGTGTGTGTGTGTCTGTGTATTTATGAATTGTGTATTCATGAAGGCGAACAATTTAGTAGGGACTAGTAGCACTGGGACGTACTCGGGGAATTAAGGTCAACTTCAAAGAGACTGAACTTTGTTGTAGTTCATTTGTAATTTGACTGAACGTATATTTGTAAACTATTCTATTGGAAATATAATATTATGTTATTATCAGCATTTTTTTTAATTTTAATGCATAGCGGCATGTCGTCTGTCAATATCGACACACATTGACTGTTATAATCATATTAATTGTTACTTTTTAAGTTATATTGACAAAATCTGACAACAAGATAACACCTGTAAAAACTTGTTTATACTTCTCAACGAAAGTCAGGTTAAGGAAAGAGGTATGTTTCGAACTATGACAAGTTTTCGTTATTGATGTAAAAACATAACCTCACTCTTGACCCTTTTTTTCTTATAGATTGTTGTCAGACGAAACTGATACTAGTCGACCATGAAAATGAGCAATACTAGAATTTAAGGTATTTAGGTTTTCTAATTTGTCTTGTTGAAATTATGTATTGTAAAGAAATGAAACTATCAATGTATATTATCTTTTGTAGCTTGAAAATGACCGAACTTGACGGTCAAAACGTCTCAACTTTTGCAATAAATTTGTTCTAAAAACGAACAGTCGTTGGTTCAAAGGCATTATTAAATTCATTTTTTTATAATTAATTTTAATGGTTTTTGAATTAAAAAAGCCAAACATTATACTTTATTGCAATTACAATTATCAAACACATTAATTCAGTTTACTTTTAAATATAAATAAAATAAATACAATTTAAATTATGAAAGAATATAGCACTAACATTTTAAAATAAATATGATTTTTATTTTAAATCAGGATTTTATTGAACAAACATCCCATGCGTACAAGTAGTTCTGGAGATTTCTTTTTCCAAAACTTACATTTTAAAATTATTACAAACTTTATCAAATAACATAGAACAAATCTAACCAAGTAAAATACTGCATAATTTTGATTGCATTCACATTGTTTACATAAAGATCGATTAAAATGGAAAAATAGTGCCCAAATAATTTTCTAATTTGCATTTACTTTGTGTGAATAAAGACCGATGAAGCCGGAAGTCTAAAAGCCATGGTCAATTATCCATAATGATTTTTTTTTTTTATATGATCTAGGGCAATGCTTGACTACATTCCACCTGATGGTAAGTGGAATGTAGTCTTAGGTGGTAAGGCGCATTACCCTAGCAACCTATTCACTCTTCTCTTGAATGTGACCACATTGTATTATGTGACCACATGTGACTAGATATTAGTTTAGTTATATTAACCATAACTTCATAATTAAATCAGTACTATTTACTTGTGGGCATTTCTAAAGGAAAGTGAAAGTTTATAAAAGCAATTATTCAACCTAAGTTAAGTTTAACTGCGTGCCTTCTAACTGAAACTTTCTTGGGGGAACTTTTGCAAGTTAGCTTTTATACTTTATTTTTGTTGCGAAATATTTTAAACTTTAGAAAGTCATCTTTCCATAATTCATTAAAGAACACGTTTTTAACTGTAAATGACATTAACTATTTATTCTTATTACTGCTTTTAGAGAAACTGAATACAATTACCAAATCTAATTGAATATAATAAAATAACAAGAAAGAAGCATATTTTGGAGAACAGAAATTACGATAATCTATTGTTATTATTATGAGAATGAAGTTGTATAGAGAAGTAACAGAATTTTATATATTTTTAAATTGAATAAATTGCAGAATTTTTTATTAATTGTATACCTTAAAACATAAGTACCTTTCTTATGTTATGAATATAATTTTATCCTTCCTGTTATGGATTTAAATTTGTAATATTTTGAAGCTTCTGTCGCTTCTAGTAGCTTATTAATCTTATTATTTAGGTTGAGGTTAAAATTGTGAGTAAAACGTAAAAAAAAATCAACAATATAAACTATATAATAATTTAAACAATATAAAAAACGATATAAATTTAACATACTGAAAATGGCTGTGCCCCATCACACACACATTGAAAATGATAACGACCGATATATTATAACAGCAGAAATACTAGCGAACACAAAATGTTAGGATATAAGATAGGATTTGTGACCATTCTATCTTATTACATGAATCACAAATTAAAATATGCTATTTATACATACTTATAAATTAAGATAAGTAGTTAAGATAGGAATAGAAATAAGAAATAATATGACTTGCTTAATAAAAAATCCTCAAATCCCTTTTAAATGAATATCGTTTTAATATATTTTGTCAATTGTTTCCTATTTGATATGATTGATAGCCCACAAGGTAAAATAGATCGGAGTCTGTAGCCGAATGTATCTATAGCCGAATGTAGCTGTAGCCGAATTTAGCAGTAGCCGAATTGTTTCACTTGTAATAAAAATAAATCATAAAGAAATGTAAGCGATGGGATAGTGAATTAATAATTGTGAAACCAATTCATTTGTTATTCAATTTAAAAAGCATTAACGCCACTTGTTGAAGAAAATATGAAATTTTAATAAAAGTAACATACATTTATGTAAGCAGTAGTATAGTAATAGTATATTTATCATTTTAATTACATATGACGAGGGTAGTAACTAGTAGACCCTTACAGGTTTCAGAAAGACTGACAGTTCAGTAGACGCTTCATAATTACGTAACTTAATTACAAAATTGAAATATTTAACATACTTGAAAGTGTAAATTTTAATTCATCTTGAGATACGGACATAAATCACTTTAAATAATATAACCATTATTTTTATTCCATTATACAAAGTTTAGTAAACCACAATTTTTAGAATGTTGTGAGAAAAACATTTGTTCAAACAATGATAATGAGAATCTGAATGTTACATTTATATCAGCGTTCAGCTGCGCTCAGGTCAGCAGCACTTTGTTGTAGTAATTTGTTGAGCTCAGCAGCTCAGCAAATTGAAAAGTGTTGAAAAATATATATTTGTTTTCTCCTTACAAATAAATTCATAAATTACTTGCTCAACTAAGAACAAGTCATAGGATTCAATGTTATTACATCTATGTTTACCACAAAATTTGTTAAGTATTAAATAATGTATCAAAAATGATTATTCTAAACCTAATTATGTTCAACTGATGTTTCTTTTTAATCATGTCACTTACCTGCCTGACGAAAATATATAAAGAAGAGTAAGTGTGATAGGTAACATGAGAGGACAATTAATTATTGTCTCATTCCCTCGCACAAATTTCACTTGACCTCCCAATTACTATGTGTAACATACCTAATGCTTGTCTTAATTACAGCAATATAGAATAAAAGTAAAACAAAGAAAGTATATAGTATAGTATCTGTGTGATTGACAATAGTATTTTTAATACAAAAGTTAAGAGAATAAAGGTGCATGTAAGTCATCTGGTAGAAAATAAGTGATCACCGCCACTTACGGATTCTTGCACTGGATGAATTACAAAACATAACACTTTTGAAGGAAGGTATTAACGACCGGAAAACGCCTCTAAAGGAAGTTAGTTCCATAACTTAGTTATTCGTGGAAGAAAGATTTAGCATTTAAATAATATTAGAGCCGTTTTAAATAATAAAATCATTCTTGAAAAAAAATATTGGATAATTTAATATAATAATTGTCATTAAACATTATTTTATGAAATTGTTATAAAATTTATGAAATTGTTATTTTGTTACTATTATGGCTATAGTCTGTTTCATGTACGAAAGAATAATTGTGAGAACACTTTTATAAAACTTCAGATTTATTTATGATAAATACATAATCATAGTTGTTCAAGACAAAAGTTAATTATACAAAATACTTAATGAGAAAGGAAAGGTAAAAGATAATAAACAAATAGATAGTTCAGTCACAAGCTGCTTCAAAACAAAGGAATCTTAAAAAAGAATAAGTTTATTACTTTATCGTGCTCAAGGGAATAATTAATTATTATCCAAGTAAATACTTTTTGTTCTGAAATTCATTAACTCATCTCTTGAGGGACTTACTTGTGTTAAATAACTACTTATTATTTTTCTAGATATTCTAAAATATATATAATATAATATACTCTTGATAATTTTTATTAAGATTTTTTAAGGTTTGTGTAAGTTCAATTTAAGAAATATTTCTTGATTTCATTTCAAAATAAATAATTATTATATACATGCAAAACAAAGTGTACATTTGTAATGAATACGATTAAATCAGATATGCCATTTCAAGGTTTCAAGATTCCAAAAAAACATTTTCTATACAATACAATGTTGATAAATCTAGAACAAAATTTAAAAAAATATGTTCTATACGTCAGAGTTATCTCGTGCAAAATCACTAATAATAATACTTAAATTAATACATAATTTTCCAAAAAATTACAAACGAGGGACTTTATAGTTAAAGATTACATTTTTAATTTAACATTCAACAAACTTGTATTTAGGTTTATAATATTAACATTTCTGTAATTATTATTGTTTTAAAATACTCAGATACATTAATTGAATCGGATGATATTTAAGTACAAGATGTTCTAATTTGTAGCAGCACAATATTCAGGAAACTTTAATGTATAAGAGAATGTTATTTGTTAAAACATCAAATTTATAGGAAGAGGATAATAACATGCAGCAGCTATTACAAACATGTTTGGACATAAGTAGGTTATATATTCGCAAATATGACCACATATCTCCTTACCGTTCAAAACTTAAATGGCTTCCTATACGAGAGCGAATGTCCTCCAGATATTTGTGTCAATTGTTCACTATTCTAAACTATCCACTTTGTCCCCAGTATTTGAAATCTAAATTTCGATTACTGGGAAATACTCATGACCTTCATCTTCGCTCCACCTCAAATCTAAAACTCATCACCCCTTTTCACCATATTGGGTTTCTCTCAAGCTCTTTCACAGTTCACACAACTAAACTCTGGAACAGCCTCCCTGAAACCATTAGACGATCACCCAGCAGAATGGCCTTAAAGAGGGCAGTTTATCTTTATTTTTATGAACATCTACAGAATAATAATTAAAATGTGTATTTATTACGTTTTGTGTATACTTATTCTTATTATATATATCATTATTTATATTGTGAATTGATGTGTATATATATGTATATATTTATATGTATGTGTATATATTTAAATATATGTATATGTTTGTATAATATGTTTATGTATGTATAGGGTATGTATTTGTGTAAGTGTATTGAATTATTGAAAACAAATATTTATGATTTATTGTATACATTATGTGCAATGTGTTATATGCATATAAGTTTTATTTAATTTATTCTAATGATGCTTATTCCTGTATTAATGTTTTATATTTTAAGCGCCTTACTCTATGTTTGTACTGTATTCTCGGGTTGACTGGTAGAGAATGCTTTTAAGCATTAAGTCCGCCTATTGTACTATTTTAAGCAATAAAGACTAAATAAATAAAAAAAAAATTCAAAATTAAAGTAAATTCATGAATGCAATCTGAACAAACATAACATTCATATCATATTCGACATATGATGAAAAACAAATAAAACTCGTAGTTAGTTATAAATGCTTCCTACGTATAATTGTGAAAGATAAAATTAAGAATGCCAAATTTTACTAGAAAATTCTCAAGGTAGAAAAAAAGACTGTAAGGTGAGTATTAATACATATTTAGATTTTGCTATAACAATAAGAGAAACAACTTTATACAGAAAAGAAAAATAATACTTTATAGGATACAGTTTATTTTTATTTAAATTTAAATAAGCTTAACATGGCTATACATGTTTATAGATATTTACAAGCAATACAATTTATGTTAACAACCTCAAAGTTTTTAATATCAAATTAGCATTATAAGCTTTATTTAATGGTCCTTGAGTCTAAAAATTAATAACTGACAATATTATTTTAATTATGAATATATGATATATTGTTTATCTCATACGATACGCTTCCTACGATAATAATATATTATGCAAAAGCTTGCAATATAAAAGCGATAAGCTCTATTCATGTTATTATTACAAAATGCATTATATTAAGGTAGCATGTATTTAATTAATCTTTCATTAGCTTAACTTAAAAGATGACTTACTACTTAATAGGCTTTGAGATCTTAGTTATCTTTTAAATTACATAATATAATCTTTTCCTTTCAAACAGGATTTTTTCAAATTCTTTCCATCAATTCTCGTTCTTAGTTCTCGTCGTTCGTTCAAAACTATTACTATAAAATGCAATATTAAGATTTTTTTGTAGGACTTTATACGGCCTCTTAAAGTATCTTGCAATACTGTTGTTTGAAATTTAAAGGGTGGGTCTCCTGACTCACCCGCTCCCCCGATGACGCTGTAATAGCCAACAGGGCTAACAGTATAGACATACAAAAAAAAAAGAAATTAAATTTAAATAATACGTACGTATATTTTTTGTTCAGTATTTGCAGAAAGGAAAAAATAGTTGAGTTTTATTATTATTTCTCGCTCATTCAGGTTATTTTAAGTTAATTAGTTTAGGCATAGTAATATTAAAGCAATATGTCAAACCGTAATTGGAAAACAGCATTAATTTTATGTTTTTGTATATTTTTTAATATAACATTATATAAATTTATCATAAAGCTTTTTTACAATACTAACAATGATAGATTATACACGATCCTAAAAGCAATATAAGGTAAAGCAAGTCATCTAGATACCTATGTATTTGAATCGCCTTGCATGACGAAGTAACCACGCCAGTCTGGGAAACTTCTGTCGCCCATTCCTGCCGCCATTGCACACTGGGAACGACTCTTTGGCCCACACGGCAAAAGAGAAAGCCGATCCCTTGGGCACTCTTTTTGCCTCAAACTCGACTTTGGACGACCAGGGGAGGGCACCGCCTATCATCCCGCGGTGTCCGAGCTTTATGCCGGAAATAGTTTTTCGGCAAAAACTCATCCGAAAAACCCTCCTTTCCTTGGAAGTTCATAAGTCGAGTGGGCCAGATGGTATCTCTCCAGTTGTACTACGAACATGTGCCCCTGAGTTGACACCAGTGCTAACGCGTCTATTTCGGTACTCTTACTTGAAAGGCGTAGTCCCGGTCTCATGGAAGCGTGCCCTTGTCCATCCGATCCCTAAAAAAGGCGATAGCTCGGACCCAGCTAACTACAGACCTATCGCCATTACCTCTCTTCTCTCCAAAGTAATGGAGAGCATCATCAATAAACAGCTCCTAACCTACCTCGAGGATCACCAGTTGGTCAATGACCGGCAATATGGCTTTCGCCATGGTCGATCGGCTGGTGATCTTCTGTTGTATCTTACACACCGTTGGGGAGCTGTTATTGAAAGCAAGGAAGAGGGTCTGGCAGTTAGTCTGGATATGGCGAAAGCCTTCGATCGTGTATGGCACAGGGGGCTTCTTTCGAAGCTACCTTCCTATGGGCTTCCCGAGAGTTTATGCAAGTGGATCACCAGCTTCCTCACTGGGCGAAGCATACAGGTCGTTATCGATGATTTTTGCTCGGATCCTAAGCCCGTGAACACTGGTGTACCCCAAGGCTGAGTGCTATCCCCAACTCTGTTCCTCCTGCACATCAATGATATGCTGGATATCTCCAACATATATTGTTATGCGGATGACAGCACTGGGGATGCGGTATATTCCGGCCGTGCAGGTCTCTCTCGGGAAAACGTCGACGAGTGCCGAAAGAAACTTGTGTCTTCTATAGAGACTTCCTTGGGGCTGATCTCTGAGTGGGGTGAACTGAACCACGTACAGTTCAATCCCCTGAAGACACAAGTTTTACCACTAAGAAAACCCCATTTGTCGTATCACCGCTCTTCGAGAGCACTCCCCTCATTGCCTCGCCAAATATCAGAATACTGGGTCTCGACATTTCGAGCGATTGTCAGTTTCGTGGTCATCTGGAGAGCAAGGCCAAGTTGGCCTCGAAGAAATTGGGAGTGATTAATAGAGCGCGGCAGTATTTCAAACCTGGCCAAAGACTTGCGCTCTATAAGGCGCAAGTCCGGCCACACATGGAGTACTGTTCTCATCTCTGGTCCGGATCACCCCAATATCAGCTTCTACCATTTGACCGCGTACAACGGAGAGCCGTTCGGATTGTCGGGGACCCGGTGCTCTGCGAACGGCTGGACTCTTTGGCATTGCGTAGAGACGTGGCTTCTTTGTGCGTCTTCTACCGCATTTACAACGGGGAATGTTCCGAAGAACTATTCGATCTGATGCCTGCCGCCGAATTTCATCACCGCACAGCGCGCCATCGCCTCCAATATCATCCTTACCACCTGGATGCGTGGCGATCCTCTACTGTGCGGTTTTCAAGGACATTTTTCCCACGTTCCACTCGCTTGTGGAACGAACTCCCTTCGGTGGTATTTCCAGATCGATACGACATGGGAACCTTCAAAAAAGGCGTTTACTCCTACCTACATGGCCGGCAACACTCTTGTAAATCCTCGGATGTTGCAAGAGTTCATGGGTGGCGGTGATCACAAGTCATTTGTGACCCTCCTCTTACATAAAAAAAAAAAAATAAATAAAATAAAAAAAGTAAGTAAGTAAGAGAGTAAATAGCACAGAGTATCAAAGACGGATACAGTCCCGTGCTCAGGGCACGAGACACAAGTAATTCTTTATCTGGTTTATCCTGAAACAATTATTTAAACATAGGAAATATATGTATTTCTATGTTAATATAAGGTAACGAGTACAAAAAAAATATTTTGATTTCGGTTTGTTTATTTAATTTAATAATGTGTTAGTTTTGAAAAAGTTTAATAAAATCTATATACAGGGTTATTTTTAATTAGTTAACCACCTCTCGCAAGCAACCTCTCTACATCAATCCCAACAACATTTGTTCTGCAACTTTTTGAAAATCTTGAAAACAACACAAAAAAACGAAACAAAAAAATGTTAGCTCCCTCTATTACTGATTACTCTATATTTTGTAAGAAGTACTTGAAAAGTGTCAATACGCGGGCCCCATACCTACGCTCAGAGTTAATGCCAGTTCAGAGACAACAAATAAATTTTGTATGGGCAAATTTAAATTTTAAAAACTATAACTTATAATTTCACTTTATCTTATAATATATATAATAATATATAATATATAATAACTTATAATTGAACTTATAATTTTTAAATTGTGTCTGGTGCAAGTCATATAAAAAACAATAAATTACAAACCATGAAAATTAAGACGCATTGGTCAGCATTTTCGTAAAGCGCTTTACCAGTTACAAAGTCTGTTAACTGGCAGTCACCCAACTAATTGAGATATCTAAAACTTAAGCAAATAATTATTCTCCAGCTCACAGACTGAATACTCCTATTGGTGAGGTTCTTATTAAGTTAGTAATTGTTAACATAACAGTTTTAAACTGTGATTCAAATAGGTTTTATTCAGGTTTTAAGTTAAAGCTCATTTTACTCATTTACTCTTTTTGAAAGTCTTAATATTCTTCACAACCAAATAAATATTATGTGATATAGATAATAGTATTATGTTATAAGCTTATAAAATATAATAATAATAAAAGTTTACTACTCTCAAAAATAACAGATAGTGCCCAATGTCTTCGTATATTTTATTTGTGGTAATCTCATATCCGTGCAGTATAAAATACTATTTATCGAACGAAGGTATCTCTTCGTATGTTTTGACCATTTATCATCGAACTCTAGTTTATTTTAGATTTTTCTTTAAATTCTTATGTATTAGAAAAAAGGTAAATAATAAGACTTTATTTAATTATGAGATAACTTAATTACACATAGTTTAAACATGTTAAAATAATATTACATGTAAGGTACTTCAGATTTTAATCTAGCTTTAAGTCTATGAAAATGTTAGAAGCGATTCCTTCTTTGAATGTTCTCACACAGCTTTCAACTACAAGCCTTATTTTAAATACCAAGTTCATGAAACAGTTGCTGAATAGGTAATCTTCGAAATGTATACATTTTAATACCATAAAAGAAAGAATAAAAAAACTTTTATGCTATTTATAAAAACTGCGCTAAGCGTATTTTTACGATAATTAAAATATTTTAATTAAAAAAGGCGCATGTTTCTTTGTTTTGTAACTCACAGAATCAGACGAGAGTCAGAAATGAAACGACTTTATGAAAACAAGCTTAACTAAACAAAAATGTTTTCACGTCGAGTTTTATTTTCAGAACGCGGCGTAGTATTAAGTTACTTGAAGCAAATTAAACTATATCGCGTGGTTTTTATAATCTTCAACAAGTACTTTTAAACTTTAGTAAAGCAACATCTGCGAGCGCTTTATGTAAAATAAAACTATGCTCTAAGTTTGCTTGAAAAGACTTATCTCATAAACGTTTTCCTTCAGGTTCATAAAGAAGGAAATAATATTCACTTACTAGTCAAATATGATATTTTTATAAGTTACGATATTTACTACTAAATAATAAACCTGTAAGACTTAACTTACATAATAAAGTTCTGTGGTAAGTCCCTTTGTCTAAAGATTCTCTCGCAAAGTTAGCACACGTAAACCGCAATTAATTTAAACCTTTCTGTATCTCCGTACCATAATTATAACATTACCCTTCATAACATCAGTATTGGTATGGGCTTTCAACATGATTTTAAGTAAATATTACTATTTATTATCATCATAACTTTGACGATATCGCGTATATATATATATATATATATATATATATATATATATATATATATATATATATATATATATATATATATATATATATATATATATAACTATAATTACTATTTAATAACTGAAATACATAAATATTGCGAACACACAAGCTAGACCATGACCACACTGGATCTCACAAAGACCGTGAGCGATAATAGCGCGTCAGTGGCTGAAATAATGCCTCAGTTTAGAACCGAAGGCATAACTTTTGTGTAATCAATTCTACAAAAATAACTATTTGTATGTTACTATTCCATACGCAATTGAAATTTAATTCGGATTGTTAATTTGATCAAAACTTTTATCATGAACTTTGAACAAACATTATTTAACAAGCACTGAGAAGCAATGACAACAGTCACTATGTTAACACTTCGTAAAAGTTGATCTACAATCTTCTATCAATTCTATATTAATCAATTCTACAAAAATAACTATTTGTATGTTACTATTCCATACGCAATTGAAATTTAATTCGGATTGTTAATTTGATCAAAACTTTTATCATGAACTTTGAACAAACATTATTTAACAAGCACTGAGAAGCAATGACAACAGTCACTATGTTAACACTTCGTAAAAGTTGATCTACAATCTTCTATAAGTTCATCGGCTCTGGCAATAACGAACCTCAAATTACAACTGCATTAATTTTTAACTGTCCTAGTTCAGTGTACGAAGATGTCTATTCTTTACATTCACATCAGTAAATGTGAAGAAAATAAGAATATGCATTTTTATGCCTAAGCCCAATCTCAAACTATCTGTAATCCTAAACTTAATTTCTATCCAAAGTTTCTTTTTATCAAAAGCCTGATCTTAATCTGAATCTTAGCGTGTTGTTACGTGACAAAACATTAAATTAATATGATATCAAATATGTTTTAACAAAAATGTTAGAGATTATCCGTCATTGTTAGATAAATAGAGTATTTTTTAAGTAAAACACACAATTGAAATGAGCAAGCCTCTATATTTATTTATTTATTTTTTAAACAAAATATAAACACCAAAAATCGTTTCTTACATACAAGAGTTGCTATTAAAACTATTTTGAATTAAAGGTTATATTTTTAGCTACAATCATTTTAACGTTTTATATATATAGGTTACACTGACAATGGTATAAATCATCTATCGAAAAATATATCAACATACTCCGACCAACGCAGTCTGAAGATTATTAAATAAGCAGAAGTCATATGAGATTGCTATTCTCGTGAGCTTTCACGAATCTTATCAAATTTTGAGGCTGGATACAAGACAACCCCGGTATACCTTCTAGGATATACCAGGTTTGCTTTCAAGAGACATAAGTGTCATTGCATATTCAAACCAGCCGTACTAGCTTCCGTCTCTTTCTAGTACGTGATTTCCAGGTGTGATAGGACTTGTAGGGTAAGGTTGATTTTGAATGTGGATTTGCTGTAGGATTTATGTGCATGTATTAATTTTTTATTTGTATCACATAATTATTAATAATTAATACTGTTTTTTTTTTTATATAAATATAGAATGAAAAATAAACCGATACATACATACAACCGTTTATAGATATTTTCAAACATTAATATTGATTATTAATAATTAATTAATATTCGATTGTACTGATATTAATTGAATGGAAAGTTAATTAAAATACCATCCAAATAGATATTTCAACGAACTATATTATAAGTTTCAACTGACGCCTGGTAGAAGTTTGTCAAATAATAACACTTTCACGTAAATCAAGACGATAGTGATATGAAACTTAACAGAAAATGTTGAATAAAATTATTATTTTATATTTATATGTAAGTATATTTAAGATTAACTACAGTATGATTACTTACAATATTATATAGACCGGCTTACAAAACGTAAAATCCGTGATATGCATACGTAAATAGTATTCAATTTTATCTAAATACCTCCATCTAAAGCTCTGACACAATTAGTATTTTTCACTAGTGCAGTGACTAGATAAAAGTGTAAATCCTCACCAACGTCTATCATCGCCGACACTTTGATAGATGACCCCAGAACCGTTAATCAGCTTTGAACATAAAATTGCACGAAGTATGTTTGAATTAAACAGTCGAATGATCAACGCTGATAATTATTTCCATATATTTAATGTGGTAAATATATATAATTCTTTATAATTTTATATTTTAACAGCATGATGATATACGTATATATATAAATAGTGTATTTCTAATATCATACAGTTTAGTTGGAACTAGTAGTAATGGGTCACTGTCAGTAAATTGAGGTAAACTCCAAAGAGACTGAACTTAGTTCTAGTTCATTTGACAGAACGTGTATTTGTTAACTATTCCATGGTAAATGTAATATAATATTTATTACAATGTTATAATATTTGTTACAATTATGTTAATTTTATATTGTTTTGAAAAGGCTTAAAATTCTTTGTTATAGCAATTATTTTATTTATTGGTATATTTTATTTACAGAAAAATGTCATAACATTGTGTAAAGTAAAATTTTGAAGGAGTTAAATTTTAATATTTTTAACAAGTTAATTACAAAATCTTGTGAAAGTAAATATCAAAATTAAAAAAAAATCAATTTGTTGTTTAGTTTTATATCAATATTAATATATTATTATTAATCAGGAACCATTTTAAAGTCTACATTTGACAAGAAGTTTTTTTAGGAATTACACTAATTTAATAAATAAATATATAAATAAATAAATTTTATTAAATAGTTTTCTACGTATTTTGCGGATATTAGTTTAGTTAAACATTTAAGTCGTAATTTCATTTATTAACTTTATGCTCAAACCAGTAAAGTCAATGTGAAAATTATTTGTGAAAAAATAACAAAGTTCATAAAACAATTATTCAACTTTAGTTAAGTTTAACTTCAGGAATTCTAACTGTGTATCTTCTAACTAAAAGTTTATTGAGGTAACTTTTGCAATTTAGCTTTAAATTATTTTGTTGCAAAACATGTTAAACTTTTTAAAATTATGTAGAGAATATACATTATGGTGAGCAAAATGATTAATTTTAAATATAACATACTCTAACTGAATTTCATGTATTTCTCATGTTCGCGAGTTAAATCCGTTAAAGATAGTTTTCTTAAATGTATATTCGTAAAGATCTAACTTAATATAGCCATCTCAATATACACAGAGTTTCAAATCTTCGCCATATTATAAGACTTTAGACGAACTTTCTTAAACAACCTTATAAAACAAGTAGGTAACAATCCTCTGACTGACAGATCAACGGAATACCAAATGAGTTGAAGCCTTTTCTTAATTCAATTTTAGATGTTTTATTACATTTCCTTTTATGGGTGAGCATATTTTTTTGAACTTATCATTTGATGAAAATTTCCTTTTGTTCATGTGAACTTATTTTTTTAATTCAGTTTCATTATTCTTAGAATATCTTTAAAACTATTGATATGATTCCTGGATAATTATGATTCTTACTAATTTATTGATTATTGAGGCCAGCTTCACCAAAATTTTCTATTTTTAACCCCCGACAAAAAAGAGGGGTGTTATAAGTTTGAGCTGTCGATCTGTGTATCTGTGTATCTGTGTATCTGTCTGTGGCAAATATGCGGCCAAACACGTGGACGGATTTGAATGCTGTTTTTTTCATCGTCGCGATGGTTCTTATCCATGTTTAATTGAAATAGAAATAGTCGTATCTAATATATTGACGTTTTAGTCATGTGGGGGAGGGGTTTTTATGCAATAATTAGCTGCTCCCAGCGGCTTCGCCCATGCTATATAGAAAAAAAGTCTTGTTATGAAGGCCAAAAGGTTTTTACACTTACTTACTCAGGTAAAGTACTTTATTAGGGATAGCTGTTGCCCGTGACTGCGTCCACGTAGACTGTAAAAATATATTTATACTGCTTATGATCGTAGTCATTAAGAATCACGGGCAACAGCAAGTGATAATATAAATTCCTTCATCATAGTGTTATTAGTGATTGTAAATCATTTTACCTCTAAATGTTTATATTTATTAATATTCGTATATATGAAACATACCTACAGTACCCGGCAATAAATATTGCAAATCGACTTTTGGAAAGAGACAATCGGCTAATTTTGGCTTCGTAGATCGTTATCTCTGTCACACGAAATACAAACAATCTGGTATCTATTAGGAGCTGTAAAACAAGTATAATTTGCTTATTTTGGTAATTATTTTTACTCTTTGTATAAATAACACATATCTTAAAAAATGTTAAATGTATTTTTTTTAAATAATAAAAAAAACATGCTTATATTATGTTTACGTATTTTATTATTTAGGAAAATTATAACTGTACGTAAAAAAGACTGCTATGGCTATTTTCCTATATATTTTATGTTTTTTACGTAAACATAATGTAAGCATGTTTTTTTATTTTATTTTACCCCAACTTAAAGCCACCACTTATAGAAAAAAATGAGGCTTTTATACAAAGAATAAAAATAATTATAATATAAAAATAAATATAATAGACGCAAATTGTACTTGTTTTAACAGCTCCTAATAGATACCGGAATGTTTCTATTTCGTGCGACAGAGATAACGTTCAACGAATCCGAAATTAGCCGATTGTCTCTTTCCAAAGGTCGATGTGCAATATTTATTGCCGGGTATCGTATCTACCTACCCACATGAAAAAGTCATGAATCATGTTACTTAATACATTTATAATTTATATAAATAAAAATAAACCGATACGGGCAGGAATTCGAACCCGTGACTACTGGGAAACCGTCCCGTCACTCTACCAACTGAGCTACCGTATCGCTGTCCGTCTCGGTGAATTAAGCATTCACTATGTTGTACACCGTGAATGACAGCGTTGTGATTATCCATACCATACTAATTATAAGAGTAATATAATTACTAAGAAATTGAAAGATGCTATTTATCCAGACTTATAAATTAAGATTCGTAGTTAAGCTAAGAATATAAAAAGGAATGAAGGACATACTCAATAAAAGATCAGTGTTATTGTCTTTTAAAATCAATTTGGTATTTTTTTACATTCAAATATTTCAACATTTGTGTCCCAGTTGCTACAACTAAGCACACAATCTATACTAATATTATAAAGCTGAAGAGTTTGTTCGTTTGAACGCACTAATCTCTGGAACTACTGGCCCGAATTGAAAAATTCTTTTTGTGTTGAATAGTCCGTTTATTCAGGAAGGCTATAGGGTATATATCATCTCGCTGTGACTAATAGAAGTTAAGCAGCAATGAAAAATGCTGCAAATTTAATATAATCTAATAGGTTCTGACTGACTTAGTTATAGCATACAGTCTAAACCGCAGGTCGTAGAGATAGTAAAATTGGAGGATACATTTGTTTTTCTACGTAGTGGTGTACTAAGAAAAGATTTTTAAATGCCACCCTTAAGGGTTTTAAATATCAATTTTGTATGGAACTCGGCGGCAACACTAAAAACCACGCGGACGAAGTCGCGAGCGACCTCTATTGTTAAATAAATCTCAGCGATTAGTCAAATGTCAAACACTCGTTATACATTATAATCAAATGAAAGCGATGGTATAGTGTTACTTAATTATAAAACCAGTTCATTTATGGATTTTGTAACAGTGTTTAAGTAAATGTAGTGTTTATCGGTACGAATCGACCCAAAAACCTTGAACTCGGCTAATTGTTACCCTGTAACAATTAGGTGGAGTTTTCAAAAACGCCTTTTTTAAGGCGAACCGCGGTAGCTGCCGGCGAATCGTTCGCCTCTCCAAGCATCCCGTTCCTCCCTCACAGGGGGAATGTACGATTGCCGAGATCGAGCGCCTCGTCGTGAAGCAAACCGCCCGCTCTTATGAGTGTACGAAGCAGAACGCATCGGGACTCATCCCGTGAGCGAGAGAAACCACAGGAAGTAGCGGACATGGACTCTCCACCCGTCCCTACACCGCCGCCGCCGCCACCGCCTGCACCCAAGCCAGGCCCCCTGTCTAAAGTGACACCGGCCCCCAGCCCGGATACAAAAGCACGGACGATCACGCCGCAGGATCACGCTGCCAGCCAGCGTTCACCACTGAGGCCACTAAATCGCAACAAACGTGCGCCGCAGCCGCCTCAAAAAGGGACACCACTCCCACTCGCCAGACGAAAGATCCCACATTTCGCGTGCCACGCACGCCTACAAGGATGACCACCAGCCCAAGAAGATCGCCCTCAGACCCGGTCCGTATGGACGACGACGGTAAAATTCTTATTAGCAAGGAAAGACTATCTGACATAAAAATAGTGAAAGAACTCGCGCAGGCAGGCGCTATTTCAAGGCCCCTGCTAATGCATATCATGCAATACTTGGCGAAGGAAAACAACAACCTAGCGGACATTTCTACCATCGCTGCCGCTCCTTCATCATCAGCAACCCCAGTGATCTCCAAAACCACCACCGCTCGCCGACCTAGATCGGACAGCGAAGAGGATGATACATCACTCAAGAAACCATGTACCAAATCGCCAGAATCAAGCCCTCGCAATTCTCGCAAGGGCGATAATCAAACAGTGAATACCCCCACCACGAAAAATGCTTCGTACGATCCAGCACCGAACTCCGCAATCTGTGCGTGCCCCGCCACCGCTACCCCCACTACGACAAAAATGTCGTCAACATCCGCTACCCCCTCCACCTCTGGTACAGCCGCGATCAACTCTCAGGCAGTCAGTTACGCTAGCGCCTTGCGCGCCTCAACAACTCCTGCTCAAGCCAGTGCAACTTCAGAGGACATGGACACAGACCAAGAAATGGACGAGCCCGACAACCAAAGAATCCCTCCAGTAGTGGTCGAAAGGCCCAATTAGGCCAATGCCTTTCACATCAAAGAAATCAAGGAGAAGCTCGGCTTCTCTCCCAGTGCGCGACCATTTGGTACGGGTGTGAGATTCACCCCGAACTCAGAAGCCGAATATAGAGTAGTTCAAAATTACCTAACGGAGCTAGAAAAAACCACAACGGTCTACTGGTTCTCTTATGGCCTGCCTTCAGAGCG
Organism: Napeogenes sylphis; assembly: GCA_959347405.1. Classification (NCBI taxonomy): domain Eukaryota; kingdom Metazoa; phylum Arthropoda; class Insecta; order Lepidoptera; family Nymphalidae; genus Napeogenes; species Napeogenes sylphis. The sequence goes on along the minus strand of OY365788.1, from coordinate 14,291,455 downwards.
CGGGGTGAAGATTGCCATAAGAGGTCTTCCAGTAGACACCACTCCAGCAGAAATAACAAAAGAACTCGCAATCCCGGGCTTTACGGCCTTATACGTCCGCCCCATTAAGGCGCGGAGGGGCCGCCCAGGATGTATATTTTTAGCAATCATGAAAAAGGCCGAAAATCTTCTCCCTGATATTTACAACGTGAAAGAGATGCTTAACATGTCTGGCGTCGTCATTGAGGCGTGGAAAGGAAGGAAAGGCCCGTCTCAATGCCACAGGTGCCAGGGATTCCGTCACTCCAGCCACGGATACCATCGAAAAATGGCATGCGTGCGCTGTGGTGAAGAACACGCGGCACGGGACTGCACCCGTCCCCGTAGCGAGCCCGCCACATTTGTCAACTGCGGCGGTCCAAACCCGGCTAATTACGCCCAGTGCCCAGAATTCCGAAGGGAGGTTCGCAACCTCCAAGCCAGTACCGTCGCAGCTACTAAAGCTACCAAAATAACCTCCCCGACCATCAACATGGTCGAAGCGGAGCCTCAAGCATCAACACTCATGGCAACCGCTAATTCATACATTGAAAGATCGGGCGCCCGCACACAAAGAAGAAGTCAAGGCGGCCAAAAGAAGACTCAGAACCAAGTCCCTGAGGTCACCCAAGCACCCAAACAACAAGCCGCCACTCATCACGCCCAGACAACCATGGTTCCTAGAAAACAACTATCTGCAATGGACATTGCCATCGATGTAATGAAATATATGATAACAGCCCTACGCGAAGGCCAAGACCCCTTGCAAATCATGTTGCAAGGGCCTATGAAATATATACAGAAGCAAGACTCCTAATGGCAGAAATACGCATCATTAACTGGATTGCGGCAGGACTAAAAAGAGGACGCGTTCACTTCCTACGTCTTTTATTACGCCAACAGAATGCTGACATTGCGCTCATTAACGAAACGCATCTTAAAGACTCCGATTTTATAAACCTACCTGGTTACTCCGTATCCAGGTTACATACAACCAATATAAATCCTTTTCGTCGACTACTGATCGCTGTACGCAGATCCATAGTTCACCAACCTCTCCCGGACACCAACACCGCATCGTTCCAGTCGCTGGGCGTAGAAATCCGTCACGGTGGCCGCACGATTCGCATTTTCGCAATATACCGTCCATCCAGATCAATACTTGAGGTTAGCGAAGTGCAAAACATCGTTAACCATACCACTCCAACACTAGCAGCCGGCATTTGGAATGTGCACCACCAAACCTGGAACTGCCGCTCCAACTGCCCCAACGGGAAACGTCTATACGAGGGCTCATTAAAACATGGTTATGTGATCGAAGGTCCGGACGAACCAACTCACTTTTCTCATGCACAGTTACACCATCCAAGTACCATTGACCTCGCGGTTCACCACGGGTTCAACAGCACCCACATCTATCAAGAAACACTCCAGGATGCCTATGGATCAGAGCACCATCCGGTGCTTCTGACCATTTCAGGAAACACTACGGTCGTTACTAACCGACCATCAACGCTCCGCACAGACTGGTCCAGATTCCAGATAGCCACAGAACAAGCCTTTAAAGACACGCCATTGGCTATGTCTCTACTCAACGAGGAAAGCATTGACGAAGCATGCAAAATCTTCACTGACAATATCATCAAAGCTAACGACGAATCATCTTCTATATCGAACAAAAAATCCTTACCTGCCATTCCGAGACATATCTCAGCACTGATTGCCAAAAAGCGTAAATTACGAAAAGAATGGCAAACCACGCGTGAGCCAGCCACTAAGTCAAGACTTAACACACTAATAAGGAAAATCAAAAAAGAATTCCAACATGAAGCATCTGATCTATGGGAATCTCGCATTCACCAGGCCAGCGAAGATCCTGCCTCCTTAACTAATTTATGCAACACCTTCATGAAGTAACCAACACCTGCTCGCCCTCTTATCAAGCCTGACGGAACGCTCGTCTACAGTTCCGAAGAACGAGCTGAGCTTCACGCGAATCATTGGGAGGTTCAATTCGCTCCCAATCCTAGCCACAACATACCACTTCACGACTGCATAGAGCGAATCTGTGATAGATGGCTGAAGAATCCACCCAGATCAGCACTCCCACCACCTGTCATAACACCGAAGCTTGTACGAAAAGAAATCACCAAACTGAAACCCAGAAAGGCCCCAGGGCAGGACAGGATAACAAACAACATGCTCAGGCACCTTCCCCCAGCAGCCATAGCCCAACTCACCAGGCTCTTCAACGCAATTCTACGCCTAGGGTATTTCCCACAAGCGTGGAAGGAGGGCCTGGTGATACTTCTTCACAAACCACATAAGAATCCGAAGAATACAAATAGCTACCGGCCCATCACGTTACTGAGCACGGTCTCTAAATTATTTGAGAGACTCATTCTACCACACATCACGAGCTTTCTAAAACCACGACCGGAACAATTTGGCTTCCGGAATCATCACTCCACGACGCTTCAATTAACCAGGATACTCCATTACGCTGCCTCGGCCATCAACAAGAAGGAGGCCGCCACGGAGCCAAAGCCTTTGATAAGGTTTGGCACCCTGGTTTAAAGTTTAAAATTCACCGAGCCGGAACTCCACATTACCTCGCACGACTCCTGGCCAACTTTCTTAACGGAAGGAAGTTCAGCGTAAGAATTGAGGGCGCCATCTCGACACGCCGCAATATTTCAGCTGGAGTCCCAAAGGGGAGCACCTGGTCTCCGGCTCTTTACTCCTGCTACACTAACGACATCCCGATTGGTCAGGGCGCCACGTTGGCTCTCTACGCCGAAGACATCGCGCTCCTGACCAAATCAATCAAGATCAAACACGCTGCCGTTAAACTACAAGACTCTCTAGACCTTTTACCCAGTTGGCTTGAAGAATGGCGCATCGAGATCAACGCCAGTAAAACCCAAACCATAGCCTTCGGTCCTCACAGATCACTACCAACGCCATTAACCCTACTCGACTCCACTCTACCTTGGAAACCACAAATCAAATACCTGGGCATCATCATTGATAAGCAACTAACCATGGCCGCCCAAGTAAAACATGCCAAAACCAAAGAGTACGTTGCCTCCAAAACACTAAGATCTATATTCCAATCGAAGCTACCACTCAAAACCAAAGTGAATATTTATAAGTGTTACGTGCGTCCACACCTCTCATATGCAGCACCATCTTGGTACTCACTAGCATCCACTACCAATAAAAAGAAGCTTCAAATCTCAGAAAGCAAAACCCTTAGAATGGCGGTCGGGGCTCCATGGTTCGTGAGAAACACGACAATATCGCGTGATCTCCATATCGAGAGCCTCGACCAGCACATCAAGTCCATCGCCGAAAAGATGTTCCTCAAAGCAGACTCCTCAAACCATTCCCACATCAGGAATATTGCTCCATGGCACACACGCCCTCCTGACAGAACCAACAAGAGGCTCCCAAGGGATATACTCCAACCCACATGATCTCCTAACATATGATTTACCATTTCGGCCGCTGGCATCCTCAGCTGGGCCTCACTTGGCTCGCCAAGTGTCTCAACCGGCTGGGCTGACCGCCCGGAATGGCACAATCTAACCAGAAATTTTTTTTTTATCCCAAACCAGAAGCCTCAAGGCTACATAAGCCGAACCTAATGACGCTGCTATTTTAATAGCAGCCGTAGAGCACCACGGCATGAGCACCCAAAAGTGTTGTAACCGTTTCCCCTCTCCGGAAAATAAGGGAGAGAGAAGAAAAGACGAACGCAGTTCATTTATTAATCTGTTTGAAAAACGTTAAAGAATTTAAGAATTTACGATATATAAATAAGAGTAACATATATTTATGTAAGCAGTAGTACAGTGACAGTATACTTAACATTTTAATTACACATGACGAGGGTAGTACACCCTTACAGGTTTCTAAAGAAGTATGGCGGCTTCTGTCGACTTCATAATTACTTTATTTTAACACAAAATTAAATAACTTGATATTATTGTAAAATCATGTTTCAGCCTACCTTGAGATACTGACTCGAAATAACGTTAGATAAGACCTTTGTCCCCAATTTGTTTTCTATGAATTATGGATTGGTAGCATATAATCGTTCTTTTTTATTATTTTATACTCGAAGTTCAGTAAACCAACCATTTTAAGAGGGTTTTGACAAAAACATGGGTAGACATAATGATAATGAAAATCTGAATGTTACAATTCTACACCTGTAATCGCTCAGCTGACTTGAGCTTTTTATACCTTGGCATATGTGGTTCTAATCCATTAAGGAATCCGTAAAAAAAACTTTTAGAAAAATGGAATGTACTAAACTATGCGTATATTTTTTTACAAATAAACTAACACAGTACTTATTTAACTAAGAACAAGTAATTTAAGGCAATTTAATTAGCTCTATGTTTACCATAAACTTTAATAATTACGGATAATGTACCTCAAATATTACTAACTTACCTGATGTTTTCAACTAATGTTTGTCTTTCACTTTTCTTAATTACGTATGAGATATAAAACTAAAATGTAAGTCTGAAAGGGTACGTATGAGGACAATTAATTATTGCCTCATTCCCCACTCGCACTACTGTCACTTGACCTCTCATTTATTATGTGTAGCATACCTAATGTTTGTCTGAATTACAGCAATGAAAAAAAATATAAATTAATTATACACATTTATAGTAAATATAGTATTGTGAAATTTAAAAAAACATTTTTATATAAAATATAAGAAGCGTAGAGAAGCATCTGAGAGAAAAAATAAGTGATTACCGCCCACGGATTCTTGCCCAGGATAATTACGAAAACATTTTTTTTTTGTGAAGAAGTTAACGACCGTAAAAGACCTTCAAGAGAAGTTCGTTCCATTACTTAGTAGTTCGTGGAAGAAAGATTTACCATTTAAATAGTTTATGGTATAGCTGTTCTAAATAATAAAATTAGTCTTGAAAATTTAAATTAAATTATAGTTAAACAAAACAAAAAAAAAAAAATTAAAAAAACGAAATACACTATAATCCTACTGGATTTGAATTAGGTATAGTACATGTATTTAATTTTAGAAATAAATAAGTTATAAAATGCACGGTGTCAGTAAATATAAGTAGTTTATTTATAGATATTGCAAGGATTTAATAATTTTAAATAAGACATCTTACAGCATTAAAGCATCAATATGCTATTGCTATTATAACTCATAGCATGTTTATTTCTGTAGCAGCATATTTTTATTTGTGTTATAATAACTTTACTGTTAGGTTTTGACAAAAAAAAAATCAAAACACTAAAAACTAGCATTTAATCAATAAAAAAATACAACTACTATCGCATTTGCCGTTACATTTTCATAACATGCGGTTATTATTTTAAAATAAAAAAATGTGATTCTGAAGACATCTGTTAAAAACATCTAAACCAAGTTTTTATTCTCAATCCATTTTTAATCTTCGGAAAGTATATCTCAAAAAAACAATACTGAATGCAACTATAACCTACCTACATAAAGAAACTATTACCGTACTGTCTTACGTAAATATTGCCGTACTCTAAGTGCATGGTAAATACATATACCCACGTTTCATATTCCTAGGTCTTTTCTTTAAAATTGTGGTTAAATTCGTATTTAATCTATATTTCAATGTCTTTTTGTTTCTTAGGAAACCATTATATTATGTTATGTATATAATTTTGAATTATTTATTTATTTGTACCAAGTGTCTATATTGTAATTATAATCCATTTAGAATTGACACACACACGCCATAGAACAAACACGAAAACTTAATCTTATTTACAAAAAGTGTAGAGTGGAGTCGAGCGCCCTGCACAATGTGACGCCGACTTAAGGTGTTTGAGATTTAATTACTTGTAAACTCCAAAAGTCACATTAAGACTCTCAGCTGTAGTCAGATTGCATTAGATGTTTCAGAAGTTACCAAACACTGTGGCAATTATAGCTGACGCTTAAAACATTCATTCTGTCCTCAAGACATATTTTTTTTGAGATGTAGAAATGCTTATTTTATGCTAGTATTGTTGTGTGCTTTTTTCACTAGTATTGTTGTAAATTTTAATTAATATCAAATCATTTATTTAAAAAGTAGTAGGATAAAAGGAAATCAATGGTTCTCATAAAATTACCGGAAAAACAAAAAAAAATGTTAAACTAAAAAAAATCATCATCAAAAGTACTATAAACAATTCATTTATTATTTGTTTGAACGGGTAGTCTTTGTAGCACAAATAGCACGTTAATTTAATTAACGTGATAACATGATATATTTAACTTAATAACACCATTTAAACTATTTAACAAAACCAACTAGTTTTCCCATGACCGTCTAATGTATTTTATTATTGATGGTAAATTCTATTTGAGACGTATTTTTTTAACTTAACTGAAGGTCAATTTTAAATATATTAATCTACTGTGCATGGTTCTATGTTAATATTTATATATTAACAACCTTTTTTAATAAGCTTGAACCAATTTTTTAAATTTAGTAATATGTATTATGATTTTTTTTTATTCTATTAAATAAATGAATATACTTTGTAAGAATTAATCAACTTACTAATAATAAAAAATTAAACAGGTTAACGAATTCTATCTTAATTAAATTTCAGGTGTTTTACATTACTTCTCTCTGAAGATCGTAAAATATCTCCGGTGTCATCTAATGAATTCTTTGAGGAAAAGTTTTAGAAATTTCATCGTAATTTAGTTTTTATCACGAATATCTTCCTTCATCAGAATGTTTGATCAATCAGACTCTTCGATGCTTGAATGAGAATTTATTAAATATAATAAAAAAAAGGGTATATGTATCTATGTATATTAAATTGATTATACTTTTTTTTTATTTGTTTGTTACTTATTGTTTAAGTATACAGCTTTTTTGTATCAAGGTTTGTTGTTTTGGTAATGCATTGAAGTTTCAGGGAGATGGATCCTTATTTTTTCTAACTTCATTCTTACCTCAGCTTAACTTTATTAACCTTTCTTGCACCATCAAGCTCATGGTTTTTTTATTATATTTTTTTTCACTTTTTACTATATTTCTTTATATTACGTAAGATTCACGTTTAGTAGTCTTAAGCAATAAACAAGAAGCTATCTGGTAGATCAATTATTAGAGCTACGGAACAGTTTTCAGAATTCACGGGTTCGAATCCGTGTTGATATTGATTTATTTTTGGAGGGAAACACGAGACAACGAGAGGATACATAATAATTCAGATATAAGTTAATACTTATCTGGGCTGAACCCTACATTACGATAAAGTACATTGTGGCATTATTTGTATTATTTTAAGTTAACATAAAAAACTAACATGGGAATTGTATTTCCAAAACGCAACATTTGGTTTAAAACAATAACACTTAAAATAATAAAATTTCTAAAATGGAGCAGATATTCTCATTCTCATGCAAATTATTTTATTGTAACAGGAAAGATACTGGCAGTAAAATATTTTACTTAAAAAATTGCTTAATTCAATTTTTATTTTCTTTCATCAACTTTGTACAATCTACAGGCCAAGATAAGAAAAAAAAATTTTTGATTCTTAATTATATTATAAATATTTTTATAAAATAAAAGAAAACTATTTATACTAAAATTGCCCGTTAATTTTACACTGAACACTTATAATTAATAATTAAATTATTTTTATACCATTTTCCAAGTCTTAAAAACTCATTTGTCATGACTAATGACGATTTAATTGGATGCGGGTAGTTTGGAAATCGCTTGTTAATGAGTGTGACGTGTCGAGAGATTGATATATTAGTATATAGCTACAGACATTAACATATTATAATGGTTTTAATGATAATTATTAGGTTTTGTTTGGTTTGAATGTTGATTATAATTTTATTACCAATAAATTATTATATAATGAATTGTTCTTGAAAAATGAGTTTGAAAAGCTTAAGGTTAATAACATAATCGTTTATTTGTTAAAATATCTTAATATATTAATTCTATTGTTGTGCATACCATAATTGGATACAACTAACCTAAGATCATTTTCGTTTAAATAACCGAAGAACTTTTAACGAACACATTAATCAACAGTTCGTAAGTCAAGAGGCTTAATAAAACACTAATGTTTAGTTCATTCTTATACATATTCTCTTCAAACTTTATTGTAGTAACTAAAATATAGTTGATCCAAATATTAATACAATATCAGCATTTGCAGGTGGGGCCATTTTCTGCCAGTCGACAATCGTGGTGATGTTGAAAAAGATACATACATCAATGCAATTAGATAAAAATTCAATATTTTTATAGACTTGGTAACCCGATAACCTTTGTGCCAATAGATAATTGACAAGTAAACCTAAGGTTTTTTGACAACAAATCAATTAAAAAATAAAGAATTGATATTTGATTATCAGGGGCACATTTTGCACGTTTGTAGGGGGATATTTTGTTATTTACACGCAAAAAAGGTAGTAAACTTTAAACGGTAAAAGAATCATGGATAAAACGTGTACTAATTAAAATCTAAAAGTTAGCAAAAGAGTTGTACTCTGTCATATGTTAAGGTAGAGGAACCAGCAGAGAAACCAGATTAACCAGCAGAGGAGGAATCCATAAAAGAAAAGGGCAGTAGCAGAAGAAACGAGAAATAAAGAAAGTTTTTACTGTTTTTAAAGTTTTTTGCGATATGAGGCATGACGCCATTCTGAAAAAACTTAGATAAAAGCAGGCGGATAATAATACACTAATATATAAATTCATTATCTTTTTGTTTATCTGTCCAAGTACTAACTATCAAAATAGGTAATTATTTATTTTATATTGCTCTTGAGATCTCATCAGACTAACTATCATTGGTTTTGTTCTAACTGTTCTAATTTTAATCACGAAAGAACTGCATTTTTTTTCAGCGTATAGTCGTTATTTGATAAACATTTAAAAACTTTATCAGGACCACAACACTATTGGTGTTCATTGTAAACTCAAGAGTAACTTACACACATTAGTTAGTTTAGGTGTCTAAATTAGTTTGCCTTTAGTTGCTCAAAGTCTATAAGTGATTTTGTGCTAAACAATGTTGCTTACCGTCACCATTAATTTTCATAATAAGTTTTGGACAAAACTCACTATTTTGGGGTAGATAAAAATTCATATTTTTGTTTAGTAAGTTTCTATTAGACCCAAACGGTCAAATTTAACTAAACGGAGTTTCGGATATCTAAATTAATTCGCTGACCCCAATTGCCAGTTCTCGTGGCTTCGTAACTAATTTAACAATGTGCAACTGCTGACTCATATCCGTTAATTTTCAAACAAAAATCTAAACAACTTAAGCCAGGACGTAAACGACTATTATTAGCTACATATTTATATATAATAAACAGAAAAAAATAAATAATTAATGTTTTTCACAAACTCTGCAAGTGCGATGAAAAAACGGGTGAAGCTTATAACTTTAACAGAACATTGTATTATTATTTAAATAATAAAACAATGGCTTATAATATGACAGACTAACATTTTATATATGATATAAATATCTGAAACATTATAGTAACCAACCAGTACTAGTGGCTTCAAACTAAGGTATGAGGGTGATTTGGAAGCGATAAAACTGGGCTCACCCAGATATATTAAGGCATTTCCAGGAATTTTCTTATATAAATATTTATTTTTGTGTATATGAATATTACTTTGGAATATGCCATTTAAATAATTCTCAAACGTTATCAATAAGTTTGAATATAGTAATCGGTGTTAAATATGACGTAAACCCTAACGTTCCTTTTAAATTTATAGGCTCTGTGATTACGCATGACTGAATTTAAGGAAACCACCAAAGGCGGCTAAGACGATAGTTAATTTAAATAATGTGATGCATATTATCCATATAATAATTCGGCACTAGAACTCACTCACATTTATTGTTGCAATAAACTATCTTTCCAAAGAAAATATATTTCTTTTTCTTATTTATAAAAAAAAACCTTAAATTTATATAAATATAGAATGTAAAAAACCGATACGAGCAGGATTCGAACCCGCGACTACTGGGAAACCGTCCCGTCGCTCTACCAACTGATCTACCGTATCGCTGTCCGTCTCGGTGAATTAAGCATTCTATATGTGATCGTCTTTATCGGGACGGTGGTGACACCTATTAGGTTTCTTTCGAAAATCCTAACCAATGCTTCTAACTTTGCAGTATAGATAAACATTGAAAAGATGCCACTACCGAAATCAATTTTTGAAAATATCTTTAAACATGTATAGCCATGTTAAGCTTATTTAAATTTATATAAATATAGAATGTAAAAAACCGATACGGGCAGGAATTCGAACCCGCGACTACTGGGAAACCGTCCCGTCGCTCTACCAACTGATCTACCGTATCGCTGTCCGTCTCGGTGAATTAAGCATTCTAAATGTGATCGTCTTTATCGGGACGGTGGTGACACCTATTAGGTTTCTTTCGAATTTTTTTTTCCCTTTTTTCAATAGTGCGTTAGTTTAATGATCTTTTCCGAGTTTGGATGTATTTTGTAACCGTTACATATATTTGTTTTATATTCAATATACAGTTAAAAAATAAGTAGCATTAAGATATAAAATACACTAGTTTTCTATAAAACATGTAAAATAAGGATTGCAATTGAGTCTAATATTATAAAGGGAAGTTCTATTGATTATTCTTATTTGAGACCTGTTTTTGTTTGTTTGGTTAAGTGTTTGATATTACAATAAAAAAGCGGCAATGTCATCTGACTAACTTCGTGCTACGACAGAATCTAAATTACGAACCGGGGCTCAGACGACACACTTATTCTGTTAAAGTTCTACAGTTCGGTATCTTAGCTAGAAACTGTAATTCGTTTGGTTAAAGTTCAGTAGTATGCGCAATGTTTATTTTTTGTTATAAATAACTGTCTTATAAAAGTAATCATAGTGTGAACTTGTACTCTGTATTCGTTGTTTCTCTTCTGCTTTGATTAATCCTATCTAACTGACAAGATATCTGACGATTGTGTCGATCTCACTTATAGATAAAATTCCAAATAGTAGATAATCGGAAGTAGAAAAACCAATCTACCTGACTGACTTGTATTACGTTTTCCTCGACTATGTTCTATTAAACATAAAATTGGTATATTTGTCATATTTTGCACTAGATAAAAAAAAATAATTTACAATATTCGCTCCAACTTTCATAGTTTCGTTCTAAAAGTATATAAAATTTTAAAGGTGTAGTGGTTTTTAATTCACAACTCTTTAAAGATAAAAACTAAAAAACTATAAAAGGAGCTATGAAACATATTACGAAATAAAAACTTGGAAAACTTAAAATATTTCTTTAGAAGTTTAAGTCTATTAAATGAAGATTAAAAAATATAACTATTTTTTATACCAGTCTATTCTAATTAATATAATCTTTATTCTTATAATTTTCTCTATAATAATTAAATCAAAATTAACAGCAATGAGTCGAGATAATCGAATTATTAGGTACTTACTTCGATACACCTGTTCTTACTAATTTGTACCACCCTTCAATAACAAACGCTGTATAAAAAATTAGTGCAACATAAAGATCAGCCTTGAAAATTGATTAATCAAATATTATCTTCTATAATATAGTTCGGATTTTAGAAAGAAACGTAATAGATGTCACCACCGTCCCGATCAAGACTGAATGCTTAATTCACCGAGGCGGACAGCGATACGGTAGCTCAGTTGGTAGAGCGACGGGACGGTTTCCCAGTAGTCGCGGGTTCGAATCCCTGCTCGTATCGGTTTATTTTTCATTCTATATTTATATAAAAAATTCTAAAATATAGAACAATATTTAATATAATTAAACATAATATTTAAGACCTAAACTACAAAATATACCAAGAACATTTACATTAATAGGTGACATGATTCTAATATATTTAACCTTCATATCCAGTTTTTAGTCACTGTGACTCAACACAAATGTATATCGGATAAGGTGAGGCAGCCCAACCCCTTCGTAGTATCATAGCATCTACATTATGTCAGCTTGCTACAGCCGTAGCATTTAACAAATGTCAATAATATGTAAATGTTACTGCTAACATGTTTAATAGAATAAAGGTAACTTGTAGTTTAATATAAAATGTATTTTACATTTCTCTTATTCGGTAAGTAGGTCCTTATTACACCCAAATGGGGCTTGTAAGTGACCAATTAGCGCTCTAGGTTATTAATGTAGCTAGAAAGGCCCTAGGGCGGTAAGTAATTTAAAAAAACAACACTTCACTCTTTCAAAAAGTTCGCGTACTTCTAACCTCCATCAGGCAATAGACATCATGCATTCAGCCCAATGATCAAAGAGGTCGCATCGCTATACAGCCTTGTCTTCGTATGAGATAATAGCCATCAATTTTAAATATCGAACATTACATCGACAATACATTGTTCTCATTTCACTATAAATGAACATTATATCGAACAATACATTGTTCTCATTTCACTATAAATTTTAAGTAATAAAATGTTTTATTCTTGTAATGCTGGTTTTTTTTCTACCTACCTCACAATCGTAATGTAAAGCAGAGTAGTTAGCTCAGGTGTAAGCATCAATTGCACCCTCGAACTATAGGCGCCCTCGCTGCGCTCGTGCGCCTAAATATCTCGGGCTGCAATCGATGCCTTACAGCCCTTGGCTACTAATCTACTATTATTACTGAAATAATCTATTTGAGATATACACAATACATTGATAATTAATTTTCTGAAATAAAATACTGCTACAAGAGATGACGTGTTAAAAGGTCTTTTCTTGATCCTAAGTGCTTTGGGGCTTCAGAGCTATTTATAAACACAACAAATACAGCTCAAATATTCTTGATAATTAAAAATATTTAATAGTTTCTATTACTCTTAATTCAATATAACTCATCTGTATATTCATGAAAGTCATAAATAAAATAACTAAGTTAAAATTATTTGAAACAATTATGTTAAAATGCGATCTTTATTTTAAATTTATATCAATTTAGTAATAAATGCTATTACAGCCAATAAATTGATTTTCAATCATCTCAGTTACACAACGTTCAAATATGAGTTTATTATTTTGAAGGTTGACTTTTAGAATGAAAGAATTTTAAAATAATAGAATAGCATCATGTATAAGCATATGTAAAATAAAGTTATTTCCTAATGTTACTGAACTACACGTACAACGCTAAAGTGCATTAAGAGCTCGGCTCTTCTGTGGTATACGTATACATACATACATTGGTATAGTTAGGTACAAGCTATTGTATTTCAGGCCTTGAGTATTGTATTTCAGGCCTTGAGTACAAGTAAAGACAAGGGACAAGACATTTTTAAAAACACCTGTATTATATTTAAAACAAATTGTTTTATCGCATATAAATACAACCATATGAGAAGAAAGGTCCGTTAGTTACGTTAATAAGTTTTTAAAGACGTTTCTTAATAGGAAATAAAAGAAACAAAACAAAACGAAACTGAACGCACGAACTGAAAGTTTTTTGAGTAATTTTCATGTAAATAGTTTTGTAGTTTTTAACAGTTGCTACTATTTTTCTTTTGCGTTTTACAATGTTTTGGTCTTATTATTTCTTTTGTTACAATAATGGTATATATACAAAAATACAAATATATTGTTACAATCTTTTTGTTACAATCTTTTATAGCTGCAACAATATATCTATAGATAAAATAAATATGGTATTTATTTGCTAAGTTGCTTATAACTATAATATTCTGATATATTCAAACTGACAGATAAGTTGTGTTATACGGTTGTTATATAATGGAAGCAGTTCGTGCACTTCAAGTTAATCGGTTCTTGGTTTAACTTTGAAATATTTGATATAAGTTAGACATTGAATATAACTATTAACTACATAATATTTTGTAACTATTTATGATTACAATAACGCAAAGCAAAGCCACAGTTTATTTTAGGCAAGTATAGAATATTCCTATGGGTCATTCGCTGGCAAACCGACAAACTGACTTTTGTACCTGACCCCCACCGATTTGCCTTAAAAAAATATCTTATCTTTTTCTACCCCTTCTAAAAACATTCTTCAGATTGACAAAAACACCGACACAAAAAAGTTATGAATTTAAAAATAAAAAAACAACTCTTTTTTTTTAAACTAGATTTTTTCAAAAATGTACCGTTTGCGACCGTTCTTTTTCATTTTTTAATGTAATTTTTAGACTGTATGTAGTATTTTTAAATGTAATGTAGAAATTTTATGGTTTTTTTTTGCTGGTATTATTTTCGCATTCGTGAACTGATCTTTTATTTTTTTTTCATCCAACTATTCTTTCATCATTTTCAATTATTCAAAACCGATCATTCAGCATTCATACAATTTTTACGCCCATTTGAACATTTGTTTAGTTGATAATATTTACTGTTCAGATGGTAACTGTAACTTTCTCGCGAGGCCTTTCTTTTAGTTGTCACGATAATGCGATTAATTATTATAATGCTAGTAATTTTTTATTGCTAAGGTGCGCCATCCGTAAAAAAAATATTTTAGCAGCTGTAAACGACAGAGCTTTAATAATAATAATAAATAAGTATTTTTAAGTTTTTAAATTAACTGAAAATTATAAGACTTCCGACTTGTATATTTAAAATAAAGCACCACTCCTAAAATTTATTTGAAATATTTCAATAATGTGTAATGTTTAAATTGTGTCAGACGGAAAACTGAATCTATTGTTTTACTTTGTTTTATGATGAAGTTTAAACTATTGATTGTTATGATTATATTAAACCCTGTTCATATATTTTCAATTAGGTACACGAACAATGTCCTTTTGTATAAAATTAATAAGTTAGTTCAGAACTTCTTGCTATTTTCGCTTTTGTGAACGATGCTAAACTATTCCTTTACAAGGAACTATTATTTAAAATTAATTAATATAATATGAAATATTGTTATTAAACATAAAATAAGGTTATAGTGTACGACAGAGAAGTGATAGATACTGTTTACAATACAAAAATTCTAAGAGTTGTTTTGCAAAAAAGATTATAGTATAAGAGCACATAACAAATTTTAAGTCGGTAATTAACGTAAGAAAAGAAACTATGGCCAAAAATTCATAGTCTTATTGCATCCTTTTATTTTTTATACTACGAAATGTCTGTTGGTAAAATCAACACACACGTTTCATGCCAAGCCATACATTCAATTTCTTATTTGAATAATATATACCTAGATACCTTACTGTTAGTTTTAACAAGAGTTTTCTTGTTTAAATAAATGGTTAATAAACTGTCATGAGTTCTTATCTATAATATATTTCGCGGGTGTTAAGTTAGGAGCTTCGTTTATACCATGCGCTTTTGTCAGGATTACGAAATATATAACGATAAACGCTACATATTTCGTAAATATACGATATATTCCGTATATATTACTGATAATATTTATACATATCATAAAATTATTAATATATTTTGATTGTTATAGTTATTGTTTGTTCCTGACAGAGTCGCGAGGATACCTTTTTTTTCTAATTCATCAAATTAGCGGGTTATTATTTTTTTATTTAAAACATTTTCTGTCTGGTGACATTTCTAATTCAATATACTTTAATAGTAATAAAAACGGATTAGTTATAAAATGAACACTAAAGTTAAATAAATATTACATTTGGAATACTATCCTCGAAAATCCTTTTAGAGTATATTTACCAAATATAATACATTTTATTTAAATATAAAGCATTTAAATTATCGTCAGTGATGTTCAAACTTTTCAGAAGTATTTATTTATTTCGTTATCGTGAATTCAAAACACAAAAAATAATTGAGAACAAAATGTTAAATATTAATGAATTGAAAACAGAATTGGGAAAAAATTAAGAAAACTCTCGGAAGATATGGGGGGGGAAGTCTGGAAGCAATATATCAACATAGTTGTATTATTTCTATATACATCACGCTGTATTCAATTTAATTGCTTTTTATTTTTATTCTAAACGGAAATTAATACTCAATTTTATCTAAGTATATTAATTTGTAGATGTTTTTTTCGTTCTAGTATACGAATATTGGTAATTAAAAAGTATGTGATTCTAAAAAATCTAAAACTATAGGATATAATGTATACTCTATGTATAAAAATTAAAATGATATCTATATTGAAGGTCAGTGTCTATTAGTTCTGTGTCTATTAGTTGCCAGACGAAAGGGAATTCTATGGTGACAACGACGCCCACAAGACAATGAGGACAGATCCATTGTGGACGAACGTCAAGGTTATGCTCGCTCAGTGGAGCAAGTCAGAGTGAGTTAGTTAATTATTTATATCTAATTATTATTATTATACAGAAGATCATAAAAACAAACCAACATATTAATTATATTAATTTCTGATCGTTACCTGAAATGATACTCAATTCCTAAATAAAATATCTATTAATATAATATTTTTCATAAGGAAACCTACTCTTGCCAATGCGGCTTTCAAATTGGAGCAGTTCCTAACGTCCGTTGATCTCGCATCCTGATTAGCAGACAAATGTTTAATAAGTTTCAAATTCAGTTTTGGAAATATTTCCTATGTACACTTGCAATATGTCTGCTTGAACATTTTTTTAAAAATTAAATGTATTTTTATGAATCTATATCTTTTTTTTATAAATAAAATAAATGATCATACTCTGAACTTTAGACTTTCTCGGATTCAATAGTTTTCTAGTGTAGTTCCTATGTTGTTGGAGATAGTATATTCTTTACTTTAAAAAAAAAACTTTTTTTTAATTTTCATTTCTATTTATTTAATGAAAAAGTTTAAATATTAAATCAAAGTAATTTTGTGTGATATATAGACAGTAGTTTTATTATCATTAATATTACGTTTTTATCCACATACACAATTGGTAGATAATAATTTGTGTTATGCGATATAAACCAGACGTATAGATTATTTGAGGAAAATAGAAGATATCATAGATCTAAGTCAGTCAAAAAAATTTGTTGACATATTACTAAATATTTTAACATCTATATTAAGGTGTCCCTTATATGAAAAAAAAAAACAGAATTTCGAAATGCAATACAACCTTTATTTTGATACATGCTAAATTATAATTAACTATAAAGATGAAACTATCTAGCATGATTGTAAACTGTGCCGACCAAGCTACAAAATTTACTAAAAATTGTGTTTTATCCTGATTGTTCAGTCTAAATATACAATAAGTTCTTTAAATAAAATGCATTTAATGGACTTAAAATAAAATTAGATGAACATAAACATTTTTTTAAAAACCTAAAATAATAACAAAATATAATCATAGCCTAGGAAACTTCTCTTTAGTATTATTAAATTTTTTTCAAGAGCGATGTTTTGAGACAGGTGTCTTAGAGAGGTCTCTAACCTCTGAAGATGACGGCCATAGTGACCGTCGAAATGTAAGGACCTACAAAATCCTTTAGACCACGGCAACTCAGCCCGGAAAATTTTAATAATATTGACTCCAGCCTCGAAAGCATCAACATTTATTCAATATATACAATAACTGTTTCTCCTATTTTTCAGCCGAAATAATTCAATTAAAATCTTGCATTAATGTAACAGTATTTTCAACAGTCTCATTTACAACTTGCAAACGACTTTTTTTTTTAGTTTCCAGAAAAGCAGCATTGTTATCCCAAGAACATACATATTCCTGAAGAAAACTGTCGTCAATCTGTCGAGCCGAGAAAGCAATTTCTTTCTCTATTCCGATACTGAACCATCCAGTCTTTTGTCTATAAAAACAGTAAATTAACAAGAAATACAAGAAAATTATAAAGAAATAAAAATAATAATTTATCTCACCATCAATTTTTTGGTAAGAACTGACCAATTTATTTAAATTATAATAATTAAAAATATTTCACTTTCGACATCCATCGTGCCTGAAACATGGCACCAGGAGCCTCGGATATTTTTTTATCTATTTCTTCTCCCAAAAACACTGAACACAGATCAACCAATTCACGGTCATCGTCTCTTGTAAAATCTTTGTCCAGTTCTGCGTCATAAAACAATAAAAAAGACGTATTGTTTGTGTCGGTAGCATGATTTTTTTTTCTCAAGGGCTAGTTCAATGTTACTGGAACAAATTTTTTTCCAACTGCCGAAGTGCCAACTGGCACTATCTGAAACTTCAGATACAGTATAGAACCAATTCATGAACATGATGACAACAAGAATAAAGCAACATTTCTCTTACTAAACAAGTCTTCTCTAAAACAGCTCCATGGAAACGGCCAGCATTCATAGTTGTTGTGTCGTAGCATCTTTATTGAGCTCTATTATGTTGGTTCCAGTCAAAAACAGCAGTTGAGACAACTTTAACTTGATTTTTTCCAGAAGAACGATGTAATTTAGGTACTTCAAGAAGCGTGTTTGAAAACGAATGAAGCATCGATTGGAAAACGTTCTTCATTTGAACTTCTAACATGCAACCCCAGTAATAGTTTCCAGCCAGCCCAAATAGACTGCGATCAAGTTAGGTAAATGGTTCTAAAAGTTTCAGTTAGAATTCGCTGAAACGAGGATTTTTAATAGGGAATTCATCGCTGTTTAGTCCAAGAGCATCTTTGACCGCCTGAATACCGTAAATGGAGTCTCTCATTCTTAACTAGCAACAAACATAAGTTGTGACTAGTTAAGGTGTTATAAGATGTTTTCTAACTCCTTTTAATTTTTAGTCATGGCAAGAAATGTTTGGAAAACTGAATTTACAAATCAAAACCTGTCTTTCTTTTAAATTCTATTCTAGACATTTTTAATTAATTTATTGAATAGAAAAAGATGGAACATTTAATAAATCATTTCGTTTCGCACTCCTTTCATCTTCCTCCAATCGTTTTTGCCTAGCTCTTCCTTACATGTCCACTAAAGTTTTATCTATGACACTATAACACAGATTAAGCATCCTGGTTGACCTGGCTCTCTTCGTTTTTTTTAATACTTTATCTTTCTCTATTATCATTCTTTTTAAGCTATCACAATGTGCAATATCAAATAAGTTATTAAAGTCAATTTTAAGTTGATTGAAGGACCCTGAACGGGACCTGAGTTTTCTTATTATTTTTTTCTTATTAGTTGCTTTACGCAGTTAGGAATTCCTTTGTGGAAACTCTTGCTTCCTCCCAAAAAATTGACCTTCAGTTCACGTTCAGTGACCTTTAACTTAGACATCAAGCGAGTGATGTAAAATAAAACAGCAAGATCTTGTCGATACCAGAATAATTTTACCATCTATTTGATTGTTAGGTAGTCCGAAAAGGAAAATATATGGTTTATCATTGCGCCATTTCACCGACACCTTTATGATATAATCAATAATAATAGTATAGTACTTATCTTAAAATCACGAATAAATGACAAATAAAATACGTAGTAACAGATCATAACGCGGTACCTGCGCTACTTGTATGGTCAAGTTAAAATACCCGGTCGCGGCGCATGTTACGTTTCTAAAACGGGATAATATTTTTTCTAGTCTATGTTTGGTTAGGATGTTTTTTTTTTTTTGTCTGTCTATGCTGTTAGCCCTGTTGGCTATTAAAGCGTCACCGGGGGAGCGGGTAGTTAGTATGAAAGCACTCAGAAGGTATGCATAAAAAAAAACGAAATTGAAATTGAAGGGACATCCTAATTCACAGACAGTTTTGCAATAATCTTCATATTTTTCTCTTATCTAGTATCGGTCTTCTTGAAAATCAAATCAAGTTTATTTGAGATACAGATACAAATATTGTGCAATAGAAAACGAAAACTAGTACACCGATATACTGTCACTATAAACACGTGTTTTTATAAATTAATACTAAAGTTTACTAGTTTTTAATCAGTGATTCATAGGTTCCTATTATCATCATCAGTTAATTTTAAATCACTTCAGTTCTCTTTAAAGCAACGGCATATGATATGAATCAATACAATTGCTATTAGTCTAATGCAATTAATAGCTATTTCCACTTGATAAAGGTGAAGGTAGTGTTGAGGATATTGTCAATTCTGTTGTAATTAAATCAAATAGGTTGATTTAGTGTGTTATAAAATATTTATTTAACAATACTACCAAGAATATTACTCTATGACAAAACGAAATCATATACGATTATAGTCATAAATAAATAAAAAAAAATAAGTGACAAACATTTTCTAAAATGTTAAGTTTTAGAGATGTGTTATTTTTTCTGGTAATAGTTTGTACAACGACATGTTTTCAAGAAAGGACGAGTCGTCCAAACATCGTCTTTTTTATAGCCGATGATTTGGTAAGTAATCTATGTAAATAGATAAAGTATAAATGTATGGTTTGGGTTTTTAAAGGAAAAATGCTGTTCTTGTTAGGATTGTTCAATATTCTAGGAAAAATTTCAAGAAAGGAAACATAACATATTTGTGTTGGTGTACATTTTAATAAATGATAAAGAAAATCCACTTTCTCTATCAAACAAAACAAAACTAAATTATTAATATTGAAATAAATATAATATTTAAAAACAAATACAATTTTACGGATAATAATTAGTTGAGCATTATTGTTTTGAAACATTTGATAAATCTTGGCGATTTAACTAAATACTAATTTACGTTAAATTCAGAAAAAGATTTTTTTAAAGTGTTCTAAAGATCATCATTTAAATATTTTTAATTATAAGGAATTTTAAAATAATAATAATATGCTGTCAAAAAAATAATGGACTCAGATTTCAATAGTACTGGTACATTCTATACAGGGTTATTAGTTGTTAGTTGACCACCTCTTGCATGTAGCCTCTCTGCATCAATCCCAACGACATTTGTTCTACTACTTTTTACAAAATTTGATAAACAATACAAAAAAACGAAACAAAAAAAATTTGGTTCCCTCTTTTACTTATTACTCTGTATTTTGTAAGAAGTACGTAATACGTCAACGCCCGGGTGACATACCTACGCTCAGAGTTAATGCCAGGTCAACAAATAAATTTTGTATGGGGAAACCTACATTTCAAAAACTATTAATTTTAAAAAGTTGAAGAACAAATGTTGTTTGAATTGATGTAGAGAGGCTGACTGTAAGAGGTGGTGAACTAATTACAAATAACCCTGTACACATCAATAAATTTCAGACAACAATATTTAAAAAAAAAATTAAGATCAGAATCGACAATTTTATTTTTTTTTTTTTTTATACAAAACTAGTTTAATGCTTGACTACATTCCACCTGATGGAAAATGAAATGTAGTCTTAGGTGGTAAAGCGCATTAACCTAGCAGCCTATTCACTCTCCTCTTGAAGACACCCACATTATATTTAGCCGGAAATACCGACGCAGGCAGATTGTTCCAGTCCTTAGCTGTACGCACTAAAAATGAGGAAGCAAAGCGCTTTGTTCGGACAGGTGGAATGTCCACAACAAAAGGATGGATACCTGCCGTGCGTCGGGACGTCCGGCAAAGGAACGGGGATGGGGGAATTAGGTCGTGTAATTCCTGCGCACACTCACCAAAATGTATCCTATAGAATACTGAGAGGCTAGCAATTCTACGCCTGTGTTCAAGGCTGTGGAGGTTGGCGTCAACCAATTTAGGGTCGCCAATAAGCCTCTTTGCTCGCCTCTCGATTGAGTCCAGAACCGCAAGATGAGTCTTTGCGGCACCAGCAAATATGTGGCCACGGCCACCTTCGCAAGTACGGCAAGTTTTCCCGCAGCTGCTCTTGCTCTGGACTCAATGTACCGACCAAAGTTGAGGTTCGAGGAGATCTCAAAGCCTAACAACTCAAGCCAGTCACTGTATTCCAAGGATACATTCTGGAAAGTAGGAGCCAAGGTGAAAGGGCTCCTTTTGGCGGTGAACAAACACGTCTGCGTTTTGGTGGCGTTGAATTTGACAAGATTGGCATTGCCCCATGCGGAGACTGCCTGAAGTTTGTCATTCAAACGTTGCACCATGGCTTCTCTTTCAGATTCTACTTCATCTCTACTAGCCCGAGAACTTGGCAGATATCTTTCTACAACTGTGCTGTTGTCTGCATACCCATAGACACCGGGCTTCAGCAGATCGTTAATATGCAGCAGAAAAAGACTTGCAGAAAGAACGGACCCCTGAGGTACTCCGGCATTTATTGTCAAGGGTTCCGAAGAACACCCGTCGACAACAACACGGAGAGATCTCTGGCTCAAAAACTCCGTTATCCACCCAATCAGACCAGGAGATATACCGTACGCTGAAAGCTTGCTTAAAAGGCTTACATGCCAGACCCTGTCAAAAGCCTTCGAGACGTTCAGAGAGATGGCGACCGCTTCTCCGTTCCTCTCTATGGCTTCGCCTAAAATGTGTGTAGCGTACGCTAGAAGGTCCCCAGTGGACCTATTTCGGCGAAATCCGTACTGTCGGTCACTGAGGAGATCGTTACCTTCCACGTACGCTAGAAGCCGCGAGTTCAATACACGCTCCATAATCTTGCAGAGTATGGAGGTGATTGAAATGGGCCTGTAATTGGCAGGATGCACGGCTGCCTTTTTTGGGCACGGGTTGCACGTTGGCAAGCTTCCAGGATTCCGGCACTTTTCCAGTCTTGAAAGAGAGGCGATACAGACGTGTCAATACAGGAGACAACTCAGCTGCGCATGTCTTGAGCAGAATGGCTGGTATACCATCAGGACTACTAGCTTTATTCACATCTAAACGACACATTGCTCTCCATACCTCTTTGTTCGTGATGCGGATTTCAGGCATCGAAATACCGCAGTGAGGAAGATGTGCTGGAGAAGCATTGCCAGTGTCTAGATGCGAATTCTCAGAAAACAGAGAAGCAAATACATTCGCTTTCTCTGTTGCTGTGTGGGCCAGGGATCCATCCGGCTTCAGCAGAGCAGGCAGTAAGGGTTGGCAGAAGTTCGACTCGATCGCTTTGGCAAGAGACCAGAAAGCTCGACTGCCAGTTGGTCTGACAGAGAGCTTTTCGCCATTCTTAACGATCCGATCAAGACGAGCCTTCCGCAATGCCTTTTTATAGGACTTGGCAGCTTGGTTAAAGGCTCTCTTCTTCGAACTTACATCCGGAGTTTTGCGGCTTCGAGCATCAGCCCAAATGAGGTATGCCGAATGTTTTCGGTCATTTGCATGACGACATTCGGCATTAAACCATGGGCGAGCTTTGCCACTGATGGGTACGTCAGCAAAAGGAATAAAATACTCCATTGCCTGATGCACCACATCGGTTATAGCATCCGCGCAACTCGACGGATCCAAAGAAGAGAAGCAGACCTGCCGCCAAGGATAAGACGCAAAAAAGTGCCGCATCTCATCCCAATCTGCTGACTTGTATTTCCATACTCGCCTAACACCATGTGGTTCCAAAGCTGGTGGGGAATATGTAAATACAGATTTCACCAGACAGTGATCAGAGGTTCCCAAGGGGGACGTGACCTCTACACGATACCTGTCCAGATCAGTTGTCAGCAGAAGGTCCAGGCAATTGGCTGTATGGCCTACCACATCTGGTACCCTTGTCGCTTGCCTCACCAGCTGAAAGAGGCCCAAAGACAACGCAAAATTCCGCGCTTCTCTTCCAGCATGGTCGGTCTTCTGGTACGGAACAGCCAGTCCTGATGACAGGCATTAAAGTCCCCCAGAAAGACGAGCTGCGCCGAAGGGTACTGATACAGAGCCATATCTGCAGCCTCACTGAGATACTCAAATAAACGAGTTGTCTCCTGGTCACCGCTGTGCGAACGGTAGACACAGGAATACAGGATTTTTTCGTTTCCTGTTTCCACTAAAACCCATAGGGAAGAAAAAGTGGGGTCTTCAAGGTGACGGAGACGCTGAACACAGAGGTCGTTCCGCGCGTACACACTGACTCCGGCCCGTGAGCGAAAGTTGTGCTCTAACGAGTAACCGGGATAATCCAAGTATGCAGCGCTCAAAGGACATTGTATCTGCGTCTCCGTCAAAAAGAGCAAGTGCGGCTGCTCTGTCTCCAGGTGGTGGTGGACAGCTAAAAGATTTGAATGCAAACCCCTGATATTAGTGAGGTGCACTTTATATGAGGAGGAGTGCAACCGCTGTGCAACCTTGTTCTTTTTTTTAACTTTTTCATAAAAAATAAATAAATATAAAAGTGAATAGGGATGGGAAATGGCAGTTGAACGAGACGGTACGTATCGACCCCGACGTCGAAATTGGTGATGTCCTGCCGCTGGGAGGCTAGTCTGGAGACTGCGGGGACGCCCGAACCCCCCCAGGGATCGCCATCGGGCCTAAATACATATAAATATATGTACGCTCTTGGAGTTATTAAATCACATACCGCCCAGCAAAAAATATACAGACCTCTACCAACCAGTGTATAAAGCAATATAAAAAAGTGTTAAATATAACAGGGCTGGAATGACGTAAGCTTTCACGGCTCGGATCAAATTTTGACGCCGAATATAGACCTGCTGGCGTATACCGGGGTGGCTTTGGAGAGATATTACAGTCATTGTACATGCACCCCTCGCGTTCGGCTCTCCTCACTGGGAAATTCGCACATGTTGTAGGTATGTAGGGTTATTCGGATTTATTTTTCTTATTGTTTCTACGACCTTTTGTTATTGTGTCTATCAAGTAATTTGTGTTCACATAATAGAAAAATAACAAAATTCTAATTGGGTTCACAATGTCATCTATATATAACATTATAGTACTACCATAGAATTTAAATTTTTCAGGCATGCAAGGTTATCCATTAAGCAGTGGTGAAAACAGAGCTCTGCCGTTATCAGAGAAAATTCTACCCCAATATTTAAAGGAAGTGGGTTACGCTACACATTTGGTTGGCAAATGGCATGTTGGTCAAGCACGAGCCGTTCATTTGCCTACGTTTAGAGGTTTTGATACGCATTTTGGTCACCGAGGAGGTTACATAAATTATTATGATTACAGTCTAGTGGGAAATGTAATTTTTTTTAATTCTTAAATATTGTATTTATAAAATGATTGCCAGTTGCTAGAGTGCTTTTTTAAGTACATTGCGATCAAAAATGACATGCTTTCATTAATAGCAAATGTCATGTTTCTTTAACTTTTGTAGTGGGACACAGGAGTTGTTGCCGGTTTGGACCTTTTTCGGAATATGACTGCTGCATGGGATGTGGAGGGATATATAACTGATGTCTATAATGAAGAGGCTAAATCAAGTCAGTGTATTTTATAAATTATTAGGGTCCACTATACTAATAAGACAGAAATGAAATAAAAACACAAAAATATATTACATTTCTCTTAATCATTTCTATGGCGTCGTAATTACTTTAGAACGAAAATAGTACGGCAAAATACGATTTCGTTTACATCGTACATTTATATTGCAGTAATAAAGGCCCAAGATGTTTCCCAGCCACTGTTTCTTATGGTTGCCTATAGTGCTCCTCACTCAGCTAATGGAGGAGCAGCCATGCAAGCTCCACCCGAGGAAGTTCGCGGAATGAGACACATTGAATTACCACAGAGACGATATTATGCCGGTAAGAACGTTGATCAGATACTAATTTTGATATAATAAGACAAATGTTTTGCAATAATAGTATAAGCTTACGTGTAATTTATTAATATAAAGGGTCTATAAGCTATCTTACGTGCTGTGTTAATTGAGAATCTGCTATTAAGTACTGTTTAATTTTGACAATATGATTACTCAATGTCATTGTAATACGTGACATTATAACATTTTAAACATCATTATTTTAAATTACGATATTTATGTATCTTACTTAAAAATTTTAATTGTCATAATTGTTGTAAAATCTGAAATAAGAAAATTTTAAAATTTTGCCCAAATATCATATTACTTTCTCTTTGTATTTTTTTCTAAAAAAAAAAAAATATTTGAGAAAGTTCTTTATAGTTAAAAATCACGAAAGTAGTTTCTGCAAATAGTTTATAATTGTTTGTTTGTATATATTTTCTTTTTTTATATTTAAATGTTATAAAACATTAAATGTAACCTATGTATTCTATGTAAGTCTAAATAATTGCCCTTTCAGCAATGGTTAAAAAACTTGATGATAGCGTTGGAGATATCGTACAAGCGCTAACAGAAAAAGGAATAATTGATAACACAATAATAGTTTTCATATCTGATAATGGAGGAATGACCACTCAGATGAATGCTAATTATGCATCGAATTATCCATTGCGAGGACTAAAAATGACCCCATATGAAGGAGGAATTAGAGTTAATGGTCTCGTATGGAGTAGAAATCTAACACAAAGCAAGCATTTGTGGAAGGGTTACATGCATGTTTCTGATTGGCTGCCGACGCTTCTCAAAGCTATAGGAGAAGAACCTTTACAAGGAATAGATGGTGTCAATTTATGGGATAGTATTGTAACAAACGGGGAATCAAAAAGGGATTTGATTGTTGAAATAGATGATTATACTGGGTTTGCTTCTATCATACGAGGAGATTATAAATTAGTAGTTGGTACTATTATAGCTAGTATTAGTAATCATCAAGGTAAACTATATAAAGGTACAATTAGTAAATTGCCTTCCTATGAAGATGCTATTCGAAAAAGTTCAATTTATTCTGTACTGTCGGATATTGGGATACCCTTTGATTTTGAGGATACTGTTCTTAGAAATAAAATAAAAATTAATTGCACTGATTTTAATTCTATTCAAGAAATATGTAATCCCACGAATGGTAAGTCAATGATGATTATACGTGCAGTAAAAGAATATGGTATTTAAGAACATAACATAATCTCTGATTTATTTTATTTTGCTTTTAGATACATGGTGCTTATACAATATCAAGAAGGACCCATGTGAATTAATTGACTTGACAGCTACTCATTCGGATGTTGCAAAGGATTTGTACGAACAATTGCAAATAGAGATAGCTAGAACAATACCAAGACAGGTGCCTCATTTAAGAGATCTAAATGCGTCTCCTAGCTTACACAATTATACGTGGGATATTTGGCTTTCATCAGATTAAGTTTGCTTTAATCTTCTTATTTAGTTTATAATTAGGCTTTAGACATATAAGAAATACTCTTACATTAAGCCTCTTGAACGTTAATCTTAATATAGAAATGGTTCTTTCTCTACTATATTCCTTCAAAATATTTTTATTTTTACGGAAAGACATGTAATTAACTGTTTTTGTTGTAACTCGAAGAGAGCTTTTCTTAATTATAATAATAGTATCACAGGACAAATTACACACATTTATCTAACCCCTAAGTAAACAAATTATTTGCTGGTGTTAAGGGCGTTAGACAACGATAGAAATACATAGAAATACACATTATAGATGCTGAGAATATATTTAATAAACGACCAAACCCATTATTAGACATCTATTCTCATTACATACATGCCTGTCCCTCTTTGAAATCGAACCCAAGCCCCATAGAACCGCTATACGTTATTCGTCTGCGCTAACCACTCGACCAACTGAGCTGTTTGGTTTGGAGAAAATCCGGCAGTAGAACTGGTAAGAAATTCCATGTATAGTTTTAGAAACTAACAAAGCTATTGCGAAAGTAAAAGTTCAGAAGTAATTTTTTTAACACTTCTATTGTATTATTTTATAGTATAAATTTATTTATTACTTCTTATATATATTTAAGTTTAATTATTAGCCAATTTAAATGTGTCAAACATGGTCCCACTCCCATATCCTGAATAAAGAAAAGCTACAATTTGTATAGCCTAGGATTATAGCTAAGGCTTTGTCGCTTTCCAAAGATTTTTAACTAATGCAATTCAATAAAATTAATAAGACATCTATCATCAGTTACAGATCCATTTATTGTTAGTTCATCAAAATGTAGTGGTGTTTTGTATTGTATAATTATTTTTATTTTTTTGGAAAAATAAGATATTTTTACGAATTATCCCACTTTGTTTTTTAACCATTGAACATTCTATACAAAATTTCATGAAAATAATATACTTTTTGGGGGAATTACCAACAAACAAACTTACAAACCGTTATACGCACATGTTGTTTGTTCTTATTCTTTTCTTTGTAGAGGGTGCTTGGTTGCCCTAAGAAACCACAAAATATTTTGTAAATATCACGTAAGCTGTAATAAATACGGAC
The DNA here is from genome assembly GCA_959347405.1 of Napeogenes sylphis. Lineage (NCBI taxonomy): Eukaryota > Metazoa > Arthropoda > Insecta > Lepidoptera > Nymphalidae > Napeogenes > Napeogenes sylphis. The sequence goes on along the minus strand of OY365788.1, from coordinate 14,263,312 downwards.
GGTGGAAATTGACCAGCGCAGCGGTGTTTGATATTTAATAACTTGATACATAGCAAAAGTTATAATTCATATTATTTATTATTTAAACAACACGAAACTAATATTATTTTACTTTATACCGACCTTTAGTCATTAATATATACAACAAACAATTTATAAAAGTATGGAATAAAAACACATGTGTTTATAGTTTTAAATATTAACAAAGCGCAGAGACTCGCTATTTGGTACTCTCAGTGAGCTCGTTTAACTATTAAACTTTAACAAGTGCGGATTTTACTTTCACTAAACCTTTTGCCATTTATTGTATTCTTTTTATCTCGACAGAGGTAAATGATATAATTTATAACAATGTCCTAGTACAAAAAGTGATAGGAAAATTTGCAATGGAAATTTTACTAAATTATGTTAGTCTTCTGTGGTAGTTGTCATTGTTATTAATTTGTTTATTAAATAAATAAAAATAAATTATTTTATTGTTATCCAAGAGGAAGTGGTTTTATTTATTATATAAGGTATAAGAATTTATGGAGCCATGATGATTTTGTAAATATTGTTTTGTTTCATTATTTTTTTCTGTGGCTGGCTTTGTTTTTGTTATGAAATAAACTATTTATGTAAATTGGTAAGTTGCTTAAAGTGCCTTGAATTTTTTAATGTACTTGTTAATTGTTTGTGAGTGTAGTGAGTGTGAAGTAATTATTAAATAGATGATGTACACCGACTTCTGCCGTCACACAAACATTTAATGACACTATGATAATGATAATGACCATAGTATAATTTAACTGTGAATACTATGATGAATACTGTAGATGTGTCTATCTAATGCTATTTCAAAAGCTATAAAAATGAACATTTGACTTTTTGAGTGGGATGGTCTTGTAAGCTGAGTCCCCACTGAACCAGTTCTTTCAACGTTTAAGTGTCAAATACATTCTGCCAACATGTTATCTAATCAAACTTCAATTGAATAAAAAACTCCAAAACATTTTGCTAAAAGCAACCATTACTTTTTTTCTATATATTTTCTATACTCTAATAATACATTTTTTTTGTACAATTATTGAAGTGAAACTTCTTTATCGGGGTTGGAAAAAATTTCAGTGTAACATTTTTTTTGTTACGCGTGACATTTTTCCGTTACGCGCCAGCTTTTTTCGTATAGCTTCATCTCTTTTACACCATGTTGCTATGGAAATACTAAATAATCAAAATGACAAGTATGTGGATTACAAAACACAATTTACATTAACCAAAAATAAAATTATCGGATTAGAGTTTTATAATTAAATAATGACTTGTAATTACATACTGGACAATACGATTTTATGGACTTGCTATTGAAACTAATAAATAAATTAAGATTATAACATGAAGAAGAAATTATTTAATATCATTTATAATATTTAAAATTCATTCATTGTCTGAAATAGAAGAAGTAAGAAAGAAAAGAAATACGAGTTTTGGCTGAGAAATGGATCATTGGGGTCCTGATCTTTACAAGGTCTGTTTTGCTATACCTAGAACGAACAACAACTCGAAACAGCAGAAACCATGATGAAGAATAATTTTATTTGTGATCTAGTGACGATCCAACATGTTAAGAAGTCTAAAGTTATTATTTTTAAAGTGAATTGTGTACATTTGTCTGTTTTTTATGGTACATATGTGTTTCTTCTATGAGAATATTATACGTCACAAACAGTCGATTCACTTCTTACATTTTAGCCTTTTAATTAATATTAATAAAAATATATTGATGATAAAAGGTTTTTGAATTAAAGAGGTGGTGCTGAGTTGAACACTAACTATTTTTTAAACAATTTTTAAATTATCGCGATGTCGAAAATCGAGTTGGTCGGAGTAAATAAGTAGTTCGGTAGTCATCAGTCGGGGTCGGGTCAGGCGGACAAACAATCGCCGTCGTCGTTCTACCGAACGACTTGATACCATTATATTTATAACATTATAAATGATTTAAGTCTGTTGAACGTAAACAGTAAAAGTAATCATAAAATAATAGTTATTTAATTTAGACTAAAAGATTAAATTGATTTTACGAATCGTTTTTGTAAATGCAAATACCGTTTAAATCCCTTGTAATTTTGAGAGTATCATATAATTACATGTGGTGTGATTAGCTAGCCTAGACTTGTTTGAAATTATCTTTAAACATGTTAAGCTTATTTAATTTTTTATAAATATAGAATGTAAAAAAAAAAAATAAAAAAAAAAAAAAAAAAAAAAAAAAAAAACCTAGCCTAGACTTATTTTGTAGTATTTATGCCTATTGTGACTACAATAAAAAATAATGGCTGGCTGGCTAAAAAATATGTAAATTATAAAGTAATAATAAGTAAAAATGTCGCGAAAAACTAACTCAAAGTAATAAAATTGGGCATATAAACAATATTACAATCTAAATCCGTCTTGAAAACCAAACGATTTCTAATTGTCAAAATTAGACATAAAAGTAATATTACTTTCATGTTTCTATTGTCAAAAATAGTTCATGGTAAGAGTTAATAATGTTTTATATAGTAAAAGAGTGAATGATTTAGGATGACGTCATCAAAACTTCTTATCGAAACATTATTAAAGTAATATTACTTTTAGGATGTCATGGTACGAAAATCGAAAGTAAGATTATTGTAATACTGCTATAAGAGTTCATGGTAGGCCCCATTGTGACGATCCAACATGTTAAGAAGCCTAAAGTTATTATTTTTAAAGTGGATTGTGTACATTTGTCTGTTTTTATGGTACTTATATGTTTCTTCTATGAGAATATTATAAGTCACATTTTTCCGTTACGCGCCATATTTGAAGTGTAACTTTTTTATCGACGGATGGGAGAAATTTTATAGCAATGTCAAAAAAATTTAATTGTAACTTCTGTTACGCGCCATCTTTATTTTTGCTTAAACTTTATCTAATTTAGCTTAATTAGCCATTCCTGTAAAGTTGTAATTATTTAAGTTTTAATCTAGCTCTTTTGAACCAACAGTTGCAAGGCTCTCTCTTCCTAGATTACTTCAGGGAAAGAAAATGACTTACATACTCACTGTTATATTTTATTGTACTATCACTTATACTGTTGTTCTCAAAATTTATGCTGTTAAGGGCAACAATATTAATGGCGATCCCACATTCATAATTACTTTATAATTCAGTTAATTGATTTGGTTAAGCTAAATACGTTATTAGATTGTAATCCAACAATTTTTTTAGTAGTAAAAAGCTTTAGAATTAGCTAACTTAAGCAAAGCGTTGAGAAACCTTCATTATACAAGGTAACATCATTATCGGCCGCCTCGTTGGTCAAGTGGTTAGCGCAGACGCCTAAAGTGTAGAGACGAAATGGGGTTCGGGTTTGATTCCCGACAGGGACAGGCATGTATGTAATGTAACGTCTGTATTTCTGGGTTTGGTCGTTTATTAAATATATTCTCAGTGTTTATAATATGTATTTCTATGTATTTGTATAGTTGTGTAACACCCTTAACACAAGCAAATAATTTGCTTACTTAGGGGTTAGATCAATGTATGTAATTTCTCCCGTATTATTATTATTATTATTATATTTAAATCGATACCTCCAACAACTTAGTAATGCATTTAGCGTAAGCAAACCAGTTCACTAGTCCCAGTTTATAAGGTATTTTAAGGTGTAGAATCATTATTAATTTTGTTGCAGTTACTGTTAACGACATCAACCATTAAGAATAACAGTTCTTTATGGTTACTGTTATTCTTAATAGTTGTGCTATATTAAAAATTGTTGAGTGTGTGAACCATTTTGATTCCGAAAAAGGATAGATCTCCATTTTTTTATACAAGTCATCACTTGATAAGACACTTGACAAAGAGATATCATAACAAATGTAAGCGTAACATGAATTTAGAAAGGTTTCTAATGTATTTTTTTTCATCTGTCATTATTGTACTTAGACAATGCTATAAATCATATAATTTACATCTGCCGATCTAAAAGAAATACAATAAACGTCAAAACGTTTAGTGCAAGTAAAATCCGCACTTGTTTAAGTTTAACAGCATTCATATTTAAACGAGCTTTCTGCGAGTTACAAAAGAAATAATTAATTGGGTGAAACGAGTCTCTGCGCAAAGTTGAAACACCGTAAAAGATTATAAGGAAAAACAAAAAAAAAACACCCATTTAAATTTTAAGATGAATGCTTAATTGGTTTTATGTAAATTTATTTGTTGTTTTTCTATTTTCAGTCTAAAAATATATATTATTGATTAAATATATATTATTGAATTCGCAAAATGTTACGATAAGCCGAGAAAAATGTGGAACCTTGTAAATAATTTAGCCAACAATAAAATAAAACAAGTCTGTGCTCCTCCAAAACTATTGATCGACGGCCAATACATTACGGATCAAAAATATATTTGCGAAATATTTAATCAATACTTTTCTACTATAGGACCTATGCTAGCAAAAGAAATACCTGACAGTTACTACAATTTTTCTTACGTCTTACCTAAAATCTGTTCCCGAACTGGCTCTGAATTATCTACCCTTGATTCATGTACAGTAAGCGAGATAATTAAAATTATAAAAAACCTCGATAATAATTGCAGTATAGGAATAGATGGTATAAGTACTAAAGTAATAAAATGTATAATTAATGAAATAGCTGGTCCTCTAACCCTTTGCTTTAACAAATTATTACTAGAAGGAACATTCCCAGATACACTCAAAGCTGCAAAAGTAACGCCCATTCACAAATCCGGAGCTAAATCGGACCCAGGTAATTACCGACCTGTCTCTGTGCTGCCAGTTTTATCTAAGGTACTAGAAAAAGTACTATATGCTAGATTATATAGATACACTAATACAATTAATTTTATCTCCGAACGGCAATATGGATTTAGGCCTATAAGTAGCACACTTACCGCGACAATAGACCTTATCACTAAAATTAAACATAGCATCGATAAAAAGAACATAGTTTTAGGAATATTTATAGATTTAAAAAAGGCATTTGATACAGTAAGCCATGAATTACTTCTGAAAAAGCTAGAAAGCATAGGCGTTAATGGAAATGCCTTAAAAATGTTTGTGTCTTATTTGACGAAAAGATATCAAGTAGTTAAAATTGGCGATTGTCAAAGCAAATCGTTACCTGCAACATGCGGTGTTCCGCAAGGATCTATTTTAGGACCATTACTTTTTCTGATTTATATTAATAATATTCAAGAACTACGATTACATGGGCACATTACCCTGTATGCTGATGATACCTGTCTTTTCTATTTTGGACCATCTATTCAAACTCTCATCCGTCAAGCTCAAGAAGATTTAAATGCTTTATCTACCTGGTTTCAATGCAATATCCTGACACTTAATACTTCAAAAACTTGCTACTTAATTTTTAAAGCTAAAAATAAAGTGATACTACCGCACGCACCGCTAACAATAAACGATGTTCAATTAAAGCAAAAACGCAGTGAAAAATACCTCGGATTGAAGATAGATAATAATTTAACTTGGAACAATCAAATAGAACATATAAATAAAAAACTAGCTTCAATTACTGGCTCAATTCGTAACTTAGCGCGGTGTATTCCGCGTGAACTGCGCTATACTATTTATAATACTCTAGTAAAATCGCACTTACTATATCTCATTGAAGTCTGGGGCAGTTCCGCTAAAACAAAACTAGATATGATTCAAACAGCACAAAACAAAATAATTAAAATTCTCTTCGGTTATCCCTTTCGAACATCAACATCAAAAATTTATAAGGAAACTAAAATAATGAATATTCGTCAACTTTATATATACAATACATGCTTATTTATTAAAAAATCTCTCAGCGGAACAATTCACAGTAACATAAAATTTTCTAAAATAAAAGACCAAAGTAAGCGAAGTAATCGACGAGCTAGTAATCTTGTTTTACCGAAAACTAGGACATCTTACGGCAAAAAAACCGTCACATTTGAAGGAGCACAACTTTATAATAAAATACCTGCACACATCAAAAAATTACACTCATTTAACGTATTTAAGACAAAATTGGCTGATTATGTAACCGAAAACTTATGTAATAAAACAAATATAAGATAATGCCTTAAATGCGTATATAGTTGTTAACGACGAATATGAATGTATAATATGTATTACTATTTATGTGTATTCTCATGTAAGCGACTTATGTCTTTTTGAGAATAAATGTCTTAAACCTTAAAATTTCTTATAAGTTACATTATTTAAAAAACTTATAAACTACATAAGATTTAATACCCATTTGTTGTTACGACGTCTACAATTTTAAATCGATACAATGGTGCTTACACTGAAAACGGTTTGAATTAATCACTGATTATGTAATAAGTTTTTTAACTATTATAAAAAAAACAATTATGTAATTATCCGGAAAAAACAAATAACTATCAAATTAGTAAGGAATCAAAACAATAATTATAAAGACTTACATTTTCATGTTACTTCCTGACACAGGTTATGTTTTGTGTTTCAATTAATTTAAATATATCAAACAAAAAACACCAACAAAGAATGATAAATATATCTTAAAAATACTTTGTATTTATTAAATTACTGAGTCGAAACCTTTTATGAGAAAAAAAAATAAAAACGTTCTTTATAACGAACTTGCAAAAGTCATAGACCAAAAATAATTATCCCATTAAATTACACCCTAAATTCAATTGCTCCTAGAAAAACACGGTGCCAAAGACCTTAGTAAAATTATGCCAATTAAAACTTTAAGTAAAATATACACAGATTCTGATTGAAGGTAACTAAGTAAAGGATAAAAAGGATAACAATAGTATAAAATAACTTCTTAAAGTGACGTTGCAAAATCAAGTTGGCAACAGATTTTGGAGTAACAAAATACGTTATAATTTTTACATACCTTTTTTTTTTTTCTTTGTATTGTTGGAAAAATGCATTACGCATCATCCCTGCGGCCAGGAAGGTGATGACCAAGGGGGTATGTGGGCATGTGGGGGTATGTGGGGTACCCGGCAACCAAACCAAACCAAACTAAAAAACCAACGGTTGACCTCATCGCCTTAGTGGGACGGAAATAGCCCCCACCGTCGCTAGACCGGCCGACGGGGACTCTAAGTCCCTACTCCACTGTCGGATCAGGGCTCGGTGAACTAGCCCTAATCCGATCCGCCTCGAGCCTAACCCGCCCGACCCTGGCTTCCACCCGGTGCCAATACACTCCGACGAGGACCCGCGCCTGTAGCTCCCAGGGCGGATCGCTCGCCAGGAGTTTGGTGTGACACCGTACGGTACCCCCTGATCACCCTCACCAAACTTTTGCGTACGGCGCAAAAGGGCCCTGGAAAATTTTAACATACCTAGTAATGTAATATTCAAACAAGATATATTTTTTCTATACTGCAAATGATTTAGTATTTATTTTATATGTCGACGGTCATCAAAATTCTTACTAACAAACTAAAATAAAAATGTGACTCCATAGTAACGTTAATAAGTAAAGAAACAAAGAGCATGTATATTATCTTGTACCGGAAGTCATTTACAAGATATCTCTATTTGCCAATAAAGGGTATTCAGAATAATCGACGTATCGAAATGCGTATCGAAACCTCGGAATGTAGGCAAATGTGCCGTTCGTGATCGGGCAACATGTTTTATGACGTAACGTACCGTAACCGAGATCCTTCAAATACTGGGGAATTTTCTGTAATAAAGCAAATCACTATCTTCATCGTTGTTTAATAGATAGCCTTGCAAGCCTCAAAATTTAATTAAATAATTATTTTGTCATATACGAGTATAGTTGCGGTTATGGACCACAGTAAAAGTGAAATAGTTTTATCAATATATGACAATTATTTACTTTATACGTGTAACACGAAACAAATCCAACAATACAATTACAAACAATACGTAATTTAAATATTCATCCCTTGCTCCTTGGACTATATCAATTCACAATTTGTACATACACAGAGTACTGGTCTCGTATCTGGTCAAGATCGCCCTAGTACCAGTTTCTACTATTAGACAGCGTACAATCACGAGCCGCTGCAGTTTCCAGAGTATCAGTGTTCTGTGAAAAGCTTTATCCTCTGACATTGCGGCGGGATATTAAATTTTTATGCTTTTTCTATCATATTTATCACAAATAGTGTTCCAAAGAACTATTTGATCTCATTTTTACCACCACTTTTCATTATCGCATTGCATGCCACCGTTTACTACACCATCCGTAACACTTGGGTTCATGGCGTTTCTCAAACTTTCTACCACCAAACCCACCCAGATACTTTCGGCAATATTTACTGACAGAAAAGACATAAGTGCCCTCAAAAAGTTCGCATTCTCCCTCCTCAAAGGCCAACACAGCTCTCACGTCAGCATCCTATAATATTGCAAGAGAACATGGACGGCGGTGAATACTTCCCATCAGGTGACTGAAGCCTGCGTTGCTTTTTATTATACAAAAAAAATATGTAAATCGTTTATTTTATTTTTTTTTATAACTGGACAAATTACGCAAATCATATAACCCTTTAAGTAAGTGAATTTGCTTGTGTTAAGGGTGTTAGAAAAGGATACAAATACATAGAAATACATATTATAAATACTGAGAATATATTTAATAAACGACCAAATCCAGAAATACAGACACCTATGCTCATCACATACATGCCTGTCCCTGTCGGGAATCGAACCCGAGCCACTTTTAGCTGCAATACGTTAGGCGTCTGGGGTAACCACTCGACAAACGGGGCGGTTAAAGTTTAGCAGCCGTCACCTAAGGAGGTGAAATAGTAAAATTAATTCCATATTATATTGCTAAAACACAGCGTTACATAAAGTATTATCACACACACACAGAGCTTATTAATTATATGAATCAATAGTAAATTTATAATTAAAACTGTGATTATCACCAACCGTTAAATAATTAATCTGATAGCATTATGCAATTGATAGTTATCTGCGGTGGATATAATGTCGAAAAATAAAATATTAAATAACGATGAATGTACGAGGAGCATCATAAATTTCATCTTATTTATCGTTAATTAGTTTATGTAAAAATCTAAGGTTACCGAAATAGTAAATAACCTAATTAATAAAAGATAAATCTGTTGCTATTAATAGTGCTTAGTTAAATAAGAATTATGTGGAATAAAAAGAACTCATGAAGGTATATCAGTTACAATAATTTTATATTTCCTTTAGGTAAAAACGTGTTTACATAAAACTAATTAGATTTTCTTGTACATGAATTTTCGTGAATAAGTTTCTCTATTCAGGTTGCATTTAATAGATTAAAAATTGTGTATGCCATTTGGAACACCTGTAAAATAAAAAGTTATAATATTACAATATAACACGGAAAACGAAATACATATGCTATATACAACATACTAAAGTATTATTTCAAACAAAATAAGAACAGTGAAGATACTTCCTCGATTTACCTATATCTTGTTCTTGGAATAACATGAGATTTTTCATATTGTGTTGTTAAATAATGTCAAAATAAAGTAGTAGAATTTATTTTGACAATTTTCTAAATTAAAAAATATAAAATCACTCACACCAGTAAGAGCTTCCAAACACATTTCAAGAAACACCGTCCGTAAAGCCATAGATTTCGAGGTTCGGACAAACAGTAACAACAACAGTTTGCGACTCCTGGAGTCCCAATGTTTCTCCCACCCACATGTATATATTGCTAAGTTTAAATTCTTCCCCTAGAATTTGTTTCACAAAATATAATTTATCTTAATATTTGATACACTAGTCAAAGTCAAGACAAAGTCAAAGTCAAGTCAAAGTCAAAGTCAAGTCAACGTCAAAAATTTTGCAAAAAAATAGCAATATAATAATCAAATAAAAAAAGGAAAATTTTAAAATATATTAATTTAATATTTTGACTTATAAAAAAAAGCCCGTAATATTAGTAGAGCTCATGAGAAGATCCAGGCAAAAAAACTCATGGCCACTCTTTTCAACTGCCAATTACAGATTTTTTATGAGATAAGTTTACAACAGTTTAGTCCCGAGCTTTATTGTCATACTATTTGAACTACTTGAATGTTCACGGTTGTAGGAGAATTATGAACATTGAAAGCAAGATATTTATGAAGTGTATAAAAAATAGCGTCTTCAGAAGTTTGATAGAACAGCGTAATAGAGATTTATGTATTATACCAACCATACATAATGGGAGGTATAATATATACTAATCCTCATATAACCCACCGTAGATATGTAGTATCTACGGTAGGTTATATGAGGATTTTCTGAACTTTTTTGTTATCAATGATATCATTTAAAGCAGTATAAATATAAATGATTTAATGGAATGTAACTTATTTTGTATCTAAATAATACCTTTACAAAAACAACAACAAAAGCAACTTAAATGATTAAAAATAAAATCATGAACTTTAATTCAATAACTTTTATATTCTTTCCAAGATTTGAGTGAAATACAATTACCTGATTAAATATAAATTTTGGTGGAAAACTATAAGCAGCTACCATAAAAAAATCCATAAGAATACAAAGGTATACTTACAGCTTCCCTAAGCATATCACTATAATAGCAAGGAATGCTACTCAAGCATGCTGATGCGAAGAACACAGTTACAAACTCCACCCTCAGTTCTCCTTTCTTCATAGACTTAAAAATAAATGGAAGGTTTTTTATAAGTAAATAAGTTTTAATTTGGAAATTATTTCACTTACCTCAATTATTTGGAACATAGTAACCGGAATTGCGAGAGACGTTGCCTTCAAAGTTAATTCGTAAAATACCATAAAACTGGCTTGGATTCTGTCTATAAAACTAAATACTTTATAAATAAATAACCTGTCAATTTATTAATAATATTAATTTTATTATCACTTATACCTAAGTATATCTTGTAATAATATGGCTATGTTTTTTATTTGTTCAATTATCTCATCGTCGGAGCTATGTTTTTTAAATAGTGTCAGTACTCTATTCCTTGCTATTTCCAGTTGTCCGCAACTATGAAGCGTCAGAACCGAACCCAGAGGTACAAAACCAATATACATAAGCGCTATAAAAAAGTCATAGTACAGAAATATGATATACAATAAAATGAACATGCCCCAAGTATTTTTTATATCCTCAATGGCTGGAGGGTACGTCATCTCGTATAAGTGCACAAATTTAAACTCATCCACAATCGTATAGTAAATCATCATTCCGACAGATTTTATTAGAAATAGGCAAGCGGTTATAACAATTACTATTAACCATTTTTTTGTCATAACCTGACCCTTCTTTATAAACTTCTGTATTATAAGTTTCTCACATTCTGGAAAATGTCGAGCTTTTTCGTAATCTAAATTTATCTTCTTTATGATATCTACTATTATATCTTGATAATAGAGTAGAATAAAGAATTTATACGCGGCGATAATAAAAATCAAGCAGATAATTCCATTGGCGTAAACTTGCGTTACGTTTCCATCTTTCAGGTCATATGATATCGTGCAATAAATTATGAAACTAAAAATAAAAAATAAAATACTGTTCATAATACCAGCTTGCCACAACCATTTAAAATCTCTTTTAATGCTAGGATGGGTTTTATTTAAATTCATAGTAAATGACATAATCTTAAATGCACTATCAAAATTGATGTTTTCTTCTTCAATTTTAAAAGTTTTCTCCATATTTCTATGGAAATTATTTGCGATTGTTTGAAATATATATTCACACAAGATTTAAAATATTAAACAACCATGAGTTTCAAGTAACGAGAGAAAGCGATTTAATGCACTATTATTTTAAAATCATTTTAATTTTATTTTTACCAAAAAATAACATTTTATTATATAATATATATGTTGGTAAACATCTAGATGATTTCAGTAAAGCTGGTAATTTCATTGTTAATTTTTTATTTAGTTCCAGAAATAAACGAACATATATAAAATATTAGAAGCCTGTGTATATAAGCAAATCTCCTCTCACATTGCAAAACATAACCTACTTAGTACTTATCAGTCTGGGTTTCGCTCTGGTCACAGCACCAACACTGCTCTCATTAAAGTAACTGATGATATTCGGTTTGGCATGGAGAATAAAAAATTGACAGTGTTGGTGCTTGTAGACTTTTCTAATGCTTTTAACACAGTTGACCATGAAATCCTGATTGCGATCCTATCTCTCCTTAAATTCAGCCCATCGGTTATCAAATGGTTTTCATCGTATCTTCGGGGACGCCAGCAGTCAGTTCGCACGGGGGATGCCTCTTCCAAATGGACTGATATGGAAACTGGTGTTCCACAAGGCGGTATACTTTCTCCCATGCTGTTTTCTTTATTCATAAATACACTTGTTTCTAATTTCAGCTGTTCGTATCATTTGTATGCTGATGACCTCCAGATTTATGCACAATCCAAGGTCGATGACCTTACTAATGCCATTGGCTCTATCAATAACAACTTAAATAAGTTAAGTCAATGGTCACATAGATTTGGCGTATCAGTAAATCCCGATAAGTGTCAGGCTATAGTCATGGGAAGTTCTAGACTCTTAGCCAAAACGGATTTTACAAGCTTGCCAACTGTACAGTATAATGGCAACATAATACCTTTTTCCATGACTGTGAAGAACCTGGGATTATGCATGGACAATAGACTGAGTTGGCACCAGCAGGTAAAAGAGTTATCTCGTAAGGTTACCTGTACTTTACGGTCGCTATATCGGACCAAAAATTTTTTGCCCCTTAAAACCAAAATTATTTTAGTTAACGCCCTCATCTTACCTATTATCGACTACGCAGATGTTTGCTATCCAAGCCTAAATAATGAACTTCTCGATAAATTAGAACGCCTCCTCAACAATTGCATTCGCTACATCTTCGACTTGCGTAAATACGATCACGTCTCTCGATATCGGTATAAACTCAAATGGCTTACTATTGGTCAGAGGCGCAGCTGTCGGATTCTTCATCTCCTCTTCTCAATAATAAATGATCCAACCTCTCCTCCATACCTAAAAGAAAAATTCCAACTCCTCCATGACACACACGACAGAATACTTTGTTCCTCTGCCTCTCTCACAACCACCATTCCTTCTCATACCAGCGACTTCTTCCACAAATCCTTCACTATCCAAGCCTCACTTCTTTGGAACCAACTTCCTGAGAAGATAAGAAGAGCTCCATCCAAAAGTACCTTTAAGAAACTTGTTAAAGAGCACTTTTTAAAGTCCCCATAACCCGTGCGTTAATTTGAAATGTGTACCTTATAATGTAAAACATGATGTTATAATAATAGTAATATGTATAGTATGTATGTATTTAGATATATGTATACGTTTATTCAATTTATATATCAGTATATATATGTATCAGTGTGTAAGTGTATATAGATAGATGTATATATTTAATGTTTACAATGTCCTTTTTGTTTTTTTTTTTTCTAATTTATTTTTTTATTTTATTTTTAAACGCCTACCACAATTTTTCACCACATACAGAGGTTAACTGGGAGAGAATGCCATTAGGCATTAAGTTCGCCTTTTGTTGATTCAATAAAGTGTAAATAAATAAAAATAAATAAATATATCTTGTAAATTGTTTTCACATAATAAAAGGCGCTAAATGTGAAACGAATGGTAAAATTCTTTTAAAATTCATAGCCTCTGTAATCACGAAGACCGTAATTTAAGGAAACCACAAAGACAGAATGATTGTTAATTTTAAAATGTGTTGTAAATTATCCATATAACACCTTACTGCATGAAATATTAAAAGGATGATTATTTTTTTTTAACGAAAATTTTTTTAGGAAGCTTAAATGATGAGATCAAATTGAAAAAACAATTATTGACTTAAATTATAGAAGTTATTAAAAGATGCCATATATGGCTTCGTATACACTCTAGCTAGCTTTACGTCATCTATGATTACTACTTTTTCTTCCATGCTTCTGCGTCCTCGCTCCTTCAGTTCCTTTTCAGAAGGCATATTTGAGTTTGGAACACGATTTAGTCGCCCAGTTCCTTAAGGAAGTAAACCTTTTTTGTAAAGATACACGTAAAGATTTGGGCTGATGAACCAGTTATCATAAGAAATTTTATAGTTTTGATGTCGTGGAACTGTGGATGTCAATTGAGTGACCACATTTGAGCTTACACCAAGATCTGGCGCATCTGAAGGGTAGGAATTGCTTTGGTCACCAGCAAAGATGCCGAAATCGTAGCTAAAGCCACTAACGCACCTTAGAACTTTTTTTTTTAACCCCATTTATGAGGTTTAGCTGGGTTATACTGCTTTAATTTCTGACGACAGGTAGGGTAGGGTTTGGTAGGGATAATTTGTTCGTCTTCAGCTAAAAACTCTTCTTTAGGGATTAACATTAAACGAATTATCGAACGAATCGAACGAAACGAACGAAATTATCTCACGAATCATATCCAATAAACTTCTCATTATTATTTAAATGTAAAAATCTTTTGATAGATTCGACTCTGTTACAGGTCATAGTTTCGTAAACCTGTGGCTGCCCTACTTCTTTAGACCAATACTTTCTAGTTGCCGGTAATTTGACACAGGATATAACTATGACGATCTCTATAAATTTTTCAATTTCGTTTTTCGTGATCATTGCTGGTTTATTGATATTGTCTTGAATAGACTTGAAGTTAGACAGTAATAAAATCAATCATGTCAGTTGTGAACAAGAACTTGAAAATGTCTTCCGGAGAACCTAGTAGTTTTATAGTATTCGGTAAATCTGTGTTTTCCATAAATTCAAAATTGTTGGCATCGTAAGCTGGCATTTTCCCTTTTTTCCAGAAAAGTTTTTAGTAGGCTTTTTTTTGAATTTGCGCGTTATTGCAGACTGTAAATTTATCAAAGGCATGTCATCTGCTTCCGAATAATCAGATTCAGACTCGGATATAATAATCTGTCATTTTGGAAGTAAACGAATTGTGCTTAGCTCATAATTATCATCACGATATGAATCAATATCACCATCGCTCACGTTACCAACATCAAAATAATATTAACATGTTTAGCAATGCGGTAGAAGAGTGTTGAACGCATTTCTGGAATAAGCAATAAGAATTCTTAGGTTCTTAGAATTCAAGGCATATATGGCAGATTTTAAAAAGTGAAAAAAAGAGGTAAAAGATGCAAAATCAAGCAAACATCAAACTTTTCCCATATTTTAGAAGGTCAAAAGAATCTAAATATATATTTTTTTATGTTTTTACTAACCTTTTTGGTATTTATTTCTAATTTACAAAGTAGCACTTTTCCCTTCTACCCGACCCGTCGTATGTGCTGCACATAGCCGTAAAAAATACAGGTGATATTTGCAATGCACAAACTATTAACATTTCGTTTTACGACAAAATTCCGTTTCGAATGCAAGTTAGTTTTTAAAATGAGATATACCATTGGCCTATAAAAAAACCATAAACTTCTGCGCCCAAATATGGTTTCGTATGCGGTAAGGGGTTAAGAATTATTTCACAATAAGTTCAAATCATGATAACATAAAATGAACCAATTTATTGTCATAGATAAATTGTTGCACAACAAGTGTCAGCACAAAAACATTAATAACAAACACTATCATTAATATGATATTCAAAAAATATCTCACAGAAATAATTTCCAAGAAACTCATTAAGTATTAATTTTGAGTATAACTAAAACAAAATCTATATAAATCTATATATTAAATCATTCATTCCAATGAACATGAAAGTATTAAAATCACTTCACACTTACTACTAACCAAAACCATAACAAAAATGATAAACAACAAAAATCTAAAATATATATAGCGGCTCTTAATGTACTTACTCTCAAAAACGAAGAAAATCTTACAGAACTAATCCAGGCGTTAAAAAACATCAAATGGGATATCGTGGGCTTGAGTGAAGTGAGAAGAATGGGTGAAAATATCACGTCATACCCAGACTACATACTCTATTATAAAGGAGAGACCCCAGGTCATTACGGGGTGGGATTTATTGTCAAGAAGCATCTCGCAAAGTATGTAGAAGGGTTTATAGGAGTCTCAGAGCGTATCGCGATAATGCATTTAAAACTACCCGGATATAAGCACTCTTGGTCTATTATTCAAATATACTCACCTACAGAACAGGCAAATTTAGAAACAATAAATACATTTTACCTGGACTTAAATAAGGCGATCGAAAAACACGGCCATAAAAATCTTATAGTAATGGGCGACTGCAATGGGCAGATCGGGGATAGACGACCAGGAGAAAATAAAACACTAGGACCATTCACTTACAACAACAAAACCAGAAGTAGAAATGGAGAACTCATCATGAACTTTGCACAAGGAAATAATCTTGCCGTCCTAAATACTATGTTTATGAGAAAGAAGAAAAAACACGTGGACATGGATCTCACCGGATTGCAAAACGAAAAACCAAATCGATTTCATCCTGACTAACAGAAACAGACATTTCACTAACTTCACCGAAATCAATAAATTAAATTTTAACACTAACCATAAACTTATCCAAGCGGAACTTGTAGCAAAAGCGATGAAAAAACCTAGACCAAAACAAGACCCAGGATCTGTAAAACTCGGGAAATATCAGTTAGAACAAATAACAAGCGCTCTAGAAGAAAAACTCACTAACTCCGGAGAAATCATACAGGAAGGAACACAAGCAAAATACGACCGGCTAGAAAATACCATCAAAGACATAACGCAGATACAACTCACTGCAAATAACAAAACGGAACCGAAAAAGTGGCTAACAACACAAACCATAAAACTTATAGAAGAAAGGAACCACTTAATAAGAGCTAGAGACATACAAGACAGAAGGAAACACCTAACAAAACTCAGTAAACAAATTAGGAACAGCATAACGAAGGATAGAAAACAAAATAGAATGGAAACAATAGAGAAATACATAAATAGTACAGGCGGAGTCAAAAAAGCTTACAAGGAACTGAGGAATTTAGCAGACTGGATCGTCAAAATGAAAAGTCACAGCGGGAAATGGAAACATAGCAGAACAGACATATTAGAATCAGCTGTATCCTACTACAGAGAACTATACAAAAACGACACAAAAGACAAGGAAATCGTTTTGACAGAACCTTCAGACATTCAGGCATTCTTCAAGCTGAAGTTGAGAGAGCTATAGACACCCAAAAGATAGACAAAGCACCAGGTCCCGACGGAATAACCAATGAAGTTCTGAAGCATAGCAAGGAAGTCTTGATACCGGCCCTTACAGATATGTTTAACGATATAGTTGACACCGAAACAATACCGCAGCAATGGACAGAGTCTAATATTATATTGATATACAAGAAAGGAGATAAACACGAACTCGGAAATTACCGGCCGATAAGTCTTATGTCAAACATATACAAAACATTCGCTAAGATCATCCTAAAACGCATTGAAAGAACATTAGACGAACACCAACCTATCGAGCAGGCGGGATTTCGTAAAGATTACTCAGTCATAGACCACATCCATGTTGTACGTCAAGTGTTAGAGAAATACAATGAATACCAGCTTACATACTACGTCGCATTCATCGACTACAGCAAAGCATTTGATTCTCTACTACACAATAACATTTGGGAAGCTTTAATGGATCAGGGGATCGAACATAAATACATTCGATTAATAAGGAACGTATATAGACACAGTACAGCTAGAATTCAACTAGAAAAGAAAAGCGACCCATTCAAAATAGAAAAAGGTGTTAGACAGGGAGACCCCCTATCTCCAAAGCTGTTCTCAGCGGTATTGGAGGCAATCTTCAGGCGACTCAGTTGGGATAATCTCGGGATCAACGTAGACGGCACATCGCTGACGAACCTAAGATTTGCGGATGATATAGTGCTTTTCGCCAAAACACCAGAAGATATCAGCAAAATGATAGAAGACCTAGCGAAAGAAAGCGAGAAAGTAGGTCTAAAAATGAATCCAGAAAAGACCAGAGTGATGACAAACGGAACCAAATGTACGATACAATTAAAAAACACAGAAATCAGTCACACAGACGAATACGTATACCTGGGACAGCTAATTACTCAAAAAGAACCTATGATCAAGGAAGCTGAGAGGAGAATCACGAATGGCTGGAAAAGATACTGGAGCCTGAAGGAGGCTATGAAAAATAAACAACTTCACATAAACCTAAAAAGTAAATTGTTTAACACCTGCGTACTACCAGTCCTTATGTATGGCTGCCAATCATGGGCACTAACCCAGAAAATGACAAGCAAACTCGCAACATGCCAATATGCTATGGAAAGAAGCATGTTGAGTGTTAAAAAATCAGACAAACTGAGAAACTGCTTCATTAGGAACAAAACAAAAACCATTGACATAACGTTGAAAATAAAAAGGCTCAAATGGAGATGGGCAGGACATATGATAAGAGGCCATGATAAATGGAGTAAGAAAATAACAGGATGGTATCCTAGAGAAGATAAGAGGAAAAGAGGCAGACCACAGAAAAGGTGGTAGGTAGGTAGCAGGAGTAACGTGGAACAGAGTCGCGCAGGAAAGAAAAGAATGGAAAAGGTTGGAGGAGGCCTTTGCCGATTGGCAAACAAATCTACAAAAAGTGAATAAACAGCAAATATTAGAATATTAGATTAAATAAGTGTATTTTGTAATGAAATTGTAGATCTGAATAAAAGGCTATTATTATCACACTTATGGAATCATAACAGTAGATTATTTTTTTAAGGGAAACCAACAGTTGATGATATAATTATGTACCATAAAAAAATTTAAAAAAACTCCACTATGAAAGTTTATTTTGTCGATATTATTAATCATGTAACGTGCTGATAATAATACATAAAAATAAATTTAAAATTTAAAAAATCATATAAAAAATAAGTCTGAAAAGAATAAAAATAATATTATTACGTACTCATTAAAGTAGTTGAGTCGGGGGACCGCTAAATAAAGGAATAATTCAGAAAACAAATAAGTTACCAAGGCAAATAACAAAAAAAATATATCTAGTCTAAGTCTAAGTGCTCATTCATTAGCTCCGAAAATTAGACCAAACATAGCCAAGAACTATCTCGACGAAACGAAACAAGCTTTCGATTAAAAACATGCATTTAAATCCATCCACGCGTTTGGCTGCTACGTTGCCACGGTCAGACATTCAGATACACAGGTCGAACTTATAACACCCCTCTTTTTTATATGTTAGTAATACAAAACGTTTAATGAAACTAATATTATATTTGACAAATTAGCTTTGAGCTACAACAAGAATAATTAATTACATGTCTCTCCGTAAAGATAAAAACACCATGAAGGATTATAGTGAAGAAAAAATAACCAAAGAATTACTAAGATTCATTTCTAACTCATTTATTGTACAATGTTTGTTATTTTTCTACATTACATTATATTAAAAAAATAAAATATGTAAACTGTATAAGTTTTGAACGTCTAAACTTAAACACTAACTAAATAAGAGGATTAATTAGTGCTTAATCTGATGAATGCCAAATATCCCACGTATAATTATGTAAGCTAGGAGAGGCATTAACATTGGTTTCATGAGGGACGTGTCTTGGTATTGTTCTAGCTATCTCTATTTGCAATTGATCGTACAAATCCTTTGCAACATCGAAATGAGTAGCTGTCAAGTCAATTAATTCACATGGATCCTTCTTGATATTGTATAAACACCATGTGCCTACAAGCAAATTAGAATAAATCAGAGATTATGTTATGTATGGAGAGACTATATTTGAGTATAACTAAATTAATTACTCACCATTTCCGGGATAGCATATTTCTTCATTAGAATGAGAATCAGTACAATTAATCTTTATTTCATGCCTAAGGGCAGTATCCTTAAAATCAAAGGGTATTCCAATATCAGAAAGTACAGAATAAATTGCACTTTCTCTAATAGCATCAACATACGAAGGCAATTTACCAATTGTTCCTTGAAATAGTTTACCTTGATGATTACTAAGACTAGCCAAAATTGTACCAACTACTAATTTATAATCTCCTCGTATGATAGAAGCAAACCCCGTATAATCATCTATTTCAACGATCAAATCCCGTTTTGATTCCCCGTTTGTTACAATACTATCCCATAAATCGACACCATCTATTCCTTGTACAGGTTCTTCTCCTATAGCTTTGAGAAGCGTCGGCAGCCAATCAGAAATATGCATGTAACCCTTCCACAAATGCTTGCTTTGTGTTAGATTTCTACTCCATACGAGCCCATTAACTCTAATTCCTCCTTCGTACGGGGTCATTTTAAGGCCTCGCAAAGGATAATTCGATGCATGATTAGCAGTCACCTGTGTCGTTATTCCACCATTATCAGATATGAACACTATTATTGTGTTATCAATTATTTCTTTTTCTTTTAGCGCTTGTACGATATCTCCGACGCTGTCATCAAGTTTTTTTACCATTGCTGAAAAGGTAACTATAATGACTCACAACTCCATGTAATGTTTTGTTTCAATTTATAAAAATAAAATATAAATATTAATGGTTTTTAACTATAAAGAACTTGTCTAAAAAAAAATATTTTAGCAATATTTTCAACGACAAACTATTATGATATTTAGTAAAGACTTAAAATAATTACAATATTTTAATAAAAGAATTTCAATATTAAATATAGAGATGCGAGATGATAACGTCCATCAGCCAAGAATTACTGTGCACACATCGGAATCCCTTAGATGTCGCGTATGCCTTAGAAGAGGTCTACTCCGGCATCTACTCCAGCAGGAAACTAGTGCAGTCCTTAACAATGCTCAATTACACAGGATCGAAAATACCCAGATCCCAACCTAATACCCTGTATTTAGTACACACCCAGGAAGAAAAAATAGCATTGTCTAACGAGGGTTATGGATCAGGCGAAGGGTCGCGTATCTTAACCATTCACGAAGCACAAGGACTCACTTTCAGTTCCGTTTTTATAATCAACACCAGGAGTAAGATGCAACTGCACGACAGCGTTCCCCACGCGGTTGTAGCAGTGTCGCGTCATACCGAGAGCTGTGTGTATTTCACCGACAGCGAGGACGACGCGACGGGCAGATTCATCAGGAGAGCGATGAAGGCGACA
Source organism: Napeogenes sylphis (assembly GCA_959347405.1). NCBI lineage: Eukaryota > Metazoa > Arthropoda > Insecta > Lepidoptera > Nymphalidae > Napeogenes > Napeogenes sylphis. Next base: position 14,242,160 of record OY365788.1, on the reverse strand, counting down.
AAATATAACATCATAGAATATAATACCAAGATGGCTATAAAAGACAGAAACTTCGCTATCGTGGAAACCTTGCTCGTGATGAGTGAAAAAAATAAAAATAACAGTAGGTCACCACAATAGTGTTTTCGTAGGAAGGCATTAATGAGAAAATGTAAGAAATTTAACTTTAATAATATTTTTCTTTTTTTATACATCAAATACTTATACTATACTTCACATTATAATAATAAATAAATACATAAAAATTAAAAAAAAAAAATATGTATATATATATATATATATATAATATTTATATTTATATAAGTATGTGTAATTGCTGTGCAAAGGACTTACCTTACTAATATAGTTTTTAAGCTACCTGTAGTAATAGACTCCTTTTTGAGTATGTTATCTCAAAATTTCAAAAATTAATATGCTAAATACAAACCAAATGCGAAAAGTGCACGGGCGACGTGTCCGTGGATAAAAGTAGAAATTAATAAAAAAAAAAAAAAAAAAAAAAAAAAAAAAAAAAAAAAAAAAAATATAGAGATGCGATGACTTATATCAAAACAATTATGACAATAGAAAGTATAGTACATAGATTAAGATAATTAACTTTGAAATATTATAAGGTCATCTATTACATTAACATTGAATAATCGTATAGATAAAACAAATATATTATACATTATACTCAGGAGATAAGATTACGTATCAGTAGATTTTGGATTAACAAAATATATAATATATTCTGTAAGCTCTTTATGTTAGTAAATTATACATAACCTAAAAGGCGATATAAAATTACAACCCAAGATTTCTGATATTATTGCAAAAGTTTAGGTATTTTTATATTAAAATAGGTTTCTGACCATTTTCCTTACCGGCATAATATCGTCTCTGTGGTAATTCAATGTGTCTCATCGCGCGAACTTCCTCGGGTGGAGCTTGCATAGGAGCCCCTTCGTTAGCTGAATGAGGAGCATTATGAGCTACCATAAGAAAGAGTGGCTGGGATACATCGTGGGCCTTTATTACTGCAATATAAATGTTATTTTGAGAAAAAAAAAGCACTATTCAACATAGTATTTTCTAAAATTTTCACGAGCAGTCATTTAAATGATTATTGGTAACTGATTTTGTTTACAAAGGTGAGTTATGATCTTGTTACATTTTTTTAAATTTATTTAATAAAATTAATAGACACGTTACAATATAAAAACTCCGCCAAAGTACTGAGTAGTTTGTAGGCAAATTGGAAACAGTCATTTCATGTTGGCGCATTATAAATGTATATTTTAAATTATTAATTTTAGACTAAACCAGATGTTTCGAATGGTTTGCATCTATCATATTCATGGTAAGACGAAGTTTACATGTCTATTAGTAAGTCAGTTAATTGGTCATCTACCTCCAACGGTTTCTATGTTTCTGAGCTTATATTTCACGATGAACACAAAACACACAAACAGTATATGAGATCTTGGTATGGTCATGATACTGTTAGTGCATTTTGTGTGCATCCTGAACTATAAACTCGGAAACTTTGGAACCAAGGTAAATGACTAATCGTTTGACTTACAGAGACTTCCATCTCATCTTACCGTGAATACGAATGTCGCAAAGCATTTGAAACGTCAAGCTAAGTTCAAAAATGTAAAATGTAAAATCCAATTATACGCGAGTTAGATCCATAAAAATAGTTTTATATAAATATTTTTTATAAAATTTTTTTTTTTAGCTCTAAAACTAACTCATTAGAAATCGCTTTTTGTGTTTTTATTCCATTTGTATGTAACTTTCAAAATACACTGACTTGATTTAGCCTCTTCATTATAGACATCAGTTATATATCCCTCCACATCCCATGCAGCAGTCATATTCCGAAAAAGGTCAAATCCGGAAACATCTCCTATGTTATCCCACTACAAAATTAACAAAATTAACGAAAGTTTTGTCCCAAACATGACATTTCTAATAAACTATAATAAACCTTTATATTATTTGCGTTTAAAACAATTACACTCTTTCAACTTGCAATCCTTTTATAAATACAATATTAAGGCAATAACGTACAAATTTACATTTTCCAATAGATTGTATTCATAATAATCTATGTATCCTCCTCGGTGACCAAAATGAGTATCAAATCCTCTAAAAGTTGGCAAATGTACGGCTCGTGCTTGACCAACATGCCATTTGCCAACCAAATGTGTAACGTAACCCAGATCCTTCAAATACTGGGGTAGAATTTTTTCTGATAACGGCAGAGCTCTATCTTCAGCATTGGTTAATGGATAACCTTGCATCCCTGAAAAATGTGAATTGTATGGTAGTACTATGATTTTATATATGCCATTGTAAACCCAATTAGAATTTTGATATTTTTATCAATATGTGAACACAAATTACTTGATGGACACAATAAGAAAAGGAATATAAAAATATAATGCTCAATAACTAAAGGTCATAAAAACAATAACAAAAATAAATCCGAATAACTCTTCATACCTACGACATGTGCGAATTTCCCAGTGAGGAGAGACGAACGCGAGGGGGTGCATATGCAATGACTGTAATATCTCTCCAAAGCTACCCCGGTATACGCCAGCAGGTCTATATTCGGCGTCAAAATTTGATCCGAGCCGTGAAAGCTCACGTCATCCCAGCCCTGTTATATATAACACTTTTTTATATTACTTTATACACTGATTGGTAAAGATCTCTATATTTTTTGCTGGGTGATTTGTTATTTAATAATTTCAAGAGATAGCGAAAAAATGTTCATACAATTTAAGCTACAGCTTTATAACAAAACACTGGATTTGTCCGACATTTTTTTATTTTTATTTTGTCGTATAAGACTTATTAAGGCTAATTAAGTTAGTATATATATTAATCAATCTACTAAACAATATTATAACCATGTATAAATATGCTTATATTTTTTAGATCATGGTTTACCGGAAACCAGGTCAAGTCTTTATTTTTTGTGTCAAAAGATTTCAAACACGAATGTTCGATCATAATAATAATTATCTGTGATAACATTGTCTCGATTCGTGATCGTAATTTTATAGCCACTATTATTGTATGAAAGTTATTTAATTATATAGGATATACCAGATCGAAATGTATGTCCATCGCTGGGAATAAAAAGTGTGGCAAAGCGTACAATTATTATATCAATAAATAGGCATATATAAATGATGATGTTTAGTACACACTAAAAAAACACTGAATTTAACGTAAATTGGTATTTATTATAACCGAGGAAATTTTTAAAATATTTTAAAACAATATGTTCAAAACTGTCAGTAAAATTGTATATGGGCTTAAAAATAATATTTATAACGAAAATGTTAAGTTTTATAATTAAGTTTTGTTTCGGGAGACAGTGAAGTGAGAAGTTAATTGGAGTGGAATATCATTATATCAAGATCTTTAACATATTAAACTTGAGAAGTATCCTTATAATTTATTAAAATATACACCAATGCCAATGTGTGATTAATTTATTGATATTCTTTGATAGATTTTGAGCAATTCTACCAAGACCAGAATTTTTCCAAGTTGAGAGCAGTAGACTTCTACTTAATATTAAATATGTAATAATATTTTCACAGATTACTTACCATATCGTCGGCTATAAGGAAAACTATATTGGGACGACTTCCTTGAATGCATGTTGTTATACAAACAATTACCAAAAAACATAACACTTTCTTTAAATTAAACATGTTATCTAATTTTTATCACTTTAAATTTTCAAATTTATTTTTTACTATAATCGACTATATTTCATATTGTCATTGTAATATTCTTGATAATATTATAAATAAATATTTGATATCACAATAAGTCAACCTATTTGACAGATAGTTATAACGCGATTGACAATATCCTAGACATTACCTTAACCTTTATCAAGCGGAGATAGCTATCAATTGCGTTAGACTAATAGCAATTATTTAACGTTTGATGGCAATCTCAATTTCAATTATAAATTGTTTTTAGACTTATACCATAGTATTTGGTTCAAAAGCGGTTGAATGATTTTAAGACGATGAACATAATCAAAAACTATGAAATCACTAATTATAAACACGTAAACTTTAATATTTATATATAAAAACACGCGTATACTGATGACAGTATAGCGGTGTACTAGTTTTCGTTCTCTGTTACACAATATCTGTATAACGAATAAACTTGATTTGATTTTCAAGTAGAGCGACACTCGATATGATAATAATGTAAAGGTTATTAAAACCCTGTATGTAAATGTTTAAACATTTAGTAATAACGCTTTAGTAACAACATTTAGTAATAGTATAACAAATCCCTGTTTTACATAGTCCTATGATGTCTTCTATTTTCTCAAATCTTCTATTTATCTGACCTATATCGTATGACACAAATTATTATCTACCAATCGTGTGTGTGAAAAAAAACATAACATGTAAACATACTTACTCTCCTATACAGAGTTATTTGTAATAAATTGGACACCTCTTGCAAGCAGTCTCTCTACATCAATCCCAACAACATTTTTTTACGACTTTTTACAAATATTGATAACCAATACAAAAAAAATAAAACAAAAGAAATATATCCCTCTTTTACTTTTTACTTTGTATTTTGTAAAAAGTACAAAAGCCAATGTTGTTTGGATTGATGTAGAGAAGCTGACTGCAAGAGGTGGCTAATTAATTACAAACAACCCTGCATATTACATTATATACCTAGTATTCTATATATATATATTAAAATTTTTACCTTTTTTTGATTTTAATTCAAATAATTTCAAAATAAAATTTACAAAAAACATATAACAAATTTATTTATAAAATAATAATTATACTATCTACAACAACACAAGACACTAGAAAACAGTTCTCAATACACATAAGACGTTTCTAAACCCTGTAACACCCTCACAGTTAACTGATGATCCTATTGTCCTATCCGTTGAAGGATCAGCGCTATTATTTACTAGATATACATCTCTTAAATTTGCAAACACTTCATCTTTGGTAGTATTTTGTTTATCAGCTGACACAGTATCATTTAGCCACGGCATCCATCTGTAACCGAAGTTAGACGGATCGGCTCTATCATCAATAGTAATCGGTCCTCTTCTCATTTGCGTGGACCATAATGCTCGTAATCTACCCCACATTAAAGCTGTGGTTTTTGTTCCTCGATTCCACAAATCATGCCTCTCTGAAGGATCCTGTTTAACATTATACAGGCAGCCACGTCCTGTAATTACAATTATTCACATGAAGTACAATTATTCACATGAAGTTAAATAATTCAATTAAGTACATTAAACTTACCGGGCGTGGGCTCGCATGGAAATATATCTCTTACTGGATCTATTTGTCTGACAATACTTGCTTGACGCATAGCCAATACTTCATCATAATCCAATTTCATATTTAGCGAATCAAATACTTTAGCCACCATTGAGGATTTTAGTGAAGAGAAGTAATCTGGTGGTGGTGTTCTATAAGTCATTAATTCAGCACCATAATAACCATTACTTAGTCCTGACACATTCCCTACTATAATTTTGTAATCGCCAGCTCTATATGCCCCATAAGCATTAGAATTGCTATCTTCGATGGCGATCAAGACATCTTTTCTTTTAGGTTTTGCGTCCTTTAAAAGAGAATCCCATTGGTTAATACCATCAATGCTTATATTTACTTCACCTCCTACAGCTGCCACAAGTGTAGGCAGCCAATCTGTGACGTGCATAAGTCCATTAAAAACTTTTGGTCTCAATGATGGATGCCAAATAAAAGCTGGTACTCTGACAGCTCCTTCCCAGGGCGTTTGTTTTTTTCCTCTAAAAGGTAAATTGACTCCCCAATTGTTAAACTGTCCAACAGTTGGCGCCCCGTTATCAGATACAAATACTATTATAGTATCCTCCAACATTTTTTTCTCTGCTAAAGCATTTATAACTCTTCCCACACTTAGGTCCATGTGAGTCACCATTTCTGAAAATAATGGCAAAATTAAGGACATTTCACAAAGAGAAAATAGTAAAGTATATATATATATTATGGAGTTCTTCAAGGAACTCTACCAAGAAAGAATTCTTTTAATAAAAATAATTGTTTAAATACCAGCATAAAGTCGTCTATTAGAATGAGCAATGTGTTGATTTTTCTTGGAGCTCGGTAGGGGGGGTTGCAAAAGACCTCCTTCGTTCCCTGCATGCGGAGCGTTATGTGCCAAATGAAGAAACATTGGACTGGAATCATTATGATTTTGTATGACTGAAATAAAAGTATAACAATCTTATAGTGACAGATGTAATGATAATTCTGAAAGAAACGGTTACATAATTTTTCCTGACATAGAATATAATTTTATTGATTTGGCATTTTCTTTTCGGCATCATGTTCAATAAAGTCTGAGAGGTGGTAAATAGTGACCAATTCGGCTAATTGAGAGTACGTATACTTAGATTTTGCAAAATCCCCAATTAATTTATCACTTGCACTATATACATTAACTTGAACTTTATATCCAACTTAAATTCAGAATAAAGTCTCTTTTGTACTTAGTATTATATTTCTATAATTTTTGTAACTTATGAATCATTTGAAATTAATATAAAAATTGAATCTGAGAAGTCCCACTGCTCGGAGTAGGGTCGTTTGTTAGGAAAAAATATATATTAATAAAAAAAGGCTGATTGATACTTATGTGAAGGAGTCTGAAATAATGCATAGCAGTAAAGATCTTGCAGTTTTCAAGTTCAATGGACACAAAGAACTGACATATTGGAAGTGTATATAGGGATTATTTTCTGAACTACCGTGATTACGTGATAAGCAAGGAGTGTTTACGACGAAAGTTATAAACTAACTATGCTTCACGCAGCATTTACAGTACATTTCCTCATAAAAAACATACCCAGGTAAGATTATTTATAAAATAGAGCAAATTATTATATAAATATTAGCTTTAGATAAGCTATTGAGTATCATTTCAGATAATCAGAAGATAATATAATTAATATGTTGGTTTGTTTGTATAATCTCGTGTATGATAATAATTAGATATAAATAATTAACTAACTCACTCTGAATTGCTCTCTCAGTGAGTACGTCCACTATGTACCTGTCCTCATCGTCTTGAGGGACGTCATTGTCAACAAAATCAGACCCATAGAATTCTCTTCCATCTGGCAACTAAAAAAGACCCAGAAATAATGTCCACAGTTATGTTAGGATATTAAAAAAGTAAACATATCTTATATTTTCTGAAACGAAAATTACATCTACAAAGTACAAACAACTTACTGTACTTAGACAGAATTTAATATTAACTGGCTTTTGGTTAAGAAATAAAAAGCAATGAATTTCGATACAGCGTGAATGTGTGTATACATAAAGTCTGTATAGACATCAGACCAATATTACAACTACATATATTGTTTAGTACACAGGCTTCCCCGCTCTATATCTTGCAAGACCTCTCTCAATTTACATAGCCTTACTGGTTCTAGTAACGTATGCAAACAACGTTTCATTCCGAATTCTGTTCTCCATTTTGAATATTATTTCTGTCGTTGTAATGAAGATAAGCACAGAAATAAATACTTCGGAAAAGTTCCTTAAGCTATGAATTTACGATGAGACACTAAAGATAATTAGAATTTTTGTAGACTGTAATATTACAAAATATTTAATTATTTTTTTTGTTCCATAAACTAATAAGAATATAAAGAAGATTTTTTTTGTTTTTTGTTGATTGTGATAAAGTTGATGGATCATAGATTTAGATTGTACATAGGTAAAACTTCTGACGATTGATACTGCTGAGGAAATTGTCATAAGAGGAAAAGAAGGTTGCTGCCGCTCACTATTAATTTAGTTTTTTATACATAATTATACTTCTCCTAATCCCATCTTCACGCGAACGAAGTCAAATGTATTACCAAACAAATCAGCACTCCTTTCACTCACGAATCCGAAGCCAAACGATTTTATCCAAATTGACTATAAGGGCACTTACGCACCGCTTCCGATTCGAGTCCGAAAAAAAAAACAAGGTTACGACTGCCGACAACAAAACTCGGATACAGTGAGTAGGCGCTCATACAAATGGGATTACGGGTTAGTCTGCTGTGTCGCGTACATAAAAATAATGTATTAATACTCCTACCATAGTAGGTAAACGTAACTTACAAATAGAATATGATTTTAATTTGATGAAGTAAGAAATTATATCATTTGTATATCAAACAGTTATACTAGTATGATTTACTACAATCATTAATTTTATTTCGTTTTATTTATACGGAACTTGTAAACTACTAAAATGTAGTTAATGTCACTTACATGGATAATAAAGTAATAGCATGGAGACATGACTAATTTACCAGAATAGATTATCGTTATATATTTCGTTATCCTGACAAAAAAGCATGACATAAACATAGCTCATAACTTAACAGGCGTGAAAAATATATAAGAGCTCATGACGATTTTTTTGACATTTACTTAAACAAAAGTTTTTAACAGTAATATAAGTATACATTGTTCAAAAAAGAATTTGAATGTATTGTTCGCCATTGTATGTGTTTGTAACTGCGCAGTAAAAAAAATACACAATCGGCAAATAAAAAAACGGCACGATTATTTTTGAGCATAGTTTTTTCATACCTTAATTACAGATTAAAAATTTGAAATGTCTATTAACTTTTTGCTAATTATAATTGCAATAACAATGTCATAAATAGTATTACGTATCTTTCATACACTAAAACTTTATTATATTTACAATATTTCATATTATATTTTCGAAATGAATAATAAATTATGAAATTAATTTTAAATAATCGTTCCTTGTAAAGGAATACCTTGGAAGCGCTCACAAAAGGAGTTTAGAACACGCTTATTAATTTTGTACAAAAGGACAATGTTCGTGTAATTTAAAATATATAAAGAGGTTTCATAAAATTATGATTATCGATAATTTACAAAAAAAAAATTGTTTTAATTTAATTTTATGATGAAACCATCATAAAATTAAATTAAAACAATTTTTTTTTTGCTTTCTGAAAATACATAAACCTTTAGCTCTAAAACCGAATGGAAATGTAACAATTAAAAAAAAAAATAAAAAACCAAAATTAGAGTAAATATGGACATTACCGAATTAATTTAACTGACTTTAAAATGTTGACTTAATCAAATATACAAATCAGCTATCTTGTGATTTACAAAAAATTTAAAAACTTAAAATACTTTAACTTACCCCTTCCACTTTATTATGTGTGTAATAATCAATGAATCCACCCAGCATCCCAAGGTGAGTATCGTATCCTCTTCTCGTTGGTAGGAACTGATATCGAGACATACCGACATGCCATTTTCCAACCAAATGAGTTTTGTATCCTCTTTCCTTTAAAAATGATGGCAGCAATCTCTCTGATGTCGGTATACCGCGATCTTCCGCGTTATACAGAGGCATGCCGTGCATTCCTGATATATATTTTTATTTTAATACAGATTAGATTAAGAATAAAATGTTTTTTTTATTTAATCTATAATATAGTGTTTTGTAAGGCTTTCACGAGTACTACATATTGAAAAAAATATATATTTATACAGGTTTAATACGCGTATATAAAATATATTTTAAATTTACATTTTAAATCTAATTAACTTTTGAAGTCTATAATTATTTTTATTTTTTTTTATTAAAATTATCTTTAAATTACATTAGGTATGTGTATATTTTTTACGGATAGTATTAGTAGTTATGAGAAGAATAAAAAACATTATACCAAGTTTATGCAGATCGTTTGTATTTACTCATTATAAACTGGCAAGTAAACTTAATTATATGTTAATACAAGTATATTATCAGTAAATACAACAAATTTTATTAAAATAAAAGCTCAATAACTTTACAGGCACAGCCTCTTCTATACTATAATCTACGTTAGGATTATAATTATTAAAAAATATGATCCAATCATTTTTCTTAGATTTTAGGCAGTTTCAATTACGCAGAAAATTAATAATTTTTCAATACTTATTTGGTACAAAATCAAACTTAATGCAATGAAAATAATATCTTCAACGCATAGAATATTTCTTAGATTTTTAAAATGTTTTTTTTTTTTTTTTTTTTAAATAAACCAGACGATTTTCGTCAATTTTTCCATATATTCTACGATACGAGTTTATTATAACTGTTAAGAGTATGTTTTAATTTAAAAATACCCTGGGTAAGAAAACACGAAAAGAGAGTGTTGTAAACAACTTCCATAATCTCCCCCAAAAAAAAAAAATAGTTTCGTTTTTGTTCATGTATCTATGTTTACAAATGAACCTTAACGAATTTTAATAAGGTTGATTTTATTTGGTTATTTAGTGCACCTTTGTTACAATTTTTTGTAAAATTCTTAAAACACCTCAGTCGATGCAAGACCATTGCCGTGAGCGGTGTGTTGCTTGTATTCAAAAATTTCTGTTGATATAGATCGCTGTTCGAATATAAAATATTTAATAAAAACTAAACTTGATACTTTACATTTTTATATTGTAAAAATATGTTTTTGCTATATTTTTTTAGTATTTTATTTTGCGATAAGTACGTAATGATTATTAATAATTTGCATTGACATAATGGATTGACCTGATGGTACACTGATGACTTTAAATTAATATTATTTATCATCAATATACCATCAGGTCACTTCATCCTGACGGTTAAATCTTATCTTATTAAAAAAATGGACTATTATAAATATTTGTCTAGGAGATCTTTTATTTATTTATATTTATTCCACTTTATATTCTTAAAAAAGTTTACTGTCTTATTAGTATAAATCTGAAGGGTCATACTTATTGAAATATGCCCTTCTGTATTTACACTCAGCTTAAAATTTAAGGTACGAGGGCTCCAGGCGCCAAGGTTCTCAGAAGAATCGCACAACAAACAAGAAAACGAAATAAATATCTCAAATCCAGCATAGATTTCATAGATCAATGAGATCTTACCAAAAAAAAAAAAAAACGAGCATATACTCGGCACATCCAGTTTTATCCAATGGCAATTCTATTCAATTCAAAATATCTTTAATTTTCATATCTGCGTATTCAATACACTTTTGAATCATCAATTATTGGATTACAAAGGCTAATTATAACTAATATAACCTTAACCTTTTTTTTTTTTTTTTTTTTTTTTTATCGTTGGAAAAATGCGTTACGCATCATCCCTTCGGCCAGGAAGGTGATGACCGAGGGGGTATGTGGGACTACCCGGCAGCATAGAAGACGCTGCCATTTTTAAGGCTACCCACTAAAAAACCAACGGTTGACCTCATCGCCTTAGTGGGGCGCCACGGGATCGCTTTCGCACTCACCGTGACGCCCCGGCGGAACCCCCTGCGAGGGGCCCCGATCAACTTAGGGACACCCTCACCTCGTAGGCCTATAACGGTCGGGAGAGGTCACCCCCCTCTCCCGTCCAGGCACTACAGCTGGGGAAGGAGGCTGCGGGCGTAATCCCGCCTCCTTCGACCCAGCCTACCCCTGCGAAGCGGTTCAGAGGAGGCTGCCTCTCTGTCCCGCTCCGCGGCCTCCTTAGCGGCAATGACTTGCTCGCAGAAGGAGGCCATAGCGACCCAGGACCTCTCGTCGTCGAGCATCGCGGAAACAACGCTCGGCAACGAGAGGTCGCTGCCAACCACGGCCGTCAGCTCAGTACGCTGACGGTCCCAGGCTGCGCACTCCGCCAAGGTGTGACGAGCCGTGTCCACGGGCTCGTCACAGTGGTGGCAGGAGGGGGCCGCCTCTCTGCGTGCAATCTTGTGCAGGTACTCACCGAAGCACCGATGCCCCGTGAGCACCTGCACAAGACGGAACGTTAGAGTCCCGTGCCGCCGGCCGATCCAACGATCGAGATGGGGGGAAATAGCCCCCACCGTCGCTAGACCGGCCGACGGGGACTCTAAGTCCCTACTCCACTGTCGGATCAGGGCTCGGTGAGCTAGAGCCCTGATCCGATCCGCCTCGAGCCTAACCCGCCCGACCCTAGGTTCCGCCCGGTGCCAATACACTCCGGCGAGGACCCGCGCCTGTAGCTCCCAGGGCGGATCACTCGCCAGGAGTGTGGCCGCAGCGTATGACACCGTACGGTACCCCCTGATCACCCTCACCGCTAGGACCCTTTGCGTGCGACGCAAAAGGGCCCTGGAATCCGCGGTGAGGGCTCCCGACCATATGGGAGCACCGTACAGGGCCATGCTCCTCACCACTCCGGCGTATAACCGGCGGCAAGGAGCCTGCGGCCCTCCGGCGTTGGGCAGAAGCCTACTCAAGGCGACTGCAGTGGAGAGTAACTTCGGGGCCAGCAGAGAGAAGTGGGCACGAAGTTCCATCTACCGTCCAGGGTGAGGCCCAGATACTTCATCTGGGCCTTCACCGCCACCCGCGCACCCTGGACGGAGATGTACGCCCGACGAGGGGGACCCCGGCGAGGGCCGTGGAACAGGATGGCCTCCGTCTTGGAAACGGAGACCTCCAGTCCCAACAGCCCTATGCGGTCCGCTACCAACGTAGCGCCGACCGTGGCAAGACGGGCTGCCTCAGCAAAGCTCCCTCCGCGCGCCGTGACGAGGGTATCATTTGCGTAACACAGCACCCTCGTCCGGGGGAGGAGCGGACAGCGAAGCAGCCAGTCGTAGCCCAGGTTCCACAAGACCGGTCCCAAAACGGACCCTTGTGGAACCCCTCGGCTCACACCACGTCGGTAGACCCGCCGGTCGCCGCACTCCCACAGGACCTCTCTATCCTGCAGGTACGCCCCCAACAGCCTGCGGAGATAGGGAGGCACTCCATGGAACCGGAGCGCCTCAACCAAAGTCTCGAACGGCAGGCTGTTGAAGGCGTTGGCGACGTCCAGCGAAACCGCCAGGACGACATCCCCCTCGGAAACAGCCTCTTCGGTCAGGTCTCTCAGAGCCCTCAGGGCGTCGATCGTTGAACGACCCGCCCTGAAGCCGAACTGGGCGTCTGAGAGACCTGGACCGACCTCCTGGAGGTGCTGGACGAGACGGGCAGAGAGGACTCTCTCGAAGAGCTTGCCCATCTCGTCCAGCAGCACGATCGGCCTGTATGCGGAAGGAGAGTCGGCAGAACGACCCTCCTTCCGCAACAGGCACAACCTGCCCTCCTTCCAGGCCTTCGGGAACTGTCCAGTGCGCAAACACAGGTTGAACAGTTCCCGAAGCCTGCCTCCCAGGTATTCCAGGGCGATGACCAGAACCCGCCCCGGAATACCGTCCGGCCCCGGCGCAGTGTTGCGGGCTCGCAGGCGACTCAGCGCGACCTCCAGCTCGGCCTCCGTGATGACTGGGACAGAACCAGCTCCCCCCCTTTGAGAGGGGGGAGCCATCACAGGAGGAGAGTGGCCGGTGGAATCCGGGAAGAGTTCCCCCACCAGCCGCTCGAGGAAATCCGGCTGAAGGGACTCCATGACCGGGGCGGTCGCGGGATTTTATTCCGCGCAACGCGATACGGTCGCCCCCATGGGTCCCTATCGAGACCGGCCAGGATTTCCTCCCGAGCCAGGTCCTTCGCCTTCCGAATCGCGAGCTGCAGGGTCGACTTCGCTTGGCGATACTGACCCTGCAGCTGGGCCTCCATCTCCGGGTCCGAGCCGCGTCTGCGGCGACACCGGAGGAAGGCCCTGCGAGCCCTGCAACAGGCCGCCCGAAGTTCGGCTATTTCGGGCGACCACCAGTAGACACCCCTGCGCCGGGGCCGGAACCCCGCCCTCGGCATGGCCGCATCGCAGACCCTCGATAGGGCCCCGCGCATGCGGCCAGTCAACTCCTCGACGTCGGTTTCCTCGCTGGGGGGATCGGGAAAGGCCCAGCCCTGGACAATGGCTGCCTCGACCGCCATTTCCCGATCCAGCCGCTGGACTGCCCAGCGAGGGAACCGACATCCCGCCCGCGGTGGCCCGGCCAGATCCGGTCGGGAGGCGGAGATCTCAAATCGGACGTATAAATGGTCCGATAGAGTCTCCACCTCCGTCTCGACTCTCCAGTCGTCGACCATGCGCGCGACAGCTGGGGTGGCGAACGAAACGTCCACCACGGAACTCCCTTGCTGCCGCACGCAGGTCGGTTCGGTCCCTCTGTTAAGGAGGGACAGACCGGAGAGGAGTGACCAGATCTGGACAGCCCTACCCCTAGCGTCCGTGGCGTGGTTCCCCCAGGCCTCGGATTTGGCGTTCAGGTCGCCGAGGAAGATGACCTTCCCCGACGCCTGTCTGCGAATCGCAGCACTGACGGAGTCGAGAAAGTCCTCGAACTCCGCCAGGCTGCGATTGGGGGAGAAGTACGCGCCAACGACGACGTACCCCCCCACCGCGCCACTACCAAACCCGGGCCAGTCTCCAGAGTGGAGAAAGGGGGACCGGGACCAGGTCCCACAACCACCGCCACGGAGCCGTTTATGTCCCCCGACCAACTGGAATTAGGGGGGACATAGTAGGGCTCGCAGGCCACCGCAACACTAACTTCCCACTCCGCCAAGACCTGGACGAAAAGATCCTGGGCCCTGGCAGAGTGATTTAGATTCGCCTGTAGGAAACCATGTCGCCGTCTGGTCATCGCGACATGGCTTCCACAGGCGGTATCCCACCGCCACCACCTCTTGGAGCCGGAGTAGGACCGGCTACCCTACCTCGCCTTCGGGGCGCCTTGCAGGCACCGCTGCCCAGCTCATGGCCTGCCTGAAGTCCTAGGTCTGCGCAGATTGCGCACCTGAGGACCCCGGTGCAGCCTGCACGGGAGTGACCCGCTAGGCCGCACCGGTAGCAGACCATGCTACGGTCTATGTTGGAGGGGCAGACCGCACGCGTGTGCCCGGGTTCTAAGCACCCGAAACGCCGCAAGGGTCGCTCCTCCAAGAGCTCGACCCTGGCCGAGCTCCATCCTACCAGCAGTCTCCCTGCCTCCAGAAGGACTTTCGCCGCACCTACTGGACACCGGGCAAAGGCTACGCCCGTGAGTCCGTTGCCCCAGCGAATCTCCCCAACGTGGAGGGAGACTCCGGAGCACTTGGTGGTGCGGCAAATTGCTTCCGCCACCTTCTCTCGCGTGGCAGAGTCGTCCAAACCCTTTATCCTTAAACCA
Source organism: Napeogenes sylphis (assembly GCA_959347405.1). Taxonomy (NCBI): domain Eukaryota; kingdom Metazoa; phylum Arthropoda; class Insecta; order Lepidoptera; family Nymphalidae; genus Napeogenes; species Napeogenes sylphis. The sequence continues at coordinate 14,226,988 of OY365788.1, read as the reverse complement.
ACCCGTTTAACGGGTTGGACGACCTCTGCCACTCCCGCCAACGTTAACCGAAGGCAAGCCGCCAGCTTCTCGGCTTTTTCCGGGGCCGCCTTGGGGAGTTCCAGAAGGCGAGCTCCTGTGGCTGACCGCCGGATCTTAAGCCCATCCTCGAGCCCGATCTCGCCGAGATTAATTTTCTCGGCGGCGCGCTCGAGGATCTGGGCGTAAGTTATTCCCCTCGCCGCTGCCTCGGTCTGCAGCGTGATGACAACTGCAGGAGACCGAGGCTGCGGCAACTTGGGCAGGGTTTTAGTTCCCGCCTTGGCCTTTCTTGCCGTGTTGTTGGCCTTTTTTCTTCTCCGCCGCTGTCGCCTAGACGCAGACCTTTGCGCCGGACGTTCGGGCACAGGAGCCGGGGGAGCCGCAGGAGCTCGAGGCTTGGCAGACTTCCGTGGTGCGGCAACAGGAACCTGGGCCACCTCCGGGTTGGTCTTGCGAGGGCCGCGAGGGGCACTTTTCTTACCTCCCCGCGTTACCGTCGACCAAGCCTCGAGCGGAGCAACTTCTCCAGCAGGCTTTATCGGCGGGGACCTCGACACAAGACGTGGCGTGCCAGACTCGTTGTAGCCGCAGACTGAGGGCCGCGAGTGAACAGCAGCGGCTACAGCTGCAGCTGCCTCCCTTCTTTTGTCTGCAGCCAAGGGGAGTCTATAACTGCGCTCCGGGAGGAGGCGCTCCTCAATTCCTCTGAAGCGGGCGTTGATTATTTCGCCCACTGAGGAAATGATGGAGCGCTTAAACTCCTCCACAGCGTCCGTCTCGGAAGGGGGCACGACAGGAGCCGCAACCTTGGCTGCAGAGGCCCTCATCTCGGAGAACTCTCGGCGATGTGCCTTGAGCTCCGATCTGAGGGCGTCTACCTCCTTTTGGAGGCGGTTGTTGTCCGCCCGAATGCGCCGCGCCTCCTCAGGCTCCGTACGACTGGCCAAGGCCCGCACCACTTCCAGCATTTTGCTGGAAGCGTCTCGCAGGGCCTTGACCATGGTACCCTTGAGGTGGCCCGACTTTCGGCTCACCTCAACAATTGCGAAAGCGAGCTGGTCTGCCATAGCCCGCAGCTCCAACGTAGACAGGGTAGCGGGATCCGGCGTAGGAGGCACCTCCGAGGAAAGGTTTTCCTCGGAACCAGGCATGCTCCTAGACGGACCCGTCTTCTTCCTAAAGGCCTGGGCATTGAGCCGCCGCTCAAAATCCGCCTCTTCCGCCTCCAGGTTGAGCGCACGAAGCGAGGCCTTCGCTCGAGCGAGTCCAGTACCTCGAGACTTGCTGTAGGGGCGTCCGCGACGAGCTGTGTTGCACTTAGGTGCAACTGCTAGCTCCGAGTCGCTTCCGGACTTCCCGCTATGGTCTGGAGAGACGTCAGCAAGTGGTCTCTTCCTACCTACACCGCCTTTGATGCCCTCAGCAGACATCTCCTCGTCGAAGTAAATTCGGTATCCATGATCAACGCCTAGGTCATATGAGGAAGATCCGGCCATCGGGGCTGAATCTTCCGCATCCAAAACAATAATTTCCGAATCGCATTGCAAAACAGAGTCCAAGGGGATAGCCAGGTTGTCGTCATGGCACGTCGCCGTGCCATGCTTCGCACTATGTTTTTTTGGACAGGTCGGTGCGGGCGCGACCTGCGCAGGGACTCCTGCTCCTAGATGATTTTTGCCCCCCCCGTAGTAAGAGGGGCAGACGGCATCCGAGGATGCCGTGAGGGATTGTACGGCTGAGCCGACACCCTCCCGGGGACCATATTTTAAACCATCTCTGTCCATTTTTTCCTTTAAGGGGTGAGGTCCCCATAGAACATGAAACATAAAAACACAAACACACATAAAACGAAACATAACAAAAAACGACGAAGACTAAACGGGACAAAACGAACACAAGACACAAATCGGGTCGGTCATGGACCGGGCACTGACACCCCCATGACCGACCCTCAGGGTGATTTTTTATAGAGGTTTTCTTCCTCGCAGCCAGACGAACAGAATAAGATCCGTCCGTCCAGCCCTCGTTCCCGCTCAGTGCGGGCTTCCGAGATCTTGTGGCCGTGCAATGCTCGCTCCGAAAAGCAAGCAGCCACATTTGCTAGTAGCTGTCCGCGCTGGCCGAAGCCGGTGCCCCCCATATCTGGGGGGACCTCCCCTATCCGCAACCCGGGGGACGCGCCAGATGGCGGCACTAGCGACCGCGCACTGGAATATAACCTTAACCTTAACTCAACCTTGGTCTTGACTTGACTGACCTAGCTTTTTCGTCTAGGCTTGGATATCAAGTAGTAATCACTGAAGTGTTCATTTTCAGGTCACAGAATAATACTTATATAAAGGCGTAGGGGGCCAGCTGCCCTCCCCTGGACATCGTATACCGCTCTACTACCTTCTGTTGTCAATTAAAATTCTTACTTTACATTACAATATAAAATCAATTAAGTCTTAAAAACACGCGGTCTCATACCAAAGTATTCCAATGTTCAAAAAGCATTTTGTGAAAATTGCAGAAGTTTAGAAAACCTTTCTCAGGAAGGACTAACTTAGTCGGAGACGAGAAAAGTAGCTTTTAAGTTGTTATATTATTACCTTCAAACTATGTATTATATACAAAAACAGTTCTCAAGTAAAACTTGTTGCAAACACTTTAAGATAAAACAAAAATAATAATAAAATAATTGAAATATATGAAAATGGAAAATGGAACACAAATAGTGTCAAGCTTTGTGTCTTGTGATCAATATAACGCTAATTGATACCTACCTGTTTTGGAAATGCATCCTTAATTTATAATAAAAGTACTAACCCAATCTCATAGGATATTTTCCGGTCAGTAGAGCAGATCTCGCCGGCGTGCATATCGCCTCGCTGTAGTATTGTTTTAGCACTACACTACGTGTGGCTAATGCGTCCAAATTTGGGGTCAAAATTTGATCAGAACCATGATATGAAACATCACTCCATCCCTGCCAAGAAAACATTAAACACGGGTATTAAGTAGATAGTAGGTAGGTAGATATGTCGTAGTAGTAAGTAGGTAGGTAGGTAGTCAGGTTTAAGTTGCAGGAAGTACCTTAATAAATTCGTCAACAATGTTAACTAGAAAACATTTATACATAAATAATAATCTTAAGCTATTTAGTATCTTGCTTAGTATATATTATGTTAATTTATAATCGTCGGTATATTTATCTGTGCTCGGTAACTACTGCATGACTTCACCGATGGAGATACATTTTATAGAATATACTTGTTTTTTATATACCACATATTTATTCTAGAATAATCAGATCTAGCACCTAACAAATACAATTGTTTGCTGTTCGACATTATAATATTTTTAAAGTAACTTCTGCACTCTCTCTCTCTCTCTCCATGCCATGCTTTTATCAAATCATTACTATTAAATAGTTTTTATTATTAAAAAAAGGGGGAATATTTTTTATCTATGCGGGTATCTTATAAATATCACAGTAAATAATTATTTATACAAGGTTATTGTTCTGTAAATTATGTATAAAATATTGTAATTATCGATCATATATATATATATATATATATATATATATATATATATATATATATATATATATATATATATATATATATATTATAAGTGTTTGATCTCGTCGACCTATTAAGTTCAGATTCTACACAATACATCCTAATTTCAATTTAAATTCATTTTTAATCAACACATTACGTAATTCTGATAGGATTTAGAAAACCGTGAGAAAATTATTTACAAATTCTTCACGAATTAAATATATTCACAATAAAAGTTTGACCTAAAAGATAGTGTGGTCTTGTTTAAAATAAATTAGCCATTTCATTTTCCAATTTTCTAAGTGCACTGTCAGCTGTATTGGATACTCTTACTCAATATTTAGGGTCAAATAGTGCGCTGTAAATTGGATAATGAATTTAACACATAAATCTAATTCCTTCTGCAAACAGACGCTAGTCAAAACTTATACATAAAAACATTGATTATTTATTTGGCACTGATAATATTCTGATTTAGCACACAGTAGTCATTGGTTTGATTGTTTCAAATAATTAAGAATATTAACTAGAAATGTAAATAACAGTATAAAAGTTATATTTTAAAAGTATACATAGATGTTTATTTTGTATGGTGTACCACGTTTGATTAGTTAGGCGTTTTATTACATAGGTAAACCTATTTATGATATACATAAATAATGATGTAGGTTCATTATTTTTAATTATTTATTATACTACATCATAGCTAAAAATAAATAAATATAAGATAATAAAAATAATTGTTTGAAAAAATCGGACAGTATACAGATTATTAAGAAAGTTTTTTGGGGGTTTGTGATATTTAAGACAAACCAGTCTCCTAATGATCTCAAGCAAACACATTTTTTTTTTGTCTGTCTATGCTGTTAGCCCTGTTGGCTATTACAGCGTAAACGAACACAGCCTCTAGTAACACCAGAGGCATCATAAAAACTTTACCGGTCTGAATTTACTTAACTAGTTATTTTTAGTATATAATATTAGCTAAGATATTTCTAAATCCGGTTTACAATAAATTTATAACTGATATATATTTTTTTATTTAATTCCTAATAAATTTTACATGGTATAAATTTCGAATTAGAATGTTAGTAATGTACAGAATCCTTAATTAACTAGAGGTTCCCTACGACTTTGTCTAACTTAACATAACATTTAAAACAATCGTATAACCCTATTTTTGGAGATATTGCTCAAAGCGACTTTATCTTATTTCAATATAGACATGGAAATAAGATAAGATGTTGTCTTTAATTATAAGTTATCTTAATACAAAAATATATATATATGGTTTAATATATTTAAAAATGTCTTTATCCTTTTAGTTTATTATATGTAGATATTATCATATAAAGCCAGCCTTGGTGGCAATTAAATTGATAGTTTATATAAAAATCTTGAACTAATTAACATATCTAACAAACTGTTTGTTCTACACATACAGACAAATAGAGCATTGTTTATAGATTTGTCCTTAGTATGGTGTAAATCATTAAACTTGGTCAGTTTAGTAGGCCAGGAAAAGATAAGTAATTGACATTAGCCTACTAAAATGACCAAGTCACTTTAGTAGGCTAATGCATGGGTGTACCTGGATATCGTATACCTACTACCTTCTATTGTAAATTAAAATTGGTATTTAACATTAAAAAATAAAACCAATTAAGTTTTAAAAATTGAAGAAGGTTTAGAAATGCTTGCTCAGAAAGGTCAGTCGGGGACGAAAAAATGGCTTTTCAGTTATTATAGATCTATGTATTACAAAGAAATACAATTATCTATTAACATTTTTGCAAACACTTTGAAGTCTAAAATCTTCATTAGATGCGAGATTCGACAAAGAAAAATCACCAGCGTGTGCTCTTTCATTGTTAAACGATGCTCAAAAAATTAAAATGACAGCTCCAAAATTACAAAAATATATTAAAGAAATCTGGTTTGCCCCCCCTAACACAAAATCTGGTTACGCCCATGGGCTAATGTACAACAAAAAGAACAGAAAAATCTTACCACTCAGTTTTATTTTAATAAAAAACATATCTTACCATGTCATCCACCATTATAAATAGTATGTGTGGAAGTTTTTGTGAGACCACAGTATGTACAACTACTTCTAGAACTATCCATAGCTTCCACCTGAAAAAAATAAATATCATGTACTGCTCATAAGATTGGATCGGCTCAGAAGAGGATTGATTTTTAAAATCTTTTGCAATTTTGCTATAAAAAAATTTTTGGAAAAATCTACAAATTATTCGGCAGCTATCTAAAGTATATTCCCTATAATTCGGAGTACATTATCTGAGGAATAAAAAATCGATCTATGTGTGCGTGTATATGATTCCCACCATCTTTACCAAAAGTACTGAAGTATGGTATATTTGTATTTGTTCCTCAGCAGGTCATTACGGCAACCTCCAGAAGGTACAAGGTTATCTAAGCAACCACTCCACAATTTTTTTTACAGAAAATACTTTTAATACAACATTTAATCTATAATTTTAATTTATTAACATATTTAGACACATTTGTACAAACATTTTTGTTTAATCAAAACGATCTTTATACAGCTGCAAGGTTAGTTATGTTTTATTAGGAATTATTAGTGTAAGAATATTATAACTTATTGCAATATAAAAATACAATAACTTATTAAAATACAAGATTACAATAACTTATTACAATAAAATTCAAAAGTATCTTGGATCTTAGCTCAATGCATTTAGTAGACAGTTACTTGTGCTATTATCCTTATCTTGATACTATAATTGTATTGATTAACTTTTAATATACGCAACTAGAATAATAAATATTTCATATAACAATGTATTGAATGAAAACTTTAGATTTTTAAAGATATCTACGATGTAGAGTTCGTGGTGCTAGTCTTAATTCTTTCGGCCCTGCCCTTATGACTCAGTCTTAGAAATATCAATGCCATACTTATGTACGAGGTCAGCATATTTATAATATAAAATATGCCTACTTTGTTCCGCATCAAAAGTTATAATTTATGTTTTAAGACAAGTTACTAAATAGATATATAGCAACTATATCTAGAACAGTAATATTTCGACTATGTTGTTGCACTGTGTCCGTTCAAATTCATAATATTTACAAAAAATACCTACCATTAATTATAATGCCCTAAGTACGTATATTTTGTTAACTCATTATCAATTTACAAATTTTTTTTTTTTATTCAGAATCCTTTTCGGATTCCTTTTTTTTCCTTTTTTTTTCTTTACAAAGATTAACTAATTTAATTATATCTAAGTTGTTTTATAAGTCATTATGTATGCGATGCTTACCTTTAATAAATCATATAGATGTACAGTTTACTAATTAATTATTTTACATAATATTCTTCATTATTTGACTTGTTTTTTATTCAATAAAAGTCTTCAATAGTAAATAAGTGTTTGATTTAATAGTGTATTGGAAATATTAAATCTTTTATGTCATGAATAATTGATATATTCTATTCGTTTTTTAATTTTTATTTTTTTTTATTATACGCGTCTATTAAAGACGAAACATGAAAAGTCTAAATTAATTTGTCATCTCAGGACAAAGTTTCTTACAAATAAATGATTGCATGAGAAATAATATTGTTAAATATTATATTTCTTACAAAAGAGTTCCTGTTTTAGTTTTATTATAACATCAAGCAAATTTCTAATCTAATGATAATAAAATGTTTTATACATGCTTTATTATAAAAGCCGTATGAAATTATACATATTACAAAAAAAGCGATTGTAAAAATAATAATCTCATAAAAAATAGATAACAGTGACAATAAAAGATAACAAAAACAAAAAACAGATTAAAACAATTTGTCAAGTGCGAGTCGGACCCGCGCTCTAAGGCTTCCGTACCATTACATGTAAAAAGCGCCAAAAAATCCCGTTTGTTTATATAAATATAGAATAAAAAATAAACCGATACCCATCGACAGCGACATCTTAATAATAGGGTTCCGTTTTTTCCCTTTGGGTACAGAACACTAAAAATTATACAAACACAAAAAAAAAATCAATTAATCTCATATCAAAGAAAAGAAGCATTTGTCAAATAATTACTAGATAAATTAAGTATTCTATATAAAAGTACTAAATAGTACCTAATCATAAAACACTGAACTAACGTTTTAAAACCAAGAGTTCGTTTTTAACAACAGGCTAACTGCGTTTCTATTGTTCTTGTCATAATAATAGTCAAATAACAATTTAATCACATCAGTAATTAACATTTTATGGACATTTGAATAATTATCAATATTAAGTATTACTCACCTCAATATTGATTTCGTTTGCATCTTACATTTTATACTTTTAGATACTTTAAAAGTATTACGTAATCTGAATGAATGAATTGAATTATTTTTTCTATAAGTGATATTAGAATATTTTAGAAAAGAATAATACCTAATCATTTTGAAATATTTGATATTTTCATTTGTTTTCCTACTTATCTAAAGTTTAAAAAATTATAATCTGTCAATCTTATTAAATATATATATTTTTTGGTAAATATTACATAAAGGTGAGTTCATTGGATTAAAATCCTAATATTTTCTGAATAATATTACAATATTATTTAAAGAAAAAAAAAAAATAAATTTGGGATATTAAATATATGATTAAGATTGAAATCCAAGGAAGAGAACAATAATTAATATTTGTAATAAATTATGTAAGTTATTATAAATTGATTATAGAAGTGAATCAGTGCGTAAAATTCTTTACTATATCTGTCAATCGAGAAAATAATCAAAGTTTGAATTTGAATAGAATTGCTTAACTTGAGAAACCTCTTAAGGCGAGCACCTAATCTTTTGTTGTTTAGCTTAAAATTTAAATTAAAATAACAATATTAATATCTGTTATTATAAATATATTTTTTTTAATATATAGAAAAATAATGTCTCTTTATAATCAAGACCACTTAGTTTTCGCGATTTGTATATTTTATTTTTTATGACTTTTTAAACATATTTTATTTTAATACAAATATAGGGAATTTATTTAAAAGCCTTACCATTTTAGTGTCGTAGTCCAAACCATTTTTATTTAATTATAAAATACCACTGTACACATCGAAACTATATTTTTTGTTAATCGTATATAATGCGGAACACCCACACAAACCTACACCAGATACAGCACTGAAGTCGCGATGGTTGCCCGCAAAGGACTATTGCAAAATACTCACTATTGTTAAGACTATCAGCCCATTTGCCATAAATATGAAATACATAATAAAAGAAAGGTCAAATAAATTCTATAACCAAATTTCTACATTTTACAAAAAAAAAAAAAATCTAAATACTGATAATTTTTTATTGTCTTCATTGAATGTTAACTTCCACTAATATAATCAATTGTGAAGGCTTGTATGTTTGTCCGTGAATAGATGTTTACTATTTTGCACACATAGACCTGGAAAAAAAATTTCTATCTCGCAAAAACAAGGTTAACTTTCTTATTATGTTTCCAAATTAAAGAAGCATTCAGAATACCCGAGAAGAAACAATTTTGAATTATTATAAAAAATAGTTTCTTAGTAATCATAACTAAAACATCAAATTTTGGTGTGAAATTTTTATTTTTGTCTTTTAACTATAATTTAAAAGAATGAACAGACGAAAACGATTTCCCTTCAGCAAACTTTATGCTTGATGCTTGACGCCTGATGATTGATGCTTCATTTTTAAAGCATGATACTTAATGCTCGATGCTTAATGGTTGATGCTTGATGCATAATGCATAATGCTTAATGCTTAATGGTTGATGCTTAATGCTTGATGCTTGATGATCAATAGTTCAATTCCTTATTTTTAAATATTTAAATATCATCAAATTAAAATCATACATAAAACTTAAATTACAATTCGAAATGAAAGTGTTTAACTTAAGTAAGCAAACATTAACTGTGTGAAACGTCAAACTTCCTTCTTATGTTTTCAAATTGAAGGAGCGTTCAGAATAACCGAGAAGAAACAAATTTATATTATTTTAAAAAATAGTTTTTTAGTTATCATAAATAAAACAACAAAGTTTGGTGTAAAATTTTTATTTTTTCTTTGAACTACAATTTTAAAGAATGAACAGACGAAAACGATTTCCTTCCAGTGAACTTGATGCTTGATGCTTTACGCCTGATGCTTGATGCTTCATTCTTAATGCTTGATACAAGTATCAAACAGCAAACAACAAGTTGTTGATATTTGATTTTGTTGAGAGGTTGATACTTTTTGCTCGATGCTTGATGCATAATGCTTATTGCATAAAGCTTTACGTTTAACGCTTAACGCTTAATACTTAATGCTTAATGCATAATGCTTAAAGCTTTATGCTAAATGCTATTAGCTTAATGCTAAATACTGAATGCTTTAAGCTTATTGCTTCATGCTTAAATGCTTTACTCTCAGTGTTTAATGCTAAATGCTTAATGCTTAATACTTAATGCTTATTGCTTAATGTTTAATGTTTAATGCTTATTGCTTAATGCTTAATGCTTAATGCTTAATGCTTAATGCTTAATGCTTAATGCTTAATGCTTAATGCTTAATGCTTAATGCTTGATGATCAATAGTTGAATTCCTTATTTTTAAATATTTAAATGTCATCATTAATAATTTAAAAAACCCCCGATACAAAAAGACCTCTAAAAAGAGTAAAAATAATATTTTTATGTACTTATTGAACTCGTTGCGTCGGGAGACCGTTGTACAAACGTTGATAGTGTATATATTACGAAGTTAATCATTGAGGACTTAGACTATAACATTCGATATCGTAATTTCTTTATTTGCCTTGTTAACTTACTTGCATTTTAATTTCTTCCTTTATTAAACGGTCCCCCGACGCAACGAGTTCAATAAGTACATAAAAATATTATTTATACTCTTTTTATAGGTCTTTTTGCATGGGGGATTTTTTAAATTTTTATTTTTTTTTTCTGCTTTTTAAAGTTATGTCATTAGTTTCTGAATTTTCAATTGTTTTAGTAGGAAAGATTTGTTTGTTTGTTTGAATTGAATAGGCTCCAAAACTAGGTTACCGATTTTTAAATAATCTTTTAGAATTAGAATCCTATATTATGATGTACAAAGGTTATATTTAATACGAGAAATATATATAATATTTAATAAAATAAGGATCCACGTGAAAGTTTCGACAATGTAATAAATTATAAATGTATTAAGTAACATGATTTAAGACTTTTTCATATGGGTAGGTAGGTAGATTTCATATATACGAATATTAATAAATATAAACATTTAGAGTCAAAATGATTTACAATAACTAATAACACTATGATGAAGAGATTTATATTATCACTAGCTGTTGCCCGTGATTCTTTATGACTATAATCATAAGCCATATAAATATATTTTTACAGTCTCTGTGGACGCAGTCACGGGCAACAGTTATTCCTAATAAAGTACTTTATCTCAGTACGTAAGTGTAAAATCCTTTTGGCCTTCATAACTTGGCTTTTTTCCTATATAGTGCGGGTGACGCTGCTGGGAACAACGTCAATATCTTAGAGATGACTATTTCTATTTTAATCAAAACATAGATAAGAACCATCTCGACGAGCATAGCTTTCGATTAAAAAAAAACCGGATTCAAATCCGTCCACGCGTTTGGACGCAAACAGCTAATTATTGCATAAGAACCTTTCCCCCGCACGAATAAAACGTCAATATCTTGAAAACGGTTATTTTAATTTCAATCAAACATGAATAAGAAACATCTCGACAAGCATAGCTTTCGATTTAAAAAAATTGCATTCAAATCCGTTCACGCGTTTGGTTGCAAACAGCTAATTATTGCATAAGAACCTCTCCCCTGCACAAATAAAACGTCAATATCTTGAAAACGGCTATTTTAATTTCAATGAAACATAAATAAGAAACATCTCGATGAGCATAGCTTTCGATTAAAAAAAACCGTATTCAAATCCGTCCACGCGTTTGGCCGGAAATTTGCCACAGACAGATACACAGATACACATATACACAGATCGACAGGTCAAACTTATAACACCCCTCTTTTTAGTCGGGGGTTAAAAATAAAATCATTTATAATACTTTAATGACAATTCAAAATAAAAGTGTTTAATTCACTTAGGAAAACATTAACTCTTATAAAACGTCAAACTTTCTTATTATGTTTCCAAATTAAAGAAGCATTCAGAATAACCGAGAAGAAACAATTTTGAATTATTTTAAAAAATAGTTTCTTAGTAATCATAAGACGAAGCTTCTTAGCAATCCATGGATTCACCGTGCGGGTGCCGGGCCCATCGCGTTGCAAGGAGAGGAGTGCAAGCAGTGCCTGGGACTTGCGACCCAGGAGTAGGTTTAAGGGGCCCCTTTATTATGCGCAAAAACGCTCACCTTCACCCTCCACACTCCTCTCCCTACCTAACCAAATTTGGAAAGAACCTACTAATGCCGCCTTTGAAGTACGTTCTAGAAATGAACCGATGCTTGTTCTAGAAAGTCCAAAATCTTTAAGTAGGCTATAGAGAGATTTTGCTGTTATACCTCTCGCTCCCACTTCTACCGCGTACAAACTAACTATAAATTTATTCCTGATCAGTTCGTTGGTTAGTTCGTAATACTTATTGAGCTTGAATGTGTGATCCCTTGGGATGTTTGTTTCCCAAGGAACAGTAAGCTCCACAAGTATCACGCGCCTCAGATGTTTTGAATACAGGAATAAGTCCGGTCTGGATGACGAAACACCAACATCCCCAGGGATTTTGTAATGCCTTTCAAAACAACAAATTTTGGTGTGAAATTTTTATTTTTGTCTTTTAACTACAATTTGAAAGAATGAACAGACGAAAACGATTGCCCTTCAGCAAACTTGATTCTTGATTATTTACGCCTGATGATTGATGCTTCATTCTTAAAGCATGATACTTAATGCTCGATGCTTAATGGTTGATTCTTGATGCATAATGCATAATGCTTAATGCTTAATGCTTTCATGAGTAATGCTTAATGCTTAATATTTTATGCTTAATGCTTAATGATAAACGCTTAATACTTAATGCTTAATGCTAAACGCTTAATGCTTAATGCTTAATGCTAAACGCTTAATGCTTAATGCTTAAAGCTTAGTGCTTAGTGCTTAGTGCTTAGTGCTTAGTGCTTAGTGCTTAGTGCTTAGTGCTTAGTGCTTAGTGCTTAGTGCTTAGTGCTTAGTGCTTAGTGCTTAGTGCTTAGTGCTTAGTGCTTAGTGCTTAGTGCTTAGTGCTTAGTGCTTAGTGCTTAGTGCTTAGTGCTTAGTGCTTAGTGCTTAGTGCTTAGTGCTTAGTGCTTAGTGCTTAGTGCTTAGTGCTTAGTGCTTAGTGCTTAGTGCTTAGTGCTTAGTGCTTAGTGCTTAGTGCTTAGTGCTTAGTGCTTAGTGCTTAGTGCTTAGTGCTTAGTGCTTAGTGCTTAGTGCTTAGTGCCTAGTGCCTAGTGCCTAGTGCCTAGTGCCTAATGCTTAATGCTTTATGCTTTATGCTTTATGCTTTATGCTTTATGCTTTATGCTTTATGCTTTATGCTTTATGCTTTATGCTTTATGCTTAATGCTTAATGCTTAATGCTTCAGTTATAAGATATATTCCAAGTTTACTTTTGAAACAGAATGAGATAGATAAATTGACATTTCATAACATGATATCAGCGGCTTGACTAGTTTTTTTATTTTGACATATGAATGGACTCAAAGAAACAAATACAGAGTTTCTATACAGTAGTACAGAAATGTTTTTTTAAATCCAATACAGCGGTTTTGTATCTTTTTTTTTTCTCACTCGAATTGGTATGTCAGAGAGAATACTGTATTTCCTTTTAATTTGGTGAAACATAACAGATCCTATCTGAGTATAAAAATGATAATATTATGGTAATAAAATAATATATATATATATATATATATTTTTTTTTTATACAAAACTAGGTTAATGCTTGACTACATTCCACCTGATGGAAAATGAAATGTAGTCTTAGGTGGTAAAGCGCATTAACCTAGCAGCCTATTCACTCTCCTCTTGAAGACACCCACATTATATTTAGCCGGAAATACCGACGCAGGCAGATTGTTCCAGTCCTTAGCTGTACGCACTAAAAATGAGGAAGCAAAGCGCTTTGTTCGGACAGGTGGAATGTCCACAACAAAAGGATGGATACCTGCCGTGCGTCGGGACGTCCGGTGATGGAAGGGGGACGGGGGAACTAAGTCGTGTAGTTCCTGCGCACACTCACCAAAATGTATCCTATAGAATACTGAGAGGCTAGCAATTTTACGCCTGTGTTCAAGGCTTTGGAGGTCGGCTTCGACCAATTCGGGATCGCCGATAAGCCTCTTTGCTCGCCTCTCAATTGAGTCCAGAACCGCAAGATGAGACTTTGCGGCACCAGCAAATATGTGACCACAGTACTCTACACACGACCGGATTTGTGCTTTGTATAGAACAAGAAGCTGTCCCGGTGTAAAGTACTGTCGCACCTTTGCAAGTACGGCAAGCTTTCCCGCAGCTGCTCTTGCTCTGGACTCAATGTACCGACCAAAGTTGAGGTTCGAGGAGATCTCTAAGCCTAACAACTGAAGCCAGTCACTGTATTCCAAGGATACATTCTGGAAAGTAGGAGCCAAGGTGAAGGGGCTCCTTTTGGCGGTGAACAAACACGTCTGCGTTTTGGTGGCGTTGAATTTGACAAGATTGGCATTGCCCCATGCGGAGACTGCCTGAAGTTTGTCATTCAAACGTTGCACCATGGCTTCTCTTTCAGACTGTACTTCATCTCTACTAGCCCGAGAACTTGGCAGATATCTTTCTACAACTGTGCTGTCGTCTGCATACCCATAGATACCGGGCTTCAGCAGATCGTTAATGTGCAGCAGAAAAAGAGTTGCAGAAAGAACGGACCCCTGAGGTACTCCGGCATTTATTGTCAAGGGTTCCGAAAAACACCCATCGACAACAACACGGAGAGATCTCTGGCTCAAAAAGTCCGTTATCCAGCCAATCAGACCAGGAGATATACCGTACGCTGAAAGCTTGCTTAAAAGGCTCACATGCCAGACCCTGTCAAAAGCCTTCGAGACGTCCAGAGAGACGGCGACCGCTTCTCCGTTCCTCTCGATGGCTTCGCCTAAAATGTGTGTTGCGTACGCTAGAAGGTCCCCAGTGGACCTATTTCGGCGAAATCCGTACTGTCGGTCACTGAGGAGATCGTTACCTTCTACGTAGCGTACGTAGTACGCTAGAAGCCGCGAGTTCAATATATGCTCCATAATCTTGCAGAGTATGGAGGTGATTGAAATGGGCCTATAATTGGCAGGATCGGCACGGCTGCCTTTTTTGGGCACGGGTTGCACGTTGGCAAGCTTCCAGGATTCCGGCACTTTTCCAGTCTTGAAAGAGAGGCGATACAGACGTGTCAATACAGGAGACAACTCACCTGCGCATGTCTTGAGCAGAATGGCTGGTATACCATCAGGACCACTGGCTTTATTCACATCTAAACGACACAATGTTCTCCATACCTCTTTGTTCGTGATGCGGATTTCGGGCATCGAAATACCGCAGTGAGGAAGATGTTCTGGAGAAGCATTGCCAGTGTCTAGATGCGAATTCTCAGCAAACAGAGAAGCAAATACATTCGCTTTCTCTGTTGCTGTATGGGCCAGGGATCCATCAGGCTTCAGCAGAGCAGGCAGTGAGGGTTGGCAGAAGTTCGACTCGATCGCTTTGGCAAGAGACCAGAAAGCTCGACTGCCAGTTGGTCTGACAGAGGGCTTTTCGCCATTCTTAACGATAGAACTATACAATATAGTTGCGCATTTGCACAGTTATTATTTAGAACAAAAAAAAAAGCCGGATAGAACAGACCTTATTTATTATTTCTTAATCAATAAATAAATAGACATCATTATCATGATATTAATTCATAAAATATTCCAAGTATAATAAAAGTGAATTAATAAAAAGTGGTGAACAAGAACAAAGGAAAAAATCATTAAATGATAACTCCAAACAAATTAGGTTCCCAAAAAAGGAAATGTAATAAAACATCTAAAATTGAGTTACATCGCTTACACTAGAATACACATGAATAGTAATAAATATTACACATTCTTATTCGTCATTAACTACTATGTAAATGGGTATTTAAGGCATTAGAATTTATATTTTTGGGCAACATTTTTTGTTTTTATTTTTCTATAATGTGGCACTAAAAATACATACAACGGTTAACATTTTTAACCGACTTCTTCAAAAAGAAGGAGATTCTTAATTTGGCCGGTATGATCTATATTTTTTAAGGCGCGCAGCACCTTTTGTAGGTCTACCCATGGCTAATTGATAATGTAGCTATAAACTAAAAAGTATTAAATAAAAATCACTACGTTAAGAAAACCGACTTTAATACTAAAAAGTAATAAATAGTGAAGATTTAATATTTATTATATACCATCTATTATTTATATGTCCTATTTACTAATAGGTTTGAAGTCGGTGCCAAGCCGGTTTTTTTAACGTAGTTATTTTTGTGTAAATGTTTTTTTACTATATTTTGATTAAAATTTCCCTGAGCTTATGGCAAATCTATTTACTTTTAAATAACATTTTATTTGTATTATTACAGTTTGTTCCTGATATACTTATATGTAACAAATGTAGATTTTAAAATTTTTCCGCGCTTTTACTAGTGAGTGATTATTATTACTATATTGATTTAATGGCTTTTAATTAAAAGTTGCTGATGAGTGATTGATACTATTGCCGTGATTTCAAATAAACATTTTACATCTCATGAAAAAATATTTTTAATTGATCATTATTAATTTTAGATTTTCATAATTAAGTAATTTCATGTGTATTTTGTACATTAAGCAATACCACGAAAACGCAAAGGGGCTGATTTGAGAAGTAATACAAGTAGATGTAGAAGCATGAGAAATAGACGAACCCAAAGATCCGAAGAACAAATCCAGCAACAAAGTACTGTAGCACGTGTGACCATGGCGCATTTGCGTTAAGAACAATCAAAAGACACACAACGCAATGAAGTAATAAGATCAGAACAACGGCATTATGTTAATGTGAATTATTCCGTTGAGACATTTTTTTTTAAATAATCATGTATTGTATGGTTATGGAATTGTACTTCAAATTTTGAAGTTAAATTTAAAGATATTTAGATTTATGTAACATGTAGAGGTAATGATGACATACTTTTCAAACACCTTTGGTGGCATTGAGAAGAACTGTGGTAATGCTGTGACCTGGACGATGGCCAGACTGATAACTACTTAGAAGATTGTTCTTTAATATGTAGCTAGAATTTTTTTGTAAACCATTGCTTCAAGGACTGTGGATAGGTATGGCAATATGAATATGGGACGGCATTCATTACAACTGGTAGTATTAGGAACTTATTGTAAAGGAAAAATACAAACGTTATGCCAAAGTTTAGGAAAATAATATTTGGATAAGGACGTATTGATGACATTAGTTATTTTACGTAGGATCAAATCAAGTAATCTGACATATGTAGCCGTTTAGCAGCCCTTAATATCAGATTACAAGGATTTCTAACAGCTATATAATAAGAGAAATTGGTGGAGCATAAGTTATGTTTGAGCCTACTTTCAGAAATCCTTATTGCATGTAACTTACTGTCACGAAAGGAATTAATTAACTCAGGGCAATGTTGAGGAATACTTTACGCGTTTTAAAGCGAAATAAACACTTTAAAAATAAAAAAATCTGAAAAAAAACAAAATAAAATAGTTAAAAAAAACAATCAAGCGACCAACTCAAGCTATAGTAATTCATAATTGTAAGAAAATAAGTGCCAATTTATTTTTAAACTTTTTAAACTTTTAATAAATATACATTATCAAAAGTATTAAAATAAAATGTATACGGAAGTAAAATTCAGATAAAAATTGTAAATATTATACACAAACAATGACGGAAACTAATATTACCAGAAAGATAATATACAATATTTTCTTTTTACTCAACGTAGAATTCTTTTGTGTAATAATAAAATGCCCGTTATATCTGGGTAGAAAAACTATCTTTTTAATAATGGTCAGACAAATCTCAACATAAAAAGCAATAAAATATTGTCAAGTTTTATATAATTGGAAGGTTGGTT
Organism: Napeogenes sylphis; assembly: GCA_959347405.1. Classification (NCBI taxonomy): domain Eukaryota; kingdom Metazoa; phylum Arthropoda; class Insecta; order Lepidoptera; family Nymphalidae; genus Napeogenes; species Napeogenes sylphis. The sequence continues at coordinate 14,209,232 of OY365788.1, read as the reverse complement.
TTATAAAAAAAAAATAAAGATGTCACTTCACACTGTTTCTAAGTTATTGTAATGATTGCCTCTATTTAAAAACTATGATAAATATATGAAATTCAGTTAGCGAATTGTATGTTAGAGTTATCATATTAACTATTGTTAGCTTTTACACATGTGGTAGTTTGGTTTTGACTAAAAATAAAGATATAAGTTGTTGATTTGACTAAAACAATTAAATCTCTGTATAGAAGTTTAATTGATAAAATAAATGTAATATTGGATACTGTTTTGACTAAGAATAAGAGGTATATAAATCGCAGTTCGGTTAAGAGAAGGCATTGTGAAATTGGGAGTACAAGTTGTGTGGTGGAGCTATTGTGATAAAAGTGTAACCGTTATAATAAACCGCTGAGTGTGTGATCAAGAGACTTAGTTGTGTAACAGTGATAGTTGAGTTTAAATGGTAAACAGTTTAGTGTATTTGTGAACAGTGTCATAAAGTGCTATAAAGAATAGAACGACCGTCGTTGGCGATTTTTTGCGGTAAGAGAGCTCTAATACTATTAACAGTTACCTTAATAATTCCTTTCCAAATATGTATATTTTACTTACATTTTACTGGTTTGAACATAAAGTTAGAAAATGAAGTTATGACTAATATGTATTACTTAAATAATATCTGCATATTATGAACGATACTATTTGGTCAGTTTTTAGTTAATTTTTTGTTATACAAATGTTAATGCTTGACTAGATTCCACCTGCTGGAGAGTGGAGATGTAGTCATAGGTGGTAAGGCCCATTAACCTAGCAACCTATTCACTCTTCTCTAGAAGAAACCCACATAGTACTTGGCCGGAAATACCAACGCAGGCAGGCAATGTTCCTGTTCTTCGCTGTATTCAGAACCGTAAAATTTTTGATAAAAAGATTTGTCTACGATGATAGAAGTTGGTGAGGATTTACACTTTTATCTAGTCACTACACTAGTGGAAAATACTAATTGTGTTACAGCTTTAGGTGGAGTTGTTTAAATAAAACTGAATAGTATGCGTATCACGGATTTTAGGTCCACATCATACTGTAAGTAACATTATACTGTAGTTAATTTTAAATAAAAATAACAAAATAAATACATTTTAAGCGGGAGTTATAACTTCATTTAATATAAAAAAATATATTTAACATATTTATTTAAATTCCATATCACAATCGTCTTGATTTATAAGAAAGCTTCAACATTTACAACAATCTACCAGGCGTCAGTTGAAACTTAAAATATCGTTCGTTGAAATATCTATTTGGAAGATATTCTTGATGGTATTTTAATGCATTTTTCATCGGGGATTATAAAGAGTTGCTTTAATAGTAAAGTTTTAAAATTATTTTCATTTTTAGATAGGATTTAAGCATAATAAAAGCGTATCTAATAACATCAGTATTTAAGAAGTATTAATTTTATAACAAAAGCAGTTACGACCTCCAGGCCATTCGGTTACACTTGAAGGTTCTGAGTCACGTGTTGTAGTATAGGAAAACACAAAATTATTAAGATATACTGGAAATGTTTAATTTATTATTATTATATAAATTGAATGTTTAGTTTAATAATTAATTTACATAACACAATTTTGTTGTTTGATAAGTTGTTTGCTTAAGTGATTTTTCAGATGATATTTAGAAACATTGCGTCCGTAAGCAACAAATGGTCAGAAATAATTGTCATGAAATAATCTTTGAACTAGAAAACGAAAAACATTGTGCTAAAATTATTAAAGTAGATCTCAGGCCACCCAAAATGGGTTTTATAATGATAAATCGGTATGCATGAGTAAATATCGCATACAATGTTTTTATTAATTCTCTTTGTAATTAATAATATTATATTATTAGATAATAATTGTATAAACATTAATTATTAATAATTATATAAGGCAAATATAAAGGAAATACATATATACATTACATATAAATGCTAAAATAAACCAGCATAGAAAATCAACGTTACCCTACTTATCCTATAACACCTGGAAATCGGAAAGAAAGAAAGAAAAAAGAAAGAAACGGAAGCGAGGATGGCTGGCTTTCATATGCAATGACGACTATACCTTCAAAACCGGTATACCCCAGCAGGGATTGCTTTGTATCTGGTGTCAAAATTTAATAAGATCCGTGAAAGCTAAGCTAAAATCTAGCACTGCAATATCATATAACTTCCGGTTATTTAATATTCTTTTTACCTTGTGGTTGGCCTTGCGGTACCTTTGTACCTAAAAAAATGGTCAAGCTTGTGTACTATCAATATTAATTTATTTTAATAATTAAATACATATTATAAATATAATATATATAACAATAATGAAACCCACTTATAATGAGTTAAGGAATTCGTTTAAAATAAGGTATTTAAATTATTTCATTCCAAAGTTCTAATCGAATATGCTCAATGTTGTTTATAATGTTTTTTAGTTTTTTGCCAAAGTTGTGATTATAATAAGTATTATTATTTACCTTACACGCATAATGTAAGCACACACGAAGACTGATATAATGAAGGGTAGACTACTTTATTTTTTAAGTTAAGTAAGTGTAAACATTGTAACTTATACTAACATACTAAGATTACTAACACTAAGAATTTTCTTACTTTAAATCTGCCGATATAAAAATCGATACATTCAAAGTAAAAAAAAAAATCTTTCAATAAAATGTTATAATAAAAAATGTAATATCAGAGCGACTATTAAATGAATATTATTTCTATCCTTATGAACGTTTAGAAAAACATTTATAAGATAAAAGTCTGTTTAAGCAAACTATACTCTATCTTATTTTAAAAACTGATAAAAACATAAAGCTCGGGAAGCCGTTGCTTTATTCAAGCTTAAAAGTGTTTAATGAAGATTGTATTAACCAGGTGATATAGTTTAATTTGATATAAGTAATTTAAACTAAGCCACGTTCTGTAAATAAAACCCGACGTAATAACATTTTAGTTTAGTTAATCTTGTGTCCTTAAAGTCGTTTTATTTATGACTTTCATCTGATTCCGAGAGTTACAAAAGAATGAAATTGGCGTTTTGTATGGGAGGAACAAAAAGTCGAATATTTGATAATATAGTGTATTTAATTATACAAAGTATGAATCATTGTTTTTTATGCACTTTTACTACCTTATAGGCAGTTCATTGATCCCTTTAACTGATCCACTGTAGTGAACAATACCGACACTAGTCCACCAAATGCTTACAAGAATTTTTTGGTTAGGTCAATTTTCGCTTAGGGCAGGATTTGATTGGCTGACCATTGCGATGAGCATAGAGAATCTTTTATTCATCACTGGTAATACTTCGATTTAAAATCCTTTCATGATTGGGCCAGTTTGCTTCAAGTGAATTAAAACAGTTTTTTCACTAACACCGCAGCCTGTAGCTAACTTGAATGTGGTTTGCGATGGATCCGCTTTCACAATGGCCTTCAATTCTTTATTATCAACTTGGGTCTCTGGCCATCCACGGGGCATGTTCTGCAGGTCTAAATTTCCAGAATGTTGGAACCAGTTCCAAACGTTGTAACCAAAAACGAACTGTGCATGAACAATGAACTTCTTTTGCATCACGACCGCCTTACACATCATTAAACCTTCGAGTCGTTTCCGCAGCACTGGTGCCACGGTGGAACTTGTACTCGTAAATAATGTTATTTTAAGTTTTCCATTTTGTAAACTGAGTAACACAGACGGAAGAAACGGAAGAAAGAAAACAAATGAATGACGGTCAACGAAACATTTGAATTTAGAATTTCTTACCAAAGATTTGTGATTACGAAACGATTGCCAGTACGAAAACGCCAATTTCATATGTAAGGATCGAATATTATAATAGTGTTTTATTTCTTTACGATCCATAACATTATACAAATGTATACATTTAGAAAATATTAAGATTATTTATTCAGCAGTTGTTTACAGGAATTGATATTTAACATTAATCTTGTATATTTGAAATAGATGCAATATGTTTTTAACAACTCTGTTCTGTTTCTGTAATTAAGTAGTAGGGAAATTAAAGTTTGACTAATCAATTAGTCCTTTTTTATAGTACATTTCTAACGGAAATGATTATTGATAACGTCGATTCTGTAGTAATTTAGTTTTGTTCAAATAAATAACATAATTTTTTAACTTTAATCTTAGAATTTACAGCCAATCTGAAATAATCCAGGTTCCGAAGATAAATTGTCATAATATACGAAGAGAAGTAATGATTTGCCTTTGTTTTATAAATAGTATTTATATTGCACTGTTATATGAGATTACAATAAGTAAAATATACGACGACATTGAGAACTATCAGTTCGTGTGTATTTTTGTGAGTGACAAAGTTTTATTATTATTGTATGTATTTTTAAGCTGTGTTCGTGGATTTTTCATTAAAAATAAATATTATATTATTTTACCATTTTTCCATCTTTAAAACGTAAAAATCTGTTTGTTTATACACAGTTTTGTCCTTTTTTCATCTTAACACAATTGTAATATCTATTTCAGACAATTATTTTATGGTTGTAAAAAATATTAAAACTTAAAAAAAAGAAAACATTCTATAAATTACTTAAAAAAAAAGAGAAAATGATTAAAAGAAGCTTTGACTTAAACCTGAATGAAACCTATTTAAGTTTATTTAACTATAAACTGTTATGAAACAATTACTTCCTTAATTAGAACCTCAACACTAGGAGTGTTCAGTCTGTAAGCTGGAGAATAATTGTTTCCTTAAGTTTCAGATATCTCAATTAGACTGCCAGTTAATATGACTTTGTAAGTGGTAAAGGGCTTTCGAAGATGCTGACCAATGCACCTTAATTCATATGGTTGATAGTTTATTGCTTATCAGATAATCAAGACACAATTTTAAATAAATAAAATAAAAATATAAATGTTAAAAGTTTAGTATTCGTTTTTTTTACATTAAAACATTATTGAATTAAACAGACGGATTGAAATACAATATATTTTTTTTGATATAGGTAATAGCATATTAACACAGAAATACATATATTTTCTACGTTTATTATTTATATATTTGCGACAGTCTAAACTAGATACATAATAACTCATATCCTCTGTATCCGACTTTGATACTCTGTCCAATTTACTGTCTTATAGGGACATGCAAGGCGATACAAATACACAGGTATGTAAATGACTTGCTTTGTCTTGTATGGCTTTTAGAATCATGTATAACCTATTATTGTTAATATTAAGTTAAATAAAGATTTAGTTAAATAATTAATACTATAGTAACAAACATATACAAAAATATAAAATCAATGATTAGAACCCGGAGACGGGCATAGGATACTATTTAGCCCACTGAAGCGCGTCACCGTGAAGTCACTTTAAAACGTGTGTAACAAAACGCATCTCACATGGAATAAAAATACGCAAAAAAAGAGTAAGTAAATAAATATGGTTAAAAATTTTACAATTATAAAAAAGACAGCTAAATGTTATTTGGTCTATGGTTAAGTATGAAGAAGAAATGAGGCTGGCAAATATCAGGGATTTAATAATTTTCGGCATGCAAGAAAATTCAAAGGCGAGGAAACTTAATTTAAAGGATTCCAATGATCCTAACGACTTAAATTTCTGACTTCACTTGTATTTGCAATCCTTAGATGTTTGTGGTCGGAATCAGTCTTTATACAATGCATGTTTTTATCATAGACAAAAAAAAGTTTATCACAAGGTGTTTCACTGAAGAGTGCACCTCATGTCATGAAGTAAATATTATATTGCTGGTTTTATATAGGCATACTGATAATATTTTTTTAATTTATATTTACATATTCTAATAAAAAGAAATACGTAATAGTGTATGAATTTAAAAACGTAAGTCTGCTCATTCGTTGATTGTTTGGCAGAACGAAGTTTGGCGGGTCAGCTGGTTGCATATAAAATTGTTATGCTTGAACTAATTATGCTTAAAATAACCTAAGTGAACGAGATGAAAATAATAAAAATGAAATGATTTTTCCTCACTGAAAACACAAAACAGAAAACATACCGATTTTTTTTAATGTACATAGGTTGAAAAAATGTATTGCAAAAAAACCGGAAAAGGTTAATTTACGATAAAAAGTAAAAACATATTTTAATCCGGAATCTGTCACTTTTATGTGATACATTTCACGCCAATCGCCGGTATAAAAATGGGTGGAGACTTAATTTTAACATCACACATATTTATTACCTCAGATCCTTGATAACGGAGAATTGCTGTGATAACATTACACAAAATTTTACCAAATACAATTTTTGAAAATATCCAGCCAAGAGGCCAAGAGGTCTCAGTCGAATGTTCGAATCCCAGGCTATTGGCATTTTAAGAATGTATATAGTGGTAAAATCAAAAGCTTAAGCTGTCCGCGAAAGGGTGGTCAAAGCAACAAATTAATTACTGAGGAGAAAGAGAAATATTGACGATTGACCTCAACGTTTAAAGGACTGTGATAAAGTTAATAAGATTAAGAGATATTAAAGAAAAAGTAAACAGTAAAAATTAAATATAAAAACTACGAATGTATGAAAAACGTATCAAAGTAGATATTGTTTCTGTCATTTTCTAGCGGTCGGATAATGTTTAAATATTTACCTTTAATATAAATATAATTGTATCATTAAAGATAATTAAAATACATACTAACTATTATTAAGGAATAATGCATTGAGGAATAATGCATTTGGAACTATTATTAAGAAATAATGCATTGTGTAATTATAATATGAATAGAGCTTATCATTCCCACGTTACAAGCTTTTGCATAATATATTATTATCGTAGGAAATGTTGTTTATAATTAAAATATCATCATTATAATATTCAAAAGTATATATAATATATATATATAATATAATATTATAATATAATATTATTAATAGTATATATAATATATATGTATAATATATACAGGGTTATTTGTAATTAGTTGAGCACCTTTTGCAGGCAGCCCCTCTACATCAATCCTAACAACATTTGTTCTACGACATTTTAAAATTAGTAGTTTTAAAAATTTAGTTTTTCCCATACAAAATTTATTTATTGCCTCCAAACGTGCATTAAACTTGAGCAAAGAGAGGCCAAGCAATTTGTCAAAATATGTGCCAAGGCCACGTGCATCGGGGCGCGGGGTGGCGGGGTGGCGGGGTGACGCAGCGGCGGCTATGCACGTTAGAACTTGATCATTTTCTAAGGTGTAATAAAAAATACCATCGTTTTCCACTTTTATTTATTAAAATATTTTCTACAATAGTCGAAACACATATTGTCTAACTGTTTAAGAATCTAATGAAAAAACAAAATCTCCAATAGAAGTTGTCCACAAGTTGAATGTCTCAATAAATTTTTTTGGTTTATGAAATAAGGGCACTGTAACGAAACCAAATAAATATTATTTTTACAAAACAATAACTTCTCTTTAACTTACTTTATACATATCATATTATCTCGTTTGTTAATATTTATATCATGACAATAAAACAATAAGTTACTTACGAATTTCTTTAAGATGGCGCGTAACAGAAAATCGTCATAATTTTCATTAATATTAATTAATTAAAACGTAAGAAGTGAATCGACTGTTTCTGACGTATAATATTCTCATAGAAGAAACACATAGGTAAGTACCATAAAAACAGACAAATGTACACAATCCACTTTAAAAATAATAACTTTAGGCTTCTTAACATGTTGGATCGTCACTATATCACAAATAAAATTATTCTTCATCATGGTTTCTGCTGTTTCGAGTTGCTGTTCGTTCTAGGTATAGCAAAACAGACCTTGTAAAGATTAGGACCCCAATGCTCCATTTCTCAGCCAAAACTCGTATTTCTTTTCATTCTTACTTCTTCTATTTCAGACAATCAATGTATTTTAAAAATATTATAAATTACATTTCATAATTTCTTCTTCATGTTATAATCTTGAATTTATTTATTAGTTTTAAAAGCAAGTCCATAAAATCGTATTGTCCAGTATGTAATTACAATTCATTATTTAATTGTAAAACTCTAATCCGATAATTTTATTTTTGGTTAATGTAAATTGTGTTTTGTAATCCATATACTTGTCATTTTGATTATTTACTATTTCCATAGCAACATGGTGTAAAAGAGATGAAGCTATACGAAAAAAGCTGGCGCGCGCATTTAACAGTTTCTGACTTTCGCTAGCCTGCCGCGACCTATAATTTAGACTGCTTACAAAATACAGAGTAATAAATAATCGAGGGAGCAAAAATTTTTTTTGTTCGTTTATTCTGAGTTATTTATCAAGATTTTTTAAAAGTCGTAGAACAAATTTTGTTGGGATTGATGTAGAGAGGCTGCCTGCAAAAGGTGCTCAACTAATTAAAAATAACTGTGTATATATATATATATATATATATATATATATATATATATATATATATATATAATATAATAGTCAGTTATGAAATTTAGATGAAGATTTTGAAGATTTCAGATATTCTTATTTTAATTATAATAATACAACCTTGGAGTACCTTACAGTAATAATGTAAGAAACATTTTAATAGAAATATGGAAATCATAAAGAGGCTCTTTAAGTGTTTCCCGATTGATTTCAAAAATAGTTTTTAAGACGTATGTTACAATGAAATATTATATTAGTGTAAAAAAATAATAATTTTATTAGAGAGACCATGATTTAAAATTTAATCATGATCTTAAAATACCTTTGAGAATTTAAATAACACATATTAGGTCTTTACATATAAAATTAGCGTTTTTCGTACTGGGCACTTTAATCACACATTTTTCTAATTTGGTAAGGAATTCCAAATTCAAATTATTTTTGTTTCGTAAACCATTTGTCACTCATTTGTTTTTTTTCTTCTGTTTTATCAGTTTGCGTTAGTCAGTTTACAAAATGGGTAACTTAACTTATCTCATTATTGACGAGTACGAGTTCCACCGTGGCACAAGTACTGCGGAAAAGACTCGAAGGTTTCATGATGGTTATGGCGACGTGTTTCAAATAAAAACACAGTTTGTTTTTGGTTCCAACGTATTCGTTCTGGAAATTTCGAATTGCAGAACAAGCCCCTTGAACAAACCAAGTTCGAACCATACATCGCAAACCACGTCCGAGTTAGCTACCGAATAGGTTTAAAGTTTAGAGTTAGCGCTGTTAGTGATAAAACTAATTTAATCCACTTGAAGCAAATTAGAAAGATTAAAAGCTTGAAAGATGGGTACCTCATGAATTGACTCAAGCAAACCGGCAAACGCGCGTCAACTGTTGACATTTATGAACATTAATAAACCGGCACAATAGTGAAGGGATTTTAGATCGAATCATTACCTGTGATAAAAAATGTATTTTCTACGATAATAGGTAGCGCTCATTGCAATGGTTACATCCTGGTCAGCCAGCCAAATACTGCCCCAATAGAAAATTAACCAAAAAAAATTACTTTTGTAAGCGTTTGATGGACTAATGCCGGATCACAACTGACGGGGAGAGTAGGCCTACTAGGTAATTTATAAAAATATTCTAACAATTAGTCTTTCTAACATGAAACGGCAACGAATATAGCAGTAAAAAAATAAGAATTTCGTATTGAATGCAATGTTAGTGAAATAGTGTTTCCGGAGGAGGTAGCCGTACTACGAGTTGTGAAAAGACTGGTCTCAGTGAAATAATAAAGTTTCTCCATAAATAAATATGATCATTTACTTCTTCATTATTGTTCACATCTATTCTTTAGAAAGAGATAGAAGAGATAGAGATAGAAAGATTTCTCTCTCTCTCTCCCCTATCTTACTCTCTCTTTAACTCTTTATTGTATACAGTGCAACCATTTTCGACTTTCGGTGTTCCTTTTCAAGGCCAAGATTAGTTATTTTGAGACAATCCTAATCAATAAAGCGTGCAATATTCGCGGAAATTATGTCTTTTTTTACGGACACATATAATTAAATTAAAAAATTAAAGTGCAAAGGCAATATACAACCAAACACAAAACCATAAAACACATTGCAATGACTTTATCACATAAGCTCTAGTTTTTGTTACTAATAGCTCGTAGGTATGTGTAAATAAATACAAGCAATGTTGCATATGCTATGCCTGACGGTACTGTATCTTGATTTAAGAGTTATTATATATGCCTCTGTTTTGCGATATACAGAAAATGTATATCGAATACCGATCGGAAGTAAAATGACCTCAAATACAAATGAGGTAGCTATAAATCCTCTTTCGATTTGACCCGAATTGACTTTCAGTGTTCCTCTCACTATTAACTTGTTCATGGTCGAGGACTGATAACTTTATCAATTACTAGCTTGATGTTGTAAAAGGCTAGATCTTTGTGCTCCTGACTCCATGTTTAGTTTTACTATGGTAATTATTCATCCTTTGCTTTCAATAGATAAAATAAAATTTAAATATTTATACATTTATGACAGTGTTATGTTTTAAATGGTGGTCTTCTTAGGGTAATGTTGTGAGATGGGATGGTGCGTGTTCTAAAGAATATGTTCTCTCGTGTGGGGTAAGACAGGGTGGGTTGACCTCGCCACTCTTGTTTAATCTTTACATAGATCAGCTAATTGAGGAGCTTTGCAAGGCCGGTGTTGGATGCTATATTGATAAAATCTGTATGAATAATCTTAGTTATGCGGACGACATGGTCTTGCTGAGCCCCTCTGTTGGCGGTCTGAGAAAACTTCTGACAATTTGTGAATCCTATGCAGGGAGGCATGACTTAATTTATAATGAAACTAAATCAGTAGCAATGCTATTCAGTTCCACGGCTAAAGATTTGCATTTACCTGTGTGTCTCAATAATCAACCTCTTAAATTCGTCTCAAGTTTCCGTTACCTTGGCCATGTTGTAACGACTGATCTCAGAGATGACCTAGACATTGACAGAGAGAGGCGTTCTATGGCTGTTCGTGCCAATGTTATAGCGCGAAAATTTAATAAATGTAATCATGAGTCTAAAATACTACTATTTAAAACTTATTGTACAGCTTTGTATATTCCGCAATTATGGTACAGGTATAAAAAAGGAAGTTTCCGAATTTTTAAAGTCCAATACAATGATGCCTTTAGAGTTTTATTTAGAATAAATCGCTGGTCCAGTGCATCGACGATGTTCGTTGAGGCCCGCGTGGCGACTCTCGAGGCTTTGATCAGGCATCGGGTTGCCAGATTTAGACAAGCACTATTCGAGTCTGGCAACTTGATAATCGGAGCTCTAAGGAATGTGTCAAATGAATTGCTCAGATTTTATTCTAGTTTTCTTCGTTGACCAGCGGAAAACTAGTTTTTATTTATTTTATAGTTGTATTATTGTTTTAGTTTTATTTATTCTCCATCTGTAACGGGTCCTTGTTGCCTATTGTAATTATTTTTTATCAATAAAGGAATTATAATTATTATTATTAATACTTATTTGTTTAGTGGGGTTAAATAAATATCCGTTACACTAAAGTTTTGTGTAATAATAATAATTTAAAATAAATACACAATTTGCGTTTTAAACATTGTATATTCGTTTAAATAGGTAAATAGGTTTTAATTTTTTTTTTTGTGGTAATTGCTACTTTTTAACTATAGACAAATATAGTGCTCTTCTGAGTCACAATTAATGTCTGATATTTTTTTATTTCTCTTATATGGTTCTGTATCGTAAATCGTAGTTTAAAATAAATCAAAAACAGATACAGTGTTATATGTTTTTATCATTATTTTCTCTAGTGAGAACAATGGCAAAATATACAGTAACATATATTGGAACAGTGAAAGAGTACCCAAGAAAACAACTAATTATTGTCCTACTAATCTTTCTCGTTATTTTATCTTGATCTCACAAATATTATGTGAAATATAATATTTCGCTATACATTCGATATACACTTCTATTAGGATATACGTGGGTATTTCTCATCAAATTGCGAAATTTAATTCCGCGTTCAATAAGTCAAATAATTTAATATAAATAAAGGTTGCTCGTAAAAGCCATGGAAAATAAGAGATATAATATTTTTAATAAAAGGGCATCTCAATTGCACTTAATTTTCTAAATCACGGGGTCAGAAGGGAGGATCAGTCAACAGTCAAGTGTCATCTATACAGTCTGTGTTTACGACGGCTCGTAAACCTTCATATATTTTTACTTTAATTATTCTGTTTGTTTATCCATAGAAAATTCGGGAATGTGTTACATATATTTTATAGTTTTGGAAGATAAAAAAATGTAACTGATTGATATTTTAGAAGCTTAAAGTGGTTAATTATTTATACTACATATCTAAATATATTCGAATCATATAATAAAATAGTAATAAAACAAAGTCTGTAATTTGTTTTTTGTTTGTAAAGTAAGAAGTCTCAGCACTTGATTATACAAACATTAACTGTGGTACGAAAAGTATTAGAGCATTATTCCCCACACTTGACTGATCGATACTAAAATTTCCCAGTGTCAAATCCGCTGGTTGGTAAATTAGTAATATAATATTACTTGTCTGAAGGTCGACTTGGACATATGGCTAGCCTATGTGGAACTTGTTGTTATTTTCCATTTCAGTTAGTTGACAATAAAGTTCCGCTTTAACACATTTAAAGATAAAGGAACTTCAGATTCCTTATATTATTTTTATTATTATTATATTATCTATACACATAATATTTCTTAAATTTTTAACTATTGTTGTGTTGGTTTTGATAACTGTTCTTTGTATATTTTAATATATAATAATAGTATATAATAGTATAATAATTTTATATATTATTCTACTCTTTTTATATAACTCCGGTCCTAGCTATTGTGATTAAGATGTTGGTATTTTTTTATTCTTGTTGTTTGTTCAGTAAACATATTGCACAATAATATTGTGGCGTCTTGCAAATTATTTTGCTTCTGGCGTCTTGCAAAACACTTACCCGCTGATTGTTCACTGCCTTATATTATATGGTATACCCTCTAGCCGTACTAGCACAAACTTTACATTTAACATTATCCCTTTGGCTCAGTTGGTAGAGCGACGGGACGATTTCCCAGTAGTCTCGGGTTCAAAATCGTGCCGGTATCGGTTTATTTTTCATTCTATATTTATATAAATCAACCCTTTGTTCAAGATGTCCTTTTTATGTTGTCTTGTAAATCTGGGTTTGTTTCATGTCAGGATGTTTTTACTGTTTAATTATATAACAGTAACTGTCTAAAAAGTGGTAAGTTTTTTCAAACTATGTTAAAACAGATTTTTTTTAATCTAAATATTTCTGTAGGTATTATTTACAGGAGGACTCGATTTCTTCTAATATCTGTTTCTTTTTTATATATTACGTATACTTATTTTTACACGTTTTTCTAGAGTATCATCTAAAGAGCGTTCAAAAAAGTTTAATCTGCTTTTTTATATATACGACGTTTAAAAGATTATTTTAGTCAGGAATAAAACGCTAAGTTCACATGCATTATAAATTATTAAAAATAATTATTTGAAGTTGTCAAGTTATTATGCAAATAAAAGAAAAAGAAAACACGAGAAACATACGGTATCTTGTCGTCACTTTCAAGCACTGGCTAAGGTTAGTACAACATACTCGATCTGTTTGGTCCACACTGTCAGGAATATCAGTATCAATATCATATAACATTTTTTTTTAATTATTCATTTTCTTTCCTCCTTTCTTCTTCTTTTCTTTTATTCTTTTCTTCTTTTTTATAATAAATAAAGAAAAGAAATAAAAAAAATAAATGAATTTCATAAAGTTTTAACTTTTTATTTCTGCACGTTTTTAAATTAGATTATTCTACTAAAGCTTTTTGTTCTGTTGAGTTTAATTATAATAAAACTCGTTATTTTGCTAAGCTAAGCCTCAGTTTTATCTTATTGTTATTGTAATCGGTTTGATAATATAATGAAATTAACAATATTTAAGATCTAATAGAAGCTAAGACAAGAACCCGTAGAGTTGAACTCCATCAACTACTTAACTACCGTGTAGCACAACTTACAACTTGATCCTTTAAGTTAGAATATCAGAATATCTTACTACTATTATAAAGGCGAAAGTTTGTAAGTATGGATGTATGGATGTTTGTTACTCTTTCACGTAAAAACTACTGAATGGATTTGAATGAAACTTTACCACAATATAGCTTATACATCAGAATAACACATAGGCTAAAATTTTTGAGGTTTTTAATGTGAGGTCGTAAAAAAAACACTGACTGAATCCTACAAGATAGATCAAAACAATTTACTACAGTATTGTACAACTTAAAAAGGTCTACAAAAAAGTCCGTGATGGCATGTTTATCTCTTAGGAATAACCTACAATAACCATTTTTTATCCTTTACTTTGTACGAGAAATAATGGCTTATTTACAAGGCGATTTTAAGCAATGCAGTATTAATCCTTATCCAATTAAGTATCTTAAATACATTGTGCATTTAATAAAGATCACGTGTTTCCAAAGCGAAGAATCTGCATGTTTATGCTGAAGGAAAAAGATCGTTAAATGTAGTTTATAGGAGCATACTGCAGTAGCTACCTATAGGCCTATGATTAGGGCTCTGCAGTGCTTAGTTACCGTATTTCTTACTTATTACTAGACTAGACGGGACGAACCTGAAGTCCACGCGAACGAAGTCGCGGGCAAAAGCTAGTTATATTATATAAGGAAAAGTATTCAACATCTGTCTATATTAGCTAAGTAGTAGCTAATATAGACAGATGTTAATTATTTTTCCTTCCGAAATTTTGTTTCGGCGAAGTATAAAATACCTAATCATGGTGTAAAAGGAAATTAATTCAGGCCTTAGGTATTACGATTATTTATCTTACACTCTACAGTTCATTGCTAAAAATATTTGTTTACTATATAAATTTATGATTATTATTATTTATAGTTATGCACGGTTACTTGTAATTAATTGGTCACCTCTAGCAGGCAACCTCTCTACATTATTCCCAACAACCTTTGTTCCACGACTTTTTACAAATCTTGATAAACAATACACAAAAAAAAAACCAACAAATACCGTTTAGATTAGATAGATACTAAGATTATTATAATTTGCCTGTTTCAATTATGTTCTGACCTAATTACTTGTTGGAAACTTTGTATGTACTGAAATTATTGTTTGTTATTTCTGAGCGAACTGTTTTTATATTATTTGTTCGTTGAAAGTGCAATGAGATTTGATACATTATAATGAGGTTTTAGGATAAATTACCACAATGAGATTTAAAATATAATTTAAAATATTTTAACAAATAAAACAATTTACGAGTATTACATATAAAATATGCTATATACATTTTACTCTAAAACTTTATAACATATTATTTATATAATAAGTTATCTTTTAATCATTGCCGTGATTTATACAAACATTATATACACATAGTAATTGACAGCTTAAGTGTTCAATTGGTCAAGGTAGTTCGAGTGGGGAATGAGACAATAATTAACTGTACTCTCACGTTCCGTTTTACGCTTCGGTATCGGTAATGTCATTAGTGCAATAATTAATAAAGGTAATAAATGAGATAAAAATTATGTAAGTAAATATTATTATTGTTACATTATTTATAGTTATTGCTCTACATTCGATTGATGCTTAAGAACTTTTATAATAAACGTTATTCTTAATAATTTACTGTGTGTTTTGTGCGAATTTAAAGCAAATATCTAAGCTTTTGTACTTCTGATTATCACAATACTAAACAAATCTAAATATATAAAGGAATGAATGGTAAGCTAGCTTAGCTATATTATCTTGATGATAATGAAAAACTTGTTTTGATTTCATATCTAAAAAAAAATCTGTCGCCTGTAAAAAAAATCTGTAGATTTTGTCAGAACCCTTTTGTTGGAATATTATTTTATTAAAAATAAATTGAGGCCAAAGGTCGACTTTTTTCAAGTAATTTTGGTAAATACATAATTTAAGATAAACAATAATTCTTAATTATATTAAGATGTTTAATTTTGTGACCCAATAAATAATAAAACGACTTGAATTTAGAATAAAATAAATATAGACAGAAAAATAAATAAATGTGCAAATGATTGAGCTATCACATAGCGAATAGTCTACGCAAATTTGTGATATCACGTACTAAAGGAAAAGAGTTATGCTTGCAACTGGAACTCTGTTTTTTAAAACGACGTATTATATCTAATTCTGTTTAGCGTAATACGTGTAATGGACATATGTATTTTCGTATTACAGGTGAAGCTATTTAGACAGCGGTAACCAATTGCACACTCATACTTTTTTTTTTACGGAAAATTGGACACTAGCGTCCTCCGACGGCAGTACGCCAGTATAGACGAGGTCCCAATTGAGCAAGTGTTCCGTTGCTTCGGCGTACTGCCGTAAAGTAAGTAAGTAAGTGGGTCCATCCACCAGTGGATTCGTGTGTCGCTCAGCATAATCAAAGTAACTCTGGGAAAGTCCCCTGAGCACACTCACACACTGTGTCATTCAAACTGTAGAAATATATTTATTAAGTAGCGAAACCGTAACCAGTACCTACTTTATAAAAATTTATCGGATGTCGATCTGTCTGTGTTCACGAAACGATGATTTCCGTCTTAATTATATCAAGTGTTATTACACAATAGAGTGATTGTTTGTATGCATTTTATTTCTTAATTTCTAAAATTAATTGATAGAATTTGCAAAAATTAGTACATGAAAATGTAGTAGGAGTATTTTTTTTTACAATAACATAAATAAAAAAATAACTTGGAACTTAAGCCAAATTATTTTTTTATTTGTGTCATTGTAAAAATAAACTTATGTTTTACATTTGACTCTATTTTGTAATGTTTTTTTTATTTCATAATACTAAAGATGTTAGGGTAAATATTATTTAATATTTTCGGTAATCGCTACATTTATTATCTAGAATAAGTAAAAAAAAGAGGAACGGACCTAAATAATCTGTGAGACAGAATTATTCATATTTCTTAATAAAATATTTCAGAGATAGAACTATCCATTAAAAATAATAGATAGACATAACCAAAGCAAGTTATTTATTAAATGACAACTCAAAATAATTAGGCTCACCCCAAAGAGAAATCTAATAAAACATCTTAAATTGAATTTGAGTAAAGGTTCAACTCATTTCGTATTCTATTGATCTGTCAGTCAAAGGACTGTGAGTTGTTTTTTAAGGTTCATTTATTTAAGAAAGTTCATCCAAGGTCTAAAAAAATGGCGTAGATTTAAAAATTTAATAATATCTAATGTTTCTAGACATATCCTATAATCTGGTATATAAATAAAACCTTGCATAAACGTTAATGTTAAATTAAATGCCTTAGTCTTCATTCAAAATTGAAACCTTGTTACCAATGTTTACGTCGGGCTTTTTCAGAATAATGTTAGAGTACCTTTTTTTTTTTTATCGTTGGAAAAATGCGTTTCCGCATCGTCACCCAAACCAGGAAGGCGATGGCCGGGCGGTATGTGCGGCACCCGGCGACTGCCTAAGGCACCCCACTAAAAAACCAACGGCTGCCCACGACGCTGCCATGGGACGTCACGGGATCGCTTTCGCACTCACCGTGACGCCCCGGCAATGTTAGAGTACCTAGGTTATAACTAAATGTAGTCAATATATCAAATTACACAAATTGATCTAACCCCAAATTATTTGCTTGTGTTAAGGATGTTACCAATACATAGAAATACACATTTTTATAATGAGAATATATTTAATAAACGACCTAACCCAGAAATACGGACATCTATGCTCATCACATAGATGCCTGTTCCTGTCGGGGATCGAACCCGAGCCCCAATGCGTAGTTTTACGTAAGGTGTCTGCGCTAACCACTCGACCAACGGGGTGGTTAACAACAAAAAGTGCAAAATTGTAAATAAAAGTTACATTGTAGAGATAGACAATGTTTTTTCTAAACTTTTGTTTTGGGAGAATATTATAAAATATATTCATTGCTTAATTCATACATATATTATTTTTAGTAAAGGGCTTAGGTAAACGTAAACTACGTAGTTAAAATAGTTTATACTTGAAATATAAAGTAAATAGTTTTATTTAAATCAACATTCACTTCTTACATGTTATTTGACGTGTAATTAAAAATTCGACCTAAATCTTTTGTTGACGTCACTTTGTTCAAGATGCTGGTTCTATTACACTTCTTGTAATTGGTCTAAGTCAACGTACGTTGTCTTAGTGACTTTAAGTGTAAATGCATTTTTTGTTTAAAAAAGTTTTTTAATAATATAAACTTTAGAATTTTAGAAAATATACAAAAATAATGTTTAAACATAAAAACCGTATTTCATAATCTTTTCTGCAATTAATTTATTGTTAAGCCCCCTTTCAAATAAATTAGTGTTAATAGTACAAATTGTCTATTTATTAGAAACAAAATAGTTAATTTTATACATATACCATAATAGTCGTGTTGGGTCAGATAACTAAAAAATATTGTTACAATTTGTTCTTCTAACGTAAAATGATTATAAAATGTATGCTACTGAAATAGAATTTCCGTATTAATTAAATGTGCTTGTGGTTCATAAATTCACTGTCAAATACTTCTTCCGGATGGAGGCTGACTATAATGCGAGTTGTAGAACAAGCTAGTCGTGCCATAGGACGCTGCTGAACATTTTTATTTAGTTTATAGTTTCTTTTAGTACTGGTTTGCTAAAATGAAAATTGTGAATCTGTACTTATTTTATCTACTGTGCCCATTTATGATTATTAGCCCATAACAGCCTTAAATAAATGACTGAAATAGCTACCACTAAGCTATTGAGTGGTGTATCTATTATTAACCCTTAAAAGAAAGACAATATTCACCCAGTATTTATTTTGTTTTAAAATAGAGTTACTAAATGAAAAAAAGTTGAAAAAATTGTTGAAAAAAAAAGGAAAAAAGTTGAAAAAATTATTAGCTAAATACGACAAAGATTTTTGTATATTATTTTAATTCTTTTACCATTTTTAAATAACGGGAATCCAAAGAAGATTACGTTGTCATAATTGTTACGTGTGATGATGATAATTATGATTAAATGGATTATCAGTAAGCATTAAATTCAATTAAAAATAGCAGTCACCCTACATTTTGTAGAAAAATGTACAGGGTTATTTGTGATTAATTGGCCACCTCATTAAACCCAAGAACATTTGTTCAACAACTTTTTAAAATTGAAAGTTTAAGTTTTCCCATACAAAATTTATTTGTTTTCTCGGAACTGGCATAAACTCTGAGTGTAAGTATGGCGTCCGGGCGTTGACCTTTTCAGTACTTCTTACAAAATACAGAGTTATAAGTAAAAGAGGGAGCAAACAATTTTTTGTTTCGTTTTTTTGTGTTGTTTATCAAGATTTGTAAAAAGTCGTAGCTGTCGTTGCCTGCAAGAGGTGGCCAATTAATTACAAATAACCCTGTTCAGGTGTAGGGGCAACTTCAGGTCTGTACATATTGTTATAATTTTAGGAACATAATTTGAGTTCAGAGACTAATAAAGTTAATAAATAAACTTATATGATAACACCATAAAATACTTGTGGAGACATATCAACTGTTTTTTTTAGAATCTATAGGTAGGTACGGGACGGGTGGACTCCTAGAGCATCGGATTAGAGGCTTGTGTTTACTTGTGTTAATATTTATGTGATTACTTGTGTTAATATTTATTTAACTCTACATTTATTCAAATACTTAAGCACTTAATTGAATTAAAAGAAGCAGTTATCTCATATTTTACTACTATAATATGACTTTATTAAAGAGATATCTTAGAAAAAATAATCTTACAAACGAATAAACTTGTATATGAACATTCAAGCCCAAAATTATGTAGAAAGTTTGGCTTCTTAGAAACATAAAGAATGGCTTTAACATCGTAATACACTATACTGTTTTACAGATATTAGACAACATGACAGACTTTGCTTCGTGAGAATATAAGTTAACTTAAGATAAGCCTTAATTTTTATTCAGCAAAATCTCTATGGAGTTGATGTTAACTACCAGTGGATAGTATTTAAACCTCCTATCAACTGCGTCACTCTCAGGACAAAACAATTTTCTGATCATTAAAGTTAGTGACATACATGTTTATAAATTGTAATAACAGTATATTACATTCTAATAATTTGGAAAATCTTAATGTTAATAATACTTTTACTGTTACTAGAGGTTGCCCGATGCCCAAATTCGATCGTGAACTTGAGTTTTGTTGAGCAACAAGCAACTCTGTGTGAGTAATTGACATGAGACGAATATAACGATAACAGACATCCCTTATTCTGTTAACAATGACAGAAACGACGAACACAATGAAGTAGTGTATGTAATGTTTCGGATAGTATTGTGTGTGTGTGTAACATTTATATCATTAATTTAATGTATTAAAAGCATTATTAAATAATAATATTAGCTTTATTTTACACTCCTCCCTTCGCGCACATTTTGTAAAAAGTTTGTGTTTCACGTTTTAATATAATGATAACACATTATGTGTTACATTTAGAAGCAATATACAATATAAATTCAAGTAGGTATCAAATGTAGTCAACAGTATAATTGTCGGAACTTTCTTTTCAGGAGCACATTTTTTCGGGAGCATCCGTCATGCGGAGGTAAATGAAATGCAAATGCAATTGCTACATTCATTATGAACCTGCACATTTTATATAAAATTATAATGAACACATCGCTTCTAAAAGTTATTCAGGTCTTTGGGGTCTGATTTTATACCGTGAATAAAAACTCAAAAGTCCATACCACATTTTTTTTTACTTTCTCAAATAGGCAGTGTCCTCCCCTTTAACAGATTGCAAATTATAAATAGTAGATAAAAATACCTTTATTAAATAAATAAACAGTAGTGTGATATTTGGGGCACCATTCAAACATAAATTAACTATACTTTTTAATACTGACGAATTATAATTAGTCCTAAGAAAAAGCAAATGTTTAACATAGAATTTTATTATTTATTCGTATAGCATAGTCTCGTTCCATTAAGCTAGAACAAATAAGGTTACACAAGGCTTATCTTCCGACGGGTTAACATAGTTGACTTTTAAAGGTCTAAACTTGACCCTGCGCGAAACTGGAGTTCAAGTTCGAAATTCATAATTTGTAGTTCATATAGTTTGATGAGTATTAGAGTCAATAACATTATAAATAAATTAAGCATTAATATGTTTAAAGTAAATATGTCAAGTCTCACATATCCCAGATATGCAATCGCATCACAGACATCTTTTAACTTTAAAAATGTTTCACATTTTAACGAAAAATGCTGCTTTACTGCAAACTATTTAAATTACTAGAAAAATTAATTATTAATGTTTTAAAAAAAAACGAATATGTGCTATAAAAGAGGAAGACAGAAAACTAGTACGGTATATTAAATCTTATATCCAAGAAATCGTATTGAAAAGTTATCAATATACTTTCGTCTATCTAACAAACATACATGTGTGAGCTTCTATCTACTATCTAACTATCAAATAGAATTACATGAACTTCATCTGACTGCTACCCTTCTATTGGACGTTCAACAGTAATGTGTGTAACAGTAGTGTGTGTGTCAAATATATACCAAAGTATAGTTCTAGTGAAAACAAACAGTCTTATTACTGTTATTACTTTTCTACATACTTCAGAAAAGTATTCTTTTTTATTTTTTATTAAGTACAGTCTTGTGTTATATTAAATTTTAAACATTACGTGAAGGCAGAATGTAACAGAGGTACATACGCGCTTATATATATATAGCAAATATAAAATTATTTCCACTAACTTCTTTCATAACTTTTTGTTCCATATAACTTTTGTAATTAAACCAAGCATTACAAACTACGATGTAAAACATAATTAAATAAAACTATTCCGATATTAACTGTAAATGAAAAGAAATAATCTGAATACAACGTCGAAAATTCATAACTAGCCTTTTCATGATCACGGTTGCTACAAAGCATTGAATAAATGTTAGAGTATATAAGATTTGACATATTTTTAATTAAATGAAAAGGCATCCTGATTTGTCATAATAAAAAAGTATGGATCAACAGTCAAATTTGATCTATCCAGTTTCTGTGTGTGTGTGTTATGACCGCTCGTTAACTTTGATATATTTTAACTCATCCCTTATTCTGTTGGTATGTCCATAAAACGGTCCTCAGTCTGATCTTACCAATATATAACTGCGATTGTTTGGATGTTTGGATGGATGGATGTTTGTTACTCAATCATGCCAAAACTACTGAACGTATTTTAATGAAACTTGCAATAGCAATGCAATGCTCATGTACCGAAATATTTATATTTACATTAATTAATTTACATTATTCTAAAAACAAGCAACATGAATTTAGTAGAATGGCTTAAAAATTAAAAAAAGAATTTTCATACCGTACTCCTTAGTTTAAAAAAAATGTTATTCAAAACTTGCTACTTTGCTAACTATTTTCTGGTGTATTTTGGAGTTTTTGTTTTTTCGAAATATAAATAATAAATCCTTTTGTAAACCTTTTCTCTGTTATTCAAAAACAAGCAGCGTACGATACAAAGACAGCAGCAATCAGTGTCTCTAACTGCTGAACTAAATCTCGTTATATTTTAAAAACTTGCTTATAGATATTTCAATTGAGGTAAGAGATATTTTAATCTTGTTTTAAGTACATAAAAATATTAAAAATAATTACATATGTGATTTTACACGCCTAATTTAAAATACAGAATCCTGGGAATAGCTGAATATTCATACATTATTAAAACACTACGAATATTATACAACAAAGTAATTAACTTTTATTATATTCAAGAAAGACTACACCTTTTATTTATATGTTATATATGTAGTAAACATTTAATAATTTTTGACATAAATGTAAATGCATTTTTTAAACAAGTGTAGGGGACTCTTGAAAGTCATCTCCTCAAAAAATAAACTTAGTCAAGCTTTATGTTATCTATTTTAACGCATATTAATAATCATAGATTTTTAAATTTAAATAATTTAATTCCATATTAAAATTATATATTTAGACATATTTCTAGTTACAAAGATAGAAAAGCAATTTTACCCAGAATGACTGTATAAAGATTTTAGAGATGATACAGCCAAGGCTTTTTTTTGCAATTTTCAGATGTTTTCAAGAGACAGAGGTTAAGAGACAGAGGTTAAGAGACAGAGGTTAAGAGGTTAAGACATTTAAGATAAATCTCTTGCAGCTTCTACTCTTTGCATCAAGCTCCTCTTTTTATTTATTTAGTACAAAGCCCGGAAATCGACCGGGTAGTATTTAGATTTCCAATCTGCAAACGTTCTTCTAAAACAGACCAGTGATAATATTGTATATTGCATTTGATGGCTGTTTCATCAAATACAATATACAAATTATAAACTTCTTCGGTTTGTGAGGCATAATTCGGTTGTCAAGTTTTAATTTCCAAATTAATTAGATTGTTTTATATAACATTAAAAGACCTAGATTATAATATTATTAATTTAAAGAATATTTAACTCAAATAAATTATTTTTAAAAGTTTTTTTAATCTTCATGGATGGATAATAAAATGAAAAATAATACTGATATCAAAATATTTTGAAAAATTAAAACAAGCACGTAAAGCACGTCATGGTGTTTTTTTGACATTGACATAAAGAAAAAGATTCGACGAATTTCTAGTAACGGTACGTGTTTGATTGGTCATTATTCCCTAATAATAACCAATCAAACACGTAAGTAAATGCGGACAAGTTGATACAAGTAACCTAACACAATGGGCGTTGACAGTTGTAGTCTTCTCCATAGAGGTTTAACTTTGGCTTAGTTCCTCACTATGCTGTACACACGAAATCGAGCTAGAGTTGTATGATGTTCGTTAGATTTTTACTAAACAATTTTTTTTTTCAGTGTTCTAATTAAAAAGATAAGAAATCTTTAAGACGAAATGTAACATAATAATTTATTATATACATAAATATATATATTTATTTTTCTATAATCATTTTCAAGAGCATTAAAGCAGATAATGTTAACCACGGTTTGATGAAATTTGTGCCTTAAATTCAAGGCTGCTTATGACATTTTATTTCTTAAATACCGATTTCTGTTTACTTTATTTTTCTTTACTAAAGTATTTTACTAAAAGCTTTATAAATAGAAGCATCATACTTAATTCGTATTTGAAGCTTTTAATTACTAAATATAAATTCAATAAAAAAATATTATGAGCTTTATTACTTATCTTACTTTAAGACTTGAAAGAATAAATAGGAATCACACAAAAAAAACATGTATGAAAATCAAACCTATAACCTTTGGTTTAACAGTCAGGATCATTAACCACTAGAGCATCTGTTAAAATTCCATACAATTTGTTGTTGCGTTTAATGGCTTTTTGTCAATACTTAAAAAGTTGTAAATGAAACAATGTTGTACTACCTATTTACTTTAGTTTTAAAAGTTTCTAATGAATAATAAACGAATATCCATATTGTGTGTAAAAAAGTTAAATTGGTGTAAACATTCAAGTTTCTATTTTCTATATGGTACTCTTTAAGCTATACAAATATATTTTCACTAGTTTTATAAAAAAAAATAAGAATGCTTGAAATAATATTAAATGTATAAATCTATGGATTATTACAGATTATTTTTGTATCATTAACTTATAATGTTTATGTTCTTACATCAACGATAATGTAATTCTATTATTATTGTATTTACTATGCTGCCATAATTTATTGCCAGCTTATATAAAAAGAAATCTAACCATCATTTATCTTTTTTTTTAGGAATTAGTTAAGTTTACCATATACCATGTTATAAGGTATTTGCCACTGTGGGATTTAAACTGTTTTTACATACGCAACCATACGTTGTACTATTTTAGGTAAAGTAGAAAATATATTGAAATATGTATGTTATTATATATTATAGCTTCTTAAGTTTTTAAGAATACGATACGCTACTACAAAATATGTTTAGAATGAGAAAACTTTTTATATAAATATATGATAAATACATAAGACTATTTGAAAATATAAGGATCGCTAATAAAATAAATGTAAATGAATATTTAAGATTGAATTAATAACATTTAAGATTTAACGCATTTCGTATTCCATCGATCTGTCAGGCCGAGTATTTTTATCTGTCTTAAGCTAAAATGGTTTATAATTATATTTTTAACTAAAAGGTTCACAGGTTTCATTCTGGAAAATAATAGTATTTCGTTATGAGTAAAAAACTGGTGCTAGATAACAATCGAAACAAGAAAATTTAAATGTTAAATCTATATTAATATCCAGATATAAAATCATAAAAAATATTTAATACTGGTTTTATATTACTCACCTGGCTATATATTGGTTCATCTATAAAAAATATATAATAATAAAAGAAATATGCAATATTTTTTAAGACTATTAAGGTATTAGTTATCTGGAATTATAAACATACAGTAAATTTTTCTGAAATTTATATCCCTTAATATTTTTTAAGACTTACGAGTACTACACATTGAAATAAAATAATAATAATAATACTTTTATTGTACTCCACATTACAGAAAAATATGATTATACATCGAAAACGATTTATAAACGTCCTTATCGCTAAGTAACGATAAAATTATTTCTTACGGATTTAACTCGCGTATAATTAATAAAATTTTAAATTTAACACGGCGTTTCAAATGCTTTGCAGCAAGCGTTAATTAATTTAATAAAACGCGAGTTCAATCCGTAAAAATATTTTTTGTCAATTTATATCCTTTTATTTATTTAAAGTTATTAGAGTCTCCGAATATTATAAGAGCGTGGCTACGGTAACAAGGCTCTTTGAAGAGCAGTCCCATGAACTCTTTAGGTAACTAAAGTCTGCCGTTTGTGCATATAATAACTTAGACTTTGAATATTCTTTGTAACGTTCCAAGCATCAATTTTAAATATCAGTTACATTTTCGTATATCTCAGTTTTGATGTAATATATTCAACAAGAGAATTGGGTTAGTTATCAAATATTATATTAAATATATCAATATATACTAGTACGTATGAACGAAAATATAATAATATAATATTAATAATTTTTAATTATTTTGATTACATAGAATTTAGTGCTATATTTCTTCTGCTAATAAATGTAAATTTAGCTAATATGAAATAATATGGGATATGTTGTTTTTAAAAACTTTTATAAACATTGAAATTTTAACATTATTAATTGAAATTTTAACAATAATAAATAATTTTAACAATATAATAGAATAACTAAACAATGATACCAGCTGGTAAACATTGCCGGTCGATAAAAATGAGAGTGGTAGAGGAACGCTGAAAATTTGTTAATTTTAAATCCAAATAGCATTTTTTGTCCTCGCCGCCACTAATTCAGCAATTCCCAACCACAAGATAGTAATTAATGCGTCTTTAAGAGTTTAAAACTAATTAAAACTTTTATCACGTTTCATTGGAATGTCCTGGATTTTAAGGTGATTTTCTTCCCTAAATTAAAATTAGTTGAAACTTTCCTTAAAGCTTTTTCATTGAATATTTAAGTCTAAAATATTGGTTCTAGTGTACAATTTATCTCAAAAGATTGCGTCGTCTTACCTGTGAATATTAGCTATTTCAATGCTCACGAGAGTTTTCTTTTTTTCACGAGTGTCCTAAAAACTTAATGGTTTCTATTCTTTTTTATTTTGTTAGTATAATAGTCTGATAAAGTAATTAAAAAGTTCTTAGACTAAGGTTTATTTTTAACGATATTTGCAAGGCACGTTAAATATAATTAACCTGGCCAAAAATATTCTAATATTTTACTTCCATATAATTATTTTAATGTATTTGCGAAATTAATACATCCATCCAGAACTTTTCGTGATTAGAGGCAGAATAACTGAACATGTATGTATGTATGTATGTATGTATATTTAGTTAGTAGGCTAGGTAGAACATATACTTAAATAAATATTACAAACAGTTGTAGAAAAATATGCTGGTAAATAGGTAGTTTCTATGAAATAAAAGTAATTAATGAGAATCGATAACTATGCAGGCAAATAAAAAAAACAAAGCTCATGAACGTCGAACATCGCCAGTACGTTGATAAATGACCGCTGTCTTTACAGACAGAAGTTTCTTACGAAATGAATATAAATTTAAGCGAAAAGCTTTGTTAAGCTTAAAGGCTTAATAATATAAGACCTATTTGTAGGTTACATATATTTTTAATTTAGTTCATTTTTATTGTTTAAATTGGATGCATCCACATGTCCTTTTATCATCATTATGATTCAAGCTTATTTTAATTAGTTTGTAGAAGTTTGTATTTTTAATGAATCGCTAATATAAAATGCAAAAAATTATAAATACTAACAAGTAATGTTTAACTTTTTCATTTCACTCAAAAAATTTAAGAATCATAATGCTAGAACCGAAAATAATGTTCTTTCTTGATTTCGACTCTATATATTTCTAAGGTCGTACTCAAAGCTTGTTTACTTCTGGTTTTAATCAACTTTGTTTTGAAAACTTTACTATAATAATGGGCAAATTTTTTTGCACTTTTTTGTTGAAATAAAACAGTTTCAAAACAATATTCATGTTGCTGATGATGATGAATTCTTTTAATGTGTATTATTTAAACCAAATAAAACGTAAAAAAAAACGAATTACTACGACATTTATGGTTTAGTGCTCGCTTGATCTTTAAAATGGTAATTTCAGACCTCATACTAAGCTCAGGCAAAATGAAATAGTGGTATCAGAAGTCAATAAGATGAACGTATTAAAGTAGGATAGTAAAGTTATCATTTAAATCAAGGTAGATGTATAATGTAGCATGTCAAGCATGCCTTGTCCAACAACCACCTGCCCGTACCTCGCCAGCATCGCAGAAACCACATCAAGCCACCCACAGTTGAGCGTCAACCGGCCCTACCACCATATGTGAAAGGAGTTACTGACAGAATCGGCAACATCTTAAAAAAGGTTTCTATTAGAACTATCTACAAACCTCAAAGGAAAGTGAGCCAATTCTTGAGACCTATCAAAAGTAATATTCCTTTACAATGTGCTGGAGTATATAAACTTGACTGCGATTGTGGCTTGTCATACATAGGTCAAACAAAGAGGAGCATCAGTAAAAGAGTTAAGGAACACATATCGGATATCAAGCATAGGCGTACATCGAAGTCTGCAGTGTGTGAACATACCGAAGACAAGCCTAATCATTATATAAGATTTGATAAACCTAAAATCCTCGCTAAAGAACAACGTTACATTCCAAGAATAGTTCGTGAGGCTATTGAAATTAAAAAACATCCTAATTTTAATAGAGAAGATGGTTGGAGATTATCTAACACCTGGGACCCACTTTTGAAAAATATAAAATCCCATGTCTGTGACCGCACTGTAAGACCTCAAGATACTGTTAGTGCGTTTTGTGTGAATCCTGAACTGTACGCCCGGAAGCTTAGAAACCGTTGGAGGTAGATGACTAATTAACTGACTTACTGACAGACACCTCCATCTCGTCTTTCCGTGAACACGATTGCTGCAAAGCATTCGAAACGTCGGGTTTGATTTAAAATGTAAATTTTAAAAAATAATTCAATATACGGGAGTTTAATCCGTAAAAATAGTTTTATTTCAACTAGATACATTATTGATAGATGAAAAAACTTAGGTTGGAAAATCAAAATAAGAAATTATTTTTATTCGACAAATCAGATTTCTTGAGTAAACCTTTTTGGGACATAGCATTACTATAATTTTAAGGTTTAACTTTTTTATAATTATATATACTATTCTTATTATTATGTATACTTTTTGTTTATATTAACATTATTATAACATTTATTGAATGTCCCAAAAAAAGTATTTTACCTTAAAATTTTATAAAAAATATATATGATTATATTTATAAAGATATAATTAAGTTATACGAAAGCTTAGAAAGTTCATGAAGTACTAAAGTTTTGAGTATGAATAAGTTGATAAGAAGCTTAAGGTAATGGACACTGACAGTTGAAGTCAACTCCATGGAGGCTTTACTATGGTTTAGTTAATTTATATTCTGCACTCAGAATGTTATCGAGGTTTTGTTATCTTATGTCTATAAACCTATTTAGTAGTGCTATGGTTGCTTTGTTTTTCATGCTTCTAGTGTAAGCAAAGCTCTTAATGTAAATATGGGTCTACGTTCATATGTACGTTTATTAGTCTAAACTCAAATCTGTTTTGAAATGTTATGAAAGTTAGATACAGAATTTTACCACGAATGTCTTCAAATCGATTAAAGCTTATAGCTTTAATTTAATTAATTTTCTTAAAATAAAGATTTAGTAGTTTTATGGTTCTCATTATAAAATATCCTATATAAAATATAATAATTATTGACTGTTGAAAGTAGTAAATATTGATATATTTTCCATTTATCTATTTTCTATTTAAGTATATAGTTTGTTTAAATAAAAATTAAATCAAAAAACCCCCGATACAAAAATACCTTTAAAAAGAGTAAAAATAATATTACATATTATGTACTTATTAATGTCGTTGAGTCGGGGGACCAGTACAGTATAGTACAATACAATACAATATGAAACTCAATCAAAATCAATCCAAATACTGTTAGTAGCATTAAAATTGTTTTGTGAAAATTATAGCTTTTAGTAAACCATTTTTTTAAACTTATTTTACGGTATGTCACGGGTCGATCTAATTACTCACAATGGTGTTGTGTGTCAGAACATACGGACCATCATCTATCAAAATATCGGTGGACGAAATATTGACGTAATTTGTATTTTTTAGATAATTTTTTTGTTATAAAAAAGAAAATTAAGAACACCTTTTTTACTTCATACTTTTTCTGAAAACAATTTTTATCCACTAGAAAAATTGTTATTACAATAGTACAGCCCTCGTGAGCTCTGAAGAATCCAATTTACTGGAAGCTTTTAAGCTTGTATCTCCACATCCTGAGGAAACCTTAATGATGTCATGTTAAAGTCGTTGCAATATAAGAAGAAAGTAATTTTCAATCCAATCGCCTGCTTTAGTTTTTATGTAAATAAACAAATTCATCAATATGGGCGGGGCCCGAAATTTCAATACCTAGAAAAGTCGTCTTAATCACTCCAGGAACTGATTTTGATAAAGCAACATATGACAACTCTCTCCAACCTTACCCAGTATTCAAATGTACCTATTCATATAATCGATTTTTTAAACGGTTTATAAGAAATAATCCATAAAATACCATTAACATCATCGATATAATAAAAAGGTAAGAATTACCACACTTGTATAAATTCCCTTAATTTTATATAATGTGTTGTATCATTTCTAAAACAAATTATAGAGAAAAAAGTTCGTCCGGAAAGTGAGTGACGTACCCTAAGCAAGTACATACCCTCGTTAGTGTTATTTTGACCTTAAAGTTTGTGAATAGGTCCTTGTATGGTCGTTGTTTTATTTTAACTATAAATATAATAATACAATCGTAAAACTTTTTACTATGTGTAACTTAAATGTTCAACTTTAAAAATATTAAAATATAAGCTTCTAACACTTAACACTTTACTGTAAAGTAATAAATTTAGATCAAAACAAAATAGTAAGGAATTTTCCTTCTAAAATATCGACAGCTGTGTCTTTTAATTTATTATTAATTAAAAAACACAAACAATAATTTTAGATCAACGGATGATTGATATGAATTCATATCAAAACTAAAGTATAGTAATAAGATTTGGTTTTATTTTCAACCCACGAAACAAAAAGAGGTGTGTTATAAGTTTTACCTGTCGATCTGTGTATCTGTGACCTGTCGATCTGTATGTTTGTGTGTCTGTGTGTCTATCTGTGGCAACTTAGCAGCCAAACGCGTGGACAGATTTTAATGTGGTTCTTTTAATCGAAAGATTGGTTCGTCGAGATGGTTCGTAACTATTTTGGTCGAAGTAGAAGCAGACATCTCTAAGATATAGAGCTTTTTTTGGTGCTGGTTAAAGGCTCTTATACAATATTGATGGTAAAAACCTAAACAAGTGAAATTAGTGTATTCGTAGGTTTATTTAGCACAACATAGATAACAGTTACATAATTATAAAAAGCAAAAAAAAATCAAAAACCTGATACATGAACGTCTAAAAAGGATAAAAATAATATTATTATGTTAGCTTTTATACATGTAGTAAGGTTTTGACTAAGAATAAAGATACAAGTTGTTGATTTGACTAAAACAATTGAATCTCTGTATAGAAGTATAATTGATAAAATAAATGTAATATTGGATACTGATTTGACTAAGAATAAGAAGTATATAAATCGCAGCTCGGTTAAGAGAAGGCAGTGTGAAATTGGGAGTACAAGTTGTGTGGAATAGCGATAAAAGTGTAACAGTTATAATAAACCACTGAGTGTGATCGTGAGACTAAGTTTTGTAACAGTGATAGTTAAGAGTTTAAATGGTAAACAGTTTAGTGTATTTGTGAACAGTGTCATAAAGTGCTATAAAGAATAGAACGACCGTCGTTGGCGATTCTTCGCGGTAAGAGAGCTTTAATAATTATGTACTTATTGAAGTCGTTGCGTCGAGGGGCTGCTAAATAAAGGAAGAACTCAAAATTGAAGTAAATTATTAAGACAAATAACAAAATAGCAACCTCAAATCGTATAGTCTAAACTGTAAGTCCTCATTCATTAGCTCCGAATATTTCGTAAAATAGACACTATCATCAACGTACGTACAAAGGTCCTCCAATGCATCGACTTCAAGAAGTGCATTTTAATATTGTTTTTAACCATTTTAGACGTTTTTGAATCAATAAACATTTTAGACGTTTTTGAATGAATGAACATTTGGTAATATAAAAAATCATTCGGTCACGTGATTTTATTAATTACTATATGAACTAAGAAATATGTCGAATATTACTCCATATTTTTTTTTATTGTTAATATTATAACAGTCAGTAAGTTAAGATTCGGCGTAATATATTTTTATAAATATTGATTATTATTTTTTTTATGAAGTCTCAATTTCTAAGCCGTTTACAACGGTTAACTGTTAAATGCTAATTACAGTAATTTTTCTTTGTTATAGGCTGATAATGATTACAAGTTCCTACTGGATGAATAATATATAATAATACGTTCAGTGGCGTTCTATGACGTAATTAGTTTGTACTATGTAATATAATAACCGTATCAGCCTCCACACGGAAGCAGTATTTATCAAACAATTTAATGTAACATGTTTACACCTCAGAACAATACTTAGTTATCACATTTAATCTAAAACGGACACGCTATTTTACCACCGTACATTCCATAGTCATTGTCTGTTTCAGTTTTATTATTGTAAATTGTAAATCATTGTAAATTTCGTAACTATGTGGAAAAGTTTTATTTAGTGTTAAGTTTAAATGATAGAACCACAACTAAACCTAATATATGACTCGTTTTTTATATGTAGTACCTTTTTCTTTAGATGTGTGTGTCATTTTTATGTCATTCGTATAAAACTTAAAGTTAATTATTACAAGTGTCAAGTCAATGTACATATAACTCATAATATATAACTTATAAGGTTACACTTAGACTATTCATTATTCAGTATTATACATTATTAATTCAGTCGTTTAATTATTGCTTTATGCATGCATTAGCATATTATATGCTTGTTAAGTTGTTTCTAATGTGATGTTATATAGTAGAAGACACGAAGGAGATTGTTTAAATAAATATGATCCATATAAACCGATTCGGGCAGGGATTCAAATCCGCGACCTCTGGGACACCGTCCCGTCGCTCTACCAATTGAGTAACCGTATCGCTGTCCGTCTCGGTTAATTAAGCATTCTATATGTGATCGTCTTTATCGGGACGGTTCAAAAAATCACGAAATGCCAATATTTGTCTAGTTAATAGGAAAGTTAGTAAATGAAGTCAATTGTTTGCATTAAAAAATTACAGTCTTCTTTTGATATTATTTAATTATTCATAATAATTCCTTAGAAATGAATTGGTTATGTGAATTTCACATAAGAAACTAAATTAAATTTAAATTCATAACAAATCTCTTAGGGAGTTAAATAGATGCTTCATCATTACATCAAAATCATATATTGTTACCGAAATTAAATAATAACACTGTTTTCTTTAATAAAAGGAGATTGAAATACAATTAACATAATTAGTATTTGATGAGTACAAACTAGTTCAAACAGGGTATCACGAGATGTAGTTGTAGTTGTAAAATAATCATTTCAAACCAGTGAAAGCTGCAAATTTATTGTAAATTTTTTATTTACCTCCTCAGCATCCTACT
This sequence comes from Napeogenes sylphis, assembly GCA_959347405.1. NCBI lineage: Eukaryota > Metazoa > Arthropoda > Insecta > Lepidoptera > Nymphalidae > Napeogenes > Napeogenes sylphis. Next base: position 14,175,831 of record OY365788.1, on the reverse strand, counting down.
AACCTTATCATATTACGATGGGATTACCCTGAAAATGAGATAACCTTTGATTATTTTTACGTCTAAACTCAACGTCCTCTTGTAAGTAGGTTATAAACAAAAGTGCAAGATTGATTTATGGTTACATAGGTCATCTACCTCTTACAAAAAACACACGTCTAAAAATAGACCAATATACACCAACCAGAATGTCAAAGGAATATTTAATAAGCAGCAACATGATAGAATGACGTGAATTTTCACGAATCGGATCAAATTCTGATGCCGGATACAAATCTGCTTGTGTAAACCGGGTCGCTTTGAAGATATATTATATTCATTGCATATGCCATTCAGCCGTTCTCGTTATTCTTTCTTTTTGGTTATTCGCATATGTCATAGAAAATGAAGTTAGATTGATTTTGATATGTTATTGATATTTGAATTTGTATGTTATGTATATACTTGTATGTATGTCTTATTAATTTGCTTCATACTATAACTTATATTGATACAATTATAATTATATAATATACATTAATTTTCGCACAATGTCTTTCTGTGTTTTCTTGTACAGGGCTTATTGGATGCTATTTATTTCTCACCAGCTGTTGCTTACAGACACAATGTTCCGAAATATTGTCCAAAAGACTGCTTACACAAATATATGAATATATATAATTTTGATAAGGATTTTTCATGTTAGCTTTGATAAGTTTTTGTTTAAAGATTATGATAAACTTTTCTTGAATAATTCAATAAGAGACTTTAAAAATGGTTTTCAAACGACGAACATTTTTTATATGTTAGCCTTTTAATGTTTGGTATTAAGTAATTTTATTTCTCAAAAATAAACAAGAGTAAGGTGTTACTAATATTTTAAGAAGACTGAAATACAAATGTTTATTCAAATTTTTACATTTCATTATTATTACCATCAATTTATTATTATTATCATAATATAACAAGGCATTCATATATTTTATTATACAAAAATAAAGGAAAGAAATATATATTTTCGAATAACAACACACTTTAATTCACTTGTTAATAATACTTTTTACTTCGAACTGAAGGTGTCACTGTAAAAGCGTTGTATATAACCTTGTTTATTTACACCCCTGTTCTCATTTATAATAATTACAGTCATGTAACCTTTTTTAAACATTATTATTATTTATTTATTTATTTATATTCTTTATTGTAAACCACATAAAAAAAAATACATTTAAACAATTACAAATAAAAACAGGGTAAAAACAAAAGGCGGTCTTAACGCCTAAAGGCGATATCTTCCAGACAACCACATTGAAAGGAATTTAATATTAATGCACATAGGTGTATATGCATGCAGATAGGTGGCTAAAAGTTTTAAACATTGTAAACATACATAAAAATAAATACACATTAATACATAAACGTAATACACATATAATTATATACAATACATATTAATTAATAAACTAAGCAATACCAATTAAAATTTATACAGTGCTTATACATAATAAAGAATTAATTATACACATAAGTAATAATTCTAATGATAACATTAGAAAATAATAATAATAACAAAAAAAATATATATAATAATAAAAAGTCGTCTTAGTTTTTTCCTGATAAATAATATTCCTTTACAGATTTTTTAAATATAGGCAAGGATTTAGATTTTCTAATAAAGAGAGGCAGTGCGTTCCATAATTTTGTCGCATGGACCGTGAAAGAATGTTTGAAAAATTTTGAGTTATGAGCTGGCATTCGTATAATTAAAAATTTAGATAATCGTACATCAGCTGGCAGCCCAATAAACTGAAATCTTTCCCTCAGATATGAGGGTGATTTCATGTGAAATAATACAGAGTACAGAAGAGAGAGAACGTGTAGATCCCGGCGGCGGCGAATTAGAAGCCACTTGAGTTTTTTGCGAAATTCAGAAACGTGGTCATATTTTTTTAAACCAAATATGAACCTTATAGCAATATTTTTGAGTCGCTCAAGTTTGTTAAGTTGGTCCTCAGTTAAATTAAGATAGCTTGCATCGGCATAATCGAGAATGGAAAGAAGAAGAGAGTGTGCTAACATAATTTTGGTAGGAATCGGCAGAAAGTGTTGCAATCGCCATAGAGATCCCATAGCAACAAAGATTTTTTTACTTAGTTCTTTGATATGACTAGTCCAAGATAATGTTTGATCCAGGTGTAGTCCCAGATTTTTGACGGTGGAACAATAGGATATTAGAACATTGTTATATATAACTGCAGGAATGCTATCTCCATCTATTCTTGCAATCATACTGGGACTGCCAATAATAATAACCTGGGACTTGACAGGATTTATTTTAAGTCCATATTGCTTACTCCACTCAGAAATTGCAGTGAGGTCAATATTAATGGCAGATATGGAAGATGTAAGATCTTCAATTCTGGAATGTCTGAAAATTTATAAGTGTAGAAGACGCTTACTATTTATTATAATTTTGCCGAAGTTTTAATATCGATTTTTAATAATATTTTTTCAATATAAATGTTTATTTTTGTTTATATGATCATTTATTAATACTAATACATGAATGTGCTGTAGCAAAATAATAGCAGTAGGTATGATATGGTTTGCTTCACGTGAGGCGAATCTTAATGTTCCTTTAAAATTCATAGCCTCAGTAACACGAATGGTGTAATTTATGAAAACCACAGAGACAGTTAAGACCATTGCTGATTATAATAAATTATTGCAAATTACCCATCTAACAAATCTAATAATTCGGCAGTATTAAATAACTATCATTATAATAAATAATTCTATGCTTATTATATTACATGACCTTAATAAGTTACTTATATAATACAAGTAATAATCCTATAAGTAATTTATTTAAACATCTATTAAAAAAAATATGTATGTCTATTTTTTGTTTGGGTTGATCTCGAATACAAACTAAATAGTCATTTATAAAAGAATAGAGATTAATGACATCAACTCGTATATTATGTATTTTTAATATAAACATTATTATACATTAAAAGTAATTGAAGATCTGTCTTAAGAAAATATATTTATTTGAATTTTCACTTAAAAAACGAACATCCTATATTCATTAAATGGTGACTAACAAGTCTGGTGACATTTTACTGAGTCAGAAAATATTTTTCTACGTAATTTAAATCAGTCTACATTTTTTTCAATATCAATATACTTTTTTATCTAAATGAAGTATATTTTTCCTAAGATCGTGACAGCTATTTCAATTTAGCTGTCATAATGTTAGTTAGGAAAAATATACTTCGTTTCAACTATATTTTTACAATTATAAAAGTAATATTGCTTGCAGAAAGGATGACACTAATTACTACAACAATTTAAATAAAATAATTTTTCTATGTTCTTTTTTCATTCGACATTATTTTCATCCTTAAAATAAGAATAGGTAAATTTAATTAAAAAAAAAAACAAAATAAATTTATGAAAAATTATTTCTTTCTAGAAGAAAAAATCCAACGTTTTCATACAAAATAGATGCATGTTTTTTAAAATTAAAAGAATACTTATTGAACGTTAAAATCGTATTCTCCAAGATATTATTTTAAATAGTATATAGACTGAAATAAAAAAATAAACCTGTAGATTAGGTCATCGTATTATAGATGCCGTATCTGAGTTAGTGGAACAAATTGTATCTTATCTAAACCAAATCTCACGAAGAAGTGTCCAAACATCTTCTGAAACCTAGATACGGTCTCTTTTCCTTTGTCAAAAGATGGAACGTAGATAAGGAAAACTATTTGCAGTTTATATTGTAAAGGATTTAAGAAGTTATTTTTTTAACATAATAATTTAAAAATTTAAAGAGAGCTTCTTTAAAATTCTTTCTTCGTAACAGAAACTTACTTAACATTTAGCTATTGATTTTCAAGAAGGAAAACTGTTTGAAGTTTTGGACATACCTACTTTTAAGAGTTACAAATATTTTATGAGCCTTTAGTGAGGATCAATGTATATAACTTAAAACGGTACTTTTAAAAATACATTTCTTTGGACATAAGGAATATTTACCTAAGGAATATTTAGACCTTCTTTATTGCGATACACAAAAGAAAACCCAGGTGGTAATTATTTGTTTATTGGACTTTTTTAATTTACTATGACTATTTTTTGTGCTTTTAATTAGGGTTAATGTTAATTTTGCAAATATGTAGAGTAAAGGATTATAATAAGGAAAAGGAAAATCGTTTTATTTCGACGTTTTAAATTTTTTTAAACTATGTACCGACGGCTTACAAAGCACAAGAGTTTTAAGGACAAAAGACAAATATGACGTACATTGTTATTTATATAGTTGTTGAGTCCTTCGGAATACAAAATAAAATAACACAAAGTAAACCCTGTTTCGAGTTGACCCGGATCGACTTTTATCATTCTCCAGTACTTTCAATACTAACTTGTTTACATCCGGAATGCAACAACTTTATAATTTAATAGCTGGTATTAATTGTCTTACTCGATTTAGTATTTGATAGTCTATCATAATTAATAAAGTTCGAAGAAAAAGTTTTTATTACAATGAGACTAACATCTTACCTACTTATGAAACAGGATTAGTTTGTAAGTTTATGAAAGAGAACATATATATTCCATGGGTAGTCTTTTATGCTTGGCCAGATATGTAAAATTAATACTTATGGCAAATGTTAAAAAAAATATTAAATATTTAAAGTATAACAAAGCAATAATATTATATTACTAATTCTTTATGATATTTGTAACGATAGGGTATTTGTAAAGATATTCGTAAAGATATGATAATAATGTTCATCATTACTACAAAACCACAGTTTTGGCTTCAATCACAGCTTTTATTTAATAATAAAACAACATTTAAAGTAACAGCCACACAGCCACAGCAATTATTTTTAATAAATTTTCCTAATATATAATGATATTTATTAAAAGGATTAAAAAAATCACAGAAAAAGTATACATGTAAAGATCAATTATTTTCAAATCCAAAAAGCAATAAAAGGAAAGGTTACCAAATTTTTATTCCTAATTCATATTCATCAATTCATAACTCCGTATATAAATATTTTTTAAAGGCCAGATAACAATAACTAATAATATCGGTTTGTTTTTCATTCTATATTTATTTAAAATTAGTAGTATTTTTTATTTATTACTTTCAATAAATATAAAAGAACATATTTATTAAAAATAATAAATAAAAAATATTAACATTATAATTATTAGCCATTTTATATTCGTAATCCATGAACTCTGAATAAACCAAAGTTACAGTTTACAAATAGAACTATAGACTTTAGACTTTTAGAAGTTTTTACTTACTAAGGCTTTTGTTTTTTTTATACAATTTATGTAATATTAATCAAACGTCTCTTATTATTTTCGAATGCATATATTGTTTGCTTAGTCTGAAACAATTGGATACTTGCATGTACGAATATTATGTTAACTGATTATAAGCTAATACCAGACCACACAAATGTATTATAGCTGTTACATTGTAATTAATCAAAGCTTATGGTTTCATGTCACAAACTAAAAAAACTTTCCAGTATATTTAATATTTCACTGGTAGAATAAGTTTTAACCACACATAGTTTGAAAGAAATCTATTTAGTCGTTTTTGATGCACAAACAACCAAACCAAAAAACAGATATATAGACAAATAAACCACAATTTTACGAACTTTTTTAGCGAGTTAAATTTCAAACTGAATTCCAAATAATGGTGATATTTGGTTTGTTACTATTTTTACATATGTATGCATAATAAGAAAATACACAAAATAAAACGTTTTAAGCAGAATAAAACTTTAATCTTTTACAAATTTAATTTCCTAAAACTATAAAAAAAGATTATACTTCCCCAATTGTTTTATAGATTTACCTAGCATCCTAATTAGCATCCCTGATGCTTGAAAATATATCAAACTTTACAAGCAGTCGTTATCACAGACTGAACATATCACGCTTCACTGTCATGTTGCCTGAATTTCCCTTCGAAACCCATCATTAAGAACATTATGTATAATCGAGTTACCTTTTCGTTGAATTAAAAATACATCTTCTCTAAAATATTCTAGCATTCTGACGGAGATTGAAATAAAACTATTTTTACACGCGAGTTAATCGCGTATGATTAATAAAATTTTAAATTTACATTTTAAAAACGTCGGGTTACGTTTGTAATGCCAAAGCATTACCGTGAACACGATTGATGCAAACATCAGTCGTGTTCACGGTTTAGTTTAATTAATTATATGCAATATAAATCTGTAAGAAGAGATTTATTTCAATATGTTGTACTCGTTAAAATCTTATAAAATATTTACAGAGATTGTTATAAAAAATATTTGAAAGATTTTTCAAACTGTATCAACTTCCTAACCCTTACTCAAACTGGTAAGCGACCCCACTAAAAATACACTTTTCTATAACTTTGAATAGACGGAAGATAAAAATTCTTACCTATCTACAGAGGTAAACTTATGTATACGTACATCCATACGTTACTTAGTAAAAACTTACAAATCCTAAAATATTTATTGTGTATCATTGTGGCTATGTAACAAATATTGATAGATTTAATTTTATCCGCAAGATTAGTTAACATTTTTTTTTGGAACAGGAAAAATCTCTGTAAGGTTTGTAATGTAACGCTAAAAAAAATACAAAAAAATATATTACATTGTTGGTATTGCTGTTCGTAGACTCATCGTAGCAGTATAGATAGTACAATTTAAAATCAAGGGATAGCTACAAAGATACATATATGTACTTACAATACTGCCTAAGAATCATACAAAACAACTTAAAATATCTAAGTACCTACATATAGATGCATAACCAACCATAACATTTTTGTTTTAACTAATATTTACTTCCAGATATGGATAGGTATTTTAAAGATGCATATAGTAAGTACAAAGTTATTTTGATATCCAAATCATTTCACTCTGTGTGAAAGTTTACCAAGTTCCGTGGTTCCATTCATGTTGTGATATATGTAAAGAGAAATAAAAGTATGTGGGTATATCAGTAACTTTATTTAAAAGTGCAAAAATATTATATTTGCTTGAGATACAAATGTGTATAAGGGGTGTTTTAAAATCTGCTAATATGTTACATACAAATCCCTTCTTCATTTAGGTTGCATTTAGTAAATTAAAAATTGTGTATGCCATTTGAAATACCTGTAAAATAAAAATATGTAATTTTACTATAAAGCATGGAATACTAAAAAAAGTAATAATAGATATCCTTTTGTTTCAAAAAACTTAATATATATGTCGAAGTTTCGAATCTCTGTCCGTATTTGTTACTTTCTTGTCGTTTCTCTTTTACTCGATTACCTTATCTAGTCTACAAAATGACGATGGTACGAATTATTCTGAAGATCCGACATATATTATTATTTCCAAAAACAAGAACAATCGAGAGACTTCCCAAGTTTTTTAACCGTCTCTTGTTCTTAACATGACATGGCATATTTAAATACTTTATAAAGTTAAATAATACTAGAATGAGGAAGTTAAAATATTATCGACTATACTCATTTAAATTTATATAAATATAGAATGAAAAATAAACCGATACCGGCAGGGATTCGAACCCGCGACTACTGGGAAACCGTACGGGACGGTTTCCCAGTAGTCGCGGGTTCGAATCCGTATCGGGTATCGGTTTATTTTTCATTCTATATTTATATAAATTTAAATAAGCTTAACATGGCACATGTTTATAGATATTTTCAAACGACTATACTCATGAAGTTTTGTAAACTCATAAAATCACTTACACCAGTAAGAGCTTCCAGACAAATCTCAAGGAACACGGTCCTCAAGGCCGTGGATTTTGAGGTTCGGACAAATAATAATAACAACAATTTGCGACTGCTAGGGTCCCAATGTCTTTCCCATCCACATGTATATATTGCTAGATTTAAGCTCTTTCCCTGCAATGTGTTTATTTGAGTAATTATAACCATAATCAATTCATAATGAAATACCATTCAAAAAGGAGGCTACCGAAGAAAACATGGATGGAGTGCGGGAAAAAGTCGACAAAACAACAATGGTGAATAATAATTTCGTGAATAAGTGAATGTATATCAATGCTGACATAAATGACGTGGGTTTGAATTTGTTTTTCATTTACAACATGGACTTTGATATTATACTCCATAAGATAGATATGTACTTACAGCTTCCATGAGCATATCACTATAATACCAAGGAATGCTACTCATGCATGCTGATGCAAAGAATACAGTTACAAATTCCACTCTCAGTTCTCCTTTCTTCATAGACTTGAAAATTAAAGTGATAGATTATTGATAAAAAAACAACTTTTATTTATATAAATATAGAATGAAAAATGAACCGATACGGGCAGGGATTCGAACCCACGACTACTAGGAAACCGTCCCGTCGCTCTACCAACTGAGCTACCGTATCGCTGTCCGCCTCGGTGAATTAAACATTCTATATATGATCTTCTTTATCGGGACGGACATTTTTCATTCTATATTTATATAAATTTAAGTACGCTTAACATGGCTATACATATTTATAGATATTTTCAAAAAACTTTTATTAATCATTAGTTCACTTACCTCAATGATCTGAAACAAAGTAATCGGAATTATGAGAGACGTTGCCTTCAAGGTTAATTCGTAAAATATCATAAAGCTGACTTTTAGGCTGTCAACGAAACTGAAAAGTTGAGGAAATAAGAAAATGACCATAAATTTATCTTATAAATTATATTTATACCTAAATATATGATGTACTAAGTTGGCTATATCTTTTATTTGTTCGATTATCTCATCATCGGATTTATCTTTTTGAAACAGTGTTAATACTCTACTCCTTGCTACTTCCAGTTGTCCGCAACAGTGAAGCGTCAGAATTGATCCCAGAGGTACAAAACCAATATACATAAGCGCTATAAAAAAGTCATTGTACATAAATATGACATATAATAAAATAAACATGCCCCAGGTATTTTTTATATCCTCAATGGCTGGTGGGTACGTCATCTCGTATAAGTGCACAAATTTAAACTCATCCACAATCGTATAGTAAAGCATCATTCCCAAAGATTTGATTAAAATACACAAGCGGTGATAGTGATTAATATAAGCCAATTTTTTGTCATTACTTGACTTTTCTTCACAAATTTTTGTATTATAAGTTTTTCACACTCTGGAAAGTGACGAGCTTTTTCGTAGTCTACATTAATTTTTTGGATTATTTCTACTAATATATCTTGATAATAGAGCACAATAAATAATTGATAGGCGGCGATAATGAAAAGTAAGCAGACGATTCCATTGGCGTACGCTTGCGTTACGTTTTCGTCTTTCAGGTCGAATGATATCGTGCAATATACTACGAAACTATTAATAAAAATTAAGATACTGTTCAAAATACTAGTTTGCCACACCCATTTAAAATTCTTTTCAATACTAGGATGGGTTTTATTTAAATTCATAGTAAATGACACAATCCTAAATGCACTATCAAAATTCATGGTTTCATCTTTAACATTCAAAGTTTTCGCCATATTTCTGTGAAAATTGATTTGCGTCTGTTTGAAATAAATATTTACACAAGTCTTTTCTAGAAAATATTAAATAGCAGTCAGTTCCAAATGGCGAGAATTAGCGTTTTTATTTATTTTTCAATTAATTCATACATATTAATAACAAATAGACGACGAAGCTTCTTAGCAATCCATGGATTCACCGTGCGGGTGCCGGGCCCATCGCGTTGCAAGGAGAGGAGTGCAAGCAGTGCCTGGGACTTGCGACCCAGGAGTAGGTTTAAGGGGCCCCTTTATTATGCGCAAAAACGCTCACCTTCACCCTCCACACTCCTCTCCCTACCTAACCAAATTTGGAAAGAACCTACTAATGCCGCCTTTGAAGTACGTTCTAGAAATGAACCGATGCTTTTTCTTTCGAAGATCTTTAAGTAGCCTATAAAGAGATTTTGCTGTTATACCTCTCGCTCCCACTTCTACCGCGTACAAACTAACTATAAATTTATTCCTGATCAGTTCGTTGGTTAGTTCGTAATACTTATTGAGCTTGAATGTGTGATCCCTTGGGATGTTTGTTTCCCAAGGAACAGTAAGCTCCACAAGTATCACGCGCCTCAGATGTTTCGAATACAGGAATAAGTCCGGTCTGGATGACGAAACACCAACATCCCCAGGGATTTTGTAATGCTTTTCATACGTGTCCATCATAAGAGTCTAATCAGGAGCCGCGCTTAATATTCAATAAGGCTTCGCTTTTGATTTTTTGGCCTTCTTTTACGAATTCTATAGATCGTTTGGTGGTTGTTATACCCTTCCGCGCTCTTGCTACTGAAAGACTAACCGCTTCCCGTATAATTTCTAATACCTTGTCGTGGCGACGCGAGTATAGTATAGTACCTTTATCTAGAAGTACCCTACACCCTACCAATAGGTGTTTCGCGGTTCCTATTGCCTCCCCACAGATGTTGCAAGACTTTTCGGTGGCTTTGCCCCATCTTACTAAATTACTTTGATCTGGGAGAGTCATTTGGAATGCATTAAGATAGAATTTTAATAATGCTGGGGACCAATCATAAATTAAGGTGCGCCACTTCAAAGCTAGTGGAATTCAAAAATCTCCTATGGTCACCCATTCGTTTTGAATTTCTAGGCTCATCGCGTGGAGTCGGTAATTATCGTTTTCGTCTTGTCGAATAAAAGATTTTGTTATGTCTATGTCTTGAACTTTCCTACTTGATCCTAGCCCTACTTTATTTGTTTGAGCACCTATCATAAATTTTTCATGGAATTAAAGTCGTGACTCGAGCTCTGAGGCAACTTTGTCTTTTCTGAGAGAAGTAACAGTATCATCTTTAGATTTTCCGATGATATGTCTTTTGGTAACTTTTAGATGTTTGTAGAGCTCCGATGGTTTCTTTAATTTTAATCCAAAGTTGTTTCGGTCTCTAAATAAGGTTGAAGAGTCCGCTGAGTGCGCTAACCCGAGCCATAACTTCAATGTCTTTATGACGCTTGCATCTAACTTTGACAAAAGGGTTTTATTTATATCATACACGAGGAAAGGTCAATTTAGACGTGGTGTTAAATAATTATCGTAAATCCAAGCTTTTTTGACGTTACTTATTGGTTGGTTGTCTACCTTTTTGAGATCGTTTAAAAAGCTATCGACTATTACATCCAACGATGGAGTACGGCCTTGGTAATCGATTTTTTTACCTAAAAATTTAAACGGAGCTGCTTCCGTAACCGTACTAACGCACAGACCGCCTATTATAAGACCCGGATCCTAAGAGGTATATTTGGTATTCCGTCTACCCAGACACAGACTAAAACATTTACTTGGTTTTGTCCTCAATCCACCCGTCCACGTACAGAAATCCTCAACTACATTTAAAAGTACCTGACATTGTTTCGGATTACGTGTCAGTATCGCGAGATCATCTGCAAAAGCTAGTATGGATTCTGTGTATTTGTTGTTGAACTTAGCCCCACTTTTTTTCATTTCTAATTAATTTGTCTATTAAAATATTAATAACTATATTAAATACAATAGGAGAAATACAACAGCCCTGAAATAAACCAACGTTATAATTAAGTGGTTTTGAATGGTTTTCATTAAAAATTATAGAGAATTTTAATTTTGAATAATATGATGCAATAATGTCGCGAACTACCGTAGGAAAGTTATACCATTTAAGCGCGAACATCATTAGTTCATGTCATACCGACCCAAAGGCGTTTTCTAAGTCTATCCAACAAACCGTAATTTGTCTCTCGCTAGTTCTAGCATCTTTAAGGCTTTCCGATATTAACGTATTATGTTCCAGGCATCCAGAAATTCCGGGCAAAAACCCTTTCTGGTGATTAGGCCTGAAATATCTATTGTTAATCATGAATTGCGTCATTTTAGTTTGTAAAAAAGAGAAAAATATTTTGGAAATTGTATTTGTTAGGGCTATCGGTCTTCACGGTGAGTGCGAAAGCGATCCCGTGGCGTTCAAAAAAAAAAAAAAAAAGGGCTATCGGTCTAGTATCCTTGGGATTATTGACATTGTCGTTTTTTCGGAATGAGGACAAAAAGGGCTTTTCCGAACGATACCGGTATTTGCTTTCTTGACCAGATTTTACCGAATATATTTAAAACATGTTTATGGAGCGACGGACATTTTTTGTAAACTATATAAGGGATACCATCGGGACCTGGTGCTGACTTAGATGGTTTCATTTTAATTATTTTATTGATTTCCTCCAAAGTTGGTGTGTTGGCTTGAAAATCTTCAGTAGGAGTCTCAGGTTTGTGTTCGTTTGGATTCCCATATAGTCTTTGGTTTTCTGGCACTTCGTATGTGCTTTTATAATGGTCGAAAATTTGCTCGTTGGTCAAGAGAAGCTTACCTTTTTGATCTTTGAAAATGTTTTTTGAGTATTTAAAAGGATTTTTATCAAAGTCTACATCATGTTTTGCCCGATCAAAGCTATCACGATTTTTCGTTATTTGATTTGTTATACCTTGGATAAGTTTAAGAATTGATCGCAATGCCCTAGGTAGTTGGTGACTAAGTTGATTATCGCCTAAGGCTTTGGCTATACGAAGTTTCTTTATAAGATCTCTTTTTTTCCTCCTCATTTTCAATGTAAAACCGTTTTCTTCATTTTTGTGAGCATAACGATTCGTAGGTGGATAGTGCTCATTAAAGTAGTCGTAAATAGTATTTAGGAAAGTCTCTACTTGCGCATCGAGTACCTGATTTGAGCCCGGGTGCTCTAACAGGGCCGCTATATTTTAGTCATGTACTTTCCAGGTCGATTGTTTAGTATTTGGAATGCTAAGACGCGTCCGGATGGTCATGGACTCCTGGTAGTTTTCATTCAATGGCTCACCATGAGATATATGAGGGTAAACTCTATCCGTAGTGAAAACTGAAGATCTTACCGACGGTTGCCGCACTTCAGCACCATTGTGTGTTTTTAGATGTTTAATAAACCAGGCTCGTCTTTTGTAATTTTTCCCGCACGTAGGGCATTTCAGTTCCGTTATCGCGCCGTTTTCGCCGTAATTGTCAACCGGTGGAAAGTTCTTCCGCCCCCCCTCTCAGACTGTCCTAGGTGTATTTTTCTTATTTGGACTTTTAGCCGTTATCGACGTTCCCGGGCTTGGCTTGCTAGGCCATCGCCCTCGGCTGTCTTTCCAGCAGTCTGCTGTCTTCCCAGCTGCCAGCTGTCTTTCCAGCGTCAACTGTCTTTCCAGCGTCATCCCGTCTCTCCGGGCTGTCAACTTAGATAAGACGAATTACGTATATTGTTTGAGTAAAGGTAAAAATATAACACAACATATTTTAATGTGTTCAAGAAATAAATAATCTTGTAAATTGGGATGTTGTTTAATAAGGCCCTACACGTGAAGTAAACGGTAGTTTCTTTAAAATTCATAGCCTCTGTAATCACAATTGACTTAATTTAAGGTAACACAAGCAGTTAGGGCTATTATTAATATTAAAATGTGTTGTAAGTTGTCCATTTAGGATTTTCTTAACAATGTATGTATTTTTCAAAGAAACGCATTTATGTTTATTAGTTATGCAATAAATGGACCATAAAATTATATAAATATTAATATAAAATAATTTCTACAAAAGTAAATATGAATAAAAAATATTATTTACATCAATATAACATTAAAAAAAGACTCGTACCAAAGTTTTTATAGAAACTTATCCAATGTTAAGTATCATTTACTTACATAATTCTTATCTCATCTATTACCTTTTTTAATTACTTTACAGAAAACAATGAACTTACCGAGAATGAAGTGTAAAAACAGGAATTGGGAGTATAGTTCATTCCCCACTCGAACTACCTTGACCACTTAAACACTTGACCTCTCATTTACTAGGTCTATATAATAAGACTACATAGAATATAAATAATGTTATAAAGATTCAGAGTAAAATATATATCTGTGTGATTGTTAATATTAGAACTCTCTTACTGCAAAGAATCACCAATGATAGTCGTTCTATTCTTTAAAACACTTTACTGGCACTGCTCACCAACAAACTAAACTGTTTAATATTTTCTATTTAAACCCTTTACTATCACTGTTACACTTTATTATACTATTTCTGTTACACAACTTAGTCTCTCGATCCCAAGCTGCCTTCTCTTAGCTGGGAGACGATTTATATATAGGTACACTACTTTTGATTAAATGAGTTTCCAATATTACAATTACTTATTTAGTCAATTAAACTACGTTTACGTTTTTATAGACAAACATCATATGTTTTAGTCATACCATCAACTGATATCTTTATTTTTTTATCAACCTACCCTCCAATTATAGGAAAGCTAACATTAATAGCATTTTTTATATGTAATAAAGAAGGGAAACAAACATCTAGGCCATAATCAGTAAATGATCACCATCGCCCACAGACTCTTGCAACATGAATGAATTACATTTGTGAAAACAATTCGTAATTTAATAGGTAATGGAACTTTTTTTAATCACAATGCTTGTTTTATATTATAAATATAGACACATAAATAAATAAATCGAAAACAAAGACTTAAACTTATTTACAAAAAGTGTAGAGTTGAGCGTCGTGCTCAAAGAGACGCCGACTAAAGGTGTTTGAGTTTTAATTACTTGTAAACTCCAAAAGTCACATTACGACTTTCAGTTTGAGACAGATTGCAACAAATGCTTCGGAAGTTAGCAAACAATATGACACCGATGAATTTTATATATTATAACCATTCATTCTTAACCCCATTCCAGATTTTTGGGTATATTTACGATATACATTTTATTAGCCCCTATTTTGTACAAAATCTGAACACGAAAACCTAATATTGCGTAATAAATATATGTTTTATTTGTTTTTTTTTTTAATAGTCAAGATGTTAAAATATCGAGCAAGGTAAAAATCCCCGATGTTAACTTAAGGGACTTAAAAAATCAACAAGAAAACTATAAACTTGTTATAAAACAAAGTTTTTTATTATATTTAAATTAATTTTATTGTGTCTTGGAATGTATATTAATCATAGATATTTAGTTTAGTGATGTGACATATAATTTAATATGAGATATATTTTTGTTATTTTTCTTAAATGGAGCGGAGGTTCCTGTTACTTTTGCTAGATATTTTAATAATGCAGAGAAGTGACTTGAAGTAACGTGTCTTATTTGAAAATGGTCTCTTAAAAAAAACCTCATTTATTTTACCGCCTCATTAGTCAAATGATTACCGCAGACGCCTAAAGTATAGCGACGAAACGGGGCTCGGGTTCGATCCCCGACAGGGACAGACTTGTATGTGATGAGCATAGATGTCTGTATTTCTGGGTTTGGTCGTTTATAAAATATATTCTCAGTAATTATAATGTGCATTTCTATGTATTTGTATCGTTGTCTAACACCCTTAACACAAGCAAATAATTTGCTTACTTAGGGGTAAGATCAATGTGTATAATTTGTCCTGTATAATAATAATAATAATAGCGTAATAATATATTTATTACGCAATATTAGGTTTTCGTGTAATAATAATAATATTATTTCATCAACTTTATATAATTTTAGAGCCGATACAATAAAATATTATATATTTTTATTATTCGAATAATTATTTTATGATTGTAATATATTATTATTATTGTTAAATATAATAGTAAATATAAAATTATCATAACAAAATAATTTTATTACATAAAAAGAAATTGATGAAATATTTGTTTATTTTTTAAGATATCTTAAATGAAATTTTTATGCTGTTGTATTTTATCCTGAAACCTCATTAAATATTAACAAATCTTATTGAACTTTCAACGAACAAATAATATAAAAACAGTAATTCGCTTAGAAATATAAAAAAATATTTTCGGTCTATACAAAGTTTCGAAGAAGTAATTATGTCAGTACATAATACAAAAACAAAAATTATAATGATCCTTCTTAAAATCTAACAAATCCAAAGATTTTAGCTTCGAAGGTATTAAAATCAAAAGAAATTTATTTTAAAATACATTGTAGAAAGATTTATGAAAAAAATGATTTTTATTTTATATTAAATATATTTGCCAAATTAAGGCTTTGAATCTCCATACAAGATAATTAGGTTAAATACTCTTTTATCCAAGTTGAGTCTATGGAGAAAAAGATGCTAGGCCTACATGTAATGAGTCACATAATTGCATCAAAAGTTTGCACACGGCACCATATACAGTATTATTCTCAACACTCCGGACAACTTCTCGTGATTTTTGGACTGCATTATTGTAATCTTATGTAACAGAAGTTTAATAAATAAAATAAAAAAAAAAGTCATATGCATCATACTTTTCTTTATAATTGATAGATAAGTTTAGTCAGTCGCACTTAACCTCTGTAGCAGACAACGGCTAAATATACAACCTTTATTGTTATTACTTATTGTTTGTTGTGTTATGCTTGTCAACGGGCACTGCTTGCGGTGACTGGTTGTGTGGCAGGCCGAAGATTTTTTTTATTTTTTTTTTACTGATACAGTTTAAGCAATACTTACTGTTACAATAACAAATAATATATCCGGCTGAGTTTGTTGTGTGGTTCTTCTCAGACCAGGACACGTTTGGAACCCTCACAGCTTTAACACTAAGATGGAAAGTGCTTTTACATAAGGGCTTATTACGATAAATCTAGTATCATAATAGGCCCTTCTGACACTTCCATGTTGATGTACACAAGTGATCACTGATTATGATTCTAAGTGGAAAAGATATAAATAAAAATAAAAATAAAATTGTTTCATTTTACGGCTTGAACAACGCACCCAACGAGAGTCGAAATGCACTTTTTACAATAACTCAAAAACCACTAACCCAAGTAAACTGTGTAAAACCCAACCTAACCCAAGTAAACTGTTGCTTATGTGCTCAATATTTTTTGAATTATTAACTGATGATTACAAAATTTTGTTGCCTTGGATTTTCTTTTATATTTTATGATTATTGTGTATTAAAAGCTATTGTTTTGTATATTATGGACAGATGTCTCTCATAAGAACAATATAAGTAAGAATCATATAAATAAGAAGGAAATGTATAAACAAGAATCATGACCTTCATATACTATAATAAATAAATATTATCCGCACTGGACTGTAGGGTATAAGATAAATAGTCCGTTTTATACCATAAATGAGTATTTTATTCTTCGCCGGAACAAAATTTCGCAAGGCAAAATAAATAACATCTTTCTAAATTTATGTAAATATACTCGTCCCAACGGTTTCCCAGTAGTCGCGGGTTCGAATCCCTGCCCGTATCGGTTTATTTTTCATTCTATATTTATATAAGTTTAAAATAAGCTTAACATTGTTATACATGTTTATAGATATTTTCAAACATTAACATCTATCTAAATTAGCTAAGTAGCTTTTAACTACAATATTCTGATATTCTAACTTAACGGATCAAGTTATAAGTTGTGCTACACGGTAGTTAAGTAGTTGAAGGAGTTTAACTCAACGGGTTCTTCTCTTAACTTTTATTAGAATTTAAATATTGTTAATTTCATTATATTATGAAACTGATAATATTAATATACTATAATAATTTTCTTGGTGGTAGACCATAACATCGGGTCGCCGGCAAAGTTACCACCCATCGGGCAAAGTCGTGCCGCAAAGCGACCTAGTCGTGTTCCGGCACGTTGCTCGATGAAGCCGTTTATGGGAAATGGGTCTGAACAGCTGCGGTGCGTTTGCGAACCGGTTTGACGTCGAGTTGGTGTTTGTTTTGTCGGGTGTCTAGTCGAGGAGGGTAGCGGGATCCGAAGCGACGGCTTTCCGCTGGCCGCCCGCAGATAGTTGGGGGCCCAATTAGTGGGTTAGCCACCCACGAAAGGCTGCCCCGCCAGCTGCGGAAAATCCCAGGGTGGCTCCATCGTGCTGGTTGGCGACCAGACGAGGAGGCCCGATGGCGATCCCTGGGGGGGTTCGGGCGTCCCCGCAGTCTCCAGACTAGCCTCCCAGTGGCAAGACATCACCAATTTCGACGTCGGGGTCGATACGTACCGCCTCGTTCAACTGCCATTTCCCATCCCTATTCACTTTTATTTTATTTTTTTATGAGTAAAGTTAAAAAGAAGAAAATGTTTTTACAGCGGTTGCACTCCTCCTCATTTAAAGTGCACCTCACTAATATCAGGGGTTTGCACTCTAATATCCTAGCTGTCCATCACCACCTGGAGACAGAGCAGCCGCACCTCTTCTTTTTGACGGAGACGCAGATACAATGTCCTTTGAGCGCTGCGCACCTGCATTATCCCGGATACACGTTAGAGCACAATTTTCGCTCACGTGCCGGAGTCTGCGTGTACGCGCGGAACGACCTCTGTATCCAGCGTCTCCGTCACCTTGAAGACCCCACTTTTTCTTCTATATGGGTTTTAGTAGACACAGGAAACGAAAAAATCCTGTATTCCTGTGTCTACCGTTCGCACAGCGGTGACCAGGAGACAACTAGATTATTTGAGTATCTCGGTGAGGCTGCTGATATGGCTTTGCATCAGTACCCTTCAGCGCAGCTTGTTTTTCTGGGGGACTTTAATGCTTGTCATCAAGACTGGCTGTTCCCGTACCAGAAAACCGACCATGCTGGAAGAGAAGCGCGGAAATTTGCGTTGTCCTTGGACCTCTTTCAGCTGGTGAGGCAAGCGACAAGGGTACCAGATGTGGTAGGCCATACAGCCAATTGCCTGGACCTTCTGCTGACAACTGATCCGGACAGGTATCGTGTTGAGGTCACCTCCCCCTTGGGAACCTCCGATCACTGTCTGGTGAAATCTGTGTTTACATATTCCCCACCAGCTCTCGAACCACATGGTGTTAGGCGAGTATGGAAATACAAGTCAGCAGATTGGGATGAGATGCGGCACTTCTTTGCATCTTATCCTTGGCGGCAGGTCTGCTTCTCTTCTTTGGATCCGTCGAGTTGCGCGGATGCTATAACCGATGTGGTGCATCAGGCAATGGAGTATTTTATTCCTTTTGCTGAAGTTCCCGTCGGTGGCAAAGCTCGCCCATGGTTTAATGCTGAATGTGGTCATGCTCAAGACCGAAAA
Organism: Napeogenes sylphis; assembly: GCA_959347405.1. Lineage (NCBI taxonomy): Eukaryota > Metazoa > Arthropoda > Insecta > Lepidoptera > Nymphalidae > Napeogenes > Napeogenes sylphis. The sequence continues at coordinate 14,156,684 of OY365788.1, read as the reverse complement.
CATTCGGCATACCTCATTTGGGCTGATGCTCGAAGCCGCAAAACTCCGGATGTAAGTACAAAGAAGAGAGCCTTTAACCTAGCTGCCAAGTCCTACAAAAAGGCATTGCGGAAGGCTCGTCTCGATCGAATCGCTAAGAATGGCGAAAAGCTCTCTGTCAAACCAACTGGCAGTCGAGCTTTCTGGTCTCTTGCGAAAGCGATCGAGTCGAATTTCTGCCAACCCTCACTGCCTGCTCTGCTGAAGCCGGATGGATCCCTGGCCCACACAGCAACAGAGAAAGCGAATGTATTTGCTTCTCTGTTTGCTGATAATTCGCATCTAGATACTGGCAATGCTTCTCCAGCACATCTTCCTCACTGCGGTATTTCGATGCCTGAAATCCGCATCACTAACAAAGAGGTATGGAGAACATTGTGTCGTTTAGATGTGAATAAAGCCAGTGGTCCTGATGGTATACCAGCCATTCTGCTCAAGACATGTGCAGCTGAGTTGTCTCCTGTACTGACACGTCTGTATCGCCTCTCTTTCAAGACTGGAATAGTGCCGAAATCCTGGAAGCTTGCCAACGTGCAACCCGTGCCCAAAAAAGGCAGCCGTGCTGATCCTGTCAACTACAGACCGATTTCAATCACCTCCATACTCTGCAAGATTATGGAGCGTGTATTGAACTCGCGCCTTCTAGCATACCTAGAAGGTAACGATCTCCTCAGTGACCGACAGTACGGGTTTCGCCGTAATAGGTCTACTGGGGACCTCCTAGTGTATGCTACACACATTCTAGGCGAGGCCATCGAGAAGAACGGAGAAGCGGTCGCCGTCTCTCTGGACGTCTCGAGGGCATTTGACAGGGTCTGGCATGCGAGCCTTATAAGGAAGCTTTCAGCGTACGGTATATCTCCTGGTCTGATCGGCTGGGTAACGGACTTTCTGAGCCAGAGATCTCTCCGAGTAGTTGTCGATGGGTGTTCCTCGGAATCCTTGACAATAAATGCCGGAGTGCCTCAGGGGTCCGTTCTTTCTGCAACTCTTTTTCTGCTGCACATTAACGATCTGTTGAAGCCCGGTATCTATGGGTACGCAGACGACAGCACAGTTGTAGAAAGATATCTGCCGAGTACTCGGGCTAGTCGAGATCAAGTACAGTCTGAAAGAGAAGCCATGGTGCAGCGTTTGAATTTTTTTTTTTTTTTTTTTTTTATTTATTTAGGTCAACAAACAGTGAGACAATACAGTAACTTATACCTAATATTACAATATAGTTATAACTAAGTGTATCACCAACACCGTTAACCACAAATTACTAAGTAATGAAATTAATGGGAATAGTAGTAGGTAAGAGCTTCAATCTTTAAAATAATAACAAAAAAAACAAAGAAAGAAGGGAACAAAGATGATTAGTTAGTTTACACAACATTATATAAACAACAGTACTATAGTGTGATATAGTGAAAACCGTTACTACTTAAAATTTAATCATTTGGCAGTTCAGCTATGATGGACTTCTTAAATTTGCTAGCTTGCATGTCTACCAAATCTAAGTGATTAAGATATGTGTTAAACGATTTTGTTATTCGATATATTGGGGATCGCTTACCAGCATTAGTTCGACAACGTTTCGTGGCAAACAATTGTGGCATACGACGACTAGAAGTACGCGGAGGTACGGTAAAGTATAACTTATTATGAAGTGGAATGCAGTCATATCTACCATGACAAATGTCATAGATCATCATTATTTCTAATTGCAAGCGTCTTTTCTTAAGAGAAGATAATTTAAATTTTTTTAATAGGTGATCATACGATAAGCGGCTCCGATAACACTTGAATTGAATGCGACGTAAAAACTTTTTCTGTACTGACTCGAGTAATTTATTATATTTATCATAGATAGGATTCCATATGGGAACTGCGTATTCCAGTTGAGATCTGATAATACTTTTGTAAATATAAATAAACGTTGACGGTCGGGTAAAAGCAGCACAATTACGCATTACGAAGCCATACATCCTGTAGGCTTTTTTAATAATAGTATCTACATGAACTTTAAGGTGTAACTTAGTATCCAAAATAACACCAAGGTCTCGAATATGGTCTACCGGTTCCAGTTGCATATTACCGAGTCTATAAGAATACTTACTTATGTTTTTCTTTTTGGTGAAAGTAATAATTTTGCACTTATTAAGGTTCAAACTTAATTTATTTTCAAAGCAATAAAGAGAAAATCGATCCAGATCCTGCTGTATTCTATTGTGGTCGTCAACGTTATTTATAGTTTTATATATTTTTAAGTCGTCTGCATATAAAAGAAATTTAGAAAATTTAAAGCATTTAGTTACATCATTAACAAATAGTATAAAGAGTAAAGGACCCAGGATCGAGCCTTGAGGTACGCCAGATGTGACAGGGACGAAAACTGATTCATGTCCTTTAATTACTACTTTTTGAGTGCGATTGGATATGTACGATTTAAACCAACGCCACAGGTTACCGCGAATACCATTAAAGGCAAGTTTTTCTAGAAGTAATTTATGATCTACCCTATCGAAAGCTTTTTGGAAGTCTGTATATATGCTGTCTGTTTGTTTGTTAACATCCATGGCTTCAAATAAATGGCCAGTGTAAATTAATAAATTTGTATTGGTTGAACGTCGCTCAACAAAACCATGCTGTTCTTCTAGTATTAAAGGATGTAACAAGGGATATATTTTACGATGAACTAGTCTTTCAAAAAGCTTCGACAGAGTAGGTAAAATGGAGATCGGTCGATAATTTTCAATGTCATGTTTAGACCCATTTTTATGGACCGGCACTATACGTGCCGATTTCCAGATCTTCGGGAATGTACCTTCGCGTATACATTTATTAAAAATATATTGTATAGGTTTATACAAGTAGTCTGCAGTATTTCTGAAGAAAGAAGGTGGGATACCATCAACACCTGGTCCCTTGGAAACATCCAAGACTTTCAGCTCCTTGTGAACATCTTTTTCATTGATATAAATATCGCTAACAATTAAGCCTGACTCATTCGCGTCAGGAAAATCCCTATCGTCAAATTTTTCACTTACATTAGATGGTACGAATACTGAGCTAAAATAATCTGAGAACAATTTGCATATGTCTTCAGGCGTGTCGGCAGTTTTATCTTTATATGTCATGCTATCTGGAATGTCAGCGTTATTTTTTTGATTGTTTATGTATGTCCAAAAAAAGTTTATATTATCACAAATACTGTCTTCAACAGCGTTTCTATATTTTTTATAGCATCTATGGGATTCATATTTGAAGCGGTCTCTAAATATGGAAAAAAGATTTTTATCAGATTTATTATGGTAAGTTTTCCATTTTATCCACGCTCGATTTTTATTTTTAAAAATATGTATGAGAGCACTAGAAAACCATATCGGATATTCGGAGAATTTTATTATTTTCGTGGGAACATGTGTCCGTATAAGTAAATAAATTATTTCATAAAAAGCAGCCACAGCATTCTCAGCGCTTTCACTATTATAAACCTCATCCCATTTTTGTTCCATTAACTCGGAATTGATCATCGAAAAATCTGCCATTTTATAATTATACTGCGATCTTGGTTTACTCTGCAGGGCAGTTATATTCTTGTTAATTGGTACTACGACATAAAATGGAGGGTGTAGGTTATCTTTCGGTAAAGTTACAGGTGCAAGATAAGTTAAACAATCATCGATGTTTGTAATAAAAAGGTCAAGTATTTTATCTTTATTGTTTTTAAATCTATTCAATTGCTTACCGTCCAGTAATGATATAAAATTAACCAAATACTTATTTGATAGACAGTAATTAGCTTGGATGATCGGGGTAGAATGTGTATTGCAGTCACTCCACATTAAACTGGGTAAGTTATAATCTCCGACTACAATAAAAGTGTCAACACCCGGGGATTGAATAACCGATGTCAAGTAATTTATATATGTGGCGTATATATCTGAGTTAAGGCTGGGAGGTATATAAACCGCACTAATAATGCAGCGGTAATTGCGCGAACTCAGTTCTAGTGATACATGATCGATCAGTGGTGACAGCGGCAGAGTCATCGGAGCAGGGCGCCTAGTGACAGCCAGGCCTCGCCTTACTGCCACCAGCACGCCCCCCCCATCTTCCCGTCCACTGCGCACCAAGTCCCTGTCACTACGATACACCCGGTAGCGCGAGTCAATGTATTCATTATCAGATATATGCTCCTGCAACCATGTCTCTGTAAATATAATGATATCATAATTATGCTGCAGAATATTTATGTATGCAGTATGTAATTTGGTCCTTAACCCCCGACAGTTCTGGTAATATACTGATATGACGTGTTTATCCATTAAAAGTGTAGTTTATTTCAAAAAATAACAAATAACGATATATATCTAAATCTATAAAAAAAAAAAATACATATAAAAAATAATCTACAGAACCACGCGGGAAGTAAAGAATATTTCAAGAGTTGCAGGATATTTTTAATATATAAATATACTGGTAGATTTAAGTAAGTTTTAGTCAGTATAGGGGAGAACACAAATAGTTTTACTCGATAGTTTATAAAGCCAAATAAAAAAGCATTATCGTATATCACACAGTACTCGCAGTCCAATATGTTATTATGTAGTAGACACCATAAAAATAATGATAATCTAAAAATTAAATACAAGGGACATAAATTAATAATTATACATACGTTCAGTGATCGTATTACAACAAAGAGTAAGTCCAAGTAGCGTAGTAATACATTATTGGGATTTAAAACAATGCACCAACTAAGATAATACACAAAGTAACTTCTAACACTGTCAACTTTATTTAATTTTTGAGACTTCTTTGATTGACCGGATTGCAATAACCGGGGACGTATCCGATTTTCGGGCAAGGATGGTACCGTGCTTAACCCACACGTATTTGTAATTATGCTTTTTGGCTGCATCACGGCATTCTCGAAATAATATCTTATTAGATATTGTTAAATGTTCATTGACGTATATGGTACGTGCCGGCCCAGGTATACCGAGTCTCGTAGAATCCAACCCTTTAACCGCGCGGTACGCCGAGATGAAGTTATCACGAAGTAGTCTCGTCGTAAGTTTTACAATAATATTCTTTGGATAAGTATTTTTTTGATCCGCGTGAGGTACACGGTGAATAGATACAATGTCAGAAGGTAGTATAGGATATTTGGCCTCGTGACTTAGGCAAGTAAATATATCGACCAGATTTTCTGCCTTTCTCTCAGATAAGTTGGAGATTTCAATATTACACTGCCTAGCTTGTTGCTCTAGGTGTGCAATCTTATTCTCCATTTGTTGCACTTGAGTCGGAACCTCGGATATTAGTGAATTTCCACTTTCAATAATTTTGAGACGACTATCAAAAGAATCTTGCCGGTCTGATGAAAAAGTAAGAGAATTTTCCATTTGCACAATTTTTTTGTTAGTTTCTCGTAAAGTGTTATTGATGGCCAGGTTATCTTCATTCAATTTTAAAATATTTTTATTTATATCTGTCAGAGCCAAAGTTATTTTGCCCATCTCATCAGCGAAAGCTGAAGAAAATACCTCAGCAACGCTTTCTTTAACCGAGATGCATAGCTTTTCATACATGCGCGCTATTTGCTGATCAATTTTTTTCTCCATATAATCCAGATCAGTTTCCGGCTGTTTCCGTTTGCGAATGTTGACATAATCAGTATCCACGGATGAGGGTATGTCCGGATTTGAAGAATAGGTTGCCGGCGGAGTACGCGGTAACGACGTCATTGTTAGGTTTGTTGACACTATGGTTTCAAATAGCATAGAATGAGACGAAAAATATATTTCCGTCTCTTAGCGCAGAGGGTGTGAAGTGCGGTCGCCCCTCTGTCAGTAACACGAGATGCGGTGCAAGAAAGAGATATAACTGTTGTTTTGTATATTGTCACACTCCACTTGTTTTAGGTTCACAACAACTGCACAGTCAACTATAGAGTTAATTACACGCGTAATAAGGTTAAAATTAAGGTAATCCAGATCGTAAAAATTGAAAACAGAAGCTTTAACACTACCACTCAGTACAGTAGCCCAACGTTGAATGAAATGACAATGAATGACAAACTTCAGGCAGTCTCCGCATGGAGCAATGCCAATCTTGTCAAATTCAACGCCACCAAAACGCAGACGTGTCTGTTCACCGCCAAAAAGAGCCCTTTCACCTTGGCTCCTACTTTCCAGAATGTATCCTTGGAATACAGTGACCGGCTTCAGTTGTTAGGCTTAGAGATTTCCTCGAACTTCAACTTTGGTCGGTTCATTGAGTCCAGAGCAAGAGCAGCAGCAGCAAAGCTTGCCGTTCTTGCGAAGGTTCGGCAGTACTTTACACCGGGACAGCTTCTTGTTTTATACAAAGCACAGATCCGGTCGTGTGTAGAGTACTGTGGCCACATATTTGCTGGTGCCGCAAAGTCTCATCTTGCGGTTCTGGACTCAATTGAGAGGCGAGCAATGAGGCTCATAGGAGATCCCGAGTTGGTCGAAGCCGACCTCCAAAGCCTTGAACACAGGCGTAGAATTGCTAGCCTCTCAGTATTCTATAGGATACATTTTGGTGAGTGTGCGCAGGAATTACACGATCTAATTCCCCCGGCCCCCTTCCATCATCGGACTTTCCGACGCACGGCAGGAATCCATCCTTTTGTTGTGGACATTCCACCTGTCCGAACGAAGCGCTTTGCTTCGTCTTTTTTACTTCGTACAGCAAAGCATTGGAACAGCTTGCCTGCGTCGGTATTTCCGAAAGAATACAATGTGGTTAAATTCAAGAGAAGAGTGAATAGGCTGCTAGGGTAATGCGCCTTACCACCTTAGACTACATTCCACTTACCATCAGGTGGAATGTAGTCAAGCATTGCCCTAGATTATATAAAAAAAAAAAAAAAAAAAATCAAAATATGGCTTGGCTTACCTTGCTAATGAATTTAATGTTTTTGTAGTAGGGTGTGGTTATTAAACTTTTAATTAGTTTAAAATTATTAAAACCGCGTTAATTCCTAGTTTGTAGCTGCACTGAAAATTTTAAAACCAACTGAAGTAAATAGCTGTAAAATATGTTATACACTAACTGTGCCTGCGACTTTGTACGCATAGATTTCTATTTCAAACATACAGACGAATGATCAAAATGAAAAAACATTGTTTTTGATTCTCTTGCTTGTGTTAGGATTATATAAGGGTTACGGGCGTTACGGTGAGTGCGAAAGCGATCTCCTGACGTCCCACTAAGGCGATGAGGTCATTTTTGAAAATATTTTACATGTACAGACAGCAATCAGTTACAGTTTTATTATATGTATAAAGTTAAATTCCTTAAATACTTTAAATACATATATATTTTGATAGAGTGAAGAGTATGCAATGATCGTTAAAAACTAAATGTAAATGTAGAGTGACTCTCAATTTGTATGTATAAAAGTTATTTACATTAGCCACATATGTCTTTCGTGTCCCTTGTAAACTAAAAGAGAAACAGATAAACAGACAAAAGTTTCAAAAACGTTGGTAATAGTATCTATTAGTTGTCCCTTTACATCCTGATTATATATTAATACTTAATATTTATATATTAATACTTTTTAATATTTTTAATGTACAGAGACCACACCTCTACCAATCTGCATGGAACATATTATGTGATTGACATATATCGAGATAACTTTTTATTTCTTTACCGATTTCAATAAAATAAACACTAAATCTTAAGTGAAGAGTATGATAATATATTTATTAGCGTGCACAAGCATACAGACAAACAGACAAAATGAAAAACCATTGTTTTGGGTTCTCTTGCTCATAGAAAGGCATCATGATTTTTTAAAATATTTTTCATGTACATAAATCGATCAGTAACAATTTTATTATCTGTATAAATTTTATATCTCATTTAATATTATCATGAAAAAAGAACAATCTTGAATTAAATATGATTTTGTTTAGTTTTTTACGTTAATAATCCAGATGTTGTTATTTAATATACTACTAAATATACAATTGTCTTCATTTAATACGAATAAGAGACAAGGTATATTTTTAATTAAATGAAAAAGCATCTCGATTACATTAATTTTCTAAATCACGGGGTCAGAAGGGAGGATCAGTCAACAGTCAAGTGTCATCTGAACAGTCTGTGTTTACGACGGCTCGTAAACCTTGATATATTTTTGCTTTACTTATTCTGTTTGTTTATCCATAGAAAGGCCGGGAATGTGTTAAATCTGTTTTATAGTTTTAGGAAATTAAAATTGTAACAGATTGGGTTTTTGGAATTTTAAAATGATTTCTTACTGCAATTTTCTTCTAATCATTTAATAAAATAGTAACACAACAAGTCTGTAATTTGATTTTATACTTGTTATATTTATTAAGATTGTTCTAAATATATAGCCAAAGTAAGCAAAAATGAAAACACTGATACTGGCAGGGATTCGAATCCGCGAACTCTGGGAATTCGTACCGTCGCTCTTCTAATTGAGCTACCGTCTCGTTAAATTAGGCATTCTATATATATGTTCGTTTTAATCAGGACGGTGGTAACATCTAGTAGATTTCTGTCGAAAGTCCTAACCAAAATTTATATTTAATAGTATAGATAAACACTAAAAAGCAAATCTATAAACATGTATAACCTTGTAAAAATGATCATTATTTTATGTATCTTACTTAACCTTTTTAAAATCTCCTTATTATTGTTACAAATCATTTAATTATATTACCTTTCTTTTTTATTATTTTCAACCTTAATAAGATGTTTTGCCTTTAACTATCTACTGTTTCAGTGTTGAGTAGAATTTCGAAATTTACTGCTTTAAAAATTTTACTACTTAATTTTTTTTCACCACTTTATGTATTTTTATTATAAAATTATAAAAGAATCCATAAATTTAACTATAAATTTAACTGTGTCGTCATAATAATTTAAATTGAGTTAAACTGCTCAAAATTATTTTAGCATTTTAGTACGGTAGGTTAAAACACTTTCAAAAAAGGTTTTTGCTAAATGCTCTTTATTCTTTAAACTTATAAATTGTTTTCTACAACGAGGAAAATAATGAAAATCGATAACAATGCAGACAAAAAATAAGATAAAAATCTCCCTGACATCTAACATCGCCGACAAGTTGATAGATGACCCCTTGTCTGTTTTCAGCTACAAGCATTAATTTGAGGAAACACAGTGTTTTGTATACAAATATATAAAGGTATAACGATGTAAGACATTATTTATAATTTATATATATTATCAAATTATTAAATTATTCACATCAGCTGCAGCCATCTTATTGTGTAATTTTTTTTAAGACTCCAATGTACAACGAATAACAAAGATATTTCTTATTACAATAAATATAGATTTTACAATCTTCGGACTTAAAATCCGTGATACGCATACTATTCAGTTTTATTAAAATAGCTCCATCTAAAGCTCTAACACAATTAGTATTTTCCACTAGTGCAGTGACTAGATAAAAGTGTAAATCCTCACCAACGTCTATCATCGCCGACACTTTGATAGATGACCGCAGAGCCGTTAGTCAGCTTTGAAAATAAAATTGCACGAAGTATGTTTGAATTAAACATTGGAATGATCACCGCTGATCATTATTTCATTTATTTTTAAATGTACAATAGAACTACTATTACAATATAAATACTATGTAAAATGCTTATAACTGTACGTTTAAAAGGTAAAAGGATAAAACAGCATGATGGTGTGTGTATGTGTGTGTGTATTTATGAATTGTGTATTCATGAAGGCGAACAATTTAGTAGGGACTGGTAGCACTGGGACGTACTCGGTGAATTAAGGTCAACTTCAAAGAGACTGAACTTTGTTGTAGTTCATTTGTAATTTGACTGAACGTATATTTGTGAATTATTATATATTATTCTATATTTAAAATATAATACTATGTAATTAAAAGCATTTTTTTTAATTTTAATGGTTTTTGAAAAAAAGTCAAACATTATACTTTATTCCAATTACAATTATCAAACACATTGTATAAATTACAATTTTGAATAAATTTAATTTTAAATATAAATAAAATAAATACAATTTAAATTGTGAAAGAATATAGCAATAACATTTTGAAATAAATATGATTTTTGTTTTATATTAGAATTTTATTGAACAAACATCCCATGCCTTTACGTGACAAGTAGTTCTGGAGATTTCTTTTTCCAAAACTTACATTTTGAAATTATTACAAACATTAACAAATAACATAAAACAAATCTAACCAAGAAAAATACTGCATAATTTTGATTGCATTCACATTGTTTACATAAAGATTGATTAAAATGGGAAAAAGTGCCCAAATAATTTTCTAAATTGCATTAACTTTGTATGAATAAAGACCGATGAAGCCGGCAGTCTAGAAGCTATGGTCAATTATCCATAAGGTCTAGATGTTAGTTTAGTTATATTAACCATAACTTCATCCGTTAACTTCATAATCAAATGAGTATAATTTACTTGTGGGCATTTCTAGAGGAAAGTGAAAGTTTATAAAAGCAATTATTCAACCTAAGTTAAGTTTAAATGCGTGCCTTCTAACTGAAACTTTCTTGGGGGAACTTTTGCAAGTTAGCTTTTATACTTTATTTTTGTTCCGAAATATATTAAACTTTTTAAAGTCATCTTTCCATAATTCATTAAAGAACATGTTTTTAACTGTAACTGACATTAACTATTTAATCTTGTTACTACTTCAAGAGAAACTGAATACAATTACCAAATGGATTTGGTAATTGTATTCAGTTCTTTGTATTGTCAATTGTCAATTGTATTCAGTTCTTGTTATTTTATGATATTCAACTGGAGTTGAATATCATAAAATAACAAGAAATAAGCTTATTTTGGAGAACAGAAATTACGATAATCTATTGTTAGTAAGAGAAAGAAGTTAGATAGAAGAACAGAGAAGTAACAAAATTTTATATATTTTTAAATTTAATAAATAGCAGCATATTTTGTGTACCTTAAAACATAAGTACCTTCCTTATGTTATGAATATAATTTTAGTCCAAACGGAATTTTAATTATCCTTACTGTTATGGATTTAAATTTGAAATATTTTGTAGCTTCTGTCGCTTATTAATCTTATTATTTAGTTTGAGGTTAAAATAGTGAGTAATGCGTAAAAAATATCAATAATATAACCAATATAACAATTTAAGCAATATAAAAAACAATATAAATTTAACTTACTGAAAATGGCTGTGTCCATCATACACACATTGAAAATGATAACGACCGATATATAACAGCAGAAATACTAGCGAACACAAAATGTTTTTAAATTTAAGTACTATATTTTTCCTTACTGTTTTTTCTCTCTACCATGGGGTTGACTGGCAGAAATCTCTTATAGAGATAAGTTCGCTCTTGCCAACATTTTTTAAAAACCATGTTTGTATTGTTTTTTTATAAAGTGCAATAAAGAATATAATAATAGTAATAATAATGTTAGGATATAACATAGGATTTATAACCATTCTATCTTATAACATCATCATCACAAATTAAAGTATGCTATTAATACATACTTATAAATTAAGATAAGTAGTTAAGATAGGAATAGAAAAAGAAATAATATGACTTGGTCAATAAAGAATCCTCAAATCCCTTTAAATGAATATAGTTTTACTTTATTTTAATATGTTTTGTCAATTATTTCCTATTTGATATGATTGATAGCCCACAAGATAAAATAGATCCGAGCCTGTACCCGAATGTCGAGCACTTGTAATAAAAATAAATCATAATGAAATGTAAGCGATGGGATAGTGAATTAATAATTGTGAAACCAGATCATTTGTTATTCAATTTGAAAAGCATTAACGCCATTTGTTGAAGAAAAATGAAATTTAAAAAAAGTAACATACATTTATGTAAGCAGTAGTTATATATTATATATGATAGTATATTTATCATTTTAATTACATATGACGAGGGTAGTAACTAGTAGACCCTTACAGGTTTCAGAAGGACTGACAGTTCAGTAGACGCTTCATAATTACGTAATTTAATTACAAAATTAAATTATTTAACATACTTGAAAGTGTAAGTTTTAATTCATCTTGAGATACGGACATAAATTACTTTAAATAATATAACCATTATTTTTATTCTATTATACGAAGTTTAGTAAACCACAATTTTTAGAAGGTTGTGAGAAAAACATTTGTTCAAACAATGATAATGAGAATCTGAATGTTACATTTATATCCGTAAGCGCTCAGCTGCGCTCAGGTCAGCAGCACTTCGTAATTTGTTGAGCTCAGCAGCTCAGCAAATTGAAAAGTGTTGAAAAATATATATTTGTTTTCTCCTTACAAATAAATTCATAAATTACTTGCTTAACTAAGAACAAGTCATTGGAATCAATGTTATTACATCTATGTTTACCATAAAAATTGTTAAATATTAAATAATGTAACAAAAATGATTATTCTAAACCTAATTATGTTCGACTGATGTTTCTTTTTAATCATGTCACTTACCTACCTGACGAAAATATATAAAGAAGAATAAGTGGGAAAGGTTACATGAGAGGACAATTAATTACTGTCTCATTCCCTCACACTACTTTCACTTGACCTCCCAATTACTATGTGTAACATACATAATGCTTGTCTTAATTACAGCAATATAGAATAAAAATAAAACAAAGAAAGTATATAATATAGTATCTGTGTGATTGACAATAGTATTTTTAATATAAAAGTTGAGAGAATAAAGTAAAGTCACCTGGTGGAAAATAAGTGATCACCGCCGCTTACGGATTCTTGCACCAGATGAATTACAAAACATAATACTTTTGAAGGAAGGTATTAACGACCGGACAACGCCTCTAAAGGAAGTTACCTCCATAACTTAGTTATTCGTGGAAGAAAGATTTACCATTTGAATAATATTAGAGCCGTTTTAAATTATAAAATCATTCTTATAAAATAAATATTAGATAATTAGTATAATAATTGTCATTAAACATTATTTATGCGCCATAAGAACATTTAATATATTATGAAATTGTTATTTTGTTACTATTATGGATATAGTCTGTTTTATGTACGAAAGAATAATTGTGAAAACACTTTTATAAAACTTCAGATATATTTATGATAAATACATAATCATAGTTGTTCAAGACAAAAGTTAATTATACAAAATACTTAATGAGAAAGGAAAGGTAAAAGATAATAAACAAATAGATAGTACAGTCGCAAGCTGTTTCAAACAAAGGAATCGTAAAAAAGAATAAGTTTATTACTTTATCGTGCTCAAGGGAATAATTAATTATTATCCAAGTAAATACTTTTCGTTCTGAAATTCATTAACTCATCTCTTGAGGGACTTACTTGTGTTAAATAAGTACTTATTATTTTTCTAGATATTCTAAAATATATATAATATAATATATTCTTGATAATTTTTATTTTTTAAGGTTTGTGTAAGTTCAATTTAAGAAATATTTCTTGATTTCATCAATATATCAAAATAAATAATTATTATATACATTCAAAACAAAGTGTACATTGTATTAAATACGATTAAGTCAGATATGCCATATCAGGGTTAATACGATACAATGTTGATAAATCTAGATAATCTAATTTAAAAAAAACATTTTCTAAACATCAGAGTTATCTCGTACAAAATCACTAATAATAATACTTAAATTAATTCATGATTTTCCAAAAAATCACGAACGAGGGGCTTTATAGTTAAAGATTACATTTTTAATTTAACATTCAACAATCTTGTATTTAGATTTATAATATTATTATATTATTTCTGTAATTATTATTGTTTTAAAATACTACGATACATTAGTTGAATCGGATGATATTTAAGTACAGGATGTTCTAATTTGTAGCACAATATGAATCTTCAATGTATAAGAGAATGTAATTTGTTAAAACATCAAATTTATAGGAAGAGGATATTAACATACAGCAGCTATTACAAACATTTTTGGACATAAGTAGGTTATATATTCAAAATTAAAGTAGATTCATGAATGCAATCTGAACAAACATAATATTCATATCATATTTGACATATGATGAAAAACAAATAAAATTCGTAGTTAGTTATGAATGCTAACTACGTATAATTGAGAAAGATAAACTTAATAAAATCTGCAAGCACTAAGAATGAAAAAAAATTCTAGAAAGTTCTCAAGGTAAAAAGAAAGACTGTAAGGTGAGTATTAATACATATTTATATATTGCTATAACAATAAGAGAAACAACTTTATACAGTAAGGCAAAATAATATTTTATAGAATTCAGTTTATTTTCATATAAATTTAAATAAGCGTAAGTTTATAGATATTTTCAAACAATACAATTTATGTTAACAACCTCAAAGTGTCTTAATATCAAATTAGCATTATAAGCTTTATTTAATAGTCCTAAAAATTAATAACTGACAACATTATTTTGATAATTTTATATATGATATATTGTTTATCTCATACGATATGCTTCCTACGATAATAATATATAATGCAAAAGCTTGCAATATAAAAGCGATAAGCTCTATTCATGTTATTATTACAAAATACATTATATTAGGGTAGCATGTATTTAATTAATCCTTCATTAGCGTAACTTAAAAGACGACTTACTACTTAATAGGCTTTGAGTTCTTAGTTATCTTTTAAATTACATAATATAATCTTTTCCTTTCAGACCGGATTTTTTATCAAATTCTTTCCATCATTGCTCGTCCTGAAGCATACTAATAGTTTTGAACCTAATTAATATTCAGATAAAAGTGACAGATGCCGGAATAAAATCCAATATTATGATTTTTTTGTATGCGTTTATACGACCTGTTAAAGTATTTTGCAATACTGTTGTTTGAAATTTAAATAATATGTGCGTATGTTTTTGGTTCAGTATTTGCAGAAAGGACTAAAATTGTTGAATTTTATTAGTATTACTCGCTCATTCAGGTTATTTCAAGTTAATTACTTTAGGCATAGTAAAACTTAAAGCAATATATCAAACCGTAATTTGAATACAGATTTAATGTTTTTGTATATTATTTAATATAACATTATAATATCATCAAATTTATCATAAAGCTTTTTACATGATAGGTTATATACGATACTAAAAGCAATATAAGGTAAAGCAAGTCAGATGACTTGCTTTGTACATACCTATGTATTAGAATACATATATACCTATGTATTTGTATCGCTTTGCATGACGAAGTCCATATAAGACCGTAAATAGCACAGAGTATCAAAGACGGATACAGTCCCGTGCTCAGTGCACGAGACACAAGTAATTCGGTATCTGGTTTATACTGAACCAATTATATAAAGAAAGGAAATATATGTATTTCTATGTTAATATGAAATAACGAGCACAAAAAAATATTTTGATTTCGGTCTGTTTATTTAATTTAATAATGTGTTAGTTTTGAAAAAGTTAAATGAGATCTATATACAGGGTTATTATTAATTAGTTAACCACCTCTCGCAAGCAACCTCTCTACATCAATCCCAACAACATTTGTTCTGCAACTTTTTACATATCTTGATAAAAAAAAATGTTAGCTCCCTCTATTACTTATTACTCTGTATTTTGTAAGAAGTACTTAAAAGGTCAATGCCCGGGTCCCATACCTACGCTCAGAGTTAATGCCAGTTCAGAGACAACAAATAAATTTTGTATGGGAAAATTTAAATTTTAAAAACTATAACTTATAATTTTACTTATGTTATAAAATTGTGTCTAGAGCAAGTTACATAAAAAAACAATAAACTACAAACCATGAAAATTAAGACGCATTGGTCAGCATTTTCGTAAAGCGCTTTACCAGTTACAAAGTCTGTTAATTGGCAGTCACCCAACTAATTGAGATATCTAAAACTTAAGCAAATAATTATTCTCCAGCTCACAGACTGAATGCTCCTATTGGCGAGGTTCTTATTAAGTTAGTAATTGTTAACATAACAGTTTTAAACTGTGATTCAAATAGGTTTTATTCAGGTTTTAAGTTAAAGCTCATTTTACTCATTTACTCTTTTTGGAAGTCTTAATATTCTTTACAACCAAATAAATATTATGTAAAATAGATAATAGTATTGTGTTATAAGCTTATAAAATAAAATAATAATAAAACTTTGCTACTCTCAAAAGTAACAGATAGAGCCTAATGTCTTCGTATATTTTATTTGTAATAATAATGTCATATCCGTGCAGTATAAAATACTATTTATCAAACAAAGGTATCTCTTCGTATGTTTTGACCATTTATCATCGAACTCTAGTTTATTTTAGATTTTTCTTTAAATTCTTATGTATTAGGAATAAGGTAAATAATAAGACTTTATTTAATTATGAGATTACTTAATTACAAATAGTTTAAACATGTCAAAATAATATTACATGTAAGGTACTTCAGATTTTAATCTAGCTTTAAGTCTATGAAAATGTTAGAAGCGATTCCTTCTTTGAATGTTCCCAAACAGCTTTCAACTACAAGCTTTATTTTAAATACCAAGCTCATGAAACAGTTGCTGAATAGTTAATCTTCGAAATGAATACATTTTAATACCATAAAAGAAAGAATAAAAAAACTTTTATGCCATTTATAAAAAATGCGCTAAGCGTATTTTTATGATAATTAAAATATTTTAATTAAAAAAGGCGCATGTTTCTTTGTTTTGTAACTCACAGAATCAGATGAGAGTCAGAAATAAAACGACTTTACGAAAACAGGCTTAACTAAACAAAAATGTTATCACGTCGGGTATTATTTTCAGAACGCGGCGTATTAAGTTACTTGAAGCAAATTAAACTATATCGCCCGGTTTTTATAATCTTCAACAAGTACTTTTAAATTTTAGTAAAGCAACATCTTCGAGCGCTTTATGTAAAATAAAACTATGCTCTAAGTTTGCTTGAAAAGACTTATCTCTTAAATGTTTTCCTTTAGGTTCATAAAGAAGGAAATAATATTCACTTACTAGTCAAATATGATATTTATATTTTAAAATTTAACTGAAATTATTTACTTTATTATAAGTTACGATGTTAGACTAAATAATAAACCTGTAAGACTTAACTTACATAATAAAGTTCTGTGGTAAGTCCCTTTGTCTAAAGATTCTCTCGCAAAGTTAGCACACGTAAACCGCAATTAATTTAAACCTTTATGTATCTCCGTACCATAATTATAGTATTACCCTTCATGACATCAGTATTTGTATGAGCTTACAACATGCGTGTAATTTAATATTAATATTTATTATCATCATAACTTTGACGATATCGCGCGTATATATATATAACTATAATTACTATTTAATAACTGAAATACATAAATATTGCGAACACACAAGCTAGACCATGACCACACTGGATCTCACAAAGACCGTGAGCGGTAATAGCGCGTCAGTGGCTGAAATAATGCCTCAGTTTAGAACCGAAGGCATAACTTTTGTGTAATCGATTCTACAAAAACAACTATTTGTATGTTACTATTCCATACTTAATTGAAATTGAATTCGGGTTGTTAATTTGATCAAAACTTTGGTCATGAAATTTGAACAAACATTATTTAACAAGCACTGAGAAGCAATGACAACAGTCACTATGTTAAAACTTCGTAAAAGTTGATCTACAATCTTCTATAACTTCATCGGCTCTGACAATAACGAACCTCAAATTACACCTGCATTGATTTTTAACTGTCTTAGTTCAAAATGCCAATTCTTTACATTCACATTAGTAAATGTGAAGAAAATATAAATATGCCTTTTTATATCTAACCTCAATCTCGATCTGTTGGTAATCCTAAACTTAATTTCCATCTAAAGTTTATTTTCATAAAAAGCCTGATCTTAATCTGAATCTTAGCGTGTTGTTACGTGACAAAAGATTAAATTAATGTGATATCAAATATGTTTTAACAAAAATGTTAGAGATTATCCATCATTGTTAGATAAATAGAGTATTTTTTAAGTAAAACACAATTGGAATGAGCAAGCCTCTATATTTATTTATTTATTTTTTAAACAAAATATGAATACCAAAAATCGTATCTTACATACAAGAGTTGCTATTAAAACTATTTTGAATTAAAGGTTATATTTTTAGCTACAATCATTTTAACATTTTATATATATATTTATATATATAGGTTACACTGATAATGATATAAATCATCCATAGAAAAATATATCAACATACTCCAATCCACGCAGTCAAAAGAATATTAAATAAGCAGAAGTCATATGAGATTGCTATTCTCGTGAGCTTTCACGGATCTTATCAAATTTTGAGGCTGGATACAAGACAACCCCGGTATACCCTCTAGGATATACCAGATTTGCTTTCAAGAGACATAAGTGTCATTGCATATTCAAACCAGCCGTCCTCGCTTCCGTCTCTTTCCAGTACGTGATTTCCAGGTGTGATAGGACTTGTAGAGTAAGGTTGATTTTGAATGTGGATTTGCTGTAGGATTTATGTGCATGTATTTATTTTTTATTTGCATTACGTAATTATAAATAACTAATATTGATTATTAATAATTAATTAATATTCGATTGTAATGAAATGAATTGAATGAAAAATTAATTTAAATACCATCCAAATAGATATTTCAACGAACTATATTTTAAGTTTCAACTGACGCCTGGTAGATGATAAGACTTTCTCGTAAATCAAGACTATAGTGATATGGACCTTAATGAAAAATGTTGAATATAATTATTATTTAAAAAACTACTTTCATTGAAATTAACTGTTGATAAAAAATATTGATATTGTAAGTATATTTAAGATTAACTACAGTATTATATTACTTATATTATATAAAACGGCTTACAAAACTTAAAATCCGTTATATGCATACGTAAATAGTGCTCAATTTTATCAAAGCTCTAACACAATTAGTATTTTCACTAGTGCAGTGACGAGATAAAAGTGTAAATCCTCACCAACGTCTATCATCGCCGACACTTTGATAGATGACCGCACAACCGTTAGTCACCATTAAAAATAAAATTGCACGAAGTATGTTTGAATTAAACAGTTGAATGATCACCGCTGATCATTATTTCCATATATTTAATATGGTAAATATATATAATTCTTTATAATTTTATATTTTAATAGCAAGATGTTGTACGTATATATATAAATAGTGTATTTATAATATCATAAAGTTTAGGTGGAACTAGTAGTAATGGGTCACTGTCAGTAAATTGAGATCAACTCCAAAGAGACCGAACTTAGTTCTATTTCATTAGTAATTTGGCAGAACGTGTATTTGTTAACTATTCCATGGTAAATGTAATATAATATTTATTACTATGTGTTAATTTTAAATTGCTTTGAAAAGGCCTAAAATTCTTTGTTATAGCAATTATATTATTTATTGGTATATTTTATTTACAGAAAAATGTCATAACATTGTATAAAGTAAATATTTGGAAGGAGTTAAATTTTAAAAATAAACAAGTTAATTACAAAAACTTGTGGAAGTAAATATCAATCTTTATAAATAAATTTGTTGTTTAGTTTTATATCAGTATTAATATATTATTATTATTATTATTAATCAAGAAAAATTTTAAAGTCTACATTTGACAAGAAGTTTTTTAGGAATGACACTAATTTTAGCAAGTAGCAACAGACTGCACAACTCAGATTGCATTTATTTTATGCAAATAAAAATCTATGCAAATGGACTGAAAGTTGACCAAATAGTTTTCTACGTAATTTGCAGATATTAGTTTAGTTAAACATTTAAGTCGTAACTTCATTTATTAACTTTATGCTCAAACCAGTAAAGTCAATGTGAAAATTATTTGTGAAAAAATAACAAAGTTCATAAAACAATTATTCAACTTCAGTTAAGTTTAACTTCAGGAATTCTAACTGTATATCTTCTAACTAAAAGTTTATTGAGGTAACTTTTGCAATTTAGCTTTAAATTATTTTGTTGCAAAACATGTTAAACTTTTTAAAATTATGCAGAGAGCAGTAAAAGTATACATAATGGTGAGTGGTGAGCAAAATTATTAATTTTAAATATAAGATACTCTAACTGAATTTCATGTATTTCCCATGTTCGCGAGTTAAATCCGTTAAAGATAGTTTTCTTAAATGTATATTCGTAAAGATCTAACTTAATATAACCATCTCAATATATAGAAAGTTTCAAATCTTCGCCATATTATAAGACTTTAGACGAACTTTCCTAAATAACCTTAAAAAACAAGTAAATCCTCTGACTGACAGATCAACGGAATACCAAATGAGTTGAAGCCTTTTCTTAATTCAATTTTAGATGTTTTATTACATTTCCTTTTTTGGGTGAGCAAATTTTTTTGAACTTATCATTTGATGAAAATTTCGTTTTGTTCATGTGAACTTATTTTTTAAATTCAGTTTCATTATTCTTAAAATATCTTTAAAACTATTAATATGATTCGTGGATAATTATGTTTCTTACTAATTTATTCATTATTGAGGACAGTTCCACTAGAATTCCCTATTTTAGATAAGAACTGTGCTATTAAACAATTGTTAATTGTACATACCATTTTTATTCTAGGGTAAGGTATATTTTACCAGATTAAAACGAAATAAACATAGTTTTCCTTTTAAAAAGGTGCATAGCGTATTGCTGATATTTTTCGTATGTAATTCAATTCGATCGATCCTTTGGGTACTCCCTATTTTTTATAAAACTATACCAACGGCACTCTATTATGGCCGGTTTGACGTTTGTCAGTTCTTGAAGTTCCTTATTACTTTCATAAATAATTACTAAGTCTGAGGGAAGCAAATTTTTTTTTTATTATCGATAGTGAAGTGCGTTTTAAATTATACAAATTATTTAATAAATATAAAGTAATGTGGGATAACCTGACGCAATATAAAATGTGAAATCAATTTAAGACTCACCGGCAAAATACTTTTGACCTTTTATTGCTTTTAACATTTTAAAACCTGAAAACAAACAAATATATAAAGTATTGAAAAAACCATACAACAGTGACATCCTGTCACTCGTTTACATCTGAATATCTTGAACATTATACAAAACAAGCTTGTTAGTAAATTATTATTATGACACAGTAATACACCGTAAATGACAGTACATTGGGGTTACCGGTGATTAAAATACTTTACTTGTAATAATAAGAGTAATACTAATTACTAAGAAACTGAAAGATGCTATTTATCCAGACTTATAAATTAAGATTCGTAGTTAAGCTACGAATAAAAAAAAAGGAATGAAGGACAAACTCAATAAAAAATCAGTGTTATTGTCTTTTAAAATCAATTTGATAGTTTTTGCATTCAAATATTTTAACATTTGTGTCCCAGTTGCTACAACTAAGCACACAATGTTAAATAAATCTCAGCGATTAGTCAAATGTCATACACTCGTTATACATTATAATCAAATGAAAGCGATGGTATAGTGTTACTTAATTATAAAACCAGTTCATTTATTAATCTGTTTGAAAAACGTTAATGCCACACATTTAAAAATTTACGATATATTAATAAGAGTAACATATATTTATGTAAGCAGTAGTACAGTGACAGTAGACTTATCATTTTAATTACACATGACGAGGGTAGTAGACCCTTACAGGTTTCAAATGAAGGATGGCAGCTTCTTTCGACTTCATAATTACTGGTAACGCCACCTTGTGGCTCTCATTAATAAATAGTGAATGAGTAATTATATGTGACTCTGCGATCCATTTCTTTCACTCTTCCTTAAATCCGTGCACATCAGCGCCTTCAGCATTGCCACGCACGCCAATCAAGCAGCGAATATAGCTCTGACAGCATCGGCAGAAGACGCAGCCCTACATCTCCGTCTTCACCTCCAGCTTCCCGCCCGATCCTTGAGCACTGCACTTTGGGATCGTGAAGAGACATTGTAATAGTCTCCCGCTATTAAGTGGTAGTGCCAAAACTTGATCGCGAGTGTTATTGGACATCAGTGGAATAGACTTGTATGTTTAAACGATTCTCCGTTACGCGCCTTCAACCTTCTCGGATTTTCTTGCTAGAGCTGCCTTGGATTCTGAGGTTGGTGCACGCATGGTTTCCATTTTATCCCATTACCCTTGCGAGTCACATATTTACGTTTTTATTGCTCCCCTGAGAGCATATCGAAGGTATATAAATTTGTTAAAATTGGCAATACCAATTACTTTATTTTAACACAAAATTAAATAACTTAATATTATTGTAAATTCATGTTTCAGCCCACCTTGAGATACCGACTCGAAATTACGTTAGATAAGACCTTTGGCCCCAATTTGTTTTCTATGAATTATGGTGTGGTAGCATATAATCGTTCTTTTTATTATTTTATACGCGAAGTTCAGTAAACCAACCATTTTAAGAGGGTTTTGACAAAAACATGGGTGCAAACAATGATAATGAAAATCTGAATGTTACAATTCTACACCTGTAATCGCTCAGCTGACTTGAGCTTTTTATACCTTGGCATATGTGGTTCTAATCCGTTTAGGAATCCGTAAAAAAATTTTTAGAAAAATGGAAAGTACTAAACTATGTATTTTTTTTTACAAATAAACTAACACAGTACTTATTTAACTAAGAACGAGTAATTTAAGGCAATTTCATTAGCTCTATGTTTACCATAAAGTTCAATAATTACGGATAATGTAACAAAAATATTACTCACTCACTCACTTACTCACCTGATTGTTTTCAACTAATGTTTGTCTATTTCTTTTCTTAATTACGTATGAGATATAAAACTAAAATGTAAGTCCGAAAGGGTACGTATGAGGACAATTAATTATTGCCTCATTCCCCACTCGCACTACTGTCACTTGACCTCTCATTTATTATGTGTAACATACCTAATGTTTGTCTGAATGAAAAAAAATATAAATTAATTATACACATTTATAGTAAATATAATATTGTGTGATTTAAAAAAACATTTTTATATAAAATATAAGGAGCGTAAAGAAGCATCTGAGTGAAAAAATAAGTGATCACCACCGCCCACGGATTCTTGCCCGGGATAATTACGAAAACATACATTTTTTTTGTGAAGAAGTTAACGACCGTAAAAGACCTTCAAAAGAAGTTCGTTCCATTATTTAGAAGTTCGTGGAAGAAAGATTTACCATTTAAATAGTTTATGGTATAGCTGTTCTAAATAATAAAATTAGTCTTAAAAATTTTAATTAAATAATAATTAAACGAAACTAAAAAAAATAATTACAAGAAAAGAAATACACTATAATCCTAATGAATTTGAATTAGGTATAGTATATGTATTTAATTGTAAAAATAAATAAATTATAAAGTGCACGGTGTCAGTAAATATAAGTAGTTTATTTAGAGCTATTGCAAGGATTTAATAATTTTAAATAAAACATCTTACAGCATTAAAGCATCAATATGCTATTGCTGTTGCAACTCAAATAGCATGTTTATTGCTGTGGCAGCATATCTTTATTTGTAATAACCTTAGTAGTTAGGTTTTGACAAAAAAAATAGTCAAAACACTAAAGACTAGCATTAAATCAATAAAAAATACAACTACTATCGCATTTGATGTTACATTTGAATAACATGCGGTTATTATTTTAAAATAAAAAAAATGTGATTCTGAAGACATCTGTTAAAAACATCAAAACCAAGTTTTTATTCTCAATCCATTTTTAATCCTCGGGAAGTATATCTCAAAAAAAAAAATACTCAATGCAACTATAACCCTACCTACATAAAGAAACTATTACCGTACTGTCTTTCGTAAATATTGTCGTACTCTAAGTGCATGGTAAATATTTAACCCACGTTTCATATTCCTAGGTCTTTTCTTTAAAATTGTGGTTAAATTCGTATTCTATCTATATTTCAATGCGTTTTTGTTTCTTAGGAAACCATTATATTATATTATGTATATAATTTTGAATTTTCTATTTGTTTCAAGTGTCTATATTGTAATTATAATCCATTTAGAATTGACACACACACTCAATAGAACAAACACGAAGACTAAATCTTATTTACAAAAAGTGTAGAGTGGAGTCGAGCGCCTTGCACAATGTGACGCTGACTTAAGGTGTTTGAGATTTAATTACTTGTAAACTCCAAAAGTCACATTAAGACTCTCAGCTGTAGTCAGATTGCATTAGATGTTTCAGAAGTTACCAAACTCTGTGGCAATTATAGCTGACGCTTAAAACATTCATTCTGTCCTCAAGACATATTTTTTTTTAGATGTATAAATGCATATTTTATGCTAGTATTGTTGTGTGCTTTCTTCACTAGTATTGTTGTAAATTTTAATTAATATCAAATCATTTATTTAAAAAGTAGTAGGATAAAAGGAAATCAATGGCTCTCATAAAATAACCGGAACAACAAAAAAAGATGTGTATAATTGTTTCATTCCTAAAAAAAAATCATCATCAAAAATACTATAAACAATTCATTTATTATTTGTTTGAACGGGTAGTCTTTGTAGCACAAATAGCACGTTAATTTAATTAACGTGATTACATGATATATTTAACTTAATAACACCATTTAAACTATTTTACAAAACCAACTAGTTTTTCCATGACCATCTAATGTATTTTTTTATTGATGGTAAAGACTGTTTGAGACATATTTTTTTAACTTAAGTGAAGGTCAATTTTAAATATATTAGTATACTGTGTATGGTTCTATGTTGGTTCTTGAACCAATTTTTTTTAATTAGTAATGTGTATTATGATTTTTTTTATTCTATTAAATAAATTGATATACTGTATAACAATTAATCAACTTACTAATAATAAAAAATGAAACAGGTTAACGAATTCTTTCTTAATTAAATTTCAGGTGTTTTACATTACTTCTCTGTGAAGATCGTAAAATATCTCCGGTGTCACCTAATGAATTCTTTGTGGAAAAGTTTTAGAAATTTCATCGTAATTTAGTTTTTATCACGAATATCTTCCTTCATCAGAATGTTTGATCAATCAGACTCTTCGTTGCTTGAATAAGAATTTATTAAATATAACCAAAAAAAAAGGGTATATGTATCTATGTATATTAAATTGATTATATTTTTTTTTAATTTGTTTGTTACTTATTGTTTAAATACACAGTTTTTGTTTTTATCAAGGTTTGTTGTTTTGGTAATGCACTGAAGTTTCAGGGAGATGGATCCTTATTTTTTCTAACTTCATTCTTACTTCAGCTTAATTTTATTAACCTTTATTGCACCATCAAGCTCATGGTTTTTTTATTATATTTTTTTTCACTTTTTACTACATTTTGTCATATTACGTAAGATTCACGTTTAGTAGTCTTAAGCAATAAACAGGTAGCTATATGGTAAATCAATTGTAAGAGCTACGGAACAGTTTTCAGAATTCGCGGGATCGAATCCTTGTTCATATCGATTTATTTTTCGAGGGAAACACGAGACAATGAGAGGATAAATAATAATTCAGATATAATTTAATAGTTATCTGGGCTGAATCTTACATTACGATAAAGTACAATGTGGCATTATTTGTATTATTTAAAGTTAACATAAAAAACTGACATGGGAATTGTCTTTCGAAAACGCAACATTTGGTTTAAAACAAGAATACTTAAAATAATAAAGTTTCTAAAATGGAGCAGATATTCTCATTCTCATGCAAATTATTTTATGGTAACAGGAAAGGGACTGGCAGTAAAGTATTTTATTGAAATAATTGCTTAATTCAATTATTATTTTTTTTCATCAACTTTGTACAATCTACAGGCCAAGATAAGAAAAAAAATAAACTTCGTTTCTTAATTATATTATAAATATTTTTATAAAATAAAAGAAAACTATTTATACTAAAATTGCCGGTTAATGTTACACTGAACACTTATAATTAATAATTAAATTATTTTTATACCATTTTCCAAGTCTTAAAAACTCATTTGTCATGACTGATGACGATTTAATGGGATGCGGGTAGTTTGGAAATCGCTTGTTAATGAGTGTGACGTGTCGAGAGATTGATATATTAGTATATATTTAGCTACAGACATTAACATATTATAATGGTTTTAATAATTATTTTTAAGTTTTGTTTGATTTGAATGTTAATTAAAATTTTATTACCAATAAATTATTGTATAATGAATTGTTCTTGAAAAATAAGTTTGAAATGCTTAAGGTTAATAACATAATCGTTTATTTGTTAAAATATCTTAATATATTAATTCTATTGTTGTACATACCATAATTGGATACAATTAACCTAAGATCATTTTCTTTTAAATAACCGAAGAACTTTTAACGAACACATTAATCAACAGTTCGTAACTCAAGAGGCTTAATAAAACATTAATGTTTAGTTCATACTTACACATATTTTAATCAAACTTTATTGTAGTAACTAAAATAAGATATGATGTAAATATTAATGCAATATCAGCATTTGCAGTTGGGGCCATTTTCTGCCAGTCGACCATCGTGGTGATGTTGAGAAAGATACATACATCAATGCAATTAGATAAAAATTCAATATTTTTATGGACTTGGTAACTCGATGAACTTTGTGCACTCATACAATCCCTGAACAGATAATTGACAAGTAAACCTAAGATTTTTTCACAACAAATCATTTAAAAAATAAAGAATTGATATTTGATTATCAGGGGTACATTTTTCACGCTTGTAGGGGGATATTTTTGTTATTTACAACCAAAAAAAGTAGTAAAATCTAAACGGTAAAAGAATCGTGGATAAAACGTGTACTAATTAAAATCCAAAAGTTAGCAAAAGAGCGTACTCAGTCATATGTTAAGTAGAGGAACCAGAAGAGTTTGGAAAACCCTCTGGTTTCTCTGCTGTTTCTGGTACCAGCAAAGAAGGAATCCATAAAAGAAGAGGGCAGTAGCAGATGAAACGGGAAATAAAAAAGTCTTTACTGATATGAGGATTATCCAAGTACTAACTATCGAAATAGGTAATTATTTAATTTATATTGCTCTTGAGATCTCAACAAACTAACTACCATTGGTTTTGTTCTAACTTTTCTAATATTAATCACGAAAGAACTGTATTTTTTTTTCTCAGCGGATAGTCGTTAGCTGATAAACATTTAAAAACTTTATCATGACCACAACACTAACGGCGGTTATTGTAAACTCAAGAGTAACTTGCACACATTAGTTACTTTATATGTCTAAATTAGTTTGCCGGTAGTTGCTGAAACTCTATAAATGATTTTGTACTAAACAATGTTACTTACCGTCACCATTAATTTTCATAATAAGTTTTGGACAAAACGCACTGTTTTGGGGTAGATAAAAATTCATATTTTTGTTCAGTAAGTTTCTATTAGACCCAAACGGTCAAATTTAGCAACTAAACGGAGTTTCGGATATCTAAATTAATTCGCTGACCTCAATTGCCCGTTCTCGTGGCTCGTAACTAATTGAACAATGTGCAACTGCTGACTCATATCCGTTAATTTTCAAACAAAAATCTAAACAACTTAAGCCAGGACGTAAATATTTATCATTAGTTACATTATATTATATATAATAAACAGAAAAGAAACAAATATTTTATGTTTTTCACAAACTCTGCAAGTGCGATGAAAAACGAGTGAAGCTTATATAACTTTAACAGAACGAAAGTATACTTCTATTTCGTACAGTTCGATAAAAATATATCAGAATACCTATACATTGTATTATTATTTAATAATGAAACAATGACTCATAATAATACAGACTAACATTTTATATATGGTATAAATATGTGAAACATTATAGCAAAGTAAGATATGAATAGTAATTGAAATTATATGTTAGTTATCTGAAATCCAAGTCAATTTATTGCTTGAAGCTTTGCAAGAATTCTGTCTTATGTCGTGTAATTTAATAATAATATAAAATTTTGGAAGTAATTTTGGAAAACAAAGAACCTGACACTATGTTTAATAAACCATAAGGAATCTGATGTACAATACTTTTAAATTTGTATTATACGTACAATACTTTTATGTTGACGGTAATAATATAATATTTATTTTATTACGCCTATATTATTGTCTACTGTAGGGTAGTAAGGAACTTCTATTTAAATGAGATAGTCGGTCTGTTTTCATGAAAGGTTAAATACTTAATTGGTGTATTACGATATGGGACGCAGCATTTAAATTTAACATTTGTAGAGAGAGTTTAAATGTATTAATTTGACTGTTCTACACTTTTCGCACGATTTTCCATACCTATGAAAAGTTTAAGAATGTGTTATTTCAAACATTATGCATGCATCCAGTGACGTGACAAATTTATAAACATTTTAATCTAAATTGTTTGAATTGGATTTATACTCTAGGTATGTGTTTTATATAACATTTATGTGTTGTAATACTATCATTCTACTACTAGTAAGTGGTCCCTAAAATAATTCAGCAATCGTTTTAGGCTAATGAGCCTAAAGCCTAGGTACATTTTCCCCAGGTATATAATTTAAATTATTAAATTAAACTAGATAAAAAATAATCTTTATTAACATTAACATAAAAATTGCGAGTTACTATCTTAAGAATCACTGCTGTTAAAATAATTGCTCTAAACCAAACGAGTGGCTTTAAACTAAGGTAAGAGGGTGATTTGGAAGCGATTTAACTGGGTCATGTATATTAAGGCATTTCCACGAGTTTTCTTATATAAATGTTTATTTTTGTGTATATAAATATTACTTTGGAATATGCCATTTAAATAATTTTCTAACGTTATCAATAGGCTTGAATATAGTAATCGGTGTTAAATGTGACGTAAACCGTAGCGTTCCTTTAAAGATTTATAGGCTCTGTGATTACGCATGACTGAATTTAAGGAAACCACAAAGGCGGGTCAAGACGATTGTTAATTTAAATAATGTGATGCATATTATCCATATAATAATTCGGCACTAGAACTCACTCACATTTATTGTTGCAAAAAACTATCTTTCCAAAGAAAATATATTTCTTTATCTCATTTATACAGGGTTATTTGTAATTAGTTGAGCACCTTTTGCAGGCAGCCCCTCTACATCAATCCTAACAACATTTGTTCTACGACTTTTTAAAATTAATAGTTTTAAAAATTTAGTTTTTCCCATACAAAATTTATTTATTGCCTCTGAACGTGCATTAAACTAGAGCAAAGAGAGGCCACGCAACTTGTCAAAATATGTGCCAAGGCCACGTGCATCGGGGCGCGGGGTGGCGGGGTGACGTAGCGGCGGCTATGCACGTTAGAACTTGATCATTTTCTAAAGTATAAAAAAAATAGCATCGTTTTCCACTTTTATTTATTAAAATATATTCTACAATAATCGAAACATATATTGTCCAACTGTTTAAGAAGTTGTCACCACAAGTTGAATATCTCAATATTTTTATTTGGTTTATGAAATAAGGGCACTGTAACGAAACCAAATAAATATTATTTTTACAAAACAATAACTTCTCTTTAACTTACTTTATACATATCATATTATCTCGTTTGTTAATATTTATATCATGACAATAAAACAATAAGTTACTTACGAATTTCTTTAAGATGGCGCGTAACAGAAAAACGTCATAATTTTCATTAATATTAATTAATTAAAACGTAAGAAGTGAATCGACTGTTTCTGACGTATAATATTCTCATAGAGGGTAAGGTCACACATAAGTACCATAAAAACAGTCAAATGTACACAATTCACTTTAAAAATAATAACTTTAGGCTTCTTAACATGTTGGATCGTCACTATATCACAAATAAAATTATTCTTCATCATGGTTTCTGCTGTTTCGAGTTGCTGTTCGTTCTAGGTATAGCAAAACAGACCTTGTAAAGATCAGGACCCCAATGCTCCATTTCTCAGCCAAAACTCGTATTTCTTTTCATTCTTACTTCTTCTATTTCAGACAATCAATGTATTTTAAAAATATTATAAATTACATTTCATAATTTCTTCTTCATGTTATAATCTTGAATTTATTTATTAGTTTTAATAGCAAGTCCATAAAATCGTATTGTCCAGTATGTAATTACAATTCATTATTTAATTATAAAACTCTAATCGGATAATTTTATTTTTGGTTAATGTAAATTGTGTTTTGTAATCCACATACTTGTCATTTTGATTATTTAGTATTTCCATAGCAACATGGTGTAAAAGAGATGAAGCTATACGAAAAAAGCTGGCGCGCGCATTTAACAGTTTCTGACTTTCGCTAGCCTGCCGCGGCCTATACTTTAGACTGCTTACAATATACAGAGTAATAAATAATCGAGGGAGCAAAAATTTTTTTTGTTCGTTTGTTCTGAGTTATTTATCAAGATTTTTTAAAATTCGTAGAACAAATGTTGTTGGGATTGATGTAGAGAGGCTGCCTGCAAAAGGTGCTCAACTAATTAAAAATAACCCTGTATAAAAAAAACTTGTGTGGTTTTATGAAACCACCGTAAAAGTGAAACTTTTTTTCACATTATAGACATTTAACTAAAAATTTTCGGAATAATATTCCATTAAGGGTATAAAAATTGCTTCATCAATCTTAATTTTATACTTAGAAAATGAGAATGATAATGGGAAATGATAAAATTAGACTAGGTCTCCAACTAATATTTTTATTGAACTCTGTGTCTTAGAGTACGACATACATAATACTTAACAATTATTTAGATGATATACACATATTAAAACACTGAAAACAATATTTTATAATCGTTGAGTCATTTTGATCCGTTTTTCAATTATTTTCAATCATTCTATTCTCAATTCCATCTTCATCATGAATTTCACAGTTTATAAATGTAACCAATATTTTATGGTAACTAAAATACGTGAACAGTGACTTACATTCGATTTTTTCAATGTATCTAGTAAAAACCGCATCGATACGAGCGCCTTTCACTTTATCCCTATTCCGCGGCCGACCGTCACGCGACATGCAACACACAGACGAAAAAGTTTGAGACGATGTAATAAAAGTTTTACATTAAAATGAACTTTTTTTTTCTTTAAATAGTGCGTTAGCTTGATGATCTTTTCCGAGTCTGGATGTATTTTGTAACCGTTACATATATCAGTTTTATATTCAATATGCAATTAATAAATAAGTAGAATTAAGATATAAAATACACAAGTTTTCTATGAAACATGTAAAATGAAGATTGCAATTGAGTCTAATATGATAAAGGGAAGTTATATTGATTATTCTTATTTAAGACCTGTTTTTGTTTGTTATGTTAAGTGTTTGATAAAAAAGGGGCAATGATTACGTGAAATGTCATCTGACTAACTTCTTGCTACGACAGAATCTAGAATCTAAATTATGAACCAGGGTTCAGACGACAGACCCTTATTCTGTGGAAGTCGTACAATCTGGTATCTTAGCTAGAAACTGACAAGATATCTGACGATTCTGTCGGTCCCACATATAGATAAAATTCTAAATAGTGGGTAATCGGATGTAGAAAAACCAAACTTACTATCGAACTGACTTGTGCTAGCTTTTATACATGTAGTAGTTTGGTTTTGACTAAAAATAAAGATATAAGTTGTTGATTTGACTAAAACAATTGAATCTCTGTATAGAAGTTTAATTGATAAAATAAATGTAATATTGGATACTGATTTGACTAAGAATAAGAAGTATATAAATCGCAGCTCGGTTAAGAGAAGGCATGGTGAAATTAGGAGTACAAGTTGTGGGGTGGTACTATAGTGATAAAAGTGCAACAGTTATAATAAACCGCTGAGTGTGAGATCGAGAGACTAAGTTGTGTAACAGTGATAGTTAAGAGTTTAAATGTATTCTAATCTAGTTTAATCTAGTTTAGTGTATTTGTCAACAGTGTCATAAAGTGCTTTAAAGAATAGAAGGACTGTCGTTGGCGATTCTTTGCGGGAAGAGAGCTCTAATACTTGTATTACGATTTTTCTCTACTATATTAGATTAAACATAAAATTGGTATAATTGTCATATTTTGCACTAGATAGAAAAAAAATAATTTACAATATTCGCTTCAACTTTCATAGTTTCGTTCTAAAAGTATATAAAATTATAAAGGGATACTGATTTTTTATTTATACTCTTGAAGGATAAAAACTAAAAAACTATAAAAGAAGCTACGAAACATACTACGAAATAAAACTTGATGAAATAAAAATTATTACTTTAGAAGTTTACTTCTATTAAATGAACATTAAAAAATATAACTATATTTTATACCAGTCTATTCAATTTAATATAATCTCTATTCTTATAATTTTCTCTATAATAATTAAATAAAAATTAACAATAATGAGTCGAGATAATCGAATTATTAGGTACTTACTTCGATACACCTGTTCTTACTAATTTGCACCACCCTTCAATAACAAATGCTGTATAAAAAATTAGTGCAACATAAAGATCAGACTTGAGAATTGATTAATTAAATATTATCTTCTATAATATAGAACAATATTTACTACAATTAAACATAATATTTAAGATCTAAACTACAAAATATACCAAGAACATTTACATTAATAGGTAACATGATTCTAATATATTTAACCTTCATATCCAGTTTTTAGTAGCTGTGACTCAACACAAATGTAGAACGGATAAGGTGAGGCGACCCAACCCTTTCGTAGCATCATAGCATCTACATTATGTCAGCTTGCTACAGCCGTAGCATTTAACAAATGTCAATAATATGTAAATGTTACTGCTAACATGTTTAATAGAGTATAGGTAACTTGTAGTTTAATATAAAATGTATTTTAAAGCCACGTCCAATTGTATTGTTTCAGAGATTTTATTATTCACACTTCACTTTTATTTTCTTGTATTTAAACCTTCCTTGGTACTATACAGCAGCGTCTCTCCCTTAATATCGTCCTAACCGCAATTTATATACCCTTCTTTATTAACTCCCTCTTCATATACACACTAATCATAGATATACTTTTAACGTACAAAAATAACAACTACTCGTAAATGAGCAATTGCAAGTATCGATAAACACGGTTTTAATTATGAAGTCTTAATGGTTCTCACTTTTCCTGGTTATTCATGTATTAAATAAACTAGCAAATGTCCCTCCTTACATAAATAATAACCTTAGTTAAATAAACTACTTAATTCATACGAAAATAACAATTACTTGTCATAACAATTCTAAATATAAATAATTAAGTTAATAAAACAATGATTTAAATAACGACACGTTATTGATTTTTCTTATTTCAGATAAATTAATAATTCATTAATTTATATGGATCAATATAGTGACAATCAAAATATTAAAACGAATCAAAACATTACGAATGATTATTAAATAGTCGTTTAACAATAATGTAACCTAACAGTATATAGCTTTTAACAATGTTATTTTTTAATCTAATCTATTACTAAAATAATCTATTTGTCATAAACAAATAAAATAAGTAAATTAAAATTATTTTAGACAATTATGGTAAAATGCGATCTATATTTGAAATTTATATCAATTTAGTAATAAATGACATTACAACCAATAAATTAATTTTCAATCATCTCAGTTACACAACGTTCAAATATGAGTTTATTATTTTGAAGGTTGACTTTTATAATGAAAGAATTTTAAAATAATACAATAGCATCATGTATAGCATATGTAAAATATAGTTATTTCCTAATGTTACTGAACTACACGTACAACCCTAAAGTGCATTGAGAGCCTGGCTCTTCTGTGGCATACGTATACATACATACAGAGGTATAGTTAGGTACAAGCTATTGTATTTCAGGCCTTGAGTATTGTATTTCAGACCTTGAGTACAAGTAAAGACAAGGACAGGACAACTTTAAAAAATACCCTTATTATATTTAAAACAAATTATGTTTTATCGCATATAAATACAACCATATGAGAAGAAAGGTCAGTTAGTTACGATAATATTTTTTATAGACGTTTCATAAAACGAAATAAAAGAAAAAAAAAACAAAACTCACGCACGAAGTGAAAGTTTTTTTGAGTGATTTTTATATAAATAGTTTTGTAGTTTTTAAGAGTTGCTACTATTTTTCTTTTGCGTTTTCTAATGTTTTGGTCTTATTTTTGTTGTCACAATAATGGTATATATACAAAAATATAAATATAAGTAAATATTTTTTATTTACAGAAGTATGTAAATAATAAAATCACAAATAAATGTAAATAAATATTTTCCTACAAAAGACTGTAGGGCTTAAGATAAATAATTGAAATATCCGCGAAGTGATTCTTTTGTTCAATAAATATGTATTTTATACCATTACCATCTTTTATAGCAACAATATATCTTTAGATAAAATAAATATGGTATTTATTTGCTAAGTTGCTTATAACTATAATATTCTGATATATTCAAACTGACAGATAAGTTGTGTTACGCGGTCGTTATATAATGGAAGCAGTTCGTGCACTTCAAGTTAATCGGTTCTTGGTTTAACTTTGAAATATTTGATATAAGTTAGACATTGAATATAACTTTTAACTACATAATATTTTGTAACTATTTATGATTACAATAACGCAAACCAAAGCCACAGTTTATTTAAGGCAAATATAGAATATACGAGTACCTATGGGTCATTCCATGGCAAACCGACAAACTCACTTTTGTACCTTACCCCCATCGATTGGCCTTAAAAATTAATCTTATCTTATTCTACCCCTTCTGAAAACATTTTTCAGATTGAAAAATAAAACCCCGACACAAAAAGTTATGAATTTAAAAATAGAACCACTGTTTTTATTTAAACTAGATCTTTTCAAAAATTTACCGTTTGCGACCGTTCTTTTTCATTTTGTTTGTTTTTAAATATAATTTTTAGACTGTATGTAGTAAGTATTTTTAAATGTTATGTAGAAATTTATGGATTTTTTTTGCTGGTATTATTTTCGCATTCGTGAACTGATCTTTTATTTTTTTCTTTCATCGAATTTTTCTTTCATCATCTTCAATTGTTGAGAATCGATCATTCAGCATTCATCCAATTTTTTTAAGCCCATTTGAACATTTGTTTAGTTGATAATATTTACTGTTCAGGTGGTTTAGTTGATAATATTTTCTGTAACTTTCTCACGAGGCCTTTCTTTTAGTTCTCACGAAAATGCGATAAATTACTGAAATGCTAGTAATTTTTATATTGCTAAGGTGCGCCAACCGTAAAGAAAAATATTTTAGCGGCTGTAAACGAAAGAGCTTTAATAAAGTTAAAGTATTTTCAAGTTTTTAAATTAACTGAAAATTATAAGGCTTCTGACTTGTGTATTTACCATAAAGCATCGCTCTTAAAATGTATTTGAAATATTTCAATAATGTGTAGTGTTTAAATTGTGTCAGACGGGAAACTGAATTGGGAAAAATTAAGAAAACTCTCCGAAGATATGGGGCGGGGAAGTCTGGAAACAATATATCAATATAGTTGTATGATTTCTATATACATCACGCTGTATTCAATTTAATTGCTTTTTATTTTTATTCTAAACGGAAATTAATACTCAATTTTATCTAAGTATATTAATTTGTAGATGTTTTTTTCGTTCTAGTATACGAATATTGGTAATTAAAAAGTATGTGATTCTAAAAAATCTAAAAGTATAGGATATAATGTATACTCTATGTATAAAAATTAACATGATATCTATATTGAAGGTGATTTCTGTGTCTATTCATTGCCAGACGAAAGGGAATTCTATGGTGACAACGACGCCCACAAGACAATGAGGACAGATCCATTGTGGACGAACGTCAAGGTTATGCTCGCTCAGTGGAGCAAGTCAGAGTGAGTTAGTTAATTATTTATATCTAATTATTATTATTATACAGAAGATCATAAAAACAAACCAACATATTAATTATATTAATTTCTGATCGTTACCTGAAATGATACTCAATTCCTAAATAAAATATCTATTAATATAATATTTTTTCCTATTTCATGAAAAATATAATCTGGGTATATTTTTCATGATTAAACCTACTCTTGCCAATGCGGCTTTCAAATTGGAGCAGTTCCTAACGTCCGGTCCGTTGATCTCACATCCTGATTAGCAGACAAATGTTTAATAAGTTTCAAATTCAGTTTTGGAAATATTTCCTATGTACACTTGCAATATGTCTGCTTGAACATTTTTTTTTAAATTATATGTATTTTTATGAATCTGTATCTTTTTTTTTATAAATAAAATAAATGATCATACTCTGAACTTTAGACTTTCTCGGATTCAATAGTTTTCTAGTGTAGTTCCTATGTTGTTGGAGATAGTATATTCTTTACTTTAAAAAAAATTTTTTTTTTTTTGTTTTCATTTCTATTTATTTAATGAAAAAGTTTAAATATTAAATCAAAGTAATTTTGTGTGATATATGGACAGTAGTTTTATTATCATTCATATTACGTTTTTATCCACATACACAATTGGTAGATAATAATTTGTGTTATGCGATATAAACCACACGTATAGATTATTTGAGGAAAATAGAAGATATCATAGATCTAAGTCAGTCAAAAAAATTTGTTGACATATTACTAAATATTTTAACATCTACATTAAGGTGTCCCTTATATGAAAAAAAAACAGAATTTCGAAATGCAATACAACCTTTATTTTGATACATGCTAAATTATAATTAACTATAAAGATGAAACTATCTAGCATGATTGTAAACTGTGCCGACCAAGCTACAAAATTTATTAAAAATTGTGTTTTATCCTGATTGTTCAGTCTAAATATACAATAAGTTCTTTAAATAAAATGCATTTAATGGACTTAAAATAAAATTAGATGAACATAAACATTTTTTTAAAAACCTAAAATAATAACAATATATAATCATAGCCTAGGAAACTTCTCTTTAGTATTATTAATTTTTTTTCAAGAGCGATGTTTTGAGACACCTCTCTAACCTCTGAAGATGACGGCCATAGTGACCGTCGAAATGTAAGGACCTACAAAACCCTTTAGACCACGGCAACTCAGCCCGGAAAATTTTAATAATATTGACTCCAGCCTCGAAAGCATCAACATTTATTCAATATATACAATAACTGTTTCTCCTATTTTTCAGCCGAAATAATTCAATTAAAATCTTGCATTAATGTAACAGTATTTTCAACAGTCTCATTTACAACTTGCAAACGACTTTTTTTTTTAGTTTCCAGAAAAGCAGCATTGTTATCCCAAAAACATACATATTCCTGAAGAAAACTGTCGTCAATCTGTCGAGTCGAGAAAGCAATTTCTTTCTCTATTCCGATACTGAACCATCCAGTCTTTTGTCTATAAAAACAGTAAATTAACAAGAAATACAAGAAAATTATAAAGAAATAAAAATAATAATTTATCTTACCATCAATTTTTTGGGAAGAACTGACCAATTTATTTAAATTATAATAATTAAAAATATTTCACTTTCGACATCCATCAAGCCTGAAACATGGCACATCGGATATTTTTTTATCTATTTCTTCTCCCAAAAACACTGAACACAGATCAACCAATTCACGGTCATCGTCTCTTGTAAAATCTTTGTCCCGTTCTGCGTCATAAAACAATAAAAAAGACGTAATGTTTGTGTCGGTAGCATGATTTTTTTTTCTCAAGGGCTAGTTCAATGTTACTGGAACAATTTTTTTTCCAACTGCCGAAGTGCCAACTGGCACTATCTGAAACTTCAGATACAGTATAGAAACAATTCATGAACATGATGACAACAAGAACAAAGCAACATTTCTCTTACTAAACAAGTCTTCTCTAAAACAGCTCCATGGAAACGGCCAGCATTCATAGTTGTTGTGTCGTAGCATCTTTATTGAGCTCTATTATGTTGGTTCCAGTCAAAAACAGCAGTTGTGACAACTTTAACTTGATTTTTTCCAGAAGAACGATGTAATTTAGGTACTTCAAGAAGCTGTTTGAAAAACGAATGAAGCATCGATTGGAAAACGTTCTTCATTTGAACTTCTAACATGCAACCCCGGTAATAGTTTCCAGCCAGCCCAAATAGACTGCGATCAAGTTAGGTAAATGGTTCTAAAAGTTTCAGTTAGAATTCGCTGAAACGAGGATTTTTAATAGGGAATTCATCGCTGTTTAGTCCAAGAGCATCTTTGACCGCCTGAATACCGTAAATGGAATCTCTCATTCTTAACTAGCAACAAACATAAGTTGTGACTAGTTAAGGTGTTATAAGATGTTTTCTAACTCCTTTTAATTTTTAGTCATGGCAAGAAATGTTTGGAAAACTGAATTTACAAATCAAAACCTGTCTTTCTTTTAAATCTTCTAGACATTTTTAATTACTTTATTGAATAGAAAAAGATGGAACATTTAATAAATCATTTCGTTTCGCACTCCTTTCATCTTCCTCCAATCGTTTTTGCCTAGCTCTTCCTTACATGTCCACTAAAGTTTTATCTATGACACTATAACACAGATTAAGCATCCTGGTTGACCTGGCTCTCTTCGTTTTTTTTAATACTTTATCTTTCTCTATTATCATTCTTTTTAAGCTATCACAATGTGCAATATCAAATAAGTTATTAAAGTCAATTTTAAGTTGATTGAAGGACCCTGAACGGGACCCGAGTTTTCTTATTATTTTTTTCTTATTAGTTGCTTTACGCAGTTAGGAATTCCTTTGTGGAAACTCTTGCTTCCTCCCAAAAAATTTACCTTCAGTTCACGTTCAGTGACCTTTAACTTAGACATCAAGCGAGTGATGTAAAATAAAACAGCAAGATCTTGTCGATACCAGAATAATTTTACCATCTATTTGATTGTTAGGCAGTCCGAAAAGGAAAATATGTGGTTTATCATTGCGCCATTTCACCGACACCTTTATGATATAAACAATAATAATAGTATAGTACTTATCTTAAAATCACGAATAAATGACAAATAAAATACGTAGTAACAGATCATAACGCGGTACCTGCGCTACTTGTATGGTCAAGTTAAAATACCCGGTCGCGGCGCATGTTATGTTTCTAAAACGGGATAATATTTTTTCTAGTCTATGTTTGGTTAGTATGTTTTTTTTTTTTTTGTCTGTCTATGCTGTTAGCCCTGTTGGCTATTAAAGCGTCACCGGGGGAGCGGGTAGTTAGTATGAAAGCACTCAGAAGGTATGCATAAAAAAAAACGAAATTGAAATTTAAGGGACATCCTAATTCACAGAAAGTTTTGCAATAATCTTCATATTTTTATCTTATCTAGTATCGGTCTTCTTGAAAATCAAATCAAGTTTATTTGAAATACAGATACAAATATTGTGCAATAGAAAACGAAAACTAGTACACCGATATACTGTCACTATAAACACGTGTTTTTATAAATGAATACTAAAGTTTACTAGTTTTTAATCAGTGATTTCATAGCTTCCTATTATCATCATCAGTTAATTTTAAATCACTTCAGTTCTCTTTAAAGCAACGGCATATGATATGAATCAATACAATTGCTATTAGTCTAATGCAATTAATAGCTATCTCCACTTGATAAAGGTGAAGGTAGTGTTGAGGATATTGTCAATTCTGTTGTAATTAAATCAAATAGGTTGATTTAGTGTGTTATAAAATATTTATTTAACAATACTACCAAGAATATTACTCTATGACAAAACGAAATCATATACGATTATAGTCATAAATAAATAAAAAAAAATAAGTGATAAACATTTTCTAAAATGTTAAGTTTTAGAGATGTGTTATTTTTTCTGGTATTAGTTTGTACAACGACATGTTATCAAGAAAGGACGAGTCGTCCAAACATCGTCTTTTTTATAGCCGATGATTTGGTAAGTAATCTATGTAAATAGATAAAGTATAAATGTATGGTTTGGGTTTTTAAAGGAAAAATGCTGTTCTTGTTAGGATTGTTCAATATTCTAGGAAAAATTTCAAGAAAGGAAACATAACATATTTGTGTTGGTGTACATTTTAATAAATGATAAAGAAAATCCACTTTCTCTATCAAACAAAACAAAACTAAATTATTAATATTGAAATAAATATAATATTTAAAAACAAATACAATTTTACGGATAATAATTAGTTGAAATTTATTGTTTTGAAACATTTGAGAAATCTTGGCGATTTAACTATATACTAATTTACGTTAAATTAAGAAAAAGATTTTTTTAATGTGTTCTAAAGATCATCATTTAAATATTTTTAATTATAAGGAATTTTAAAATAATAATAATATGCTGTCAAAAAAATAATGGACTCAGATTTCGATGGTACTGGTACATCCTATACAGGGTTATTAGTTGTTAGTTGACCACCTCTTGCATGTAGCCTCTCTGCATCAATCCCAACGACATTTGTTCTACGATTTTTTACAAAATTTGATAAACAATACAAAAAAACGAAACAAAAAAAATTTGGTTCCCTCTTTTACTTATTACTCTGTATTTTGTAAGAAGTACGTAATAGGTCAACGCCCGGGTGACATACCTACGCTCAGAGTTAATGCCAGGTCAACAAATAAATTTTGTATGGGGAAACCTATATTTCAAAAACTATTAATTTTAAAAAGTTGAAGAACAAATGTTGTTTGAATTGATGTAGAGAGGCTGACTGTGAGAGGTGGTGAACTAATTACAAATAACTTTGTACACATCAATAAATTTCAGACAACAATATTTCAAAAAAAATTAAGATCAGAATCGACAATTTTTTTTTTTTTTTTTTTTACAAAACTAGGTTAATGCTTGACTACATTCCACCTGATGGAAAGTAAAATGTAGTCTTAGGTGGTAGCGCATTAACCTAGCAGCCTATTCACTCTCCTCTTGAAGACACCCACATTATAATTTGCCGGAAATACCGACGCTGGCAGATTGTTCCAGTCCTTCGCTGTACGCACTAAAAAAGACGAAGCATAGCGCTTCG
This sequence comes from Napeogenes sylphis, assembly GCA_959347405.1. NCBI lineage: Eukaryota > Metazoa > Arthropoda > Insecta > Lepidoptera > Nymphalidae > Napeogenes > Napeogenes sylphis. Next base: position 14,115,688 of record OY365788.1, on the reverse strand, counting down.
TTCGGACAGGTGGAGTGTCCACAACGTAGGGATGGATACCTGCCGTGCGTCGGGACGTCCGGCAAAGGAACGGGGATGGGGAAATTAGGTCGTGTAATTCCTGCGCACACTCACCAAAATGTATCCTATAGAATACTGAGAGGCTAGCAATTCTACGCCTGTGTTCAAGGCTGTGGAGGTTGGCGTCAACAAATTTAGGGTCGCCAATAAGCCTCTTTGCTCGCCTCTCGATTGAGTCCAGAACCGCAAGATGAGTCTTTGCGGCACCAGCAAATATGTGGCCACAGTACTCTACACACGACCGGATCTGTGCTTTGTATAATACAAGAAGCTGTCCCGGTGTAAAGAACTGTCGCACCTTCGCAAGTACGGCAAGTTTTCCCGCAGCTGCTCTTGCTCTGGACTCAATGTACCGACCAAAGTTGAGGTTCGAGGAGATCTCAAAGCCTAACAACTCAAGCCAGTCACTGTATTCCAAGGATAGATTCTGGAAAGTAGGAGCCAAGGTGAAAGGGCTCCTTTTGGCGGTGAACAAACACGTCTGCGTTTTGGTGGCGTTGAATTTGACAAGATTGGCATTGCCCCATGCGGAGACTGCCTGAAGTTTGTCATTCAAACGTTGCACCATGGCTTCTCTTTCAGATTGTACTTCATCTCTACTAGCCCGAGAACTTGGCAGATATCTTTCTACAACTGTGCTGTCTTCTGCATACCCATAGACACCGGGCTTCAGCAGATCGTTAATATGCAGCAGAAAAAGACTAAGACGAGCCTTCCGCAATGCCTTTTTATAGGACTTGGCAGCTTGGTTAAAGGCTCTCTTCTTTGTACTTACATCCGGAGTTTTGCGGCTTCGAGCATCAACCCAAATGAGGTATGCCGAATGTTTTCGGTCATTTGCATGACGACATTCGGCATTAAACCATGGGCGAGCTTTGCCACTGATGGGTACGTCAACAAAAGGAATAAAATACTCCATTGCCTGATGCACCACATCGGTTATAGCTTCCGCGCAACTCGACGGATCCAAAGAAGAGAAGCAGACCTGCCGCCAAGGATATGACGCAAAAAAGTGCCGCATCTCATCCCAATCTGCTGACTTGTATTTCCATACTCGCCTAACACCATGTGGTTCCAAAGCTGGTGGGGAATATGTAAATACAGATTTCACCAGACAGTGATCAGAGGTTCCCAAGGGGGACGTGACCTCTACACGATACCTGTCCGGATCAGTTGTCAGCAGAAGGTCCAGGCAATTGGCTGTATGGCCTACCAAATCTGGTACCCTTGTCGCTTGCCTCACCAGCTGAAAGAGGCCCAAAGACAACGCAAAGTTCCGCGCTTCTCTTCCAGCATGGTCGGTCTTCTGGTACGGGAACAGCCAGTCCTGATGACAGGCATTAAAGTCCCCCAGAAAGACGAGCTGCGCCTAAGGGTACTGATACAGAGCCATATCTGCAGCCTCACTGAGATACTCAAATAAACGAGTTGTCTCCTGGTCACCGCTGTGCGAACGGTAGACACAGGAATACAGGATTTTTTCGTTTCCTGTTTCCACTAAAACCCATAGGGAAGAAAAAGTGGGGTCTTCAAGGTGACGGAGACGCTGAACACAGAGGTCCTTCCGCGCGTACACACTGACTCCGGCCCGTGAGCGAAAGTTGTGCTCTAACGAGTAACCGGGATAATCCAAGTATGCAGCGCTCAAAGGACATTGTATCTGCGTCTCCGTCAAAAAGAGCAAGTGCGGCTGCTCTGTCTCCAGGTGGTGGTGGACAGCTAAAAGATTTGAATGCAAACCCCTGATATTAGTGAGGTGCACTTTATATGAGGAGGAGTGCAACCGCTGTGCAACCTTGTTCTTTTTTTTTACTTTTTCATAAAAAATAAATAAATATAAAAGTGAATAGGGATGGGAAATGGCAGTTGAACGAGACGGTACGTATCGACCCCGACGTCGAAATTGGTGATGTCCTGCCACTGGGAGGCTAGTCTGGAGACTGCGGGGACGCCCGAACCTCCCCAGGGATCGCCATCGGGCCTAAATGCATATAAATATATGTACGCTCTTGGAGTTATTAAATCACATACCGCTCAGCAAAAAATATACAGACCTCTACCAACCAGTGTATAAAGCAATATAAAAAAAGTGTTAAATATAACAGGGCTGGGATGACGTAAGCTTTCACGGCTCGGATCAAATTTTGACGCCGAATATAGACCTGCTGGCGTATACCGGGGTGGCTTTGGAGAGATATTACAGTCATTGTACATGCACCCCCTCGCGTTCGGCTCTCCTCACTGGGAAATTCGCACATGTTGTAGGTATGTAAGGTTATTCGGATTTATTTTTCTTATTGTTTCTACGACCTTTTGTTATTGTGTCTATCAAGTAATTTGTGTTCACATAATAGAAAAATAACAAAATTCTAATTGGGTTCACAATGTCATCTATATATAACATTATAGTACTACCATAGAATTTACATTTTTCAGGCATGCAAGGTTATCCATTAAGCAGTGGTGAAAACAGAGCTCTGCCGTTATCAGAGAAAATTCTACCCCAATATTTAAAGGAAGTGGGTTACGCTACACATTTGGTTGGCAAATGGCATGTTGGTCAAGCACGAGCCGTTCATTTGCCTACGTTTAGAGGTTTTGATACGCATTTTGGTCACCGAGGAGGTTACATAGATTATTATGATTACAGTCTAGTGGGAAATGTAATTATTTTTTTAATTCTTAAATATTTTATTTATAAAATGATTGCCAGTTGCTAGAGTGCTTTTTTAAGTACATTGCGATCAAAAATGACATGCTTTCATTAATAGCAAATGTCATGTTTCTTTAACTTTTGTAGTGGGACACAGGAGTTGTTGCCGGTTTGGACCTTTTTCGGAATATGACTGCTGCATGGGATGTGGAGGGATATATAACTGATGTCTATAATGAAGAGGCTAAATCAAGTCAGTGTATTTTATAAATTATTAGGGTCCACTATACTAGTAAGACAGAAATGAAATAAAAATACAAAAATATATTACATTTCTCTTAATCATTTCTATGGCGTCATAATTACTTTAGAACGAAAATAGTACGGCAAAATACGATTTCGTTTACATCGTACATTTATATTGCAGTAATAAAGGCCCACGATGTTTCCCAGCCACTGTTTCTTATGGTTGCCTATAGTGCTCCTCATTCAGCCAATGGTGGAGCAGCCATGCAAGCTCCACCCGAGGAAGTTCGCGCGATGAGACACATTGAATTACCACAGAGACGATATTATGCCGGTAAGAACGTTGGTCAGATACTAATTTTGATATAATAAGACAAATGTTTTGCAATAATAGTATAAGCTTATGTGTAATTTGTTAATATAAAGGGCCTATAAGCTATCTTACATACTGTGTTAATCAAGAATCTGCTATTAAGTAACATTTAATTTTATCAAAATGATTATTCAATGTAATTGTAATACGTGACATTATAATATATCAAACATAATTATTTTAAATTACGATATTTATGTATCTTAGTTAAAAGTTTTAATTGTCATAATTGTTTTAAGATAGATCACTCTGGAGGAAAATCTGAAATCTTAATAAAAAAAAATCAGTTTTGCGCAAATATGATATTTGCGCAAAACTGATATCATTAAAATACAAAGAGAAAATACTTTCTCTTTGTATTTTCTTTTCTAAAAGAAAGATTTAAGAAAGTTCTTTATAGTATAAAATCATAAAAGTAGTTTCTGAAAATAGTAATGTATTTTTTTCTTTTTTTATATTTTAATGTTATAAAACATGAAATGTAACCAGTGCCAGATTATTTCATGGATATGTAAGTCATAATAATTCCCCTTTCAGCAATGGTTAAAAAACTTGATGACAGCATTGGAGATATCGTACAAGTGCTAACAGAAAAAGGAATAATTGATAACACAATAATAGTCTTCATATCTGATAATGGAGGAATGACAACTCAGATGAATGCTAATTATGCATCGAATTATCCGTTGCGAGGACTAAAAATGACCCCATATGAAGGAGGGATTAGAGTTAACGGTCTCGTATGGAGTAGAAATCTAACACAAAGCAAGCATTTGTGGAAGGGTTACATGCATGTTTCTGATTGGCTGCCGACGCTTCTCAAAGCTATAGGAGAAGAACCTTTACAAGAAATAGATGGTGTCGATTTATGGGATAGTATTGTAACAAACGGGGAATCAAAACGGGATTTGATTGTTGAAATAGATGATTATACGGGGTTTGCTTCTATCATACGAGGAGATTATAAATTAGTAGTTGGTACTATTCTAGCTAGTATTAGTAATCATCAAGGTAAACAATATAAAGGTTCAATTGGTAAATTGCCTTCCTATGAAGATGCTATTCGAAAAAGTGCAATTTATTCTGTACTGTCTGATATTGGGATACCCTTCGATTTGAAGGATACTGTTCTTATAAATAAAATAAAAATTAATTGCACTGATTTTAATTCTATTCAAGAAATATGTAATCCCACGAAAGGTAAGTCAATAATGATTATATGTGCAGTAAAAGAATATGGTATTTAAGAACATAACATAATCTCTGATTAATTTTATTTTGCTTGTAGACACATGGTGCTTATACAATATCAAGAAGGACCCATGCGAATTAATTGACTTGACAGCTACTCATTCAGATGTTGCCAAGGATTTGTACGAACAATTGCAAATAGAGATAGCTAGAACAATACCAAGGCAGGTGCCTCATGGAAGAGATTTAAATGCGTCTCCTAGCTTACATAATTATACGTGGGATATTTGGCTTTCATCAGATTAAGTTTGCTTTAAACTTCTTATTTAGTTTATAATTAGTATTTAGACATATAAGAAATACTCTTACATTAAGCCTCTTGGACGTTAATATTAATATAGAAATGGTCCTTTTCTACTATATTCCTTCATGATGTTTTTATTTTTACATAGAGACATGTAATTAACTATTCCTGTTATATCTGGAAGAGAGCTTGTCTAAATAATCATAATTATTATTATGATATGTGATATTTCACAGGACAAATTACACACATCGATCTAACCCCCAAGTAAGCAAATTATTTGCTTCCGTTAAGATTGTTAGACAACAATAGAAATACATAGAAATACACATTATAAATACTGAGAATATATTTAATAAATTACCAAACCCAGAAATACAGACAACTATGCTCATCACATACGTGTACCGTTGGATTCGAACCCAAGGCCCATTGAGCCACTATACGTTATTCGTCTGCGCTAACCACTCGACCAACTGAGTGGTTGAAATATATATTTTTTATTTTCAACACAAAGTAAATTCTCTCTGAATTTGAACCGAAACAACTTTCAACTTGACTTTACTCTAGTAGTCTATGTAACTTGTTAAGGTCCAGAATCCAATAACTTTATCATTTACAAGCTAGTGTTAACTGCTTTACCAGCCCTATGTATTAAATTGTTAATTATAATTTAAAATATCGAAGTCAAAGTTTTTATAAAAATTAGACATACATTTTACCTACTTATAGAACAGACATTCACAGCATTATTTGGAGAAAATCCGGCAGTAGAACTGGTAAGAAATTCAATGTATAGTTTTAGAAACTAACAAAGCTATTGCGAAAGTAAAGGTTCAGAAGTAATTTTTTTAACACTTCTATTGATTTATTTTATAGTATTAATTTATGTATTACTTCTTACATATATTTAAGTTTAATAATTATTAGCCGAATTCGAATGTGTCAACCTTGGTCCTACTCCCATATCCTGAATAAAGCAAAGCTACAATTTGTATAGCCTTGGATTATAGCGGAGGTTTTTTCGCTTTCCAAAAATGTTTCTCTTATGCAATTCAATTAAATTAATAAGACATCTATCATCATTTACAGATCCATATATTGTTAGTTTAAATTGAAATTATAGAGTAAACAAATTATTGTGTTTTTTGTAAAAAAAAATGTTTTTTTTGAGTGAAAAGCATCCATTATATTAATCCAGATAACAAGCTAACATAACACCTATCAAAATGTAGTTGTGTATTGTATATATATATATATATATATATATATATATATATATATATATATATTTTGGAAATATAAGATATTCACTTTGTTCTTTAATTATTGTACCTTCTATACAAAATTTCAGGAAAATAATATACTTTTTTGGGGAATTACGAACAAACAAACTTACAAACCGTTATACACACCTGTTGTTTGTTCTTATTCTTTTCTTTGTAGAGGGTGCTTGGTTGCCCCAAGAAACCACAAAATATTTTGTAAATATCACGTAGACTGTGACAAATACGGACGGTGGAAATTGAGCAGCGGTGTTTGATATTTAATAACTTGAAACATAGCAAAAGTTATATTATAATTCATATTATTTATTTTTAAAACAACACGATATTAATATTATTTTACTTTATACCGACCTTTAGTCATTAATATATATAACAAACAATTTATAAAAGTATGGAATAAAAAAACATGTGTTTATAGTTTTAAATATTAACAAAGCGCAGAGACTCGCTATTTGGTACTCTCAGTGAGCTCGTTTAACTATTAAACTTTAACAAGTGCGGATTTTACTTTCACTAAACCTTTTGCCATTTATTGTATTCTTTTTATCTCGACAGAGGTAAATGATATAATTTATAACAATGTCTTAGTATAAAAGTGATAGCAGGAAAATTTGCAATGGAAATCTTACTAAATATGGTTAGTCTTGTGTGGTATTTGTCATTGTTATTAATTTGTTTATTTTATAAATAAAAATAAAATATTATATTGTTATCCAAGAGGAAGTGGTTTTATTTATTATATAAGGGATAAGAATTTATGGAGCCATGATGATTTTGTAAATATTGTTTTGTTTCATTCTTTTTTTCTGTTGCTGACTTTGTTTTTGTTATGTAAGTATTCCAGTTATTATATAAATAGTTATTTATGTAAATAAATTGGTTTGTTTCAAAAAGTGCCTCGAATTATTTAAAGGTGTTATTTTGTGAGGTAATTCTTAAATAGATGATTTACACCTACTACTATCGCCACACGAACATGTAATGATACTATGAACTATAGTATAATACATCGGAATTTTAATAACTATGAATACTGTAGATGTGTTGTGATGTCGGTGTAATGTAATGCTATTTTAAAAGCTATAAAATTGAACATTTTACTTTTTGAGTGGGATGGTCGTGTAAGCTGAGTCCCCACTGAACTAGTTCTTTGAAGTTTAAGTATCAAATACTTTCCACCAATTGAATATAAATTTCCAAAACATTTTGCTAAAAGCAATCATTACTTTTTTTCTATATATTTTTTATACTATATTAATACATTTTTTTTTACAATTATTATTTAAGTTTCAATCTAGCTCTTTTGAACCAACCGTTGCAAGGCTCTCTCTTCCTAGATTACTTCAGGGAAAGAAAATGACTTTCATACTCACTGTTATATTTTATTGTACTGTCACTAATACTGTGGCAACAATATTAAAGGGCAACAATATTAATGGCGATCCCACATTCATAATTACTTTATAATTTAGTTAATTGATTTGGTTACGCTAAATACGTTATTAGATTGTAATCCAACAATTTTTTTAGTAGTAAATTGCTTTAGAATTAGCTAACTTAAGCAAAGCGTTAAGAAACCACCATTATACAAGGTAACATCATTATCGACCGCCTCGTTGGTCAAGTGGTTAGCGCAGAAGTCTAAAGTATAGAGACGCAATGGGACTCCGGTTTGATTCCCGACAGGGACAGGCATGTATGTAATGTAACGTCTGTCTTTCTGGGTTTGGTCGTTTATTAAATATATTCTCAGTGTTTATAATATGTATTTCTATGTATTTGTATAGTTGTGTAACACCTTTAACACAAGCAAATAATTTGCTTACTTAGGGGTTAGATCAATGTATGTAATTTCTCCCGTATTGTTATTATTATTATATTTAAATCGATACCTCCAACCACTTAATAACGCATTTAGCTTAAGCAAACCATTTCACTAGTCCCAGTTTATAAGGTATTTCAAGGTGTAGAATCATTATTAATTTTGTTGCCGTTACTATTAACCACATTAACTATTAAGAATAACAGTTCTTTATGGTTGTGCTATCACAACCATAAAGAACCTTTATTCTTAATGGTTGTGCTATATTAACAACTTTTGAGTGTATGAGCCATAATGATTCCGGAGAAGGATAGATCTCCATTTTTTATACAAGTCATCACTTGATAAGAGATACTTGACAAAGACACATCATAACAAATGTAAGCGTAACATGAATTTAGAAAGGTTTCTAATGTATTTTTTTCATCTGTCATTATTGTACTTAGACAATGCTATAAATCATATAATTTACATCTGCCGATCTAAAAGAAACACAATAAACGTCAAAACGTTTAGTGAAAGTAAAATCCGCACTTGTTAAGGATTAACAGCGTTCATATTTAAACGAGCTTTCTGCGAGTTACAAAAGAAATAATTAATTGGGCAAAGGGAATCTCTGCGCAAAGTTGAAACACCGTAAAGGATTATAAAGAAACAAAAAAAAATACCCATTAAAATTTTAAGATGAATGAATCACTGACGATGTAATAAGTTTTTTAACTATTGTTAAATAACAATTAGGTAATTATCCGGAAAGACAAATAACTATCAAATTATTAAGGAATCAAAACAATAATTATAAAGTAAGTCTTTATAATTATTGTTTGGATGTTTGACCTGACATAGGTTATGTTTTGTGTTATAGAGTCGAAAGCTTTTATTAGAAAAAAAAATTAAGACGTTCTTTTATAACCAACATGCAAAAGTCATAGACTAAAAATAATTATCCTATTAAATACAAACATCTTAAATTCTATTTTTTACTAGAAAGATACTATGACAGACCTTAGTAAGATTTTTCCAATTAAAACTTTAAGTAAGATACACACAAATTCTGATTGAAGGTAACTAATTAAGGGATAACAATAGTATAGGATAACTTCTTACAGTGATGTTGAAAAATCAATGTGGCAACAGATTTTGGAGTAAAAAAATACGTTATAAATTTTATATACCTAAAGTAATATTCAACCATGATATATTTTTTCTATACTGTAAATGATTATTTTTTTTATAAGATTTCGGTATTTTTTTTAGTATTTGAAGACCCTCCAGATCACATGCAGCAAACATATTCTGAAAAAGGGAAATCCATTAACTTATCTGGTCCCCCACTGCAAATTTAAAATGAAACATTTCGATGGTCAACCTACTAACAAACTAAAATAAAACTGTGACTCCATAGTAACGTTAATAATATTAATCATTAAAATGTTGTTGAGGGCATGTCTATTAACTTGTACCGGAAATCATTTACAAGATATTTCTATTTGCCAATAAAGGGTATTCATAATAATCGACGTATCGAAATGCGTATCGAAACCTCGGAATGTAGGCAAATGTGCCGTTCGTGATCGGACAACATGTTTTATGACGTAACGTACCGTAACCGAGATCCTTCAAATACTGGGGAATTTTCTGTAATAAAGCAAATCACTATCTTGATCGTTGCTTAATAGATAGTCTTGCAAGCCTCAAAATGTAATTAAATAATTATTATGTCGTATACGAGTACAGTAGCGGTTATAGACCACAGTAAATGTAAAATAGTTTTATCAATATATGACAATTATTTACTGTCATATATTGATAAATATATGACAGTAAATAAATAATACGTAATTTAAATATTCGTCCATTGCAACTTGGACTATACCAATTCACAAATTGTACACACACGGAGTTCTGGTCTCGTATCTGGTCAAGATCGCCCCAGTACCAGCTTCTACCATTAGACAGCGTGCAACGAGCCGCTTGAGTTTCCAGAGTATCAGTGTTCTGTGAAAAGCTTGATCCTCTGACATTGCGACGGGATATTCAATTTGTATGCTTCTTCTATTATATTTATCACAATTAGTGGTCCGAAGAACTAAACCGGTGGACATATTTAGCGGAACGCAAAAAACAGACTGCAAGATCATATGAAAACACATTTTTGTTGTACAATACATTTGATTATTATTCTGAATTAATTAAATTAACATTTTTGAACATAAAAAATCACAAAATTAAAGCGAAAGAAACGAAATTAAAGACAATAAGGTCAGTGACTTAATTCTGAAGAGTTTTGACCTAACGCAATGAAAACTAAAGAAAAGTTAATATTGTCCAAATGACTGGTTTTTTCGCGATGGGTGATACAATCAGTATTTAGTGTTGCCACCTCTTACTGTTAAAACTGCCTGCATGCTTCTGGGCATGCTCTCTATTAAATTGTCAATAAAACTTTGCGGCATTGAGTTCCATTCTTCAACTAATGCGGTTTTGAGGTCTCTTACTTTGACAGGTGATGGATTTCTTTGTTTAATTTGTCTTCCCAGTTTGTCCCAAACGTGTTCTATTGGATTTAGGTCTGGCGAGTGTGCCGGCTACCCCAAAACCTGGATTCCGACCTCATTAAGATATTCCGAAACTAATGCCGCAATGTGAGGTCGAGCGTTGTCATGCATTAGAAGAAAATTGTCTGCAATGAAAGGGGCAAAAGGCATCACAATCTGCTCTAAAATGTCGGTTACGTATCTTGCCGCAGTCAGGGAGCCGTTTTCTACGATGTGTAGCTCCGTGCGTGCTCCTAAGCAAATACCGCCCCATACCATTACTGACCCTCCACCATACGGCTCTCTCCCAATAATGTTACACTGAGCGTATCTTTCTCCGGGTCGTCGCCATACTATGGTCCTTCCATCATCTGGTTTGAGACAAAATCTGGACTCATCACTAAAAAGAACTTTTCCCCAAGCGTCATTATTCCAATTTAGGTGGAAACGAGCAAAGCTGGCCCGAGCCACTCGATGACCTGCGGTGAGCTGTGGACCTCTGGCAGGCAAGTACGCCTCTATACCAGCTGCCTTCAGTTTTCTTCTGACGGTTTTGGTACTAATTATCACTTGTCGAACTTCCTGCAGCTGGTTTCGTACCTCAGAAGAAGTCAAGGTACGGTTTCTGAGAACACTGCTGACAATAAATCTATCGTCTCCCTGTTACTCTTTTGCGACCTTGTCCTTTACGCCTGGTATACTCTCCAGTCTGCCGGTATCGTTTAACATTGCGGAAAATCACAGACTTGGAAACATGTAATGTTTGAGCCACTTCATTGTAAGTGTAACCATTTTCAATTAAAGTTACACCTTTAGAAAACAGAGCAACGCTGAGATCCGGCATTATCGCCTAAATTTATCGAATTAAGTTCACTTCACTCAATAATGACAATTTTTCGTCAAAAAAACAACAGAAATAAAGTTTTTGTTAAAAACAACAAAAGCCGACGAAAATTTCATACACTACGTGTCTCAGAAATTAGCAGATAAACAAAAAAAAACAAATGAAATTTAAAATAAAATTATTTTTAAAATCATCTTTTTTTTAAATACATAATATTGGTATAGTGGCCAGTACGAAAATATGAAAATATTTTCCGTTATTCGACCTTTTTTTTGCGTTCCCCTAAATATGTCCATGAGTGTATTTGATTTGATTCCTAGCACCAATTTTTACTATCGCATTGCATGCCACCATCTACAATACCATCCTTAACACTTGGGTTCATGGCGTTTCTCAAACATTCTACCACCAAACCCACCTAGATACCTTCGGCAGTATTTACTGAAAGAAAAGACATAAGTGCCCTCAAAAGTTCGCATTCTCCCTCCTCAAAGGCCAACACAGCTCTTACGTCAGCATCCTGTAATATTGCAAGAGAACATGGACGGCAATGATTAGTTTCCATCAGGTGACCTGCAGGCTCCGTTGCTCGTTATTATATAAAAAAAAATGTAAATCGCTTCGCAGCCGTCAGATAAGGAGGTGGAATAGTAATTGAATTATGAGCTCTCGTCCTTAGCATCATTCCATATATTTCTGAAACCACAGCGTTGAAAACAGTACAGAGAGTATTATCACACACACACAAAGCTTATTAATTATATGAATCAATAGTAAATTATAAATTAAAACTGATTATCACCAACCGTTTAATAATTAATCTGATAGCATTATGAAATTGATAGTTATCTCCGGTGAATATAATATCGAAATATAAAATATGAAATAAGGATGAATGTACGAGGAGTATCTTGCTTTTCATCTTATCTATCGTAAATTAGTTTATGTAAAAATCTAAGGTTATTGAAATAGTAAATAACGTAAATAATACAAGATAAATTATTTTGATTTAAATATCTCCGTTGCTATTAACAGTGCTTAGTTAAATATGAATTATGTGGAATAAAAAGAACTCATGAAGGTATGTCAGTTACAATTATTTTATATTTCCCTTAAGTGAAAACGAGCTTACATAAAACTAATTAGATGTTCTTGTACTTGAATTTTCGTAAATAGGTTCAGGTTGCATTTAATAGATTAAAAATTGTGTATGCCATTTGGAACACCTGTAAAATAAAAAGTTATAATATTACAATAGAACACGGAAAACGAAATACATATGCTGTATACAATATACTAAAGTATTATTATCAAAATAAGAACAGTGAAGATACTTCCTCGATTTACCTATATCTTGTTCTTGGGATAACATAAGGTGTTTGATATTTTGTTAAATATTTTTAAAACAAAGTAGTAGCATTCATTTTGTCAATTTTACAATTTAAAAAATATAAAATCACTCACACCAGTAAGAGCTTCCAAACATATTTCAAGAAACACGGTCCGTAAAGCCATAGATTTCGAAGTTCGGACAAACAGTAACAACAACAGTTTGCGACTCCTGGAGTCCCAATGTTTCTCCCACCCACATGTATATATTGCTAAGTTTAAATTCTTCCCCTACAATTTGTTTCACAAAATATAATTTATCTTAATATTTGATACACTAATCAAAGTCAAGACAAAGTTAGAGTCAAGTCAAAGTCAAAGTCAAGTCAACGTCAAAAATTTTGCTAAAATATAGCAATATAATAATCAAAAAAAAAAAGGAAAATTTTAAAATATATTAATTTAATATTTTGACTTGTAAAAAAAAGCCCGTAAAATTAGTAGAGCTCATGAGAAGATCCAGGCAAAAAAACTCATGGCCACTCTTTTCAACTGCCAATTACAGATTTTTTATGAGATAAGTTAACAATAGTTTAGTCCCAAACTTTATTGTCATACTATTTGAACTACTTGAATGTTCACGGTTGTAGGAGAATTATGAACATTGAAAGCAAGATATTTATGAAGTGTATAAAAAATAGCGTCTTCAGAAGTTTGATAGAACAGCGTAATAGAGATTTATGTATTATACCAACCATACATAATGGGAGGTATAATATATACTAATCCTCATATAACCTACCGTAGATATGTAGTATCTACGGTAGGTTATATGAGGATTTTCTGAACTTTTTTGTTATCAATGATATCATTTAAAGCAGTATAAATATAAATGATTTAATGGAATGTAACTTATTTTGTATCTAAATAATACCTTTACAAAAACAACAACAAAAGCAACTTAAATTATTAAAAACAAAATCATGAACTTTAATTCAATAACTTTTATATTCTTTCCAAGATTTGAGTGAAATACAATTACCGGATTAAATATAAATTTTGGTGGAAAACTATAAGCAGCTACCATAAAAAAATCCATAAGAATACAAAGGTATACTTACAGCTTCCCTAAGCATATCACTATAATAGCAAGGAATGCTACTCAAACATGCTGATGCGAAGAACACAGTTACAAACTCCACCCTAAGTTCTCCTTTCTTCATAGACTTAAAATAAATGGCAGATTTTTTTATAAGTAAATAAGTTTTAATTTTGAAATTATTTCACTTACCTCAATTATTTGAAACATAGTAACCGGAATTGCCAGAGACGTTGCCTTCAAAGTTAATTCGTAAAATATCATAAAACTGGCTTGGATTCTGTCTATAAAACTAAATACTTTATAAATAAATAAACTGTCAATTAATTAATAATATTAATGTTATTATTATTTATACCTAAGTATATCTTGTAATAATTTGGCTATGTTTTTTATTTGTTCGATTATCTCATCGTCGGAGCTATGTTTTTTAAATAGTGTCAGTACTCTATTCCTTGCTATTTCCAGTTGTCCGCAACTGTGAAGCGTCAGAATCGAACCCAGAGGTACAAAACCAATATACATAAGCGCTATAAAAAAGTCATAGTACAGAAATATGATATACAATAAAATGAACATGCCCCAAGTATTTTTTATTTCCTCAATGGCTGGAGGGTACGTCATCTCGTATAAGTGCACAATTTTAAACTCTTCCACAATCGTATAGTAAATCATCATTCCAACAGATTTTATTAGAAATAACCAAGCGGTAATAACAATTACTATTAACCATTTTTTTGTCATAACCTGACCCTTCTTTATAAACTTCTGTATTATAAGTTTCTCACATTCTGGGAAATGTCGAGCTTTTTCATAATCTAAATTTATCTTCTTTATGATATCTACTATTATATCTTGATAATAGAGTAGAATAAAGAATTTATACGCGGCGATAATAAAAATCAAGCAGATGATTCCATTGGCGTAAGCTTGCGTTACGTTTCCGTCTTTCAGGTCGTATGATATCGTGCAATAAATTATGAAACTAAAAATAAAAAATAAAATACTGTTCATAATACCAGCTTGCCACAACCATTTAAAATCTCTTTTAATGCTGGGATGGGTTTTATTTAAATTCATAGTAAATGACATAATCTTAAATGCACTATCAAAATTGATGTTTTCTTCTTCAATTTTAAAAGTTTTCTCCATATTTCTATGGAAATGATTTGTGATTGTTTGAAATATATATTCACACAAGATTTAAAATATTAAACTTCAATCAGTTCCAAGAAACGAGAGAAAGCGATTTAATGCACTATTATTTTAAAATCATTTTAATTTTATTTTTACCAAAAAATAACATTTTATTATATAATATATATGTTGGTTAACATCCAGATAATTTCAGTAAAGCTGGTAATTTCATTGTTAATTTTTTATTTAGTTCCAGAAATAAACGAACATATATCTTGTAAATTGTTTTCACATAATAAAAGGCGCTAAATGTGAAATGAAAAAAACGAATGGTAAAATTCTTTTAAAATTCATAGCCTCTCTCACGAAGACCGTAATTTAAGGAAACCACAAAGACAGAATGATTGTTAATTTTAAAATGTGTTGTAAATTATCCATATAACCCCTTACTGCATGAATTATTAAAAGGATGAAATATTTTTTTTAACGAAAATGTTTTTAAGAAGCTTAAATGATGAGATCAAATTGAAAAAATGATTATTGACTTAAATTATAGAAGTTATTAAAAGACGCCATATATGACTTCGTATACACTCTAGTTAGCTTTACGTCATCTATGATTACTACTTTTTCTTCCATGCTTCTGCGTCCTCGCTCCTTCAGTTCCTTTTCAGAAGGCATATTTGAGTTTGGAACACGATTTAGTCGCCAAGTTCTTAAGGAAGTAAACTTTTTTTGTAAAGATACACTTGAAGATTTGGGCTAATGAACCAGTTATCATTTCGTTATTATTTCGTAAACCTGTGGCTGCCCTACTTCTTTAGACCAATACTTTCTAGTTGCCGGTAATTTCACACAGGACATAAATATGACGATCTCTATAAATTTTTCAATTTCGTTTTTCGTTATCATTGCTGGTTTGTGGATATTGTCTTGAATAGACTTGAGGTTAGACAGTAATAAAATCAATCATGTCAGTTGTGAACAAGAACCTGAAAACGTCTGCCGGAGAACCTAGTGGTTTTATAGTATCCGGTAAATCTGTGTTTTCCATAAATTCAAAATTGTTGGCATCGTATCTGGCATTTTCCCTTTTTTCCAGAAAAGTTTTTAGTAGTCTTTCCTTTGAATTTGGACGTTGTTGCAGACTGTAAATTTATCAAAGGCACGTCACCTGCTTCCGAATAATCAGATTCAGATATAATAATTGATTCTCGGATATAATAATGTGTCATTTTGGAAGTAAACGAATAGTGCTTAGCTCATAATTATCATCACGATATGAATCAATATCACCATCGCTCACGTTACCATCACTAAAAAAATATTAACATGTTTAGCAGTGCCGTAGAAGAGTGTTGGACGGATTTCTGGAATAAGCAATAAGGATTCTTAGTTTCTTAGAATTCAAGCCATATATGGCAGATTTTAAAAAGTGAAAAAAAGAGGTAAAAGATGCAAAATCAAGCAAACGTCAAACTTTTCCCATATTTTAGAAAGTCAAAAGAATCTAAATATTTTTTTTTTAATGTTTTTACAAACCTTTTTGGTATTTATTTCTAATTTACAAAGTAGCAATTTTTCCTTCTACCCGACCCGTCGTATGTGCTGCATACGACGTAGCAGATATAGCCGTAAAAAAATTTACAGGTGACATTTGCAATGCACAAACTATTAACGTTTCGTTTTACGACAAAATTCCGTTTTGAATGCAAGTTAGTTTTTAAAATGAGATATATCATTGGCCTATAAAAACCATAAACTACTGCGTCCAAATATGGTTTCGTATGCGGTAAGGGGTTAAGAATTATTTCACAATAAGTTCAAATCATGATAACATAAAATGAACCAATTTATTGTCATAAATAAATTGTTGCACAACAAGTGTCAGCACAAAAACATTAATAACAAACACTATCATTAATATGATATCCAAAAAATATCTCAAAGAAATAATTTCCAAGAAACTCATTAAATATTAATTTTGAGTATAACTAAAACAAAATCTATATAAATCTATATATTAAATCATTCATTCCAATGAACATTAAAGTAATAAAATCACTTCACACTTATGGAATCATAACAGTAGATATTTTTTTTAAGGGAAACCAACAGTTGATGATATAATTATGTACCATAAAAAAATACAAAAAAAAAAACTCCACTATGAAAGTTTATTTTAGTCGATATTATTAATCATGTAACGTGCTGAAAATAATACATAAAGAATAAATTTAAAATTAAAAAAAACCCCGATAAAAAATAAGTCTCAAAAGAAAACAAGTAAGTTACTAAGGCTAATAACAAAATAACAATATCAAATCGTATAGTCTAAGTCCTCATTCATTAGCTCCGAAAATTAGACCGAACATAGCCAAGAACCATCTCGACGAAACGAACCAAGCTTTCGACTAAAAAAACGCAACTAAATCCGTCCACGAGTTTGGCTGCTACGTTGCCACGGACAGACATACAGATACACAGGTCGAACTTATAACACCCCTCTTTTTTATATGTTAGTAATACAAAACGTTTAATGAAACTAATAGTATTTGACAAATTAGCTTTGAGAATAATTAATTCCATGTCTCTCCGAAAAGATAAAAACACCATGAAGGATTATAGTGAAGAAAAAATAACCAAAAAATTATTACTAAGATTCATTTCTAACTCATTTATTGTACAATGTTTGTTATTTTTCTACATTACATTATATTAAAAAAAAATAAAATGTGTAAACTGTATAAGTTTTGTACGTCTAAATTTAAACATCAACTAAATAAGAGGATTAATTAGTGCTTAATCTGATGAATGCCAAATATCCCACGTATAATTGTGTAAGCTAGGAGAGGCATTAACATTGGTTTCATGAGGGACCTGCCTTGGTATTGTTCTAGCTATCTCTATTTGCAATTGATCGTACAAATCCTTTGCAACATCGAAATGAGTAGCTGTCAAGTCAATTAACTCACATGGGTCCTTCTTGATATTGTATAAGCACCATGTGCCTACAAGCAAATTAAAATAAATCAGAGATTATGTTATATATGGAGAGACTATATTTGAGTATAACTAAATTAATTACTCACCATTTCCGGGATAGCATATTTCTTCATTAGAATGAGAATTAGTACAATTAATCTTTATTTCATGCCTAAGGGCAGTATCCTTAAAATCAAAGGGTATTCCAATATCAGAAAGTACAGAATAAATTGCACTTTCTCTAATAGCATCAACATACGCAGGCAATTTACCAATTGTTCCTTGAAATAGTTTACCTTGATGATTACTAAGACTAGCCAAAATTGTACCAACTACTAATTTATAATCTCCTCGTATGATAGAAGCAAACCCCGTATAATCATCTATTTCAACGATCAAATCCCGTTTTGATTCCCCGTTTGTTACAATACTATCCCATAAATCGACACCATCTATTCCTTGTACAGGTTCTTCTCCTATAGCTTTGAGAAGCGTCGGCAGCCAATCAGAAATATGCATGTAACCCTTCCACAAATGCTTGCTTTGTGTTAGATTTCTACTCCATACGAGCCCATTAACTCTAATTCCTCCTTCGTACGGGGTCATTTTAAGGCCTCGCAAAGGATAATTCGATGCATGATTAGCAGTCACCTGTGTCGTTATTCCACCATTATCAGATATGAACACTATTATTGTGTTATCAATTATTCCTTTTTCTTTTAGCGCTTGTACGATATCTCCGACGCTGTCATCAAGTTTTTTAACCATTGCTGAAAAGGTAACTATAATTACTCACAACTCCATGTTATGTTTTGTTTCAATTTATAAAAATAAATTATAAATATTAATGGTTTTTAACTATAAAGAACTTGTCTAAAAAAATTCTTTTAGCAATATTCTTAACGACAAACTATTATGATATTTAGTAAAGACTTAAAATAATTTCAATATGTTAATAAAAGAATTTCAATATTAAATATAGAGATGCGATGACTTATATCAATACAATTATGACAATAGAAAGTATAGTACATAGATTAAGATAATTAACTTTGAAATATTATAAGGTCATCTATTACATTAACATTGAATAATCGTATAGATAAAACAAATATATACATTATACTTGGGAGATAAGATTACGTATCAGTAGATTTTGGATTAACAAAATATATAATATATTCTGTAAGCTCTTTATGTTAGTAAATCATACATAACCTAAAAGCCGATATAAAATTACAACACAAGATTTCTGATATTATTGCAAAAGTTTAGGTATTTTTATATTAAAATAGGTTTCTAACCATTTTCCTTACCGGCATAATATCGTCTTTGTGGTAATTCAATGTGTCTCATCGCACGAACTTCCTCGGGTGGAGCTTGCATGGGAGCCCCTTCATTAGCTGAGTGAGGAGCATTATGAGCTACCATAAGAAAGAGTGGCTGGGATACATCGTGGGCCTTTATTACTGCAATATAAATGTTATTTCTAAAAAAAAAACAATATTTAACATGGTATTTTCTAAAACTGTCACGAGCAATCATTTAAATGATTATTGGTAACTGATTTTGTTTACAAAGGTGAGTTATGATCTTGCAACATTTTTTTTTATTTATTTGATAAAATTAATAGACACATTACAATATATTAACTCCGCTAAATTACTGAGTATTTTGTAGGCAGATTAGGAACAGTCATTTCATGTTGGCGCATATATAAATGTATATTTTACATTATAATTTTTCGACTAAACCAGATGTTTCGAATGGTTTTCAGCTATCATATTTATGGTAAGACGAAGTTTACATGTCTATTAGTAAGTCAGTTAATTGGTCATCTACTTCCAACGGTTTCTATGTTTCTGAGCTTATATTTCACGATGAACACAAAACACACAAACAGTATATGAGATCTTGGTATGGTCATGATACTGTTAGTGCGTTTTGTGTGCATCCTGAACTATAAGCTCGGAAACTTTGGAACCAAGGTAAATGGCTAATCTTTTGACTTACAGAGACTTACATCTCATCTTACCGTGAATACGAATATCGCAAAGCATTTGAAACGTCGAGCTAAGTTCAAAAATATAAAATATAAAATATAAATCCAATTATACGCGATTTAGATCCATAAAAATAGTTTTATATAAATATTTTTTATAAAATATTTTTTTTTAGCTCTAAAACTAACTCATTAGAAATCTCTTTTTGTGTTTTTATTACATTTGTATGTAACTTTAAAAATACACTGACTTGATTTAGCCTCTTCATTATAGACATCAGTTATATATCCCTCCACATCCCATGCAGCAGTCATATTCCGAAAAAGGTCAAATCCGGAAACATCCCCTATGTTATCCCACTACAAAATTAACGAAAGTTTTGTCCCAAACATGACATTTCTAATAAACTATAATAAACCTTTATATTGTTTGCATTTAAAACAATTATACTCTTTAAACTTGCAATCGTTTTGTAAATACAATATTTAAGCAATAACGTAAAAATTTACATTTTCCAATAGATTGTATTCATAATAATCTATGTATCCTCCTCGGTGACCAAAATGCGTATCAAAACCTCTAAAAGTAGGCAAATGTACGGCTCGTGCTTGACCAACATGCCATTTGCCAACCAAATGTGTAGCGTAACCCAGGTCCTTCAAATACTGGGGAAGAATTTTCTCTGATAACGGCAGAGCTCTATCTTCAGCATTGGTTAATGGATAACCTTGCATCCCTGAAAAATGTGAATTCTATGGTGGTACTATGACTTTACATTTAGATGCCATTGTAAACCCAATTAGAATTTTAATATTTTTATCAATATGTGAACACAAATAACTTGATAGACACAATAAAAAAAGGAATATAAAATTATAATGATCAATAACTAAAGATCATAAAAACAATAGCAAAAATAAATCCGAATAACCCTTCATACCTACGACATGTGCGAATTTCCCAGTGAGGAGAGACGAACGCGAGGGGGTGCATATGCAATGACTGTACAATCTCTCCAAAGCGACCCCGGTATACGCCAGCAGGTCTATATTCGGCGTCAAAATTTAATCCGAGCCGTGAAAGCTCACGTCATCCCAGCCCTGTTACATAAAACTTTTTTATATTGCTTTATACACTGCTTGGTAGAGGTCTCTATATATTTTCTGGGAGGTTTGTTATTTAATAATTCCAAGAGATAGCGAAAAAATGTTACACAGAATTTAAGCTACAGCTTTATAACAAAACACTGGATTTGTCCGACATTTTTTTATTGTTATTTTGTCGTATAAGACTTATTAAGGCTAATTAAGTTAGTATATATATTAATCAATCTACTAAACAATATTATAACCATGTATAAATATGCTTATATTTTTTAGATCGTGGTTTACCGGAAACCAGGTCAAGTCATTATTTTTTGTGTCGCAAGATTTCAAACACGAACGTTCGATCATAATAATAATTATCTGTGATAACATTGTCTCGATTCGTGATCGTAATTTTATAGCCACTATTATTGTATGAAAGTTATTTAATTATATAGGATATACCAGATCGAAATGTATGTCCATTGTTGGGAACAAAAAGTGTGGCAAAGCGTATAATTATTATTTCAGTAAATAGGCATATATAAATGATGATGTTTAGTACACTTAAAAAAAACACTAAATTTAACGTAATTTGGTATCTTTTATAACCGACGACATTTTTCAAATATTTTAAAAAAATATATTCAAAAGAGTTAGTAAAATTTTATACCTATGGGTTTAAAAATAATATTTATAACGAAAATGTTAAGTTTCATAATTAAGTTTTGTTTGGAGAGATAGTGAAGTGAGAAGTTAAGTGGAGTGGAATATCATTATATCAAGATCTTTAACATATTAAACTTGAGAAGTATCCTTATCATTTATTAAAATATACACCAATGCCTATGTGTGATTAATTTATTGATATTCTTTAATAGATTTTGAGCAATTCTACCAAGACCAGAATTTTTCAAAACTGAGAGCAGTAGACTTCTACTTAATATTAAATATGTAATAATATTTTCATAGATTACTTACCATATCGTCGGCTATAAGGAAAACGATATTGGGACGACTTCCTTGAATGCACGTCGTTGTACAAACAATTACCAAAAAACATAACACTTTCTTTAAATTAAACATGTTATCTAATATTTATCACTTTAAATTTTCAAATTTATTTTTTACTATAATCGACTATATTTCATATTGTCATTGTAATATTCTTGATAATATTATAAATAAATATTTGATATCACAATAAGTCAACCTATTTGACAGATAATTTTAACGCGATTGACAATATCCTAGACATTACCTTAACCTTTATCAAGCGGAGATAGCTATCAATTGCGTTAGACTAATAGCAATCATTTAACGTTAGATGGCAATCTCAATTTCAATTATTAATTTTATAGATATCATAGGCCGTGGTTTAAAGGTGGTTGACTGATTTTAAGACGATGAACATAATCGAAAACTATGAAATCACTAATTATAAACATGTAAACTTTTATATTTATATATAAAAACACGCGTATACTGATGACGGTATAGCGGTGTACTAGTTTTCGTTCTCTGTTACACAATATCCGTATCTGTATAACGAATAAACTTGATTTGATTTTCAAGTAGAGCGACACTCGATATGATAATAATGTAAAGATTATTAAAACCCTGTATGTAAATGTATAAATATTTAAATTTATATAAATATAGAATGAAAAATAAACCGATACGGTCAGGGATTCGAACCCGCGACTACTGGGAAACCGCGACTACAGCGATAGGGTAGCTCAGTTGATAGAGCAACGGGACGGTTTCCCAGTAGTCGCGGGTTCGAATCCCTGCCTGTATCGGTTTATTTTTCATTCTATATTTATATAAATTTAAATAAGCTTAACATGGCTACACATGTTTAAAGATATTTTCAAACTGTATAAATATTTAGTAATAACGCATAATAGTATAAAAAATCTCTCTTTTACATAGTCCTATGATGTCTTCTATTTTCTCAAATCTTCTATTTATCTGACCTATATCGCATGACACAAATTATTATCTACCAATCGTGTGTGTGAAAAAAATCATAACATGTAAACATACTTACTCTCCTATACAGGGTTATTTGTAATTAATTGGACACCTCTTGCAAGAAGCCTCTCTACATCAATCACAACAACATTTTTGACAACTTTTTACAAATATTGATAAACAACACAAAAAACATAAAACAAAAAAATATATGCTCCCTTTTTTACTTATTACTCTGTATTTTGTATATAGTACAAGAGCGAATGTTATTTGGATTGATGTAGAGAGGCTGCATAGTACATTATAAACCAAGTAATCTGCACACCTCTATTAAGGTGGTTACCCCTTTTTTGATTTTAATTCAAATAATAAAAAATAAATAAATAACAAATTTATTTATAAAATAATAATTATACTATCTAAACAACAAAGGATACTAGAAAACAGTTCTCAATACACATAAAACGTTTCTAAACCCTGTAACACCCTCATAGTTAACTGATGACCCTATTGTCCTATCCGTTGAAGGATCAGCGCTATTATTTACTAGATATACATCTCTTAAATTTGCAAACACTTCATCTTTGGTAGTATTTTGTTTATCAGCTGACACAGTATCATTTAGCCACGGCACCCATCTGTAGCCGAAGTTAGACGGATCGGCTCTATCATCAATAGTAATCGGTCCTCTTCTCATTTGCGTGGACCATAATGCTCGTAATCTACCCCACATTAAAGCTGTGATTTTTGTTCCTCGATTCCACAAATCATGCCTCTCTGAAGGATCCTGTTTAACATTATACAAGCAGCCACGTCCTGTAATTACAATTGGATTGTTTACCGAAGTACAATTATTCACATGAAATTAAATAATTCAATTAAGTACATTAAACTTACCCGGCGTGGGCTCGCGTGGAAATATATCTCTTACTGGATCTATTTGTCTGACAATACTTGCTTGACGCATAGCCAATACTTCATCATAATCCAATTTCATATTTAGCGAATCAAATACTTTAGCCACCATTGAGGATTTTAGTGAAGAGAAGTAATCTGGTGGTGGTGTTCTATAAGTCATTAATTCAGCACCATAATAACCATTACTAAGTCCTGATACATTCCCTACTATAATTTTGTAATCGCCAGCTCTATATGCCCCATAAGCATTAGAATTGCTGTCTTCGATGGCGATCAAAACATCTTTTCTTTTAGGTTTTGCGTCCTTTAAAAGAGAATCCCATTGGTTAATACCATCTATGCTTATATTCACTTCACCTCCTACAGCCGCTACAAGTGTAGGCAGCCAATCTGTGACGTGCATAAGTCCATTAAAAACTTTTGGTCTCAATGATGGATGCCAAATAAAAGCTGGTACTCTGACTGCCCCTTCCCAGGGAGTTTGTTTTTTTCCTCTGAAAGGTAAATTGACTCCCCAATTGTTAAATTGTCCAACAGTTGGCGCCCCGTTATCAGATACAAATACTATTATAGTATCCTCCAAAATTTTTTTCTCTGCTAAAGCATTTATAACTCTTCCCACACTTAGATCCATGTGAGTCACCATTTCTGAAAATAATGGCAAAATTAAGGACATTTTCACAAAGAGAAAAATGTAACGTATTTATATTATGGAGTTCTTCAAGGAAGTGTACCATGAAAGAATTCTTTAAATAAAAATAATTGTTTAAATACCAGCATAAAGTCGTCTATTAGAATGAGCAATGTGTTGGTTTTTCTTGGAGCTCGGTAGAGGGGGTTGCAAAAGACCTCCTTCATTCCCTGCATGCGGAGCGTTGTGTGCCAAATGAAGAAACATTGGACTGGAATCGTTATGATTTTGTATGACTGAAATAAAAGAATCTTATAAAGACAGATGTAATGACAATTATTACAGAAACGGTTACATGTTTTTTCCTGACATAGAATAATACATCAATAAGTATAAATCATGCATTATATGTATAAAAATACGAGAATATAATTAGGAATTTATATGAGTTAGTTATGAATATAATTTTATTGCTTTGCCATTTTTTTTAGGCATCATGTTCAATAAAGTCTGAGAGGTGTGACTAATTAGACTAATTGAGAGTACGTATACTTAGATTTTGCAAAATCCCCAATTAATTTATCACTTGCACTATTTAGATTAACTTGAAGTTTATATTCAACTTAAATCCAGAATATAGTCTCTTCTGTGTTTAGTATTATATTTCTATAATTTGTGTAACTCATGAGTAATTTAAATAATTACTATAAAAATTTAATCCCAGAAGTCCCAATGCTAGGTAAGGTCGTTTGTTAGGAAAATATATATATTAATAAAATATATTAAAAAAATATATTTTAAATACACAAAGTTCCTTAACTATCTAAAATGAAAAGGCTATTTGCTTATATGTAGGAGTCTGAAATAATGCATAGCAGTAAAGATCTTGCAGTTTTCGAGTTCAATGAACACATATATATTGGATATGATATACACATATATATTGGAAGTGTATATAGGGATTATTTTCTGAACTACCGTGATTACGTGATAAGCAAGGAGTGTTTACGACGGAAGTTATAAAGTGACTAAGCTTCACGCAGCATTTATTGTACATTTCCTCATAAAAAACATACCCAGGTAAGATTATTTATAAAATAGAGAAAATTATTATATAAATAATAGATTATCTACGTATCGAGTACCACTTCAGATAATCAAAAGTAATATAATTAATATGTTGATATGTTTGTATAATCTCGTGTATGATAATAATTAGATATAAATAATTAACTAACTCACTCTGAATTGCTCTCTCAGTGAGTACGTCCACTATGTATCTGTCCTCATCGTCTTGAGGGATGTCAATTGTCAACAAAATCAGACCCATAGAATTCTCTTCCATCTGGCAACTAAAAAAGACCCAGAAATAATCTTCACAATTATATTAGGATATTAAAAAAGTAAACATATCTTATATTTTCTGAAACTAAAAGAACATCTACAAAGTACAAATAACTTACTGTACTTAGACAAAATTTAATATGAATTGTGGTTTGGTTAAGAAATAAAAAGCAATGAATTTTGATACAGCGTGAATGTGTGTATACATAAAGTCTGTATAGACATCAGACCAATATTACAACTACATATATTGTTTAGTACACAGACTTCCCCGCTCTATATCTTCCAAGAGCTCTCTCAATTTACATAGCCTTACTGGTTCTAGTAACGTATGCAAACAACGTTTCGTTCCGAATTCTGTTCTCCATTTTGATTATTATTTCTGTCGTTGTAATGAAGATAAGGACAGAAATAAATACTTCTGAAAAGTTCCTTAAGCTATGAATATACGATGAGATAAAGATAATTAGAATTTTTAATTTAAAAAGCATTGGTTCTTAGGCTTGGACTGTATTATTACAAAAAAATTAATTAACTTTTTAGTTCCATAAACTAATAATAATATAAACAAGATATTTATTTTGTTTTTTGTTGATTGTGATAATGTTAATGTTAATGGATCATAGATTTAGATTGTACATAGGTAAAACTTCTGACGATTGATACTGCTGAGGAAATTGTCATAAGAGGAAAAGAAGGTTGCTGCCGCTCACTATTAATTTAGTTTTTTATACACAATTATACTTCTCCTAATCCCATCTTCACGCAAACGAAGTCAAATGTATTAGCAAACAAATCAGCACTCCTTTCACTCACGCACATCTTCAACGCATAGAATATTTCTTAGATTTTTTAAATGTTATTAATTTTTAAAATATACTAGACGATTTTCGTCAATTTTTCCATATATTCTACGATATCGAGAGAAGTTTATTATAACTGTTAAAACTATGTTTTAGTTTAAAAAATACCCTGGATAAGAAAACACACGAAAACAGAATGATGTAAACACCTTACATAACCTCCCCCAAAAAAAATTTTTTCGTTTTTGTTCACGTATCTATGTTTACAGATGAATCTTAATGAATTTTAAGAAGATTGATTTTATTTGATAATTTAGTGCACTATTGTTACATTTTTTTCTAAAATTCGTTAACCACCAAGACAGTTGCGTAAGGGGTTACTGTATTGCTTGTAGGGAAAAGCTTTTGTTGATATAGATTGCTGTTCGAATATAAAATATTTAATAAAAACTAAACTTGATACTTTACATTTTTATATATCGTAAAAATATGTTTTTGCTATGTTTTTTTAGTATTTTGGTTATAGTATTTAGTATTTAGATGGTACACTGATGATTTGAAATTAAATCTAAAGTCTAGGAAATCTAGTATCATCCATTCATCAGAGTACCTTCGGGTCACTTCATCCTGACGGTTAGATCTTTTCGACTTAAAAAATCGACTATTATAATACTTGTCTAGGAGATCTTTTATCAGCCGGGGCGTCGCGATGAGTGCGAAAGCGATCCTGCGGCGCCCCGTTGTGGCGATGAGGGTAACCGTCTAGTATATCCTGGCAATTCTTTTCAATTCAAAATATCTTTAATTTTCATATCTGCGTTTTCATACACTTTTGAATCGTCAATTATTGGATTACAAAGGCTAATTATAACTAATGTAACCTTAACCTTAACTCAACCTTGGTCTTGACTTGACTGACCTAGCTTTTTCGTCTATGCTTGAATATCAAGTAGCAATCACCGAAGTGTGCATTTTCAAGTCACAGAATAATACTTATATATAAGTGTACGCCCCCCCCCCCCCCTTGACATCGTATACCTCTCTACTACTTTCTATTGTCAATTAAAATTCTTACTCTACATTACGATATAAAATCAATTCAAGAAGCATTTTGTGAAAATTGCAGCAGGTTTAGAAAAGCTTTCTCAGGAAGTTTAGTCTGAGACGAGAAAAGTGGCTTTTCAGTTATTATATTAGCTCCATGTATTAAAGACAAAAGCAATTCTCTAGTAAAACTTGTCGCAAGCACTTTAAGATAATACAAAAATAATAATAATATAATTGAAATATATGAAAATCGAAGTTCAATTTTTTTTTATTTGAATGATATTCCCGCACTATACATGCTTATGTCAAGAGGTGTCAAGCTTTGTGTCTTGTGATCAATATAACGCTAATTGATACCTATCTGTTTTGGAAATGCATCCTTAATTTATTAATAAAAGTACTAACCCAATCTCATTGGATATTTGCCGGTCAGTAGAGCAGATCTCGCCGGCGTGCATATCGCCTCGCTATAGTATTGCTTTAGCACTACACTACGTGTGGCTAATGCGTCCAAATTTGGGGTCAAAATTTGATCAGAACCATGATATGAAACATCATTCCATCCCTGCCAAGAAAATATAAAACACGGGTATTAAGTAGATAGTAGGTAGGTAGGTATGTCGTAGTAGTAAGTAGGTAGATATGTAGGTAGATAGTCAGGTTTAAGTAGCAGGAAGTACCTTTATAAATTCGTCAACAATCTTAGCTAGAAAACATTTATGTATCTTAAGCTATTTAGTATCTTGCTTAGTATATATTATGTTAATTTATAATCGTCGGTACATTTATCTGTGCTCGGTAACTACTGCATGACTTCACCGATTGAGATACATTTTATAGAATATACTTGTTTTTTATATACCACATATTTATTCTAGAATAATCAGATCTAGCACCTAACAAATACAATTGTTTGCTGTTCGACATTATAATATTTTTAAAGTAACTTCTGCACTCTCTCTCTCTCTCTCCATGCCATGCTTTTATCAAATCATTACTATTAAATAGTTTTTATTATTAAAAAAAAGGGGAATATTTTTTATTTATTTATCGTATAAATATCACAGTAAATAATTATTTATACAAGGTTATTGTT
Organism: Napeogenes sylphis; assembly: GCA_959347405.1. Lineage (NCBI taxonomy): Eukaryota > Metazoa > Arthropoda > Insecta > Lepidoptera > Nymphalidae > Napeogenes > Napeogenes sylphis. Next base: position 14,086,915 of record OY365788.1, on the reverse strand, counting down.
CTGTAAATTATGTATAAAATATTGTAATTATCTAACAGGTATTATATGTATTTGATCTCTTCGACTTATTAAGTTCAGATTCTACACATTACATCCTAATTTGAATTTAAATTCATTTTGAATCAACATTTTACGTAATTCTGATAGGATTCAAAAAATTGGACAGCGAGAAAATTATTTACAAATTCTTCACTAATTAATTAAAATATATTCACAATAAAAGTTTAACCTGAAAGATTGTGTGGTTTTGTTTAACGTAAAGCAGCCATTTTATTTTCCAATTTACCAAGTACAATGTCAGCTGCATTGGATACACTTACTCAATATTTGGCGTCAAATAGTGCGCTGTAAATTGGATAATGAATTTAACACATAAATCTAATTCCTTCCGCAAACAGCTAGTCAAAACTTATACATATAAACGTTGATTATTTATTTGGCACTGATAATATTCTGATTTAGAACACCGTAGTCATTAGTTTGATTGTTTCAAATAATTAAGAATATTAACTAGAAATGTAAATAACAGTATAAATGGTAGTTATATTTTAAAAGTATACATAGATGTCTATTTTGTATGGTGTTGGTACACGATTGAATTGTTAAGCGTTTTATTACATAGGTATACCTATTTATAATATACATCAATAATGATGTAGGTTCATTATTTTTAATTGTTTATTATACTACATCATAGCTAAAAATACATAAATAATTATTATTATTATTATTTGAACAAAAATCGGACAGTATACAAATTATTAAGAAAGTTTTTTTGGGGTTTTGTGTTATTTAAGACAAACCAGTCTCCTAATGATCTCAAGCGAACACAGCCTCTAGTAACACCAGAAGCATCATAAAAACTTTACCAGTCTGAATTTAATTAACTAGTTATATTTAGTTATTTTATAATTTTATTTAAATATATATATAATTTAAGCTAAGATATTTCTAAATCCGGTTTACAATAAATTTATAACTGATATATGTATATATATTTTTATTTAATACCTAATAAATAATACAGAGTATAAATTTCAAATTATCATATTAGTAATATAGAGGAACATTAATTAACTAGATGTTCCCTACGACTTTGTTTAACTTAACATTACATTTAAAACAATCGTACAACCCTATTTTTGGAGATATTGCTCAAAGTGACTTTATCTTATTTCAATATAGACATGGAAATAAGATAAGATGTTGTCTTTAATTATAAGTTATCTTAATACAAAAATATATATATATATATGGTTTTATATAGTTAGAAATGTCTTTATTCTTTTAGTTTATTAAATGTAGATATTATCATATAAAGCCAGCCTTGGTGGCAATTAAATTGATAGTTTATATAAAAATCTTGAACTAATTAACATATCTAACAAACTGTTTGTTCTACACATACAGACAAATAGAGCATTGTTTTTAGATTTGTCCTTAGTATAGTGTAAATTATTTAACTTGGTCAGTTTAGTAGGCCAGGAAAAGATAAGTAATTGTACATTAGCCTACTAAAATGACCAAGTCACTTTAGTAGGCTAATGCACAACAAAAAGATCAGAAAAATCTTACCACTCAGTTTTATTTTAATAAAAAAAACATCTTACCATGTCATCCACCATTATAAATAGTATGTGTGGAAGTTTTTGTGAAACCACATTATGTACAAATACTTCTAGAACTATCCATAGTTTCCACCTGTAAAAAAATAAATATCATAATATACTGCTCATTAGATCGGATCGGCTTAGAAGAGAATTAATTTTAAAAATCTTTCCAATTTTGCTATAAAAAAATATTTGGTTAAAACTACAAATTATTCCGCAGCTATCTAAAGTATATACCGGAGTATTTTGGAGTATATTATCTGACGAATAAAAAATCGGTCTATGTGCGCGTGTATATGATTCCTACCATCTTTACCAAAAGTACTGAAGTATGGTGTATTTGTTTTAATCCTCAGCAGGTCATTACGGAAACCTCCAGAAGGTACAAGGTTATCTAAGCAACCACTCGACAATTATTTTTACAGAAAATACTTTTAATACAACATTTAACATAAAATTTTAATTTATTAACACATTAGACACATTTGTACAAACATTTTTGTTTAATCAAAACGATCTTTATACAGCTGCAAGGTTAGTTATGTTTTATTAGGAATTATTAGTGTAAGAATATAAAAACTTACAATATAAAATTACAATAACTTGTTACAATACAAGAATAATTGTATAACTTTTTACATTCATTACAGTTCATTGCATTTAGTAGATAGTTACCTGTGCTATTATCCTTATCTTGATACTAAAACTGTTATTAACTTTTAATATACGCAAGTAGAATAATAAATATTTCATATAACAATGTATTGAATACAAAATTTTGATTTTTAAAGGTATCTACGATGTCGAGTTCGCGGTGCTAGTCTTAATTCTTTCGGCCCTGCCCTTATGACTCAGTCTTAGAAATATCAATGCCATACTTAGGTACGAGGTCAGCATATTTATAATTTAATATATGCCTGCTTTGTTCCGCATCAAAAGTTATAATTTATATTTTAAGACAAGTTAATAAATAGATATATAGCAACTATATCTGGAACAGTAATATTTCGACTATATTGTTGCACTGTGTTCGTCCAAATACATAATATTTACAAAAAATACCTACCAATAATTATAATGCCCTAAGTACGTATATTTTGTTAACTCATTATCAATTTACAAAAAAAAAAAATTCTTTTTATTCAGAATCCTTTTCGGATTCCTTTTTTTTTCCTTCTTTTTTCTTTACAAAGATTAACCAATTTATTTACATCTAAGTAGTTTTATAAGTCATTATGTATGCGATGCTTAACTTTAATTAATCATATAGATGTACAGTTTACTAATTAATTATTTGACATAATATTCTTTGTTATTTGATTTGTTTTTTATTCAATAAAAGTCTTCAATAGTAAATAAGTATTTGATTTAATAGTGTATTGGAAATATTAAATATTTTGTGTCATGAATAATTGACATATTCTATTCGTTTTTTAATTTACTATTTTTATTAATATATACGTCTATAAAGACAAAACATGAAAGTCTAAATGAATTTGTCATCTTAGGACAATATTTCTTACAAATAAATGATTTAATGATGAAATAATATGGTTTGATATTATATTTCTTACAAAAGAGTTCCTGTTTTAGTTTTTTTACAACATCAAACAAATTTCTAATCTCATAGTAATAAAATGTTTTATACATGCTTTATTATGAAAGCCGCATGAAATTATACATATCACAAAAAAGCGATTATAAAAATAATAATTTCATATAAATAGAGAAGAATGACAATAAAAGATAACAAAAACAAAAAACAGATTAGAACAACTTGCCAAGTGCTAGTTGGACCCGCGCTCTAAGGGTTCCGTACCATTACATATAAAACGCACAAAAAATCACGTTTGTTTACATAAATATAGAATGAAAAATAAACCGATACGGGCAGGGATTCGAACCCGCGACCTCTGGGAAACCGTGCCGTCGCTTTACCAAATGAATGTTTTCAAATAATACTACCCGTATCAGTTTATTTTTCATTCTATATTTATATACCTAAATTTAAATAAGCTTAACACCCCTATACATGTTTATAGATATTTTCAAATTTTAATCACGTTTGTGGTATGGGAACACCAATTTAAAAAAATATTTTGATTAAATTATTCATTTTTAAAATGAATATGTTAATTAATATTCTATGAATACTTTAAGTTACCTGTTGCCGTTACTAAAAACGAGCAAGAAAAAATACATTTATTGTATGGGAGCCCCCTTTTGTGTTGACTATTTTATTGAGTTTTTAGTATTAATTTTTATAGTTATAGTAATGTTATAATTTTATTATCTGTAAAAATCTCAGCTGTCCAGCTATCACGGTATCATTAGATACAGAATAGAGACAGACAGACGGGCAGACGGACAGCGACATCTTAATAATAGAGTTCCGTTTTTTCCCTTTGGGTACAGAACCCTAAAAATGACACAAACACAAAAATAAAATAAATTCAATTAATCTCATAACAAAGAGAAGATGCATTTGTCAAATAATTACTAGATAAATTAAGTATTCTATATAAAAGTAACTAATCATAAAACACTGAACTAACGTTTTCAATCCAAGAGTTCGTTTTTAACAACACGCTAACTACGTTTCTATTGTTCTTGTCATAATAATAGTCAAATAACAATTTAATCACATCAGTAATTAGCATTTTATGGACATTTGAATAATTATAAATATTAAGTATTCATCTCAATGTTGGTTTCATTTGCTTCTTACATTTTATACTTTTAGATACTTTAAAAGTATTACGTGATCTGAATGAATTAATTGAATTATTTTTCTATGTGATATTAGAATATTTTAAAAAAGAATAATACCTAATCATGTTGAAATATTTGATATTTTCATTTGTTTTCCTACTTATCTAAAGTTTAAAAAATAATAATCTGTCAATATTTTTAAATATATATTTTTTTGGTAAATATTACATAAATGTGAGTTCATTGAATTAAAATCCTAATATTTTCTGAATAATATTACAATATTATTTAAAGAAAAAAAAATAATAAATTTGGGATATTAAATATATGATTAAGATTGAAATCCAAGGAAGAGAACAATAATTAATATTTGTAATAAATTATGTAAGTTATTATAAATTGATTATAGAAGTGAATCAGTGCGTAAAATTCTTTACTATATCTGTCAATCGAGAAAATAATCAAAGTTTGAATTTGAATAGAATTGCTTAACTTGAGAAACCTCTTAAGGCGAGCACCTAATCTTTTGTTGTTTAGCTTAAAATTTAAATTAAAATAACAATATTAATATCTGTTATTATAGATATATTTTTTTTAATATATAGAAAAATAATGTCTCTTTATAATCAAGACCACTTAGTTTTCGCGATTTGTATATTTTATTTTTTATGACTTTTTAAACATATTTTATTTTAATACAAATATAGGGAATTTATTTAAAAGCCTTACCATTTTAGTGTCGTAGTCCAAACCATTTTTATTTAATTATAAAATACCACTGTACACATCGAAACTATATTTTTTGTTAATCGTATATAATGCGGAACACCCACACAAACCTACACCAGATACAGCACTGAAGTCGCGATGGTTGCCCGCAAAGGACTATTGCAAAATACTCACTATTGTTAAGACTATCAGCCCATTTGCCATAAATATGAAATACATAATAAAAGAAAGGTCACATAAATTCTATAACCAAATTTCTACATTTTACAAAAAAAAAAAAAATTCTAAATACTGATAATTTTTTATTGTCTTCATTGAATGTTAACTTCCACTAATATAATCAATTGTGAAGGCTTGTATGTTTGTCCGTGAATAGATGTTTACTATTTTGCACACATAGACCATGACCTGGAAAAAAATTTTCTATCTCGCAAAAACAAGGTTAACTTTCTTATTATGTTTCCAAATTAAAGAAGCATTCAGAATACCCGAGAAGAAACAATTTTGAATTATTATAAAAAATAGTTTCTTAGTAATTATAACTAAAACATCAAATTTTGGTGTGAAATTTTTATTTTTGTCTTTTAACTATAATTTAAAAGAATGAACAGACGAAAACGATTTCCCTTCAGCAAACTTTATGCTTGATGCTTGACGCCTGATGATTGATGCTTCATTTTTAAAGCATGATACTTAATGCTCGATGCTTAATGGTTGATGCTTGATGCATAATGCATAATGCATAATACTTAATGCTTTCATGAGTAATGCTTAATGCTTAATATTTTATGCTTAATGCTTAATGATAAACGCTTAATACTTAATGCTTAATGCTAAACGCTTAATGCTTAATGCTTAATGCTAAACGCTTAATGCTTAATGCTTAAAGTTTTATGCTTAATGCTTAATGCTTTATTCTTAATGCTTAATGCTTAATGCTTAATGCTTAATGCTTAATGCTTTATGCTTAATGCTTTATGCTTAATGCTTAATGCTTAATGCTTAATGCTTAAGATATATTCCAAGTTTACTTTTGAAACAGAATGAGATAGATAAATTGACATTTCATAACATGATATCAGCGGCTTGACTAGTTTTTTATTTTGACATATGAATGGACTCAAAGAAACAAATACACAGTTTCTATACAGTAGTAAAGAAATGTTGGAAATCCAATACAGCGGTTTTGTATCTTTTTTTTTCTCACTCGAATTGGTATGTCAGAGAGAATACTGTATTTCCTTTTAATTTGGTGAAACATAACAGATCCTATCTGAGTATAAAAATGATAATATTATGGTAATAAAATAATATACAATATAGTTGCGCATTTGCACAGTTATTATTTAGAACAAAAAAAAAGCCGGATAGAACAGACCTTATTTATTATTTCTTAATCAATAAATAAATAGACATCATTATCATGATATTAATTCATAAAATATTCCAAGTATAATAAAAGTGAATTAATAAAAAGTGGTGAACAAGAACAAAGGAAAAAATCATTAAATGATAACTCCAAACAAATTAGGATCCCAAAAAAGGAAATGTAATAAAACATCTAAAATTGAGTTAGGAAAAGGCTTCAACTCATTTCGCATTCCGTTGATCTGTCAGAGGATGGTTACTTGTTTTATAAAATTATTTAGGAAAGTTCCTCTAAAGTCTTATAATATGGCGAAGATTTGAAACTTTCTATATATTGAGATGGTTATATTAAGCTAGATCTTTACGAATATACATTTAAAAAATATTTTTTTAGTGGATATAATTCGCATATAATTATATTTATATTTTTTTATCTATACACAAAACTCTGTCATATTATGAGTAGTATAGCATAAAGCTTATGTATGTATTTATTATAGATTATGGTTTAAGATATTTATTCTCAAAAAGACATACATCGCTTACACTAGAATACACATGAATAGTAATAAATATTATACATTCTTATTCGTCATTAACTACTATGTAAATGGGTATTTAAGGCATTAGAATTTATATTTTTGGGCAACATTTTTTGTTTTTATTTTTCTATAATGTGGCACTAAAAATACATACAACGGTTAACATTTTTAACCGACTTCTTCAAAAAGAAGGAGGTTCTTAATTTGGCCGGTATGATCTATATTTTTAAAGGCGCGCAGCACCTTTTGTAGGTAATCCGACTTTAATACTAAAAAGTAATAAATAGTGAAGATTTAATATTTATTATATACCATCTATTATTTATATGTCCTATTTACTAATAGGTTTGAAGTCGGTGCCAAGCCGGTTTTTTTTAACGTAGTTATTTTTAAGTAAATGTTTTTTTACTATATTTCGATTAAAATTTCCCTGAGCTTATGGCAAATCTATTTATTTTTAAATAACATATTATTTGTATTATTACAGTTTGTTCCTGATATACTTATATGTAACAAATGTAGATTTTAAAAATTTTCCGCGCTTTTACTAGTGAGTAATTATTATTACTATATTGATTTAATGGCTTTTAACTAAAAATTGCTGATGAGTGATTGATACTTTTGCCGTGATTTCAAATAAACATTTTACATCTCATGAAAAAATATTTTTAATTGATCATTATTAATTTTAGATTTTCATAATAAAGTAATTTCATGTGTATTTTGTACATTAAGCAATACCACGAAAACGCAAAGGGGCTGATTTGAGACGTAATACAAGTAGATGTAGAAGCATGAGAAATAGACGAACCCAAAGACCCGAAGAACAAATCCAGCAACAAAGTACTGTTGCACTTGTGACCATGGCGCATTTGCGTTAAGAACAATCAAAAGACACACAACGCAATGAAGTAATAAGATCAGAACAACGACATTATGTTAGTGTGAATTATTCCGTTGAGACATTTTTTTTTAAATAACCATGTATTGTAGGTTATGGAATTGTACTTCAAATTATAAAGTTAAAATTAAAGATATTTAGATTTATAAAACACGTAGAGGCAATGATGACTTACTTTTCAAACGTCTTCGGTGACATTGAGAAGAACTGTGGCAATACGACGATAGCCAGCCTGATAACTACTTAGAAGATTGTTCTTTAATATGTAGCTAGAATTTTTTTGTAAACCATTGCTTCAAGGACTGGGAATAGGTATGGCAATATGAATATGGAACGGCATTCATTACAACTGGTAGTATTAGGAACTTATTGTAAAGGAAAAACACAAACGTTATGCTAAAGTTTAGAAAAATAATAATTGGATAAGGACGTATTGATGACATAAGTTATTTTACGTAGGATCAAATCAAGTAATCTGACATATATAGCCGTTTGGCAGCCCTTACTATCAGATTACATGGATTTCTGACAGCTATATAATAATAAGAGAAATTGGTGGAGCATAAGTTAGGTTTGAGCCGACATTCAGAAATCCGTATAACATGTAACTTACTGTCACGAAAGGAATTAATTAACTCAGGGCAATGTTGAGGAATACTTTATGCGTTTTAAAGCGAAATAAACACTTTAAAAATAAAAAAATCTGAAAAAGAAAATAAAATAGTTAAAAAAAAACAATCAAGCCACAGACTCAAGCGATAGTAATTCATAAAATAAGTGGCAATTTATTTTGGTTAAACTTTAAATAAATATACATTATCAAAAGTATTAAAATGTAATGTACACGGAAGTAAAATTCAGATAAAAATTGTAAATATTATACACAAACAATGACGGAAACTAATATTACCAGAAAGATAATATACAATATTTTCTTTTTACTCAACGTAGAATTCTTTTATGTAATAATAAAATGCCCATTATATCTGGTTAGAAAAAATATCTTTTTAATAATGGTCAGATAAATCTCAACATAAAAAGCAATAAAATATTGTCAAGTTTTATATAATTGGAAGGTTGGTTTTGATAAAAAAAAATAAAGATGTCACTTCAAACTGACCAGATGAACCGACCAAAGTTGAGGTTCGAGGAAGTCTCTAAACCTAACAACTGAAGCCGGTCACTGTATTCCAAGGATACATTCTGGAAAGTAGGAGCCAAGGTGAAAGGGCTCTTTTTGGCGGTGAACAGACACGTCTGCGTTTTGGTGGCGTTGAACTTGACAAGATTGGCATTGCAGCAAGCGGAGACTGCCTGAAGTTTGTCATTCAAACGTTGCACCATGGCTTCTCTTTCAGACTGTACTTGATCTCGACTAGCCCGACTAGTACTCGTAAATAATGTTATTTTAAGTTTTCCATTTTGTAAACTGAGTAACACAGACGGAAGAAACGGAAGAAAGAAAACAAATGAATGACGGTCAACGAAACATTTGAATTTGGAATTTCTTACCAAAGATTTGTGATTAAAGTGCCGGTACGAAAAACGCCAATTTCATATGTAAAAATCGAATATTATAATAAAGTTTTATTTCTTTACAATCCATAACATTATTCAAATGTATACATTTAGAAAATATTAAGATTATTTATTCAGCAGTTGTTTACAGGAATTGATATTTAACATTAATCTTGTATGTTTGAAATAGATGCAATATGTTTTTAACAACTCTGAACTATTTTCTGTAATTAAGTAGTAGGGAAATTAAAGTTTTACTATTCAATTAGTCCTTTTTTATAATACATTTCTAACGGAAATGATTATTGATAACGTCGATTCTGTAGTAATTTAGTTTTGTTCAAATAAATAACATGATTTTTTAACTTTAATCTTAGAATTTACAGCAAATCTCAAATAATCCAGGTTCCGAAGATAAATTGTCATAATATACGAAGAGAAGTAATAATTTGCCTTTGTTTTATAAATAGTATTTTATATTGCACTGTTATATGAGATTACTACAAATAAAATATACTACGACATTGAGAACTATCTGTTCGTGTGTATTTTTGAGAGTGGCAAAGTTTTATTATTATTGTATGTATTTTTAAGCTGTGTTCGTGGATTTTTCATTAAAAATAAATATTTAATTATTTCACCATTTTACCATCTTTAAAACGTAAAAATCTGTTTGTTTATACACAGTTTTGTCCTTTTTTAATTTTAACACAATTCTAATATCTATTTCAGACAGTTATTTTATGATTGTAAAAAATATTAAAACTTAAAAAAAAGAAAAAATGATTAAAATAAGCTTAGACTTAAACCTTAATGAAACCTATTTAAGTTTATTTAACTATAAACTGTTATAAAACAATTACTTCCTTAATTAGAACCTCAACACTAGGAGTGTTCAGTCTGTGAGCTGGAGAATAATTGTTTCCTTAAGTTTCAGATATCTCAATTAGTTGGGTGACTGCCAGTTAATATGACTTTGTAAGTGGCAAAGCGAAGATGCTGACCAATGCACCTTAATTTTCATATGGTTGATAGTTTATTGCTTATCAAATAATCCCCTGTGCACGGGACTGTATCCGACTTTTGATACTCTGTCCAATTTACTGTCTTATAAGGACATGCAAAGCGATTCAAATACACAGGTATGACTTGCTTGACTTGCATGATGACTTGCTTTGTCTTGTATTGCTTTTAGGATCATGTATTACCTATTACTGTTAATACTGTTAAAAAAGTAAGTTAGGTAAATAATACTATATTAACACATATATACAAAAATATAAAATCAATGCTTAGAACCAGGAGACGGGAATAGGATACTTTTTATCCCGTCCATCCGCGTCCCCGTGAAGTCATTATGAAACGTGGTATAACAAAACACATCTGACATGGAATAAAATAAGCAAAAAAAGAGTAAGTAAATAAGTATGGTTAAAAATTTCACAATTATAAAAATTACAGCTAAACGTTATTTTGTCTATGGTTAGGTATGAAGGAGAAGAAATGAGGCTGGCAAATATCAGAGATCAACGATTTAATAATTTTCGACATGCAAGCATTTGCTTGTGAATTTTCACAGGCGAGGAATCTTCAATTAGAGGATTCCGATGATCCCAACGACTTCAATTTCTGACTTTGTCAGTGCATGGTTTTATCATAGACAAAAAAAAAGTTCATCACAAGGTGCTTCACTGAAGAGTGCACCTTATGTCATGAAGTAAATATTTTGCTAGTTTTATATAGGCATACTGATAATATATTTTTTTATTTTATATTTACATTCTTCATTCTAATAAATAATACGTAATAGTATGAATTTAAAAACGTAAGTCTGCTCATTCGTTGACTGTTTTTGGCAGAACGAAGTTTCTCGGGTCAGCTGGTTGTTTATAAAATTATTATGCTTAAACAAATTATGCTTTAAATAACCTAAGTGAGCGAGAAAAAATAATAAAAATCAAATGTTTTTTCCTTACTCAACAGAATACACAGAAAACATACCTGGATTTTTTTAATATACATAGGTTAAACAAATGTATTGCAAAAAAAACCTGGAAGGGTTAATTTATACTCCTACGATGAAAAATAAAAACTTATTTTAATCCGGAATCTGTCACTTTTATGTGAATATTCGTTGTGTTTTATATTTCACGCCAATCGCCGGTATAAAAATGGGTGGAGACTTAATTTTAACATCACAAATATTTATTACCTTAGATCTTTGATAACGGAATTGCTGTGATAACATCAAACAAAATTTTACCAAATGCAAATGAAACTATTCAGCCAAGAGGCCAAGAGGCATCAGTCGAGTGTTCGGCTATTGGCTATTGGCATTTAAAGAATGCGTATAGTGGTAAAATTAAAAGCTTAAGCTGTCAGCAAAAGGGTGGTCAAAGCAGCAAATTAATTACTGAGAAGAAAGGAGTGCATGTTAATATTGATGATTGGACTCAACGTTTGAAGGACTGTGATAAAGTTAATGAAGATATATATATATAAAGAATAAGTATCGAGTTAAAATTAAATATCAAAACTACGAATGTATGAAAAACGTATAAAGTAGTTCTTTTTTCTGTTATGTTCAAATGGTCGGATAATTTTTATTTATCTTTAATATAAATATATTTGTATCATTAAAGGTAATTAAAATACATACTACCTTAATAATGCATTGTGTAATTATAATATGAATAGAGCTTATCGCTTCCATGTTACATGCTTTTGCATAATATATTATTATCGTAGGAAATAAATGTTGTTAATAATTAAAATATCATCATTATAATATTCGACAGTATAATATATATTATACTGTAGAATGTCCTATATATATAGAACTCCTTTTATAGAATGAAAAAAAGAAAAAAAAAATATGTTTTTATATTTAAAATGTATGTATTTAAGGCGTTGTAAAAAAAATATTCTAACATAAGCAAACCAAAAATAACTTATGAAACGTTAATAATATTATTATTATATATCGCTAATTTGATTTTAGAAACATTTCCAGGTTATTAACAAAAACTGTATTCTACATGAATTAGCATAATATAAAAGATATTTACTATCGCTGCCCAAGTTATTTATTTTAGCATTCAGCATGTAATCACTTTTATTGGGATATCAACATCTATTAGAATTCTTTCAAAACTTACAAAAATTTTTTTTTGGTTTTTGTCACCTAAAGTATTTAAATAATCGTCTCATTTTAATTTTTTTTTTTATTTGTGTTATTCTCATATTTAATCGGAATAAATTGAGATACTATCTATTTACCAAAATTCGTCTTTTTTAGCTCTTGTAGGTGTTATCTGTTTTTCAGCGATTTTTATCACATAATATGATATGAATATTATGTTAGTTCTTCTCCTCCTAAAAATAAGATGTTCTTACAAATTACATTCTTTTAAAACGTTAAAAGTTTTCTCCATATTTCGGAGTTATAGAAGTATTCAAAAACATAATAATTATAGAAATATTAATTTAACGAATCTGAATCCAAAACTTAATTTTAAATGTAATATTCTCTTATTACTTAAAATAATATATAAATAGTTATAAAATCTTATTTGTAAAGAACAAAACCAGTAGTGCAACTTTATCGTCCTGTTTGTGAAATTTGGATAGAGTCGTTCAGTTAATAATTTTTTCTGAGTATTATTATTTCAGATATTGTTATTTTGATAATAATAATAATAATACAGAGTACCTTACTATCCAGATGTAAAAAATATTAAACACAAAAATGGAAAATATAAACAGGCTCTAGAAGTGTTCTCTGACTGATTTCGAAAAACAGTTTTTAAGACATATGTTGCAATGTTGCAATGAAAAATTAAATTATTGTAAAAAATATTTTTTTTTACACCGTAAAGAGACCGTGATTTTGTATTTAATCATAATAGTAAAATAACTACGATTGTTTAAATAAAATATATACATGAAAAATATATAGAACATAATTTATCACTATTAAAACATATAAGGAACTGAAAAATTGAGTAGTTATTTTAAGATAATCAAGTATATATACCAGGTAGTATAAACATAAATAAGTCCCACAAGAGATGAATTAATAAAATCCAAAACAAAAAGTATTTACTTTGATAACAATTAATGACTCCCTTGAGCAGGACGAAGTTATTCACTTGTTCTTTTTCAACGACTCATTTGTTCTGCAACGAGCTATGAGTAATTTGTTTTTAATTGTATGTGTTTCTCATCAAAGATCTACAAATTTATAAAATTATTCCAATATGAAACGAAAAATGGCCATAACAGTAAAAATACTAATTTTGTAATAAATAATACATATTATTTATTACAAAATTAGTATTCAAAACATAGTAACATTCTTGGTGCACGTAAATTGTTAGTGAAATACTGTTTCCGGAGAAGAATACCTCTACTACGAGTTGTGGAAAAAAATAGTCGTGTCAGTGAAATAAAAAAGAAAATATTAAAAAATATGATAATTTACTTTATTATTATTATTCATTTTACATCTATTTCTTCAAAAAAGATAGAAGAGTTGTATACAGTGCAACCACTTTCCACTTTCGGTGTTTCTTTTAAGACTAGTATTAGTCTTTTCGATTTGCAATAAATAAATCCACATATAAATTTTTTGTTATTTATTTTATTGTTATGTATATATATGTATATATATATTTAGGTATTTATTATTAATATATATTATTATTCTTAGCTTTAAGTGTTTTCATTTTGTTCATTAATTTTGTACCCTCATCGTTTTATTTTCTGTTAGGTGTGTTGGTGAAATGGTAGAAATGAACTGGTAGAAAATGCTTTTGCATTAAGTCCGCCCATTGTATTTTATGTTGTACAATAAAGTATAAATAAATAAATATAAATATTTTTATTCCATTAAAAAATCTATCACACTTACTCTGTTAGAAAAAATAAGATAAATGTCTATGTAAAACAAGTTAAATATTAAAGTTTATACCATAAATAGTCAATCCACACTCTAATCCAAATTCTCAACTCTCATTGAGATTTTCTCTTCTTATAGGATTTTTTTTTACTGTTGAGTTTGCAATTATATTAACAAAATATCAAATAGTAATCTATGTTACGTAAACTCATAAGCAATCGATAATATATTGAAACTTGTAATAATTGGTTATTTTTTATCTAACTAAAGAAAAACAAAATTATACTTACGGAAAAGTTTTAGGTGTAATTAGCTTAAGTTTAAATTAATTAGACTAATTAATAAAAACTAATCGAAACCCATGAAATAAATGAAGTCTATGACAGGTGATTTAACTTTTAATTATTTGTAAATTTTTAAAGGTGTATTAACTTTTAGTCCGTAGCTGCACTGAAAATTGAGAACTGACAGAAATAAGCAGCTATAAAAATATATTATACATTTTGTATATCTTTTTAGGATTATCATTGAAAGGAACAATCGTATTTTAAACACCATTTCGTTAATTTTTTCTTAGTTGTATTTAAAAATAATAATCTTTAACACCAAGATTTTTTTATATAATTTAATTTGTTGTAACTAATTTGATAATCATATACAATTATTGAATAAGGTATAAAAATGTGAAGCACTTTCTAAAACGGAATATAGTATAAAAAATACAGTATCCGTTTTGATAGAAATGTTTTTAAAAGTAGAATTTTGATACAATTTGTAATTTGAAAATAAGTTAAATGTAAAAGCAGTCGTGACAAGCATTGTGATATTCCATAGTTCATATGATATTATAATGAACATATATCGCTTGTATACGTAAATCTATTTTATGTCGGTCGGAATTGAAACTGTGATTGAAAGAGTAAAAATCCATACCACCTCCTTCCTCTGCCATTTTCATCTGCTTTTTTGTTTATGGACAAAACATGGCTCTTGCTTATTTTATATTTATGACTTTATTATCTGTGTTAATTATTGTAACTTTTTATATAAAATATTTTTTATATATAAGACGTTGTTGAAGATGATGCTTTTTCGTAAACACCGTTGATTTTTGCATATTGAAGATCTGATTAAATAAAAAAAAACCGAAATACGCTAGTTCAATAAGTCAAATAATTTAATATAAATGAAGGTTGTTAGAAAATAGGCGACATTTATTTTTAATTAAATGAAAAGGCATCTTGATTACACTTAACTTTCCCAATCACGGGGTCATAAGGGAGGATCAGTCAACAGTCAAGTGTCATCTGAACAGTCTGTGTTTACGACGGCTCGTAAACGTTGATATATTTTTACTTTATTTATTCTGTTTGTTTATCCATAGAAAGGTCGGGAATGTGTTACATATATTTTATAGTTTTGGGAGATAAAAAAATGTAACTGATTGATATTTTAGAAGCTTAAAGTGGGTAATTATTTACACTATCTAAATATATTCGTATCATATAATAAAATAGTAATAAAACAAAGTCTGTAATTTGTTTTTTGTTTGTAAAGTAAAAAGTCTCAGCACTTGATTATACAAACATTAACTGTGGTACGAAAAGAATAAGAGCATTATTCCCCACACTTGACAGATCGATACTAAAATTTCCCAGTGTCAAATCCGCTGGTTGGTAAATTAGTAATATAATATTACTTGTCTGAAGGTCGACTTGGACATATGGCTAGCCTCTGTGGAACTTGTTATTATTATTATTATGTTATTTTCCATTTCAGTTAGTTGACAATAAAGTTCCGCTTTAACGCATTTAAAGATAAAGGAACTTCAGATTCCTTATATTATTTTTATTATTATTATATTATCTATACACATAATATTTCTTAAAACTTTAACTATTGTAGTGTTGGTTTTGATAACTGTTCTTTGTATATTTTAATGTATAATAATAGTATATAATGGTATAATAATTTTATATATTATTCTACTCTTTTTATATAACTCCAGTCCTACCTATTGTGATTAAGATGTTGGTATTTTGTTATTCTTGTTGTTTGTTCAGTAAACATATTTATTGCACAATAATATTGTGGCGTCTTGCAAAGTATTTTGCTTCTGGCGTCTTGCAAAACACTTACCCGCTGATTGTTCACTGCCTTATATTATATGGTAAACCTTCTAGCCGTCACTAGCACAAACTTTACATTTAACATTATCCCTTTGGCTCAGTTGGTAGAGCGACGGGACGATTTCCCAGTAGTCTCGGGTTCAAAATCGTGCCGGTATCGGTTTATTTTTCATTCTATATTTATATAAATCAACCCTTTGTTCAAAATGTCCTTTTTATGTTGTCTCGTAAATCTGGGTTTGTTTCATGTCAGGATGTTTTTTCTGTTTAATTATATAACAGGGAACTGTCTAAAAAGTGGTAAGTTTTTTCAAACTATGTTAAAACAGATTTTTTTTTAATCTAAATATTTCTGTTGGTATTATTTACAGAAAGACTCAATTTCTTCTAATATTTGTTTCTTTTTTATATATTACGTATATATAAAAAAGAAATTATTTTTACACGTTTTTCTAGAGTATAATCTAAAGAGCGTTCGAAAGAGTTTAATCTGCTTTTTTATATATACAACGTTTAAAAGATTATTTTAGTCAGGAATAAAACGCTAAGTTCACATGCATTATAAATTATTAAAAATAATTATTTGAAGTTGTTAAGTTATTACATAACATACGGTACCTTGTCGTCACTTTTGTAGTTTTGTTTAAGCACTAGCTAAGGTTAGTACAACATACTCGATCTGTTTGGTCCACACTGTCAGGAATATCAGTATCAATATCATATATCATTTTTTTTTAATTATTTATTTTCTTTCCTCCTTTCTTCTTATTTTCTTTTATTCTTTTTTTATAATAAAGAAAAGGAAAAAAATAAATAAATGTATTTCATAAAGTTTGAAGTTTTTATTTCTGCACGTTTTTAGATTAGATTATTCTACTAAAGCTTTTTGTTCTGTTGAGTTTCATTATAATAAAACTCCTTATTTTGCTAAGCTAAGCCTCAGTTTTACCTTATTGTTATTGTAATGAGTTTGATAATAAAGTGAAATTAACAATATTTAAATTATAATAAAAGCTAAGACAAGAACCCGTAGAGTTGAACTCCATCAACTACTTAACTACCGTGTAGCACAACTTACAACTTGATCCTTTAAGTTAGAATATCAGAATATAATATTATATAAGAAAAAGTAATTAACATCTGTCTATATTAGCTAACTAGTAGACAGATGTTAATTATTTTTCCTTCCGAAATTTTGTTTCGGCGAAGTATAAAATACCTAATCATGGTGTAAAAGGAAATTAATTCAGGCCTTAGGTATTACGACTATTTATCTTACACTCTACAGTTCATTGCTAAAAATATTTGTTTACTATAAATTTATGATTATTATTATTTATAGTTATGCATGGTTACTTGTAATTAATTGGCCACCTCTAGCAGGCAACCTCTCTACATTATTCCCAACAACCTTTGTTCCACGACTTTTTACAAATCTTGATAAACAATACACAAAAAAAAAACCAACAAATACCGTTTAGATTAGATGGATACTAAGATTATTATAATTTGCCTGTTTCAATTATGTTCTGACCTAATTACTTGTTGGAAACTTTGTATGTACTGAAATTATTGTTTGTTATATCTGAGCGAACTGTTTTTATATTATTTGTTCGTTGAAAGTTCAATGGCATTTGATACATTATAATGAGGTTTTAGGATAAATTACCACAATGAGATTAAAAATATAATTTAAAATATTTTAACAAATAACACAATAATTCATTTACAATTTTTACAAACGTAATTCATCTAATATTGTAGGAGTGTGAGCGATGATGATCATTTACTTACTATGGCTCAGATGTTTGTTTTACTTCTTTATTGCATATAAAATATGCTATATACATTTTACTCCAAAACTTTATATGCCCTTTTATGTAAAAGGACTATGTGACATTGTACTTTTGCTGATGATACCTCGCTTATTTTCAATGTTGATCGTAATAAAGCTAATTATGACAAAGAAAACAGTGCTCTGTCACGTATTCTTCATTGGTTCGAAATTAATAATTTGGTCTTAAATACTAAAAAAACTAAATGCATGGAATTTACACTTCCTAATGTCAAAAGTCAAATTTGTAGTTTACGCCTTAACAATGAAGTGTTAGAACTGACTGACTCAACAATTTTCTTAGGTATAACTTTAGATAAAAAGCTCCAGTGGAACCCCCATCTCTCAACTCTCGCTGGCAAACTCAGCTCTGCCGTCTTTGCAATTAAAAAAGTAAGACAATTAACAGATGTTAATACGGCTCGACTCGTTTATTTTAGTTATTTTCATAGTATTTTGTCTTACGCTATTTTATTATGGGGCAGTGCTGCCAAAATGAATTCTATATTTGTTTTACAAAAAAGAGCTATACGGGCTATTTGTAATCTAAGAGCTAGAGACTCCCTAAGAGATGTTTTTAAAGAAATCGGTATACTTACGGTTGCTTCTCAATACATTTTTAATAATATATTATATATACGTCAAAATTTAAATACTTATACTAAAAACAGCGACAGACATACGATAAATACAAGAAATAAAAATAAACTCGTAACGCCTAAATTTCGACTTCAAAAAGTTAACAAATCCTTCATGGGCTTCAGTGTACGCATATATAATAAGGTTCCACAAGATATTTTGGATCTTCCTTTTCATAGTTTTAAATCTAAAATTAAAAGTATATTATTAAATAAATCTTATTATAAAATTCAAGAATTTTTGGATGATCGAAATGTATGGAACTTGGGTCGTTGACTCATTTGCAAGGTTGATGTTATAATGTATAAGTCAAACATTGTTTAATTTCATTTAAAAAGAGCAACTGTTGAGTTTCTGGCCAGCTCTTCTCAGCAGAACAGCATTCCGAGCTGGTGGTAGTTTACTCACAGACTGACTATATTGACCAATTTAATGTAATTGACGATTCAAAAGTGCGTGTAAATGCCTACTTGAATAAAGATATTTTGAATTTGAATTTGAATTTGAATTTATAACATATTATTTATATTCTATGTTATCTTTTAATCATTGCCGTGATTTATACAAACATTATATACACATAGTAATTGACTGCTTACGTGTTCAATTGGTCAAGGTAGTTCGAGTGGGGAATGAGACAATAATTAACTGTACTCTCACGTTCCGTTTTACGCTTCGGTATCGGTAATGTCATTAGTGCAATAATTAATAAAGGTAATAAATGAGATAAAAATTATGTAAGTAAATATTATTATTGTTACATTATTTATAGTTATTGCTCTACATTCGATTGATGCTTAAGAACTTTTATAATAAACGTTATTCTTAATAATTTACTGTGTGTTTTGTGCGAATTTAAAGCAAATATCTAAGCTTTTGTACTTCTGATTATCGCAATACTAAACAAATCTAAATATATAAAGGAATGAATGGAAAGCTAGCTTAGCTATATTATCTTGATGGTAATGAAAAGCTTATTTTGATTTCATATCTGCGTCTGTAAAAAAAATCTGTAGATTTTGTCGAAACCCTTTTGTTAGAATATTATTTTATTAAAAATATATTGAGGCCAAAGGTCGACTTTTTTCAAGTAATTTTGGTTAGTACATAATTTAAGATAAACAATAATTCTTAATTATATTAAGATGTTTAATTTTGTGAGCCAATAAATAATAAAACTACTTGAATTTAGAATAAAATAAATATAGACAGAAAAATACATAAATATGTGCAGATGATTGAGCTATCACATAGCGAATAGTCTACGCAAATTTGTGATATCACGTACTAAAGGAAAAGAGTTATGCATGCTACTGTAATTCTGTTTTTTAAAACGACGTATTATATCTGATTCTGTTTAGCGTAATACGTGTAATGGACATATGTATTTTCATATTACAGGTGAAGCTATTTAGACAGCGGTAGCCAAATTGCACACTCATACTTTTTTTTTTACGGAAAATTGGACACTAGCGTCCTCCGACGGCAGTACGCCGAATACTGGTATAGACGAGGTCCCAATTGAGTAAGTGGGTCCATCCACCACTGGATTCGGGTGTCGTTCAGCATTATCAAAGTAACTCTGGGAAAGTCCCCTGAGCACACTCACACACTGTGTCATTCAAACTCTAGAAATGTATTTATGAAGTAGCGAAAGCGTAACCAGAGTTACTTTATAAAAATGTATCGGATGTCGATCTGTCTGTGTTCACGAAACGATGATTTCCGTCTCAATTATATAAAGTGTTATTACACAATAGACTGATTGTTTGTATGCATTTTATTTCTTAATTTCTAAAATGAAATGATAGAATTTGCAAAAAATATTACATGAAAATGTAGTAGGCGTAGCTTAAGTTACAAGTTGTTTTTTTATGTTATTGTAAAAATAAACTTATGTTTTACATTTGACTCTATTTTGTAATGTTTTTTTATTTCTTAATACTAAAGATGTTAGGGTAAATATTATTCAATATTTTCCGTAATCGCTACAGTTATTATCTAGAATAAGTAAAAAATAGGAACGGACCTAAATAATCTGTGAGACAGAATTATTCATATTTTTTAATAAAATATTTCGGAGAAATAACTATCCATTTAAAATAATAAATAGGCATAACCAAAGCAACTTATTTATTAAATGACAACTCAAAATAATTAGGCTCACCCAAAAAAGAAATCTAATAAAACATCTTAAATTGAATTTGAGTAAAGGTTCAACTCATTTCGTATTCCATTGATCTGTCAGTCAAAGGATTGTGAGTTGTTTTTTAAGGTTCATTTATTTAAGAAAGTTCATCCAAGGTCTTAAAAAATGGCGTAGATTTAAAAATTTCATAATATCTAATGTTTCCAGACATATCTTATAAACTGGTATATAAATAAAGACTTGCATAAATGTTAATATTAAATTAAATTCCTCAGTCTTCATTCAAAATTGAAACCTTGTTACCAATGTTTTGCAGAATAATGTTAGAGTTCTTTAGTTATAACAAAATTAGTCAATCTATCAAATTACACAAATTATCTAACCCCAAATTATTTGCTTGTGTTAAGGGTGTTACCAATACATAAAAATACACATTTTATAATGAGAATATATTTAATAAACGACTTAACCCAGAAATACGGACATCTATGCTCATCACATACATGCCTGTTCCTGTCGGGGATCGAACCCGAGCCCCAATTCGCAGCTTTACGTAAGGTGTCTGCGCTAACCATTCGACCAAACGGGGCGGTTAACAACAAAAAGTGCAAAATTATAAATAAAAGTTACATTGTTCAGATAGACACTGTTTATGTTACATTTCCATTTCTATCATCAAGAAAATGGAGCTAAACTTTTGTTTTGGAAGAATATTATAAAATATATTCAATACTTAATTCATACAAACATTATTTTTAGTAAAGGGCTTAGTTAAACGTAAACTACGTATTTAAAATAGTTTATACTTGAAATATAAAGTAAATAGTTTTATTTAAATCAACATTCACTTCTCACATGTTATTTGACGTGTAATTAAAACTCGACCTAAATCTTTTGTTGACGTCACTTTGTTCAAGATGCTGGTTCTATTACACTTCGTGTAATTGGTCTAAGTCAACGTACGTTGTCTTAGTGACTTTAAGTGTAATTTTTTTGTTTAAAAAAGTTTTTTAATAATATAAACTTTATAATTTTAGAAAATATACAAAAACAATGTTTAAACATAAAAACCGTATTTCATTATCTTAGAATTAAGTAAGCTTAACATGACTATAAATGTTTGAAGCTATTTGCAACTAATTTATTTTATTATTTTAATTAGTTAAGCCCCCTTTCAAATAAATTAGTGTTAATAGTACAAATCGTCTATTTATTAGAAAATAAATAGTTAATTTTATACATATACCATAATAGTCGTGTTGGGTCAGAGAACTAAAAAATATTGTTACAATTTGTTCTTCTAACGTAAAATGATTATAAAATGTATGTTACTGAAATAGAATTTCCGTATTAAATTAAATGTGCTTGTGGTTCGTAAATTCATTGTCAAATACTTCTTCCGGATGGAGGCTGACTATACTGCGAGTTGTAGAACAAGCTAGTCGTGCCATAGGACGCTGCTGAACATTTTTATTTAGTTTATAGTTTCTCTTAGTACTGGTTTGCTAAAATGAAAATTGTGAATCTGTACTTATTTTATCTACTGCGCCTATTTATGATTATTCGCCCATAACAGCGGTAAATAAATTACTGGTATAGCTACTACTAAGCTATTAAGTGGTGTATCTATTATGAACCCTTAAAAGAAAGATAATATTCACCCAGTATTTATTTTGTTTTTAAAAAAGAGTTACTCAATTAAAAAAAGACGAAGATTTTTGTACATATTTTGAATTATTTTACCATTTTTAAATAATGGAAATTCAAAGAAGGTGAGGTTGTCGTAATTGTTACGTGTGATGATGATAATGATGATTAAATGGATTATCAGTAAGCAGTAAATTCGATTAATAATAGCAGTCACCTTACATTTTAAAGAAAAATATACAGGGTTATTTGTAATTAATTGCCCACCTCTTGCAGGCAGCCTCTCTACATTAAACCCAAGAGCATTTGTTCAACAACTTTTTAAAATTAAAAGTTTAAGTTTTCCCATACAAAATTTATTTGTTGTCTCGGAACTGGCATGAACTCTGAGTGTAAGTATGGCGTCCGGGCGTTGACCTTACAAAATACAGAGTTATAAGTAAAAGAGGGAGCAAACAATTTTTTGTTTTGTTATTTTTTTGGTGTTGCTTATCAAGATTTGTAAAAAGTCGTAGAAAAGTCGTATTGAAGAAAGTTTTACTTCTTAGAAATATTAAGAATGGCTTTAAGATTCTAATACACTACACTTTTTTACGGATATTAGACAATATGACTTCGTTTAGTGAGAATATAAATTAACTTTAGATAAGACTAGACCTTAATTCTTTTAAACCTCTTTGGATTTGATATTGACTGTCAGCGACCATTAATTTAAGCCTATTATCAACTACCTCACACTCTGGACAATACAACTATATGATCATTGAAATTGGTGACATCAAAAGGATTATATTTTCTTAACAATACACACTTTAATTTCATGGTTATAAATTATAATGTATAGTACATTATAATTTATTATATATTATAATTATAATTTATGATTTATATAGTACATATTAATATTATTAATTTTGTAACTGATTGCCTAATGTGTAATATCGACGGAAATCTTAAGTTTTATTGCGTATGAGAGTTTGGACTATGCATATTTATTTTTGTTTTTTATTCTACTACAATGAAGTAGTGTATTTAATGTTTAACACTATATTGTGTGGGTGTAAATTTAATGTATTAAAAGAATTATTATATAATAATATTAGCTTTCTGTAATATAGAAACTTCAACTATGTCAGATTTCATACTCCTCCGTCCGACTATTCGTGGTTCACGTATTTATAAAATGATATAATTTGTCACAAATAGAAGTAATTTATAATATACATTACAGTAGGTATCAAGTATAGTCAACAGTATTGTCGGACTCATAGAACGGAGAACGTTCTTTTTAAGAGCACAATTTTTGGGAGCATTGTTACAAGAAAAAATAATGCAAATGCATTCTCTACAAATATTAGAATGCTTCATAATTTATTTAAAATGTTAATCAGTTTTTACATGGGTCTGAGTTCGCATTTTTCATTCACAAAAACCAGAAAGCCACCTCACTACCACCTCCTGCTTATTTCTTTCCCTAAAAGGTGAATTTCTCCTTTTTTTTAAGTATTTTTTCACCTAATGTCTAAGACATTTTTATAATTGTGTAATAGATTTATATTACTTTTGTACAGATAATAATAACATCATAATTATAAAATAAAATAAGTGTTATAATGTGTATGGATGTGTTATTACAATACTGAAACAAAATTTTTCTTTATTTTTTAATACTGAAGAATTATAGTAAGTCCAAGTAAAAGTAATAATTATACATATAGTTTATTAATTTATTTACATAATCTAGTCTCGTTAGGCTACACTAAGGGTATCTACCGAGGGCTACACGTACCAATTACTTTCATTTCTTAACTATTGTTAACAACTTGTATTTTTGCTAAATGAATTTTAAAGTCAAAGACATTATAAATAATGATGGCGATAACAACATTATCAGTAATTTGAAGAATTGCACTAAATGTTTGAGACCCAACATGAAACAAAGGTAGTGGGTACGATTCCGACAAAAGCCCATTAGAGTGATTCATAGATGACTGTCAGGTCTCGGTGTACTTGCTGTCGTTTTTATATGTTTGAGAAACCCCTCGCAGTTATGAAACACAAATATAATATATATCTCTACTGCAGGACTACTCCCACTTTCCATATAAAAATAATACCAGGATAATATTATTCTCCTAGCATTTAGTTTAGTCTGTTTTAAAAAAAAAATACTAATAGAAAAAGTTACAATACGTTATTAGTAAAATACAACAAAAAACTTTATTTATTATTTTTATCTTTGTAGCAATTTTGAATAATGGAAATCACAAAGAAATGTAAGCTGTCATTAATTAATATGTTTAATGCTTAAAGTAATTAAATGAATTATCACATTGCATTAATAATAGATAATCCATACTCTTTGTTTACCTAAAGTTATCCAAGTAAAATACGAAGTGTATTAAAACATATCTTGCTCAGAGAAATGCAACTTTTAATATCTTCTCAAAGGCAAGCATTTAACTTAGCGACTTAGTTAACACTTGTGCAGTTTTGTATGTTTATAGCTGAAACTATTACAAATGAAACACAAGGGCCTTTCCCGACTTATGCCTTTTTCTTGCTGGTCTCGGCTGATCACCGTGGCCGGCGGTAAAGGCCTGTCGGGTTCGACGTTGGGCCCCCTACGTGAGCGGACTCACGTTCGACTCCAGTGTGTTGCAATTAGAAAAAGTTAAAACACGTTATTAGTAAAATACAACAGAAATCTTTATTTATTATTTCAATCCTTGTAGCAATTTTGAATAATGGAAATCATAAAAAATTTAAGCTGTCATTAATTGATTTGTTTGATGCTTAAAGTAATCAAATGAATTATCACATTGCATTCATAAAAAAATACTCCATACTCTTTGTTTACCTAAAGTAAAACACGAAGTGTATTAAAACATATCTTGCTCAGAGAAAGGCAACTTTTCAAAGGCAAGCATTTGATTTAGCCACTTAGTTAACACTTGTGCAGTTGTCTATGTTTATAGCTGAAACTATTACAAATGAAACACAAGGGCCTTTCGACAAGTTTTAAGTTCGGAACAACGCTAACAAGGATAAGTAGACATTCCCATAGAACTATTTCCTCAACAATTATATAACATGTAAAAGCTTAAATATATAACATATAAAGTCTTAAACCAGTCTTACACTTTATTTTTAAATGACACTATAAAATATATGTGAGGCCAGTCCAAATGATTTTATTTAAGAACCTATACATGATTTTAATATGAATTTATTAAAAATTTTCCTTAGTAAAATTCCAACTTCAGGTCTATAAATACTCCTATATTCGTTGGAACATATTCTAACTTCAGAGACTAATAAACTTAAATATGAACGTTCAAGCCCCAAAATTAGGTAGAAAGTTTTGCTTCTTAGAAACATAAAGAATGCTTTTAAGATCGTAAAAATATAAGTTAACTTAAGACAAGACTAAATTTTAATGCAGTGAAATCTCTGTGGAGTTGATATCAACTGTCAGTGGTTATTATTTTAAACATCCTATCAACTTCCTCACTGACAAAACAATATTCTGATCATTAAAGTTAGTGTCATCCAGGGGTTTCAACAATACATTTTCATTTCGTGTTTATAAATTGTGATATACTATATTCTAATAATTTGGACAATCTTAATCTTGATAATACTTTTACTGTTACCAGTGGTTGCCTGATGCCCAAATTCGATCGTGAACTTGAGTTTTATTGAGCGACAAGCAACTCTGTGTGAGTGACATGAGACGAATATATATATTAACTTTGACAGAAACGAGGTACATAATGAAGTAGTGTGTGTAATGTTTCGGATAGTATTCTGTGTGTGTGTGTGTGTGTGTGCGTGCGTGCGTGCGTGGGTGCGTGCGTGCGTGCGTGCGTGCGTGCGTGCGTGCGTGCGTGCGTGTGTGTGTGTGTGTGTGTGTGTGTGTGTGTGTGTGTAATGTTCATATCATTAATTTAATGTATTAAAAGCATTATTAAATAATAATATTATTTTACACTCCTCTGTTCGCTTATATTTTGTAAAAAAATTGTGTTTCACGTTTTAATATAATGATATAATGTGTTACATTTATAAGCAATATACAATATAAATTAAAGTAGGTATCAAATGTAGTCAACAGTATTGTCGGAACTTTCTTTTCAGTAGCACATTATTTCGGGAGCATCCGTTATGCGAAGGTAAATGAAATGCTAATGCATTTGCTACAATCATTATGAACCTGCATATTTTATATAAAATTATATTGAACATACATCTCTTCTAAAAGTTATTCAGATCTTTGGGGTCTAAATTTATATCGTGAATAAAAAATCGAAAGTCCATACCACATTTTTCTTTTTTACTTTCCCAAATAAGTAGCTTCCTCCTCTTTAATAGATTGCAAATTATAAATAGTAGATAAAAATACTTTTATTAAATAAATAAACAGTAGTGTGATATTTGGGGCTGCATTATTACACCATTCAAACATAAATTAACTATACTGTATAAAACTGATGAATTATAATTAGTTAAGTAAAAGCAAACGTTTAACATAGAATTTTCTTATTTATTCGTTTAGCAGTCTCGTTCCATTAAGCTAGAACTAATAAGGTTACACAAGGCTTATCTTCCGACGGGTTAACTTAGTTGACTTTTAAAGGTCTATACTTGACCCTGTGCGAAACTGGAGTTCAAGTTTGAAATTCACAATTTGTAGTTCATATACTTTGATGAGTATTAGAGTCAATAACATTATAAATAAATTAACCATTAATATGTTTAACGTAAATATGTCAAGTATATACATATTCCAGATATGCAAACGCATCACAGACATCTTTCATCTTTAAAAATGTTTCACATTTTAACAAACAATGCTGCTTTACTGCAAACTTTTTAAATTACTAGAAAAACTAATGATTAATGTTTTTTAAAAAAAAAAAAAACGAATATGTGCTATAAAAGAGGAAGACAGAAAACTAGTATGGTGTATTGAATCTTTCATCCAAGAAATCTTTTTTTTAAAGTTATCAATGTACTTTCGTCTATCTAACAAACATACATGTGTGAGCTTCCATTAACAACTATCAAATAGAATTACATGAACTTCATCTGGCCGCTACACACAAACACAGACTGGCTAACAGAATCCTTTTTAACTAGCATCCTTCTATTGGACGTTCAACAGTAATTATAATTGTGTGTCAAAACCCATATACCAAAGTAAAGTTCTAGTCAAAACGAACAGTTTTATTACTATTATTACTTTTTTACAGACTTCAGAAAAGTATTCTTTTTTATTTTTTATTAAGTACAGTTTTGTGTTATTTACATTTTTTCCAAGTTCCACTCGCTTGTGAAACGAACTCCATTCGGTGGTATTTCCAGATCGGTACGACATGGATACCTTAAAAAAAAGCGTCTACTCCTACCTACATGGCCGGCAACACTCTTGTAAATCCTCGGATGTTGCAAGAGTTCATGGGCGGCGGTGATCACAAGTCATCTGTGACCCGCCAGCTCGTTTGCCCTCCTCTTCCATAAAAAAAGCAAAATATTTAATTTTGTACATTACGTGAAGGCACAATGTAAGAGAGGTACATACGAGCTTATATATATAGCAAATATAAAATTACAGCCACTAACTTCTTTCATACACTCGTATTCTTCCATTTTGCAATTACACCAAGCATTACTAACTACGATATAGGTAAGACATAATTAAGTAAAACTATTCCGATTTAACTGTAAATGAAAAGAAATAATCAAAATTGATAGCGGCAGACAATAATTGACGGTGCCTCTATTATGTACAATATAGAACAAAATAACTGTATAATAGTATACAATAAGCATCAGCAAGAGTAAAGTAATTAAATGTTAGTTAAAGTCATCAACCCCGTCAGCTAAAAAGTTGAATCATATGACTTATAAGCGTTGATATTTTTGACACTTCACTTTGTATTTTAGTTATACAATATTATATATATATATATATATATACATACATTGTCGTAGTAAATAATTATAATAATATCTTTATGGCAACCACATAATACACAAATAGAAAACAAAACAACAGAATTCATAAATCAGTTACATTAAAGATTAAAAGTGGCGTTTTTTCTCAGTGGCACTTGTTGTGAAAAACAGCAGGTATGTACTTTTATTTCTTTCATTGCTGATACGTAACTTAGAATTTCTACCTGATACTTGTGTTTTAATATATTTTGCCCTACTCTTCTTTCGAACTAGTACATTTTACTAAAAAATGCATTATGGGCATTTAAGAATAATGAATGTTGTATGAAAAAAAATGTTTCATAGTAGTATTAATATTCATATTCATATTAGTATATTGTCGTTCACTATTAGTGCTTTCTGGGATCTGGACAATTTATTAATAATTTGAAAAGAATTAATAATTAATTAAAAAATAATGATATCCCAGAATGCATGTCCTGATAATAGTATTACTGAATATGATATTGAGTCCTTGGAGTGATAAAAGATCAACAATATTGTAACAGTTTCACTATAAATCAAAATTTTACTTTTTACATCAAGTCTCTGTGATATAAGAGAACAAAAAATATAGAGAAGAAAGGCCAATGTTTCAATTGTAATATGTAAACAACACAACCCTTCCGACCTTATTTTTTTAGCGTTGGAAAAATGCATTACGCATCGTTCCGTCGACCAGGAAGGTGATGGCCGAGGAGGTAATTGTGACTACCCGGCAACATAGAGGACACCACCATTTTTAAGGCTACCCACTAAAAAAACAACGATTGACCTCATTGCTTTAGAGGGAAGCCACGGGATCGCTTTCTCACTCACCTTGACACCCCAGCGGAACCTCCTGCGAGGGGCCCAGATCAACTTAGGGCCACTCTCACGGCGCAGGCCTGTGATGGGCGAGAGAGGTCACCTTCCTCTCCCGCCCAAAAAACCCTCCCGTCCTATTTTAACATTAGGGTTGACATAAGGAAAGTACTAAATATAAATTTGCTACCATATTGTCAGCAAAATAAATAAATTAAAAATGGCACAAATGTTTTTATATGTCGTTTTCCTTTACATTATTTTCTGAATGTGTACTGAAACTGTTATTGAAATCACAGATTAATGTACACTTGGAACAGGTGCAGCCATGATCAAAGATATTTGGAATACAGAAAACTATTTTACGGAGTCCATTCTGACGTTATACATTTTGTTTATGGTCATCTGTGTTATATATAACAGCATAAAATAACAAGAACAAACAAACAAAGAGACATTTCCCTTTTCATTTATAACATCCTTTTGTTAACCACAATTTACCTTTGAACAAACAGATTTTTATTTGCTTAAGTATTTCTATCAACATGGTATAAGAACCTCTCACTCGCATCAATAAAACCTAAATATCTTCGAGAGGACTGCTTCTATTTCAGCCAAACATAGCTAAGAACCATCTCGACAAATCAGGCGTTACATTAAAAAAACCGCAGACAAATCCGTCCACTGGTTTTCTTTAAAATGCCACAGATACACAGATGCACAGGTCATACTTATAACACTTCTATTTTGAAGTCGGAGGTTAAATAAAAAGAAAAATAAAAGAAAAAAATCATAACTATAGGGGCATAGTTTGCTTTTCGGCAAGAAAGCTAATGATTTTTCTTTTGTATTTGGTATTTAATAAATAAATCAGATATGCGCGTGTTATATCCCCATAGACCGTGGGATCGCTAAATAGACATTTGTTATATTCCCATGCATCGCGGGAACCGCTTAGCAAGCGATGGTGCAATATGTACATTCCATTGTATCAGAATCCAGGAATTATAACAATCAAAAAGCTAAATCTGCACTTCATACAAATGTATTATTTAATTATAATTTTATAACAATCCTTTAGCTGAGTCTGCACTTCACATAAATGTATTTCATTATAATTAATTTTAAATATAATTGTCACTCTTGTTTTCTAATATCGGGCAAGCAGTCGTCATTTTAGTTATAATGTAGTTTGTAATTTTAAATAAAGTATTTTTATAATTTTGGGTTTTTTTGGATCCTCGGCTGCCACCGTACTTAATTGGCGCAGTCGGTAGGATAATCGCGGGCCGGGTCGCGAGCAACGTAAACTATAAATTCTTAAAATCAAGATTATCGTCTTGCGGTCCATCCGGGAAGCTATCAAGTTTCAACACGAGTATCCTGAATCTACGAGGCGGCGCAGCGAGGCGTATCCGAACATTGATACTCCAGAGAAACCCAAATTAAAACTGTAAGTACATTAGAATCTTTCTAGTGATTGCTTATCCCTATTTTATAAGATTTTTCCTTCCAAGATTTCCCTTCTGCGGCAATCGAAGACCCCTAGGATTAGTACGTATAGTAGTAGAGCGCGCTTCCAAGACGCGAATAGAAATTTAATATCTTATAATAACGATAAATTAACTTTAGAAAAATATAATATGGCCGATTTAGGTAACATTTTTCAAGCCTTACGCTTATTGCCTGAATTCGATGGAAACCCAAATGTATTACCTAGATTCATAAAATTATGTGACCAGTTAGTTCAGGAGTTTGTGATTAATAACCCTGATAACAATTTATTAAATGTTGCTCTCGTAAATGGAATTTTAAACAAAGTAACAGGGTCTGCAGCACGATTAATTAATACTAACGGAATCCCTTCAGACTTTACTGGCATTCGTAAGTCACTAATCAATAATTTTTGAAACCAACAAATATTCATACGAAACCCTAAAGTATCCCGACAAAAACTTGCCCTTCGCTTTACTCGTGACAAAGTTTTAGCTGACTTACCGATACACATTTACACGAAAAAGAAAGGAGGCCCAATAGCCAAATCTAGACTCAAAAGAGTACCTATAAGTGCTCAATTGTTACAGAATGACGATCCTGTTAGCAACCTTGTGATAGTTTAAACTCAGTTCAGGAACAAATCGATAATATTCGTCCAATTTTAAGAAATAAAACCATTCACTTTTTCAAATTCACTTTTCTTGTAACTAAATTAGAAAAAGTTTCACAGCAATTGAAAACCTTTGAGACTAGTCGTGTTAAAAGAGGGCTTATTAACGGTTCAGGTTCAATAATAAAGACTATTTCCGGAAATCTCGACTATACGGATGCTATAAAGTATGATAATGCAATTAAAATAATAATAAAATTGTTAACGAATTTATCAATCACATTAGTTTAACCAAAAATGGTTATTTCAAAATAATGATGTTATTAATAACTTAACAATTAATTAAAGAAAATTGGAAAATTTGATAAATAATTTAACTAGTGTCAATAGTTGAAACTATAACGGACGAATTATTTCGATTAGAAAATTGGTTAGCTTTCATTCATCCTCAAAGTACACATCATCCAATGTTATCTATAAATATGCATAAAAATATTTTAAATAAGTTAAATAACCTCTACAAGAAAGAGGAACCTTTTAGACATTAGTATTAGAGACTATTTTGATGTTATTAAAGTAGGTTATTATTATAATGATAGGAGGATTGTGTTAATCTTTAAGTTTCCGATTGTCTTTCCCAAATTTTATTTCTTATATCACCTATCCGCAGTACCGAATAAGAATAATCAAATCCTTATTCCCCCTAAACCATTCCTAGCAATTCACAATAAAGATTTTATGTACATAGAGGCTGAATGCCCGAAGGTCAACGGATTTTATCTCTGTGATAAGAAGTTTAACAATCCCTATGGAAAACAGCCCGACCGTATAGAACGCCTCATTACAACGCAGCAGATACAAAGTTCATGTCAATTAGTATCCTTGATCCTGACTACGGAAGCCGTGGAACAACTTGACGACAAGCATTATATTATAACATTTCCGGAGCCATCAAGTTTAAAATGATCCTGCAATCAGCAACAATTTATAAAAGTACAAGGCAGTTATCATGTAACACTACCTCTGGGATGTTTATTACAAAGTTCAGAATTTACGATAATTAATAGCAAAGATCACATAAGAGGAAAGCCACTGAAAATAATAGACCTACACAGTTCTGAAAAAATTGAAGTTTCACAAACGTCATTACAATTAAACACCATCGACCTTAAAAAAACTTCAAGAAATAAGTAATGAAATATCATTGCAGCCGAAAATTTCATTAACAACTGAAACAAACAGTCTTTATCATACTACAATCCCATTATATGGAATAATATTAAGTGCAAGCGCACTAAGCATTGCTGTTATAATATATAAAAACCTGAAGAATCGTAAAAGCTTTAAAGTCAAGAAAGAACAAAAGCTAGCAGAGGACGAGGAAGGAGATTGTAATCACGTGGAGAAGATTTTACAGCACTATTCGAGATCTAAGGACGTCAAATAGATGCTGTTCTTCAGGAGGGAGGTGTTATATCCCCATAGACCGTGGGATCGCTAAATAGACATTTGTTATATTCCCACGCATCGCGGGAACCGCTTAGCAAGCGATGGTGCAATATGTACATTCCATTGTATCAGAATCCAGGAATTATAACAATCAAAAAGCTAAATCTGCACTTCATACAAATGTATTATTTAATTATAATTTTATAACAATCCTTTAGCTGAGTCTGCACTTCACATAAATGTATTTCATTATAATTAATTTTAAATATAATTGTCACTCTTGTTTTCTAATATCGGGCAAGCAGTCGTCATTTTAGTTATAATGTAGTTTGTAATTTTAAATAAAGTATTTTTATAATTTTGGGTTTTTTTGGATCCTCGGCTGCCACCGTACTTAATTCGCGTAACAACATAATGTATACCCAATATGGATTACGTTATTCCTGTGTCGCGCAGGGTTCGAAAAATTTATAAACAACAGATACAAGGTACACCGAGACTCGAAACAACAAAACGGGTAGATCACACATACGATTATCCCATCTGGGAATCGAACCCACAACCTTAGGATCAGCAGTCGGTGTTTCTATCTGCTAAACTAAATCTCTTTGTCGCGGTCGGGGGCTACGGTCTTAAAAGACCGGAGCGGTGTTACGCTGAGGTCGCTAGATTGGACCTCAGCTACCGCACCCTTCCGCTTTTGTAGAGCGAAACGAACCCTGTCCGCAGGAGTGACGTCAAGTCGGGTGACTAATGATCACTCCTAACGGGCGCCGGTGATTCGTCTCTCATGGATATAGGGGTCTCGACTCGAAGGGGTAATTAAAACAAGAATGTACGAACACTCAGTTAACCCAGTCACGAGTAGCTTTTCGATCGGGCTCTTCTACGATCCTCCCGCACAATATTAGGGCTCTTCTACGATAATCCCTCACAATGTTGCTATTCAGGGCTCTTCTACGATATTTCCCTGTTCTTCTTTCTTCAATGTTGCAGTCCGAGGCGAATGGAATACCTCATCCCCATACTAGCCGCTTATTAACCGGCCAGCTATACCGTAAAGAGAGCCGCTGAATAGCAACGCGTTTTATGCGTATTTTTATCTATGCCCCCGTGACTGAGTTTAACATATCTTTATTTGCTTTACGTACACAGATATTACATTATAATATTCAAAAAGGTTACAAAATTATCTTCACATACACATATAATGGTTAATGAAGGTTATACAAATACAAAAGTTATGAGAAATAAAATAGTAAAAATATAAGAAATTCTAAACAATATAAACATTTTCAAAGTCTTATTTCTTATAAACTATCATTCTCCCCTATAAAGTGTAATACCATATTATGTTCGCCCCGTTATATACTATGCATTTAATTTACTATTAACAAGTTTTATCTAATTTTACATTACTTCGGGGTATATCGAGAGCGAAAGAGATAGCCTTCGAATGCTATCTCTCTCTTTCTTATTGTTGCACAAAAGAATGCTCTGTAGCAAGTGCGACAAATGCTTACTATTTAATGTTTCTAAGTGATTTTAATTTTATAACAAGTTATATGAAAATAATCAAATAATGAATTATGATGATAAAACAATTAAATATTAACAACATTAATGTCATGAATTGTCGCCGACACTCTTCATATTTTAAAGATAATATTTCAATTGACGATATTTCAATTGACGATATTTCAATTGAGGTACAAAATATTTTAATCTTAATAAAAATAGTAAAAAATATAAAATATCTTAATAAAAATAGTAAAAATAATTGCATATGTGATTTTACACGCCTAATTTAAAATACAGAATCCTGGGAACAGCTGAATATTCATACATTACTAAAACACTACGAATATTATATAACGAAATAATTAACTTTTATTATATTCAAGAAATACTACGCCTTTTATTTATATGCTATATATATAGTAAGCATTTGATAATTTTTGACATAACTGTAAACGCATTTTTAAAACAAGTGTAGGGGGGGGGGGGACTAGGGGTTTGAAAGTCATCTCCTTAAAAAATAAACTTAGTCAAGCCTTATGTGAACTATTTTAACGCATATTTATAAACACGGATTTTTAAATTTAAATAATTAAATTTCATATTAAAATGAGTACTTTCTAGTTAACAAAGACCTTGCAACTACTACTCTTTGCATCAAGCTCCTCTTTTTATTTATTTAGTACAAAGCCCGGAAATCGACCCGGTAGTAGGATTTAGATTTCCAATCTAACAAACGTTCTTCTAAAACAAACCAGTGATAATATTGTATATTGCATCATCAAATGCAATGTACTAATTATAAACTTCTTCTGTTTGTGAGGCATTATTCGGTGTTCAAGTTTTAATTTAAAAATTAATTAGATTATTTTGTATAACATTAAAATACCTAGATTATAATATTATTAATTTAAAGAATATGTAACTGAAATAAATTATTTTTAAAAGTTTTTTTAATCTTCACGGATGGATAATCAAATGAAAAATAATAATGATATTATATCAAAATAATTTGAAAATCTAAAA
This sequence comes from Napeogenes sylphis, assembly GCA_959347405.1. Taxonomy (NCBI): domain Eukaryota; kingdom Metazoa; phylum Arthropoda; class Insecta; order Lepidoptera; family Nymphalidae; genus Napeogenes; species Napeogenes sylphis. Next base: position 14,051,333 of record OY365788.1, on the reverse strand, counting down.
CAAGCACATAAAGCACGTCATAGTTTTTTTTTGACATTGACATAAAGAAAAAGATTCAACGAATTTCTAGTAACGTTACGTGTTTGATTCATCATTAGGCCAGTAAGTGCGGACAAGTTTATACGAGTAACCTAACACAATGGACGTTGATTGGTCATTATTCCCTAATAATAACCAATCAAACACGTAAGTGCGGACAAGTTGATACGAGTAACCTAACACAATGGACGTTGACAGTTCTAGTCTTCTCCGTAGAGATTTAACATTGGCTTAGTTCATCACTATGCTGAGCACATGAAATCGTGTTAGAGTTGTATGATGTTTACTTTTTACTGTTGATTTTTACTTAACCATTTTTTTATCATTATTCTAATTAAAAAGACAAGTAATTAAAAAAAATATAGAATGAAAAATAAACCGATACGGGCTGGGACTTGAACCCGCTGGGAAACCGTCCCGTCGCTCTACCAACCAAACTACCGTAGTTCTGCCCGTATCGGTTTATTTTTCATTCTATATTTATATAAATTTAAGTAAGCTTAACATGGCTATGCATGTTTATAGATATTTGCAAATATTAAGACAAGTTATCTTAAAGACGAAACGTAACATAACAATTTATTTCTATATATATTTTATTTATTCTTCTATAATCATTTTCAAGAGCATTAAAGCAGGAAATGTTAACCACGGTTTCATGAAATTTGTGCCTTTAATTCAAAGCTGTTTATGACATTTTATTTCTGAAATGCCCTTTCCTGTTTACTTTACTTTTCTTTACTAAACTATTTCACTAAAAGATTTATAAATAGAATCTTCATATTTAATTCATATTTGAAGCTTTTAATTACTAAATATAAATTCAATAAAAAATGTTGTAAACTTTATTACTTGTCTTACTTTAAGACTTGAAAGAATAAATAAATAGAATTAGGAATCACACAAAAAACATGTATGAAAATCAAACCTATAACCTTTGGTTTAACAGTCAAGATCATTAACCACTAGGGCATCTGTTAAAATTCCATACAATTTGTTGTTGCGTTTAATGGCTTTTTGTCAATACTTAAAAAGTTGTAAATGAAAAAATGTTGTACTACCTATTTTGTTTTTATTCCAAAATACCGACAATCTAAAATTGCAAACTAAAAGTAGTTTTAGTATTAAATAATTTTAAAACTTTTCTAATTACACAAGTTTTGAATAATAAATGAATATACATATTGTGTGTAACAAAGTTAAATTGCTGTAACCATTAAAGTTTCTATATAATACTCTTTAAACTATATAAATATATTTTCAGTAGTTTTATAAAAAAATATCAGAATGCCTGAAATAATATTAAATGTATAAATCTATGGATTATTACAGATTATTTTTGTATCATTAACTTATAATGTTTATGACCTTACATCAACGATAATGTAATTATATTATTATTGTATTTACTATCCTGCCATAATTTATTGCCAGATTATATTAAAAAAAAATCTAACCATCATTTATCGTTTTTTTAGGAATTAGTTAAGTTTACCATATAGCATGTTATAAGACATTTGCCACTGTTTGATTTAAACTGTTTTCACATATACCGCATTAATTAAGTAATAAAAGCAACCATACGTTGTAGGTACCATTGTAGATAAAGTAGAAAATATATTGAAATATGATTGTTATTATATATTTTTTTTAGTTTTCAAGAATACGTTACGCTACTGTATTGTTCAACAAAATATGTTTAGAATGAAAAAACTTTTTATATAAATATATGATAAATACATTAGACTATTTGAAAATATAAGGATCGCTAATAAAATAAATGTAAATAAATATTTGAGATTGAATTAATCAACATTTAAGATTTAACTCATTTCGTATTCCATCGATCTGTCAGTCCGAGTATTTTTATGTGTCTTAAGCTAAAATGGTTTATAATTATATTTTTAACTAAAAGGTCCACAGGTTTCATTCTTTAAAATATATGTAAAAAAACTAGTACTAGATAACAATAGAAACAAGAACATTTAAATGTTAAATTAATTTTAATAACAAGATATAAAATCATAAAAAAATATTTATATTTGTTTTTATATTACTCACCTGGCTAGACATTGGTTCATCTACAAAAAAAATATAATAATAAAAGTAATATGCAATATTTTTTAAGACTATTAGGGTATTAGTTATCTTGAATTATAAACATACTGTAAGTTTTTCTGATATTTATATCCCTTAGTATTTTTAAAGAGTTACGAATACACATTGAAATAAAATTATAATGATAACAATACTTTTATAGTGCTCTACATTACAGAAAAATTAAATTATACATCGAAAACGATTTATAAACGTACAACAAGGCGACCTTATCTTTAAGTAGCGATAAAACTATTTTTTACGGATTTAACTCGCGTATAATTAATAACATTTTAAATTTAACACGACGTTTCGAATGCTTTGCAGTAAGCGTTAATTAATTTAATAAAACGCGAGTTAAATCCGTTAAAATATTTTTATTTCAATTTATATCCTTTTATTTATTTAAAGATATTAGAATCGCCGAATATTATAAGAGAAGAGCGTTGCTACGGTAACAAGGCTCTTTGAAGAGCAGTCCCATGAACTCTTTAGGTAACTAAAGCCTGCCGTTTGTGCATATAATAACTTAGACTTTGAATATTCTTCGTAACGTTCCAAGCATCAATTTTAAATATCAGTTACAATTTTCGTATGTTTCATTTTTCATGTAATATATTCAACAAGAGAATTGGGTTAATATCAAATATTATACTAGTACGTATGAACGAAAATATAATACTATAATATTAATAGTTTTTAATTTTTTTGATTACATAGAATTTAGTGCTATATTTCTTCTGCTAATAAATGTAAATTTAGCAAATATGAAATAATATGGGATATATTGTTTTTAAAAACTTTTATAAACATTGAAATTTTAACATTATTAATTGAAATTTTAACAATAATAAATAATTTTAACAATATAATAGAAAAACTTAACAATGATACCAGCTAGTAAACATTGCCGGTCGATAAAAATGAGAGCGGTAGAGGAACGCTGAAAATTTGTTCATTTTAAATCCAAATAGTATTTTTTTTGTCCTCGCCGCCACTAATTCAGCAATTCCCAACCACAAGATAGTAATTAATGCGTCTTTAAGAGTTTAAAACTAATTAAAACTTTTATCACGTTTCATTGGAATGTCCTGGATTTTAAGGTGATTTTCTTTCCTAAATTAAAATTAGTTGAAACTTTCCTTAATGCTTTTTCATTGAATATTTAAGTCTAAAATATTGGTTCTAGTGTACAATTTGTCTCAAAGGATTGCGTCGTCTTACCTGTATATTAGCTATTTCAGTGCTAATGATAATTTTCTTTTTTTCACGAGTCTCAGAAAAACTTAATGGTTTCTATTCTTTTTTTATTTTATTAGTATAATAGTCTGATAAAGTTATTATAAAGTTCTTAGACTAATGTTTATTTTTAACGATGTTTGCAAGGCACGTTAAATATAATTACCCTGCTCAAAAATATTCTAATATTTTACTTCCATATAATTATTTCAATTTGTCTATCTATATCTCTGCGAAATAAATACATCCATCCAGAACTTTTCGTGATTAGAGACAGAATAACTAAACATGTATGTATGTATGTGTGTCTAGTAAGTAGTAGGTGGAGCATATACGTAAGTAATATTACAAACAATTATAAAAAAATATGCTGGTAAATAGATAGTTTCTATGAAATAAAAGTAATTAATGAGAATCGATAACTATGCAGGCAAATAAATAAAACAAAGCTCATGAACGTCGAACATTGCCCGTACGTTGATAGATGACCGCTGTGTGTAAGAAACGATTATAAATTAAAGCGGAAAGCTCTGTTTAGCTTAAGGGTTTAATAATACAACTTTTTTGTTGGTTAGATATATTATTAATTTAGTTCATTGTTACTATTTCATTTGGATGCATCCATATTTACTTTTATCGTCATTATGATCCAAACTTATTTTAATTATTTTGTAGAAGTTTGTATTTTTAATGAATCACTAAAATAAAATGCAAAAATGTATATATACTAACAAGTAATGTTTAACTTTCTCATTTTACTCAAAAAATTGAAGGATCACAATGGTAGAACCAAAAATAATTTTCCTTCAATATCATGGAATATCTTTGATATAAGCTTTGATTTCGACTCTAGCTTTCGACTAAAGCTTGTTTACTTCTGACTTTAATCAACTTTTTATTGAACTTGAACTTTACAATAATAATGTTTTTTGCACTTTTCTTGATATAAAACAGTTTCAAAACATGAATTTTCTGCTGATGATGATGAATTCTTTTAATACTAAATTTAAACCAAATAAAATATTAAAAAAACTACATTTATGGTTTAGTGCTCGCTTGATCTTTAAAATGGTCGTTGCAGACCTTACACTAAGCTCAGGCAAAATGAAATAGTGGTATCAGAAGTCAATAAGATGAACGTATTAAAGTAGGATAGTAAAGATATCACTTAATTCAAGGTAGATATATAATATTATTGATAGATAAAAAAACTTATGTTGGAAAATCAAAATAGGAAATTATTTTTATTCGACAAATCAGATTTCTTGAGTACTAAGTGGTAAAGCCTTTTGGGACATAGCATTAATAATAGTATAATTTTAAGGTTTAACTTTTTTATAATTATATATACTATTCTTATTATTATGTATACTTTTTGTTTATATTAAAATTTTATTTAATGTCCCAAAAAAAGTATTTTACCTTAAAATTTTATAAAAAATATATATGATTATATTTATAAAGATAGAATTAAGTTATTTGAAAGCTTAGAGAATTCTTTTGTCAATGTAATAGTTCAAATTATTAATATCCCATAAAATATAAAGAAAATATAACAATTTTATATATCACTTATAACGATCATTAAGTACTAAAGTTCTGAGTGTGGATAAGTTGATAGGAAGCTTAAGGTAATGGACACTGACAGTTGAAGTCAACTCCATGGAGGCTTTACTTTGGTTTAGTTCATTTATATTCTGAGTGAACGAGGTTTTGTTATCTTATATCTATAAACCTATTTTGTAGTGTTATGGTTGCTATGTTTTTCATGCTTCTAGTGTAAGCAAAGCTCTTAATGTAAATATGGGTCTTTCATGTTCATATGTAAGTTTATTAGTCTAAACTCAAATCATCTTTGAAATGTTATGAAAGTTAGATACAGACCCAAAATTTTACCACGAATGTCTTCAAATCCATTGAAGCTAAAAGTCTTTTAAAATAAAGATTTAGTAATTTTATGGTTCTCATTATAAATCATGTCAGCCTATTGACGTCCACTGCTGGACAAAAGCCTCACCTAACTTCTTCCACAGCGTGCGATTTTCAGCTGCCTGTAGCCAACGGTTTCCCGCAACCTTCACTAGGTCGTCTGACCATCTAGTAGGGGGCCGTCCCACGCTGCGCTTTCCGGTACGTGGCCGGCACTCTAGGACCTTTGTTCCCCATCGGCCATCGGTTCTTCGAGCGATGTGTCCTGCCCACTGCCACTTCAGCTTTGCAATTCGATAAGCTATGTCGACAACTTTAGTTCTCCTACGGATCTCCTCATTTCTGATTCGGTCACGTAGGGTAATCCCGAGCATAGCCCTCTCCATCGCCCGCTGAGCGACAGTGAGTTTTCTTACAAGGCCCATAGTTAGCGGCCAAGTCTCAGTGCCGTATGTCATCACTGGCAACACACACTGGTTAAAGACTTTCGTCTTCAAGCACTGGGGTATTGAGGATGAGAAAACAGTGCGCAGTTTCCCAAACGCTGCCCAGCCGAGTTGGATTCGGCGACTAGCCTCTTTCTCGAAGTTGTACCTACCTAGTCGGACAGTTTGTCCCAGGTATATATATTCGTCAACAACTTCGAGTGTAGAGTTCCCAATTGATATCGGAGTGGGCACGACGTGTCTGTTCGACATAATTTTCGTCTTATCCATGTTCATTTTAAGGCCCACTCTTTGGGAAGCTCTACTGAGGGTATCGTGCCAAGTTCCTCTAGTGATTCTGCCATGACCACGATGTCATCAGCAAACCGAAGATGGGTGATGTACTCGCCATTTATATTAATGCCCAAACTGTCCCAATCTAGAAACTTGAAGACATCTTCCAACGCAGCGGTGAACAGTTTCGGAGATATGACATCTCTCTGTCTCACACCTCTCTGCAGTTGGATCGGTTTCGAGTTCTGATCTTGGAAACAGACTGACATATTGGCGTTTTCATACAAACACCTTATCACTTCGATATACCGATGGTCGATTTGGCATCTCTGAAGAGCTTGTAGCACTGCCCATGTTTCGACCGAATCGAAGGCTTTTTCACAGTCCACAAACGCTAAGCATAGAGGCTGGTTATACTCTTCGGTTTTCTGTATAACCTGCCTCAGCGTATGAATGTGGTCTATGGTACTATAGCCTTTTCGGAAACCAGCTTGTTCGGGAGGCTGGAAATCGTCAAACTTGCGGTCGAGACGGTTCGTGATGACTCTCGAAAACAGCTTATAGACATGACTCAGAAGCGTGATGGGTCTATAATTCTCAAGTAGTGTGTTGTCACCTTTCTTAAAAAACAGAACCACCACGCCTCTGTGCCACGCCTGTGGAGTTGTACCTTCAAGTATGATAGAATTAAAGAGCTTCTGGAGGACTTTCAACACCGGTTTTCCACCTGCTTTCAGTAGCTCTGCCGTAACTCCATCATCACCCGGTGCCTTATTGTTTTTAAGCTGTTTGAGCCATACTAATCTCGTACAAGTTGACGTCCGGGATGTCCTCGGTATGGTATCGAGTCAGTCCAGCTCTTGGGTCTTTAGCTGGCCTGCCAACTGAATTCGATGTTGACGAGTATAACTGCCCATAAAATCTCTCGATTTCTCCTAAAATTTCGGGTTTGGACGAAACTATGATGCCGTCCTCGGTCTTCAGCCTCGACAGTCGACTTTGCCCTATGGAAAGATCTCTCGCGAACACTTTAGGACCTCGGTTTTGCTCGATGGTCTCTTTAATATGCAAGGTATTAAAGAGACGTTTGTCGCTTGCGAGTGATTTTGAGATCTCTCTATTAAGCAGTCGACATGCTAATGCATCATCCGAAGACTGCAACCTTAAGTCTCGCCTCTTTTCTATGAGACTTAGGGTTTTATCGGACAGCCGTTTAGTTTTATATGTACGGTTGGTTTTAAAGATTTTGGAGCCTATTGTATGGACAGTTCTCACGAACATAGCGTGGTATCATCGATTGTTGCGTCTTTCTGTAGTAATTTAAAGTGATTTTCGAGTTGCAGCTGAAAGTTTTCTTGGTTTTGGATGTTTCTAGTCGTAGGTCTGGGCGTGGACTTCATCAGTCGAAGCCTTTCAAGCTTGATGTTAAGGTTCAATGTGCCTCTTACCATCCGGTGATCACTACCGGTTTTGACCGTGTGGATCACGGAGACATCATTGAACACCTGCTTTTTGGTCGACAAAATGAAGTCGATGTCGTTTTTTGTACGACCATCTGGACTCATCCAGGTCCACTTCCTATGGGGCCGCTTCTTGAAGAAGGAATTCATAAAGAAATCATAAAGAGACCTTCCTTCTCCATGAAGTCGGCCAGCATCTGCCCTCTGGAGTTACGTTGTCCAACTCCAAAATGCCCCACTCTCAGCTCATTGTCACTCCTTATACCCAGTTTCGCATTGAAGTCCCCCATTATGACATTGAAGTGCGTTTTAGAGGAGTGTATGGCTTTTGAGATATCTACATACATCTCCTCCACTATCTCATCTGGGTGTGCTGATGTCGGTGCGTATACTTGGATAACCTTCAATGAATACCGTGTCGATATTCTGAGTATCAGGTATGCTACCCTTGTCGATACACTGTCGATTTTGATAATGTTATTAATGAGGGACTTTCGAACGATAAACCCGACACCACCTTGGGATAGCTGATCATCCCCCCGGTAGTACAGCAGGTTACCTGAGTTGAGAACTATCGAGTCCTGTGCCTGTCTTCGGACTTCTCTTACCGGATGTAGATGGAAATAATGGATAGGGTTAGGATTCGAAGATTTAGAAATGAAGTGTTGCGAGAGTGCATTGGATTTGTTTAGGGGGGGGATACTACTGCTTTAGAAGGAAATGGGGACAGGCAGTAGTAGCTGGGGTAGTCGGGGTTGCGTACCCGTGTATCCTTGTCTCAGCTGTCGGATAGGTATCTGATAAGAATACCCCCTGACTGGATTCTATATATATTATTATAATAATTATTGGATATCGTACGTTACGGATATCGTATCGTTATATATTTCTCATCACATTTCTAACGGTGAGTGTTTCTAAGATTTTTTATGTGGTTCATGTCGCCGATTATCATTATTTATTTCAATGTACAATAACAATACATTACAGTACAGTACAATATGAAACTCAATCAAAATCAATCCAAATACTTTTAGTGACATTAAAATAGTTTTGTGAAAATTATAGCTTTTAGCAAACTATTTAAAACTTATTTTACGGTATGTCACGGGTCAATCTAATTACTCACAATGGTGTTGTGTGTCAGAACATACGGACCATCATCTATCAAAATGTCGGTGGACGAAATATTGACGTAATTTGTATTTTTACGTGTTTTTTTTATAAAAAAGAGAAATCAAGAACACTTTTTTTACTTCATATTTTTTTTCTAAAAACAATTTTTATCCACTAGAGAAATTGTTATTACAATAGTATAGTCCTCGTGAGCTCTGAAGAATTCAATTTACTGGAAGCTTTTAAACTTGTATCTCCACATCCTAGGGAAACCTTATTGTAGTCATGTTAAAGTCGTTACAATATAAGAAGAAAGAAATTTTCAATTCAAGCGACTGTTTAAGTTTTTATGTAAATAAACAAATTCATCAACACGGACAGGACCCGTAAATTCAACCTCAAGTAAAGTCATATTTATCACTCTAGAAAAAACATATTACAATACTCTCCAACCTTACCCAGTATTAAAATATACCTATTCGTATAATCGATTTTTTAAATGGTTTATAAGAAATAACCCATAAAATACCATTAACATCATCGATACAATAAAAAAGGTAAGAATTACAACACTTGTATAAATTCCCTTAATGTTATATAATGTGTTGTATCATTTCTAAAACAAATTATAGAGGAAAAAGTTTGTCCGGAAAGTGAGTGACGCACCCTAGGCAAATACATACATATTGTTAGTGTTATTCTGACCTTAAAGTTTGTGAATAGGTCTTTGTGTGTTCGTTGTTTTAGTTTTCACTATAAATATAATATTACTATTACTATGTGTAAGTTAAATGTTCAACTTTGAAAATATTGAAATATAAGCTTCTTACACTTAGCACTTTACTGTAAAGTAATAAATTTAGATCAAAAACGAATTGGAAGGAATTTTCCTTCTAAAATATCGACAGCTGTGTTTTTAATATATTATTAATTAAAAAACACAAACAATAATTTTAGATCAACGGATGATTGATATGAATTCATATCAAAACTAAAGTATAGCAATAAGATTTGGTTTTATTTTTAACCCACGATCTAAAAAGAGGGGTGTTATAAGTTTGACCTGTCGATCTGTGTATATGTGTATCTGTGTGTCTATATGTCCAACTGTGACAACGTAGCAGCCAAACGCGTGGACAGATTTGAATGCGGTTCTTTTAATCGAAAGATTGGTTCGTCGAGATGGTTCTTAACTATTTTGGCCGAAATGAAAGCAGACATCTCCAAGACATGGAGCTTTTTTAGGTGCTGGTGAAAGGGTCTTTACTAAACAAGTGAAATTAGTGTATTCGTAGGTTTATTTAGTACAACATAGAAAACAGTTACATAATTATAAAAAGCAAAAAAAAAATTCAAAACCTGATACATGAACGTCTAAAATAATATTATTATGTACTTATTGAAGTCGTTGCGTCGGGGGACTGCTAAATAAAGGAACAATTCAAAATGCAAGTAAGTTATCAAGTCAAAAAAAACAAAATAGCAACCTCAAATCGTATAGTCTAAACTGTAAGTCCTCATTCATTAGCTCCGAATATTTCGTAAAATAGACACTATCATCAACGTACGTACAATGGTCCCTCAATGCAACGACTTCAAGAAGTGCATTATAATATTGTTTTGAACCATTTTAGACGTTTTTGAATCGGGGGTTTTTTTTATTAATAAGCACTAATTGTTTACTAATAGTTAATGTTATGATTAATTTTTATATGTATGTTTTTTTTTAAAGACGCAAACGGTCTTTTAGTAAGTGTCTGCCGTCGTTTTAAATGAACATTTGGTAATTTAAAAAATCATTCGGTCACGTGATTTTATTAATTACTATATGAACTAAGAAATACTTCGAATACCACTCCATATTTTTTTTATTGTTAATATTATAACAGTCAGTAAGTTAAGATTCGGCGTAATATATGTTTAATAATATTGATTATTATTATTTTTTTATGAAGTCTCAATTTCTAAGCCATTTACAACGGTTAACTGTTAAATGCTAATTGCAGTAATTTTAGTTTGTTATGGGCTAATAATGATTAAAGTTCCTACTGGATAAATAATATGTAATAATACGTTCAGTGGCGTTCTATGACGTAATTAGTTTGTACTATATAATATAATAACCGTATCAGCCTCCACACGGAAGCAGTATTTAACAAACAATTTACCTGCCTCGTGGCATGTAACATGTTTACACCTCAGAACAATACTTAGTTATTATTCTGAGGTTTACACATTTAATCTAAAACGGACATATCATAGTCATTGTCTGTTTCATTTTTATTATTGTACATTTTCAGTTTCAATGTTTGTATTAAAACAATTCTTAACGGTACGAATTTCGTAACTATGTGGAAAAGTTTTATTTAGTGTTAAGTTTTGAATGATAGAACCACAACTAAACCTAATATATGACTCGTTTTTTATATGTAGTACCTTTTTCTTTAAGTGTGTTTGTTATTTTTAATGCAGGGCCGTATAAAACTTAAAGTTAATTATTACAAGTGTCAAGTCTATGTACATATAACTCATAATATATAACTCATAATATATAACTCATAAGGTTACACTTAGACTATTCATTATTCAATATTATACATTATTAATTCAGTCGTTAATTATCGCTTTATGCATGCTAATATGCTTGTTAAGTTGTTTCTAATGTGACGTAATATAAACCTATTCGGGCAGGGATTCAAATCCGCGACCTCTGGGAAACCGTCCCGTCGCTGTACCAATTGAGTAACCGTATTCCGTATTCCGTTCCGCTTTCCGTCTCGATTAATTAAGTTGTTTTTGTGTCATTCTTTATGTGATCGTCTTTGTCGGGACGGTTCAAATAATCACGAAATGCTAGTATTTGTCTAGTTAATATGAAAGTTAGAAAATGAAGTCAATGGTTTGCATTAAAAAATTACAGTCTTCTTTTGATATTATTTAATTATTCATAATAATTCCTTAGAAATTAATTGGTTAAATTCACATACTAAACTATATTTAATTTCAATCCATAGCAGTTCTCTTAGGGAATTAAGTAGATGCTTCATCATTATATCAAAATCATATATTGTTACCGAAATTAAATAATAACACTATTTCCTTTAATAAAAGAAGATTGAAATACATTTAACATAATATCTAATTAGTGAGTCCAAACTAGTTAAAACAGAGTATCACGAGATTTTCTTTCTTGGTGGTAGACCATATCTTGGTGGTAGACCATAACATCCGGTCGCCGGCAAAGTTACCACCCATCGGGCAGAGTCGTGCCGCAAAGCGACCTAGTCGTGTTCCGGCACGTTGCTCGATGAAGCCGTTTATGGGAAATGGGTCTGAACAGTTGCGGTGCGTTGGCGAACCGGTCTGACGTCGGGTTGGTGTTTGTTTTGTCGGGTGTCTAGTCGAGGAGGGTAGCGGGATCCGAAGCGACGGCTTTCCGCTGGCCGCCCGCAGATAGTTGGGGGCCCAATTAGTGGGATAGCCAACCACGAAAGGCTGCCCCGCCAGCTGTGAAAAATCCCAGGGTGGCTCCATCGTGCTGGTTGGCGACCAGACGAGGAGGCCCGATGGCGATCCCTGGGGGGGTTCGGGCGTCCCCGCAGTCTCCAGACTGGCCTCCCAGTGGCAAGACATCACCAATTTCGACGTCGGGGTCGATACGTACCGTCTCGTTCAACTGCCATTTCCCATCCCTATTCACTTTTATATATATTTTTTTATGAAAAAGTTAAGAAAAAGGAACAAGGTTACACAGCGGTTGCACTCCTCCTCATATAAAGTGCACCTCACTAATATCAGGGGTTTGCACTCAAATCTTTTAGCTGTCCACCACCACCTGGAGACAGAGCAGCCGCACTTGCTCTTTTTGACGGAGACGCAGATACAATGTCCTTTGAGCGCTGCATACTTGGATTATCCCGGTTTCTCGTTAGAGCACAACTTTCGCTCACGGGCCGGAGTCAGTGTGTACGCGCGGAACGACCTCTGTGTTCAGCGTCTCCGTCACCTTGAAGACCCCACTTTTTCTTCCCTATGGGTTTTAGTGGACACAGGAAACGAAAAAATCCTGTATTCCTGTGTCTACCGTTCGCACAGCGGTGACCAGGAGACAACTCGTTTATTTGAGTATCTCAGTGAGGCTGCAGATATGGCTCTGTATCAGTACCCTTCGGCGCAGCTCGTCTTTCTGGGGGACTTTAATGCCTGTCATCAGGACTGGCTGTTCCCGTACCAGAAGACCGACCATGCTGGAAGAGAAACGCGGAACTTTGCGTTGTCCTTGGACCTCTTTCAGCTGGTGAGGCAAGCGACAAGGGTACCAGATGTGGTAGGCCATACAGCCAATTGCCTGGACCTTCTGCTGACAACTGATCCGGACAGGTATCGTGTAGAGGTCACGTCCCCCTTGGGAACCTCCGATCACTGTCTGGTGAAATCTGTATTTACATATTCCCCACCAGCTCTCGAACCTCATGGTGTTAGGCGAGTATGGAAATACAAGTCAGCAGATTGGGATGAGATGCGGCACTTCTTTGCATCTTATCCTTGGCGGCAGGTCTGCTTCTCTTCTTTGGATCCGTCGAGTTGCGCGGATGCTATAACCGATGTGGTGCATCAGGCAATGGAGTATTTTATTCCTTTTGCTGACGTACCCATCGGTGGCAAAGCTCGCCCATGGTTTAATGCCGAATGTCGTCATGCACATGACCAAAAACATTCGGCATACCTCATTTGGGCTGATGCTCGAAGCCGCAAAACTCCGGATGTAAGTACAAAGAAGAGAGCCTTTAACCAAGCTGCCAAGTCTTATAAAAAGGCATTGCGGAAGGCTCGTCTTGATCGGATCGTTAAGAATGGCGAAAAGCTCTCTGTCAGACCAACTGGCAGTCGAGCTTTCTGGTCTCTTGCCAAAGCGATCGAGTCGAACTTCTGCCAACCCTCACTGCCTGCTCTGCTGAAGCCGGATGGATCCCTGGCCCACACAGCAACAGAGAAAGCGAATGTATTTGCTTCTCTGTTTGCTGAGAATTCGCATCTAGACACTGGCAATGCATCTCCAGAACATCTTCCTCACTGCGGTATTTCGATGCCTGAAATCCGCATCACGAACAAAGAGGTATGGAGAACATTGTGTCGTTTAGATGTGAATAAAGCCAGTGGTCCTGATGGTATACCAGCCATTCTGCTCAAGACATGCGCAGGTGAGTTGTCTCCTGTATTGACACGTCTGTATCGCCTCTCTTTCAAGACTGGAAAAGTGCCGGAATCCTGGAAGCTTGCCAACGTGCAACCCGTGCCCAAAAAAGGCAGCCGTGCCGATCCTGCCAATTATAGGCCCATTTCAATCACCTCCATACTCTGCAAGATTATGGAGCGTGTATTGAACTCGCGGCTTCTAGCGTACGTAGAAGGTAACGATCTCCTCAGTGACCGACAGTACGGATTTCGCCGAAATAGGTCCACTGGGGACCTTCTAGCGTACGCAACACACATTTTAGGCGAAGCCATCGAGAGGAGCGGAGAAGCGGTCGCCGTCTCTCTGGACGTCTCGAAGGCTTTTGACAGGGTCTGGCATGTGAGCCTTTTAAGCAAGCTTTCAGCGTACGGTATATCTCCTGGTCTGATTGGCTGGATAACGGACTTTTTAAGCCAGAGATCTCTCCGTGTTGTTGTCGACGGGTGTTCTTCGGAACCCTTGACAATAAATGCCGGAGTACCTCAGGGGTCCGTTCTTTCTGCAACTCTTTTTCTGCTGCACATTAACGATCTGCTGAAGCCCGGTATCTAAGGGTATGCAGACGACAGCACAGTTGTAGAAAGATATCTGCCAAGTTCTCGGGCTAGTAGAGATGAAGTACAATCTGAAATAGAAGCCATGGTGCAACGTTTGAATGACAAACTTCAGGCAGTCTCCGCATGGGGCAATGCCAATCTTGTCAAATTCAACGCCACCAAAATGCAGACGTGTTTGTTCACCGCCAAAAGGAGCCCCTTCACCCTGGCTCCTACTTTCCAGAATGTATCCTTGGAATACAGTGACTGGCTTCAGTTGTTAGGCTTTGAGATCTCCTCGAACCTCAACTTTGGTCGGTACATTGAGTCCAGAGCAAGAGCAGCTGCAGGAAAGCTTGCCGTACTTGCGAAGGTGCGACAGTACTTTACACCGGGACAGCTTCTTGTATTATACAAAGCACAGATCCGGTCGTGTGTAGAGTACTGTGGCCACATATTTGCTGGTGCCGCAAAGACTCATCTTGCGGTTCTGGACTCAATTGAGAGGCGAGCAAAGAGGCTTATTGGCGACCCTAAATTGGTTGACGCCAAACTCCACAGCCTTGAACACAGGCGTAGAATTGCTAGCCTCTCAGTATTCTATAGGATACATTTTGGTGAGTGTGCGCAGGAATTGCACGACCTAATTCCTCCATCCCCGTTCCTTTGCCGGACGTCCCGACGCACGGCGGGTATCCATCCCTACGTTGTGGACACTCCACCTGTCCGAACGAAGCGCTATGCTTCATCTTTTTTAGTGCGTACAGCGAAGGACTGGAACAATCTGCCTGCGTCGGTATTTCCGGCAAAATATAATGTGGGTGTCTTCAAGAGGAGAGTGAATAGGCTTCTAGGTTAATGCGCTTTACCACCTAAGACTACATTTCACTTTCCATCAGGTGGAATGTAGTCAAGCATTAACCTAGTTTTGTATAAAAAAAAAAAAAAAAAATGTAGTTGTAGTTGTAAAATAATCATTTTAAACCAGTAAAAGCTGTAATTTAATTCTGATTTTTTTTTACCTCCTCAACATCCTACCAACCTTATAATATTACGATAGGATTAACCCGAAAATGAAATAACCTTTGATTATTTTTACGTCTAAGCTCAACGTCCTCTTGTAAGTAGGTTATAAACAAAATTGCAAGATTGATTTATGGTTACATCTACCTCTTACAAAAAACACACGTCTAAAAATAGACCAATATACACCAACCAGAACGTCAAAGGAATATTAAATAAGCAGCAACATGATACTAGGATGACGTGAATTTTCACGAATCGGATCAAATTTTGATGCCGGATACAAACCTGCTGGTGTAAACCGGGTCGCTTTGAAGATATATTATATTCATTGCATATGCCATTCAGTCGTTCTCGTTTTTCTTTCTTTTTGTTTATTCGCATATGTCATAGAAAATGAAGGTAGATTGATTTTGATATGTTATTGATATTTGAATTTGTATGTTATGTATATGCTTGTAGGTATGTCTTATTAATTTGTTTCATACTATAACTTATATTGATACAATTATAATTGTATAATATACACTAATTTTCTCACAATGTCTTTCTATGTTTTCTTGTACAGGGCTTATTGGATGCTATTTATTTCTCACCAGCTGTTGCTTACAGACACAATGTTCCGAAATATTGTCCAAAAGACTATTTACACAAAATATATGAATATATATACTTTTGATACGGATATACTTTTCATTTTAGATATGATAAGTTTTTGTTTGAAAATTTGTGATACTCTTTTGTTGCATAATTCTTTAAGAGACTTTAAAAATGTTTTTCAAACGACGAAAATTCTTCAAACGTTAGCCTTTTAATGTTTGTATAAATTAAGTAATTTTATTTCTTAAAAATAAACAAGAGTAAGGTGTTACTAATATTTTAAAAAGACTGAAATACAAATGTTTATTCAAATTCTTACATTTGTTTGTTATTACTACCAACATATTATTATTATTACAATATAACAAGACATTCATATATTTTATTACACAAAAATAAAGGAAAGAAATATATATTTTCGAATAACAACACACTTTAATTCACTTGTTAATAATACTTTTTAATACAAACCTACGTCAGCTTCACTGTCGAATATCGCCCTAAAAGCGGTGTATATAACCTTGTTTACACACCCCCCTGTTCTTATTAATAATTATTAGTCAACAATTATCGGAAATTAAACAATTCCAAGTATCAACATATAAGTTATTAAGACAATGATAGAGATAGGTAAATAGTAGACAATTTCAAATAAAAGTACTACGCAGCTGCTGTTTTACACATTACACGAAAGTGCTTTCGGAAATTCGTAAAATACATATGTTTATACTCTATGAATGTTAATTAAAATATATTATGATATCGACATTATATATTATTATATAATTAACTAAAATATAACCCATAATAATAGAGCTGTTTAGTATAATTACTACATGTATGAAGAATATTACAAGCGTACGCTACCTTGACAGTAATTATAATGAGATAATAGTAGATTATGATACTGTTGCATAATAAGGGTTCTTATAACACTAGTGTGTTTTAAAAAAACGACCCGCAGGCGAGTTTATTTATTAACACTACTGTATTTACTCTCATACTATAATACGTAAAACAATATTGAATGTAAAACAATATTTTTTAAATGACGAATAAATACATGAACCATATTTTTTAAATGTCAAATGTTGGCCAAGGCGCAAACATCGCTTGCGCATGCGTGTTGCGTCGCCGCGAACTCGTTCATTGAAACCTTTTTTTTTTTAAGGTAGAGGTTCAACCTCCTTGGTCCAGCTGGAGGTTGTATAGGTGTATCGTTTTGATTAAAAAGTTATATTATGATACAGGTGTCCGTAAAAGTTGACCTGTAAAAGTTTTTAATTTTTTATTTTTGTACGTAATGTTTGTCATAAGAATTTTGTTTTCAGTTTTAAAATCTTTGTATTATAGTATCAGAGTAGATAAATAATATTATGTTCATTTTAAGCCATTACTTTTGTTTAATATAACATAGTAATATTTTTTTCCGTTACTCTGTTATGAAATATTTTAAGTAAGTTTAGGAACTAATAATACATATTATTATTTTATATTACATCTATTGTGTTATCTTCTATACGATTATTCTCTAAGCAGAAATACTTTTCATCTTGTTATGGGTATAATCAAATATCACACCACAGCCTTTGTTTCTGCCTCAAGCACTCTGCCGGGACAAATTATAGAAGCTTTAAACGTGTTTGCCAAACTTGTGCTTTAGTTTAAACTTTAATGGGTTATCATAAAATCACAGGTCTTCAAAAATAACACTAATTCGAATATTAATAATTACAAAAATTTATACACTATTGTATTAAAATAGTATAAGATTAATTACTACTACAAAGATTACATAAAATTCTTATCGTACCATTAATGTCAGTAAATATTTTTTGAAAATATATAATTTATATATACTATTATTACTATACTTAGTCTGGCCATAAATACTGTTACAATAAAAAATAATAAAAATATTATATTTGAAAATATCTTTAGACATGTATAGCCATGTTAAGCTTATTTAAATTTATATAAATATAGAATGTAAAAGAACCGATACGGGCAGGGATTCGAACCCGCGACTACTGGGAAAGTAGTTTTCCCAGTAGTCGCGGGTTCGAATCCCTGCCCGTATCGGTTCTTTACATTCTATATTTATATAAATATTATATTTGAATTTGGAATCTGTAATTTTTATACGATTGTTCATTGTGTTTCCTCATTTTGGCGCCATTACATTGTACAATATTTTGCAATGTTAAAATGGAGTGGGGTGACAAAGAGAACATAATCACTGTGATTGCATTACAAAAAGTAGGTATGGAGCCAAATGCAAATTTTTAAAACTCTCCATACACTTATTATCATTCAAATGTTTGTGTACCGGGCTATTAATAGGTACAATGTGACTTCCTCTGTTTGTGATAGAGAAAGATCTGGCCGTCCTCGTAGTGTTCGAACGAAAAAGGTATTCAAAGCAGTAAGGGAAAGAATTCGGAGAAATCCTGTACGAAAGCAAAAGATTTTATCCCGGGAAATGAAGATAGCGCTGAGAACCATGTCGCGTATTTTAAGAGATGACTTAGGACTTGCAGTTTATGAGAGACGCACTGGTCATTTCTTAACTGATAAATTAAAGATGAATATTGTGGTAAAATCGAAACAACTACTGAAACGGTACGCAAAGGGAGGTCACAGAAAAATTTTGTTTACGGATGAGAAGACTGATAAGGGAGGCGAAAAAAATAAAAGACTGGCAGCATGTTGTTTTAACTGACAATACTTGGATCAATGCCAATCTAAGCTCTTAAAGACCTGGACTGATGACAACGCTGCTTCCAGCTCAGCAGTACCAATTGGAAAAAATGAACGTCTCATTATTTGTAACACCGGTACCGAAAGAGGATTTTTACCAAACTATCTTTTGGTCTTTAAAATTAACTTTTAGACACATTTTTCACACGCACACACCCACACCCACACACACACACACACACACACACACACAAACAAACAAACAAACACACACGCACACACACACACACACACAAACAAACAAACAAACAAACACACAGACAAACACACACACACACACAGGTACTAATATTTTTCTATTAATTAAGAGCTATGTAAAGTGAACTTACATTGTATTACAATATCTAAGAGAGCCTGGAGTTCTGTAATACAGGTCCCAACCTAGTTCAGATTCCAGACACTCACAAGAATAGGATCAATAGATCATATGTAAGAATATTACCATAGCAAACAGTATTATGTAAACCTTGTGAGATGTGAATAAATGATTATTATTATTATTATTATTATTATTATTATTATTATGCAAATAATATAAAAAGAAAACACGAGAAACATACGGTACCTTGTCGTCACTTTTGTTCAAGCGCTGGCTAAGGTTAGTACAACATACTCGATCTGTTTGGTCCACACTGTCAGGAATATCAGTATCAATATCATATAACATTTTTTTTTTTAAATATTCATTTTCTTTCCTCCTTTCTTCTTCTTTTCTTTTATTCTTTTCTTCTTTTTTATAATAAAGAAAAGAAAAAAAATAAAAAAAAATATTTCATTAAGTTTGAAGTTTTTATTTCTGCACGTTTTTAGATTAGATTATTCTACTAAAGCTTTTTGTTCTGTTGAGTTTCATTATAATAAAACTCCTAATTTTGCTCTTAACCTCAGTTTTACCTTATTTTTATTGTAATCAGTTTTATAATAAAGTGAAATTAACAATATTTAAATTAAAATACAAGCTAAGACAAGAACCCGTAGAGTTGAACTCCTTCAACTACTTAACTACCGTGTAGCACAACTTACAACTTGATCCTTTAAGTTAGAATATCAGAATATTATATTATAAAAGGAAAAGTAATTAACATCTGTCTATATTTACTAAGTAGTAGCAAATATAGACAGATATTAATTATTTTTCCTTCCGAAATTTTATTTCGGCGAAATATAAAATACCTAATCATGGTGTAAAAGGAAATTAATTCAGGCCTTGGATATTACGACTAATTATCTTCACTCTACAGTTCATTGCTAAAAATATTTGTTTACTATAGTTTTATGATTCTTGTTTATACTTATACAGGGTTACTTGTAATTAATTGGCCACCTCTAGCAGGCAACCTCTCTACATTATTCCCAACAACATTTGTTCCACGACTTTTTACAAATCTTGATAAACAATACACAAAAAAAAACCAACAAATACCGTTTGGATTTGAAAGATATTAAGATTATCTTAATTTTCCTTTTTAAATTATGTTCTGACCTAATTACTTGTTGGAAAATTTGTATACACTGAAATTATTTTTTGTTATTTCTAAGCGAATTACTATTTTTATATTATTTATTCGTTGAAAGTTCAATGAAATTTGATACATATAATGCACATATGAGTTTTGAGGATAAATTACCAATTAAGATATTTTAACTAATCAAACAATATTTCATTTACAAATTTTCACAAACGTAATTCATTTAATGTTGTAAAAGTGTGGGCGATAATGATAATTTACTTACTATGGCCCAGATGTTTGTTTTCCCTTCTTTATTACATATAAAATATGCTATTTACAAAAAGACACATATATACATTTTACTCTGAAACTTTATAATAAATTATTTATATTATATGTTATCTTTTAATCTTTGCCGTGATTTATACAAATACACAAATTGTTATTGACAGCTTAAGTGTTCAATTGGTCAAGGTAGTTCGAGTGGGGAATGAGACAATAATTAACTGTACTCTCACGTTCCGTTTTACTCTTCGGTCTCGGTAATGTCATTGTTTTTTGTGAAATCATTAATAAAGGTAATAAATAAGATAAGAATTATGTAAGTAAATGTTATTTTTGTTACATTATTTATAGTTATTGCTCTACATTCGATTGATGCTTAAGAACTTTTATAATAAACGTTATTCTTAATAATTTACTGTGTGTTTTGTGGGAATTTAAAGCAAATATCTAAGTTTTTGGACTTCTGATTATCGTAATACTAAACAAATCTAAATATATAAAGGAATGAATGATAAGCTAGCTTAGCTATATTATCTTAATGGTAATGAAAATCTTATTTTGCTTTCATATCGGCGCATATAAAAAAAAATCTGTGGATTTTGTCAGAACTTTTTTGTTGGAATATTATTTTATTTAAAAAATATTGAGGCCAAAAGACGTCGTATTTCAAGTAATTTTTGTAAGTACATAATTTAAGATAAACAATAATTCTTGATTGTTTTAAGATGTTTAATTTTAGTGGCCCATAAATAATAAAACTATTTGAATTTAGAATAAAATAAATATAGACTGAAAAATAAATTAATACGTGCAAGATTATTGACGTAGCGAATATTATCCGCCAATTTGTGATATCACGTACTAAGCCACCAGTGGGTTCGGGTGTCCCTCAGCATCATCAAAGTAACTCTGGAAAGTCCCCTGAGCACACTCACACACTGTGTCATTCAAACTGTAGAAATGTATTTATTAAGTAGCGAAAGCGTAACCAAAGTTACTTTATAAAAATGTATCGGATATCGATCTGTCTGTGTTCACGAAACGATTATTTCCGTCTTAATTATATCATGTGTTATTACACAATAGACTGATTGTTTGTATGCATTTTATTTCTTAATTTCTAAACTTAAATGATAAAATTTGCAAATATTATTACATCAAAATGTAGTAGGCGTAGCTTGAGTTACAAATTGTATTTTTATTTATATGTGATTGTAAAAATAAACTTATGTAGTAATTTTTTTAAATTCTTAATACTGAAGATGATAGGGTAAATATTTTTTAATATTTTCCGTAATCGCTATAGTTATTATCTAGAATAAGTAAAAAAAAGAGGAACGGACCTAAATAATCTGTGAGACAGAATTATTCATATTTCTTAATAAAATATTTCTGAGATAGAACTATCCATTTAAAATAATAGATAGGCATAACCAAAGCAAGTTATTTATTAAATGACAACTCAAAATAATTAGGCTTACCCCAAAGAGAAATCTAATAAAACATCTTAAATTGAATTTGAGTAAAGGTTCAACTCATTTCGTATTCCATTTATCTGTCAGTCAAAGGATTGTGAGTTGTTTTTTAAGGTTCATTTATTTAAGAAAGTTCATCCAAGGTCTTAAAAAATGGCATAGATTTAAAAATTTCATAATATCTTATGTTTCCAGACATATCTTATAATCTAGTATATAAATAAAGACTTGCAAAAACATTAATGTTAAATTAAACGCCTAAGTCTACATTCAAAATTGAAACCTTGTTACCAATGTTTACGTCGGGCTTTTTCAGAATAATGTCAGAGTTCTTTAGTTATAACAAAATGTAGTCAATCTATCAAATTACACAAATTGATCTAACCCCAAATTATTTGCTTGTGTTAAGGGTGTTACCAATACATAGAAATACACAGTTTTTAAACTTTTGTTTTGGGAGAATATTATAAAATATATTCAATGCTTAATTCATACATATATTATTTTTAGTAAAGGGCTTAGTTAAACGTAAACAACGTAGTTAAAATAGTTTATATTTGAAATATAAAGTAAATAGTTTTATTTAAATCAACATTCACTTCTTACATGTTATTTGACGTGTAATTAACACTCGACCTAAATCTTTTGTTGACGTCACTTTGTTCAAGATGCTGGTTCTATTACACTTCTTGTAATTGGTCTAAGTCAACGTACGTTGTCTTGTGACTTTAAGTGTAAATGCATTTTTTGTTTAAAAAAGTTTTTTAATAATATAAACTTTAGAATTTTAGAAAATATACAAAAATAATGTTTAAACATAAAAACCGTATTTCATAATCTTAGAATTAAGTAAGCTTAACATGACTATAAATGTTTGAAGCTATTTGCAATTAATTTATTTTTAAGCCCCCTTTCAAATAAATTAGTGTTAATAGTACAAATTGTCTAATTAGAAAATAAATAGTTAATTTTATACATATACCATAATAGTCGTGTTAGGTCAGAGAACAAAAAAATATTGTTACAATTTGTTCCTCTAACGTAAAATGATTACAAAATGTATGCTACTGAAATAGAATTTCCGTATTAAATTTAATGTGCTTGTGGTTCATAAATTCATTGTCAAATACTTCTTCCGGATGGAGGCTGACTATAATGCGAGTTGTAGAACAAGCTAGTCGTGCCATAGGACGCTGCTGAACATTTTTATTTAGTTTATAGTTTCTTTTAGTACTGGTTTGCTAAAATGAAAATTGTGAATCTGTACTTATTTTATCTACTGTGCCCATTTATGATTATTAGCCCATAACAGCCTTAAATAAATGAGTGGAACAGCTACCACTAAGCTATCAAGTTGTGTATCTATTATTAACCCTTAAAAGAAAGACAATATTTACCCAGTATTTATTTTGTTTTAAAATAGAGTTACTAAATGAAAAAAACTTGAAAAAATTGTTGAAAAAAAAAGGAAAAAAGTTGAAAAAATGATTAGTTAAGTATGACAAAAATTTCTGTATATTATTTTATTTTTTTTTACCATTTTTAAATAATGGGAATCTAAAGAAGATTAGGTTGTCATAATTGTTACGTGTGATGATGATAATGATGATTAAATGGATTATCAGTAAGCAGTAAATTCGATTAAAAATAGCAGTCACCTTACATTTTAAAGAAAAATATACAGGGTTATTTGTAATTAATTGCCCACCTCTTGCAGGCAGCCTCTCTACATTAAACCCAAGAGCATTTGTTCAACAACTTTTTAAAATTAAAAGTTTAAGTTTTCACATACAAAATTTATTTGTTGTCTCGGAACTGGCATGAACTCTGAGTATAAGTATGGCGTCCGGGCGTTGACCTTTTCAGTACTTCTTACAAAATACAGAGTTATAAGTAAAAGAGGGAGCAAACAATTTTTTGTTTTGTTATTTTTTTGGTGTTGCTTATCAAGATTTGTAAAAAGTTGTATTGAAGAAAGTTTTGCTTCTTAGAAATATTAAGAATGGCTTTAAGATTCTAATACACTACACTTTTTTACGGATATTAGACAATATGACTTCGTTTAGTGAGAATATAAATTAACTTAAGATAAGACTAGACTTTAATACTTCTTAACCTCTTTGGAGTTGATATTAACTGTCAGCGACCATTAATTTAATCCTTTTATCAACTTCCTCACACTCTGGACAATACAACTATATGATCATTAAAATTGGTGACATCAAAAGGATTATATTTTCTTAACAATACACACTTTAATTTCATGGTTATAAATTATAATGTATAGTACATTATAATTTATACATTATATATTATAATTATAATTTATGATTTATATAGTACATATTAATGTTATTAATTTTGTAACTGATTGCCTAATGTGTAATATCGACGGAAATCTTCAGTTTTATTGCGTATAAGAGTTTGGACTATGCATATTTATTTTTGTTTTTTATTCTACTACAACGAAGTAGTGTATTTAATGTGTAGCACTATATTGTGTGGGTGTAAATTTAATGTATTAAAGGAATTATTATATAATAATATTAGCTTTCTGTAATATGTAAACTGTGCTTGCAAATTCCTCTGTCCTAGTATTTGTGGTTCACGTATTTATATAATGATATAATTTGTCATAAATAGAAGTAATTTATAATATACATTACAGTAGGTATCAAGTATAGTCAACAGTATTGTCGGACTCATAGGACGGAGAACGTTCTTTTTAAGAGCACATTTTTTGGGAGCATTGTTACAAGAAAAAATAAT
The DNA here is from genome assembly GCA_959347405.1 of Napeogenes sylphis. NCBI lineage: Eukaryota > Metazoa > Arthropoda > Insecta > Lepidoptera > Nymphalidae > Napeogenes > Napeogenes sylphis. The sequence goes on along the minus strand of OY365788.1, from coordinate 14,026,599 downwards.
GCAAATGCATTCTCTACAAACATAAGGATGCTTCATAATTGATATAAAATTATAATTAACATTTTAAAAGTTTCGTGGGTTTGAATTCACATTTTTCATTCACAAAAACCAGAAAGCCACCTCAGTATCTCCTCCTTATTTCTTTCCCTAAAAGGTGAATTTCTCCTTTTCTTAGTATTTTGTTCACCTAATATACTTGGACATTCTTATAATTGTGTAATAGATTTATATTATTTCTGTACAGATAATAATAATATCATAACTATAAAATAATATAAATGTTATAATATTTATGGATGCGTTATTTCAACACTGAAACTAAATTTATCTTTACAAAAAGTAAAGATAAATACGGAAAAATTATAGTAAGTCCAAGTAAAAGTAATAATTATACATATAGTTTATTAATTTCTTTACATAATCTAGTCTCGTTACGTTAAAATAAAACAAATAACACTATTATTATTATATTGTATTGTATTATAATTACTTTCATTATTTAATTATTGTTAACAGGTGCTTGTATTATTGCTAAATTAATTAAGAAGTCAAAGACATGATAAATAATGATTTGAATAGTAATTTGAATAATTTCACTGAAGGTTCGAGACCGTACATGAAACAAAGGTAGTGGGTACGATTCCTACAAAAGTCCATTAGAGTGATTCATAGATGACTGTCAGGTCTCGGTGTACTTGGTGTCGTTTTTATATGTTTGCGAAACCCCTCGCATTTATGAAAAACAAATATAATATATTTCTCTAATGCAGGACTACTCTCACTTTACATATAAAAAATAATACCAGGATAATATTATTATCCTAGCATTTAGTTTACTCTGATTTTTTTTTAAGTTTTACTAATATAAAAAGTTTAAATATGTGTGTAATATTCAACAAAGTATATGTATTGGTAATATACAACAAATAACTTTATTTATTATTTTCATTTTTGACGTAGTTAATTTTGAGTAATGTCAATTATAAAAAAATGTAAGCTGTCATTAATTGATATGTTTGATGCTTTAAGTTATAAAATGAATTATCACATTGCATTAATAATAGATAATCCATACTCTTTGTTTACCTAACACTATCCGAGTAAAACACGAAGTGTATTAAAACATATCTTGCTCAGAGAAAGGCAACTTTTAATATCTTCTCAAAGGCAAGCATTTAACTTAGCCACTTAGTTAACACTTGTGCAGTGGTCTATGTTTATAGCTGAAACTATTACAAATGAAACACAAGGGCCTTTAGACAAGCTTTAAGTTCGGAACAACGCTAACAAGGATAAGTAGACATTCCCATAGAACTATTTCCTCAACAATTTGCTATTGTCATTATACAAGGTCATAGAAAAACTTAAATAAATATGCCAAAATAAACTTTTTCTACTGGAATATTATTAATAAGTTTATTAAACATTGTATGTATCTTGTCTTAAACCATTATTTTACTTGTTTATTTTTAAATGACACTATAAAATACTTGCGAGGCCAGTCCAACTGATTTTATTTAAGAAGCTATACGTAACTTTAATATGACTTTATTAAAATATTTTGCTTAGAAAAATTTCAACTTCAGGTCTATAAACTCCAATATTCGTTGAAACATGTTCTAACCTCAGAGACTAATAAACTTAAATATGAACATTCAAGCCCCAAAATTAGTTAGAAAGTTTTGCTTCTTAGAAACATAAAGAATGGCTTTAAGATCGTAATACACTATACTGTTTTACGGATATTAGACAACAAGACTTCGCTTCGTGAGAATATAAGTTAACTTAAGATAAGACTAAATTTTAATTCAGTGAAACCTCTATGGAGTTGATGTCAACCGTCAGTGGATATTATTTTAAACCTCCTATCAACTTCCTCACTCTCTGGACAAAACAATTTTCTGATCATTAAAGTTAGTGACATCCAGGGGTTGTCAACAATACATTTTCATTTCGTGTTTATAAATTATAATATAATATATTCTAATAATTTGGAAAATCTTAATGTTAATAATACTTTTACTGTTACCAGTGGTTGCCTGATGCCCAAATTCGATCGTGAACTTGAGTTTTATTGAGCGACAAGCAACACTGTGTGAGTAATTGATATCAGACGAAAATATATATTAACATTGACAGAAACAAAGTGAATGAGGTAGTGTGTGTAATGTTTTGGTTAGTATTGTGTGTGTAATGTTTATATCATTAATTTAATGTATTAAAGGCATTATTAAATAACAATATTAGCTTTATTTTACACTCCTCCGTTCGCGTACATTTTGTCAAAAGTTTGTGTTTCACGTTTTAATATAATGATATAATGTGTTACATTTAGAAGCAATATACAATATAAATTCAAGTAGGTATCAAATGTAGTCAACAGTATTGTCGGAACTTTCTTTTCAGGAGCATATTTTTTCGGGAGCATCCGTAAATGAAAAGTAAATACATTTGCTACAATCATTATGAACCTGCATATTTTATATAAAATTATAATGAACATATATCGCTTCTAAAAGTTATTCAGGTCTTTGGAGTCTGAATTTATACCGTGAATAAAAACTCGAAAGTACATACCACATTATTCTTTTTTACTTTTCCAAAAAGGTAGCTTCCTCCCCTTTAACAGATTGCAAATTATAGTAGATAAAAAAATAGTAGATAAAAATACCTTTATTAAATAAATAAACAGTAGTGTGATATTTGGGGCACCATTCAAACATATATTAACTATACTTTTTAATACTGACGAATTATAATTAGTCCTAAGTAAAAGCAAACGTTTAACAAAGAATTTTCTTATTTATTTGTATAGCAGTCTCGTTCGATTAAGCTAGAACAAATAAGGTTACACAAGGTTTATCTTCCGACGGGTTAACTTAGTTGACTTTTAAAGGTCTATACTTGACCCTGTGCGAAACTGGAGTTCAAGTTCGAAATTCATAATTTGTAGTTCATATAGTTTGATGAGGAGGTATTAGAGTCAATAACATTATAAATAAATTAACCATTAATATGTTTAAAGTAAATAAGTCAGGCCTCACATATCCCAGATATGCAGTCGCATGACAGATATCTTTTAAATGTAAAAATGTTTCACATTTTAACAAACAATGCTGCTTTACTGCAAACTATTTAAATTACTAGAAAAACTTATAATTAATGTTTTAAAAAAAAAGGAATATGTGTTATAAAAGAGGAAGACTGACAAATAGTACGGTGTATTGAATCTTTCATCCAAGAAATCGTATTGAAAAGTTATCAATATACTTTCGTCTATCTAACAAACATACACGTGTGAGCTTCCATTAACAACTACCAAATAGAATTACATGAACTTCATCTGGCTGCTACACACATACACAGACTGGCTAAAAGAATCCTTTTTAACTAGCACCCTTCTATTAGACGTTCAACAATAATAATTATAATTTTGTGTCAAAACACATATACCAAAGTATAGTTCTAGTCAAAACGAACAGTTTTATTACTATTATTACTTTTTTACAGACTTCAGAAAAGTATTCTTTTTTATTTTTTATTAAGTACAGTCTTGTGTAATATTAAATTTTATATATTACGTGAAGGCACAATGTAACAGAGGTATTTTATATTTGATATATATATATACGCGCTTATATATATATATATATCAAATATAAAATTATAGCCACTAACTTCTTTCATATACTCGTACATTCATACATTTTGTTTCATATAACTTTTGCAATTAAATCAGGCATTACAAACTACTATGTAAGACATAATTAAATCAAACTATTCCGATATTAACTGTAAATGAAAAGAAATAATCAGAATACTAACTGACCTCTTCATGTGCACGGTTGCTGCAAAGAATTGAATAAATCTCAGATTTGACATATTTTTAATTAAATGAAAAGGCATCTTGATTTCACATAATAAAGAAGTGTAGATCAACAGTAAAATTTGATCTATCCAGACTCTGTGTGTGTGTGTGTGTGTGTGTTACGGCCGCTCGTTAACTTTGATATATTTTCACTCATCCCTTATTCTGTTGGTATGTCCATAAAACGGTCCTCAGTCTGATCTGACTAATATATAAGTGCGATTGTTGTTACTCAATCACGCCAAAACTACTGAACGTATTTTGATGAAACTTGCAATACCAATGCAATGCTTATGTACCAAAATATTTATATTTACATTAATTAATTTACATTATTCTAAAAACAAGCAACATGAATTTAGTAGAATGGCTTAAAAAAAGAATTTTCATACCGTACTCCTTAGTATAAAAAAAATAAATGTGTGTGTGTATTAGTGTACACATCGTCGTCACTATATCACAAATAAAATTATTCTTCATCATTGTTTCTGCTGTTTCGAGTTGTGGTTCGTTCTAGGTATAGCAAAACAGACCTTGTAAAGATCAGGACCCCAATGCTCAGCCAAAACTCATATTTCTTTTCATTCTTACTTCTTCTATTTCAGACAATCAATGTATTTTAAAAATATTATAAATTATATTTCATAATTTCTTCTTCCACAGTTTCGTGGCGGCATTCGCTTGCGAGGTCGTGTTTGTGTTAACGCAGAACCGGTTTTTATATTCAATTACATTTGTTTACGCGATATTATGCAATTTAGTCGTGCACCGTATTACGCGGTTGCACGGCTGTTTTTACAATGGCTGATGACAATACTAATGAGTTATTGGAATGTCGATCTCCGTTGCTTCAAAAGATTGTACGTGTCCCTTTGAATAATATTGATATGGATGCCGAAGATATTTGTAGTGAAAATGAGGAGGAGTTGAGAAGAGTGGAGAAAAGACATCTTGAACGTAGTAGTAGTGAAGTAGACGAGGGTTGGTCAGAGGTTAAATTAAAAAAGAAGATGAAATGTAGTAGTTTAAATTCTTCAGAAACCGAAAAAATTGAGCTTTACATTTCTTCAAAGGACCGTCTTCCTAAACAATTTGCCTTAGCACGCCTTCTTAAAGAAAATTGTATATTAAATATTTGCCACATTAAATATATAAGCCCATTTAAAATCCGATTAGAATTCGAGAATGAGTCCGACTCCAAGAAACTTTTTCAATGTGAAAATCTTATACAGAAAGGATGGAGGTTCCAGAAAGCCAAGGAAGTATCTGCTTGTTATGGTATTATTAAAAATGTCGACCTTGACCTCTCAGATAATGAAATCCTTGAAAATCTATCATTTCCCCACCCCCCCCCCCCCCCCCGCAAAATTGTTATCATTAATTCGTTTAAATCGTCGTAACAGAGATGGAGGAGGTTGGTGTCCCAGCGAAACAATAAGTCTTTGTTTTAGTGGTAATAATTTAATGTCATTTGTTCGTGTGTGTGACATCAATATCAAAGTTCTAGGTTCTATATACATCAAGTTTCACAATGCTCTCTGTGTTGGAAATTTGGTCATATTCGCAAAATGTGTCCTGGGAAATCTATCGTCTGCCCTAAGTGTGGTGGACATCATGAAAATTGTGATACCGAGACATTTTCTTGTGTGAATTGTGGCGGTGATCATTTATCTTTAAGTAAATCGTGTCCAATATATAAAAAGGAAAGGAAGATTAGAGAGATAATGTCTGATATGAATTATACATATAGAAAGGCTTTGTAATATTATAATGCGCCAGAAAAGACTATTCAACCTCAACAACAGCCGTCTATTAACAACAGAGATCAGTTCCCATCGCTTAAGAATAATTCTGTAAATAAAACACTTAGTTCAGAGAGGCCTCGCAGATCTTACGCTGAAGCGGTACAAATTAATTCTGTTCACACTGAATCTTCTTATCAGTCTTTTAGAGCGGAATCTAAAACTTCAAAGAAGAAAAGTCGCTCACTTGAGGATAATTGGAGCTTTATTGAAAATTAAAACGTCCAGCCGGGTCGAATGGAGGATGAAGGGAATCAAAAGGATTCACACCCTCCTTTTAGTGAACTGTGTTCCCGTTTGAAGGAGGTTATATTTCTTCGGAATGCCAATGTTTCATCGAAAATTAATTCTGTGATTCAGTTGTGTCTTGAATGGTTAATGTTAGTTTCGGTTAATTATATCTCAGAGTGGTCATGGATTAAAAAAGTGTTTACCTTTGTTACTCGTACTGATGGCTAACTCTTTAATTAAGCTTAATTTTTTGCAATGGAATACCCAAAGTATTAGACCGAAGTTAGCTGCTTTTTCCGAAATTTTATGTCAAGAAAAAGTCCATATTGCTGCCCTTAACGAAACTTGGCTTGAACCAGGTTGTAACTTAAAAGTAGGTTGTTATGATATTTATCGTTCTGACCGTGATGACACGTACGGTGGTGTAGCTGTCCTTGTACATAAATCTATTAAATCACAACGTAGAATTGTGCACTTAAATAATAACGGCATCGAGTTTGTATGTGTTCAGCTTTTTAGCTGCGAACCTATTAAATATATAATTTCCTTATACTGTCCATCAAGAATTATTACAACATATCAAGATTGGATCGAACTTTTTTCATTATTCCCATCCAATACTGTAATTTTAGGTGACTTTAACGCACATCACGTCAATTGGTCATACAAAACTGACTATAGAGGCAATTTACTTTATGATGCCCTAATAGATAGTAATTTTATTACTTTAAATAACGGTATGCATACACGTATTCGATTAGTGAACAACATCTTACAACAATCTTCCCCCGATATTTCACTTGCGTCTTTAGACATAGCACTTCAATTTAATTGGACGGTTTTGAACGAAAATTTAGGAAGTGATCATTTGATAATTAAAGCTACAACAATGTGTACCTCCCAGTTACCTCCAATTGTTAAAAGGAACTTTCGCAAGGCTGACTGGACTTCTTATACTAGGTTCTTAGAAAAAAAATTCAAAAATTTTTATCATTCCATTTACCTTCAAAATACATACAATGAATTCATTAAGACTTTGAACGAAGCAGCTCTAATGTATATACAGTTTTTAAGTTAAATCAAAATCCTTTTTCAAAATTTACTCCTAAGACATATTGGACAAATTCTCTATCTCTTGCAGTAGCTCGTCGCCGATTGGCTTTGGCAACATTTAGAAAAAATCCAACTCCTCAAAATTTAGATATTCTTAAGCAAAGAATTCACTCTTCTCAAAAACTTATTCGTCAAGCAAGTAGCGGAAGCTGGCATAATTTTTGTTCTTCAGTAGATGAATCAACCACCTCCGGTGACATGTGGTACAAAATGAAATGGATCAAAGGTTATAACTCTCAAAGATGCTATGTTGACCCACAAAATTCTAAAAACTTATTAAATTCTTTAACCCCTGATTATACATCTCCTCCGTTTCCTACTATTTTTAAAAATAATTCAGCCTTAGAATGTGAGATCTCTTCTATCCAGGAACTTGAAATATGTATCAAACTGAAGGATACATCTCCTGGCTGTGATGATATATCATATTCGATGATAAAGAACATGCCTGATGTAGGTAAACGTGTGCTGCTAAGATTATATAACGATTTTTTTTCACAGAGTTTTGTCCCATCCCAATGGCGTGATATTTGTATTATACCCATACCCAAACCTGGGCGGACCGCTAATGATCCTTCATCTCTCAGACCTATATCACTAATATCCTGTGTCTGTAAAATTTTTCATAACATTTTATGTCGGAGATTAGAATGGTTTTTAGAGATAAATAAGACATTTTCTTCATATATGGTTGGTTTTCGCAAGGGTAGATCATCTCTTGAAAGCCTGAGCTGTCTAGTTTCTGTGATTCAGACTGGATTTTCAGAGGGTAAATCTACTATGGGTTGCTTTTTGGATATTGATAGTGCTTATAATAAGGTTAATAATGTTTCATTGATAATGATTTTGGATAATCTTCTCGTTGGGTCCCTCATTTGTAAATATTTATGGAATTTCCTTCATGAAAGAGTACTTAAAATTAAAGTAGGTAACAGTTTTTAATGTCGTTATACAGGCAATGGTTTAGCTCAAGGAGATCCGCTCTCTCCATTGTTATTTAATATTATTACCTCGAAGATATGTATGAAATTACAAAATAGTGTTCATATTTCTCAATATGCAGATGATTTTGTTATATATGTACAATGTAAATCAATTCAGGAAGGACAATGCCAAATCCAGACTGCTCTTAATTCAATTGACATTATGTTAACAAATATAGGCTTAGACATATCTCCATCGAAAAGTAAAATTTGTTTGTTATAAATAAATTATCAATGTTCAGCTTAAAGGTGTATCGTTAGAAGTAGTAGACAACGTAAGGTATTTAGGCATGTGGTTAGATAGGGGCCTTCGTTGGAAGAAGCACGTTAATGAAATTTGTAATAAAATAGTTAAATTTACAAATATTTTCAAAGTTTTAGTAGGACATGGATGGGGTATACATCCTTTACAATTAAGACAACTTTTTATATCTCTTGTTTGTAGCCGGATGGATTATGCTAGCTTCTTATTTGATAACAGTGCCGATTCACATTTAATTAAACTAGATCGATTACAAAATATATATCTACGTTTGATTGGTGGTTTTATCAAAAGTACTCCGAGCCATGTAATGGAGTCTGAACTTCAATTATGTCCTTTAGCAGTGCGTCGTCGGTATCTAGCAGGTAAATTTTATTTAAAAATGAAGTCTAATAAATTTCCTATTATGAAAATTATTAAAAAACTAAATGGTCTTACTGAAAGAAGTTACTGGACAAACAAAAAAAACCTCTCTTAGTTACAATACACAACGCTTTTAATAATATACCTATTAATTGTACTAATAAATTTGATATGTTTTCCCTAGATACTTGGGTTAGCGATATGGACTTATCATCGTTTATTAAACCATGTTTGAGGCCTATGTCTAAACCTAAACGTTGTTATAATGTTCATAAGTTAAGGGACATCTGCTCTAAACTAATAAACCATCAATATAGTAATTTTTACTCGATTTATACGGATGGTTCAAAAAATGAAAACATTTATGGAGCAGCATTTTTTGATTCACAAACGGGTACTTATTGTAAATTCAAAGTTTCATATAAAATTTCTATTATGCATTTGGAATTATTGGCCATTGCAGAAGCTCTTTATTATATACAATCATTAGATTATGACCGATTTGTTATTTTTACGGATTCTAAAACAGCTCTTTTACATTTGATTAAATGTACATCGGATTTTAGAGGTTTTCCATTGGCTTATTCTATAATTACAACTATTTTTAAAATTATTGCCGCTAACAAAGTTGTCATATTCCAATGGATTCCGTCTCACATTGGACTTCACGGTAATGAGGTAGTGGATCGTCTAGCTTACGAAGCTGGTTCTTTTAAATAGTTTGCCATGGTATTCTGAGCTCATTCCTTCAGTAAGGAGTTATTGCAAAGAATTTTGGTCAGAATATTTTGATAAGAGATCTTTAACCAAGGGTATATGGTATAAGGTGATCCAACCGTCTTTGCCTTGTTACCTTTGGTTCCATGATACAAAGATGAACAGACAGGAGATTGTAATAGCTTTAAGATTAAGATCTGGCCACGTACCTCTCAATAACTTTGGTTTTATGATGGGCAAACTGGAATCACCTAATTGTACTGTGTGCGGAGTCGTAGAAGATGCTTATCATACATTAGCAGAATGTAGTCGTGTGCAGACTCAACGACATAAAACTTTCGGTGATTCTCGTTTTAGTATAGGGTTCTATAATAGCATTCTTGCTTCTCCTCTTTCGATTGAAGCTAGAAGGCTTTATAATTTAATTTCTTTGTGTTTAAGGTTAAGAGTAGACAATAAGTAAAATAAGCTAATTTAACAATTTTGTATATAAATAATTTGTAATCAATCATAGGGGTGACATTTTCAGTACTGAAAAAACCCCTTTCACAATAAAGAGAAAAAATAATAATAATAATAATTTCTTCTTCATGTTATAATCTTGAATTTATTTATTAGTTTCAATAACAAGTCCATAAAATCGTATTGTCCAGTATGTAATTACAATTCATTATTTAATTATAAAACTCTAATCCGATAATTTTATTTTTGGTTAATGTAAATTGTGTTTTTTAATCCACATACTTGTCATTTTGATTATTTAGTATTTCCATAGCAACATGGTGTTAAAGAGATGAAGCTATACGGAAAAAGCTGGCGCGTAACGGAAAAATGTCACGCGTAACGAAAAAATGTTACACTAAATTTTATTCCAACCCCGATAAAGAAGTTTCACTTCAAAAAATGTTATTCAAAACTTACTACTTGGCTAACTATATTCTGATGTATTTTGGTTTTTTTTAGTTTTACTTTTTTTGAAATGTAAATAATAAATCCTTTTGTAAACCTTTTCTCTGTTATTCAAAAACAAGCAGCGTACGATACAAAGACAGCAGTAATCAGTGTTTCTAACTGCTGAACCAAATTTCGTTGTATTTTAAAAACTTGCTTATAGATATTTCAATTGAGGTAAGAGATATTTTAATCTTGTTTTAAGTACATAAAAATATTAAAAATAATTGCATATGTGATTTTACACGCCTAATTTAAAATACAGAATCCTGGGAACAGCTGAATATTCATACATTATTAAAACACTACGAATATGATATAACGAAGTAATTACTTTTTATTATATTCAAGAAAGACTACACCTTTTATTTATATGCTATATATGTAGTAAACATTTAATAATTTTTGAAATAACTGTAAATGCATTTTTAAAACAAGTGTAAAGGACTCTTGAAAGTCATCTCCTTAAAAAAAAACTTAGTCAAGCCAAGCAAATGTCAAGTCAAGCAAATGTTATCTATTTTAACGCATATTAATAATCATGGATTTTTAAATTTAAATAATTAAATTTCATATTAAAATGAGTACTTTCTAGTTAAAAAAGACCCGAATGTCTGTATTTTAGAGATGATGCAACTAAGGCTTTTTTTTTACAATTTTCAGATGTTTTCAAGAGACAGAGGTTAAGAGGTTAAGACAGTTAAGATAAGTCTCTTGCAGCTTCTACTCTTTACATCAAGCTCCTCTTTTTATTTATTTAGTACAAAGCCCGGAAATCGACCCGGTAGTATTTAGATTTCCAATCATACAAACGTTCTTCTAAAACAGACCAGTGATAATATTTTATATTTGATGACTGTTTCATCAAGTACAATATACAAATTATAAACTTCTTCTGTTTGTGAGGCATTATTCGGTTGTCAAGTTTTAATTTCAAAATTAATTACATTATTTTATATAACATTAAAAGACCTAGATTATAATATTATTAATTTAAAGAATATTTAACTCAAATAAATTATTTTTAAAAGTTTTTTTTAATCTTGGATCTATGGATAATAAAATGAAAAATAATACTGATATTATATTAAAATAATTTGAAAATTTAAAACAAGCACATAAAGTACGTCATAGCGTTTTATTTGACAATGGCATAAAGAAAAAGATTCGACGAATTTCTAGTAACGTTACGAGTTTGATTGGTCATTATTAGGGGAGTAAGTGCGGACAAGTTGATACGAGTAAGTTAACACAATGGACGTTGACAGTTGTAGTCTTCTCCATAGAGGTTTAACTTTGGCTTAGTTCATCACTATGCTGTGCACACGAAATCGAGTTAGAGTTGTATGATGTTCGTAAGATTTTTACTTAACCATTTTTTTCATTGTTCTAATTAAAAAGACAAGTAATTTATATAAATATAGAATGAAAAATAAACCGATACGGGCAGGGATTCGAACCCGCGACTACTGGGAAACCGTCCCGTCGCTCTAACAACTGAGCTATCGTAGCTCTGCCCGTATCGGTTTATTTTTCATTCTATATTTATATAAATTTAAGTAAGCTTAACATGGCTATACATGTTTATAGATATTTGCAAACATTAAGACAAGTAATCATAAAGACAAAATGTAACATTACAATTTATTTCTATATATATATATATATATATTTTAATTTTTATTATCATTTTCAAGAGCATTAAAGCAGGAAATGTTAACCACGGTTTCATGAAATTTGTGCCTTAAACTCAACGCTGCTTACAACATTTCTGAAATACCCATTTCTGTTTACTTTACTTTTCTTTACTAAACTATTTTATTAAAAGATTTATAAATAGAAGCTTCATATTTAATTCATATTTGAAGCTTTTAATTACTAAATATAAATTCAATAAAAAAATATTGTGAGCTTTATTACTTATCTTACTTTAAGACTTGAAAGAATAAATTAGGAATCACACAAAAAAAACATGTATGAAAATCAAAACTAAAGCATCTGTTAAAATTCCATACAATTTGTTGTTGTTTTTAATGACTTTTTGTCAATACTTAAAAAGTTGTAAATGAAACAATGTTGTACTACCTATTTCGTTTCTATTCCAAAATACCGGTAACCTAAAATTGCAAACTACTTTAATTATAAAAGTTTTCTAATGACACAAGTTTTCAATAATAAACGAATATACATATTATGTGTAACAAAGTTAAATTAGTGTAAACATTCAAGTTTCTATTTTCTATATGGTACTATATAAATATATTTTCAATAGTTTTATAAAAAAAAAATAAGAATGCTTGAAATAATATTAAATGTATAAATCTGTGGATTATTACAGATTATTTTTGTACCATTAAGTTATAATGTTTATGACCTTATATCAACGATAATACAATTATGCTGCCATAATTCTTACCATCATTTATCGTTTTTTAGGAATTAGTTAAGTTTACCTTAAAGCATGTTATAAGACACGTGCCACCGTTTGATTTTAACTATTTTCACATATACAGCAAACATTAAGTAGGTAAAAAAAGCAACCATACGTTGTACCATTTTAGGTAAAGTAAAAAATATATTGAAATATGTATGTTATTATATATACAGCTTTTTAAGTTTTCAAGAATACGATACGCTACTGTATTGTTCAACAAAATATGTTTAGAATGAGAAAACTTGTTATATAAAAATATGATAAATAAATTAGACTATTTGAAAATATAAGGATCGCTAATAAAATAAATGTAAATAAATATTTAAGATTGAATTAATAACATTTAAGATTTAACGCATGTCGTATTCCATCGATCTGCCAGTCCGAGTATTTTTATCTGTGTCTTAAGCTAAAATGGGTTATAATTATATTTTTAACTAAAAGTTCCACAGGTTTCATTCTGGAAAATAAATGTATTTCGTTATGGGTAAAAAATCTAATGCTAGATAACAATAGAAACAAGAAAATTTAAATGTTAAATCTATATTAATATCCAGATATAAAATCATAAAAAATATTTAATACTGGTTTTATATTACTCACCTGGCTATACATTGGTTCATCTACAAAAAAATGTATAATAATAAAAGAAATATGCAATTTTTTTAAAGACTATTAGGGTATTAGTTATCTGTTATTATAAACATACTGTAAGTTTTTCTGATATTTATATCCCTTAGTATTTTTAAAGAGTTACGAATACACATTGAAATAAAATTATAATGATAACAATACTTTTATTGTGCTCTACATTACAGAAAAAATAAATTATACATCGAAAACAATTTATAAACATAAACGTACAACAAGGCGACCTTATCGTAAAGTAGCGATAAAACTATTTTATACGGATTTAACTTGCGTATAATTAATTAAATTTTAAATTTAACACGGCGTTTCGAATGCTTTGCAGCAAGCGTTAATTAATTTAATTAAACGTGAGTTAAATCCGTAAAAATATTTTTATTTCAATTTATATCCTTTTATTTATTTAAAGATATTAGAATCTCCGAATATTAAAAGAGAAAAGCGTTGCTACGGTAACAAGGCTCTTTGACGAGCAGTCCCATGAACTCTTTAGGTAACTAAAGCCTGCCGTTTGTGCATATAATAACTTAGACTTTGAATATTCTTCGTAACGTTCCAAGCATCAATTTTAAATATCAGTTACAATTTTCGTATATTTCAGTTTTCATGTAATATATTCAACAGGAGGTTTGGGTTAGTTATCAAATATTATACTAGTACGTATGAACGAAAATATAATAATATAATAGGAATAGTTTTTAATTATTTTGATTACATAGAATTTAGTGCTATATTTTTTCTACTGATAAATGTAAATTTAGCAAATATGAAATAATATAGGATATGTTGTATTTAAAAACTTTTATAAACATTGAAATTTTAACATTATTAAATTTTAACATTATTAATTGAAATTTTAACAATAATAAATAATTTTTTCGTTCGATTAAAATGAGAGCGGTAGAGTAATGCTGAAAATTTGTTCATTTTAAATCCAAATAGGATTTTTTGTCGTCAACGCCACTAATTCAGCAATTCCCAACCACGAGATAGTAATTAATGCGTCTTCAAGACTTTAAAACTAATTAAAACTTTTATCACGTTTCATTGGAATGTCCTGGATTTTAAGGTGATTTTCTTCCCTAAATTAAAATTAATTGAAACTTTCCTTAATGCTTTTTCATTGAATATTTAAGTCTAAAATATTGGTTCTAGTGTACAATTTGTCTCAAAGGATTGCGTCGTCTTACCTGTATATTAGCTATTTCAGTGCTAATGATAATTTTCTTTTTTTCACGAGTCTCAGAAAAACTTAATGGTTTCTATTCTTTTTTTATTTTGTTAGTATAATAGTCTGATAAAGTTATTATAAAGTTCTTAGACTAATGTTTATTTTTAACGATGTTTGCAAGGCACGTTAAATATAATTACCCTGCTCAAAAATATTCTAATATTTTACTTCCATATAATTATTTCAATTTGTCTATCTATATCTCTGCGAAATAAATACATCCATCCAGAACTTTTCGTGATTAGAGACAGAATAACTAAACATGTATGTATGTATGTGTGTCTAGTAAGTAGTAGGTGGAGCATATACGTAAGTAATATTACAAACAATTATAAAAAAATATGCTGGTAAATAGATAGTTTCTATGAAATAAAAGTAATTAATGAGAATCGATAACTATGCAGGCAAATAAATAAAACAAAGCTCATGAACGTCGAACATTGCCCGTACGTTGATAGATGACCGCTGTGTGTAAGAAACGAATATAAATTAAAGCGGAAAGCTCTGTTTAGCTTAAGGGTTTAATAATACAACTTTTTTGTTGGTTAGATATATTATTAATTTAGTTCATTGTTACTATTTCATTTGGATGCATCCATATTTACTTTTATCGTCATTATGATCCAAACTTATTTTAATTATTTTGTAGAAGTTTGTATTTTTAATGAATCACTAAAATAAAATGCAAAAATGTATATATACTAACAAGTAATGTTTAACTTTCTCATTTTACTCAAAAAATTGAAGGATCACAATGGTAGAACCAAAAATAATTTTCTTTCAATATCATGGAATATCTTTGATATAAGCTTTGATTTCGAGTCTAGCTTTCGACTAAAGCTTGTTTACTTCTGACTTTAATCAACTTTTTATTGAACTTGAACTTTACAATAATAATGTTTTTTGCACTTTTCTTGATATAAAACAGTTTCAAAACATGAATTTTCTGCTGATGATGATGAATTCTTTTAATACTAAATTTAAACCAAATAAAATATTAAAAAAACTACATTTATGGTTTAGTGCTCGCTTGATCTTTAAAATGGTCGTTGCAGACCTTACACTAAGCTCAGGCAAAATGAAATAGTGGTATCAGAAGTCAATAAGATGAACGTATTAAAGTAGGATAGTAAAGATATCACTTAATTCAAGGTAGATATATAATATTATTGATAGATAAAAAAACTTATGTTGGAAAATCAAAATAGAAAATTATTTTTATTCGACAAATCAGATTTCTTGAGTACTAAGTGGTAAAGCCTTTTGGGACATAGCATTAATAATAGTATAATTTTAAGGTTTAACTTTTTTATAATTATATATACTATTCTTATTATTATGTATACTTTTTGTTTATATTAAAATTTTATTTAATGTCCCAAAAAAAGTATTTTACCTTAAAATTTTATAAAAAATATATATGATTATATTTATAAAGATAGAATTAAGTTATTTGAAAGCTTAGAGAATTCTTTTGTCAATGTAATAGTTCAAATTATTAATATCCCATAAAATATAAAGAAAATATAACAATTTTATATATCACTTATAACGATCATTAAGTACTAAAGTTCTGAGTGTGGATAAGTTGATAGGAAGCTTAAGGTAATGGACACTGACAGTTGAAGTCAACTCCATGGAGGCTTTACTTTGGTTTAGTTCATTTATATTCTGAGTGAACGAGGTTTTGTTATCTTATATCTATAAACCTATTTTGTAGTGTTATGGTTGCTATGTTTTTCATGCTTCTAGTGTAAGCAAAGCTCTTAATGTAAATATGGGTCTTTCATGTTCATATGTAAGTTTATTAGTCTAAACTCAAATCATCTTTGAAATGTTATGAAAGTTAGATACAGACCCAAAATTTTACCACGAATGTCTTCAAATCCATTGAAGCTAAAAGTCTTTTAAAATAAAGATTTATTAATTTTATGGTTCTCATTATAAAATATTCTACATATTCTATATATATTATTATAATAATTATTGACTATTGAAAGTATTACTACTTTCAATAGTCAATAGTTATTATATATATATATATATATATATATATATATATATATATATATATATATGAGTGTTTCTCTACTAACGGGAAAATTGATGTCCAAGCAATTTGCACATTGTTTTGGATATTTTTTATTTAAGAAAATATCTAAACCTATAGTACATTTCAGTATCTCTGAGGCTACCTACTTGTTGACCATGTAAATGTTCTATATCTTTTTTTCTTTTAATCCCAACCTGTCAAAACACAGTCCCCTGGCGTGTCCCCATCCCAGAATCTTCACTTTAAATCCATTTTTTTAAATAATATTTATGTGCGTGTAACAAATTTAAAGTATATTATAAAACGCATGAGCAAAAATCAAGCATGTCGTCAAAATTGGGGATCAGTTGGCAAAGTACCCACCTGGCACGCGCAAGTTCTGGGCGCTCTCGAAAGCCAGTCTGGGAAACTTCTGTCGCCTATCCCTGCCGCCATTGCACACTGGGAACGACTCTTTGGCCCACACGACAAAAGAGAATGCCGATCTCTTGGGCACTCTTTTTGCCTCAAACTCGACTTTGGACGACCAGGGGAGGGCACCGCCTATCATCCCGCGGTGTCCGAGCTTTATGCCGGAAATAGTTTTTCGGCAAAAACTCATCCGAAAAACCCTCCTTTCCTTGGATGTTCATAAGTCGAGTGGGCCTGATGATATCTCTCCAGTTGTGCTACGAATATGTGCCCCTGAGTTGACACCAGTGCTAACGCGTCTATTTCGGTACTCTTACTTGAAAGGCGTAGTCCCGGTCTCATGGAAGCGTGCCCTTGTCCATCCGATCCCTAAAAAAGGCGATAGCTCGGACCCAGCTAACTACAGACCTATCGCCATTACCTCTCTTCTCTCCAAAGTAATGGAGAGCATCATCAATAAACAGCTCCTAACCTACCTCGAGGATAACCAGTTGGTCAATGACCGGCAATATGGCTTTCGCCATGGTCGATCGGCTGGTGATCTTCTGTTGTATCTTACACACCGTTGGGGAGCTGTTATTGAAAGCAAGGGAGAGGGTCTGGCAGTTAGTTTGGATATGCCGAAAGCCTTTGATCGTGTATGGCACAGGGGGCTTCTTTCGAAGCTACCTTCCTATAGGCTTCCCAAGAGTTTATGCAAAAGGATCACCAGCTTCCTCACTGGGCGGAGCATACAGGTCGTTATCGACGGTTTTTGCTCGGACCCTAAGCCCGTGAAAACAAAGACTGACAGACAGTTTTATATAACAATAATAATTTAGAACGTATTTTATGCAACAATAAAGATAAAGTCCCTATTCTGGAACAAGCTGGAGTTTACAAATTAAAGTGTTTTACGTGTGAATCAGTCTACATAGGTCAAACAGGAAGAAACTTTAAAACAAGACTGAAAGAACATATACGAAATTGGAAAAATAATAATAATAAATCCACATTCGCAATACATTTACATCAGACCAAACATACTTTTGACCCCGAAAAAGACATGACTGTATTACATGTGTGTGACAAAGGACGAAAACTGAACGCCTTAGAAGCTATAGAAATAAACAAACATAAACACCTACACCCGGAATTATTACTTAATGAGCAGGAGCAATTAAGTACATCGCCATTGCTACAGTACATCTCAACAAAAATTAAATAATTTAATTAGCAATATTTATAACCCAGAATTTGTGATTATCTATATACAATTAACTATTAATTATTCTCTATTGACATTATTGTAATTTTTTTAAACTTTGACATTATTTTCAATACTAATTCTTATGAATTTTTTATTATAAATTTTAAAATAATATTAAAAATCGATTGTAACTTAATAGCTTGCATTGTAAATTTAGTGGGTAGTAAGTTAAAATTATTTTATGTAAATTACCCATCAATGAACACAATCTATTTTGGTATGCCTGACGATGATGTTCGAAACCGGTCGCATAGCATAAATATAAAATCATTAAATAGTGGAACTTAGTACAAGCATATATATTTCATTTAAAACATTTAGTTATGAAGTTCCATCAAGAAATATCAACACAAAGTGTAAATTACTTAAAGTATAGTAATAAGATTTGGTTTTATTTTTAACCTACGAACTAAAAAGAGGGGTGTTATAAATTTGACCTGTCGATCTGTGTGTCTGTGTATCTGTGTGTCTATCTGTGGCAACCGAGCAGCCAAACGCGTGGACGGATTTGAATGTGGTTTCTTTAATCGAAAGCTTGGTTCGTCGAGATGGTTCTTAACTATTTTGGCCGAAATAGAAGCAGACATCTCCAAGATATGGAGCTTAAACAACTGAAATTAGTGTATTCGTAGATTTATTTAGTACAACATAGAAAAAAGTAAAAAAAATATTAAAAAACCTGATACATGAACGTCTAAAAAGGATAAATATAATATTATTATGTACTTATTGAAGTCGTTGCGTCGGGGAGCTGCTAAATAAAGGAAGAATTCAAAATGCAAGTAAGTTATCAAGACAAATAACGAAATAGCAACCTCAAATCGTATAGTCTAAACTATAAGTCCTCATTCATTAGCTCCGAATATTTCGTAAAACAGACACTATCGTCAACGTACGTACAACGGTCCCCTAATGCAACGACTTCAAGAAGTAGGGTAGGGCGGGGCTAGTTGAGCAGTTTTTCACTTAATCGGTTATAGTTCCTCAACGATAATTCGTAATAGCTTATGATGCATACTGATGGACGAGTAATTTATCCCTTAGCTTAGTTTCCATAATAATTTATTTCTAATAAGTCGAATTTGGAAGCTACATGTATTTTAATGCAGAAAGTCAAGTATGCTCAACTTACCCCATATGTGAGGTAAGTTGAGCAAGGGTATGGGGCTAGTTGAGCACTTAGAAAGTTTACCCAAATCATAGGTCCTATGTTAGGTAGACTTACAATAAAATTCCATTTTGATAATTAACTTTTATTTGTAAACTTATAGTGACAAAACATCAAATCTAAAAGTAGATTTCTTGGAAAAATAAGGTAAAAACAGAATCTACAAAACAGCAACGTTCCTAGCTTAGCTTAACTATTAGAATCAGACTTTAATATTTGTGTAATTATTTTCAACATAGCTTATAAAATATTTTTTTTAAGAAATCATTGAGACACGTAGGCCGTTCTTTTTGGGCCATCTTATTTACTGTCCAAAAGGGTGGAACTTTCTTGCCAAATGCCAGCACTCTCAAAGGCGACGAACGTCTTTTGGAGAATATCCATAGAAGATTGATACCGTTTGTAACAAGTATTTTTCAAAGAGTCTGCATGCGTGGCAGAAAATACTGACCTCGGCATTGCATAACCCATGGACGTATCACCTTCATTTAATTTCCTTAAAAACCTTGATAATGTCATCCGTTTGATTTCATATTATTTGGCAGTGGCATAGTCACTTTTTCCCTCTTCACTCACAGCTTTGGCAGCCCCATTTAAGTCTTAACTAATATGGGAACCTCTAGTTGTCTTTTTTTATAAGTCCTCATGGTAAAAAAAAAAAATTTTTTTTTTTCATAGTGGGGATAGTTAGGCAACTGTAGCTCAACTAACCCCAACCCGAAATTTTAAAGCAAAAGTGAATTAATAAAAAACTGGTTAGAATTATATCCAGATTCTCTATAAATATCAAAACTGCAACAAATTTACCTTAGATTAACACTTGCCTGATTGAAAACGGATGAAATTTGAGTATCACAGACGAAATATCCCGGCTTAGGATGATTTTACTTTTTAATAACAAAATAAACAATGCGCTTGGGTACTTTTCTCGATCGCCCAGTGGCTACTTTTGTTATAGGGATGAGTTCCTTTCCCGGAACCCCTTCTTTTCGCTATATGTTGCGTTCGCGTGCGGTGGATAGTTTTCGAGATATTTTGATTGCCCAACTTACCCATACGCTCAACTAGCCCCGCCCTACCCTACATAATAATATTATTTTTAACCATTTTAGACGTTTTTGAATGGGGGTTTTTTTATTAATTAGCACTAATTGGCTACTAATAGTCAATGTTATGATTAATTTTTATATGTATGTTTTTTTTTAAAGGCGCAAACGGTCTTTTAGTAAGTGTCTGCCGTCGTTTTAAATGAACATTTGGTAATTTAAAAAATCATTCGGTCACGTGATTTTATTAATTACTATATGAACTAAGAAATATGTCGAATATCACATCATATTTTTTTTAATTGTTAATATTATAACAGTCAGTAAGTTTAGATTTGGCCTAATATATGTTTATTAATATTGATTGTTATTTTTTATGAAGCCTCATTTTCTATGCCGTTTACAACGGTTAACTGTTTAATGCTAATTGCAGTAATTTTTCTTTGTTATGGGCTGATAATGATTAAAGTTCCTACTGGTTGAATAATATGTAATAATACGTTCAGTGGCGTTCTATGACGTAATTAGTTTGTACTATATAATATAATAACCGTATCAGCCTCTACACGGAAGCAGTATTTAACAAATAATTTACCTGCCTCGTGGCATGTAACATGTTTACACCTCAGAACACTTAGTTATTATTCTGAGGTTTACACATTTAATCTAAAACGGCACTCTATTTTTCCACCGTACATTTCATAGTCATTGTCTGTTTTATTATTATTATTGTAAATTTTCGGTTTGTATTTCAATGTTTGTATTAAAACAATTCTTAACGGTACGAATTTCGTAACTATGTGGTAAAGTTTTATTTAGTGTTAAGTTTAAATGATAGAACCACAACTAAACCTAATATACGACTCGTTTTTTATATGTAGTACCTTTTTCTTTAAGTGTGTGTGTCATTTTTAATGGAGGGCCGTATAAAACTTAAAGTTAATTATTACAAGTGTCAAGTCTATGTACATATAACTCATAATATATAACTCATAAGGTTACACTTAGACTATTCATTATTCAGTATTATACATTATTAATTCAGCCGTTTAATTATAGCTTTATGCATGCTAATATGCTTGTTAAGTTGTTTCTAATATGACGTAATATAGTGGAAGACACGAAGGAGATTGTTTAAATAAATATGATCCATATAAACCGATTCGGGCAGGGATTCAAATCCGCGACCTCTGGGAAACCGTCCCGTCGCTGTACCAATTGAGTAACCGTATCGCTTTCCGTCTCGATTAATTAAGCATCGTATATATCTATATGTGATCGTCTTTATCGAGACGGTTCATAAAATCACGAAATGCTAGTATTTGTCTAGTTAATAGGAAAGTAAGAAAATAAAGTCAATTGTTTGCATTAAGAAATTACAGTCTTCTTTTGATATTACTTAATTATTCATAATAATTCCTTAGAAACGAATTGGTTAAATTCACATACTAAACTATATTCAATTTCAATTCATAGCAATTCTCTTAGGGAGTTAAATAGATGCTTCATTATTATATCAAAATCATATATTGTTACCGAAATTAAATAATAACACTATTTCTTTTTATAAAAGAAGATTGAAATAAATTTAACATAATTAGTAATTAATGAGTACAAACTAGTTCAAACAGGATATCACGAGATGTAGTTGTAGTTGAAAATAATCATTTTAAACCAGTAAAAGATGCAATTTTATTGTGTTTTTTTTTTACCTGCTCGGATCCTACCAACCTTATAATATTACGATCGGGTTAACCTGAAAATGAAATAACCTTTGATTATTTTTACGTCTAAGCTCAACGTCCTCTTGTAAGTAGGTTATAAACAAAATTGCAAGATTGATTTATGGTTACATAGGTCATCTACCTCTTACAAAAAACACACATCTAAAAATAGACCAATATACACCAACCAGAACGTCAAAGGAATATTAAATAAGCAGCAACATGATACTAGGATGACGTGAATTTTCACGGATCGGATCAAATTTTGATGCCGGATACAAGCCTGCCGGTGTAAACCGGGTCGCTTTGAAGATATATTATATTCATTGCATATGCCATTCAGCCGTTCTCGTTTTTCTTTCTTTTTGGTTATTCGCATATGTCATAGAAAATGAAGGTAGATTGATTTTGACATGTTATTGATATTTGAATTTGTATGTTATGTATATACTTGTATGTATGTCTTATTAATTTGCTTCATACTATAACTTATATTGATACAATTATAATTGTATAATATACATTAATTTTCGCACAATGTCTTTCTATGTTTTCTTGTACAGGGCTTATTGGATGCTATTTATTTCTCACCAGCTGTTGCTTACAGACACAATGTTCCGAAATATTGTCCAAAAGACTATTTACACAAAATATATGAATATATATCATTTTGATAAGGATTTTTCATGTTAGCTTTGATAAGTTTTTGTTTGAAAATTATGATATTCTTTTGTTGATTAATTCATTAAGAGACTTTAAAAATGTTTTTCTAACAACAAAAAACCTTTAAATGTTAGCCTTTTAATGTTTGTATAAATTAAGTAATTTTATTTCTCAAAAATAAACAAGAGTAAGGTGTTACTAATATTTTAAGAAGACTGAAATACAAATGTTTATTCAAATTCTAACATTTCATTGTTATTACTATCAATTTATTATTATTATCATAATATTACAAGGCATTCATATATTTTAATATACAAAATTAAAGGAAACAAATATATATTTTCGAATAACAACACACTTTAATTCACTTGTTAATAATACTTTTTAATACAAACCTACATCAGCTTCACTGTCGAATATCGTCCTAAAAGCTGTGTATATAACCTTGTTTATACACCCCCCTGTTCTCATTAATAATTATTAGTCAATAATTATCGGAAATTAAACAATTCCAAGTATCAATATACAAGTTATTAAATGATAGAGATAGGGAAATAGTAGACAATTTCAAATAAAAGTACGCAGCTGCTGTTTTACACATTACACGAAAGTGCTTTCGGAAATTCGTAAAATACATATGTTTATACTCTATGAAAGTTAATTAAAATATATTATGATATCGACATTATATATTATTATATAATTAACTAAAATATTAGCCATTATAAAAGAGCTGTTCAGTTTAATTACTAAATGTATGAAGAATATTACAAGCGTACGCTACCTTGATAGTAATTATAATGAAATAATAGTAGATTATGATACTGTTGCATAATAAGGGTTCTTATAACACGAGTGTGTTTTAAAAAAACGAGCCGCAGGCGAGTTTATTTATAGTATCGCACGAGTGTTATAAGACCAAGTTATGTACAGTGTCATACATTACTTTATCTACTCTCATACTATAATACGTAAAACAATATTGAATGTAAAACAATATTGAATGTAAAACAATATTTTTTTTAAAAACAAATAAATAAATGAACCATATTTTTTAAAAATCAAATGTTGGCGCCAAGGCGCAAACATCGATTGCGCATGCGTGTTGCGTCGTCGCGTACTCGTTCATTGAAACCTTTTTTTTTTTAAGTAGAGGTTCAACCTCCTTGATCCAGCTGGAGGTTGTATAGGTGCATCGTTATGATTAAAAAGTTATATTATGATACAGGTGTCCATACAAGACCTGTATCGCAAAACTTGACCTGTAAAAGTTTTTAATTTTTTTATTTTTGTACGTAATGTTTGTCATAAGAATTTTGTTTTCAGTTTTATAATCTTAGTATTATAATATCAGAGTAGATAAATAATATTATGTTCATTTTAAGCCATTACTTTTGTTTAATATAACATAGTAATAATTTTTTTCCGTTACTCTGTTATGAAATATTTTAAGTAAGTTTAGGAACTAATAATAAATATTATTATTTTATACTACATCTATAGTGTTATCTTCTATACGATTATTCTCTAAGCAGAAATACTTTTCATCTTGTTATGTGTATAATCAAATATCACAACACAGCCTATTTTTCTGCCTCAAGCACTCTGCCGGGACAAATTATAGAAGCTTTAAACATGTTTGCCAAACTTGTACTTTAGTTTAAACTTTCATGGATTATCATAAAATCACAGGTCTACAAAAATAACACTCTAATTCGAATATTAATAATTACAAAAATGTATACACTATTGTATCCAAACAGTATAAGATTATTTACATTACATAAAATTCTTCTCGTACCATTAACGTCAGTAAATATTTTTTGAAAATATATAATTTATATATACTATTATTACTATACTTAGTATGGCCATAAATACTGTTACAATAAAAAAAAAATATTACCTTTCAATTTGGAATCTGTAATTTTTATACGATTGTTAATTGTGTTTTCTCATGTTGGCGCCATTACATTGTACAATATTTTGCGATATTAAAATGGAGTGGGGTGATAAAAAGAACAGAATCACTGTGATTACATTACACAAAGTAGGTGTGGAGCCAAATGCAAATTTTTAACTCTCCATACACTTGTTTTTAGTCAAATTTTTGTGTACCGGGTTATTAATAGGTACAATGAGACTTCCTCTGTTTATGACAGAGAAAGATTTGGCCATCCACGTAGTCTTCAAATGAAAAAGGTGGTCAAAGCAGTAAGGGAAAAAAAGCGGGGAAATCCTGTCCGAAAGCAAAAGATTTTATCCCCGGAAATGAAGATAGCGCTTAGAACCTGGTCGCGTATTTTAAAAGATGACTTAGGACCTGCAGTCTATGAGACACGCACTGGTCATTTGTTAACTGATAAATTAAAGATGAATAGGGTGGTAAAATCTAAACAACTACTGAAGTGGTACGCAAAGGGAGGTCACAAAAAATTTTGTTTACGGATGAGAAAACTGATAAGGGAGCCGAAAAAATAAAAGACTGCATGGCAGCATGTTGTTTTAACTGACAAAACTTGGATCAATGCCAATTTAAGCTCTTAAAGACCTGGACTGATGACAACGCTGCTTCCAGCTCAGCAGTACCAATTGGAAAAAGTGAACGTCTCATCATTTGTAACACTGGTACCGAAAGAGGATTTTTACCAAACGATCTTTTGGTCTTTAAACTCAAAAATCAGGATTGCCATGAGGAAAAAAATGCGGATGTATATAAAGAGCAGTTATAGAGAAATACTCGTGTCACTAGACTCTTCTAGTGCCCTTCTAGCCCTTGGTGGCAATGCAATTGGTAATACACCGCTCTCGTCAAATGAGTAAAATGCCAACGCAAGTCAACAAAAATAACAAAAACTCAAGATCGTAAGCTGGCTTCGAGACAGTGGGAAAGATGTAAATGAATCTTTACTAAAAGTCGAACACGTAGAAAAAACAAAATAAAAAAAACGGCCTAAATGCTACATAACAATTGGCAGTCGCCAATAAATAGTATAATTTCACCTTTCACTGCTAACAAAATGTTGGAACTACTAAAAAATGCATGTGACAATGTGACGCCTGAAAAATGGTCAAGTGTCGTCAAACGAACAAAAAATAAGATATTATCGGATTAGGGCCGCGATGTTAAGTTGACAATTTGTCTATTCAAGACTCAATTATTAATGTTACCTTTGATTAAAATTATGCTCCTAGTTTATATGCAGAAGAATCCAAAGACGACAGTAGTTAATAAAAAACAATATGACATTTTTTTTACATTGTTTGACAGATTAGTTATAGTTAGATCTTCAATCTATCAATATATATAAAAGCGACAGGTCCTTCACTCACTTACCCATTGCCTCAACACGATATCTCAAAAACCGCTATACAAATAAAGATTAAGTTTACTCGATAAAACTTGGGGTTTTTGAACACTCCATAGGGGATGAAAACTTATATGGTAGTCAGTCATCTTTGAAGCTAGAATACTGTAACCACAGCAAGTAAATAATAATAATCACATTTAGACCATTTTTTAATCTTAGCTATAATCGACAGACTCAATACATATCGGTGATAATTAGCAGGTCACGTCACTAGTTGTACGAAAGAAACTGTCCATAAAGCATTGCATTTGTTTACTGTAGTTTTAAATGTAACAATTATGGAACTTCAAAAGCGTGTATATGTCAAAAGTAATATAAAGGATTGGAACGACTTTATTTCGTCGAATAGTATCGTCATTTGGATTACTAGATGCAGAAAAGATTTTGCGAATATGTGCAGATACTTACAACTTTATCCTATATATTATTTATTTATAAAGAAACAGTCCTGATTGTTTATCAGCATTTTTAATCGAGATGTTTCGAGTTATATAGATAGATGAATGTAGTCAAAAAAAAATATTTGGACAAAAATATATTTTTCAATTTATTAAGTGTTTGAGACTCATGTAGTTTTTTTTTCAAATTAATAAGATAATCAAATTGGATAAGAATTGGTTCATTACATCAGCTTAATGTAATAAGATGTTCAAGAGCGTAAGGGAGGCATTGACAATTTTTTTTAATATAAATGTTCATTTTTGTTTATATGATCATTTATTAATACTAATACATGAGTGTCGTGTAGCAAAATAATACCAGTAGGTAAGATATGGTTTGCTTCACGTGAGGCGAATCTTAATGTTCCTTTAAAATTCATAGCCTTAGTAACACGAATGGTGTAATTTATGAAAAACACAGAGACAGTTAAGACCATTGCTGATTATAATAATTTATTGCAAATTACCCATCTAATAATTCGGCAGTAGTAAGTAACTATTATGATTTTAAATAATTCAATGCTTATTATATTACATGACTTTATAAGTTACTTATATAATATAAGTAATAATCCTATAAGTAATTTATTTCGACATCTATTTAAAAAAAAAATATGTCTATTTTTTTTTTGGGTTGATCTTGAATATAAACTAAGTAGTCATTTATAAAAGAAAAGAGTTTAATGACATCAACTCATATATTATATATTTTTCATATAAACATTATTAGACATTAACAGTAATTGAAGATCTGTCTAAAGAAAATATATTTATTTAGAGGTTTACCGTAAATAACGAACATCCTATATTCATTAAATGGACTAACAAGTCTGGTGACATTTTACCGAGTCAGAAAATATTTTTCTTACGTTATTTAAATCAGTTTACATTTTTGTCAATATCAATATATTTTTTTTTCTAAATGAAGTATATTTTTCCTAACATCGTGACAGCTATTTCAATTTAGCTGTCATATTGTTAGTTAGGGGAAATATAATTAATTTTAAATATATTTTTACAATTATAAAATCAAAATTGCTTTTAGAAAGAACGACATTTATTACTACTACAATGTTACTAGTTACTAAAATACATGATCTATGTCTATTTTCATCCCACATTATTTTCATCCTTGAAATAAGAATAGGTAAATTAAATAAAAAAAAAACAAAATAAATTTTTGAAAAACTATTTATTTTCTAGAAGAAAAAAATTCAACGTTTTCATACAAAATTGAGGGATGTTTTTTAAAGCATGAAAAGATAGATATTGAACGTTAAACTCATGTTCTCCAAGATATTATTTTTAATAGTATATAGACTGAAATAATAAAATAAACCTGTAGATTAAGTCAACGTATTATAGATGGCGTATCTGAGTCAGTGGAACAAATATATCTTATCTGAACCAAATCTCACGAAGAAGTGTCAAAACATCTTTTGAGACCTAGATACGGGCTCTTTTCCTTTGTCAAAAGATGGAACGTAGATAAGGAAAACTATTTGTAGTTTATATTGTAAAAGACTTAAGAACTTATTTTTTTAACATAATAATTTAAAAATTTAAAGAGACCTTCTTTAAAATTCTTTCTTCGTAACAGAAACTTACTTAACATTTAGCTATTGATTTTCAAGAAGGAAAACTGTTTGAAGTTTTGGACATACCTACTTTTAAGAGTTACAAATATTTTATGAGCTTTTAGTGAGGATCAATGTATATTACTTAAAACGGTACTTTTAAAAATACATTTCTTTGGAAATAAGGAATATTTAGACCTTCTTTATTGCGATCCACAAAAGAAAACCTACCTGGTTTTCCACCAACCACTACCCAACCAAATATTTGTTTATTGTACTTTTTAAATTCACTATGACTATTTTTTGTGCTTGTAATTAGGGTAAATGTTAATTTTGCAAATAAGTAGAGAAAAGGATTATAATAAGGAAAAGGAAAATGGTTTAATTTTTACGTTTTAAAAATTTTCAAACTGTGAACCGACGGCTTACAAAGCACAAGGGTTTTAAGAATAAAGGACAAATATGTACATTGTTATTTATATAGTTGTTGAGTCCTTCGGAATACAAAATGAAGTAACACAAATTAAACCCTGTTTGAAGTTGACCCGAAATGACTTTCAGCATTCTCCAGTACTTTAAGTACTAACTTGTTTACATCCGGAATGCAACAACTTTATAATTCAATAGCTGGTATTAATCGGTTATTAATCAGTTCGGTTCGGTTCGCGCACCGCAATAGTTGTGCTCCGTTAGAAACAAATAAATAAATAAAAACCACAGTTCTGATACTTGCAGTTCTGAGACTTGTGCTTAAAGCTTATATTCTTGTCATGTGAGTGAAAAAATAACGAAAATAACTGATTTTATTAAGATAAATAGTGATATAAAACATTTGTATATAAGTGAACATTTAGTTTCTACCTTCGTATAAGTATTAAAATAATTGTGCGTGTTAAAATAATAATCTGACGGTCGGTGTTAAGGCGTAAGCGGCGCAAATTGTACGGCGGTTAAGACCTTGTGATCGCTTACTTCGGAATACTGAGCACTTATTACTGTGCTGCTTTAAAAATACAAATATTAATCGGAAATTATTTTTGTGAGCCTTTATTACTGTACAATCTCCAAAAAAAACCCTAACTTATTAAAATGGCTAAATGTGATAATTGTGATAAAACCATAGCCAAAAGGTCTCCGATTCTCGAGTGCAACAAATGTTCAAAAATTGTGCACGCCAATCAAGCCTGTTCCGGGTTATCACCGAAACAACTGTTGGCGTTGCGCAATACAGATAATCTGGAATGGACATGCGTAGGATGTCGTAAAGAGTCACCTCAACGCAAATCATTTATGATTCTAGAAGAGGAAGACGAAAATGAAGAAGAATTCGCGATGTGTCAAGAGGGCAACAGTGGAGACAATGCTATGAAAAAGTTATTGAGCGACATATCGATTGAAGTGAAAAAAGCAGTAAGAAAGGAAATACTAACTGTAAATGAAGCGATTAATGTTTGCTGTAACAAAGTTGACGGGATAATGGGCACGTTAGAGATGTTTAGTGGAAAAATAAAGGAGCTTGAAAAAAAGAATATCTACCTCATTAATCAGAATAAACACCTAGAGCTCAAAATGGACGCTATGGAGCAATATATTGGAGAAATAGAACAAAAACAACTAAACAACGTAATTGAAATCGTCGGAATTCCCGAAATTAAAGAAGAAAATACTGAAAACATCACAGTGCAGCTTGCTACGAAGCTAAACCTTCAGCCCAAAAGTATTAGTTTAGTGAAGAGACTAAGAGGAAGAAATGGAAAAGAGGGTATGATACAGGTCACGTTAAAAGAAGAAGATCAAGTTGATCAGTGGTTACGTGCAGCAAGAAAGTGTGTGGTTTTATCAGAGGATATCCTTTCCTATGTCGATCCAGCTGATTCAAGGTCGAAGGTAACGATTCGTCGAGCTCTTTCTAATGCAAACAAGTCCCTTTTGTGGCAGACCAAGCTCAAGCTTAAAAGCACTCACAAGTATATATGGTTCCAAGGCGGTAGAATCCTAGTACGCAAAAATGACAACGACAAACCCATCATTATTAGGAATACAGGTGATTTAACAAAAATTGAGGCTGACAATCATGGCAGTCGGTAATAGGGCCCATCCACTTTAGGCCTGAAATCGGAAATAGTTGAACTTTTTGATTGTCCAAATATAAATGATTATTTAAATTACCTACCTAAAGATACCTGTAATTTTAATTTAGTACATATTAACATTAGATCCATTATAAAGAATTTCAGTCAATTATTGCAGTTCATATACGAATCTCAAATTAATATAGATGTTATTATCCTAACAGAGGTTGGTATTTCTATGTGTAATGACCTAACTCGATTATTTACTATAAGTGGTTATGAAATGTACAATGTGCTTCGTGAACAACGTAGAGGCGGAGGTATAATTGTATACATAAAAAAATGTCACAAATTTCAAATTATTAATAATGTAAATCTAAAACACTGTGAATCTTTGATTGGAGTTATTAAAACCTCTCATAATTACGAGGCACACATCTGTGCACTGTATAGACCGCCATCAGAGAGTAAACACTTGTTTGTATCCGAACTAAAAGAAATATTGTGTAATGATAACTTTAAACGCTCCGATCTGTACCTACTTGGAGACATAAACATCAACCTAAAATCAAAAGATAATATACGTGATTACTACATGGCTTGTATGGCTGAGTGTGGTCTATTGAGCGCGATATCTGACTTTACACGAATTGAAACAAAAAACCAAACTATAACACGAAGTTGTATTGATCATATCTTTGCACGATCTCGCTCACTAGACCTATACTCGGCAGCGCTTGGTACAGTTATGGCGGATCACCGCGCGTGCGTACTGTCGTGCACTGGGATTGAGACAAAGAAAAATGCACAGGTTGATGCGACCTTTAAACAAATAATCGATAACAATAAATTAAAGACACTACTTAACGCCGTAGATTGGAAACAAACTCAAATAATGAATTGCCCGATAGAGATAAATAACTTTATCAAAAACAACTTTGAAAAATGTTATAAACAATCCATATATTCTATAAAAAACAACTTAACGAGTAAAAGAAACAAAGAGCGTTGGATAACTAATAAAATAAATATAGTTTGTAAAAAAAGGGATGAGCTATACAACGAATGGAAAAAAGATACAAATAATAAAATTCTTAGACTAAAATACAATATACAAAGGAATAAAACACGAAAGATAATAGAAGGGTCACGAAATAAATACTATAACTATGAAATAAATAAATGTAAAAACAATACAAAAATGCTATGGAGTATACTCAATTCACTAACAGGCAGGGTATATAAATCAATAGACTCAGGAATTTTGAAAGCTTTTAATAAAAATAAAATTACTGTTAAAACATTGGCGAACAATTTTGCAAAAGAATTTGATATGAACGTAAAAAAGATACTCCCAAATTGCAACAATAATCTCTTGAACGATATGACGTATCTATTTCCCGAAAATAGATCTATGTTTCTTAAACCAGCTGATTCCAGCAGTGTGTCAAAAATAATCAACAAGTTAAGCACCAATAAAGCACCTGGCGCGGATGGTATTCGCTGTATAGACATTAAAAGATTATGTGAAAAAATTACTTCTGCAATAGTAAAATTAATAAACACAAGTGTACAGATAGGTAAGTATCCCCCAGATTTAAAAATAGGAATAGTAAGGCCTATATACAAAAATGGACCCCACAATAATTACGAGAATTACCGACCAATTACGATACTATCGGTGACAGATAAAATAGTAGAAAAATATATTTGCAGCCAGATACAAAATTATTATAATACCTATAATGTTTTATCTAACGACCAGTATGGGTTTCAAAAAAATAAATCCACGACGTCATTACTTGCTAAATTTACCGACGAAATAAACAACTACCTTAACGACAAACAGCATGTTATTCTTCTATTTATAGACTTCAGTAAAGCCTTCGATACATTAAAACATGAAAAACTCATTCAAAAACTGGAGAACACAGGTATTCGGGGACCTCTTTTAAAGTGGTGTGAAGACTATCTCAAAGAAAGAAAATACCAGGTGAAAATAGGACACGAACTTAGTAATGAGACATTGATCACCAATGGCACCGCCCAAGGATCAATAATCGGTCCACTGCACTATTTAGCCTTTGTCAATGACATGGGAAACGTAGTCAAATACAGCTCAGTCTATCAATATGCAGACGACACCTGCCTCGTAATAGCCAACAAAGAACTAACAAAGGCTGAATCTATGTTACAGAAAGATTTTACACTCCTCTGTAAATGGGCCCATGATGCAGGACTTGTATTAAATGCAAACAAAACTAAAGTCATACATGTTCGCTCTAGTCACATAAAAAACATAGACAGACCACTAACTATAATTGCACATGATCATCAGTGTTTGCATAAGGTAACAACTAAAAATAAGATATGTGATTGTGAATTGCTTGAACAAGTTATTCATTACAAATATCTAGGGCTTATAGTCGATGAGAGATTTAACTGGAACTATCATATTGATTACATCATAAATAAATTAAGGGCTATGCTAGCTAAATTTTCAATAATTAAATATAAAGTACCATTTCCGGTGCTTATAAATCTGTATAATGCGCTGGCGGAGTCAATAATATCGTATGGTCTCACAAGCTATGGTAAAACTTTTAAAACTTACTTGGATAAAATATATACATTTCAGTTAAGAATCCTAAAAATAATCATACCTCTAAAAATTAAAATGAAACTATCCAAAGACACCATAGAAATATTTAAATTTTGCAAGATTCTACCAGTACATGATAAATTTAAAATGTTATTATTAACAGAACAATATCATAACAAAGAGGTACAAATAAAAGTCACTCATAGTACTATCACAAGAAAAATAACCAACGCTAAACTTGTGGTACCAAGAGTTTATAACTATTATGGCAAGAGGACAAACAAATTTCAAATACCTACGCTTTTAAATAAAATAACCCCCAAGATTCTATCAACTATTACTAATGAAAACTTTAAACACGTATATAAAAAATATTTCTATGAAAGACTAGAAGGTTCATAATTACTATAATATTATATATCTACCAACTAAATATATATAAATACTAAAACGATATTATATTGAAAAATATATTATAAATAGTCATAAAACCCTTATATACCTACATACATAAATATATATAAGTAGAATAGCATCCTATCTCGTACGCTCAAACAAACACTTCCTAATTAATAAGATATTGATATCCATACACGACAATTCAACTCCATTCAATAAAATACGTGTTCTAAAAGCCGCTTAGAAACGCATCAACTTGTATGCGCCGTCCGCTAGCTCTGACCTGTATGTGGTTCGGAGTTCCTACAAAAATATTTCTAGGTCGTTGCATATCGCTTGACTTGGTTGCGCGCGCGGTGATGCGTTTGTTACGTAAATTGTTTATGTATTATTTTTATATGTTAATAATGTTATTTGATAAGTTGCGAGCCGAATTGGCATGCACTGCTTTCAAACTGGAACAAGGTTTTTGCAATGCATTGTTTTTAAATTTTGTAAAAATATATTTCGGTATGAATAAATGAAAAAAAAAAAAAAAAATTGTCTTACTCGATTTAGTATTTGATAGTCTATTATAACTAATAAAGTTTGAAGTAAAAGTTTTTATTACATTGAGACTAACATCTTACCTACTTATGAAACAGGATTAGTTTGTAAGTATATG